>CM049311.1:29769675-31132175 GCA_026874595.1 Sipunculus nudus | reverse complement strand
GGCACGCTGCACCTTGGCCAAGTCACCACCAGGTACCACGGTTGGTGGCTGGTAGTTGATGCCCACCTTGAAGCCAGTTGGGCACCAGTCCACGAACTGGATTGTGCGTTTGGTCTTGATGGTGGCGATGGCGGCGTTCACGTCCTTGGGGACAACGTCACCACGGTACAACATGCAGCAAGCCATGTACTTGCCGTGGCGAGGATCACACTTAACCATCTGGTTGGCTGGCTCGAAGCAAGCATTGGTGATCTCAGCAACAGACAGCTGCTCGTGGTAGGCCTTCTCAGCAGAGATGACGGGAGCGTAGGTGGCCAGGGGGAAGTGGATACGTGGGTAGGGCACCAAGTTGGTCTGGAACTCAGTCAGATCCACGTTCAGGGCACCATCGAAGCGCAGGGAGGCGGTGATGGAGCTGACGATCTGGCCGATCAGACGGTTCAAGTTAGTGTAAGTTGGGCGCTCGATGTCCAGGTTACGACGGCAGATATCGTAGATGGCCTCGTTGTCGACCATGAAGGCGCAGTCAGAGTGCTCCAAGGTGGTGTGGGTGGTCAGGATGGAGTTGTAGGGCTCAACCACAGCGGTGGAGACCTGGTAAAATATAAACATCAAATATACAGATCTTTAATTTAAATGCAACAATTTTCCAGTTGAAGTATTTTTCTGCAGCACATTTAAGTTCCTGGAACATTAAAATTGTTTAATTTAAATTTAAATTTTAGATGCACTTCAGTGTCATTTTCTCTTCGAAATCCACGTACAATGAAATAAAGTGCGGCTCATCTAACATGAAGAAAAAACCTTATTGAATTCATCTTGTCTTACCTGCATTGAAAGCTCTTATTTGTTCCACTTTCCTAAGTGATTTAGAGACATTCACTAACCCGGGTTGCCTGGATCCTACCTAGGGCACTCGAGTCTAGTTCTATGGTCCCTACTAGTTATGCTACGAGGGTCTAATAACTCTATGATCATTCTTATCATTAAATGCAATCCTATGAAATGTACACACCTGGGGTGCCGGGTAGATGGCGAACTCCAGCTTGGACTTCTTGCCGTAGTCCACAGACAGCCTCTCCATCAACAGGGAGGTGAAGCCGGAGCCGGTACCACCACCGAAGCTGTGGAAGATGAGGAAACCCTGGAGACCTGTACACTGGTCAGCCAGCTTCCTGATGCGGTCCAGCACCAGGTCGATGATCTCTTTACCGATGGTGTAGTGACCACGGGCATAGTTGTTGGCGGCATCTTCCTTGCCGGTGATGAGCTGCTCGGGGTGGAACAGCTGGCGGTAGGTGCCGGTACGGACCTCATCTGAAATCAAATCAAAACGTAAAATTAGTTTAGGTGTTCCAAAGCTTCGAAACCCTGTAACAGTTTAAGCCTCAACAAGAGGTAAAATTTACTTATTTTTCAATGGTTGTGAAGCATGACTCATTCTCTTTAATTTCTTAGTTATCCTATGACAATTTGAGAAATAACGTCCTCGAGACAAATCTCTTTCTACGTGTCAATTGCTACTTGCAGATAAAAGGATTCAATGAAACTTTATGTAAATTTAACTGATAATTTTATTTTTTAAAGATGTCTGTCATGCTATAATTTTCTCAGCAGATATTTAGTGTCTGGAAGTTTATTTCCTCAAATACACGGCTTATGCGGCACCTCCCGGCTACGCCCCTGAACATCAGGCATTTCCGGGGCGTGGCAACAATCGAGTACAACCGCGTCAATTATAAAATGGATAATAGCTCGTCCAAAAGACCAAAAATATAATTATGTTTTGTCTTTTTACTTACCGACCACGGTGGGTTCCAGATCGACGAAGACAGCCCTGGGTACGTGCTTGCCGGCACCGGTCTCGCTGAAGAAGGTGTTGAAGGAGTCGTCACCACCACCGATGGTCTTGTCGCTGGGCATCTGGCCATCAGGCTGGATGCCGTGCTCCAGGCAGTACAACTCCCAGCAGGCGTTACCGATCTGGACACCGGCCTGGCCAACGTGGATACTAATACACTCACGCTGAAATTAAATAAATATATATTAATATAATAATAATAATAATAATAACAATAATAATAATAATAATCACAATAATAAATATTAATAAAATTATATCATTTTATAAAATTCAGTTAAATAAAAACAAAAGTATCAAAATAAATGGAAAAAAGTACAACAAGCAAAATGGATAAGAAATCATGTCCACTGATATTGGATATACCCTAACAGCAACATTAAGTTCAAATTTTCAATCGAGTGATTATGCGAGTAGCACCTTCTTTCACTACTATAGTTATTATTATTTATTTATTTAATTATGACTGTGTTCGGTAATAATAATCTATATTGCTAATGTTATACAGTTGTATAATCTGACCTAAAGTAAAACTTTAATTGTATTGTATTGTATATGTCAGTACTGAAAATGTTCATGCCTTTGTGCATACCGAAGTGCAGAGTACATTTATACAGGGAGCATTGGGAATTACACGGCTTCAAAACAGGTGTTCATTTCTTTACATTAGACTCCCGCCTTAAGAAATCTTTATTCACACTCCCTCGCCCCTCTGATTCACAATCACTGTAGTGCACTCATAGTGTAAACATGACTGTGATTATCTATGTAAGGCGGGCCGTATCTACTAGCACGTACACAGGACTGTTAGAGTACAATGTCCAACTGTGCTTGTGTGTTTGAATAGCCCCACTTGGCGGGCCATACAGGTTCATACATGTTCAAGTGATACCGCCGGGTTGTCAATATCTTGTCGCATGGTAACCATATATCAGGTGATCGTGTGGCCTATTTACCGCGAGCAAACATTCCAGCAGGCACATGCCGTTAATCAAATTTCAAACCGGGTCTTTTATGACCTGCATGTTCTAACGGGTATTCATTCAAACAGGTGCAGGCAATTATAAATGAACATTCCATTGGTAAAGCTATTCAGTACATACATTGAAGTAGCTTTAGAGAAAATATCACTGCATATGGTCCACAGTCCTTGCTTTTGAAGATATTATAATTAGATTTATAAATAGGTGCTCATCATGTAAACCTGTAATTTTTTTTGCCAGGGATTTAGCTTTACAAGTTGTAGCCCATTTATTTTAAGGACACGAGCTCGAACAGTTAATCATTTTGTCATAGGTGTTACAAAAATCAATATACAATTTAAATCTAATAGATACACATTTCCCACTACCCTTGTCAGATTTAAAATAATAATATGAATTTTATTGGACATAAAACATTTCTGTATTTTTTACGCTGGGCATGGTGCAAACTGCTTGACAGTCATACTGCTCTATATGCAATAGACAAACCAACTACGCATATACCTAGTATGTCAGTTAAAGATTTAACTCTTAGATTGATACTAAAGATACCAAAGATTGAAAAGTGCTCAACGTACGAATCTATAGTTCATAGATTTACACTGGTATGTATTTATAGAACATAACGTTTGTAATACCGTGGTAGGTTTTTTGTTCGCGAGGGTTTCAGTTTCGTGATATTCAATAAATTAAGAGGCATTTGAGCTCTTTCGAATTCCATGTTCCCTAATTTGGTCCTCATCAAATAACTTTATATAGTTATGGATTAACTTTATGTTCCTTTCTCCTGAACTCGGGGGGAAAATAAAAGCACTCGCAAAACACTAAATTCGCGAAAATTTCACCTCGCGAATATGAAGCCAACCACTGTATAAAGCCAGTTAATTTATAAAACTATGGTACTTACCATCTTGAAGTTGAATTGCAGTTGAAAACTGAGATGAACAAAAAGAAGAGGTCAACCCTCACAAATCCGGACTGTAATGTGTCCTGTGAGAAGTAGGTAACTGAAGAACATGGCGAGCGCGGGGGGTTTATATAGTCACTCCGGTGTAAAGAGTTTGGGTTACCCCCAGTTCAGGTCAACCCCCGGTAATCTGCCCCCCCCCCCAAATGGGGAGTAGTCTGGACTTAATAAATAAATAATTGTGCTTTTAAGGCATGATATGTCATTTCAATAAACCATGTAAAAAATAGGTTTTTAAAGATGAATCCATCTATGAAAAAAAAAAAAAAATTGTCACAAACTTACGATGTAGTTATATTTAAATTTACGCTTATATTTTCACCAAAACGCATGATACATATTAATGTGTGGTATACAAAGATTTGACAAAAACTTGAATTAAAAATAATAATTTTATACAAATCAACATAAAGAAACAACTGTTTTTATTGGATGATCTAAAATTGAAGGAGGTAATCTGAAATTGTTCTCAGGTTAATCAGAAATCGATGTAAAGTTACCGGGGGTAATCTGATTTTAGAATGTCCCCTGTAATCTGAATCGGGGAAAATCTGAAATCGCCACACTCGGCTTATAGCAACAGTCGCCATGGCATGGTCGTTGCTACAACAAACATACGCTATTATACTGTGGTAGAGCGCCATGCAACCTCATTCTCTCCTCTAACGGGCTTAAGTTTATTTATTCATAAACAGTGACTCACATGTCAATAAGGTGTGGGTCCCCAGGGATTGAAATACTAAAGCGTTTCCTTCATTAAGATTAAATCAAAATGCAGCAACTCAAGGACGTGGAGATAAAAAACGAAAATATGCATGAACGTGTATGTTCATATAAATACTCTTGCAAACAAATATGAAATAAAAAAAACTGTATACTCTATATAACAATAAAGAAAATGAGTCATATTTAGGCTTTGTGTATGGAAAACGGAGAAATAAAGTATAAATATGGAACTTTAATGGAACTGTTATGGAGTCATATGGACGATTGAATCTTCCATGTGTACATTGTGAACAAAAAGAAAATTCATTATCAAGCAAACACTTTTAGGATACCTTTAGGGGAAAAGGTCTGGAAATAAGTAAGACAAAACATTAATAAAATCATAATATAATACCCGGAAAGAGGGTTGAAACTACCCCCAGGATGCCAATCACAGCCTAGTTTCGACACTGACACGTGGGAGGGGCACACCCTTTACCTATCTGCTACGATATTTTACACCCCACCCCCACAGCTCCTGCATACCCCTTTGTGATGTGCCTTAAATTTTTTATCAGCCATCAATGGTTAAATTTGGCGTCGGTATAATCATACTTGGACTTCATATAAAATCAATAATAATCATCTTTTACCAAGCCTAGTATTATCGTGTAGTGTGTCTTTAACATAGTAGATAAAATTATGACAAGTCCAGCAAAATGAAGATATGTAAAAGTGTACATAACGAGTACATGGACTTGTCCCGCACAGAGGATCGCATCCTGTTTACACATCAATCTCGTGCATGCATGAGAAGCAAAAAAAGGCAAACATTATGACTTTTTTTACGTTTGTATGATTGTATACATCGTATGAAATTTTGTTTTCCCAATCATTTTACTATCTCTGTGTGCGCAAAGTATGGATGTAATAATCTTAAAAACATTCCGATCATTAATAGCCATGATAACATAAACACGCATATAGTTGGGCATACAGGAAATTTACTTGCTCCAGGGCAGATATTGCTCAATTTCAAAACCTGGGAAAATTATCACATGCTTTGGCGCCAAGATACCTGCCCGCGCCCAGTACTGGCCAATTAACCGTTACCCGCGCAGTCACTTGAACAAGCTTATGCACGGACCTTCGGGCATGATTCAGGTGTGAATAGATTCACCTCTGACCTCATCATAGCAGGAATTTGATCTGTGTGGACGCGATCACCGGGTTGGCAACGGTGGCTGTTTGGAACGCGTTGCCCCGGTGCCCTGCCAGACGGCGCAAACACAAAGGGTGTTAAGTTCCCCCCACCAAACAGGTTACAGCTGAGGAACTGAAATAATAATGTATATCATAAAACGTTACTGTATATAGTCAGCCTATATCCGTACGCTGAAAAATAGGGTGGAAGGGGAGGGTATGTATAGCACCCCTTTAATACTGGTATGTATTATATGGCAATCAGCTACTTAAAGTGTAATATATATATATATATATATATATATATATATATATATATATATATATATTCCCTTACCATATATTTGGAGAGATGAAACGTGTTTAACATGCATAGAAATGCCGCCACCCAGCCCCTTTTCCACTTTCTGTGCGAGCTTAGGGTGACACAACTTAGGATGTGTATGTGTTTGGGGGGGGGGGGGTCCTCCCTGGATGTTGAATAGCACTATAAATATTCATCCTGTAGATAGGCACATGTCATGTTGGACACAAAATCTTTTATAAAATGAATTTATTACCTGTAGTAGGTTATATGTTCGCCCATAGTTGTGTCTGTTATAGCAGGATTATGGGTAAAAAAACCACAGAACTGTGTCGCAGGGTCGGACATGGTCCACGAAAGACCACGTTTTCGGGATGAACCGAATAAATCTGCATACTATTTATGATTTGGGGAAATATGAGCTCTAGTTTCACTCTAGTGTTTGATCGCATTATAGTAGCCAAAGTCAAGTGTCAAAATTACTGCAGGATATCTAACAGGAAACATCATTCATAAAAATTCAATCTGTATATCCATATATGTAAACCAGTGAATATATGTAAAAACACACATAGAAACATCCTATGATCCTTTTATTAACAGTGTCTACATATATCTTTGTCCAAGGGAAACTAATATCAACATTATCAAACCTTACTCATAATAAGATTACTCATAACAAAATATCATCTTTAACACACGAGATACACTGTTGAACCCCACGCCCCACATTTCAGCGACACTAGAGCACAAAAGCCAGGCAAACACACTGAAGTTTGATTTATGCAGCAGGTGTAGCAGTCCAGGATAGCCCTGGGAAATTAGAAAATTAATTCAGACCTACAAAAAATATGCACAGTTAAAAGCTGCCAAGACTCAAGAGTGACACGATTAATAAAGTTAAGGAAATGATTATTTCAAGTAACTTTTCGTAAATAATAATATTGTCAGTTTATCCCGTGATGTATATTGGGTATTTACAATTAACATAGAGTACATGCAAAATTAGATGAATTACATACATATGTAAATGAACACATTTCTTGGATATCATAGAAATATACTTATGGGGCAGCTCTGAATCATATTAATAAGATAATAAACTAGACTAAGATGGCAGGTAAATATTATCAGCTTATATATAATGTATGTTATAAAAACAACGCCGGGTATATATTCTGGCCTAAAGTTCATATATTACCCGGGTATAAACTGGACAGGGGGTATTTATCTGGCCTGTTACACCGGTTTCCGGTCCGTATCGACCATTCATTTTAGTATATAGCCTATGCGTGACACGACGAGGTCCCCCACTCCTGATAAAGCACCTGTATTTATGTGATCAATAAGGCCAGGCTGTGTACACAGAGTGGTGCATGCCTTTTATACCTAGCTGCCTGAGCACTATTCGTGTGTGTATTAAGGGACCCTTTTGTAAGCCTATATCATTGTTCAATGTCAGATCCTTAGTGGTGGTGCTATGTGGACTGATCAATAAAAATGCCCGCCAAAACATGCTTTTTTTACAAGTGTACTATTACAATAACGATTTTGTTTTACACTAATAACTATATATATATATATATATATATATATATATATATATATATATATATATCCTAAAACAAGGATTATATTATAATTTATCTATAGTTAAGCCCGATATATTTAAAAAATAATCTGGTGAAATATTAAATCTGGCAAAGTGAAATCGGGGAAATTGGGCGACTGTATGAGTTCATTTAAAAAGTGCATACAGGTGGTCCCAGGCACCTGAAATTGACAACAAATATTTTGTAAGTTTCATGTTGACTGGATTACAGACACAGGTTACTGAGTACAAATGTTTTCAAGGTTTGATAGGGGTGGGGGTGCTATCTCATCCCCCATGAACCCCTTTTTTCAGACAGGCTCAGATCTAAGATAGTCAGTTAATGGGTTTGATATACTCTTTCGATCATTGGAAGAATAAAATATCATCCAAAAAGTTTCCCTTTTAGACAGGCCACTAAAAGACACTAAATGACACTAGTTTCATGCATAAGTTATATTAGAAACAGGTTATGTCTTTGCGTTTATTGTATTATTTTATTGCTCTGAAACAATATTTTATTATTTTAAAGTAAATTTTATGTAAAATATTTTTAAAGTGCTCATGATTTTATATATTGCATTGTGATTTATCATTATTTTTATTATTATTATTGTTATTGTTGTTATTACTGTTGTTATTGTTGTTATTATTGTTATTGTTATTATTGTTATCGTTGTTGTTATTGTTGTTGTTATCATTATTGTTGTTGTAAATATTATTTTTATTATTTTTTTATTTTATTTGTGTTCTTATTGTTGTTATTAGTTCTGTCGTTATTGTTGTTAATATTGTTGTTATTATTGTTGTTAGTATTGTTATAGTTGTTGTTATTGTTGTTGTTATCGTAATTGTTATTGTTGTTGAAATTATTGTTGTTATAATTGTTATTACTATTGTTATCATTATTATCATTATTATTATAATTAGTATCAGTATTAGTATTATTGATGTTATTTTTATTATTATTATTATTATCATAATTTTTGTTGTTGTTATTGTTGTTATTATTATTGTTCTTGTTATCGTTGATGTTATTATTATTGTTATCGTTATTGTTGTTGTTATTTTCGTGTTATGATTATTATTGTTGTTGTTATATTATTTTATTATTATTATTAATATTATCTTTATAATTATTATTATTATTATTACTATCAGTATTAGTATTATTGTTGTTATTTTTATTATTATTATTATTGTTGTTGTTGTTGTACGGGGACTTTTTGAACGTGAGCCGAGTTTAACTCCTGGGTACACACAGCTTGTGTACTTCCTGACAGATGGCGCTGCAACAGACTTTTAGCGCCACCACCATCAGTGCCACCATCTGGAGTTCGGTCAGATTTGTGAAGTACAGGCTATCCACGGGAGAGTTGACATGAAGCGGGTTCATTGGGAAGAGTTGATTCCTCAGGGTCGAATGTCGCGATAAACCTTCGTGATTAAGATGCCTCATCGTCGGAGTAAAGTCGAAAAGAAAAAGCTCAATATCATTAATGATATGCCAAATCTTTTAAATTATCTGCTGGTAATGAAGAGTTATTCTACTCGTTCCCTTTGGTCCCCGTCCATTCTTTTTTGTGCACATATTATCTAATATCAGAAATCGATATAATAACTGATATGCTCTGTGAAGATTATCGTATGGTGTTCTTGCAAAAATGGAACCCTCGCGAAACAATGAAAAAGTGAAAAATCGCGAAATTTTAACCTCGAGAATATGAAGGCTACCACAATATATAGAGGGCCGCTTGAAACAGAAAAACAGAACATAAAATTCGGACTAAAATACATGAGAGTTAAGTGGTTATTTTGCACATAATATAAACAACAATAATATAATAGTACTGTCAAAATTATATCTATATTATAACTGAAGGTGACCCAACTCAAATATTGTCACGTATCTCCTCCGTGGCTACGGCTCGGATATGTCCGTTTCTGATCTTGAACTGTCGGGAATGATGCGGGTTGCTTCGGGCTTTGTGGCTGTTGGTGCTGAAGCTTTCTAACAAGGACTTCTAACAAGGACTTCAACCCAGGAGAGAAGATGGCGCCCCCTATGGCTCCTTGCTTTGGCTTGGCGTGGCACTGCGACTGTCGGCTCTGAGAACATGCTTAAGGAGCGCACAGGGCTGAGGTCTTGACCGCAGCAACCTGTAGCTGCTCGATGAGCGTATACTTCTTTTGGTTGGTTGGTTGGAATGATGTCTATTGTGTCCTAAGGGGGTCATTTTCCATATTTGCCCCTATATCCCGAAATATTTCACTCCCCCCCCCCCCCCCTCAAAAGCGGCTATTGCAGCGCACTCTACCAGACTGCGCTAGACCATTCAGCTGTAGTACTGCTGTAGTATACTGTTTTACCAACAGAGGACAGCACCTATCGAATTGCTGGACACGGGGCACACTTACAATCTGGCGAAACAAAATCAATACAATGTTTTGGCCTCCTTTGAATGACTTAATAACTTGATTCTCATATATTTAATTCCTGAGCGTGACTTATATGCAGATCGTGTATCTAATTTTCACACAATTCTGGCCTGAATATGTAAACGACAAAATGCTCCTTCAAAGCAGTCCTAAACTAGCGTTTGGAGACCATGTCTTTGAATGGTCCCAGATTAAAGATTATGCTAAATATAAAACCAAATATATAAAACCAAACAATGTTTTTTAATGGCACCTGGCACTATGACCAGGGCCAACAATGCTATCGCGATTTTAAAACCCTCGCGTTGTTTTTTTTAAAGTAAAATATTTCCCAATTTCCCGTGATTGTAATATATATTTTTTTCATTATCAAAGTAATGCTACTCTAAAGAGTTCCGTTGGGGCATAACAAAATAAATTTATCACAAGTGTACAATAGAGCCGTAAAAATAAATCTCGTATGCAGGAGATTATAAAATATCTCGAGATAACGATTATTTACATATAGAGCACACGATTTATTGCTTGACCTATTAACCCGAAAAGCGACATTTTTCTATGCCCCCTAAGGGACTACGTATTAATTTGATGCTTAATACTTATTAATTTGTCGCTCCTTTCAATAAATATTATAAACACAAGAATGTCCTCTGGCCAAGTGGTAAAGTAACAGCAACTGGTAAAGTCTTATCATGTGGAGACAACTAGCTATGTTTTTAATTACCAGAACTAATTATCGCTCACCTTGCAGTGGTTGCTAACAACAAACGGTACCTGATCATTGGAAATCCCCCTAGCAGGGACATTCCATAGTTCTGACACGGTCTGATTCCTCTGAACACAAACATTACCTTGATTGGACACGTGTTTTCTTGTGTTTATAGATATGAAGCCTTACGGTGGTCCAGGTTCGGGAACTAAACAAGTTTGTGAACATTGTAAAAAGGATCAGTGTGATCTCAGACTGTCAAATGGAGATGAGTTGTTAGGCCCATCATGCCTTGAAAAACAAAAAAAGAGAGATAAAGCATCTACAAATAAAACAAACACAGAAAGACTCCATGCAACTAAAGAAAGGGATATTATCGAGATACTAGAATCAAATAAAGAGGATGAATTCCCAGAAAACTTCATGAGAAATTTAGTTCCAGTTTTCGAACATTCTAAAATGAAGTCATAGAACTATTCCACAGTAAGAATATTGATACTCTGTTAAAATTACGGGAAATGGCCTTCTCGGAATTGGTCATAAAATTCCCGCATATGCAGGAAGGGAACTCTATGCTCGAAGGAAGAAAGATCGTTTAGCTCAAGACATTTATGTTTTTGCATTCTCAGCCGTGAATGAACTGCCAGACAGGCGCCTTGCTAAGTCCATCAAACCGACGGTAGACCTCAATGCAACGCATCTGTCGGTATCAGAAGAGGATGAAAATGATCCTTCACTGTTACAGACGATGGTAGATATGTGTACCAGTTTACAAGAGCAGGTAAAGAAACTGGAGTCTACTGTTAAACTGCAAGGGGAGCGAATATCAGAGCTGGAGGCAAGAAATACTGAAGTGCGTATAGAAAGATTAAGTGCTCACAAGGAAATCTGCACACCGACCGTGGCGCCCTCTGATGATCAAGCGGTGCATAGCCAAGGTCTAACCTGTAGCCAACACATTACCCAACAAATCAATGACGGAGATCAATATACTGATCTCAGGATAACAAACTACATTGACCAATCTTACAATTCCCAAAATACAGATGATTTTCGTCACACGGAAAGAGAACGTCGAGAAATAAAAAGAGATAACAGCTGCCAGTAGTGGAGTTTCTATTCAAGGGAGGTCACAGGACAATTTTTGCATCAAAGCAGCTCCATCCGCACAGCGCACATATCTTGTATATGTGGGGAGGCTTAGTCCTGGGACGACGGATAAAATTATTCGAGATCACCTAAAAGCCGTTTCAGTCTCTGATATAGCAGATGTTATAGCTCTAAAAGCTGGAAATCCTGAACGCGAAGTCTCATTCTGTCTGTCTTTATACAGTAGTGCATCCATGCAGAAGGCATTTGCACCTGAAAGGTGGCCTCAAGGTGTAGTTGTTAGGGAGTTCAGACCTTCCTCAAAGCAACAGAGAAGAGCCGGAACAACTAAAAATCAGCCAAATCCTGGTCGCAAATGGACGCAAAGGGGCACGCTCAGTCAGGGCCCAAACAGAGGGATGCCGCAAAATAATTCCCGAACGAGAGAATGGACTTTTAACGAGAGAAATATTCCTGATAGAGCAGAAACATATGATGACAATGACCACACTCCTAGGGCTCGCTACGGATTTGGCGAGTCTGACCGAGCAAATCAGTGGGTACACGGCAACCGCTATGCTATTCCTCCATCAGGTGGCGCAGCAGGACTGATGGAAGCAGCAGGTATTCTGGACGTACTCAATCAAATGACAATTATGATGATTATGACCACTGTGACCGTGGTTATAGATTTTAGGCACTGACTCTTTTCGTCATGTATTTCAGGACTTTGAAAAGCATTTTTCCATCGGGTGATTAGAATAATTTACTGTATTTTATGACATATACTGAAATAACATGTACAAGTTTTAATTGTTGTGGTTTTAAAGGTTCAAGTGCACATGTGTCAGACATGAGTTGTGAATATGATATTAATTTTATATGCGAACACTGGTTGACACAAGCCGAAGTATCACAAGTTAGACCTTTGAAAGGGAAAATAAATGGTTTTATTTGAAAACTAGCATGGACCCAGAGGTAGTAAACATTGGCAGAAACTATGATGGTACTGGATTTATCTGTAAAAATATTCCAGATGTAGAGTTTAAAGTGCTTTCTGTAGACTGTGACAGAGTGTGTGCAACCCAGCTTTTCAGTAAACAAAGACTGGTTCTTACTTGTATAGGAGTCTATATGCCTTATTATAATGGAAATATGATCAAATAGCTCTATATGGAGAGACACTGGAGAAAGTACAGGTTTTAATCGACACCCACACCGAGGGCGTGCCTTTTATGTTGTTGGGAGACTTTAATGCCTCCCTACCCCAGAGAGGGAATCTGTCCGTAAACTGGTATAAACAAAAACCTTTCACTGTACACAGCGCGGTTCTTTATGAATTCATGACTGATAATGACTTATACGTGACCAACTTCTTCAATCAAGGTACGAATCATACTTACGCGTAAAATCGTATATTGATCACGTCTTAATGCCGAAATATGTTAAAGATAGAGTACTCGATTGTGAAATTTTAAGTAACGCGGGAGAGCTAGTCAGTGACCATTACCCATTGGCAGTTAGACTGCAGATAGATCTTTTACCTTAGGGAAATAAGACTTCATCTTTAACTCTACCAGTAGTTAGTGTGCCAAAACCTGATTGGACACGGAAAGAATTAATTGAAATATATCGAGAGAAGGTAAAATCAAAGCTAGAATTAGTTCATACGAATATTACGTCTATAAATTCAACACAAAAAGCAGAGGTATTTGTAAATGAGAGGTCTAGTGAAATTACAAATATTTTGCATTCAGCGGTCTCCGAGTCTCAGTTAGACAATTCTTGCGGGAGACAAGGAAATAGAAGAAAACGGCACTGCTGGAGCATTGACTGCACCTCCGCCACGAGGAGAGTGCGCTTCTGGCACAGTCTGTGGCGTGCTTGCGACAGACCACGATACGGAACTGTGTATGACTCCTATAAGTACGCTAAGCATATATTTCGACAAAGATGCCGTCATGCGTTTAATACTTCTATGATAGTTAATTTCAATAAAGCTGACTCGTATTTTCGCGAAAAGAGGATGAGAAGTTTTTGGAACAAAATAAAGATGGCCAAAGGTAAAAGAGGTACAGACTATTGCAAAATCTCAATTGAAAATTTACATTGTCACTTTAAGGAGAAATTTTTCCTATGATCAAAGCTCTGAGACAGCGCGAATAAAGAGCTGCCGTGAAAAAGATACTACTAAACTGAATAGTTTGCAAGGCGAAATGTCAGCGTTTGTCTTTCCCGAGTATCTTATGAAACGATTTATTCGTAAACTCAGATCAGGGTGTTCACCTGGAACAGTCGGGATCACTGCTGAACACTTGAAGTATGCTTCGGGAACCAGACTTATACTTCTTTTGTGTGAGCTATTGACAGTTAGTTTTCGGTTCGGAGTTGTTCCGCGTAACTTTTCCAATGGCCTTTTGATACCACTATTGAAAAAGCCTAACCTTGATCCAAGTATACCAAAGTATTATAGACCGATAATTGTTTCAAACACACTTTCAAAGTTAGCTGAAATGTTTATTTTACATGAATGTGATGAAAATATCATATACAATGAATTCCAGTTTGGATTTGTACCAGGTCGGGGAACATCGACAGCTATAGCCCCCACACAAGATATTGCCTCTTATTGTGTAGCACGTGGGTCCCAAACTTATATGTGCAGTGTTGATGCTGAGGGGGCTTTCGATGGAATACCCCACCCAGTCTTATTTACCAGTTCATTAGATATCTTGTCGGACTTTAGCTGGCGTTTGCTTTATAACTGGTATAGACAAATTAAAGTTTACATTAAATGGAATACAATGAGCGAACCAATAGATATATGTAAGGGTACCATAGAGGGGGGACTGAAGTCTCCACATCTATTTAATATTGTCTATAAAGAGCTAATTGATATTTTGGGTAAACAGAACGGTGGGGTGTCTAAAGATGGTCACAAATTTAATATCTCTTCATATGCTGATGACATAATTTTGATGAGTACAATAGTGACTGGTCAGCAAGGGTTGATTAATTCTGCAGTGCATTTTGCCACAGTAAACGGTTTACGATTTACCCCAGAAAAAAACTGTTTGTACGATTAGAGGGCAGAACCCGTTCTGTGTGGAGCCCAGATGGTATATTCAGAACAAGCTGCTGAAGACGGTGGATAAAATGTCATATCTTGGTTCAATTATTAGTAACCATAGTGCAAAGCACCATTGTGAGGCAAGAATTAGTGCATGTCGAAAGCATTTTATAGCCTACAAGGTGCAGGTCTTTGTAATAAAGGATTAAACCTTCAGACAGCAATGCATGTATGGTCGACATGTTGTAGGAGTGCTTTAGTGTACGGCTGTAATGCTATTTATTTAACGAAAAGCGCAAGGCTTGAATTGGACTGCCTACAAGCCAGATTAATAAAAAGCATTGTAGGAATAGGTCCCTGTTACCGCACAAAGCCGCTACTCCAGGCGTTAGACTTACCGCACGTGTCTCACTATGTCGATGTTTAAAACTATAATGTTATTGAATAATATATTTTAATATAGATCAGGGGCTAAAACATTTTACAGTCTCATGCTCAGTAAAAATATTCAGTGCCCTAATTTGTTAACAAGACGTGTGGAAAACATATGCAAAACGCATGGATATAATTATAATAATGTTATTTTAAATCGGAAATATGTTCTGTCTGTGAAAAGAAATCATGTGGAAAGAGTAGATGAGGGTAACAATGGTCTGGTTGATAGTATTCGTAGTGTTTTAAACTCTGGTTTTAGTAAGAACATGATATTACTGAAACTGCTTTTAAAGGCTTTTTAATATATTTTCATGATTATTGTGTTCATATCTTGAACTTGTGATATATGTATTGCTTTAGCATGAATATTCTCTCCTAATATTGGAGGTTATAAAATAAATAAATAAATAAATTATCGTTTCTTATCAGTTCTCAGGACGGCCACCAGATGGCGTGGCAAGACATCCATAGTTATTTCGAAACATTAATTAAAAACGCACGTGGGCGTTGCAAAAGAAAAGGACATGAACCCACAAAGAATATGAGGCTGTGAGTTACCGACTATCATATGTGTTTCGTCATGGATGTTTGATCTACCAAGAGCTTGAAAAGGCTATGACAAGAAAAAAATAAAATTTCATTAGGCATAAAGACTTTGGAAAGACCATAACAAAACTACCGCTCCAACTTTTCACAATATTTTTTCCACGAATAAGCAACAACTCTCTTGTAATGTAACTAGTTTGACACTAGAGTGGCTATTTTCACGTGTTTATATATATATATATATATATATATATATATATATATATATATATATATATATATATATATATATATATATATATATATATATATATAGCTGTTGCTTGGTCCAATGTTGAATCGGGAATGGACGATGATATGGTTGTAATGCGCTGTGTAAACTGAACCGGACGTGGGACGAGTACGCAGATTGTGATTGGATGATATTGAAATTGAGGTAATGAGATGCACAAGTCCCGAGACTAATGAGGGGGTACCCTGGGATCTGTAGCTAGAGGCATAAAGCTATTTGCTGTGAGGACACCAATAGTCATATATATATATATATATATATATATATATATATATATATATATACATATATATATATACAAATAAACGTAGATTTGATGTGCAACAATTCATGGCATTGTCTTTACGTTTTAAGCGTTTGTGTTCTAGCACGCTTTTGGATAATGTGTGCCCATTTGCTACAAAACGATTAAGTCTCTCTGACTTTACGTAAAAAAAATCGGCAATACAATTTTAGACTCTCGCCACAGGGGAGTAACTAGTTCCTGTGTAGTATACTTAATATCAGGAGGTACGCCGATACAGGGAAAAAGGTATTATTCGCAGACGCACACTCACACCCTTCCACACACATATACTGGGGTTGTCTTCATATTCGGGGGTTAAAGGGGCCCTATTACCTATAAAGCATGTTGAATTAACAAGAAGAATAGTTTCTTTTCTTTAAAATAAATGTGTACCTGCCAAAATATTGTCGTGAAACCGTTTGCTTACTTCTGTAAATAGGTTTTTAAAAACAGTGCACCGGGTGTCACAGGTGTCAACATTAACAGCGCGTGTATCGCCTAGGCCAAGGACGTGTCAATCAGGAGATGCTCTGACTGAGATAGCCCAAAAATTGTAATACATGTTCCTACTGGCTGAAACTTCGCGTGTTACAATTGGTCCTCAGGTCACACGGGCTTGTTATGGTAAACAGACACAGGTGGACCAACACGTAGAGTCATAACAAGGTGCTTAACAACCGTATGCGAGTTACTGAGACTGTGTACTGGGCTAGTTTTGCTGGAAAACTTTTGTATAAAGCAAAACTGAACTGAGTGTGTGGAAGAATAGGCATAATATTGCGTCTGATTAGGTCAAAATTAAAATGTTCGCGATTTTCACTTTAAAAGTGTTGCGCGAGGGTCCATTTTTGCGATCTTTTATCATGGGGTAACCTGTACGTAGTATATCCGCAATTAATGGAGTATCGAAGGGGTTTTGTAGTATATCCGCAATTAATGGAGTATCGAAGGGGTTTTGTTAATAACTCAAAGATCATATAAACAATAAGATTTAAATGTAATAATGAGAATTATAAACTTTCGTTCAATTTCTGCCTTTCTGCTGGATAGATCAGCATTAACAGATCAGCTATAATATATTTTAAATGTCCTCATTAATATTTTATATTGTGCATACAAGTTTTACATGGGTGAGTTACCAAACCAGTCAATAAAAATAACAACCCGCAGTTTGCTGTTCCCAGCAAGTTAGAAATATAGTAATCTTAGTATATTAATTAACTTTAAGTTTGGTAGCAAAGTTATGACAATTTTATAACTGTGAAATTATGTTCTGACAGTTTCTAGCCTTTCAAAATTGGCAGAAACATGTAACTGCATGAAAGAAAATGTTTCACCGTCTCAATATAACACTTAAACATCTTTGACATTCTTGCTAAATAAAGAAAAACAAGTTTTCGTGTAAGACAGCAGTGGAATATTAGTGAGTTGAAACTGGAAGATTTGCTCTGTTTAAAGAGCCAATAATACAAAGTACGTTTATCCAAATTATAATTTTGTTTTGAAACGGATATGCTTCATCAACGCGGTTTTGTAATAGAATTCATTCCAAGGAGTACTGGAGTAGAATTTAATGATTAAATGCCTTACAGACATGATTTTAAACTGCGTTTTGGTGTTGAATTATTTAATGCCTGTTTAATTTTTAAATATAGGCATTTAATTTTGTAAAACGCATTCAGGCGTTTAAAAATTAAATATCCTAACGCGTTTAAATGACCGGACATGGTGCATAAAAGTCTATGATAAAAATAGATGCAGTACACTAAAGGTCATTCGATAGTGAAAACAGCATATGATATAATGTATAGTAAAGGTATATCAAATTATTGTATAAATGCTCAGTATTTTTATTAATAATCATTTTCTAGATTCGCATGATTACTCGTATTAATTTGTGTAGTTTCTTTAACTGGCTGGCAGGCATAGATAATAAGTTGTGTGGTAAACGATGACAATGTTCATATTCTAGCGTATGTTTATAGTCTTCATATAGTTAAGTTGGCATAAACCATGTAGCTTGTATATGGATTTTATACCTGTAGATCTTTTTGCAATAACGAGTGAAGTCTTGTGCACATGGTGAATATCTAACAATGGTGTATCTTTAAGCTTTTTTTACTATATTATATTGAACAGTATCTGGTGACTTCATATGTTAATAATCTCTCTTCTATCCTCATACTTAATAAAGTCAGTACAACTCCGCAAATAATTGACATTCTAGATATAAACTTTTATTTTTTATAAGCTTTGGAGGACCAAGTTTGTTAGTAAAGGTATATCAATTCAGTGTATAAATGCTGAGTATTTTAAAGTATTTCAAAATAGTTTAAAGCGCTTAGTTTTTTTTACATTAATTTGATATACCTTTATAAATGTATTCATGCACGTATCCCTCAAATCCAAGAGTCCAAGGTTGCTCGACATGCCTTCTCTTCAGGCTAGTGGTGTTGTCCTTTTGTTTTCAGCATAGTTATTGGCTGCTGAAACAGCTCTTTAACATGCCGCATGTGTATCCAATTTTATTTTGCAATTTTTCATGCGGAACAGAAGAATTCCATGGTCATCCTGTTGTAGTGTACGACACTTTATACGACACAAGGGCTTGTCTATGGATGGACTATTTCCCATGCTCTCGTGTTCGCCTGTGCTGTGCGCATATTGTACGGTCTTTCAATGTATTGTACCAGCTAGCTGAGTCGTCGAATTTCCACCACAAGTTACAGAAGAATGTACTATAAAAAACAAAATCATGTGTACATAATTACGTAATTGATCTTGTATAAACTTATATATATATATATATATATATATATATATATATATATATACACATATACATATATATATATCAGTCAGGTATGAAATGTAATCTTTATTTCTTAAATAATTGTTTATAATATGTGAGAATGTAAACGCACATCTCTCTTTCGTTTCTCTCTCATGAGCATTTGTCTATGTAATTGTTTTACTAAGTATATATGTAATATTAATGATATATATATGTGTTTGTTTATATATATATATATATATATATACATATATATGTGTGTGTGTGTATATTTATATATATATGTATATATATATATATATATATAGAGAGAGAGAGAGAGAGAGAGAGAGAGAGAGAAAGAAATAGGAGGAGAAAGTGAGAGAGAGACAGACAGACAAAGAGATCGAGAGAGAGATGCGTGTCAGATGTATACAGAAGCATGTTCAATGAAGCAATGCCTTTACATCACTTGTGTAATTTAATTATCAGAAATATTCCACTTTCTATCAATTTATTCACCGATATAATTATGTACAAATCGTCTTATTTGTTAAAAACTTTTTCGGATGAAAACTAGATATATTCAAACTAAATATCAAACTACACGAGTACTTGTTGATGAAGAAGGATTGTTCTTTCGGTCGCTCGTCCACTGTAATCAGCTGCTTTTACAGTGTATGATATTCCATAAACCCTGAATAGATAACCCCTCCCCCCTCCTCCCATCCCCCCCCCCCCCCAACCCACACACACTATAAGTGGGCTCAACAATTAATGCCCTGATAATGAATAATCGCCAGTTAAGGGAGAAGGCATAGGTTTCAGTCTCGAGTCCCGCAGGTAAGTCTCTTGGGGAGTAGCTGGGGTCCCTTCGTATGTTTAAGGAAATGAAGCTCGTGAAGCCAATGGTGAAGTTGAGTAACCGGCCACACTTCAGATCTTTAGTACAGCGTACACCCTATGCACTGACTGACAGTATACTGTTTTGGCATGTGAGTAATAAGTATTCTAAATTCGGACAGGTTTTGGATCTATTGGTGATGTTAAACGCATGCGCAATGACCTGACCATTGTGTCGCAGGTTAGATTCTTGGCATTAATATGATCTGTTCAGATTAAATGCCTCGTATTTAATATACATTGTATCAGAGAGAGCTAATCTTGATGGGGTAAAAAAAAGTCTAATTTTGACTGTAGTTCTTGCATTAAATATCTTTATTTCTGACCTGAACCACGAAACAGACTGTGGCATATAACTTTTAATACATTTTATATTAGTCTGCATTAATTTGGTTCCAATTGTGAATAAAACTGGCTCCACAGCTTATTTGTGCATATTTAAATGAAGCAACAAAAAACAAAATATTACCATTTATTTTCTCATTAGTTTTAATACATTTAATCAATAAAAGATGCCATACAGTGACTACAATTGTTAAAAAAATACCAGGCGTTTAATGTTCAGACTTTAAAGGATAGTTGTATTAAATTTTCAATGCATACAAAATGAAAATTAAATGGGCGCCATTTATTTTCCCAATGCCTAGGTTTTACAGTGTAGGCTGGGCCTTTTCTTCCATCGTCCATCATGTTCGGAGCCTTAAAATAATAGTCCCTGTCGGACCCATCTTGGTCCCCCTATTCACGTCTATTTTGTTCCCTTCGGGATCCGCATAACCTTTCTCCGCCAAACGGCTGGCTGTCCAAAGCCAGGTTCCATGTTCCCGGCAATCTTCTGATCCGACGTCAGACGCCTTATACATGAGGCCACGCGGGCACTACGACAAGCACGGTTCAAGTTGACAGAAAGATCATCGTACAGAAACAATGTTTCGGTGTCAGTCATGGGGGAAACTGCATCCTTAAACTACAATAGGTATAACATTGAAATTGCCTGAGAAAAGAAAGAATTTATGTTGTAATGGTAATAATTAAATCACCTGTATTCATCATTTAGGTCGTATGATTAAAATTGAAACCGAGGCTTGTTTTTTAACGCAATGGAAACGCATGACGGTTAGATATATGCTTTTTGGATTCATTTATATGTTTCTTATGCATACTTATTCTGCGTTTCGTTTTATTTTAGTACATCAGCCAGAGGGTTCATCGGTACCAAACAGGTGACAATGTTTTTTTGAAAAGTGTATGTGTGTAGATAATAAAAATGCCTGATAGCAGTGTGAAAGTGGTAGCTTTCTGTAAAATACCAGCCTGTTTTGAAAAGTACTTTCACCAAAATTGCAATTTTGCGAGACACAGTTTTATATAAATATGATTTAGTTATAACATCTTATATAATGCCTGTTTTAAAACAAGTTTGATGTCAGTTTATAGTAGACATTTATAGCTTTCATCTTGTGTGTCATTCATGTATATAGCTTTCTAAATTCTAAAGATATGATTACTTTTCCTCACCCTGTATCATAGCAATTTGTACAATTTGAGCTAATTTATTAAAAAACACAAGGTTAATTTCTGATAGGACCAACCGTGACTAGTTTGGTTTTATAAAGTTATTAATAAAGTCTGAAGTCTTTTAGCTGAAAAAGAAAAACATGTCTGGCACCCAACTACAATTTGTGGATTTGGCCGTGGTCACAGAAAGGTGTTATTCCGTTCTTCAGTTAGCCGTTGAATGTCCCATTGCCACACCTGTCCGCAGAAAAATATTAATGCCTGGCTGATGTTTTTGAGTACTTTTGTGTCGCATACCCACACACTTATGGAATCCTGATTGGTTTATCCTCCCAATTATTCCACGTGGCTGCTATCGGGGGCCGATGTATAGACTAAAACACATGACATGTATGCAGGCACGGGTACTCGGCTAGTTGTTTGAATGTATGATTATTGCATGTCTCCAGTTGGAAAAAAAAAGAAAAGGGCGACAAATCATTTTAAGCAGTATATTTTTATTTGTATGTCTTTGTTATATTGGTGCCTAAGTCACTTGTGATATCGTAGAAACTAGGCCGCCGTATCTGCACTTCTTGCCAAATTCGCTTTCTTACAAGAAATATAAAAGAGCATTCGGCTGAGATTGGGCTATGTTGTCTGCTGTAATATTTCCACGTAAATAGTTCCAACAAAATTAACATATAAAATCAAGGCAAGAGCAGTAAATGAACCTATAAAATTTTGCTTGGGTGGCACCATAAATAAATGATAGATATTGCAGTTTGCCTTTGTGTCAGGACTAATTGTGAAGCAGAGCTGTAAGTTATTCATTCTGAGTTGCCTATGTTTTATACTCTTAACATTTCTGACAGAAGAGAGATTTTTAAATAAATATTATTTTCTATAATGGAAACCAGATGTTTATTTGAATCGAGGAGCAAACAGTGTTTTAACGAAAATATATATCAGTTTGCTATATGGCCAGTTAGTGCAATAACTCATCCTGTTCCGGTTTTATGTTAATACAAAGTCCAGTAAATGCTAGTGATAAGCCCGAATTAATAAAATCAGTTGTTGAAGTTGAACAAGTCTAATTTAATTCAAACTTGCTTGGACTCACGAGTTCAGGGATTATGTCTCAAACAAAACCCTAGCAGTCCAGTGTCAACCAACTTTACCGGACTGGAAAACATCAAGGTTCGCCTTGATGCTATGTACTTGCACTAGAGAGTGCCATTAAGATCGTTTTGTTTTAAACTTTAAAATGCAATTTTCCACTGAACGGTCAAAGCAACATTTGTCCCTGTCATTCCCCAGGTTTGAGGGAGATCATGGTAATTACTGACTGTTGTACTGGCCGAACAAATATAATATCAATGGGGTGTATGGTTTTGCCCTTAAGAGAATATAATCTCTCGCTTAGTAGGATATAATTGTAACTGTTAGATCACAAGATGTAGATAAATATTCTAAAACAGTTTTGTTTTCATATTATTTTATTTTCTTTAAACATTTCAGTAGAAACACACATGATGATAAACTATTTTAATTTCTTGCAAGTGCTAACTTTCTTATGACTTGATTTGGCAAGGTAGCCAGGCTTGAAAAAACTATCAAATATATTAGACTTATAAAAGCCCCGATGATAATCCAAAATAAAAATGACGAAATGATTTTCATATTCCACTCGGTGTTATCTTTCAGAAACAGAACTCATCAGATTTGATGTTTTTCAGTCAGAAAGCGATTGCATATTTATATGATTATGAACTTATAAACTGATATTGCTTATTTCCCTTTAAACTAACATTACTTAGTTTTATTTTAGAATATGGAAGTTTAAAATAAACAAGGGCCTGGTTGTAAAATTATGTAACAAACAATTTTTTAAAGAGTCTTTATCACACAGCGAACATTCACGCTGAACAGTGAAACTTTATATAAGTAAACATATTCTATATCTTAAATACATTTTAACCTGTTACCTCTTCTGTTGATTTTAAATGTTCAACTTTACTAAGTGCCCCGCTGGTCATAATGCTCAGCTGAATCTATATTGGTCAGTGATCTAATTCTTATCGACTAAGGAGTGTTTAAGAGAACCTGTATACACAACGTCTGAACATCCCAGGTCTAGCGATTATGAGTTGTGCCTTGATATATATCACACTGATAATTGCAGTCTGTCATTAACAAAAAGAAAAAAAAGGCTTACTTTTGCATTGTTCATAATCGCGAATAATGATGGAACAATAGAGAGTGAAACTAAGAAATACCATTTCAGCTCTAGTCCATTATAATCGGTAAGCTACATAGAGATTATATTTTCTTACCATTCAGAAAAAAATGGAAATGTACCGGTTTTGCTCACAGAAGATAGGTAAACATAAATGGTGCCATCTGTAGTTCATATACTTGTAAAAGTCACATGATCAATGTTTGGTAAAGCACATTACAAATCGTAGGTAAAATCAAATATAAAATACAACAATAAGCGAATATAAGTATACGCTAAGGTAACGCTATCCCTCACATGAAAGCTATCATTTTTTATTTCCTGACTTCAGTAGGAAGAACTGAAAAGATCATTTTGACTCAAGTCAACATAAGTGGCGAGACTTGCAACTAACACTGACATACCAGTTATGGGATCAATATGCTGGGTATTGGTCATAACATTATAAATACAAACACTTGTGATCAGCAATATATATATAAAGAAAAAAGATAAATCTTATAATAATCCAGCACACTTTATAATTATTTAGTCATCTTTTGACCATCTCCAAAAGAATAAGCCATGGAATGAAATGAGTAATATTTTTTTGGCTTGCACAAGTTATTACAACCTATATAGCTTACAAACAAAATACCAGTCCAGTGATCAATGTTACCACAGAACTTGGAGATGACAGTTGCGGCAGAGCCTACTGTAATCGGTTACCGACATAACGTTATATCTGTTGACGTATTCTATATATGGAGTATTTTTCTCAAGGGTGAGGCAGAAGCCCTCCCTTTCCAGTCGCCACAACTTTTTAAAAGGTTTCAGACAAAGTTTTGTGTCCTTGAACCCCTCCCCCCTCCTTTTTTCGGACCTTTGGACCTTTTTTACAACTTTGCCATCAGTCCTGGCGTGGACCCCTCCATTTTAAATCCTCGATCAGCCCCTGTGAGGGTATTGTTTAAGTTTAACTGTCGGTAACACCTATTGATCATAAATGATACATCACTGAAAAGATTATTTTGCTTGATATAAGTTTGGCATATAAAGTTGTATGAAGTAAATTTATATAACCACTGCTTTGTCGTTTTTCCTAGGGATGAGTGTAACTATAAGAATGTATTACTTAAGCAGTGTACACCCAGTGGCCATAAATAGAATTTCATCTTGAAGCGTATGGTTTATGCTATCATTTGAGACTAAATTTGACTGGATACGTTTTGCATATTTAGTAGTATGGGGCTTATAACCACTCTGAAGTCTGTGTCCTTGAGATGAAAAAAATATATACGTCATCCGACATAAAACATCCATTTATTCACTGAAAGCTACCACTTTCATACTGCTATCAGGCATTTTTATTACCTACACATGTATACCTATCAAGCACACATGGTGAAAATTTGTCACCAAAATGGTACCGATGATCCAAATTTTGGGGTCTGGCTGAAGTACTATTTAGAAAAACGAGTTGACCACCGATTGATTTGCTGATCCAAAGTCAGTCGCCCTATCCTTAGGTTACGCGGCGACTACCTGTAATATAGCATAATTGCTCGTATTATGGGCGATTCCATTTGAAGGTTGGGATGACCCAAGACACTATGATATTATTTAACATCTGGCAAGCAGGATTTGATATGTCAAATGTAAATTTAAGGCAGAAATAAAACCATGTGTTCGTAATGACTTTTTTGCGAAATTATTTTTTGATTTGCAAACGTCTGATATTTCTGTTAGATAGTCCACGTCAAACCTCGTGACAGTTCTGTCCCCCTAACATACGAGATTCTAACAATTCTGTCAAATATTTTCGTCATGCTATGACGCCTCATGGCTTGAAAATACGGCATTTAGGGTGCACCAAACCAAATTGTTCAATATACTCCTGTAATTTATTCCATAATCTGCCGTTTTTCGAAAAGCCCGGTTACAATTCGGCATCATATTGGTAAATCTCCCTGCAACCTTGGATGGATTTTATTCTTACTGCATACACGTATATATCCCATGTATTATTTCGTTAATAATTTAATGCTTTGTACATTGCACATTATTGTGAATTCCTGTTTTAATTCCTCACTTTCAGCTTAATGGTAAGATTACCGGCTCTGTACAACGTTATCGTTGCAATATGTTTGGTACTTTGGATACTGTACTAGAGCTGTTATTCACATGAATTGTTCACTGCTGTCTCAGACGATTTTTATAGGCCATTCGTAATGAAGTTCATACCATGAACATAAATCAAGAATAAATGTTAATAATTTATATGAAACAGAATTGATATCATTTGTTCAATGGTTCGGTAAAAGATAAATGTCGCAAATCTAGGTCTATTACTCTGATCAAAGTTCAGTTTGGGAAAATCAGTCAAGGTCCGATATTGAAGATGCCTCCCACCCCCAAGAAGCGGATCTAGGGGAGGGGTCCATACCACCCCCCCCCCCCTTATCAGCCACCGCAACCATTATTTAAGGGTTTTACACCATTGTTTGCGGCCTGTAACCCCCCCCCCTTATTTTTCGGTCCTGGAGGCCTGTTTTTAGGTTTTGTTATTAGTTCTCCTCGGTTGGACCCCTCCTTTTCCTGAATCCTGGATCCGCCCCTGCCCAACCAAATTAGAACCGTTCGGGGGGGGGGACAGTTTTTGGCCTGATATCAAGTGAATATGATTGTGTAAGTTTCCCAAATCAGTCTTCATAACCCAGTGCCCAAAAAGGTCACACAGTAGTGACCACAGTGCGTGTTCACTCAAGCATACACAACAACAGATAGAGTCACGACGAGTACTCCATGTTGACCTTAGTCTTGAATGTTTAAATGGTTGCTCCCAGTAAACTTCTTACATAAAGTTGTTTACAAGCTAGTGCAGATTGAAGGCTGGTTTTTTTTGCTATGGAAAAAATTCGACCGCTATGACATTCGAACTCGCAATTTTCTGATCCGAAGTCAGACGCCTTATCCATTAGGCCACGCGGCCGGCTACCTGGACAAGTCTATATATAGTCAAGATAATATTTCATTAAAACCACCTCACTTGAACATTAAAAACCTGTATTGTACTCTCTCTCTCTCTCTCGTTAAGTTCATGGGTTTAATTTAAATGCCTGCTTTAGTATAGATATATCGGCCGCCATTAGATGGACCGCAGACTAAAAAACACAAAAATTGAAAAGATCTGATTCTTTGATAAAAATCATAGTTTCGAAATATAAGGAAATAACGAAATACATTAAAATAAATTGAACAGTACGTCTACACGAACTGGCATCTCACGGACTTTTTTTTGGTAAGAATACTGCCACTAATTGCCGTTTCCTTCAGTTACATGTTTCTGTCAAATTTTCAAAGGTAATGAATAAGCGCTTAAGATATCTGTGTTCCATATTGGGCTGGTTCACGGGTGCTTGCCCCGTGACCTATAGAATAAGGCGAATCACCTTAAATAAAGAAAATTGCGAGTTAAAGTGTCGTCGTGGACGTTTGGTTATTTATTTGAAAGAAATGCAAAATGTCATACACAGGAAACAAGTTAATGACAACATACTCTCATGTTCTTTAATTTTTAGTAATACACACGGCTAATTCACTCCTGCACAAAGATTCAGGTCCTCTCTTAAACTCATGCCTTTGCCAGGCGTTCAAACAAGTCTACGTTTTAGTTTTCATCATGTGACCTACGTCATGAATACAGTTCGCCGAAATGTAAGTGCTATTTACCATGACAACATGAAATTCTCTTTTCTCAAACAATTTCAATATATATGTTGACGTTATCACTATGTGTGCTTGTCCATGTATAGTTGAACAAATTGACAGCAGAAAACCGTTCCTGCATGGCCGATATTTCCTTCGGCATTTTACAAATGTACAAAGACAGGCGTGGTGGCCGCGTGGCCTAATGGATAAGGCGTCTGACTTCGGATCAGAAGATTGCGAGTTCGAGTCTCGTCGCGGTCGATTATTTTTGTATCGGGAGACCATTTCAGAAAGCAAATATTTCAAAAAGATGCTAGAGTATCATATTGAGGCGTTGAAACTTTTTCCTTCAGTTACATGTTTCTGTCAAATTTTTAAAGGTTATGAATAAGCGCTTAACATATATGTGTTCCAAATTGGGCTAGTTCAGGGGGTGCTTGCCCGTTGACCTAAAGAATAAGGCGAATCACCTTAAATGAAGAAAATTGCGAGTTAAAGTGTCGTCGTTGACGTTTGGTTTTTATATCGAAAGAAATGCAAAATTTCATACACAGGAAACAAGTAAATGACCAACATACTGTTATGTTCTTCAATTTTTACGTAATACACACGGCTAGTTCATTCCTGCAGAAAGATTCAGGACCTCTCCTAATCTGATGCCTTTTCCCAGGCGTTAAAACAAGCCTAGGTTTCAGTTTTCATCATGTGACCTACGTCATGAATACAGTTCGCCGAAATGTAAGTGCTATTTACCATGACGACATTTAATTCTCTTTTTCTCAAACAATTTCAATATATATGTTGACGTTATCACTATGTGTGCTTGTCCATGTAGTTGAACAAACTTGACAGCAGAAAACCGTTCCTGCATGGCCGATATTTCCTTGGGCATTTTACAAATGTACAGAGACAGGCGTGGTGGCCGCGTGGCCTAATGGATAAGGCGTCTGACTTCGGATCAGAAGATTGCGAGTTCGAGTCTCGTCGCGGTCGATTATTTTTGTATCGGGAGACTATATCAGAACGCAAATATTTCATAAAGATGTTAAAGTATCATATTGAGGCGTTGAAACTTTTTCCTTCAGTTACATGTTTCTGTCAAATTTTCAAAGGTAATGAATAAGCGCTTAACATATCTGTATTCAAAATTGGGCTGGTTCACGGGTGCTTGCCCCGTGACCTAAAGAATAAGGTGAATCACCTTAAATAAAGAAAATAGCGAGTTAAAGTGTCGTCGTGGACGTTTGGATTTTAATTTGAAAGAAATGCAAAATTTCATACACAGGAAACAAGTAAATGACCAACATACCATCATGTTCTTCAATTTTACGTCATACACACGGCTGGTTCATTCCTGCACAAAGATTCAGGTCCTCTCTTAATCTCACGCCTTTCCCAGGCGTTAAAACAAGCCTAGGTTTCAGTTTTCATCATGTGACATACGTGATGAATATAGTTCGAGGAAATGTAAGTGCTATATACCATGACGACATTAAATTCTCTTTTTCTCAAACAATTTCAATATATATGTTGACTTTATCACTATGTGTGCTTATCCATGTAGTTGAACAAAATTGACAGCAGAAAACCGTTCCTGCATGGCCGATATTTGCTTGGGCATTTTACAAATGTACAGAGACTGGCGTGGTGGCGGCGTGGCCTTATGGATAAGGCGTCTTGTGACCTAAAGAATAAGGCGAATCACCTTAGATAAAGGAAATCGCGAATATTAAAGCGTCGTCGTGGATGATTGATGTTTAAGTCGAAAGAAATGCAAAAGTCCCTACACAGGAATGACCAACATACTCTCATGTTCTCCAAGTTTTACGTAACACACACGGCTATTTCACTCTTAGACGGAGATTCAGGTTAGGCGTGGTGGCCGCGTGGCCTAATGGATAAGGCGTCTGACTTCGGATCAGAAGATTGCGAGTTCGAGTCTCGTCGCGGTCGATTATTTTTATATCGGGAGACCATTTCACCTTAAATGAAGAAAATTGCGATTTGAAGTGTCGTCGTGGACGTTTGGTTTTAATATCGAAAGAAATGCAAAATTTCATACACAGGAAACAAGTAAATGACCAACATACTGTCATGTTCTTCAATATTTACGTAATAAACACGGCTAGTTCACTCCTGCACAAAGATTCAGGTGCTCTCTTAATCTCATGCCTTTCCCAGGCGTTGAAACAAGCTTAGGTTTCAGTTTTCATCATGTGACCTACGTGATGAATATAGTTCGCCGAAATGTAAGTGCTATTTACCATGACGACATTAAATTCTCTTTTTCTCAAACAATTTCAATATATATGTTGACGTTATCACTATGTGTGCTTGTCCATGTAGTTGAACAAACTTGACAGCAGAAAACCATTCCTGCATAGCCGATATTTCCTTCGGCATTTTACAAATGTACAAAGACAGGCGTGGTGGCCGCGTGGCCTAATGGATAAGGCGTCTGACTTCGGATCAGAAGATTGCGAGTTCGAGTCTCGTCGCGGTCGATTATTTTTGTATCGGGAGACCATTTCAGAAAGCAAATATTTCAAAAAGATGCTAGAGTATCATATTGAGGCGTTGAAACTTTTTCCTTCAGTTACATGTTTCTGTCAAATTTTTAAAGGTTATGAATAAGCGCTTAACATATATGTGTTCCTAATTGGGCTAGTTTAGGGGGTGCTTGCCCGTTGACCTAAAGAATAAGGCGAATCACCTTAAATGAAGAAAATTGAGAGTTAAAGTGTCGTCGTTGACGTTTGGTTTTTATATCGAAAGAAATGCAAAATTTCATACACAGGAAACAAGTAAATGACCAACATACTGTCATGTTCTTCAATTTTTACGTAATACACACGGCTAGTTCACTCCTGCACAAAGATTCAGGACCTCTCTTAATCTGATGCCTTTTCCCAGGCGTTAAAACAAGCCTAGGTTTCAGTTTTCATCATGTGACCTACGTCATGAATACAGTTCGCCGAAATGTAAGTGCTATTTACCATGACGACATTAAATTCTCTTTTTCTCAAACAATTTCAATATATATGTTGACGTTATCACTATGTGTGCTTGTCCATGTAGTTGAACAAACTTGACAGCAGAAAACCGTTCCTGCATGGCCGATATTTCCTTGGGCATTTTACAAATGTACAGAGACAGGCGTGGTGGCCGCGTGGCCTAATGGATAAGGCGTCTGACTTCGGATCAGAAGATTGCGAGTTCGAGTCTCGTCGCGGTCGATTATTTTTGTATCGGGAGACCATATCAGAACGCAAATATTTCATAAAGATGTTAGAGTATCATATTGAGGCGTTGAAACTTTTTCCTTCAGTTACATGTTTCTCTCAAATTTTCAAAGGTAATTATTAAGCGCTTAACATATCTGTATTCAAAATTGGGCTGGTTCACGGGTGCTTGCGCCGTGACCTAAAGAATAAGGTGAATCACCTTAAATAAAGAAAATAGCGAGTTAAAGTGTCGTCGTGGACGTTTGGATTTTAATTTGAAAGAAATGCAAAATTTCATACACAGGAAACAAGTAAATGACCAACATACCATCATGTTCTTCAATTTTACGTCATACACACGGCTGGTTCACTCCTGCACAAAGATTCAGGTCCTCTCTTAATCTCACGCCTTTCCCAGGCGTTAAAACAAGCCTAGGTTTCAGTTTTCATCATGTGACATACGTGATGAATATAGTTCGAGGAAATGTAAGTGCTATATACCATGACGACATTAAATTCTCTTTTTCTCAAACAATTTCAAGATATATGTTGACGTTATCACTATGTATGCTTGTCCATGTAGTTGAACAAACTTGACAGCAGAAAACCGTTCCTGCATGGCCGATATTTTCTTCGGCATTTTACAAATGTACAGAGACAGGCGTGGTGGCGGCGTGGCCTTATGGATAAGGCGTCTGGTGACCTAAAGAATAAGGCGAATCACCTTAGATAAAGGAAATCGCGAATATTAAAGCGTCGTCGTGGCTGATTGATGTTTAAGTCGAAAGAAATGCAAAAGTCCCTACACAGGAATGACCAAACATACTCTCATGTTCTCCAAGTTTTACGTAACACACACGGCTATTTCAGTCTTAGACGGAGATTTTAGGTCAGGCGTGGTGGCCGCTTGGCCTAATGGATAAGGCGTCTGACTTCGGATCAGAAGATTGCGAGTTCGAGTCTCGTCGCGGTCGATTATTTTTATATCGGGAGACCATTTCACCTTAAATGAAAAAAATTGCGAGTTGAAATATCGTCGTGGACGTTTGGTTTTTACATCGACAGAAATGCAAAATTTCATATACAGGAAACAAGTAAATGACCAACATACTGTCATGTTCTTCAATTTTTACGTAATAAACACGGCTAGTTCACTCCTGCACAAAGATTCAGGTCCTCTCTTAATCTCATGCCTTTCCCAGGCGTTGAAACAAGCCTAGGTTTCAGTTTTCATCATGTGACCTACGTGATGAATATTGTTCGCCGAAATGTAAGTGCTATTTACCATGACGACATTAAATTCTCTTTTTCTCAAACAATTTCAATATATATGTTGACGTTATCACTATGTGTGCTTGTCCATGTAGTTGAACAAACTTGACAGCAGAAAACCATTCCTGCATAGCCGATATTTCCTTCGGCATTTTACAAATGTACAAAGACAGGCGTGGTGGCCGCGTGGCCTAATGGATAAGGCGTCTGACTTCGGATCAGAAGATTGCGAGTTCGAGTCTCGTCGCGGTCGATTATTTTTGTATCGGGAGACCATTTCAGAAAGCAAATATTTCAAAAAGATGCTAGAGTATCATATTGAGGCGTTGAAACTTTTTCCTTCAGTTACATGTTTCTGTCAAATTTTTAAAGGTTATGAATAAGCGCTTAACATATATGTGTTCCTAATTGGGCTAGTTTAGGGGGTGCTTGCCCGTTGACCTAAAGAATAAGGCGAATCACCTTAAATGAAGAAAATTGAGAGTTAAAGTGTCGTCGTTGACGTTTGGTTTTTATATCGAAAGAAATGCAAAATTTCATACACAGGAAACAAGTAAATGACCAACATACTGTCATGTTCTTCAATTTTTACGTAATACACACGGCTAGTTCACTCCTGCACAAAGATTCAGGACCTCTCTTAATCTGATGCCTTTTCCCAGGCGTTAAAACAAGCCTAGGTTTCAGTTTTCATCATGTGACCTACGTCATGAATACAGTTCGCCGAAATGTAAGTGCTATTTACCATGACGACATTAAATTCTCTTTTTCTCAAACAATTTCAATATATATGTTGACGTTATCACTATGTGTGCTTGTCCATGTAGTTGAACAAACTTGACAGCAGAAAACCGTTCCTGCATGGCCGATATTTCCTTGGGCATTTTACAAATGTACAGAGACAGGCGTGGTGGCCGCGTGGCCTAATGGATAAGGCGTCTGACTTCGGATCAGAAGATTGCGAGTTCGAGTCTCGTCGCGGTCGATTATTTTTGTATCGGGAGACCATATCAGAACGCAAATATTTCATAAAGATGTTAGAGTATCATATTGAGGCGTTGAAACTTTTTCCTTCAGTTACATGTTTCTCTCAAATTTTCAAAGGTAATTATTAAGCGCTTAACATATCTGTATTCAAAATTGGGCTGGTTCACGGGTGCTTGCGCCGTGACCTAAAGAATAAGGTGAATCACCTTAAATAAAGAAAATAGCGAGTTAAAGTGTCGTCGTGGACGTTTGGATTTTAATTTGAAAGAAATGCAAAATTTCATACACAGGAAACAAGTAAATGACCAACATACCATCATGTTCTTCAATTTTACGTCATACACACGGCTGGTTCACTCCTGCACAAAGATTCAGGTCCTCTCTTAATCTCACGCCTTTCCCAGGCGTTAAAACAAGCCTAGGTTTCAGTTTTCATCATGTGACATACGTGATGAATATAGTTCGAGGAAATGTAAGTGCTATATACCATGACGACATTAAATTCTCTTTTTCTCAAACAATTTCAAGATATATGTTGACGTTATCACTATGTATGCTTGTCCATGTAGTTGAACAAACTTGACAGCAGAAAACCGTTCCTGCATGGCCGATATTTTCTTCGGCATTTTACAAATGTACAGAGACAGGCGTGGTGGCGGCGTGGCCTTATGGATAAGGCGTCTGGTGACCTAAAGAATAAGGCGAATCACCTTAGATAAAGGAAATCGCGAATATTAAAGCGTCGTCGTGGCTGATTGATGTTTAAGTCGAAAGAAATGCAAAAGTCCCTACACAGGAATGACCAAACATACTCTCATGTTCTCCAAGTTTTACGTAACACACACGGCTATTTCAGTCTTAGACGGAGATTTTAGGTCAGGCGTGGTGGCCGCTTGGCCTAATGGATAAGGCGTCTGACTTCGGATCAGAAGATTGCGAGTTCGAGTCTCGTCGCGGTCGATTATTTTTATATCGGGAGACCATTTCACCTTAAATGAAAAAAATTGCGAGTTGAAATATCGTCGTGGACGTTTGGTTTTTACATCGACAGAAATGCAAAATTTCATATACAGGAAACAAGTAAATGACCAACATACTGTCATGTTCTTCAATTTTTACGTAATAAACACGGCTAGTTCACTCCTGCACAAAGATTCAGGTCCTCTCTTAATCTCATGCCTTTCCCAGGCGTTGAAACAAGCCTAGGTTTCAGTTTTCATCATGTGACCTACGTGATGAATATTGTTCGCCGAAATGTAAGTGCTATTTACCATGACGACATTAAATTCTCTTTTTCTCAAACAATTTCAATATATATGTTGACGTTATCACTATGTGTGCTTGTCCATGTAGTTGAACAAACTTGACAGCAGAAAACCGTTCCTGCATGGCCGATATTTCCTTGGGCATTTTACAAATGTACAGAGACAGGCGTGGTGGCGGCGTGGCCTTATGGATAAGGCGTCTGGTGACCTAAAGAATAAGGCTTATCACCTTAGATAAAGGAAATCGCGAATATTAAAGCGTCGTCGTGGATGATTGATGTTTAAGTCGAAAGAAATGCAAAAGTCCCTACACAGGAATGACCAACATACTCTCATGTTCTCCAAGTTTTACGTAACACACACGGCTATTTCACTCTTAGACGGAGATTCAGGTTAGGCGTGGTGGCCGCGTGGCCTAATGGATAAGGCGTCTGACTTCGGATCAAAAGATTGCGAGTTCGAGTCTCTTCGTGGTCGATTATTTTTGTATCGGGAGACCATTTCAGAAAGCAAATATTTCAAAAAGATGCTAGAGTATCATATTGAGGCGTTGAAACTTTTTCCTTCAGTTACATGTTTCTGTCAAATTTTTAAAGGTTATGAATAAGCGCTTAACATATCTGTGTTCCAAATTGGGCTGGCTCAGGGGGTGCTTGCCCGTTGACCTAAAGAAGAAGGTGAATCACCTTAAATAAAGAAAATAGCGAGTTAAAGTGTCGTCGTGGACGTTTGGATTTTAATTTGAAAGAAATGCAAAATTTCATACAAAGGAAACAAGTAAATGACCAACATACCATCATGTTCTTCAATTTTACGTCATACACACGGCTGGTTCACTCCTGCACAAAGATTCAGGTCCTCTCTTAATCTCACGCCTTTCCCAGGCGTTAAAACAAGCCTAGGTTTCAGTTTTCATCATGTGACATACGTGATGAATATAGTTCGAGGAAATGTAAGTGCTATATACCATGACGACATTAAATTCTCTTTTTCTCAAACAATTTCAATATATATGTTGACGTTATCACTATGTGTGCTTATCCATGTAGTTGAACAAAATTGACAGCAGAAAACCGTTCCTGCCTGGCCGATATTTCCTTCGGCATTTTACAAATGTACAGAGACAGGCGTGGTGGCCGAGTGGCCTAGAGGATAAGGCGTCTTGTGACCTAAAGAATAAGGCGAATCACCTTAGATAAAGGAAATCGCGAATATTAAAGCGTCGTCGTGGATGATTGATGTTTAAGTCGAAAGAAATGCAAAAGTCCCTACACAGGAATGACCAACATACTCTCATGTTCTCCAAGTTTTACGTAACACACACGGCTATTTCAGTCTTAGACGGAGATTTTAGGTCTGGCGTGGTTGCCGCTTCGCCTAATGGATAAGGCGTCTGACTTCGGATCAGAAGATTGCGAGTTCGAGTCTCGTCGCGGTCGATTATTTTTATATCGGGAGACCATTTCACCTTAAATGAAAAAATTGCGAGTTGAAATGTCGTCGTGGACGTTTGGTTTTTATATCGAAAGAAATGCAAAATTTCATATACAGGAAACAAGTAAATGACCAACATACTGTCATGTTCTTCAATTTTTACGTAATAAACACGGCTAGTTCACTCCTGCACAAAGATTCAGGTCCTCTCTTAATCTCATGCCTTTCCCAGGCGTTGAAACAAGCCTAGGTTTCAGTTTTCATCATGTGACCTACGTGATGAATATTGTTCGCCGAAATGTAAGTGCTATTTACCATGACGACATTAAATTCTCTTTTTCTCAAACAATTTCAATATATATGTTGACGTTATCACTATGTGTGCTTGTCCATGTGGTTGAACAAACTTGACAGCAGAAAACCGTTCCTGCATGGCCGATATTTCCTTGGGCATTTTACAAATGTACAGAGACAGGCGTGGTGGCGGCGTGGCCTTATGGATAAGGCGTCTGGTGACCTAAAGAATAAGGCTTATCACCTTAGATAAAGGAAATCGCGAATATTAAAGCGTCGTCGTGGATGATTGATGTTTAAGTCGAAAGAAATGCAAAAGTCCCTACACAGGAATGACCAACATACTCTCATGTTCTCCAAGTTTTACGTAACACACACGGCTATTTCACTCTTAGACGGAGATTTTAGGTCAGGCGTGGTGGCCGCGTGGCCTAATGGATAAGGCGTCTGACTTCGGATCAGAAGATTGCGAGTTCGAGTCTCTTCGTGGTCGATTATTTTTGTATCGGGAGACCATTTCAGAAAGCAAATATTTCAAAAAGATGCTAGAGTATCATATTGAGGCGTTGAAACTTTTTCCTTCAGTTACATGTTTCTGTCAAATTTTTAAAGGTTATGAATAAGCGCTTAACACATCTGTGTTCCAAATTGGGCTGGCTCAGGGGGTGCTTGCCCGTTGACCTAAAGAAGAAGGTGAATCACCTTAAATAAAGAAAATAGCGAGTTAAAGTGTCGTCGTGGACGTTTGGATTTTAATTTGAAAGAAATGCAAAATTTCATACAAACGAAACAAGTAAATGACCAACATACCATCATGTTCTTCAATTTTACGTCATACACACGGCTGGTTCACTCCTGCACAAAGATTCAGGTCCTCTCTTAATCTCACGCCTTTCCCAGGCGTTAAAACAAGCCTAGGTTTCAGTTTTCATCATGTGACATACGTGATGAATATAGTTCGAGGAAATGTAAGTGCTATATACCATGACGACATTAAATTCTCTTTTTCTCAAACAATTTCAATATATATGTTGACGTTATCACTATGTGTGCTTATCAATGTAGTTGAACAAAATTGACAGCAGAAAACCGTTCCTGCCTGGCCGATATTTCCTTCGGCATTTTACAAATGTACAGAGACAGGCGTGGTGGCCGAGTGGCCTAGAGGATAAGGCGTCTTGTGACCTAAAGAATAAGGCGAATCACCTTAGATAAAGGAAATCGCGAATATTAAAGCGTCGTCGTGGATGATTGATGTTTAAGTCGAAAGAAATGCAAAAGTCCCTACACAGGAATGACCAACATACTCTCATGTTCTCCAAGTTTTACGTAACACACACGGCTATTTCACTCTTAGACGGAGATTTTAGGTCAGGCGTGGTGGCCGCGTGGCCTAATGGATAAGGCGTCTGACTTCGGATCAGAAGATTGCGAGTTCGAGTCTCGTCGCGGTCGATTATTTTTATATCGGGAGACCATTTCACCTTAAATGAAAAAAATTGCGAGTTGAAATGTCGTCGTGGACGTTTGGTTTTTATATCGAAAGAAATGCAAAATTTCATACACAGGAAACAAGTAAATGACCAACATACTGTCATGTTCTTCAATTTTTACGTAATAAACACGGCTAGTTCACTCCTGCACAAAGATTCAGGTCCTCTCTTAATCTCATGCCTTTCCCAGGCGTTGAAACAAGCCTAGGTTTCAGTTTTCATTATGTGACCTACGTGATGAATATTGTTCGCCGAAATGTAAGTGCTATTTACCATGACGACATTAAATTCTCTTTTTCTCAAACAATTTCAATATATATGTTGACGTTATCACTATGTGTGCTTGTCCATGTAGTTGAACAAACTTGAAAGCAGAAAACCGTTCCTGCATGGCCGATATTTCCTTGGGCATTTTACAAATGTACAAAGACAGGCGTGGTGGCCGCGTGGCCTAATGGATAAGGTGTCTGACTTCGGATCAGAAGATTGCGAGTTCGAGTCTCGTCGCGGTCGATTATTTTTGTATCGGGAGACCATATCAGAACGCAAATATTTCATAAAGATGTTAGAGTATCATATTGAGGCGTTGAAACTTTTTCCTTCAGTTACATGTTTCTGTCAAATTTTCAAAGGTAATTATTAAGCGCTTAACATATCTGTATTCAAAATTGGGCTGGTTCACGGGTGCTTGCGCCGTGACCTAAAGAATAAGGTGAATCACCTTAAATAAAGAAAATAGCGAGTTAAAGTGTCGTCGTGGACGTTTGGATTTTAATTTGAAAGAAATGCAAAATTTCATACACAGGAAACAAGTAAATGACCAACATACAATAATGTTCTTCAATTTTACGTCATACACACGGCTGGTTCACTCCTGCACAAAGATTCAGGTCCTCTCTTAATCTCACGCCTTTCCCAGGCGTTAAAACAAGCCTAGGTTTCAGTTTTCATCATGTGACATACGTGATGAATATAGTTCGAGGAAATGTAAGTGCTATATACCATGACGACATTAAATTCTCTTTTTCTCAATCAATTTCAAGATATATGTTGACGTTATCACTATGTATGCTTGTCCATGTAGTTGAACAAACTTGACAGCAGAAAACCGTTCCTGCATGGCCGATATTTTCTTCGGCATTTTACAAATGTACAGAGACAGGCGTGGTGGCGGCGTGGCCTTATGGATAAGGCGTCTGGTGACCTAAAGAATAAGGCGAATCACCTTAGATAAAGGAAATCGCGAATATTAAAGCGTCGTCGTGGCTGATTGATGTTTAAGTCGAAAGAAATGCAAAAGTCCCTACACAGGAATGACCAAACATACTCTCATGTTCTCCAAGTTTTACGTAACACACACGGCTATTTCAGTCTTAGACGGAGATTTTAGGTCAGGCGTGGTGGCCGCTTGGCCTAATGGATAAGGCGTCTGACTTCGGATCAGAAGATTGCGAGTTCGAGTCTCGTCGCGGTCGATTATTTTTATATCGGGAGACCATTTCACCTTAAATGAATTGCGAGTTGAAATGTCGTCGTGGACGTTTGGTTTTTACATCGACAGAAATGCAAAATTTCATATACAGGAAACAAGTAAATGACCAACATACTGTCATGTTCTTCAATTTTTACGTAATAAACACGGCTAGTTCACTCCTGCACAAAGATTCAGGTCCTCTCTTAATCTCATGCCTTTCCCAGGCGTTGAAACAAGCCTAGGTTTCAGTTTTCATCATGTGACCTACGTGATGAATATTGTTCGCCGAAATGTAAGTGCTATTTACCATGACGACATTAAATTCTCTTTTTCTCAAACAATTTCAATATATATGTTGACGTTATCACTATGTGTGCTTGTCCATGTAGTTGAACAAACTTGACAGCAGAAAACCGTTCCTGCATGGCCGATATTTCCTTGGGCATTTTACAAATGTACAGAGACAGGCGTGGTGGCGGCGTGGCCTTATGGATAAGGCGTCTGGTGACCTAAAGAATAAGGCTTATCACCTTAGATAAAGGAAATCGCGAATATTAAAGCGTCGTCGTGGATGATTGATGTTTAAGTCGAAAGAAATGCAAAAGTCCCTACACAGGAATGACCAACATACTCTCATGTTCTCCAAGTTTTACGTAACACACACGGCTATTTCACTCTTAGACGGAGATTCAGGTTAGGCGTGGTGGCCGCGTGGCCTAATGGATAAGGCGTCTGACTTCGGATCAAAAGATTGCGAGTTCGAGTCTCTTCGTGGTCGATTATTTTTGTATCGGGAGACCATTTCAGAAAGCAAATATTTCAAAAAGATGCTAGAGTATCATATTGAGGCGTTGAAACTTTTTCCTTCAGTTACATGTTTCTTTCAAATTTTTAAAGGTTATGAATAAGGGCTTAACATATCTGTGTTCCAAATTGGGCTGGCTCAGGGGGTGCTTGCCCGTTGACCTAAAGAAGAAGGTGAATCACCTTAAATAAAGAAAATAGCGAGTTAAAGTGTCGTCGTGGACGTTTGGATTTTAATTTGAAAGAAATGCAAAATTTCATACACAGGAAACAAGTAAATGACCAACATACCATCATGTTCTTCAATTTTACGTCATACACACGGCTGGTTCACTCCTGCACAAAGATTCAGGTCCTCTCTTAATCTCACGCCTTTCCCAGGCGTTAAAACAAGCCTAGGTTTCAGTTTTCATCATGTGACATACGTGATGAATATAGTTCGAGGAAATGTAAGTGCTATATACCATGACGACATTAAATTCTCTTTTTCTCAAACAATTTCAATATATATGTTGACGTTATCACTATGTGTGCTTATCCATGTAGTTGAACAAAATTGACAGCAGAAAACCGTTCCTGCATGGCCGATATTTCCTTCGGCATTTTACAAATGTACAGAGACAGGCGTGGTGGCCGAGTGGCCTAGAAGATAAGGCGTCTTGTGACCTAAAGAATAAGGCGAATCACCTTAGATAAAGGAAATCGCGAATATTAAAGCGTCGTCGTGGATGATTGATGTTTAAGTCGAAAGAAATGCAAAAGTCCCTACACAGGAATGACCAACATACTCTCATGTTCTCCAAGTTTTACGTAACACACACGGCTATTTCACTCTCAGACGGAGATTTTAGGTCAGGCGTGGTGGCCGCGTGGCCTAATGGATAAGGCGTCTGACTTCGGATCAGAAGATTGCGAGTTCGAGTCTCGTCGCGGTCGATTATTTTTATATCGGGAGACCATTTCACCTTAAATGAAAAAAATTGCGAGTTGAAATGTCGTCGTGGACGTTTGGTTTTTATATCGAAAGAAATGCAAAATTTCATACACAGGAAACAAGTAAATGACCAACATACTGTCATGTTCTTCAATTTTTACGTAATAAACACGGCTAGTTCACTCCTGCACAAAGATTCAGGTCCTCTCTTAATCTCATGCCTTTCCCAGGCGTTGAAACAAGCCTAGGTTTCAGTTTTCATTATGTGACCTACGTGATGAATATTGTTCGCCGAAATGTAAGTGCTATTTACCATGACGACATTAAATTCTCTTTTTCTCAAACAATTTCAATATATATGTTGACGTTATCACTATGTGTGCTTGTCCATGTAGTTGAACAAACTTGAAAGCAGAAAACCGTTCCTGCATGGCCGATATTTCCTTCGGCATTTTACAAATGTACAAAGACAGGCGTGTTGGCCGCGTGGCCTAATGGATAAGGCGTCTGACTTCGGATCAGAAGATTGCGAGTTCGAGTCTCGTCGCGGTCGATTATTTTTGTATCGGGAGACCATATCAGAACACAAATATTTCATAAAGATGTTAGAGTATCATATTGAGGCGTTGAAACTTTTTCCTTCAGTTACATGTTTCTGTCAAATTTTCAAAGGTAATTATTAAGCGCTTAACATATCTGTATTCAAAATTGGGCTGGTTCACGGGTGCTTGCGCCGTGACCTAAAGAATAAGGTGAATCACCTTAAATAAAGAAAAGAGCGAGTTAAAGTGTCGTCGTGGACGTTTGGATTTTAATTTGAAAGAAATGCAAAATTTCATACACAGGAAACAAGTAAATGACCAACATACAATCATGTTCTTCAATTTTACGTCATACACACGGCTGGTTCACTCCTGCACAAAGATTCAGGTCCTCTCTTAATCTCACGCCTTTCCCAGGCGTTAAAACAAGCCTAGGTTTCAGTTTTCATCATGTGACATACGTGATGAATATAGTTCGAGGAAATGTAAGTGCTATATACCATGACGACATTAAATTCTCTTTTTCTCAAACAATTTCAAGATATATGTTGACGTTATCACTATGTATGCTTGTCCATGTAGTTGAACAAACTTGCCAGCAGAAAACCGTTCCTGCATGGCCGATATTTTCTTCGGCATTTTACAAATGTACAGAGACAGGCGTGGTGGCGGCGTAGCCTTATGGATAAGGCGTCTGGTGACCTAAAGAATAAGGCGAATCACCTTAGATAAAGGAAATCGCGAATATTAAAGCGTCGTCGTGGATGATTGATGTTTAAGTCGAAAGAAATGCAAAAGTCCCTACACAGGAATGACCAACATACTCTCATGTTCTCCAAGTTTTACGTAACACACACGGCTATTTCACTCTTAGACGGAGATTCAGGTTAGGCGTGGTGGCCGCGTGGCCTAATGGATAAGGCGTCTGACTTCGGATCAAAAGATTGCGAGTTCGAGTCTCTTCGTGGTCGATTATTTTTGTATCGGGAGACCATTTCAGAAAGCAAATATTTCAAAAAGATGCTAGAGTATCATACTGAGGCGTTGAAACTTTTTCCTTCAGTTACATGTTTCTGTCAAATTTTTAAAGGTTATGAATAAGCGCTTAACATATCTGTGTTCCAAATTGGGCTGGCTCAGGGGGTGCTTGCCCGTTGACCTAAAGAAGAAGGTGAATCACCTTAAATAAAGAAAATAGCGAGTTAAAGTGTCGTCGTGGACGTTTGGATTTTAATTTGAAAGAAATGCAAAATTTCATACACAGGAAACAAGTAAATGACCAACATACCATCATGTTCTTCAATTTTACGTCATACACACGGCTGGTTCACTCCTGCACAAAGATTCAGGTCCTCTCTTAATCTCACGCCTTTCCCAGGCGTTAAAACAAGCCTAGGTTTCAGTTTTCATCATGTGACATACGTGATGAATATAGTTCGAGGAAATGTAAGTGCTATATACCATGACGACATTAAATTCTCTTTTTCTCAAACAATTTCAATATATATGTTGACGTTATCACTATGTGTGCTTATCCATGTAGTTGAACAAAATTGACAGCAGAAAACCGTTCCTGCATGGCCGATATTTCCTTCGGCATTTTACAAATGTACAGAGACAGGCGTGGTGGCCGAGTGGCCTAGAGGATAAGGCGTCTTGTGACCTAAAGAATAAGGCGAATCACCTTAGATAAAGGAAATCGCGAATATTAAAGCGTCGTCGTGGATGATTGATGTTTAAGTCGAAAGAAATGCAAAAGTCCCTACACAGGAATGACCAACATACTCTCATGTTCTCCAAGTTTTACGTAACACACACGGCTATTTCAGTCTTAGACGGAGATTTTAGGTCTGGCGTGGTGGCCGCTTGGCCTAATGGATAAGGCGTCTGACTTCGGATCAGAAGATTGCGAGTTCGAGTCTCGTCGCGGTCGATTATTTTTATATCGGGAGACCATTTCACCTTAAATGAAAAAAATTGCGAGATTGAAATGTCGTCGTGGACGTTTGGTTTTTACATCGAAAGAAATGCAAAATTTCATATACAGGAAACAAGTAAATGACCAACATACTGTCATGTTCTTCAATTTTTACGTAATAAACACGGCTAGTTCACTCCTGCACAAAGATTCAGGTCCTCTCTTAATCTCATGACTTTCCCAGGCGTTGAAACAAGCCTAGGTTTCAGTTTTCATCATGTGACCTACGTGATGAATATTGTTCGCCGAAATGTAAGTGCTATTTACCATGACGACATTAAATTCTCTTTTTCTCAAACAATTTCAATATATATGTTGACGTTATCACTATGTGTGCTTGTCCATGTGGTTGAACAAACTTGACAGCAGAAAACCGTTCCTGCATGGCCGATATTTCCTTGGGCATTTTACAAATGTACAGAGACAGGCGTGGTGGCGGCGTGGCCTTATGGATAAGGCGTCTGGTGACCTACAGAATAAGGCTTATCACCTTAGATAAAGGAAATCGCGAATATTAAAGCGTCGTCGTGGATGATTGATGTTTAAGTCGAAAGAAATGCAAAAGTCCCTACACAGGAATGACCAACATACTCTCATGTTCTCCAAGTTTTACGTAACACACACGGCTATTTCACTCTTAGACGGAGATTCATGTTAGGCGTGGTGGCCGCGTGGCCTAATGGATAAGGCGTCTGACTTCGGATCAGAAGATTGCGAGTTCGAGTCTCGTCGCGGTCGATTATTTTTATATCGGGAGACCATATCAGAACGCAAATATTTCATAAAGATGTTAAAGTATCATATTGAGGCGTTGAAACTTTTTCCTTCAGTTACATGTTTCTGTCAAATTTTCAAAGGTAATGAATAAGCGCTTAACATATCTGTATTCAAAATTGGGCTGGTTCACGGGTGCTTGCCCCGTGACCTAAAGAATAAGGTGAATCACCTTAAATAAAGAAAATAGCGAGTTAAAGTGTCGTCGTGGACGTTTGGATTTTAATTTGAAAGAAATGCAAAATTTCATACACAGGAAACAAGTAAATGACCAACATACCATCATGTTCTTCAATTTTACGTCATACACACGGCTGGTTCACTCCTGCACAAAGATTCAGGTCCTCTCTTAATCTCACGCCTTTCCCAGGCGTTAAAACAAGCCTAGGTTTCAGTTTTCATCATGTGACATACGTGATGAATATAGTTCGAGGAAATGTAAGTGCTATATACCATGACGACATTAAATTCTCTTTTTCTCAAACAATTTCAATATATATGTTGACTTTATCACTATGTGTGCTTATCCATGTAGTTGAACAAAATTGACAGCAGAAAACCGTTCCTGCATGGCCGATATTTCCTTGGGCATTTTACAAATGTACAGAGACAGGCGTGGTGGCGGCGTGGCCTTATGGATAAGGCGTCTTGTGACCTAAAGAATAAGGCGAATCACCTTAGATAAAGGAAATCGCGAATATTAAAGCGTCGTCGTGGATGATTGATGTTTAAATCGAAAGAAATGCAAAAGTCCCTACACAGGAATGACCAACATACTCTCATGTTCTCCAAGTTTTACGTAACACACACGGCTATTTCACTCTTAGACGGAGATTCAGGTTAGGCGTGGTGGCCGCGTGGCCTAATGGATAAGGCGTCTGACTTCGGATCAGAAGATTGCGAGTTCGAGTCTCGTCGCGGTCGATTATTTTTATATCGGGAGACCATTTCACCTTAAATGAAGAAAATTGCGATTTGAAGTGTCGTCTTGGACGTTTGGTTTTAATATCGAAAGAAATGCAAAATTTCATACACAGGAAACAAGTAAATGACCAACATACTGTCATGTTCTTCAATTTTTACGTAATAAACACGGCTAGTTCACTCCTGCACAAAGATTCAGGTCCTCTCTTAATCTAATGCCTTTCCCAGGCGTTGAAACAAGCTTAGGTTTCAGTTTTCATCATGTGACCTACGTGATGAATATAGTTCGCCGAAATGTAAGTGCTATTTACCATGACGACATTAAATTCTCTTTTTCTCAAACAATTTCAATATATATGTTGACGTTATCACTATGTGTGCTTGTCCATGTAGTTGAACAAACTTGACAGCAGAAAACCATTCCTGCATGGCCGATATTTCCTTCGGCATTTTACAAATGTACAAAGACAGGCGTGGTGGCCGCGTGGCCTAATGGATAAGGCGTCTGACTTCGGATCAGAAGATTGCGAGTTCGAGTCTCGTCGCGGTTGATAATTTTTGTATCGGGAGACCATTTCAGAAAGCAAATATTTCAAAAAGATGCTAGAGTATCATATTGAGGCGTTGAAACTTTTTCCTTCAGTTACATGTTTCTGTCAAATTTTTAAAGGTTATGAATAAGCGCTTAACATATATGTGTTCCTAATTGGGCTAGTTTAGGGGGTGCTTGCCCGTTGACCTAAAGAATAAGGCGAATCACCTTAAATGAAGAAAATTAAGAGTTAAAGTGTCGTCGTTGACGTTTGGTTTTTATATCGAAAGAAATGCAAAATTTCATACACAGGAAACAAATAAATGACCAACATACTGTAATGTTCTTCAATTTTTACGTAATACACACGGCTAGTTCACTCCTGCACAAAGATTCAGGACCTCTCTTAATCTGATGCCTTTTCCCAGGCGTTAAAACAAGCCTAGGTTTCAGTTTTCATCATTTGACCTACGTCATGAATACAGTTCGCCGAAATGTAAGTGCTATTTACCATGACGACATTAAATTCTCTTTTTCTCAAACAATTTCAATATATATGTTGACGTTATCACTATGTGTGCTTGTCCATGTAGTTGAACAAACTTGACAGCAGAAAACCGTTCCTGCATGGCCGATATTTCCTTGGGCATTTTACAAATGTACAGAGACAGGCGTGGTGGCCGCGTGGCCTAATGGATAAGGCGTCTGACTTCGGATCAGAAGATTGCGAGTTCGGGTCTCTTCGCGGTCGATTTTTTTTGTATCGGGAGACCATTTCAGAAAGCAAATATTTCAAAAAGATGCTAGAGTATCATATTGAGGCGTTGAAACTTTTTCCTTCAGTTACATGTTTCTGTCAAGTTTTCAAAGGTAATGAATAAGCGCTTAACATATCTGTGTTCCAAATTGGGCTGGCTCATGGGGTGCTTGCCCGTTGACCTAAAGAATAAGGCGAATCACCTTAAATGAAGAAAATTGCGTTTTAAAGTGTCGTCGTGGACGTTTGGTTTTTTAATCGAAAGAAATGCAAAATTTCATACACAGGAAACAAGTAAATGACCAACATACCATCATGTTCTTCAATTTAACGTAATACACACGGCTAGTTCACTCCTGCACAAAGATTCAGGTCCTCTCTTAATCTCACGCCTTTCCCATGCGTTGAAACAAGCCTAGGTTTCAGTTTTCATTATGAACCTACGTCATAAATATAGTTCGCCGAAATGTTAGTGCTATTTACCATGACAACATGAAATTCTCTTTTTCTCAAACAATTTCAATATATATGTTGACGTTATCACTATGTATGCTTGTCCATGTAGTTGAACAAACTTGACAGCAGAAAACCGTTCCTGCATGGCCGATATTTCCTTCGGCATTTTACAAATGTACATAGACAGGCTTGGTGGCGGCGTGGCCTTATGGATAAGGCGTCTTATGACCTAAAGAATAAGGCGAATCACCTTAGATAAAGGAAATCGCGAATATTAAAGCGTCGTCGTGGATGATTGATGTTTAAGTCGAAAGAAATGCAAAAGTCCCTACACAGGAATGACCAACATACTCTCATGTTCTCCAAGTTTTACGTAACACACACGGCTATTTCAGTCTTAGACGGAGATTTTAGGTCAGGCGTGGTGGCCGCTTGGCCTAATGGATAAGGCGTCTGACTTCGGATCAGAAGATTGCGAGTTCGAGTCTCGTCGCGGTCGATTATTTTTATATCGGGAGACCATTTCACCTTAAATGAAAAAAATTGCGAGTTGAAATGTCGTCGTGGACGTTTGGTTTTTTCATCGAAAGAAATGCAAAATTTCATATACAGGAAACAAGTAAATGACCAACATACTGTCATGTTCTTCAATTTTTACGTATTAAACACGGCTAGTTCACTCCTGCACAAAGATTCAGGTCCTCTCTTAATCTCACGCCTTTCCCATGCGTTGAAACAAGCCTAGGTTTCAGTTTTCATTATGAACCTACGTCATCAATATAGTTCGCCAAAATGTAAGTGCTATTTACCATGACAACATGAAATTCTCTTTTTCTCAAACAATTTCAAGATATATGTTGACGTTATCACTATGTATGCTTGTCCATGTAGTTGAACAAACTTGACAGCAGAAAACCTTTCCTGCATGGCCGATATTTCCTTGGGCATTTTACAAATGTACAGAGACAGGCGTGGTGGCGGCGTGGCCTTATGGATAAGGCGTCTGGTGACCTAAAGAATAAGGCGAATCACCTTAGATAAAGGAAATCGCGAATATTAAAGCGTCGTCGTGGATGATTGATGTTTAAGTCGAAAGAAATGCAAAAGTCCCTACACAGGAATGACCAACATACTCTCATGTTCTCCAAGTTTTACGTAACACACACAGCTATTTCACTCTTAGACGGAGATTCATGTCAGGCGTGGTGGCCGCGTGGCCTAATGGATAAGGCGTCTGACTTCGGATCAGAAGATTGCGAGTTCGAGTCTCGTCGCGGTCGATTATTATTATATCGGGAGACCATTTCACCTTAAATGAAAAAATTGCGAGTTGAAGTGTCGTCGTGGACGTTTGGTTTTTAAATCGAAAGAAATGCAAAATTTCATACACAGGAAACAAGTAAATGACCAACATACTGTCATGTTCTTCAATTTTTACGTAATACACACGGCTAGTTCACTCCTGCACAAAGATTCAGGTCTTCTCTTAATCTCATGCCTTTCCCAGGCGTTGAAACAAGCCTAGGTTTCAGTTTTCATCATGTGACATACGTGATGAATATAGTTCGCCGAAATGTAAGTGCTATTTACCATGACGACATTAAATTCTCTTTTTCTCAAACAATTTCAATATATATGTTGACGTTATCACTATGTGTGCTTGTCCATGTAGTTGAACAAACTTGACAGCAGAAAACCGTTCCTGCATGGCCGATATTTCCTTCGGCATTTTACAAATGTACAGAGACAGGCGTGGTGGCAAGCGTGGCCTAATGGATAAGGCGTCTGACTTCGGATCATAAGATTGCGAGTTCGAGTCTCGTTGTGGTCGATTATTTTTGTATCGGGAGACCATATCAGAACGCAAATATTTCATAAAGATGTTGAAGTATCATATTGAGGCGTTGAATATTTTTCCTTCAGTTACATGTTTCTGTCAAATTTTCAAAGGTAATGAATAAGCGCTTAACATATCTGTGTTCAAAATTGGGCTAGTTCACAGGTGCTTGCCCCGTGACCTAAAGAATAAGGTGAATCACCTTAAATAAAAAAAATTGCGAGTTAAAGTGTCGTCGTGGACGTTTGGATTTTAATTTGAAAGAAATGCAAAATTTCATACACAGGAAACAAGTTAATGACCAACATACCATCATGTTCTTCAATTTTACGTAATACACACGGCTAGTTCACTCCTGCACAAAGAATCAGGTCCTCTCTTAATCTCACGCCTTTCCTATGCGTTGAAACAAGCCTAGGTTTCAGTTTTCATTATGAACCTACGTCATGAATATAGTTCGCCGAAATGTAAGTGCTATTTACCATGACAACATGAAATTCTCTTTTTCTCAAACAATTTCAAGATATATGTTGACGTTATCACTATGTATGCTTGTCCATGTAGTTGAACAAACTTGACAGCAAAAAAACCGTTCCTGCATGGCCGATATTTCCTTCGGCATTTTACAAATGTACAGAGACAGGCGTGGTGGCGGCGTGGCCTTATGGATAAGGCGTCTGGTGACCTAAAGAATAAGGCGAATCACCTTAGATAAAGGAAATCGCGAATATTAAAGCGTCGTCGTGGATGATTGATGTTTAAGTCGAAAGAAATGCAAAAGTCCCTACACAGGAATGACCAACATACTCTCATGTTCTCCAAGTTTTACGTAACACACACGGCTATTTCACTCCTGCACAAAGATTCAGGTCCTCTCTTAATCTAATGCCTTTCCCATGCGTTGAAACAAGCCTAGGTTTCAGTTTTCATCATGTGACCTACGTCATAAATATAGTTCCCCGAAATGTAAGTGCTATTTACCATGACAACATGAAATTCTCTTTTTCTCAAACAATTTCAATATATATGTTGACGTTATCACTATGTATGCTTGTCCATGTAGTTGAACAAACTTGACAGCAGAAAACCGTTCCTGCATGGCCGATATTTCCTTCGGCATTTTACAAATGTACAGAGACAGGCGTGGTGGCGGCGTGGCCTAATGGATAAGGCGTCTTGTGACCTAAAGAATAAGGCGAATCACCTTAGATAAAGGAAATCGCGAAATAAAGCGTCGTCGTGGATGATTGATGTTTAAATCGAAAGAAATGCAAAAGTCCCGACACAGGAATGACCAACATACTCTCATGTTCTCCAAGTCTTACGTAACACACACGGCTATTTCACTCTTGGACGGAGATTCAAGTCAGGCGTGGTGGCCGCGTGGCCTAATGGATAAGGCGTCTGACTTCGGATCAGAAGATTGCGAGTTCGAGTCTCGTCGCGGTCGATTATTTTTGTATCGGGAGACCATTTCACCTTAAATGAAGAAAATTGCGAGTTGAAGTGTCGTCGTGGACGTTTGGTTTTTATATCGAAAGAAATGCAAAATTTCATACACAGGAAACAAGTAAATGACCAACATACTGTCATGTTCTTCAATTTTTACGTAATACACACGGCTAGTTCACTCCTGCACAAAGATTCAGGTCCTCTCTTAATCTCATGCCTTTCCCAGGCGTTGAAACATGCCTAGGTTTCAGTTTTAATCATGTGACCCACGTGATGAATATAGTTCGCCGAAATGTAAGTGCTATTTACCATGACGACATTAAATTCTCTTATTCTCAAACAATTTCAATATATATGTTGACGTTATCACTATGTGTGCTTGTCCATGTAGTTGAACAAACTTGACAGCAGAAAACCGTTCCTGCATGGCCGATATTTCCTTGGGCATTTTACAAATGTACAGTGACAGGCCTGGTGGCCGCGTGGCTTAATGGATAAGGCGTCTGACTTCGGATCAGAAGATTGCGAGTTCGAGTCTCGTCGCGGTCGATTATTTTTGTATCGGGAGACCATTTCAGAAAGCAAATATTTCAAAAAGATGCTAGAGTATCATACTGAGGCGTTGAAACTTTTTCCTTCAGTTACATGTTTCTGTCAAATTTTCAAAGGTAATGAATAAGCGCTTAACATATCTGTGTTCCAAATTGGGCTGGTTCAGGGGGTGCTTGCCCGTTGACCTAAAGAATAAGGCGAATCACCTTAAATGAAGAAAATTGCGATTTAAAGTGTCTTAGTGGACGTTTGGTTTTCATATCGAAAGAAATGCAAAATTTCATACACAGGAAACAAGTTAATGACCAACATACCATCATGTTCTTCAATTTTACGTAATACACACGGCTAGTTCACTCCTGCACAAAGAATCAGGTCCTCTCTTAATCTCACGCCTTTCCCATGCGTTGAAACAAGCCTAGGTTTCAGTTTTCATTATGAACCTACGTCATAAATATAGTTCGCCGAAATGTAAGTGCTATTTACCATGACAACATGAAATTCTCTTTTTCTCAAACAATTTCAATATATATGTTGACGTTATCACTATGTATGCTTGTCCATGTAGTTGAACAAACTTGACAGCAGAAAACCGTTCCTGCATGGCCGATATTTCCTTCGGCATTTTACAAATGTACAGAGACAGGCGTGGTGGCGGCGTGGCCTAATGGATAAGGCGTCTGGTGACCTAAAGAATAAGGCGAATCACCTTAGATAAAGGAAATCGCGAATATTAAAGCGTCGTCGTGGATGATTGATGTTTAAGTCGAAAGAAATGCAAAAGTCCCTACACAGGAATGACCAACATACTCTCATGTTCTCCAAGTTTAACGTAACACACAAGGCTATTTCACTCTTGGACGGAGATTTAAGTCAGGCGTGGTGGTCGCGTGGCCTAATGGATAAGGCGTCTGACTTCGGATCAGAAGATTGCGAGTTCGAGTCTCGTCGCGGTCGATTATTTTTGTATCGGGAGACCATTTCACCTTAAATGAAGAAAATTGCGAGTTGAAGTGTCGTCGTGGACGTTTGGTTTTTATATCGAAAGAAATGCAAAATTTCATACACAGGAAACAAGTAAATGACCAACATACTGTCATGTTCTTCAATTTTTACGTAATAAACACGGCTAGTTCACTCCTGCACAAAGATTCAGGACCTCTCTTAATCTCATGCCTTTTCCCAGGCGTTAAAACAAGCCTAGGTTTCAGTTTTCATCATGTGACCTACGTCATGAATACAGTTCGCCGAAATGTAAGTGCTATTTACCATGACGACATTAAATTCTCTTTTTCTCAAACAATTTCAATATATATGTTGACGTTATCACTATGTGTGCTTGTCCATGTAGTTGAACAAACTTGACAGCAGAAAACCGTTCCTGCATGGCCGATATTTCCTTGGGCATTTTACAAATGTACAGTGACAGGCCTGGTGGCCGCGTGGCCTAATGGATAAGGCGTCTGACTTCGGATCAGAAGATTGCGAGTTCGAGTCTCGTCGCGGTCGATTATTTTTGTATCGGGAGACCATTTCAGAAAGCAAATATTTCAAAAAGATGCTAGAGTATCATACTGAGGCGTTGAAACTTTTTCCTTCAGTTACATGTTTCTGTCAAATTTTCAAAGGTAATGAATAAGCGCTTAACATATCTGTGTTCCATATTGGGACGGTTCAGGGGGTGCTTGCCCGTTGACCTAAAGAATAAGGCGAATCACCTTAAATGAAGAAAAGTGCGATTTAAAGTGTCGTCGTGGACGTTTGGTTTTAATATCGAAAGAAATGCAAAATTTCATACACAGGAAACAAGTAAATGACCAACATACCATCATGTTCTTCAATTTTACGTAATACACACGGATAGTTCACTCCTGCACAAAGATTCAGGTCATCTCTTAATCTCACGCCTTTCCCATGCGTTGAAACAAGCCTAGGTTTCAGTTTTCATTATGAACCTACGTCATTAATATAGTTCGCCGAAATGTAAGTGCTATTTACCATGACAACATGAAATTCTCTTTTTTCTCAAACAATTTCAATATATATGTTGACGTTATCACTATGTATGCTTGTCCATGTAGTTGAACAAACTTGACAGCAGAAAACCTTTCCTGCATGGCCGATATTTCCTTCGGCATTTTACAAATGTACAGAGACAGGCGTGGTGGCGGCGTGGCCTAAGGGATAAGGCGTCTGGTGACCTAAAGAATAAGGCGAATCACCTTAGATAAAGGGAATCGCGAATATTAAAGCGTCGTCGTGGAGGTTTGATGTTTAAGTCGAAAGAAATGCAAAAGTCCCTACACAGGAATGACCAACATACTCTCATGTTCTCCAAGTTTTACGTAACACACACGGCTATTTCACTCTTGGACGGAGATTCAAGTCAGGCGTGGTGGTCGCGTGGCCTAATGGATAAGGCGTCTGACTTCGGATCAGAAGATTGCGAGTTCGAGTCTCGTCGCGGTCGATTATTTTTGTATCGGGAGACCATTTCACCTTAAATGAAGAAAATTGCGAGTTGAAGTGTCGTCGTGGACGTTTGGTTTTTATATCGAAAGAAATGCAAAATTTCATACACAGGAAACAAGTAAATGACCAACATACTGTCATGTTCTTCAATTTTTACGTAATACACACGGCTAGTTCATTCCTGCACAAAGATTCAGGACCTCTCTTAATCTCATGCCTTTTCCCAGGCGTTAAAACAAGCCTAGGTTTCAGTTTTCATCATGTGACCTACGTCATGAATACAGTTCGCCGAAATGTAAGTGCTATTTACCATGACGACATTAAATTCTCTTTTTCTCAAACAATTTCAATATATATGTTGACGTTATCACTATGTGTGCTTGTCCATGTAGTTGAACAAACTTGACAGCAGAAAACCGTTCCTGCATGGCCGATATTTCTTTCGGAATTTTACAAATGTACAAAGACAGGCGAGGTTACCGCGTGGCCTAATGGATAAGGCGTCTGACTTTGGATCAGAAGATTGCGAGTTCGAGTCTTGTCGCGGTCGATTATTTTTGTATCGGGAGACCATTTCAGAAAGCAAATATTTAAAAAAGATGGTAGAGTATCATACTGAGGCGTTGAACCTTTTTCCTTCAGTTACATGTTTCTGTCAAATTTTCAAAGGTAATGAATAAGCGCTTAACATTTCTGTGTTCCAAATTGGGCTGGTTCAGGGGGTGCTTGCCCGTTGACCTAAAGAATAAGGCGAATCACCTTAAATGAAGAAAATTGCGATTTAAAGTGTCGTCGTGGACGTTTGGTTTTTAAATCGAAAGAAATGCAAAATTTCATACACAGGAAACAAGTAAATGACCAACATACCATCATGTTCTTCAATTTTACGTAATACACACGGCTAGTTCACTCCTGCACAAAGATTCAGGTCCTCTCTTAATCTCACGCCTTTCCCATGCGTTGAAACAAGCCTAGGTTTCAGTTTTCATTATGTACCTACGTCATAAATATAGTTCGCCGAAATGTAAGTGCTATTTACCATGACAACATGAAATTCTCTTTTTCTCAAACAATTTCAATATATATGTTGACGTTATCACTATGTATGCTTGTCCATGTAGTTGAACAAACTTGACAGCAGAAAACCGTTCCTGCATGGCCGATATTTCCTTCGGCATTTTACAAATGTACAGAGACAGGCGTGGTGGCGGCGTGGCCTAATGGATAAGGCGTCTGGTGACCTAAAGAATAAGGCGAATCACCTTAGATAAAGGAAATCGCGAATATTAAAGCGTCGTCGTGGATGATTGATGTTTAAGTCGAAAGAAATGCAAAAGTCCCTACACAGGAATGACCAACATACTCTCATGTTCTCCAAGTTTAACGTAACACACACGGCTATTTCACTCTTGGACGGAGATTTAAGTCAGGCGTGGTGGTCGCGTGGCCTAATGGATAAGGCGTCTGACTTCGGATCAGAAGATTGCGAGTTCGAGTCTCGTCGCGGTCGATTATTTTTGTATCGGGAGACCATTTCACCTTAAATGAAGAAAATTGCGAGTTGAAGTGTCGTCGTGGACGTTTGGTTTTTATATCGAAAGAAATGCAAAATTTCATACACAGGAAACAAGTAAATGACCAACATACTGTCATGTTCTTCAATTTTTACGTAATAAACACGGCTAGTTCACTCCTGCACAAAGATTCAGGACCTCTCTTAATCTCATGCCTTTTCCCAGGCGTTAAAACAAGCCTAGGTTTCAGTTTTCATCATGTGACCTACGTCATGAATACAGTTCGCCGAAATGTAAGTGCTATTTACCATGACGACATTAAATTCTCTTTTTCTCAAACAATTTCAATATATATGTTGACGTTATCACTATGTGTGCTTGTCCATGTAGTTGAACAAACTTGACAGCAGAAAACCGTTCCTGCATGGCCGATATTTCCTTGGGCATTTTACAAATGTACAGTGACAGGCCTGGTGGCCGCGTGGCCTAATGGATAAGGCGTCTGACTTCGGATCAGAAGATTGCGAGTTCGAGTCTCGTCGCGGTCGATTATTTTTGTATCGGGAGACCATTTCAGAAAGCAAATATTTCAAAAAGATGCTAGAGTATCATACTGAGGCGTTGAAACTTTTTCCTTCAGTTACATGTTTCTGTCAAATTTTCAAAGGTAATGAATAAGCGCTTAACATATCTGTGTTCCAAATTGGGACGGTTCAGGGGGTGCTTGCCCGTTGACCTAAAGAATAAGGCGAATCACCTTAAATGAAGAAAATTGCGATTTAAAGTGTCTTCGTGGACGTTCGGTTTTAATATCGAAAGAAATGCAAAATTTCATACACAGGAAACAAGTAAATGACCAACATACCATCATGTTCTTCAATTTTACGTAATACACACGGCTAGTTCACTCCTGCACAAAGATTCAGGTCCTCTCTTAATCTCACGCCTTTCCCATGCGTTGAAACAAGCCTAGGTTTCAGTTTTCATTATGAACCTACGTCATAAATATAGTTCGCCGAAATGTAAGTGCTATTTACCATGACAACATGAAATTCTCTTTTTCTCAAACAATTTCAATATATATGTTAACGTTATCACTATGTATGCTTGTCCATGTAGTTGAACAAACTTGACAGCAGAAAACCTTTCCTGCATGGCCGATATTTCCTTCGGCATTTTACAAATGTACAGAGACAGGCGTGGTGGCGGCGTGGCCTAATGGATAAGGCGTATGGTGACATAAAGAATAAGGCGAATCACCTTAGATAAAGGAAATCGCGAATATTAAAGCGTCGTCGTGGATGATTGATGTTTAAGTCGAAAGAAATGCAAAAGTCCCTACACAGGAATGACCAACATACTCTCATGTTCTCCTAGTTTAACGTAACACACACGGCTATTTCACTCTTGGACGGAGATTCAAGTCAGGCGTGGTGGTCGCGTGGCCTAATGGATAAGGCGTCTGACTTCGGATCAGAAGATTGCGAGTTCGAGTCTCGTCGCGGTCGATTATTATTGTATCGGGAGACCATTTCACCTTAAATGAAGAAAATTGCGAGTTGAAGTGTCGTCGTGGACGTTTGGTTTTTATTTCGAAAGAAATGCAAAATTTAATACACAGGAAACAAGTAAATGACCAACATACTGTCATGTTCTTCAATTTTTACGTAATACACACGGCTAGTTCACTCCTGCACAAAGATTCAGGACCTCTCTTAATCTGATGCCTTTTCCCAGGCGTTAAAACAAGCCTGGGTTTCAGTTTTCATCATGTGACCTACGTCATGAATACAGTTCGCCGAAATGTAAGTGCTATTTACCATGACGACATTAAATTCTCTTTTTCTCAAACAATTTCAATATATATGTTGACGTTATCACTATGTGTGCTTGTCCATGTAGTTGAACAAACTTGACAGCAGAAAACCGTTCCTGCATGGCCGATATTTCCTTGGGCATTTTACAAATGTACAGTGACAGGCCTGGTGGCCGCGTGGCCTAATGGATAAGGCGTCTGACTTCGGATCAGAAGATTGCGAGTTCGAGTCTCGTCGCGGTCGATTATTTTTGTATCGGGAGACCATTTCAGAAAGCAAATATTTCAAAAAGATGCTAGAGTATCATATTGAGGCGTTGAAACTTTTTCCTTCAGTTACATGTTTCTGTCAAATTTTCAAAGGTAATGAATAAGCGCTTAACATATCTGTGTTCCAAATTGGGCTGATTCAGGGGGTGCTTGCCCGTTGACCTAAAGAATAAGGCGAATCACCTTAAATGAAGAAAAGTGCGATTTAAAGTGTCGTCGTGGACGTTTGGTTTTAATATCGAAAGAAATGCAAAATTTCATACACAGGAAACAAGTAAATGACCAACATACCATCATGTTCTTCAATTTTACGTAATACACACGGCTAGTTCACTCCTGCACAAAGATTCAGGTCATCTCTTAATCTCACGCCTTTCCCATGCGTTGAAACAAGCCTAGGTTTCAGTTTTCATTATGAACCTACGTCATAAATATAGTTCGCCGAAATGTAAGTGCTATTTACCATGACAACATGAAATTCTCTTTTTTCTCAAACAATTTCAATATATATGTTGACGTTATCACTATGTATGCTTGTCCATGTAGTTGAACAAACTTGACAGCAGAAAACCTTTCCTGCATGGCCGATATTTCCTTCGGCATTTTACAAATGTACAGAGACAGGCGTGGTGGCGGCGTGGCCTAATGGATAAGGCGTCTGGTGACCTAAAGAATAAGGCGAATCACCTTAGATAAAGGGAATCGCGAATATTAAAGCGTCGTCGTGGAGGTTTGATGTTTAAGTCGAAAGAAATGCAAAAGTCCCTACACAGGAATGACCAACATACTCTCATGTTCTCCAAGTTTTACGTAACACACACGGCTATTTCACTCTTGGACGGAGATTCAAGTCAGGCGTGGTGGTCGCGTGGCCTAATGGATAAGGCGTCTGACTTCGGATCAGAAGATTGCGAGTTCGAGTCTCGTCGCGGTCGATTATTTTTGTATCGGGAGACCATTTCACCTTAAATGAAGAAAATTGCGAGTTGAAGTGTCGTCGTGGACGTTTGGTTTTTATATCGAAAGAAATGCAAAATTTCATACACAGGAAACAAGTAAATGACCAACATACTGTCATGTTCTTCAATTTTTACGTAATTCACACGGCTAGTTCATTCCTGCACAAAGATTCAGGACCTCTCTTAATCTCATGCCTTTTCCCAGGCGTTAAAACAAGCCTAGGTTTCAGTTTTCATCATGTGACCTACGTCATGAATACAGTTCGCCGAAATGTAAGTGCTATTTACCATGACGACATTAAATTCTCTTTTTCTCAAACAATTTCAATATATATGTTGACGTTATCACTATGTGTGCTTGTCCATGTAGTTGAACAAACTTGACAGCAGAAAACCGTTCCTGCATGGCCGATATTTCTTTCGGCATTTTACAAATGTACAAAGACAAGCGTGGTTACCGCGTGGCCTAATGGATAAGGCGTCTGACTTTGGATCAGAAGATTGCGAGTTCGAGTCTTGTCGCGGTCGATTATTTTTGTATCGGGAGACCATTTCAGAAAGCAAATATTTAAAAAAGATGGTAGAGTATCATACTGAGGCGTTGAACCTTTTTCCTTCAGTTACATGTTTCTGTCAAATTTTCAAAGGTAATGAATAAGCGCTTAACATTTCTGTGTTCCAAATTGGGCTGGTTCAGGGGGTGCTTGCCCGTTGACCTAAAGAATAAGGCGAATCACCTTAAATGAAGAAAATTGCGATTTAAAGTGTCGTCGTGGACGTTTGGTTTTTAAATCGAAAGAAATGCAAAATTTCATACACAGGAAACAAGTAAATGACCAACATACCATCATGTTCTTCAATTTTACGTAATACACACGGCTAGTTCACTCCTGCACAAAGATTCAGGTCCTCTCTTAATCTCACGCCTTTCCCATGCGTTGAAACAAGCCTAGGTTTCAGTTTTCATTATGTACCTACGTCATAAATATAGTTCGCCGAAATGTAAGTGCTATTTACCATGACAACATGAAATTCTCTTTTTCTCAAACAATTTCAATATATATGTTGACGTTATCTCTATGTGTGCTTGTCCATGTAGTTGAACAAACTTGACAGCAGAAAACCTTTCCTGAATGGCCGATATTTCCTTGGGCATTTTACAAATGTACAGAGACTGACGTGGTGGCCGCGTGGCCTAATGGATAAGGCGTCTGACTTCGGATCAGAAGATTGCGAGTTCGAGTCTCGTTGCGGTCGATTATTTTTGTATCGGGAGACCATTTCAGAAAGCAAATATTTCAAAAAGATGCTAGAGTATCATATTGAGGCGTTGAATATTTTTCCTTCAGTTACATGTTTCTGTCAAATTTTCAAAGGTAATGAATAAGCGCTTAACATTTCTGTGTTCCAAATTGGGCTGGTTCAGGGGGTGCTTGCCCGTTGACCTAAAGAATAAGGCGAATCACCTTAAATGAAGAAAATTGCGATTTAAAGTGTCGTCGTGGACGTTTGGTTTTTAAATCGAAAGAAATGCAAAATTTCATACACAGGAAACAAGTAAATGACCAACATACCATCATGTTCTTCAATTTTACGTAATACACACGGCTAGTTCACTCCTGCACAAAGATTAAGGTCCTCTCTTAATCTCACGCCTTTCCCATGCGTTGAAACAAGCCTAGGTTTCAGTTTTCATTATGTACCTACGTCATAAATATAGTTCGCCGAAATGTCAGTGCTATTTACCATGACAACATGAAATTCTCTTTTTCTCAAACAATTTCAATATATATGTTGACGTTATCACTATGTGTGCTTGTCCATGTAGTTGAACAAACTTGACAGCAGAAAACCTTTCCTGCATGGCCGATATTTCCTTGCGCATTTTACAAATGTACAGAGACAGACGTGGTGGCCGCGTGGCCTAATGGATAAGGCGTCTGACTTCGGATCAGAAGATTGCGAGTTCGAGTCTCGTCGCGGTCGATTATTTTTGTATCGGGAGACCATTTCAGAAAGCAAATATTTCAAAAAGATGCTAAAGTATCATATTGAGGCGGGCAAACTTTTTCCTTCAGTTACATGTTTCTGTCAAATTTTCAAAGGTAATGAATAAGCGCTTAACATTTCTGTGTTCCAAATTGGGCTAGTTCACGGGTGCTTGCCCCGTGACCTAAAGAATAAGGCGAATCACCTTAAATAAAGAAAATTGCGATTTAAAGTGTCGTCGTGGACGTTTGGTTTTTAATTTGAAAGAAGTGCAAAATTTCATACACAGGAAACAAGTAAATGACCAACATACAGTCATGTTCTTCAATTTTACGTAATACACACGACTGGTTCACTCCTTCACAAAGATTCAGGTCCTCTCTTAATCTCACGCCTTTCCCAGGCGTTGAAACAAGCCTAGGTTTCAGTTTTCATCATGTGACCTACGTGATGAATACAGTTCGCCGAAATGTAAGTGCTATTTACCATGACGACATTAAATTCTCTTTTTCTCAAACAATTTCAATATACATGTTGACGTTATCACTATGTGTGCTTGTCCATGTAGTTGAACAAACTTGACAGCAAAAACCTTTCCTGAATGGCCGATATTTCCTTGGGCATTTTACAAATGTACAGAGATAGACTTGGTGGCCGCGTGGCCTAATGGATAAGGTGTCTGACTTCGGATCAGAAGATTGCGAGTTCGAGTCTCGTCGCGGTCGATTATTTTTGTATCGGGAGACCATTTCAGAAAGCAAATATTTCAAAAAGATGCTAGAGTATCATATTGAGGCGGGCAAACTTTTTCCTTCAGTTACATGTTTCTGTCAAATTTTCAAAGGTAATGAATAAGCGCTTAACATTTCTGTGTTCAAAATTTGGCTAGTTCACGGGTGCTTGCCCCGTGACCTAAAGAATAAGGCGAATCACCTTAAATAAAGAAAATTGCGATTTAAAGTGTCGTCGTGGACGTTTGGTTTTTAATTTGAAAGAAGTGCATAATTTCATACACAGGAAACAAGTTAATGACCAACATACAGTCATGTTCTTCAATTTTTACGTAATACACACGACTGGTTCACTCCTTCACAAAGATTCAGGTCCTCTCTTAATCTCACGCCTTTCCCAGGCGTTGAAACAAGCCTAGGTTTCAGTTTTCATCATGTGACCTACGTGATGAATATAGTTCGCCGAAATGTAAGTGCTATTTACCATGACGACATTAAATTCTCTTTTTCTCAAACAATTTCAATATATATGTTGACGTTATCACTATGTGTGCTTGTCCATGTAGTTGAACAAACTTGACAGCAGAAAACCGTTCCTGCATGGCCGATATTTCCTTCAGCATTTTACAAATGTACAGAGACAGGCTTGGTGGCCACGTGGCCTAATGGATAAGGCTTCTGACTTCGAATCAGAAGACTGCGAGTTCGAGTCTCTTCGCGGTCGATTATTTTTGTATCGGGAGACCTTTACAAAGAGCAAGTATTTTAAACTTCGCAAATTACGTCTGACGGTCCCCATAGAAATTGTGTGATAATCAGAGCTACCAAACTGAAATTATTCAAACAAAGTATATCCTCTTGCACTGATTACAATTCCAATATATATCGCGTTGAGGAAGCAGAGTCCATTTAAAAAAAACAACATTATAATTGTAGAGAAGCAATTTGTAAGGGATTATGTAAACAAATTATATTTCCGAGTCTTAACTCACTCATGTTCGACTGCTGCCTTTCAAACACTTTTATTCCTTATTCAGCAAAAATATGGAAGACGCCTGAGTATGATACTGAGGCGGGGACATTTTTATACTTTCATTCAGTTCCTCTCTAACCTCTAAATTGTTTTGCGAGCAGGCTGATTTCTGCATAATTGTTTCTATGCCGGCCACAGCTGATCAGAACACGCATAAAACCATGTTTTTTGGTTGTGTTTCTTTTTAACTATGTAAATTTATTTCATTTTATCAATTAAAAAAAATGATATTTCCTGAACGTATAAGGCGTTTCTTGTTTGGCTGTAGACAAGATATCGATCAACATTGCTCGCTCAGTAATTATAATTACAGAATAAAATATGTTCAGCATTATAGGCACCGTGCCTGTCAGATGCAAAAAGCCGATATCTGTGACATATTTTTTATTATGATCAAGCTGATAACTAGAATTGAAAATCAAACAAAAGTGACCTAGTTTTTCAAACAAAAACAAATAGAAATAATTACACCAAGCCTTTTAGAAGTTAATGTTATACAAATAGATCATATGTGATTGATTATACTTTCAGCTCTAATTTTCTTTTTTTTTTATTTTAAACAAAGCAAAAAATATATGGGCCAGCAATTTTTCTGGCGGGCCTGTGAAACCAGTGTGCTTGTCGGCAGTCGTCATAATTGTTATAAAAAGAAAGTCCTTGCTGCTTGTGAAGGTGAAATAATACGCGGGCGTATGAGGGCCAGCAAGTAGATTTCCAGGAATGTGGTTTAATTCTTGAATATTATTATTGATTAAAATGATACTTTGAATAGCCTATCTTAGTAATAATAGGAAAAGGCAAAAACTTCTATTCTTAAGGTAGAATTACTAAGAAATACGGGATGGGTTAAGAAAGTACAATTCACAGATAATTGCATATTTCTTTATATTTGTCTGAACCGATTGATAATCGATAGGTTTGCTCAAACCTATGTTTGATAATTAAAATGAACCGACTCATACCACTAGTTACAACTCAGAATTAGGTCTGTTTTCGTGAATATATCAACAGGACTAAACGGAAAGTTGCCCCTGAAGAAAACGTGTAAAAGCACCAACGACAATTAACTGTCATGCGTAGGAAATCGTAGGGTAAGAAAATGTATTAAATCAAAGATTTCTGGGCATGTTAAAACTATGGAAGAGTCGTGCAGTGGCAAATCGAGGAAATCTTTTCGCGAATATAAATCTCGTGAGGTGAAATTTACATCAGTGTGTGAGGACTTGACTGATATAACCCGGCCGTAACAAGGTGAGATTTGTTAATTTCAGACCCCTTGATGCACCTGGATTCACTAAGTAAAAAGGGTTATGTTCATTCCTCATGAGTCCTTACAAGACTTTTAAGAGATATATTTATTTAATTTGCTGGATATATTACTATGGATTTCTGACGAACAACAAAAAGTACAATGATAATTATGATCATTATATTTACATACAGTGGGATAGATAGTAAAACAGGCCTGATAGCTTAACGCGTTGCAATGGGTTAAAACTGCACTGAGGCAGGTCTAGTGTAATAAATGCAAACCCTGGCAATTCACATTTCTTCAAGTATGAGAACTGATTGATCAAATCCTATACAGTAACACAAACCTAAAACAGACACACAGGGACAGTTCAAAACCAAGGCGGTCCTCCGAGGCGTGACCATGGAGGAGACCCGTGAAAAAGTAATGGGACCACCGTCAATTATATTAATATGGAACTAAACTGTACAAATGAAACCCATTACACATTTAATGTATACTCATGACTGTTAAAAAAGAAATTCATGTATGACCCTGTCAATAATGACACAGGAATAGCCCTCGTCAGACACCTTTAATACATTCAGCGTACCAACAGGTGATTGACACGAAATGTGTACAGAGAAAATTATTAATTCACCACTTTGTGTATATTCTTTGTTTTTCTAATGTTCAGTACAAAACGCCTGAAAAGGGTTTGTAAACTTCCATATTTCACTATGATATCGTTTAATGGTGAAAGAAAACGAAATTTAAAATAAATTTTGGTAAAAAGCAAAATCCAGTATAGCAAACTATGTAAATGAACTTGGTTCCCCGAGCAATTTTAAATTATGTTCAGCTTGATAACTTTCATCCACTTGAAATGACTTAAAAGGCAGAGGTAGAAGAATATTTAACATTTTTTTAAATTCAAATTTAAAATCCTACGTTTATAATTAGAAATTACAGTATGGTGGTTTTGGTACACCAAATTTATATGCAGTTCATGACCTAGTTTAAACAGAAACTGCCAATAAAAAATTGAAATATCCACATATTTTTTATTTAACCCTTTTTTATTTTTTTTTTAGTTTAAAACATACAATACAGCTGAGAAAATGCTTCCAAATTATGTCAAATGTACGTTTTTAACAGAAAATGTGCATGAGTATATAAACGGAGCTTTTATTCTCACAAAGATGGAAGTTTATAATTTGTTTTAATTCTTAAATTCAAAATATAAAACCATTCTAAAAAAATTGTCAACAGTCTGTCGAGTATAAAAATATATCCTGGACGACGATTTTGTGATAAAAGGTCTTAATCATTCCCAATGTCACAACTCAGTATAAGGGTCTTTTTTTCCTGACTATATGAACGGGAATAAACAAAGTTGCCCCTGTAGAAAACGTGTGAAAGCACCAACGACATATTACTGTCGTGCGTAGGAAATCTTAGGGTAAGAAAATGAATCGTGCAGATTCTCTTATTGGAATTGTTTTTTTTTAAATTTGTGATAAAAGATGAAAGAGTTCTTGAGATATGTGTAAACATATGTAAAGAGTGTTACAGCCAGATGACCTAAGGAATGGAATGATAAAAATAGTATAGTTCGGATAATATAAGACTGATTAAATGCCAAGTAGAAATAGAATTTAACAACACATGAAGTAACGAACATCAGGTGGCACCATTTGCAATCAGAAATCACACAGCAGTAACATGATCAATATGTCTGGCATACAGTGAAATAGTGAAAATGCCTGCAGTGGTTCATGAGATAAACGTTAAACAGATTCAAGGTCAATGTCACTCTCATAGTAATGATCATGACATCATTTTAAATAGGCTTCGTCTTCCGGCCCATATCTATGCGCATGCAAAATTCGATTAAGGTCAATTCATTATGAAAGTATAGAATTATGTGATCAGCAAAATTCAAAGACAACCATCATTTTAAAAAAATTATTCCATTCAGTCAGTATTCATTTCATCCCCCCCCCCGTCCCCCGCTCTAAGGAATCTGTGTACAAGTATATGATTACGAGGCTTCAGATTTCTTACTTATTTAACCAAGTTTAAAGGGAGAAAGAAATGTGGCCGGAAAAAGGGCTAACACAAGTGGCGCCACCTGCAGGATTTAATGACATGTTCTAATAATTTTCACCTATTTTTGACACCACAGTAATATCATTCATAATGTCCAAGATGAAATCAGAGGTATGATTAATTACTGAAACAGTAACCTACCAGGGTAGTAGGTATCCGAAGGGGGAGTCGAAATAAGGCCTGCCTTTTTTCCTTTTTTTAGTGAGCAATGATCCAGAAAACATCAGCAACCATTATGACGCATGATGAGGACAATTTACAGGGCCCGCTGTTTGTATTGGGTGATATGAAGCAAATCGTTTCCAAGTTTCCTGAAGTGCTGTTCACTGATGGGACTTAATGCACGAACAGGATGAGACTTCCTTTATATACCTTTATCGCTGAAGATGGTAATGGTCATGGTCAGCCTATTGACATGGCCAAACAACTTGTTTATGATCAGTCGAAGGCTCGTTACATGGACGAGGTCTATGATTTGAGCACTTTTTCACACTTATGATACTTGTTGTAAAGATATTTGAAGTCTTTAAATGTCGGTTAAAATTTGTGTTTTATATGGTAAGAGAACCCTGCTTTCAACTGAAGGTTTATATTATATAAGAACATATATTTTGGTTATGATAAGCTGAACCACAGTATTTTGAAATTTAGGCTGTTTAAATCTGCTGCACTTACACACCCAAGCCAGCCTGCAGTCTCTGTGATTAAGAAGATATGTTACCCGGATGCTTACAGATTCAGTACATCTCACCTCCATTTTGAACTAAACAATACACGTAATCACGGTTTGGCGGACATGTTAACTTACTCAAAAAGTTCGGGTAAACAAAGCCACGTGACTGTGTTTTAGCTGTGCAAAGGCTGACAACTCTAAAGTTCTTCGTTGATTTTATGAATTACAGACGTGTGAGACTTACCACTGCTTGCAATCAGTTAGTAATTGATTTACTTTAACCCAAATAGTTATCAAGATGCCAAAGACAGCTTCAAAAACTTTTGCAGCAATGTATAAACCTTCTCATGTTTATCTCATGTTTCTCTTATTTCAGAAAAAATGGTAATGTTCTTCTAGATCCTTTCAGCTTGAAGGATGGTTGGTTGGGAGAAGCCGACAAATTCAAGTGGCCACATCTCACTATCACTAATATTGCCGACTACCTGAAGGAGAGGACAACTGATGACCTCTACCAGAGACTCCTCAATGAATATAAGCTAGGGAAAGCATTTAGGTTTGCATTGTGCATTATCTTAAAATACGGTGAGTAAATTTCAGACAAAATATCAACCTTACTATCACATAAACGTGAGTACTACTTTCTGATGAGTACTACTTTCACATTCTGTCATTGTATACTTTTATTTTATGATGCATAATTATGAACGTATGAACTAAAATGCTGATTTCAAGAAAAGACATTTGGAGATTTTAAATGATCACTGTGCATTTCCTTAATAGGTACTTCGTGCAAGGCATGTCAAAGAGGTCCACATTCACAATGTTGCTGATAACATCCAAGAGGTTTTTCTCCGTGTCCGGGTTTCCCGGACTATGAGGACATCGGTGCCCGATTACCAGGTGTGGGCAGTTGTTGAGAAAGGACTCAAACTCAAAATAGTCACCATGGGGACACATCTATAGTGCCTATTGTACCTGTCCTATTGGGTTAGCAAAACAATAGTAGACTCAAAGGCCAAACCAGGTTACATGTGGTGGCAAATTATTCCTCATGATTTCAAAAATGCAATAATAATTCATATTCGCCGATGAATATGTAAAAGTGTAGTTATCATCAGATACAAGAAAACAGATGTGGTACTGATTTAATGTATGTAATTTTGCTGTTTTATCAGGCTTCATGGTACATGCAATCATGTAGCGGGATTGCTCTTCCGTGTGGAATATGCTGTCCGTACGAGCATGACCAGTTCAACATCGAACTTTGCCAGTGTAATATCCCCTAAAATCCCAAAATTGTAAAAAAAAAAAAAAAAATGCACTGAGGCTTGACCAGTACAAATAGAAGAAGGATCACTACTTCACCCAAGATTCCTATCTCACCTGCATGCACTAGTAGTATATAGGCAATTGATAATACAAATCATAGCACAGGGTCCATTTAAATTGTATGAAATATTGTTTATTATATCCCCGGACAAAGTCGGGATACTATGGTGTTGCGTTCTTTTCGTTGGCCGCTGCCAACGCCTGAGTGACTTCTTGTCTGGACTCTATAGAGTCCACAATACTGAACCGATTCTTTTCGAATTTTATGGGCATATGTTGGAACCCAAAATCTGGACATCCATCGATTTTCATGGTCTTAACTTATTACATATGTAACGTATATGCATGGAAAACTTGCAGGGTAGTCTAAACTTGAATAGTCTGGTGTAGAGTATAGGATTGCACATTAATTAATTATTAGTGACAAGAAGTGGCTGTACACTGGGGTGGTCGGCTAGAACATGATACGTTTGGTATGTAGGAACTAGGAACCCACGGGGGATAGGGCGAGTCAGGGTTAGCTGCAGGACCGTCAAGTGTAGGGATTCGGGCTGGCTGGTCGACTCTACCATGTTCACTGCTGTACACCGCTCTTGCTTACAGTAAAGGTGTTTTACATGGTCCATTCGAGTTTTTGGTTTATCGACGACTTTAAGAACCCAAAGCGAACCCCATAGTCGTTACATGGAGGCCCTGCTGCTGGGATTGGTGTAAGAGGAAACGCCGCCACAAGAAGAGGAGAAAGGAAAAACAGAAAACAAAAACAAACGTGGTTCACCAGCTGTTCACAAGACGGCAAAGCGGCAACATGGGAGAGAACCAGCCCGCCCGGCCCATCGTGATGCCGGACCCGTTTCACAGTTGGGAGGATGACGATGGGTTTGGACTTTTGTCCACACGTCTCTCTGTGAAAATAGAACAGTCCGCAGGGAACCTTTTATCGGCAGTCGGTCAAGATCTATATACCACAGGACAGTATGATATTCATCTCCCTGTGGGTGATAACAGTATAGTATCGCACAAGTGTATAATATCAAGAGACACGGACTATGAATGTATTGTAGGCACTAAATTTTTATGGAAAAAACGGATATCGAATTGATTTCAAACTCTTAATTTCGAGGAATCAACAATTAGCACCGTAAGGATGGTTAACGGTTGAAATGCTGTGTTACGGAACTACAGGGATGCACGATGAGGTTGCATGAGACGGTGGAAGTCCTAGCCAGGCACGACACGTGTGTCGTTGAAAGCCATACAGCATAGCGACTGTAGCATCGTACGGTACATGTGTTGGAACTTCCGGTTAAATTTCTGGAGAGACTTGAACTGTAGATGCATTCTGGGGACTGTTTTCGTACGTAAAATCTGTTACAAAATAAACTTCGAACATTTAACGATGAGTACCGGGAAATCTGATATATATAGTGAAACGTAATGCAAAGGAACCGGAGATATGCACGGTTAGATGCATGAACGGTATAGTTATCCTATTGCCAGGCAATACATGATCATCCCGTGTGTCGTTGGAAGCCACAGCAGCATGACGACTGCAGTCGGAGGGCGTGGTCGAGCCTAGGGTCGAGTTTCAAGAGAAACACGGTGTCAAAGCAAGGCCAAGGGGTAAGCTCATACCGGTCAGAGTCGCAAGCACGAATTTCGCGCCCGTGAGAATATATTACGGTTTTTCCTAAGTTGATTTCGACTTTATTTAAAATATTGGACTTTGTTCATTAATTGGAACACAAATTTAAAACTCTCTGTTCATTTCCTTGCGTGATAATATTTCCTCTTCATTTATATGTAATATGCGCCATTTTGTTATGTTTGAGGAGTTAGACCGGCCATGTAAGTTCCGCAGCTAGTATAGCTATATGCATTTGATTATTATTGTTTATTTTGCAAATAATTAGTATAAGGTTCTGCATGGTTATAATTTTATGCATTTGATCAGGTTTCGTTTCTTATTCTATTGATTTTGGTATAAAACTAAGTTGAATATTATTGGTTTTTGCTAATATCTTATCACACGTATGTACAAAAAGGGGACAGAACTCAGGTGTGTAAGGGTTAGTCATTATTTGTCAGGTACAATCGTATCTGGGGATTCAATAACGACAGTTGGTTAGTTACCAGTCTGGAAAGGTTTATGTGTCATTTTATAATACAGTAAAATTGTATGTAAGTGAACGATTATTTATACGTAAGGTGACGGTTCATGATAACAAACTGTTTTATGTTTATAGTATGTGATTTGGGAGTAAAAAGGAAAATATTTGTAAAAATAATATGTGATCGTATCGTCTGAAATAAGAAACAGTAAGAGCATTTTACATTTACATCGACCTTATAATAGGATATTTTATAATAATTAGTATAAATTCAGAGAGTACCCAGTTGTTAACCGTCTAATATAGTGTGTGTAGAATGTAATTTGATTTTTAAGACTGCTTTGTTAATGTTCAAATGTAAAAAGGGTATTGCTCCGGACTACCTTGTAAATCTATTGCTTGTGAAAAGAACAATAGAAAGAGTAGTACAAGTTTTTATAATTATTATGTCGTATTGTACAAGCTGTCTAGCAAAGGAGGGTCTTTTCGTTATTTTGGACCCATAGCGAATGGAACAGTCTACCATGTCAGTTTAAGTCAGAAAATAGCTTAGCTAATTTTAAATCTAATCTGAAGAAATATCTTTTTACTAAGTGTTACCATTCTTAGTTTATACACCATACTATCTGTTTTAGTGGATGATATGTATTTTATATACCTTAATTTTATTTTATCATTTTATGTGAAGCGCATCGGATAAAGCTGTACTTGTTTTATATGTTGCGATATATATATGTAATGTAATTTAGAGGAACAAGAATAGGGAATTACTGGTGGGATCAGAAATTTTGTTGAAGTATGTACTAGTTAATTTAGCTTAATGGTTGTTTTAATTATATTTGCATTTACATGGCAATAAGTAAGCCGCGAGGACGCGTCTCCTGCATGTGGGAGGGGGGCTGTGTAACGTATACGCATGGGAAACTTGCGGGGTAGTCTGCACTTGGATAGTCTGGCGTAGAGTATAGGATTGAACATTAATTAATTATTAGTGACAAGAAGTGGCTGTACACTGGGGTGGTCAGCTAAAATATAATACGTTTGGTATGTAGTAACTAGGGACCCACGGGGGATACGGTGAGTCAGGGTTAGCTGCAGGAGAGTCAAGTGTAGGGATTCGGGCAGGCTGGTCGACTCTACCATGTTCACTGCTATACACCGCTCTTGCTTACAGTAAAGGTGTCTTACATCGTCCATTAGATATTTTGGTTGGTTTATCGACGACTATAGGAACCCAAAGCGAACCCCATAGTCGTTACACATAATATATCAATTACATAATTTATTTATTTTTGGTCCCTTTGTTCAGAGCTCTCTTTGACAGGGTGAAAATGCATAGATTTTTATGAAATTTTCTGTAAAGATAGAACAAGAGAACACCTTTCCTGTGATACTCACATAATATCCCTTACGAATTATTAATAGGCTGAAATTAGTTAAAGAAATATTCATTATTTTTCCCATACAGCGATTCTGATAATTTAGTAGATTAATGCACTCAAAATGATAATAGACATGTTATTATGAGTTAAGGCAATTTTATCATTCATTTTAAAAATATACCAGAAATCAATTTATTATGTGATAGATGAAATCAGTTAACTTTATTAAAATGGGTAAAACAATTAGTTAAGGTATTAAAACTTTATTTATCAATCCAGAGGAGCAAAATAATATCAATTGAACAATTTAGAATATCTTGTGAAATTTTGTTTATAGTTAATACCAGTTTGTTTGAGGGTCCGTGAGACAGCCAGCAACCGTCGTCACGCTACTGTCGAAAAGCTCAGAAGAGTACATCAAAGAAGATGACTGATGTATCTTACGGTATTGCCCCCTGCTGGACAGCTTGTAAACAATATTTTATGTAGCTCTCGCGAGAGCGATGTTGAGCGAGAATGAGCAGGAAGTCATTCCGCCAGTTGATGTATTGAAAGTGGAATAAAATGTCGTGGATCGTTATAGCCTTTGTGTTGTTTATTCGGGCCCAAGTTGTGTCAATCACTGTGTTGTGAACGATTTGGCCACCCTTATAAGAACAGAGGTACCAAACTCGTGCTTCATTCAGCTTTTTTACAAAAAGAAAAACCTGAAGCCTGTGCTACTTGCTTGTCAACCGTCTTTTTTTATATGGCCTTGATGTTGATGTGTCCTAAGGAATTCAAGCAAGCAACATTGAGCAACTCTTGAGAACAAGTACACACTTAGAAGAGGATTGTGCAACTGTCGATTGATGACGCGGGACCAAACCGTAAGTGAAGAATGGCGACAACAACGAACAGGCCGAATAACCGCCAGCAACATGAAGCGAGTCCTCACACGTCTTGCGACTCTTCAGGATGATTCTTAGACGGATCCTATTCCTTTGATTAAAACGATCATGGGTGACTCAGGAAGGGATTTTTCTACTCGTGCAACCAAACATGGTACTGCGACGGAGCTGCACGCAAAGGCTATGTATGCACAGATCATGATAAATTCACACTCGAAATTCACTGTTCTTAACAGTGTATTGGTGATATTCAAATCCAAACATTATATAGCAGCTTCACCAGATCTTGTCTGATCGTGCAGATGTTGTCGAGAGGGTGAAGTCGAGATTAAATGCCCTTACAGTTGTAAGGACCAAACTCCCACACCTGACAACAACAGTGAAATTCAGTCACAGGATGGTGAGGCTGTTCGGTCTCCTTCACAAGTTTCTAAAAGCAGGACCAAATGGGATGTGTCGGAGTTAACCATGCAGAATACTTATTGTACACATCACATGGCTATCATGAAATTCATATATCATAACCAGATGGAATAAATAATTAAGAGTCAAGCAAAAATTGTGTTTGGTGATGGATTAGCTGTGGTGACGAAAGAAGCCGTTCCTGTATAAATAATCAGGGCTTCTTACAGCTCTCATAAAATATTTTATACATAACATTCTATAAAATTCACTTTTATATATAAATGCAATATATAACATACAATATTTCATAAATTATAAAATAACGGTAATACATAAATACAGGGCATAAATACAGGGCAGGGATAGAAATGTTCTAAAATTTACCAGGATATGTCCTACTCAATCTGAAAATCAGCCAGACATCACAAATTTAAACTAGACATCAATAATTTTTTCCGGCAATTTACAATTAATAGCTTAGAAACACATTAAAATTGTACAAAACTAAAAAAAAAATAATGAACCTTAGTGATCAAGCTTAGATACCCCACGTGACCATATACATTAAACAAACTTTGTGGAGCGGTTGACATGGACGTAGTAAGACTTCGACGGATCCAGATAAAGGAGAAGATCGATTTGGTTAAATTGATACGGCAGAGGTATTCGCTCAACTGTGTGTTATTCTAGTTCTTGATCAGCACTGCTAGAGCCCCCGAGTTGGATATGAGGATACTGGAATATCTACGAGCTGAGTTCTTTTATGATCAACATAGTGTACATTACCGTGTTTTATACTTTGAAAGGGGGGGGGGGACTAATGGTCAAGTATTCAATTGAAGGTTGGTGATGGGTAACTTCATAAATAATAAAACTCATTCTGTGTAAATTGCTTGTGTTGTAGACGAGTTGAAATTGACCTGCATTTTAGGTTAAGTAAATCTTTGTTGTGTGAACGAAGGATTTCATCCAGATCCCAGTCTTTGCCCTGATTTGGATGGCTGGTGCAAAGTGTGACACCACAGACAAATTTTGAAATGACTTTGATAGAAAAAATGTTTACCTTCCAGGAATTAGGTTCATTTTATGTAAAAGCTATATTATTTTTTTTCATAGGCAATTGTGTTATATGATAATATAATGAGATTTAGAATAGTTTGCTTAACCTGAAACCAGAAATTATGCAAGTTTAGATTATGTGAACGTACAAAACTGAAAATATTAGTAGTTTTAGTAGAAAAAGAAAAATATTTTCTGGGGCCTTGAGAGCTTGCTGTTATCTTCATGTATTTGGGCGCAGAGATGATAAGAGCTACGAGCTTGGGTTATATGGTATTAAAATATTATTTATACTTTACAGACCTTTCTCTAATAACTAAAAACTATATGGATATATTTCAAATTTGAACTTTATAAATATGTGACTAAAAATTCCAGAAACGGTCTATATCTATCTTTCATGATTTTAAGCAGTTTCCTGAAACATTCGTAAATAGAATTATTAGTTATTTGTCTCGAGAGAGCAAACATGCATCCATGCAGTGTTGACATAATAACGAATTTTCTTCAATATAGTGACTATCTGACATATCACGTCGGTGACCGACATTTGCATCAGACATATATATCACATCACGACGGTGACCAGCGCATGTCTTCTTTTCTTGTCCCTACAAGGCCTAGGACTTTGTCCATCATATTTGAATGCTCGTTTCCATGAACGCGTGGACACAGCGACAGATGTTTGGTTTGCATGGTATTATACGTACATGTTATATACATGGGTACCAGCTAGCTCATTCCTAATATAATGGGACCAACTTTTTTTTATCATTATTACTATTATTATTATTGATGTGTTTGTAAACATTCAGAATTCCTTGAATCTCTCCTGAATAACAGTCATCTATATTTCCTAGGATGCGTGTAGGAGATACCACCTCCATATACTCTTTTACAATTTATATATCAAATTCAACTCCTGTGTGAACCTTGAAAGCAGTGAACAAGACCAGCTGTGACACTGAAATGTACAAGCCCAGTCCGGTGAGTGTTGTTCATTTCAATGACCTGGAGGGAAAGTACATCCGTACTGGTGGGTTATTGGTCAAATGAACCACATGACACTAAATCTTATTCTTCACAAGACCACCGCATGCACACACGAGGGGTTCACCCAAGAAGGACATATATGACAAAACCTGATAAAGCTGCGTGTCCATTATTGCGATGCGGATACGGATGCGGACGCGTCTAAAATAAAAAAAAGGACTGTGTCCATTTATGCAGTGTGGATACGGATACTTTTTTTTGTAGAACACCAGGTCATATGACATCGCTCATCTAGAGAATTTGTCATCATGGAACAATACAGCAATATAATTTTCTGCGTCAGTTGGACCCTTCGTTCCCCACCTGGGAAGCAGTAGTATATTTTACATCATTTTTTTTTTCAAAAACACCAAAACAACTTTAAAATTTCTAACCATTCATGTTTAAACAGTTATATATACAGATATAATAATCGGTTATATCCATACACATACACGCACGCACACACACAGGGGGGGGAGAGTAATGTTAGATAATAAAGTTAATAATTTATTTTATTCAGGTCATACAGTAGAGGCATATCATAAGCTTAAACCATAAACCATGAGTTGGTTCACGGAGAAGCACAAAGAAACAATCATACACAGACCAATACAAGGGGGGCACGTACAGGTGATCGGATGAATGCATGCGCCTATAACGACTTGGCCACAAACGCTCTCAATAACACTTAAGCTTGATTGGACGCGCTGATCATGGCATTTGTTATTCTGCATGAGCGAGTGAACGCCACTCGTCCAGTTATCCTCGGAATCACATTTCGAATTTTGGGAATATATTTTCCGAATGTCGCGATCGTATTTCTACGTTTACTTAATAGAGGAAAATTTCGGTTTCTAAATTAAGATTTCGGGGAAGAAACCAATTTTCGGAATAACAAGATGTATAAGGAAAATTCAGAGAATAATAATACATAATTATAATATATGTATAAATGTATAAGGGAAATACGATAGATAGATAGATAGATAGATAGATAGATAGATAAAAACCTACTTGTATTAAGCAGTGCATGGATGTCAATGGCATCTGCCAAGTAGTCCACGAACACATCTCCCAGTACCAGTGTCTGTGATGACAGGGGCACTGGTGGTCCACCTCCAGTTCTTGTTTTTTTTGCCTATTTTATATAACTAATATGCATATGTATATGTATGTATATATATATATATATATATATATATATATATATATATATATATATATACACGGACGAGATTTTGTAGCGCCAGATCAGCCCTCTGACATTATGGCCAGCTTACTGGCTTGCCAGAGTGCCTGGACGTCTAACTCTGAGGATCGCATTATAAGGCCCCATGAGGATGCAAATTTTTTCGTCATTTTTGACAACGCCTCATTGCTAACAAATATCGTGTCACTTCAAATAAACCCACTAGACTTTTTAATACGATTCTTATTTCTCCAACGACACCTACCATGTGTGTGAAATATTCCGTTATAACCCAATATGTTCGTATATTGTTATGCATGTACGGGAGATTTCTGCCTGCGGTCTGCCTGCTGACTGTATGCGGAGATACGGTTATAAAGCGTGGCTTGGACTTGCAGGGCGGTTTTAAATTTGGCTTGTGTCACGACTAAGTAGGGGGTCCTAACTGAGTTGTGTTTGTCACGGCTAGAGATTTTGTAGATATGCATCAACACTGGAGAAATGAAGTTCCTGTGTTGAATACTTTTGGAGATATCCCGCTCACAAGGCAATCATTGAAAAAGCCAATTATAAATTAATTCAAAATCAGAAATTGTAGGTGGCGACCCCAACCATGTACAGCAGTTACAGACCATCAGTGCCAATAATTATATCATGGTTTTAACAATTCACCCAGTGGTTCCTAAGAAATAAGCTTCCGAGTTTTTTTTTCGATAATTAGCTCTAATACTTTGAAAAATAAATCATGGTCACCCATCTTCGATCTTGACCGATATTTTGTTTATATACATTTGTATCGAAAAAATAAATTTCCTACGATGAATCCTGTTTGAGATATCGCGCTCACAAGGTAAAAGTTAACGGACGAAAGAAAGGATGGCTTGGGTGATGACAACAGCCCTTCAGCCTATAAGGCTGAGGGCTAAAAAATTCCCCTATTGGCAGGCGTGCTACATGTGGAAGAAGGAAGATTGCGCTGAAAGATTTGGCTTGAAATATAGTTGGTCCTGTGACTCTTACCTTTGATCTCATGACCCCACAGTCAACAGAGTTCTTACTTTTAACTTGAGAAACTAAAATTTCAAACCAAACTGTTATCATCTAGAAACTAATATGTGACCTTGACCGTTCACCTTGTGACCCCATAGTCCATGGATTTCTTCCAATATTGACAAGTGAGCATTGCTTGGAAGATGGAAGGTTTATGATGGCTTAAAATGGACATGTGGCCCCTGCAACCGCGCTGGTAGGAGAACTAGACTACTTATGCACCCATTAGTTTAACAGGCTGCAGACGCAGTCATGCCTATTGATCCAATTCCGGCACAGGTCATTCAAAACAAAGTGATGGAAGATTCTGTTTTCAGTGCCAAAGAGATGAGTGTCCTAGTAGAACAGCATTTGAAATCTGATGATATGCTATTCAAGGGAAGGCCAGTACCACCACGAACTAATACAAGGTACTGGCCAACACAATACGGAACCACATGATGAAAGCTACCATAAACAGCATGTGAAAACCTTTAGGATTTATATATCCGGGTGACATCTATATACAACAATATAACAACATAAACTGTAACTACGAATGTATGTAGCACCTTTGCAATTCTGGATAATAAGGGGATATGATATAACCTATATTTAATTGGTGCTCACTAAGCAACAACACATTAATAAACATAAATAAACATTAATTAAGAAAGCATAAATAAGGAAATAATGCAGGTTGCACAGACAACATGATGCAGCAGTCATATATCAACAAGGGAAATAATGGAACCATAATGATTTATTCCATATTTAATGAGAAATAAGCTACATGGGTTTTTCTTATATAATAATATTTTAGACCTTACAGAGTAAATAAAATTGGACTATCTTCGGACTTGACCGAGATTTCTTATATGTATCTGTAAAGAATAAATGGAGTTCCTGTGCTATTTTTTTAAATACCCCGCTCACAGAAACTGGGCAGACAGCATGGGTAAGACAAAATCCCAATAGCTCATATAGTCTGAGTGCTAAAAAATACAATCAATTTTTATTGTTAGGGACAGTTCCATTGACCAATCGAACTTGAAGCAGATAGTTTCCCAGTGGCAATCAGAGTCTGACAGTCACCCGAAGACCTGTTTCTGCTACGGCTGAAACAGGATAATGGTTGACCACTGGAGACAGACAACAGGAAGAGGAAGATATCTTAACTCTTCTCAGTAAAATAAGGGGTGATGGGAATCAGTTTCTGTATATTCACCAGACAAAATGGCAAAAGCAGTTAATAGATATGACCATGATATATGTCCGCTTGATGCGACATATCTCACATCAAGATATGCGCTGCCCTTATTTTTCCTAGTTGTTCCCACCAATGTTAACTATACAGTGGTCAGTTCCTTCATTCTGGAAACTTAAGACACAGAATCAATCAAGGAGGCACTGATAGTACTACGTAAATGGAATCCCGAGTGGAAGCCAGCACACTTCATGACAGATTTTTCCGAGGTGGAAATAACCGCTATTGAATCGTCTTTTGCTGGTTCGTTGATATATTTATCCATCAATTCATGTTAAAAATGCTTTGTTATACCCCCTTTGTTATATGCTCTCACGAACATCAACTAGGGATCTTTAAATGTTTTCTGTATGTTAACATTAGCTCTAGTACCTTGTGCACAAGTAGCCAGTAGATTAAATGCTTATACATTAGTAAAACTGGCGTTATATGAACCTTTCCCAGCAGGGATGTATATGCAGAGTAACCTGGTGTAACATATATACTATAAATAAAGCAGGTGAATAGTGGCTTTAAGACCAATGCAGAGCATTTTGCAGAAGGAAAATCATGATGAGAGATGATCGAAATATTTTAATAATTGATTTGAATTCTTTATGATTTAGATAGATTGACTAAATGTAATCTGAGCTGTAGTTATTACCTGTTTAGCAGAATAATCATTAACTATCATGTTTTTCCCTTATCATTTGACATTTTTACCGAAACATACAAAAAAATTAAAATAAAAAACCGTCCGCCCGCATTGATTTATAAAAAAAAGTGCCTGAGAACCAAACATTGTTATATTTTTGCCTAATTATATACATATACCTCTAATGGCTTCACAATATATTCAGTAAGCCTTAAAAAACAAAACTTTTATAATGTGGTCAAGTATTTGCCATAAAGTTCAAAGGCTTACCGAAATTTATATTACAATCATGAGGCGTCGGTGTGGACGTCAGTGTGGGTGGTGTATAGTTGACTATAATTTTGGAGATATTTATGGTCAAGTCTTACGTTTTCATTACAGAAACTATGTACGTTCACCTCTACAAAATTTCGATTGCTTTATGGCAGGAAAATGCAAATATCTTCAAAAACTGAAATGTGCCGAAAGGAATTCAGCAGATACACCTAAACCTGGTTAAGTTAGAATTAAGAAACACAGCCGGTTACATCCGCCAAAAACATTTTTAAAAAGTATAAACACGTTTGGTCACCCATGAGGAATAACCTGCTTTTTTAAGTGGAAGCCAGCATTTCATTGAGGCTCCGTTATTCACAAGAGCGCTGTTTTTGTTTTCAGATTTAGTCGTCCGGTCGGAGGCGGAGATATTTAGTTTTTTTATTCAGACGTAATTTTAGTTACTAATACATTGCTTTCTAGATCAGCTGCATATGTTTTATGTTTTTTATGTCTCTTCCGCTAACAGGAAGAAAAAACAGATCCAGGGCCAGACAAACACTCAGGGAAAAAACGAGGGTCAAGTGCCCTATTTGCAACGAGCGCAAGACCATTGAAAGCGCCACATGCGGCAGGCCCATGGGGTGGACGGCCCGCGTCGCTTGTGCGACCGGGAATGCCCCTTGGACGGCTGTCTGTACAGAGGGAGCCGTATTGATTCCCACCTGGCGAAGGGGCACAAGCTGCGCCGTGGGACGGTGCAGTTCCGCCACCTTATGAGAATTGAAAACCGAAGGCCGGTACAGCATGGGCGGCTGCTGGAGGCGTTCGCTGAATACTTAAAATCACCTGCAGGGGGCTCGCGCAGCGAGACGGCGGCCAACCAGAATGTCCAGCAGCTCGCTAGGGTTATAGAGGATTTCCACGACCATGAGCATTTGACCACCCGCGAGTTCAAGTCATCAATGGAGCAAGGTTTTATAAAAACGCTTGCCGAGAGCAGCAAACCGGGGACGTTCAGAGCGTACGTAGCCACGCTCAGGTTGTTTTGCGAATTTCGTCGCCACGCCATCATCACGCACACTGAACAGGGTGCCCTGGATGAGGTCACCGCCCAGGAGGAGATGTTCGCCGGGTGGTTGCGCTCTTCCTCCCGGGCCAGCGCAGAGCGTCGGGCCCTGTTCATGGAGGAGGAGGAAGGTATTGCCTAACGTTTACATTTCACTTTGTTCAGGACTAAGTTTAAACATTCGTCAGTGATTTTACTACGGTAATAAAAAAAAATTCAGACCGAATGCGCTCTTTTAAGTACACTTCATACTGATTTGTCGTAACATTCGAAAATCAAACTTGTCATGGTTCATATTTTGAATTTTCAAAACCCTTTTTATCACAAAGCTGCAAGTGGTGCACAATTAATATTCTTTCTTAATCCAGATCCATATTCCTATTTTAATTGTAGACGCATTTTAAACTGGTTATTTTTTTTACATTATTTTTATCGTGTTACAGGGCCATGGCGACAAAAGGTAGTGCACCTATACTTGTCCAGAAGTGGTGCAAGGCAGCATATTACCGGAGGGGGCATTCTGGTCGAAGTGAGAGTGAAGCAGTTCCACGAACATGGGTCTCTGAAAACCTAGGGACTGCCAAGTGGCCGCCAGCTCGTGTGAACTTTAAAACAGCAAATTAAAATTGACTTGCCCCATCGGAAGGGGAAATTTGGACTTTTAATGTTCTCATATCGTGCACGCGCAGCGTCAATTCACTTGCAGAGACCCAGAAGCTCCTAACTGAAAATTCGGAATCTGACTCAGGAACTGATGATATATAAGAAGATGAAAGACAGTTTTGCCAATCCAACGATCACGAAACCACTTCGTAACTACGGCGTGGCTACAGAAAAACAATTAAAAGCACGAATTTAGTCGGGTATGATAGCCCAAGTGAAACAACCAACTGATTTGCTTTCACATGAAAAGGACGTACTGCTTGTCAGGGTGATTGAAGATGGATAAGGGACAACATCCGGAAGTGCCAAGCAGCTTATTAATGCTAGAGTATAAACTACCATAGCAATAAAGAAAATGTCAACATGTTCACAACACGAACCATCAGGCGAGCAGGGTACCCCCAATCACAACACAGAGCTGGGGGAAGATCAGCCTCCACAACAAATATCGTATAGTAGCTATCCATCTACGATGAATTCACCCGCTTCTCATAGGAAATATTGAACTGTCAGTGAACAAGCAAGTCCCAAACAGATGAAGAGGCTGCTTGGGCAACTTGCAGCCGAATACGAGTTAGACATGACGAATTACTCGACAGGCTGAAAAAGCTCTAAAACAAAATGATCACATTTGTAAAAGCGGTAAAAAAGCGAAAAGTATCTGGAAATGATATGAAATCTGAACCTATGCATTATTCCAAACCGTATTAGATTTAGGCAGATGTACAGACAGGTTAAGATTAGTTAAAGAAGCGGTTACCTCCATCAAAAATATAAATCTTATTCCTACAAACTCGGAACCATCCTGCAGATCCTGGAAAATTATTTAACATTCAGTGGTAATGATTAATCTTGAATCACTATAGGGGTAACAACAAGATCAATAGCACCAAACGGAAAATGAACAATACGGATTGTGAAGTAGTGATATCGATACACTATGACAATACTTGTAAGTATAAACAATTTAGCTTTACAAGATATGCCAACAAACTTGAAAGAGAAAAGCAAGATAGAGCATGTGTGTGTAGAAGAGGGACAGTCGAGTATGGGATATGGGAAATTTCTGCATAATAGCAGCCCAGTACTTTGATATTCTTGGAACACTCTTAATATAAAAAAAATCCTTTCAAGCAAACGATTTTATTCAATAATCATTTGTGCGGATTCAATGATCCATTGACTCCAAAGACCTCATGACAAATTAAGAAGTTATGTATCGGGGACAAAAGTAATATAATGATATTTGATTTATACATGGCCCCTATTTTTCACATTTTGAAAATTACTTTCATTGTACAACTTCTGAACCACTCAATTACCGGGGGGGGGGGGGCATCACCATGGCTAAGGCATTGATAAAGTGTCAGAAACGAGTCACCGCAATCGTCAACCGGAAATAATGCGATACAATTCACCGGGCATTTCAACCTGAAATACATACTGAAACGAACGTTTTCCTGCCAGTGAAGTCTTTGGTAAGTACAACAAGTTTATAGGTTATATAGCATTCAAGAGAGTAGTCTTTCAATTGAGCTGGAAGTACCTTAAACAACTTTAAACAAGTTAAATTGACAAGCTTTCTCATTCTTTATACTTTTGAGTCAAACAAGAAATAATAAAAAATCCCAACACCCAAAGCTCATCTCTGAACGTTTCCCGTGTTACAATACTAAAAACTCAAAAACCTCTAGAACCTTAACAAAAATTATTTCAGGTGCAAAATCTCTCATTTTAAACAGTTTGTAATTTGGCTGTTCTGCTATGCTTGCTATATGTGTATTCATGAATATGTCCACAACAATTTTAAAGAATTATCTTGACAAACGCTCATAGGACCTGATCACAGAGAAATTTTAGGACATGGGGAACACTTTTATCTCTCTGATTGGATGAATGATGGTTGTACACAAGCTGAACACACTTCAATGACTGCTATAAGATGTAAAAATGTACAAAATTCCTCATAACATCATATCAAAAACAGGTTGCACACAAAAATGTCAAGCGCCTTGACTTTACCAAGATATATATATGTTTAAATGTGTGCATAATTAGTTGTAAATGCAAGCGTTACCTAAAAAAAACATACAAAATTAACTTGATAACCAACGGACTCCGGAATTTCCAAGGAGTGTGCAATAAATATTTCAATCTGTAATGTGTATCTCGGGAGGATAAATTCCGAAACTTTAAATATACAAAGATACAAATATTCAAAGATACAAGACTGGTTGAACCCCCAATAATTATTTTTGAGTGGCGTACATCCAAGCATCTATTTTGAGGGAAAGTCGCACATGTCACATTCTCATTCTTCTTGGTTCAGTATCCATTGAACCTGACTTGTGGCGCCCCCTAAGAAGCATGTCAGTAGATAACATTGTTGTAGGTAAAGGATGACCAATATATATATATATATATATATATATATATATATATATATATATATTGTATATAATTGAAAGGACAGATATATTTATGTAAAAAAAATACGTATATATATTATATATTTAACAGTAACCTGGGTCTAAGAAGGGGTAAAAGAGATTCCGAGTGAGCCAGTGGGCCCCCAAGGGTGACATTTTTTAGTGAATGTGGTAAGTCGTTCTTTAGGTCTCTAACCCAGGTTCAATTCCAATAGCAAGCCTCAACAAAAAGGAGGAAGTGGCTTACTGTCGATAGTGCAAACTGTTTAGTTCACAGACTAAACTGCTGACAGGGGAAATTTACCTTACCAGCAGTTGAGATAAATTATCTAACTTGAGTGTAATCATTTGTGATTTTCATATTACTATGGCACTGACATGACAGACTGCCAGCATGATGAAGAACCGAAATATCTGGCCTATATCTGTAATACTAAAAATGTGTATATGATAAAATGTATATGATATTTTAATTCTTATTGCAAAATAATTAAATGAAATAAGATAATGAATTCCTATGCTGCCAGTTTATAATGCCAAGCCTGTCTAAACTGCTGCCCAGATTAGTTTCTCCTGCTGGCAATTTAGTAAATTCTATTATTTTATATATTTGTATATAAGACACATAAGATATATATACAGAAAAACCTTACCGACCTGTCAGCGTTTAGTTCTGTCAAGAATGAGTGGAAGGAGTGTTATGAAAATCTGCATGGTGTAAGTTCAAGGTTAGTAAGTTCTCGGATTTAAGTTACAAAGTCAAGGTCAAAGGACCCACATTTTGAAAAAAAGCTCATAAAAATATCCAAATAAACAAATTCAGCTGAGCGTCGAGACCAATGGGTAGTTGTATTTGCCACTTTTTCATAATAGAAGATATCTTCCAGATCATGGATGTTGTGAAGACAGACTATTCAGGTCTGGAAACTGATGCATTTAGAAGATACGATGTAGCTGCTTTGTATTATATTTAAAAAAAAGAAATCTGCCAGTTCTTGGAAGGAAAGATGTGCTTGTGGCTAGAGCCTTTGCTGCCCAGGGGGCCCTGATCCCAGTAGTACAGTCACCAGCCGAGTGTGATCAAAAACGTGACGACGAGTACCGTCGGCTCCTAACAACAGAGTATAAGGTGTGTTACCTGACCTTTGACAGTCTTTCTGAAGGCTGGTTGAATGAAGTATGAAACACCGGCCATCTTGTCTGTTTCGGGACATCTCGTATGTTTTGGGGAAAAGTGAAACAAAATATGACAAGGTTTCTCTGGATAAGAGATTACTCTGTGATTACAACGAACAAAAAGCTTACAGCTTTTTTAAATCAAAATTACTTTATGAGGTGCTGTACCATCCTGTGACCAAAAAATCTCTCTTTTGTTTCTTCAAAACCAAGTGTACCCCATCAATGGGAATACACAATATGCCACATGTAGCCTGGGTTTGTTTAAGAAAAGACAGCGGTGAAAGAAGTGCAAGGTTAATTCATCAAAATTGTACGTCTATGTGTTATATCTTACATCGTCATAATGGAATGACGTAACCGTGATGTAATGAGGCTCGCGTGAATGCATATGTATGTAACACATTCAGGTAAACTGCGCGTTCATCGAACTGACAGCTCGCGGCTCGTACACGATGGCCAATTGTAAACTTCGTAAATGGTATTTATTATATATTATTTGTTACGGGATGACATAAAAGCGGATCAAATCTAATTTTATATATTTATATATGTATATAACGTTATACAACTTCCTGGCAGGAAGTATGACAGTTTGTCAGGAGTTGAAGCAGTGATTAGTAAAAATAAAGGTTATATTCTAGGGTATGCAACAAAAACCAAAGCCTGAAAAATTTGCCCTAAATTCCAATGAATGGTTATATGGTCATAAATGTAATAAAAATATTTATGGCATATCAAAGGCCATTAATTCTAGGACGGCAAGTGACATTATGAAAAAATAGAAGATGAAAACCCTGATGTTATTATTGATTTATTAAATATGGCTGATAATTCTACCACTATTTATTCTTGTTATATTCTTGTTGTATTCTTGTCATTGAAAGTTTTGTTGAATTTTGCATCATTGTGTGGTGCAAAAGTTCATCCTATGTTGACAGTACATTATGTTAAACTAAAGTTATCAGAGGGGAAAATAGCACCTGTATGGCTTGGAAAGAAACAAAAAGAACTTATTAGCTTATGCTGATTCAGTGTGTATTCCTCATTATACCGACGAAGTGCAACAACAGCGGCATGCGTATACAGACTCATAGCCTACGACAAATGGCCCCTTACTTGCCCTGTCGGCTGTGAGTGGTATGGCCGAATTCCTTCAGCCTATAGCAATTGCAAAATGCCAAAGAGCATGCCATACGCCTTAATGCCTGTTGCGTAGGTGTTGTCGACTGGCCATGGCCAATCCCGAGGCTCTCCGATTCGGCTACAGATTTGACCCAGCCTGTGGTCACAGGCTAACCAAGGCTATTAACGTCAGCTTTGCCACACTCTTCAGCAACAACATCATTTCCTTCATGTTCAACTCTGCTGCATTTATCAGCATTGACATCATTAGCATGACTACAACATTTCTACCATCTTCAGCTGTGAATGTGTCGCAAACATCAGTGACAGCATCAATAACTGCGGCCCCCGCCTGGCCCTGGTCTATGACCAAAACATTGACCACAACATTGTCGCTGGTCTGGACAGGCATGAAGTAATGACCAAGGTGTTTGGCCCCAGTCTAAAAAACGGAAGAAATCTTCTCTGGCTAAGGAAAGACAACAGGCAAAAGTTGTCTTAGAGAGGAAACTGACTGACATTACCAGTGAAAGTCGTAAATTTCGAAGGTAATGAAATAGCTAGTGCAAGCATGCAGACTGGGTGCTCTGAATGCAATGATATAACTGTATTGGTGGAAGCGTTCAAAGAAAAGTGTGCCCTGACAAAAAGTAGAAGAGAAAAAATCCAAATTCTGACTCTCGTTCTGCAAGCTTGACAATAGTTTACTGAACAAGAATTTAAGGTAAGCAGATATCTGGTTAAAAAAGCCGGACAGCTTAGAAAGTCTAATGAAAAATCCCTCCAAACCAGAATCCATGCAGGGCTGCAAATCAAGTAAAGAGGTAAAAAAAAACACGCTTTGAGGGAGTTCTTCCAAGGATATGATATCAGCCGTGTGTGCCTGTGAAGGAAAGATTGTTTCTGTTATGAAGGATAGACAGAAATTACATGAACAGAAACGCTTCCTACCTGTAAATATGAATAAGATGTTTGCTACTTTTAAAAATGAGGTCTAAAAAGGGTTTTCTAAATTTTGTGATCTCAGCACCAGGTTTTGTGTGACAGTTGGCTCTAGTGGTTGTCATTCTGTTTGTGCATGTACATTTACTAAAATTCTAAACTGCATATAGCAGGTTTGATAAAAATTCATTACTACAAAAAGCTTATTTATATAATTGTCCGCAAAGTCAACACCATGCTCCATAAACGTGCAAATTGCCCTGGCAAAGAAGTGCTGAATCGATATCTGGAGGAAAGACACTGATGAGGCTGTTGATGCTGATGAGCCAGTGACCTTTAAGCAGTAGTCGATACGAACAGAACGGCATTGGTTACCCAGGAAGAAGCATTCTCAGATTTTATTGAGCATTTGTGCAACAAGATGAATGATTTGACATGTCATGATTTTATTGCCAAATCTGAAAAAAAAGCAAATTCAAGAATTTATGTTCTCCGAGAAGCCTTAAGTCTGGGATGATTTTAGAGTCTGTGGTGACTATTTGCAATAATTTTAATCATGCTGAACAGATGGCAGCACCTGGCAGTTACTGCAAAAAATTCAAGTAATTTGTCAGCCGCTAGTGACACCTGTTAGGTGACACTAAATGTGTTGATTCATCATATCAGTCATGAAAGATGCTATTTTATTATAATCTTATTAGTCAGACACCAAAACCAATCCCATCCAAGGTATGCATGAGAGCAATCACTGAATCAAATTTGAATGAAATAGGTTAATATTTAGGAAAGTTTTCGCACCGACGGGCAGACAAACAGAGAGACAAACAGACAGACCCAAATCAATGTCCCGTGTTCGAGTAAGCGGGGGGCAATAGTCTTGTTGAGGAAAATGTCCTTATTCTGGGTGATTTGGCAGAGAATAACAGCTTTATCATTCAGGACGCAGCTCAAGGATACCATCGGGATAACACCCAATGCACTATCCCTTACAATATACCATAAAGAAGGTGACAATGCATGTAGCTTGCCTTTTTGTCTGCATGATAAGTGAACACCTGAAGCATGACACTATTACTGTACATACTCATTCCCTACTTGAAGGAAAATATGACAAGGGAATGACGTGATGAATATGTGCAGAAACTTCAAGAAAATCTCTCTGATAGTTATCGTCGAGCTAGGATATATCTCAAACGAGCTGCAAGACAACATAAGAAGAATTATGAAGCAAGCGTATTGGAACAGTTGTACTAACCTGGAGATTAAGTTTATAAGATGAATACTCGAGCCAGAAAACTTAATGCTAAAAGACTGTCCCTTTGCAGTGGTGAAATCACTGGGGTGTACATTGTATCAAATTACAAGTGAGAAGAAAGCTCAGGCCGGTCATCATGATGCTCTAAAATCCTACAACTCTGCATTCATCCCCTCCCGAGCAATTTAGGCCATGGGCTACTGGGGGTCATAGTGCACCCCCTTGTAAATTACTTTAATGGATATTTTCATGTAGCCCTAGGTCTAACAAGTCAGAAAATTGATGTTGCCAGCAAAAAACTGGGATTGAAGATACCCCATGGACTTTTTTTTTACCACGCCTACTTTTACAGCTGGAGGCAGATAATTAGGGGTATGGAAAATTTAAACAGCCCTTACTTTGCAACTCTTTACCAAAATATTTCAAAATGACCACTTAAAATATTTGCATTGTCAAGATATTCTAGTCTATGCAAATGATATGCAAATTCTGTAAAAGATCACCAGAGGTCAAAAGGACACAAACTTTGACGTTTATCTATAATTTATCGCATTATCCGGGTTTATTTATCGGCTAAACCTTTTTTTTTTTATTTAAAAAAATTAATTAACTGAAGGTTTACATGTGCTTTTTAATACCTGGAGTCAAACAATTTGAAATGAGGCAGGGATTACCCCGCAGTATGTGAGTTGTTTCTGCACTTTCACATAATTTTTGTACGTATTGCTGAATGTGTCGAATAGGAGTAAGGCAAAATCTAGCAAGTGGTACTTTGTAATCTTTCATTGAATCTTTCCAAATGACCACAAAAGATGATTCTTGAGTTCATCTATAAAATAAAACATACATAATGGAAATATTTTATTATAATAATTAAAATAATTTATTTTATAAAGCGTAAAATCCACCAGACATGGTGCCCTAAACGCTGTACATGACTTAAAATTGACAAATTGAAAGATATTTGTTAAATTAGCAATGAATAAAAAAAAAATTACAAAATAATGTTTTAAAACAATAAAAAAACGATCAAAGAATTCATATCACAGAAGTTCATTGACTACAATATCCGTAAAACTGTTTGAACAAATGGGTTTTAAGATGAGACTTAAAAACTGACAGACTGGATTGTGATCCGGGTACTGCGGTAATTCATTCCAAAGTTTAGGACCAGCTACACCGAAAGCTCTCATGCATACAGTCGATGACCTTGTATATGGAACATCTAAAATATCATGACAGGAGGAGTGAACCTCTGAATGAGCTCCTGCAGATAGTACGGAGCAAATTGGTGTTTTTTCCCCCTTAAATACAAGAACCAGAACTTTAAAGTGTATCCTCTGACACACTGGCAGCCAATGAAGAGCATGGAGCACAGGTGTGATGTGATTAGATTAACTCCTTAAAGTAACAATGCGTGCGGCAATAAATCTGGATCCGTTGCAATTTCTGTATCAGAACAGAAGGGAGCCCACAAAGGAGTGCATTACAGTAGTCCAGTCTCAAAGTGATGAAGGCATGAACCAATTTTTGTGCAGCATCTTGATTGAGATACCTTCTGATCTTGCCGATGCTATAAATATGAAAATACAAAAAAAAATCCAACGAAGAGTTTGTTGAAGTCATAAGTATACAAACGAAATCAAGAATGCTCTCACTTTAAAATTTAAAGAAACTGTAGCTGCCATGCAGTAGCTATAAGGCGGTTTTTTGTTAACGCATATTTATGGTACCTCCACGGGAGTCACATGGGCGAAGTCACGTGGTCTCAACCCTTTCTGACCATTTCGCCATTTTCGTCAAGTTAGCCTGCACGGGTTTTCCAGGTCTTCAAAAATTAAAACGTTCATATCTCCTATAGGAAACATCCCGGGTTATCAGCGAGGTAAATGTGTTTTCTTGCTTCGTAGGATGTATGAAATAGGTTTAAGGTCGGCAAATTGCGTTGAAAGTAAGCAGGCATTAAATATTGCAGGGAAGGAGAGAATTTTAGGCATTAAATGTATGAGGAAAAGTCCACTGGTTCCAGATGGTGGGAATCAGGGGACTTTTGATATGTTTTTTTCCCAGCGGTATTCATAATTTTTTGTGCTGTTTGAGGTGATTGAATGTATCGGTGCTGATGGTGTGTTCATGGCGACATCTGTGGTGTACTGTAGTGCACTACAGAAACTGGTGTCTTGTGGAAAAAAAGCAAAGATTTGTAACACCTTATTTTTCGGGACAAAAATAAAATTCTGAACCCATTGCAAAGTGTTAAGCTATGAATATTATATGTATTGCAATATATATAATTATAATGAACAATACTTTTATTGCTGTTGTTGTTCTTATTATAATTATAAATCAATAAGTCGAAATACAGAGAAATGTAACCTCTGAATTTTATAATTTTCACCCTAAAAGGTCTTGCAAGGGCTCATTAGGAATGACCAAAGCCCTTTTCACTGAGTGCATACAGTCCTGAAATTAGCAAATCTTACCATGTAGGTTTAAGTGTCACAGCTATCTTCGATCAGTCAGGTCATTTAGTGCAGGCGCACCTTTGTTAATTTCACTTTCACTTAATTATTCGCTAAAGCTACACTTTTCTGTCTGAGACCACTCAACATAGCCCACGATTTAATTGTCTACGATGTACCACAGCACGACTCGTCTACATTTTTAACATACCCAAAATTCTTTGATTTGTTACATTTTCTTTCTAAGCGCAACGCTTTCCTGAGAGTTAATACGACTGTAAATTGTTGTTGTTGCTGTCAAACATTTTCTTCAAGGACTTTTTTTCTTGTCGTGAAAATGTTCTTGTTCATACACTTGGGCAGACAGACCCCAGGTGTGACATTGCGTTTGGTCAAGATTTTTTTTTTGCAGGACCTATTTTTTAATAATGAGATTGATGCCAGTTTGGCATTTTTAGAACGGTTTGAAATTTTGAAATATCTGACCAACAAAGATACATTGACCATATGGGTCATGAGGCTACAATCAGCAAGGAAAATTACCAGTGTCCAGGAGGCCTCAGGGAACTTAGAGTCATGGGAAAATTCCTGAATGACATTGATGAAGGTAAGTTAGCCTTTAAGCAAAAGCTGTACATACATGTTTTTTTCTTCTTCTTCCATTAAAAACGGTCAATATGTGTGCATAATTTTATTTCAATTGTACACATGCAAGTATGCTTCAAGGTTGGTTGTAAACAGAATTACATTTTAGTTTTGGACTTGTGGATATTGAATACATTTTTTAGAATATAAACCTGCATTAATTACCAAATTACCCCGGCAGGATAGAAATGATGGAATTAATTACTTTAAGAAATATGAAATTAATAAGATAATTCATTCCCTTATATTTTTTAGGTTTGGGGATTTAATATTGATACTTAGGTTCCACGCCAGATAGAATCGTTTCTTCAGAAGCCATTAACACTTGTTTTAAAGCAGACCAGTATCCAGTAACCAGTGAGCTTATAATTTAATATGTGAAATGTACGAAATGCCCTTTATAAAAGATTCTGTTGAATATCATGGCCAATTTGTCAATTTTTAGCTCAGCTGACTAATAGTCATCTAAGCTATATCGATGACCAAGCCTCTGCGCGTCTGAACACCGTTTGGTAATTTCTCCTGAAATACCAAAAACTTTGTCACAGTAATCTTTGTTTTCTAAGCAAAATATAAAAACTTCAGTTATTTCAACTTGCTTAATATGAAAGAAATTGGGCTGGAGTCCATCCCGCTTTGTATCCAGATAAATCTATGAATAATCAAACTCAACTGTAAAAAAATTGTCACTGAAATACAATTTCTTTTATACAATTTCAGACAGCATCCGTAAGAGCAGTGGGTGAGAAGGTTTTCACCATATCTCACAGGGAAGAATCTTCAGTCACATATATTGTGAAGATTAGCATAAATGAGGAGAGCTGCTCGTGCACTGATCATGTTTTTCAGTATCGGATGCTTTGCAAACACTGCTTTCTGATCATAAAGCCGGTGTTGGGTGTGGATTGGAGGATGTCAGCCCCCTTTGTAGGGAACATCCTGTCTGTCCTTAATCTGGACTGGGACATCATATGTGGCTCCGTAAATTTGACCCCAATCTAAGGACCCTTTCTCTCAAGCTGAGGATGTGGCAATGAGAGAGAGAACTTGGCTGATCAATACATTTAGTAAAAGGGAAACCAACATACATTCCTGGCAGATGAACCGGTCGGGCAAAGCAAATTGAGAAATTTCTTGGAGCTGCCAGGTCAACACTGAAGTAGACAATTGACCTCACTTATAAATTATCGAAGAATACAAGTCTTAACAACTCGAATCACAACATGGTCCATCTGGTGCCTAAATAGCAGCAGCTACTGAAGCGTATCAAGTCTGTTGTAAAGTCGACTCCACAGTGGACCAAAACCGCTATTCAATCGCTACAAGGCTGCTATGTGTGTACAGATTGGTCTGTGCTTTTGAACGATGACCTTAACGAAAGTACCGAGGTTGCTGTTGATTTTCTTAGGTTTTGTCAGGGTTTGTGAATACAGAGTAAAGATTAGGTCCATACTGATTGATAGAGAAATAGCTTACCGGATTGGAGACAGAGACAAGTGTTTGATAGTAAAATTTTTAGATGACAGTTACCGGGCTGATCCGCGAAGGTAACGAACGTGTATACAGGCTAGAAATTGAACATCTAAATACGTGGTGCTCTGAAAACAACCCAAGAGGTGAATGTTGGGAGAACCTAGAAGATGATCATAGACTTTCGACGTAAAAGATCAGAGATCTTGCCCGTATCATCAAACTTGAAGTGGAAGGAAAATGTAAATTATTGTCTGATGAGGGCCCAACAGAGGATGTACTTTTAACGAAGACTTAAAGAGTTTGGTCTAGGCCTACCGGGCCTGCTTAAATTTTATAGTACAGTAATAAAGTGTCATGACGCTCTGTCACTGTGTGGGAAGGAAGCATAAATTCAGAGGAACGGAAGCTTCTTAGCAGGGTTATTAAAACTGTTTGAAAGATAATTGCGACTTGTTTACCATCTTTTGAATCCATTTACCATAAAAGATTGCGTAAGAAAGCAGATGCTATAATTAAAGATTATAATCACTCAGCACACTATCCATTTCAAATAATGAAATCTGGAGCTCGATATCGATCATTCCTAAGTTATTAAAAAAGAACTCTAACAAGCACATACGTGTCAGCATTCCGGGTACAAAACAGTTCACTTGCGGAAAACTAATCTGTAAGCAATGTTTTTATATACGATTTTATGAAATTATTTATCTATTCTTCTTAAGTGTATTTTTTTACTACAAGCTAATCATGACAAATACTGTTGAATGTAATACTTCATCAATAACCTTCATCATCCTAAAAGGACTACCTTCGGGTAATGACCTTGTACCAATGCCTACCAGTAATTATAGTGAGTAAGTTTTTTTACACACTCTTTATCTAGGGTTACACCTACAATGGGCAAGTATATTTTATAAGCCCCTCGCAACTCAAGCTTATCATAATACAACAGTATACTGAGGAACATGTGCTCTCTAGTTTAGGTAAAGCACACCAATTGCTTTTCCTTTCATTCTGTGATAATTGATGTAAAGGTGCAACAGGCTTGTCACTTCAATTTGATCAGTACCTTTCTTCTGCTACTATTACAGCAGTATTGCTCTTTCGTTAATTCAATTATATTACACAGGTGGATCTTAGCCGCTTTACATTTTAACCAGAACTCGCAGAGTCACCATGCTTACCGGAAAGATGGAACGAAGAGGCAAACTGTGTACTTTCCAAAGTCTAAAAAGGGAGAACCTTCAGTGAGATGGGGAAAAAACTCTTTCAACATAAGTAAAAGTTACCACGAGTCCCATTACACTACTTAAAGTGACAATTGTTTGTAAAGTTTAATTTATACAACCGTGGTTTTGTCAACATATATTTCTATATATTACAGAGTTATCAGACAAATTAAGCAATTAATTAGCTGTAAATCTGGCCACTGCTAAACACTCCTGGAGGAAATATGCTAAGTCACAAAACTAGTCATAAGCAAAATTATTAAAATCATTTTTCAAACATTAATTATTGAGATACTGGAGCTTTTTCTCTAACAAGTGGATTATTTCTAGGAAGCGCAAGCACGCTCAATAAGTATCGGTTATCTAAATTCCGGTTTCCAAGGAGATTTTTTAAGTTAGATGTTATGGTAGAGGTTTCCAGGTCAAACGGTTATGATATGTGCCCTGCTAACAGAAGGATGGCAGGAGGCCAGACGGGCAAAATAAAGACGGATAAAGACCTATTGCTATAGCTCAACATGACTGATCAGATGAGTTAACTAGCGGCCCATAACGCTCAGCTGAATTCAAGGAACATTGAACGATGACAAAATGACTGCCAGAGTGAAAAAAAAGTCATGAATTTTGTGAACAGTCCTTCGAAATGGGTAACAGTGGGCTTTTTGACCAGTAAGTCCCACGAGGCTAAATCGAAAATTTTTGTCCAACTGCTGAGTGTTTAAAATCATTATCTTTTGATATAAAATTGGATGGGGCGGCAAACACTATGGATCTATAGACATGCACAAATTCAGGCCAATACAGCAAATCACTCCTGAGAAAAGGGATTTAATTTATTCTACAAAAAAAACGGGAAACAAGGTGGCCCCACCTGTCTGGTTTTCGAGAAAACTTTCCAAGATGTAAGGACGAGCCAAATTTCAGACCAATACCTTGAACCACTCCTAAGATTTTCACCAAAAGCAAATATACGGATAAAGACATCGCAAAAAGGACCGCAGATGGCGCCACCAGTCTTGTTTACGAGATGGAGGTGTGGAGGATCTATGGACATGCACAATATCTATCAAATACATTGAAGAACTACTTAGACGAACAGATGGCAAATGCACAGATGGACGCTACGCAAAAACAAATATTGTAGATGGCATCACCAGATAAATAGATGGAGAGATCTAAGATCTATCGAAATGCAAACTTTCAGCTCAATACATTGAACTACTCCTGAGATAAGGGCTTTTATCTAAAAGACACCAAGATTCGTACAGCACTGAAAAGATTGCAGGTGGTGCCACCTGTCTTTGTTACGCACAACTACATTGGTGAGGAAAAACTATGCCGGGTTTTGGAAAGATCGGTTCAAGGGTCTCAGAAGAGTTCTCCGAAAATGAACGAAACGGCGACTGTGGCGGAAGCTGAACCCGTGCAAAAACATAGTATCCGCAAAACTCTATTTGGGCAGATCCAATTATTCTAGTGGGGGGGGGGGGGGGGGGGGTGTCATACAAGCCCCATAGCTGCAGGCTGCAGGAACTGATGAAACACTCCATGAACAACAGGTGTGCAAAGAATCAGGGTGATCAATGCATCAGTTACTCAGATACTGGAGCTTCTTTATAAATTTTTATAATTATTCTGGGGGTTCTAACAAGCCCCATAGCTTGGAGGATATTTGTAACAGAGACCTAATTTGAGTTTTCCATGAAGACTTTTCATGGTCCTTCCTGGTTGTCAGGTAAGAATATTCAAGGTCAAACAGTGACAGTTTGTGCCCTGTTAACATGCCCCACTTCATTTGGAGGTCTCAAAAATAGAAAACAAAATGCGTAACAATTCGAAAAAATACAGGTGGAGCCACCAGTCTACAGGAACTGATAAAATACTCCATGAGCAATATGCATGCAAAGAATCATGGCCATCAGTGCATTAGTTGATCAAATACTGGAGTTTTTTAAATTATTCTGGAGGGTACTTACGAGCTTATAGCTCAGAGGATATTTGTAACAGAGACCATTCTTCAGATTTCCATGAAGAATTTCACAGACCTCTTTAGATGATGTGTTAGAAGATTCTAGGTCAAACAGTGATGTGACCAACATTCGCATAAAACTTGGTGATGCTAGCTTCTGCCATTTCTGACACTCTTATGTTAGTAAGCTTCCTTGGCCAAATGACTGAGAATTTCTGTAATTATGTTAAAATTCACTGAAATTCAATGATCCATTCCAACAAACTTTAGATTGTTTCTCGGACTGTTTTTCTAACATATTGAGCAATGTGGATACAGTTTCAAAGAAGAAGATTGTTTAAAGATTTTTAGACTATTCCCTGAAAAATCTAAGTCAATGCAAAAAAAAAAAAACAATAAGCCGACTGACGACTGATTTTTGCATCAAATTAGTGATGCTCTAACCTGCCGTTTTATGGGTTAACGTACTTAGGACGGTCAAGACCATAGCCCCATCACACTACATATGCTAATGGCTGGAAAAAAAAAACAAATAACAAAGGGACAATTTACTTTGTCTTAAATTTCTATTTGTCACAATTCTTGAGGAGAGTATGAAGCTTCCCAGGGACTTTATCATCTTCGTCTGCTTTTCTGTCGAAATTCAGAATTTGAATGAACATTTGCAGTTAGATTCAAATTCTAACCAGAAGATATTATATAAATTAATCTGTGATCGCATCTATAATTTCCGATGTTGCTAGAGTGATTATTTTCCCAGAGCACGACATAGGACAAGGATGATGTGTGCGGTGGTCCAATGCCTGCAATATAGGCGGTTGGTGGCCCACCGAGGATATCTTTTCTTGTGGCTGCCTTCTGAAACAAGAAACATACACACATGGAGAACAAATGTAAATATGTTGTTATCAGTTAAATAGGACTCAGTCCACATTTTTAGGGGTTCGGACTCAAGGGTCCTGGACATAGAAATGTACTAGGATTCTAGGTAAGGACATGAGAAATCTTGAGTCCAAAAAAAAAGTCTGTCACTTATTATGTTACAGTAACAATATATATACCAATGATACCATCAAATATGCTATAAATATAATTAACCATGCAGTATAGTATAAGCATGTGTGAACTAACTTAAACAAGTACATGATAATCTGAACTTTCCATTTGAAACTGCTTTGTAAGGGTTTATATTGGACTTGGACTTAATCCAAATGGCTCGGAAACAAAGGTAGTGGACTTGGACTCAACAGACTGGAAGATGATGGAGTCGCATGCGACACAGATCGCACCGTGAAACCTACTGCCTCATATGACACATCGCATTCGACAGTCATCAGAAAAAATCGCACTGTGTAAACTGGCCTTAAGTGTATTCAGGTATCAAGGCGATTGAAATTAACAAATCCTGCCTTGTAAGTTTCAGTGTCACAGCTGGTGTTAACCACTCAAGTCATTCTGCTCGTTGGTGTTCATTTCTCTCTCCCTTTAGGGCTATCTGTGTCATATATCATTATGCTCTTCCAGTTCAATGTGTATATGTGTGTCGCGGACGGGGTAAGGCAGGTCCGCTCCATGTCAAAGGAAGAACCCAAGACAAAGTGGATGGATGAACTTTATTCTGAAGAAGAAAGACCGTGGTCAGCTTGTTGCCAACAAGAGGAGCAAGGCTGGACTCTCATTCAGTTGAATGATATTTTGCTCTTTACAATTTACAATTAATCCGTATATCAGTCTACAAACATTTTAGTTTTAATTAAGTTTCGTGGCTAACTGTATTACTATTAATCTTAAATCGCATAGGTAGCTCATACACCCATTATACATGGATTATACATTATACATAGATACACTTATTTTTGAATATATTCATATGGCATATGATAGCTTTACTCTTATCTATTAATGTAACCATCTCAGTATGACATGACTTCACAATCCTACATAGCATTAGTACAGACCTCACATCAAATTAATCTGAACATGGGCCTATCTAAATGATCTGTTTCCCTTATCAGATATACTATGGATATTTATGACGTAATAAACGTTCTAAAATTTAAGGAGGTGGGGTTTTGTGCCTTCATAATAGTTACAGCGAAATATGAATGATTGCGTGGAGGTTAGATGGCGGGCCCGTCAGGGAGAATGTCTGTTAAATGCAATAGACTACGGCGTATACTATCTTCTCTCTACCACTTAGATCATGACCCTAAAGAAACGTAGGGTCACATAATTCCCTGTGAAATTAGTCTAATGGATAAACTCCCGGCTGAGCATGATGTAAACATCATGATTACACATTAAATAAATTTATGTGGGTAATAGGTTTTGAGGCTATGAGACACCTGTCTTTGGCGCGTAATTCGTGCAGTGAGGGGGCTGAACGCGGAGGAATCGTGCTAGAAGTTATGCTGCCCTAAAAGTAAACACATCAGGATCTGAGCGATGGGTATGGAATATGGATAAACAATTTACTAATCGAGGTGAAATGGAGGCGTGGGAGCAAGCTAGAGGCGTGAATCTATACAGCTAAACCGGCATCACTTTGTACAGTGCTCTTTTAAGCGCACTACTTTGGTTGGCGGAAGGTAAATAAAAATGCATCAACAAAACAGAAAAAAAGTTCTCAGCTGGATGGCGATGAGCGAGAGGTAAGTGGTATCCTAGTAATTTCAGTCTAAATTCTTTTAAAAATTATTGACAGTTATGATGTAGGAAAACTATCTTATAAAAGCTTAATACCTTATCTTGCATGAGCTGTCATAGTAAATCTATCGTAACACTTGTGAAACTCGTTTCAATGAGAAAACCTTCGTATCACTATCACTATCAGTAATGTTATTGTTTTTAAATGAACGTAGAAGAATAACATTGTAACGCTACTGTTACTACTAACTGATAATTCTTAAATACTTCATTACTTAAATTATACCACTGATTAATCTGGTTTAAGTAAACTATATCCCGTATAGCGGATTTAAGTTTTAGTGATATTGCACTATAAATTCGGGTTTAACGAAGGAAGCTGGAAGGCGGATTAGTACAAACCTCGGCGGTCAGATGGCAGCACCGGCAGCATCGTGTAACAGGACTGTATAATACGTCAAATGGACTCATTCGCTTGGTAAAATGTTATACTGAGGGATTCCCGTGAATCGTAATTAATAATCGTTATTAATAATAAAAGAATTTGTTTGCACCTTTCGTGTTAATATTTAAAATTTAAAATGAGGACTATTTTGGAAAGAATAGACATAATAAGAATGTTATCGTATGTTTGGATGGAATTCCAATAGAAGGAATTTACATAAACCTTTCATAATAATAATACATACATCCCGTATGTGAAACGCGGGGATGAAAGAGTGATTAGTACATTAGTTTCACTCTTGACTGCCAGATGGCGGTACTGTTGACTACTGGCCTAATCGATGCCTTTGGACTAAACTCATTTATATATTTATGAGACCAAAAACAAATATAATTATATAATTATCTATAATAATACGTGGCAGGCGGTTCTGTCACTGTACAACTAGTTACTAGTTGTGGCTGGAATAACCCCTGGTGTGAACGGTTGCCGGCATACCGACCGAAACGGACGCTAAAGACATTCCTGCAGCCGGGGGGGGGGGGGGGTGGGGGGAGAGAGAGAGAGACACGTGCTTACCAGCCTATTAAAGTGGCCGATTTTTAAGTAAAATAGACTGGGAAATTTATACTAAACCCTTGCAGTTAACCCAACATATAAATGGGCGCAATATACGAGATGCCTGCACGAGATAACTGACTGTTCTATTTCTTAAAAAAATAAATAGGATACACCTGGGAAAAACTGACATATTCTCTGTATTCTTAACCATACAAGAAATGCGAAACCAAAATATTGGTATTAAACCGACATTCTAGGCCTTGAAACATTCATTAATAATAATTATTCCTTCACTTTAGGGTATCGGGGCAATAATATACGGTTCCTACCTGAAGAAGAAAGACCGTGGTCAGCTTGTTGCCAACAAGAGGAGCAAGGCTGGACTGACGTGACAGTTCCGAGACCTCGTGGACGTTCCGGAGCTGTCACGCCTCATTGCCCAAACCACCCCAAAACCGGTCCGACAAAACATCGTATTCTTTCTCCCAGGATTATCGCCGGCCACGTATGCAGGCCATACTACGCAAGGGAAGGGGGGAATTTACTCGAGTGTCACTCCGGATTGACAGACAAAATAAAAAAAAAAACATGGGGGTTAATTTCCCCGTGTTACACCCTCCCCCTGTTCGAAAAAGTTGTCGACCCGACAACTAAAGTTATGCCAAAAGAACTCTTGGCTTCTTTAAGGCGAGAACATGGCCATATTAATAGGCCTAATTTCAGACAAAGTCTCCAGACTGGTACCATATTGGAGGCTTTCTGATTCGGTCTGATCGTCTTAGTCCAGAGGCACTATCTCCTGTTGAACGACTATCTGCACTAGTCTCCACACTTGCATCTTTACCATCAATTAAGTCACTTGAGGATTCAATGACCTCAGGTATTTGTATAGCACTTTCATCAGTTTCTGTGCTTATTACATCCGTTTCTGGCCTTATTACAGGGGTAGTATCAAGAATTGAAATATCTTGATTAAAGGTGCCTTCACACTCTGGGCTAGGAGTGGAAATATTTAAAGGATCTTCCTGGCTTACTGGGTTTAAAGGAATATTAAGAGGAATTGAAGGAGGGATGATGATATACTCATCATCGGAATCCTCATCCGGACTCAATTTCATCTGGACTATCTACATGTACAGTCCTCAGGTCAGGTTTTTGGTTTGCTTGTTTGGGAACATTAGCGGTTGGAGTTTGAGTGGTGTTAATTGGAAAGTTATTTATGCATAGTAATAAATTACGGTGAAGGGTACGTACTCCATCGGTTGTACCTTCCTTTTGCACTTTATATACAGGGATATCACTGTTGGGTTGCCCTACAACAGTATAGATTGGGGTTTCCCACAAGTCAGCTAGTTTTTGTTTGCCTGTTAAGTGGACATTCCGCACAAGAACTTTGTCTCCTATCTGTAGGGACACGCCTTTAATTTTACAATCGTAGCGTTTCTTGTGACGTTTCTGTGCCGTGGAAGAATTGGTTTGGGCCTTTCTATAGGCATCGGACAATGTTTCTTTTAAGGACTGAACATATTTGGAATAATTAGTATCAGTATGTTTGTCCTCTTGATCCAACCCCAGAATTAAGTCTACTGGGAGTTTGGGATGACGGCCATACATGAGAAAAAATGGGGAGAAACCTGTGGTCTCATGTTGGGTACAATTATAGGCATGGGTGAGAGCGTTAAGGTGAATTTTCCAATTGGATTTCCCTTCTGGCTCTAAGCAACCCAGCATGTTAAGTAATGTGCGGTTAAACCGCTCACATTGCCCATTCCCCATGGGATGATAGGGCGTGGTCCGACACTTTGTAATCCCAGCTAAACTACAGAGTTCTTTGATGAGCTTGCTCTCAAAGTTTCTGCCCTGATCAGATAGAATTCTTTGGGGAAATCCATAGTGGCATATAAATTGATCAAATAAAATTTGGGCGGTTGGCTTGGCTTGTTGGGTTTTACAGGGGAAAGCCCTAGCATATTTAGTAAAGTGATCCGTTACTACAAGTATATTCTCTATGTTACCCTTGCAGGGCTCTACTGATAAGAAATCTATACAGAGCAATTCTAAAGGTGCAGTTGATGAAATGTTTACGAGAGGAGCCCTCTGATTGGCCGGGGTCTTCCTTCTGACACATCGCGGACAGCAAGAGATGTATTGAATGATGTCATTTGACATTTTAGGCCAGAAGTACCGATCTTGAACTAGTTTGGTAGTTCTGGTTTGGCCTAGGTGTCCCATGAGATCATGTAACCCATGGAGAGCCAAGCTACGCAAAGACTCAGGTAAGACGACCTGGTAGGTAAACTGACTGTCTACTATTCTCTTGCGACATAGAATATTCTGATGTAGTACAAACTGCTTTGCTTGTCGCTGGTGTATTTGCCAGCTGGGATCCAATGATCTGGTTTTTGAGAATTTGATGTCTTGGCCTGCTTCAAGGCTCTTGATTATCTTACTAAGAAGGGGATCTTCAAGTTGCTTGTCTCTAATATTAATTTGAGCCCTTGGAAGGTCATCTGAAGAGGGCAACTGATCAGTTGGTGCAGGGGTGCATTGTAAGCCAATAAAAAATGGTAACTGGTAATTACAAATGCATTTACGGTGTCTGTGGAGAGATGGACAGTCTCCTGACTTGGGGACCTGGACAGTGCGTCAGCGTCAATGTTAATTTGGCCTGAGCGGTATTTAATGTCAAAGTTGAAATTTGCCAATTCGGCAATCCACCGCTGTCCAGTGGCATCAAGCCTAGCTGATGAAAGAACATAGCATAATGGGTTATTGTCTGTTTTAACAGTAAACGTGCCCCATAAAGGTAATCTTTAAATTTCTCGGTGACGGCCCACTTTAAAGCCAGAAATTCTAGCTTGTGGGCAGGATAGTTACACTCAGAGGGTCTAAGGCTACGGCTAGCGTAGGCAATGGGATGCAGTTTACTCTCTTGTTCTTGATATAGAACAGCACCAAGACCTGATTTGCTAGCGTCCGTGTGCAGGACAAATGGCTTTGTAAAATTGGCAAATGCAAGTACAGGGGCTTTGCATAATAAATCTTTAATTCTATTAAAGGAATCCTCCTGTTTTGTACCCCATGTAATGGAGGTGGTTTTTGGTGTGTACCTACCAGGTTTACTCTTCTTTTTAGGTGAGATGCCCTTAAGAAGGTCATGGAGGGGACGTGCTACCTCAGCAAAATGAGGGATAAATTTACGGTAAAAACTAGCGAAACCTAGGAACCGTCTAACTTCAGTTACTGTACTTGGTGTGGGCCACTGCTTTACCGCATCTACCTTGGCAGGGTCTGCTTGAATGCCATCAGCTGAAACCACGTGGCCTAGATAACGGACTTTGGTCTGAAAGAAATGACACTTGCTCAGTTTAAGCTTTAAACCGGCATTTTTGAGGCGCTGGAATACAGCCTCCAGCCGTTCAAGATGTTCCTCAAAAGTGGAGCTATAGACTATAATGTCATCCAAATAAAGGAGACATTGAGATAAGTGCAAATCACCCATAGTTTTTTGCATTAAGCGCTGGAATAATGCTGGCGCGTTAACGAGACCGAAGGGCATCGTGTTAAACTCGTAGAACCCTAATGGACCGGCTGTAAATGCGGTCTTATGCTTATCTTCCTCCTCCACTTCAACTTGCCAGTAACCGGCCTTAAGATCGAGAGAGGAGAAAAAGTTACTGCCGACTAGAGACTCTAACGTGTCATCAATCCGAGGTAGAGAATGCGCATCACGGACCGTGCGGGCATTCAATTTACGATAATCCACGCAAAATCTTAATTTGCCATCAGGCTTGCGGACAAGGACTATGGCCGAAGCAAATGGACTAGAACTTTCGCGAATTACCCCTGCCTCCAGCATTTCATTAAGGTGGCACCTAACTTCCTCGTATAGATGAGGAGGGATTCTCCGATAGGGTTCTTAAAAGGGCGTTTCATCGGTTAAGACAATCCGGTGTTTGATTTTATCAGTTCGGCCAATGTCTGATTCATTAACAGAGAAGACAGAGGTCCAAGTATTTAAGAGACTTAAAACTTTACGACGCTCTTCCTCAGACAATGAGGTTCCAATATTAAAGTGGTCATTGACGCCTTCAGGGACAGGGACGCCTTCAGGGACAGGGATAGAATCCTGAGTAAATGAAGGTATTACTGAGGCGACCTGTAGCGAACAAAGCAATGCTTTCGCTGGAATAGTAATTGGACTAGCTGTCAAAATGGAAATTTTAACATCGACCCGTTTACTGGTTTTGTTTTTAAAATTTACCTGCATGAATATGGGGTCCAAAACTAGTCCGGCAGGTAACTGACCTTCTGGTTCGGTGACTACGCTGGTTTTGCCATATGTACATGTTCGTGTTACTCCGGGTACAAAACAGCTATGATGGGCAGGTATGAGGACCTGTTTGTTGCACATTACTCTACCTACTGGTTTGGATGTTATACAATTGGAAAGACAATGGTTTTTGCAAGCCAATCGCCAGGGATCAGATAGCCCTGCGGTTTGAACAAACCTTGGTCCCTTGATTGCACTTAGTTGTCGGACACAAGGTTTAATGATGTTTTGCCCAATTACAAAAGGGGTGGTAATGTTAAAGCTGGTGTCTTTAACAAGTAAGACAGGAGTGGGAAAAATAGTATCCTGAAGGATTGAAGGGAAGTTTACCTCTAACTCCACAATTCCTAAATACTCCAGTTTTCCTCCGCCAGCTACTTCAACCTCCAATACTTGGTCAACGGGCAATATAGGACAAGATGTTAAGTATTTCTTGTAAAACCACTCAGCAACAGTAGAAATGGCCGAGCCAGAATCAATTAAACCTGTGGTAGGAGTATCATTTGCCATAAGCCCTACCCGATCAACATTACCTACCAGCTCTACCGGAATAGTTGTGGGGACACGCTTCTCACCTGCAACCCCCCACCGACTGCTGCAGGCGGACTTTAGTTTAACGGCCGGCCGTTCACATCCCTACGGGCGACACAATCACGCAGAATGTGGTTGTTCCTTTTACACCGGCTACAAAATAATTGGCTGGGACCTTTAGGAGTGCTGCCATTGGTACTGCCAGGAGAAGGATTAGTAAGTGGGGCCGCTTTACTGTGGTAAGAACCTTTTTCTTCCAGTTTACTCAGTCTGGTTTCTAGAGCTTCTAATTTTTTTATTACAGTATCTACGGCCTGTGCCAAATCTACATTCGTCTGTTGTTGTATTGGGGTTTTACCTTTTCCAGCCTGACTAGGAGTGGACACCCTGACGGACGAAGGGCCAGATGCCGATAGATCCCCCTTGTACTCTACCTCCAGCTCTCTGGCAGAACTAAATAATTCGTCAAAGGGCCTGCCTGTTCGTAAGGGTGCTCGCAAAGCCTCTTTAACTTTGGAGTATGTGGGGTGCAGGCCATACCAGAATCTAGACCTGAGGCTGTTGTCAGCCTCAGTGGGAGTAATCAACCCTCTGCCCTTAAGTGAATGTAGTAACTTTTGGAGGCGACACCCCCACTGAACAATGTTCTCCCCGGGGCCCTGCTGAGCACTGTAGTACTGTTCACGCAGCAAATTAAAGTCTACTACTTCCCCAAACATCAAATCGAATTGCTGAAGTAAACTAACGACATTTGTCCCGGGGTCAGAGCATACAAGAATTTCGGCGGCTGTACCCCGAAGGGACAGCCTTACCACCTCCTCCACCTCACCTCTATGATAGTGGGGGCTATTCAGAAGGCCTTGAACTTGGAATCGCCATTGGCTATATGACAGATCCTTTCCTGGATCTCCGGAAAAGGTCGGGAGACGAGGACGTTGGGTAACTGTATACGTATGTACTGGAGGGGCTTGTACCCCAGCCACTCTGTCGTCAAGCTTGGATTTTAATTTGGCCAAATTCTCAGGGCTGAGTGTATCTAGAAGGTTATCTAGGGGGTCAGAGTCCAACAACGTGGTTATAATAGGTTCATCTGACTCTACTGCAGGAGACAGAAGAAGTTTAACCGGCTCCACTTGGGCAGACAACTTAACCAAACTCAAGGTGCCCTCGGCAGTGGCGACACTTGTGGAAGAAGCGTACACTACATACCATGTGTCGGTGGACACCAAAATCGCCTCCACAGTGCCGACAGAACCGAAGTGTGCCTGAAGTTCGGCCCTCTTCACATCCTCGGGTAAGGATTTCACTACCAAGGTGCGAGGATACCTCATGGCTAGGGACTGTTACTTTATCCTAAATATTACCTGGAACGTACAGGTACTCTATATCAACTTAATATTGCCTTACACTGAATATTACATGGAAAGTACAGTAGAAATACTGAATATTACATGAAAAGTACAGTTACTTTATACTAACTATTACATGTACTGAATATTACATCTATTTCAGATACCCGATTCTAAGTACCCTTGATGAAAAAGGAAGAGAAGTTATAATAATAATATCTAATATCCTACTATCTCTACTGCCTGGAGGAAATGCCCAAAAGTCTTACCTGGCATAGACACCACACTGGCAGGTTACCAAGGAAAGGTAAGGCTACTCACCTGCACATTATGATACTAATGATTATATCTTAAGACCATGAAAACTTACTGTATTCAAAACTATCTTAACATATCTTTATGCCTGGTGCATATCACGGAATCTCTTCGAGTACATGTCTATATGCCTACTGCAAATACGTTATGAAACTAAAAAAAAATTACAGAATTATGTGAATCTGGTGCATATCAACATTGTATATTATCACCCTTTGATAGGATAAAACACTATACGATGTTTATATATATATACGATGTCCTTGTAGTGTCCGTTAGCGCTTTTGCAAGCGCTGAAGCGCCACCCCGTCGCACTGGCGATGGACCTGTCCATGTAAAGAGTTACGTAGAAGTTAGTTTCGACACCAGACGCTTGGCCGGCCCCAGCGCCCAGTCACTTGAAACAGTTCACTACACTGTCTCCAACAAGCAGACCGACGAGCACAGTTAATCGCGAAGGCGTGGTGGGTGATCACAAACAATAAATATGGAATATATCAGTCAGTTGGTTGGTGTACACATACCCACAGGATCTGATAGTCCCACAAGAAGATACAGCATAGGCTGTCAGGGCGAAACATCTTCCACTACAGGACACAGGACAAATCAGGATGATTTACGCCAGACCACAAAATCCGGGATGTCCGTTCCTCCCATCCTCACATCCTGCAGGCTGCGCCATTTTGTCGCGGACGGGGTAAGGCAGGTCCGCTCCATGTCAAAGGAAGAACCCAAGACAAAGTGGATGGATGAACTTTATTCTGAAGAAGAAAGACCGTGGTCAGCTTGTTGCCAACAAGAGGAGCAAGGCTGGACTCTCATTCAATTGAATGATATTTTGCTCTTTACAATTTACAATTAATCCGTATATCAGTCTACAAACATTTTAGTTTTAATTAAGTTTCGTGGCTAACTGTATTACTATTAATCTTAAATCGCATAGGTAGCTCATACACCCATTATACATGGATTATACATTATACATAGATACACTTATTTTTGAATATATTCATATGGCATATGATAGCTTTACTCTTATCTATTAATGTAACCATCTCAGTATGACATGACTTCACAATCCTACATAGCATTAGTACAGACCTCACATCAAATTAATCTGAACATGGGCCTATCTAAATGATCTGTTTCCCTTATCAGATATACTATGGATATTTATGACGTAATAAACGTTCTAAAATTTAAGGAGGTGGGGTTTTGTGCCTTCATAATAGTTACAGCGAAATATGAATGATTGCGTGGAGGTTAGATGGCGGGCCCGTCAGGGAGAATGTCTGTTAAATGCAATAGACTACGGCGTATACTATCTTCTCTCTACCACTTAGATCATGACCCTAAAGAAACGTAGGGTCACATAATTCCCTGTGAAATTAGTCTAATGGATAAACTCCCGGCTGAGCATGATGTAAACATCATGATTACACATTAAATAAATTTATGTGGGTAATAGGTTTTGAGGCTATGAGACACCTGTCTTTGGCGCGTAATTCGTGCAGTGAGGGGGCTGAACGCGGAGGAATCGTGCTAGAAGTTATGCTGCCCTAAAAGTAAACACATCAGGATCTGAGCGATGGGTATGGAATATGGATAAACAATTTACTAATCGAGGTGAAATGGAGGCGTGGGAGCAAGCTAGAGGCGTGAATCTATACAGCTAAACCGGCATCACTTTGTACAGTGCTCTTTTAAGCGCACTACTTTGGTTGGCGGAAGGTAAATAAAAATGCATCAACAAAACAGAAAAAAAGTTCTCAGCTGGATGGCGATGAGCGAGAGGTAAGTGGTATCCTAGTAATTTCAGTCTAAATTCTTTTAAAAATTATTGACAGTTATGATGTAGGAGAACTATCTTATAAAAGCTTAATACCTTATCTTGCATGAGCTGTCATAGTAAATCTATCGTAACACTTGTGAAACTCGTTTCAATGAGAAAACCTTCGTATCACTATCACTATCAGTAATGTTATTGTTTTTAAATGAACGTAGAAGAATAACATTGTAACGCTACTGTTACTACTAACTGATAATTCTTAAATACTTTATTACTTAAATTATACCACTGATTAATCTGGTTTAAGTAAACTATATCCCGTATAGCGGATTTAAGTTTTAGTGATATTGCACTATAAATTCGGGTTTAACGAAGGAAGCTGGAAGGCGGATTAGTACAAACCTCGGCGGTCAGATGGCAGCACCGGCAGCATCGTGTAACAGGACTGTATAATACGTCAAATGGACTCATTCGCTTGGTAAAATGTTATACTGAGGGATTCCCGTGAATCGTAATTAATAATCGTTATTAATAATAAAAGAATTTGTTTGCACCTTTCGTGTTAATATTTAACATTTAAAATGAGGACTATTTTGGAAAGAATAGACATAATAAGAATGTTATCGTATGTTTGGATGGAATTCCAATAGAAGGAATTTACATAAACCTTTCATAATAATAATACATACATCCCGTATGTGAAACGCGGGGATGAAAGAGTGATTAGTACATTAGTTTCACTCTTGACTGCCAGATGGCGGTACTGTTGACTACTGGCCTAATCGATGCCTTTGGACTAAACTTATTTATATATTTATGAGACCAAAAAAAAAAATATAATTATATAATTATCTATAATAATACGTGGCAGGCGGTTCTGTCACTGTACAACTAGTTACTAGTTGTGGCTGGAATAACCCCTGGTGTGAACGGTTGCCGGCATACCGACCGAAACGGACGCTAAAGACATTCCTGCAGCCGGGGGGGGGGGGGGGGGGGGGGAAGAGAGAGAGAGAGACACGTGCTTACCAGCCTATTAAAGTGGCCGATTTTTAAGTAAAATAGACTGGGAAATTTATACTAAACCCTTGCAGTTAACCCAACATATAAATGGGCGCAATATACGAGATGCCTGCACGAGATAACTGACTGTTCTATTTCTTAAAAAAATAAATAGGATACACCTGGGAAAAACTGACATATTCTCTGTATTCTTAACCATACAAGAAATGCGAAACCAATATATTGGTATTAAACCGACATTCTAGGCCTTGAAACATTCATTAATAATAATTATTCCTTCACTTTAGGGTATTGGGGCAATAATATACGGTTCCTACCTGAAGAAGAAAGACCGTGGTCAGCTGGTTGCCAACAAGAGGAGCAAGGCTGGACTGACGTGACAGTTCCGAGACCTCGTGGACGTTCCGGAGCTGTCACGCCTCATTGCCCAAACCACCCCAAAACCGGTCCGACAAAACATCGTATTCTTTCTCCCAGGATTATCGCCGGCCACGTATGCAGGCCATACTACGCAAGGGAAGGGGGGATTTTACTCGAGTGTCACTCCGGATTGACAGACAAAATAAAAAAAACATGGGGGTTAATTTCCCCGTGTTACATGTGTTTGCATGAACTCACGCGGCCTACTCTATTTCCTTTTCTGTCCCATAAAGGCCAGTTTACACGGTGCGAGTTTTTCTGTCGTATGCGACAAAAAAGTACGACACGATTTTCAGGCGCATGCGACTCGCTTGCGATGTCGGATGCACATCGCAGCTGCTGTTTTTCATCGGATATCTGCATGCGATTTCGGAAAGTGAATACAAGTCACTTGCTTTTTCCTTACACCAATCTGGGAAGTCCCCCTGCTGGACGTTGATGTCAGGGGGGCCGTGTCAGATCAAGATTTGTAATGTAAATAACCAACTATAATAATGATTGACCTGTTAAAAGATGAACCTGTGTTGCGGGATGTCCACTCTCACGACTACCACAAGAGAGAGAGAGAGAGAGAGAGCGAGAGAGGAGGAAGGACGCGGAAAAAAGGGTAGCAGATGCATTGGGAGTTACATCCCTTTTATATATATATATATATATATATATATATATATATATATATATATATATATATATATATATATATATATATATATTAGCAATTATTCATTTAAAGTTATGTATTGAAACAACTAAATATTAATATTTTTATAGATATTTCAGATAAAATTCAAAGAAGGAGACGTAAATGAATTATAGTGTTCTCTATAAGCCGTTCCTTGCAAGAACTCTGGACAGTGTGTGAACCTTGCCATTATTGAAAAACGGGTAACCTGGTGACGCAAATATTGTTCAATTTAGTTTATTTTCAGTGTATGTTAAAATCAGACTGGTACGCATAACCCGCGTGACCTTTGGTTAATTTAATGCCAAATTATATGTCACATGCATCGTAGTACATGTTATGCATGGTAACTGCCTAAAATAGTTCTGAATGCATTTATGGTTTTCTCATAATTTGTCATATTAGGCAAAGTCCTGATTTTTATACATGTAACACCTTTGCTAGCATTTTTTAAATGTCTTTAAATAAACTAATAAATTTTAAGGTTCATACTGACTAACGAAGGTTCATTCTATAGATACATTTCAGCTTGATTTGTATTTTGAAAGTGTACCTGATTACTCATTCTGGTGATAATTAGATAATTACTACTTAAGGCATTGTTGAATAAGGCCAGGACGGTTATACTACATAGATTTAAGTGTGATTGTGGGTATAGTAGTATATAATTGTAATATTGTACAAGATGCACCCTGAAACACAGTGTATTTATATTTCACTACAGCTTAAAATGGTATATATTATCAAATGAATTGGCAGGCAGGTATTTTTCTTTTTAATTTGAAGTGCTTCATCAAACTTGTACAGCACATACCAAATGATTTGTGTTGATTAAACCTGTTGGAGCGACAGTGACATCTGAGTGCGACTCATCATCCCAAGAACAAACTTACCCATATATATATATATATATTGTAACAGGGCGATTTCACAGACCCTGTTTTCGTCATAATTTAGGTACGCACGGTTGTTAACCGTGTACTCGGGTCCGTACATGCGTTCCACATGAATGGCCCTTTTCAGTTAGCCTTGAGCCAACTGTAGTGAAGACAATTTAAAGGCGGTAAAACAAACGCTTTTGCTTTTGCTTTTCAAGTTAGTGAACCTTGCCATTCCGTTGTGAACCTTGCTTAATGCATAAAACGTTACAGGAGGCACGCTTGAGTATTTCGAGGGTAGCATAAGCTTTTGCTACAGGTAGGCTATGTACATTTGTGCTTTACCTGGTTAACTTTAAAAGGTTTATATTAAAGCTTGTCATTCTAAAACTAGCCGTGACAAACACGACTCAGGACCCCCTACTGAGTCGTGACACAAGGCATATTTAGAACCGCCCTGCAAGTGCATGCCACGCTTTATAACCGTATCTCCGCATATATCCATACAGTCAGCAGGCCGCAGAAAGAAATCTCCCATACATGCAGAACAATATACGAATATATTGGGTTATAACGGAATATTTCATACACATGGCAGGTGTCGTTGGAGGGATAAGAAACTTCTTAAAAGGTCTAGTGGGTTTATTTGAAGTGACACGATACTTGTTAGCAATGAGGCGTTGTCAAAAATGACGAAAATATTTGCATCCTCATGGGGCCTTATAATGCGATCCTCAGAGTTAGATGTCCAGGCACTCTGGCAAGCCAGTAATATGGCCATAATGTCAGAGGGCCGATCTAGCGCTATTCTAAAACCAGAAATATTTTTTTTATATTTCAGTTATAACCAGTATAACAGTTAAATAGTCAGACATTTTCGTTCATTGAATACCGCATTGCGCCACGCTGTAATAGTTTCTTCGCTGAATTATGAGTTGGACATACCGAGCTTTATAAGTCAAGAACGTTGTATGTAATTTATTTAAGTAAAAACGGTATATGTAATGTAAGTTATACACTGACAGGTATTTTAAAGGTACAACTATCTTATTGCATGCAGCCGAACGACATCTTGCAATGAGAAACGCCGGTCACGTGGACGTCATGAGGGTTCTTGCTGTCATGGAAACAGTTTAGCCTCTATCCTCTCTTGCTAGTATTTATGACTTGTTTAATTACGATTTGAAATACTTCTTCAAATACAGAGTTTGTTTTCTCTGTAACGTGCATTAATCTGGTTTGTATATTCTGACTTGCTATATAAGGCGTATTATATAACGGTCAAACAGAGTTTTAAGAAACTTTAATTGTAACGGTCTGTTGAACAGTAAAATAATAATAGCGATATATATGTTCTTAACATTTTCCATTTCATGTATTTCAACAGGGTTTCTTTACTGTATGAATAAACTGATCGTCACATACTCTTGGCCTTGGCAGTCTGATTTCACGCCCGGTTTTCTCCGTGGTGTTTCAACATATATATATGTGTGTGTGTGTGTGAACGGATGAGACTGGACTTCTGATGAGATTTATCCTTTTTTTGTACAGGTAAATGTACATCTTTTGTCAGCAGTCAGTCAAATTTGTTGGCATCTCATATTATTTTACACTGAAAATGACATTTTGTGGGTTAATTTGCGCGGTAAATGTGAACGGCCTTGCAGCGCCAAACCATCTGGCACGTTTCCTTGCAGTCACGAACTCGTAAAGAAGTCTCATGAAAAGAACCGCAAACAAGGCGCATTCACGGGTTACAACGGTTATAAAAACCGATTAAATGGAAGATATGACAATGATTTCACATTAAAGATCAAGATTTGCGCTTTTTAAGTCATCCGTACCGGCAGCGAGCATCAGTTTTCCACGATATAGCTGTCATTTCGTGTGCCAAGCAACGCCACATGGCATCGTGTCCATCACCCGGCTGAACCTCTGCTGCGTCTCCTGCATTTTTTTGGTACTAGACGGCGCCAGACCTATGCTTGTTTGGTCTTAAAATAAGCTCCTGTTTGTGAGGCTGGGAATGATATCCTGAAACCGGAGTTGTTTTGGTTAGTCACGGACCCTCTTACTCTAAGTACTCGCTAAGGCTATACTCCGTTCCACAATGCATGGTCCACCTGATTTATGAGAAAGAAAATATAATCAAGTTACGTACCCCAAAATTTGATTAAATGGTGTAGAATAAACATTCGCCTAATTATGTATAACATATATTAATCTACCTTGCATGCATGTAGTTTTCACAATTTATTTTTCTAAAATGCGAGAATCAGTCTACTGACTTTGTGACAGTTTCAACCACCACTACAATCAACTTACATCACCGTTACATAATTGTCATGTTATATTCATCATCACAGTGACACGCAGTGGCCCTTAACTGAGGTCATCAACATGACTAAGGTCACCTTATTGTACAATGAACAGCTGTTAAACCATTGACGTGGCTAATCTACATGCTCTGTAATTAGCCACAGTGGTTACTGATTCTCATAGGGTACCGAGAACCCCACAAGGTCACATCTGAAGTTTATCTCAGGTTTTCAGATGATAAAATTCTTCTTGTGAATGTCATGGTATAATGTCTTGCTACTCAGGGGAATGCCATGACCCATGGATCATATGTTTTTCAGATAAATCAATATGGAAGTTCACGACAGAATACAAATGGGACATGCAGTGTAGCACAAGTTGCCTGAGCTCAAAATATGGTGGCCAGCTTACGTTGCAGAAAAGTGCTGCAAACATATGACCATAGCTTTTTTTAATGAAGCTGGAGAGTGAGCCTTTCTCATATTTTCATACACGTTCAATATTTCTGCAGCAACTTCAGAACAAATTTGGTATCCATGTTTAACACACACAGCTGCCTCCGTGTCTTATCGATGGATATATAATTTTCTCTCACTGCTGGCTCGTGGAGTCCATTAGATGACAGGAAAGTTCTACTTTATCCTGGTCTAATGGGCTTTACGACCTTCAGCTAGGAGACTTGCACCACTTGGTATGGGTATAGTATATTTGCCTTTTATATTGTATATTTGCCTTGTATATTGTGTATTTTCACAGTATATGTGTATTTTTATCATATCATATGTATACTACTGATATTTTCACTGCTTCCAAGGCCCTATTAGAAATCATTTCAATATCCTGATTGAGCATCCTGGTTATATCTTTGTATTATATTTACTATTTACTACATTATATAACCTCTTTGCCCTGCCCTGTTATGTTCCAGTATCGCACGTGTACCCCGACCAATCCTATTGTGCACCCGAGAACAATAGGATCAGTGTCAGTCTTTCACACGCCCCCCCCCCCCCCCACCCGAATCGCTCAAAGCATAATCTCGTAATCTCGTAAAGTCTCGGCTTTTCAAACCACGACGTTAGCTTCATTCTAACCACCTTCACCTGATGATCGGGTCGCATCCCGTGAAACAGTCTGTTGTGAATTAACAGTGTTGTTTTTCTTCAGAGTTATATATATATATATATATATATATATATATATATATATATATATATATATACTTATTATTGACACCCCCAAAGATACCATTAAGTGACAGAAAAAGGGCTGTTTTTAGAGAGTAATCAATTTAGCATGGACCATTGAATATTTGTAAGCTTAACCTTGGAAAATTGCAGGAAAATGTTGAAATAATACAGAATTGCACTCATCTGTGTTTTTTTATAGTTATAATTTCAGTTTTACATGTTGATTCGTGATGAGTGAAAATAAACATGCTTTTGGTGTTGTAAATGCTTTGGATATTTCTCAGTAGAATTAAACTGAATAGCATTGCTGTTTTTAGCTCAGCTGACTATATTTTATCTGAGCTATAGCGATGGTCCTTTGTACGGCCGCCTGGACATCCGTTAGCAGGAAACCGTTGAACCTAAGAATAAAAATTCGCCATAGAGTTAGATGTCCCTAAACTTTGAAAAAGCGGAGCCCTATAGTGATCACGTTGTCCGTCCGTCCTTCAGTCCATCCGTCAGTGCGAGTAAGATTATAAACATTGCGTGGACTTGCTAAACATAACACTTGTGCACTCATTCAGGATTAGAATTAGATCATATATTTGTAAATTTTAGAGTTATTAAATAACCCTAATCTCCGCATGACCGCTATAAATACTACCTCACTTTGACCATAGTATTTTATGTGGTATAGTCGTCGTGACAGGTCCTTTGTCCGTCGTCCGTTGGCAGGGCACGTTATGAAACCATTGGACCTACGAATCCGTGTTCATGTTTGGCATAAGCATTTATTCATATATTTCCTATGTACATAATTCGCCCATACATATAATGTACTTAGAAGAGCAGGTACCATATTAGTTCACTTTACATGGTAATTATTGTACCTAGAGAGCTTTTTTTCTAGTATTTAACTGTAAAATATTTATCTGTAAAAATACAGATGAAACACAATGTTATAATAAAACACATGGCTAAACGTGATGTGAAAATATGTAAAAAAGAAATGGTAAAACAACGAGTAAAAGGGGTCCGTGTGATCCATGCGCCAGGGTTTGTAAGTGTTAATTGTCAAGTTTTTTTGCAAAACAGATTATTTTTTGTTTTTTGTTTTTAACCAAACATTATAAAATATGTCTTTAGATACGTTTCTGCTAAAATATCTGGACAAATTATTCTGAGTTTTAAGATTTTCAGATTTTTTTGGGGATCCGGGTTTTCCACACTGCCTGAATGCATTGACCGTCTCACTGGAAAATATTGGCTCAAGTTTCAAACAGGAGAAGTCTTTGGGAGTGCGCGATATTAAAAAAAATATTCAGCCATTAACTGTACCCCATAATGTAATGCTACCACAAACGTTTGCGCAGCCATCCGACCATGTAAATGCTCAGTTTTTGTGCGTGATAACGGGAATGCAGTTATCGAGAATACGTCTTAGCGCTATTGTACTACCATGCAAGATAAAAGGTTCCTTTACTGACGAATTGACGGGCTCGGAGGGCAACTTCAAATAGCAATGTTCAGTAAAATATATTTTCATATAAAAATGATTTTATATCATGTTCTTCGAAAAATTCTGCGGTCAATCTCTTGGCTTCAATTAGATTTTTATGCATAACTCTATGCAAAGTAGAACCCTAATATCCATATATTAACAGCCTCACGCGATTTTTGTGATTTTCCGTATCTCCTCTGACACCACCGTACAGATAGCCGTGATTTTCGACATACATATATTCCGGGTTTGTCAGAAGACAATCCACCATTCGTAACTGTTACAGGAACGTATTCGTCCACGTCATCAAGATTCCGACACAAGTTCAATTCTAAGACAGAACACTTAAACCAAATGTCGGATTCAAAGAAATCTTATGACGGTAACATTGTGCAACCAAGAGATTCTACTATGACAGACTATTTGACATCAGAACTAACTGCTCGCCCCAAACCGTGCGAAGCACAAGTAAATTGCTTATTGTCGATGACAAAGAACACATCTGCAAAGATTCACTAGAACATGTGTAGGCCTGCCAATGTATCGCCTAAATATATAGGAGCCTGCTTTGAAAAAGGTGACATTTTCCATTTTAGGATCAGATTTTTAGCTCGGTTTGTTGATTTTATTGCATCCTTTAAAAAACACGGAATCCAGTGGGGTGCTGAAAAGTTCAAACCTTAATGTAAATTATATACATAGCATTGTTAATTAATCTTTATTCCGTATGACACAATTTGGTCCATTGACATATAAAACATGCAAACAAGCAGTCAGTAATTAGTTGTACACAACTGATCAAATACAAATTGATTATTAAAAAAAATGGTGCACTTAGAAACCGCGTTGAATTCTGGGGGTTAGACTGTGACGCCCATAATCCCTAAACAGAGGCTACTTTCAGGAACCCTTAAACGTCTTCTCATATTTCTTCTTATTGTGAGGGTTCATAGTTGACGAGAGCTGTTTCTGCGGCCATGTATGGGGATCACATATTACAATGAATGGTATAAACACAAGGAGTTTGATAAATAACACATATTAAATTTATTTTTGTTTTAAATATTCAAATTGTTTATTTCTCAGAAAATTTGTCAAGTACAATGTGCAATGATGTCTAGATATTTTTATTACATGAATACATGTATACAGAATGTCCAAAGAAATATTTTTTGTATATTATTAATTTTATTTGTGAAAACAATTGTTTTCATTTTAAAATCAGTCTTTTTCTACACATACCGCATTTAAATATTTGCTTTTCGAGAAATAAAGAAAAAAGATTCAACAACCCCAAGGGTATTACGTTTGATAGTGTACCCAAAACTGACGCACGCAAAATGATTCGCCTCAAATATATCAGATCAATCAATCCGTCAAACTTCGTCGTTGCTGAGGGAGCCAGTGCGGGGCCCGATTTTCAGGTGACCAGTCCTGCAAAGTTCACCATTACCAAAACAAAGAGCGCTGTTTCTGCGGCCATGTATGGGGATCACATATTACAATGAATGGTATAAACACAAGGAGTTTGATAAATAACACATATTAAATTTATTTTTGTTTTAAATGTGCGGTGGGTTTGAATGATCCAGATGTAAAAAAAAACTTTCAATTGATGAATTTTAAGGGTGGAGAGTTGACAGACTGAAGGAGTTTTGTAAGAAGCGTGGGTTTGCAGTCACGGCCAAACGCAAAAAAGAACTTGTCGCCTTGACTTGCGCAGCGTATTTTAAAAACTTCCAATTTTGCTGACCGAGAACTTTTTTTAGAGCGAAACGGTTTGATGCGAGTATACATAGATCGGCTTGTTGTGGAAGATTTTGTTTTACCAGACCCATTTACCCAAGAGTCTGGCTAGGCGAATGTCCAGGCGTACAGTTTTGGCCACCATGTATGTACGTTAACATTGCATCTTACCAGGTCGACATAGACGAGAGGGACTTGGTGGAGAGACGGTCAAACGACTACAACTTTCATGGAAGGAATGTGTTAACGAGTGACGTCATGTTATTTAATTCGGAAGCTTTCACAAATTACCTCATAACGGTGTGCAAATATTTTGGCTATTTTCCTGTTAATAAAACACTTAATTTTTTCTGTATTGCCGTGATTATATCGCAACTACTTGCAAATATTATTATGCATATGCAAAATGGTAAAGGTGATTTAGTTTTTTTTTAAATCAGTTTGATTTTACTTACTGTAACTTTTACAGTATGCATTATCTAGCCTGTTTTTCTTACATCTGAGTGCCTTAAGTCATTAAATTCACATACTGAAACAATTTATTTATTGTCAAAGATAATTAATTGATTAAGTACAGGAATTGCACTGTTACTTCTTTACTGTAGAGGAAAATAAAATGACAAATGCAGCAGTTTAATTGACAGAAGTGTAAAATGTGTCAAAGACTGTGCTAGCACACTGGAAATGTTGCAATATAGCTGATATATGAAATGAGAAGTTCAAACATTTAAAAGATATTAATGCATATATATATATATATATATATATATATACATATACATGCATTAATAACTATATTTCCAAAACTTTGACAACTTTTTAAAAAAAACGATCTTTTTTTCCGATTTATCTAATTTTGTTTTTTCCACAGAGCATGTTGTGTCATAATAAAACTGTTAATGTTCAACACATTCATCCCACCTTCAGATATTGGTTATTATTAATAATTCCCTTTTAACTCCCCCCCCCCCTTTTTTTTTTTCTTCCCTTTCCATATGTACATCCAAAGTATCTTATTCAGTCTTTCTTAAAATTCTTTTGGCAATGTAAAGTTTGATGTTAAGTGTGCAAGTTTAGAGAAACAGTGTTTTAAATATCAAAATCCTGCCATTTAAACTTAAATTTCTGTTTCCATAAATTTTAATTTCATAGGTACTTTCATTCTTATTTCATCGAATCTTTGATTAAAATTATATTTGCAAATATGATTAAAACTGTTGAACACAAAGGCACCCAAAAGTTTAATTTGTTCCTGCAATCTTAATCCCAATGGTTCAAAGTTTCTAACTTTTAATCTACCTTTCTACATTGCTTCTGTTTTTTCTTTGTTAATATTTAGTCTGAGTATTTTAAAAATTGTTTAAACAAACCCAGAACAACTTTAACAGAGTTTAGATTAGGAACAATAACAGTTGGGTAATCTGCATATTATACTTGTTTTAATTCTTTTTCTTTAATATGTATTCCATTTTTTTTAATTCTACGTATAGATATAGCTATCATTTCTAAACATAAGATGAAAAGGTATGGTGAGAGTGGATCTCCTTATCTTACTCCTCTTTCTGTTATAAAATTACCTGATGAGTGACCTTTACTCTTATTACAAGCTTCAACATTACTGTATACCAATTCACCATTTTATGAAGCTGTTCCCAAAACTTAAACATTTAAAGTGTATCATAATTAACACTCCATTCTAATGTTTCAAAAGCTTTCTGAAAGTCTGTTGTGATTATTATTCCGTCGAGATTTCTTTGATTAGCATAAAAGATGACATCTAAAATAGTTGACTGCTTCTGTAGCATATGAATGCTTCATAAAGCCATGTTGATTTTCCTGGATTAGTTTTGATGACTTTTTAATTTAAAGGATAGTGCTTTTGTCATAATTTTGAAATCAATATACAATAAAGAAATTGGGTGCCAGTTCTTTATTTTAGTTCTGTCTTTATTTTGTCTTTTCCGTCAAAGTAATGTGAGCTTGTTTTTGTAAGGATGTTAAACTTCCATTATCTAAAGAAAATTTAAAGCTTTCAACCTTTATACATCCCAATTTGTCCCCAAAACAAGTAAAAATTCAACGGTCAGACTATCATTTCCAGTTGACTTATTTTTTTTATTTCTTTAAAACATTCTTCAACTGACAAGTATCCTTCAGAAGTTTCTTGATTTGCATCTGTAAGCTTAGGAATGTCTTTATTTTAAAAGAAGTAATTTTTCTCTGTTTGATCTTTTGTAGATTTATTAGAACCATACAGTTAAAAAAAATTTTTTGTTCATCTTTAATGGGCTCAAATTGTATTTATTAGGCCTTGAATCTTCGGACGTTACATTATCGGAGGTCCTTGGCAAAGGTCCTTGGAAACATGATAAGAGGTCGCGCTGACTTGTTTGTAATCAGAAATAACGGCTGGCCAGGTGTTCACTAGGCTAAATTACAACTGCTTGAACTAGAAACTTTTTACTTTTAATCTAGGTAGGTCCTTTGGAAGTCTCCTTGCGTATTAAAAGTGACTGTTTTATATGTTGCGAAATGTATGGTCAACTTAATTGTTACGGTGCTAGATTATGAAAGGAAGTAAAAAGAAGGCAACTAAACAAAGGCACAAAGTGTTCACATCTGAAAATCGCTCAGGAGAATCGTGAACTATAGACAAAATACTGTTATATTGAACAGATAAATAACACCACGGGATCTCATACCGATGAACCTGATGATGACTGAAAAGACGAGGTTGTGTCGCGACTGAACTTGCTCCAGGTCTTTCAACGGAAGAGAGCACACAAGATGAAGCCCAGGTGAATTCAATTGGCATAATCATTTTAAATGGATTAAGTTATTGTATCCCCAATACAAAATATTTTAAAATGAGGTCATGACCTTTACTAGGAGAGTGTCCTTGACCTTGAATAGGTCCAAATTTGGGGAAAAGCACACAAAATCTTAAATATCTCAAGAAATCTTGCATGGATTGATGCCAAAATCAAGTTGATTGAAGATCATAGATAGGGTTGTCATGTTCCAGAAACTGATGGCGCCACCTATTATTCTTTACTTGTTTTCGTGCCTTTTAATACCCCCTTGACAATACTGTGAGCATTATAAGTCAAAATCTAATGGACAGATTTCTTTTATATTATGCATATACATAGATATGGGTTATGGGATGATGTTTATTTAAATTGGGGTAATGACCTTGTGTCGTTTTCTTGTAAAAATGATGTTACACAATAACTTTGTAAGAATTTGAGGTACTGTCACCAAACGCACAGGTTTGATGCATCTTATCAACGGCTAGCTCAAGTCCGAAAATGGATGACCTTGATGGATTTTTTCAAGGTCACAGCAGGGATTATGCTAATACAGGTGGCGCCACCTTATGTCGTTTTCTTGCTTTTGCGACTGTTAATACCCCACCATTTCCACTTGACAGCACTGTTAGCATGATAAATTGAAAACTAAAGGGCAGATTTCGTTCATATCATGCGTATATATATATTTTTAAGTTTAAAAAAAAAATTAATTTTAATTTAAATTCTTTTTTAAAATCTTGGATTTTTTTTTTTTTTATCTTCTGCTGAATACAGCTAGCGCCACCTTGTGTCGTTTTCTTGCTTTTGCACCTGTTAATACCCCACCATTGCCACTTGACAGCACTGTTAGCATGATAAGTTGAAAACTAATGGACAGATTTCTTTCATATCATGTATATAGATATTGGTTACGGAATGAGATATATTTCAATTTGGATCATGACCTCTCCTATGAAAGTGACCTTTACCTTAAATATGCCCATACTTATAAGAAACTATGTTGGCTTGCCAGGTGTCAGTCTCTGCATCTGAATTCAAGATGGGATCCTATGCTTTGAAGGGGGGGGGGGGGGGGGGGGTCTGCCAATTGTCTGCCAAGAAATATCTAGTTTTCACAAATAAAAGTAAATGGTCCACATCAGGCACAGTTATTAAAATATTATTTCTAAAAATGTCACGTAACTTTTGATAAACGTGCAGACTTTAACACTTAATAAATAGATTATTCTCTGTCAAGACTGAATGGCAAATGAATTCAATGAGAATTTACATAATAAATAGATTATTCTCTGTCAAGATTGAATGGCAACTGAATTCAATGAGAAATTAAGTAAAGGTAATTCTGACCTATTCTGTGTAGTCAGATTTAGGTTGTTAATGGTGAAGTAAATAATTAATGTACATTATATAGGGCCTTTGTTGTTTGTTACATGTCACTGATTTCTGAGCATCCAGTTCTAGTATTTTGTCAAGATTTACCATGCTTGTTCTTGCTGAAATAGTACTCACTGTAGGAGGAAACGACACTTCACTGTATTTGGTTCCACGGTGACTTTGGCATTTCATTTTTTCAATTCATAAAACTTACATCTTCCACATGTGCCATATCTTCGAAAAAAAGGATTTTTCCAAGGCATTTGATACTGTCTATCATTATATTTTAGGGCATACTGAAATAAATATTGTACTACGAATTTGCTGCGCCGTTTTGCCGTTTCAATTTTATGGGCAACTGAAGACCGACCAGGTCCTTGGTAATGTTTCTAATTTCGGTTAGGTTTCAAAATCCCTATTATAATTCCTCAGGGTAGAGAAATTATTATATAAACCATCTGAGAATTGGAGCCAGTTGGTTTTACTTTCTTGATAACCTGGCAAATTTCAACGCATCGTGTATCGACACAATACTATTCGCAAACTTTTTTTTGTACTCAAAAGTTCGAACAGGTTTTGTGGGGGGTGGTCTTTAAAAGTTGTGTTACAGGGATACGGATACGTTTAGCGTGTTTCCACTTGAACATAAAATCGTTGTTTCAGCAGGTTTAATTGGGCCTAAATACCGTTAAAACAAGGATAATAGGTGTAATATTAAGATATATCACCACATATTATTGTACTTTTAATATATATATATATATATATATATATATATATATATATATATATATATGCCAGTCTAGGATGAATAAAATGCAACTCTTTGTTTCCTGCCATGAAGATGTGTGTTGTTTGGTCATATATCATGTAGAAAGAATTTTCAAATTCTATACGTTTGAGAGTACATGGCTGTAGGCTTTTCCTGAAATATTACATCACTTGGATGAAACCCGTACGGGGTCGTATACGGCGCTGTTATATGCATGTGTTTCTTCTTTACAATAAGGGTAGAACTTTGTTGTAATATAAAATAAGTTCCAATTTTTTTTGTAAACAGAAAAATCGACAAATGAGACCATTTTACAAACTTCTGTTTTTTGAATAACATATTGGCATATAATTCGATTTATGTAGTAGATCATGGTTAAATGTGTCAAATGCATTGGAATATATCAATAAAATAGATAAATGGATCAACCTTGTTGTCAAAACCATTCTATAGTTTCAAGTTTGTCAATGTAGAAAAGTAAAAGTTGTACGTTAACTTTATAGAAGGTATTTTAAATGTATTTTTCTAATGCTTAAAATTTTATGATTTACTGAAAACAACTTTTTCCACAAGCAATGCCCCCTGTATTTTGCTGTCCCGCAGTCTAGTTAGTTCAAGAATGAGACACTTCCCCGTTGTGAGTATTACTAAAGTATTTTTTTAAAATACCCCATTCACAAAAACAAAACCAAAAAAAAAACTTTTTAAAACCCATTTGGGCAAAGCAACTAGCAGTGCGTGGTGTGCACATTTCACATGTGGAACCAATAACAACATGTAGACACAAGCATTCGCGCTATCGCTTTGACCGTGTTGCTGCTTGAAGACCTGGTTCAAACCGTACTACTGCGTTCACACGACAGTTAAGCAAAGCGGATAAAACGATTTGGATTCAAAACGGTTTGAAACCACCTCCTGTGCTTGATCCGAAAGGCTTTGACCAAAACGGCTTGAAATCGCTTTGGATTAGCGTGTGATCGCTCTAAAAAGGTTTGAACCGGTTTGCATTTGCCGTGTGAAATCCATTAACTGGTCCTGAAATAAAGGCTGAATGGGGAGTTTCACTATTTTCTAAAGCAAGTTCCTCGTTATATTCAGTCAAAAACTACTGAACCTATAGCCGGGTTCAGTAGTTTTTATGTATTTTGTAGATGTGCCATCGAAGATTTGGACTGTTATGTAGTTTTAACAATTTAATGTTAATTCATTAGTTCATAAAATTCAACTTTGAGAACTGGTATACCATGGTTATCTGCTGCAAACGCTTTGGAGAAATCAAGTAGTACATTGAGGAGGAATTTTCCATGATCTGTTTCTGTGATCATTTGATGAGGTATGTCTAGGATTGCATGCCATGTGGACTTTCTTCTCGATTTGGGGGCAGTCAATTGAATAAGATAAATATTCATACCATTATATGGTACATTCAGATTTTATACTTAGCGTTATTATGAGTAGAGAGATATATTTCCAGATCGTGGTTACTATTTTGGTTATCAGTGGGTCAGATTTTGTAGTATTAGTGGGGATTTTACACGGGGCCTATACTGATAGGCTGACTGAACGTTACTTTAATCCCCGTGTTTGGGACTATTAGTGGATCGGTAGCCCTTTCATAAATAACACGAACACAATATTTAAATGGGGAAATTATTTTCAAGTGTATATGTTGCTATTCATAACTCTAATAATATGAACAATGGAATAATTAAGAAGTTTGTATTTTCCTGGAATGCATGTAGGAGATGCATGCAAGCTAAATAAAAAAAATCTTTTTTTCCATTTCAACAGGATCGAGTAAACAAGACCAGCTTTGACACTGAAATGTACAAGCCGAGACCGGAGAGTGTTGTTAATTTCAGTGCCCTGGATGCAAGGACACCTCATGACTTGTGCCGGGGGGCGATCGTTTAAATGAACTACGTGACACTGAATCTACTTAACACATCAGTCACAACACCAGTGTATGCACACAATTTTTGTTCGATTTTCCATAAAGCATTCGTTTTAACTTTTTTTTTCGCAATCTACAAAATTCTTCTCCTCACTTTTTGTCTCACGTCTGTCCGTTCGTTAACTAGAATCGCCACGATTACTTACCAGGGCTTTGATGAAATTTCATGAAATTTCACTACTAACCATCAGATTATCTCGCCCGAGTTCGATTATAGACAAATCCGCACATGGAGATCACAGGTCACCAGGCTACTATGTGGTGTCAACGGGATAACTTTTTAGGCGGACGATGAGGAATCCCTATGGAACAAAATTAAAATTTGTATTTTAAAATGCGTTAATTGTAAAAGTAGATTGTTCAGTATTCTGTTAATGAACCTGGAAAAAATGTTATTTTTCTCACATGAGACCTGAACTAACATTTTTGTTTAAATGTAAAAGACAATATTTTTTAATATATTTAAGATAGCTGCGATTGTCACCATTACTATCAACCTCTTAAAATCGATTAATTTCGGCATCTTCTTATCCTGACTGAGGAAATAAAAAAAATTTATGCATCCACAATTCTCCCCCCCCCCCCCCCCTCAAAACTGACCATATTTTGCAAAGACAGTTAACAGATGAGTAGTTTAAATTAGGAGCTGATATCCACGAATCTAAAAGTTTCCCAATATGGCAGGGGGACAACCCCTCTCGCATATACAAATAATTCATTTAAAAACATTTGAGATTAATTTAAACCATGTCTTTTCTGGCTTGATAGGAAAGTCGAAGAGGTGCAGCAGCGTTTACATGTTTTCCCTGAGATTGTCGTATGCGATTATGCGATTTCGTCACTCGGGGGATAGGTAATCATGGCGAAAAGACGCCCTGGCCGTGTAAAAACAAAGGGACTACGCTGTCGATGCTTGTGCCAGGAATTGTTACAAAAATTAATTCTCTACACAAATAGTAAAATTCAATAAAATTGAATTCAAAAGAATCCGTGACGACATGTTGCTGTCACGATCCATTCCCTTAATATTACAAGAATTACAGATTTATAATTGATATGTTGTTAAATACTGGCTTTATAAAGGTGTGATATTGCAGGGCTATATTTATATACACGATATCACTATGGTGATCATATCAATTGCGTGATTTCATAAAAAAAAATAAAATGGGGGTAACACTAAAACCTACTGAAAATTAGCTTGATTTAGTTTCAAGTTCATTTAGCTTAAAGCTGAAAACTGTGAAATCGGTGCACTAATATACGGTAAAATCCCTTTCAACTGCCATCCTCTCACACGCCTACCGCCAAAAATGTTGAAACCCCGATAGATATATTTACTTATAGAACCTAGCCAGTTCAATATCTGTTCATTATCCGTTTCAGACCGCGATGCATGGCTTTTATTTTATATACAATAAATACATTCGTTATTATAAGTTAACCTTTCCCAGTTAGATATCATCACCTATAAACTGTCAATAAATCCTGTGCTCCTGATGTTGGCGAGAGATCGGGTTATAAATTATTTATTATCTTCAGTTGAAATAATTTGTAGAATTAGCATCAACTCCCAATGCATCTGCTACCCTTTTTTCCGCGTCCTTCCTCCTCTCTCTCTCTCTCTCTTTCTCTTGTAGTAGTCGTGAGAGTGGGCATCCCACAACACAGGTTCATCTTTTACCAGGTCAATCAATATTTAAATTGATTTTTCACTTTGCAAATCTTGATCTGACACGGTCCCGCTGACATCCACGTTCAGCAAGAGTGTGGTATTCTGTGACTATGGGGACTTCCAAGATTGGTGTGAGGAATAATCACGTGACCTGTATTCACTTTCCGAAATCGCATAAAAGTGAGCAGCTGCTATGTACAACCGACATCGCAAGCAAGTCGCATGTGACTGAAAATCGTGTCGTACTGTGCAGTTTACACGATGCGATTTTGTAGCATACGACAGTCGTCAGGAAAACTCGCACCGTGTAAACTGGCCTTTACGGGACAGAATTAGAAATGTAGTAAGCCGCGTGAGTTCATGCAAACACATACACACATTAAACTGGAAGAGCATATTGATATATGTCACAGGTAGCCCAAAAGGGAGAGAGAAATGAACACCAACGAGCAGAATGACCTGAGTGGTAAACACCAGCTGTGACACTGAAACTTACAAGGCATGATTTGTTAATTTATGTCGCCTTGATAATTGAATGCACTAGAGGCCAGTTTACACAGTGCAGTTTTTCCTGATGACTGTCGGTTTACACGGTGCGATCTGTGTCGCATGCGACTCCATCATCTCCCAGTCTTGTTGAATTCAAGTCCACCACCTTTGGTTCCGAGCCATTTGGATTCAGTCCAAGTCCAATACAAACCTTTAAAAAGCAGTTTTAAATGGAAAGTTCAGATTATCATGTACTTGTTAAAGTCAGTTCTCACGTGCTTATACATTAATGCATGGTTGATTTTAGCATATTTGATGGTGTCATTGGTATAAATAGTGTTATTGTAACATAATAAGTGACAGACTTTTATTGGACTCGTGATGGACTCCGGCCAGATTTTTCATGTCCTAACTACTTTATATGCAAGTTCAGGACCCTTGGATCTGAGTCCATAAGATGTGGGCTCGAGTCCTACATAACTAATAACAAAATACTTACATTTATTCTCCATGTGTGCATGTTTCTTGTTTCAGGAGGCAGAAAAAAGAAATGATGTCCTCGCAGGGCCACCGAATCCCTTTTGCAAGCATCTGACCACCGCACACATCATTATTTTCCTATGTCGTGCTCGGGAAAATGATCACTCTTGCAGCATCGGAAATTATAGACTCGACCACCGTTTTATTCATATCATATCTTCTGGTTAGAATTTAATATAATTGCAAGTGTTCCTTCAAATTATGAATTTTGACAGAAAAACAGAAGAGGATAATACAATCCCTGGGAAGCTTCATACTCACCTCAAGCATTGTGACAAATAGAAATTTAAGACAAGGTAAATTGTCCCTTTGTTTTTTTTTTAGCCCTCAGCATATGTAGTGTGATGGGACTATGGTCTTGACCGTCCTAAGTACGTTAACCCATAAAACAGCAGCAGGAGAGAGCATCACTAAATTTGATGCAAAAATCAGTCATCAGTCGGCCTATATTTTATTACATTGACTTAGAATTTTCTGGGAAAAGGCTCAAAAACTTAAAAATCTTCTTTAAAACTGTGTATCCAAATTGCTCAATATGTTACAAAAACAGTCCGAGAAACAATCTCAAGTTTGTTGGAATGGATCAGTGAATTTGAAATAGTTTCATTAATTGGAACTTAGTCATTTGGCCAAGTAAGCTTAATAACATAACAGTGTCAGAAATGGCAGAAGCTAGCATCACCAAGTTTTATGCAAATGTTGGTCACATCACTATTTGACCTAGAATCTTCTAACTTATTATCTAAAGAGGTCCATGAAAAGTCTTCATGGAAATCTAAAATTAGGGCTCTGTCAACCATATCCTCTGAGCTATTGGGCTCACAAGTACCCTCCAGAATAATTAAAAATGATTATGGAGTATTTTATCAGTTCCTGTAGACTGGTGGCTCCACCTGTATTTTTTTCGAATTTTTACCCATTTGTTCTCTATTTTTTGAGACCTTCAAATAAAGTGGTCATCTGTTAACAGGGTACAAATTGTCGCTGTTTGATCTATAATATTCTTACTTGACAACCAGGGAAGTCTATGAAAAGTCTTCACGGAAATCTTAAATTATGTCTCTGTTACCAATTTCCTGTGAGCTATGGGGCTCGTAACTGATGCATTGATTGCCACAATTCATTGCATGCGTATTGATCAGTTCCTGTAGACTGGCTCCACCTGTTTTTTTTTCATTTTACTGTCAAACACTTATCAGATTTTGGCACACAGTTATAAGTAATAATGAATAAAGTGTTGGTGATAATACACAACTTTGGGGTGTAAGGACAGCTCTTTAGAAATTTTATCACCGATCTGAACTACTTGTTGGCGATTCGAAAAAAATATCTATTTTCCAATTGCACATGTTTGTATGTAGACCTAGTTCCTTTAATTTATGAATAAGCTTCTTAGGGGTAATTGTATTAAATGCAGAACAAAAATCGAAAAATAAAATTCTAGCATTAGTGGATTCCCCTATATCAAGATGTTTGAGGATATTATGTTGTGTCATCCGTAGAACGGTTCCTGCGATAAGCAAGCTGCAGAGGATCAGAAGTATCCGAAATGCAGCTTTAAGATAATTTAAAACCAGTCTCTCAAAGCTCTTTATAATGACTGACGTTAGAGAGACTGGACGGTAATCATTCAAGCATGATACGGGAGATTTCTTGGGAACTCGGGTGATAACAGATCATTTGAAGATATCCGGTACTATGCTCTTTCGCAAGGACCACTTGAAAAGCAGAGAACAATTTGGGACAGTTCGTTTGCACAGGTTCTCAGATGACGCGAATCCGATCAGGACTAACAGTCTTGCGCACGTTTAAGCCAGCGAAAACCCTCTTGGTTTCCAAAGTTTCAATCACAAATGGAGTAAAATCATCACAGTGAATCGGGCATAAAATTCTTTAAATTTACCTGGTAGACTTGGGTCTTCTGTAATATTAGCAGATCTACATTTGGCCCTGTGCTGATGAAGAGAAAAACCGGTTCGGGATGTACGGTGGTGGTCTCTCTCGGGTCTTGGCTTGGTTTGGCATCGCGTCTGTTGGCTCAGAGAACATGCTTAAGGAGCGCGCAGGGCTGAGGTCTTGACCACAGCAACCTGCAGCTGCTGGACGAGCGAGTACTTCTGCTGCTGACTTGGTCCTGTAGGGTACGATTGCCTTCATTCGCTGTCACAAGTCTAGGATTATTCGTGGCTTGCAATTCAGATTCTAATTTTTCAGCGTAACTCATAATAGCGAGGTAAATGACTTGTTTAATCTCATACTTTTGGATTTTAAACTTTTCTTTGTCTCCATTCCGGTAAGCTATATCCCTATCTATTAGTAATGACCTAATCGAACGATCAAACCATGGTTTGTTATTAGGGTACACTACTACGTCTTTACTCTGTATGCACAAACACTTGCAAAACCTAAGGTAATCAACTACAACCTCAGTACTTGCGTTTAGACCAAACCTGTACACACTTAACAGACTTGTAGCGATTGCATAGGGGTCTTCTGTGAAGTCGACTTTACAACAGGCTTGATACGCTTCAGTAGTTGCCGATACCTTGTTGGACATCGTTGTGATCCGAGTCTCCCAGTAAGGCACGTTGTGGAGACTTGCATGCATCGTTAATTTATAAGCGAGGTCAGTTGTCTGCTTCAGTGTTGACCTGGCAGACGCCAAGATATTTCTCATTTTGCTTTGTTTGACCGGTTGATCTGCCAGGCATATATTTTGGTTTCCCTCTTACTAAATGTCTTGATCAGGCAGGTCCTCTCTCATTGTCACATCCTCAGCTTGAGAGAAAGGGTCCCCAGATTCTATAATTGGGGTCAAATTTACTTAGCCACATATGATGTCCCGGTCCAGGTTAAGGACAGGATCAGAAAGAAATGCATGCAAAGCATCCGATACTTCTGAAAAGCCTTGCCAGCTCCGTTTTAACTGTTCTCATACTTTCGTAAGCAGAAATGCCTGTACCCAACCTGTTTTATGAGAGATTCCTTTTGGCAAAGTGTGCTAGCTTCAGATAACTGAAATTTTTTGTTCAGTATTTTTTCCACAAATTCTTGGTCTCTTTGGATGCTTTTGCCAAAAAGGCCCAATTTGAGAGGTTCAGCACTCACTCTCTTTACACACTTCACGATGTCTGTAAATGGTTCTACTGGGGGAAATAAATCTGACAACCCGTGTACATCTTCAAGGTGTCTGTCAGCTTTGACTACCTCTCTCGCATCTGGCAGTTACTGGGACTGGATTTTGAAAGTAACTGCAGGTAGTACTCGAAAGAACTTTACATGAAAGAACTTATCCAGTAATTGCTTAGGCTTAGCCAATGCTTCTTTAACATCTTTTTCCCATTTATGTTTTCTCAATATATGTCTTTTTAATATTCCTCCAGCTACAACTGATTTTCAGTAATTGCAAAAACGCTCTGGCCTTTGCAACCAAAATAAACATATTTACACATATCAACACCATTTATCACATTTACAGTTTACATACTAGTTACATTGAAAATCAAACTGATTTAACCAAATATAATAACTGTTTGGCAAGCAATGCAAAGCGGGAAATGAAAAATAACAAAATATAAGATTTCAATAAGCACCAGATGTTAAATGGAACGGACAGATTTACTTATTTATTAGTTTACAACTAAGTCATTTTGTTGATGCAGTATTAGTGTTTAAGATTTCAACTTTTTAATTTTATTTTGAGTTATACAACTAATAGTTACATGGTTATTTACAAAGATTCCTACAAACAACATGCCGCACTTTCATCAGACATTCATAAAAAAAACTTTTAAACAGGCCCCCCTTCCACTGACCGATTTATGAACTTGCTATATAGGTGGCGCAATAATTCATTTCAACAGATAAAGCTGTCCATGCCAAACTTTTAAATTGAACATGAAGCAAATCCTGCAAAAAGTTGAACAATCAGGATTTCATAAAAATAAGAATGTGGGTGAAATACATCTGGAAGAACCGATATTTCAACCAAGATGAATGACAAATTTTATATTTCCAAGAACTATTTGTTTATTAACACAAGAAGTGAAAAATTAAAACAATGCATAGGTTGTGGTTTAGCTTACACGTCTTATAACAACCGTATTACATGTACATGTTTATTAGACAGAGAAATAATTGTATTTACTTCGGTATGATTTAATATTGAGAGCACTTGCGTCTTCTGTTTGAAATACTACAGCAAGCACATGAAGGGCACATCACATATTTTACCAGTTTGCAACATGATGTTATGGGTGCTGTTTCAATGTCCTCTGAATAGCTCAACTGACAAAAAGTCATCTGAGTTATAGCAAACACTCTTTGTCCGTCGTCCGTCTGTCCGTTAACAGGGCACAAAACATAACCGCTGGACCTAGTATCTTTTGATTGAAAACCCATGGAGGTCCATAAAATATCTCCTAAAGAAACCTGGATATTAGGTCACTGTGACCTATAATGTTTTGCGCTATGGGGCTCGTAGGTAACCCCCCGCCCCCAAGATTAATTAGATATTTGAAAGCTTTAAAAAAAGAAATAACTTATGCATTGGTTGCCATGATTTGATCCAATAGTGTTTAATCAACTCCTGAAGGCAGATAGCGCTACCTGTATTTTTTTTCTATTTTTACGCTTTTTTACCATAAATAGGGCTCAACCGTTACCGTTAGACCTAGAAACGTCTAACTGTACATTCAGGGATGTCCCTGGCTAATCTCTTGGGAACCTGAAATTAGTTCATGGTGACCTGTATTTTATGAAGAACGGGCCAAAATGATGATTTTGTCGGACGATGATGAGTCGGTCGGTGCACAAATTGTACCTGCTAGACCTGGAAGCTTCTTCCTGAAAACCCATAGAAGTCAATAAAAAATCTCCTCGGAAACCTCAAATTAGATCAATGCGACCTATATCTTCCGAGCTAAAAGGCTGTAAAGTACTCCCCCCCCCCCCCCCCCCAGGTAAATTAAAAAGTTAATACCAATAATCCAGTATCTGAATCACTAATGCATTGATTGCCATGATTATTTCTATACATATTGATCATATAGGGTTTCATCATTTTCCTGAAGACTGGTAGCGCCATCTGTACTTTTTTTTAATTTTTTACGCATTTTTTACTCTATTTGGGACCTTCAAATGAAGTAGTCCGGAATAAACCAGGGCATAAACCATAACTGTTAGACCTAGAAAATTTTATTTGTTTAGCAAGGGAGGTCCTAGGTAAATCTCCACGAAAACCTGAAATTAGCTCATGGTGACCTCAATACTGCCAGCTACTGACCGTAAACATGATTTGCGCAACCAAACAGTCAGGCAGGGTACAAATTGTATCCATGTGGCCTAGTGGTGGGCCAATCATCGAGTTTTATCGAAAGTCAGTCGGTTTGCTGCCACTTTCAAGCGCTCGATTACCAAAGGCAACTATCGATTCCATCATAATCATAATTTTTTCCCCAGAATGCCTTTATGTTATAGACAAAAATTATTCTTCCATTCTTTACAACATTCCGCGCTTCATATAATGAGCTTGAGTTCCGAAATAAATTCCGTATGTAGCGGAGTATGACACGGTAGATGCGAGAACAGAGGACTTAATAAACCTCTGTGAACTGGCAGGCAGCTGCAGAATTCTAACGAGATGTACATTGCAAAATATGGGCGGTATGGCGTTAAATTCCATAAATTCACCAGGTCTATGCCAATTTAACAAAACTATCTGTAGTGCGCGCTTTGAGGAGAGACTGGGCGGCTCTCTAAGAGCGAGTGGGAGAGACTGTCCCAGATCGCTTGCTGTTGAATAAAGACTTCTAATCTCAAACTGGTCTTAGAAAATTGTCTGCCACGCACATCGGCAACTGCTTGTGACACAAAATGGGAACATCCCCAACCTCACATTGTATCGTTAGTATGGTCTTAAATTACACACATCTGCTGGTATATATATCAGAGTATGACCCGTCGGATGCAAAATGTCGATGTCTGTGACATTTTTTATATGATCAAGCTGACAGCTGGCACTGAAAATCAAACAGAGGTGACTTAGTTTTTCAAACCAAAAACAAATAGAAATAATTACCCCCATGTATTTGGGCAGTTAAAGTTATATAAATAGATCATACATGATTATTTAAATTTTTAGCTTTTAAAATTTTCTTAATTTTTTTACATAAAAAATATATGGGCCTGTAATTTTCTGGCGTGCCTGTGAAACCAGTATGCATGTCGGCAGTCGTCACAATGAACAGAAAGTCCTTCCTGGTGGTGAAGTTAAGATAAGACGCGGGAGTATTCATGAGGACCAGTAATTAGATGTCCTGAATTGTGGTTTAATTCTTGATCATTATAATTAATTAAAATGAAACTTTGATTAGTATATCTTAGTAATAATAGGAAACTATAAAAAAAAGGCAAAATCTTCTTTCCTTAAGGTAGAATTACTAAGACATGCGGGCAGGGTTAAGAAAGTACAGTTTCACAAATAATTGTATATTTTTTTTTTATTTGTCTGAACCGATTAATAATCGATCATCGGTCGGTTTGCTCAAACCGATGATCGATTATGGAAAAAATACTCCCACCACTAATTTGGCCTAGAATCTTCTTGTTTAATATTCAAGGATGTCCTGGATAAATGTCCTTTGAAACATGAAATTAGGTCACCGTGATTTATATTCGGCGAGTTACAGGGAAAAATATGATTTGAGCACCCTGAAAGTCAGATGGGTTCAAGTCAATAACTGTTAGACCTAGAAAATTTTAATTGTACAACAAGGGAGGTCTTAGGTAAACCTCCTCCAAAACCTGAAATTAGGTCATGGTGACCTCTATTCTGCGAGCTACTGACCGAAAACATGATTTGAGCAACTAGACAGTCAGGCAGGGTAAACATTGTATCCATTTGGCCTAGAATCTTCTAATTTAACATTAAGGGAGGTCCTGGATAAATGTCCTTTGAAACATGAAATTAGGTCACTGTGATTTATATTCGGCAAGTTATATGGGAAAAACATGATTTGAGCACCCTGAAAGTCATATGGGTTCAAATTGAATCCGATAGACCTTACAATTTCTAACTGATACCCAGAGAGGGCCTTAGCAAATCTTCTAAGAAACATGAAATTTGGTCATGGTACCTATAGTCTGCGAGCTACTGACCAAAAATAGCTGTCTAGATGCTTAGGAGCACCTAGACAGTCAGGCACCAAACTTTACAGTTGGACCTAGAACCTTCTAATATGACATCCAGGGAGGTCCTTGGCAAGTCACCTTTGAATCCTGAAATTAGGGCACTGCTGAATATATTCTCTGATCTATGAGCAGAAAAAAAATTAGACACCCCAAAAAGTTAGACAGATCACAAATCTTAACTGTGGGTCTAGAAATGTCTTTCATAATATAAAGGGAGGTCATTGGAATGTCTCTCTCTACATCCAAAATAAGGTCACCCTACAAATCAGATGAACACAAGGCATAGCAGTTTGTAGAAACTTCTAACTAAGCATCTGGGGAATTTCTAGTAAATTCTCCTGCTGTTACCTATTTTTAAAGGACTATGGGGAAAACATGATTTTGAGCACTCTGGAAGTCATTCCACCCATTGTTTAAGTTTCGTGAACAACTACTTTTTTACTAGATCATAACATCAGTAATTAAAAGATGCATCACCTGTATACATGTCAAATTCAGCTGAGCGCCATGACCCATTGTTCACTTGTTTTCTTGATTAGATGCATCACGGACATCAGTTTGAGACATTATTAGCTGATGAGCATGGAGTAATTACGGTTTTTAGTGGGTTTTCGGCAGGTTTGCCATCTCTATCCACCCGAGCAAACTGTGCCAATATCGTATCATGGTGTCTGGTTCACTCTGTTACACACAACGAATGTCACTGATATTGACACCCATCCTAAAGACCACATATGTGACCTCGGATAATTAGTTACTTTTTTGCTCACCACTGCGGGTGAATAGATGTTATATCACCTTTTATTTGTCTTTCCTTTCAAATTTCACCTGTGCTATAAGTACTATGTCAATATAGTTCTTACTGATGGTATTGAATGTTTCTGCTATTCCCATATATATTTTATCTTATTTTCCTGTGTTCCTGGCAGTATTTACTATTCATAAACTAGGTGGGCTTCACAATTTAGAGTTATACAGCTTCATCTCGTTAAAGTACATTCTCTAAGGAGAAGCTCATTCCTCTTGAGTCATCGCCTATGGTGTCACCAATACCACTGAATAAGTCCCAGCAAAAACCTTCCAACAATCCAACTTGCAGATACTGCTAATATACTTGAAAATACGACTATTCATTGCTTCTTGTTCATTTATGTCCATTTCCGCAAGGAATTATCGAATTTATTTGTTTTTGATGCAAACATGCGGATCTTAAGGATAACTGTAAAGTGTGGGTTTCTGTTGGTCGACCATCTTTACCAGCAAGATCAGCCTGTTGTGAGACTGCGAGTACTGCAGTGTGGTGTCTTGTTCTCCCACGTAATACACATACCGAACGTCATTGATTTTTATCCCGATAACCATATCCCACTGATGTGACCAAACAACGTGTTGTGGAGTCCGGTTTAAAAACTCCTGGGTGATAAGATCTTATTCATATGCATCTGTTCATTTCGACATGGGACTGGCGGATTCTTTTAATCTTTTGGCAGAAATGATTGGCCAGTAAGGCATCTTTCTGAATTTTATACAGACGTCTTATAGGTAAGATTCCCTGTTGTGCTAGGTATCTGAAGAACCAGCAGTGGATTGAAAGGGGGTCCAGAACCTTTTGTTCAGATTTTCCAACTGATGTCTGCACCCTGTGTGTGTGTATATATATATATATATATATATATATATATATATATATATATATATATATAACACTCCAGCTACGACGCGGGGTTCAGACCGATGTTGCGGGAATCCTTCGACACCGATCGCGACCACTCTCCGAAACGGACAAACAAGGACAAATGACGATAGTCATTGAAATTCTTTAATGGACCTGATGATGAAAATAGAACATTAAAGTGAAACGTGTGGTTTCCACAAAGTCCTATGACAGAGTGTTATATACACAGTTACCTGATGAACATTTATACCAACGGTCAAAATATAATACATATAAGCGATACAGAGTCAAAACACATAGAAAACAGCTTAAACCTTAAACCTTCCAATGGAGGCATTATGTACCATTTTGTACAAAACACTAAAATATCACTTTGCGAGTCTTGAGACCTGTTACTGGATGAAATATAGGAAGAAAAGGGAATGAATGTTAAATTAGCAAGGTAACTGTAAGGAACTAGAGGAATGAAACAATTTCTATCCTGATGATGAAATAGACCAGTGTAGTGAAACGTGTGGTTTCCACAAAGTCCTATGGCAGAGTGACAGCTGAACGGACTTCTGGTCCAGGGTTCAAGCCACTCTGCACACTGTCAGGTGTTAGTTTTTTTCGTTAATAAAGCTTATTTAAATAATTTAAAATAACATAGGCCGGACACATTTTAGCAACCAGTTTAAACAAAACACTGTCCTGGCGGTTTTGTCCTGGCGAAGTAAGAATCATACTGTTTTGTCCTGGCGATGTAAGAAACAAATACCCGTTACATACATATATATAAATATATATATATATATATATATATATATATATATATATATATATATATATATATATAGCTCACATCACATATGAACAGGCAAACGTTTCTTTTCATGCTTTCTCATGTCACAGGAAGTTCTCTTGATACCTCTCTAAACTAAAAATCCTTTACTTTACCTCTCATCTCTGAGATATTTTCAATTTTCCGTGTTTTTTTTTGTCACTCAATTCAGAGCATTCGCTTTTGCTCGTCTCCAAACTGTTTGTTGACCCCTATTTCTTGCCAGTGGACAACCATGGAAAACCAACTCTATACAAACTGATGGCATAATTTTGTTTCAAGAAAGAGTACATTCTTGATTCAAAACGTAGGTTATTTGCAGTAATTTCTTTAAACTATACCATGAAAGGGATCCTCTTTGTCTATCGTTTATAGAGCTTGTCGAGTAAATGACATGGTATAAAAATACTTGTTTAGGAATGATTTGAGGAGATCTGTTTTCACTTCTCTGCATTCAGACCAGAATTGTATATAAAAGATAAACACCTTGTGTAAGGATATCTTGATTTAGTGATTAATTCATTTGAAAGAATCCAGAACCCAAGTATTTTTGCATATATTTATTTTTCAGCGCATTTTCATATTGTCATGTTTGCAGCAATATATGATGAGTGCTTGCCCCTACTGATAAGCCAGTGTACTACAACACTTGAATGGCCAGGTCTGTTTTGATAGAGGGTGATATCATCGCCCCTTAGAAAATAAAGTTAAATATCTCAGGAATTAGGTGAAAAACATGGAAAAGTACTTCGTTTGCATCATTCATGACCATACAAGACCACAAATGTGCCACAGAGAAGATCCGTGACAAAAGTTGAATGGGACCACCGTCACCATATAATATAAGTAGTACATATATCTTTATTTCACAAATGTGGAAGAATTATCTCACAAGGTTATATTTGTTTTTCTCAAAAATCTGTAAGAATTATCTCACAAGGGGAAAAACGGCCACCAGGGGGCGCTGCGGGTGCCGAGTCCAACTGGGCCGACATGTGACGTCACTGGACCTTTTTTTTTTTTTGGGGGGGGGGGGGTTAATAGGACTATTTTTTTAGGGATAAGACGTGACAGTCAGTCCGAAGGGGACGGTTTTGTGTACTTTTTTTTTAGGGATTTTTTTATTTTTTTGGGGGGCGGGTCTTCTTTTTTTTTTGTTTACTTTTTTTTGGGGGGGGGCGGTCTTTTTTTTATTCTATCGGATACACACTTTTTCTTTCACATTTTTTTCTTTCATGCATACATTCTGCGTTTTCATACTGTTTACGTGTTGTCTTAATTTCATCCACACTCCATTTACTTTCAAAGGCATAAATCAAGATAGAGTAAAGTTTAAAAAGTTTAATTCAAACACATAAAGATTTAAAACAGTAAATTACAATAAGAAAAAACCGGTTTTAAAATATATACAATGGAACATGCAAACATTAATAATTGAAAACACACTAAATAACAATCAGAACAACTTGTTATACATTTAAATATATAAATGGAACATGTAAACATTACACCGTGCAAGAACATATTTACAGAATGTACAATATATTTACATTGAATATTCACAGTATATACATTTATTTACAAGTAAGTTTTACAAATATATTACTTTATTTTAGAATAGCACAAATATATTACTTTATTTTATACATTCAGTATATTACTTTCATATAAAAATAGATTTTTGGTGTGTAAATAAAACAACTGAAACAAATCACCGGGACCAGCCCTCTCCCTCATACAATTCATCAAAATCTAAAATAAACATCCCCCTCCTTCCCACCCGATCCACCTCTGTAAACAAAACCTCCCTGTGATTATGTAAAGCCCAAAGGATCTGAAACAAAACCTGGTACCTTGAAACTGAAAACAAAGTCCCTGCCCCATTCCCCCGCACTGAAAAAACATGGTGATGGTTCAGACCAAAACGATTATGTAATTCTTGCTCCCTCTCCTCCTCTTCCTTCTCCAAATAAAAATCCCTTAAATGTTGGTCCAGCCAAACATCTAGAAAAAAACCCCAAGAAAATCAGTGACGTCTCCTGAAAACAAGTCAATGAAAATTAGATTCCAACACAATTTTATCTTTGTTCTCTAATTTAAACATTTTAAAATTAATTCTTTCCTCATCCTGTTACAAATCTAACAAAAACATACACAGTTTAAATGAAGTAGATGTATTTACATGAGAACTGAAAAATAAAGAATCATTTGAACAATTCAACAAATCAACCAACCCATCAGTATTAAACTCATTCACAACGGTTCCCCCCCTCTCCAACCCCTCTACTATTAATGCTCCCCCCTCAAAATAATATACTTCTCTTCCTCCGTCAGGTTCATTTTTTTCATTTTTTCTCATACATGCTTTTATTTTCTCCCATTCCCTCTTCCTCCTCCCCTTCAAAAAATAGTTTCTCACCTCCTCCTCCTCCTCTCTGATCTCTCTCCCCCTCCTCCTCCTCCTCTCGTCTCGCTCTTCTGTATAGCTCGACTTCCAGTATGTCGAGGGGGTGCTCAGAAATGACAATTGGGTGTTCTTCTTCATTTCCTGGTTGCACCGGCGGCAGTATGACGGGGGCGGGGTAGAAGTCAGGCGGAGGGACGGGTGGAGAGTGGGGTTGGAAGGTCGGGGGGCTGGCGGGTGGCGTGTGTCGTGTGACTGGGTATTTGGTACTGGTGACCTGGATCTGGAACGGGAGCCGGAGGTGGCGCGGTCCTGGTTTTGTATGTTGTCTGTCGACCGCAGACCGCCCACAATCCGTCTCCCGTTCGGCCTCCCCTCTCTTTTTCTCTCCTCCCTGCCTCTTCTTCTCTCCTCCCTCTCTCTTCCTCTCTTCTCTCTCCCTCTCCTCTCTCCTCCTCGAACCACTCCCCATATTCTCATATTGCTAGGTTGATAAGCCACGCTGTTACTAGAATCATGTTGCAAACTGCAGACTGTGCGGTCCAGGGGGTGACCCAAGGAAAAAACAGAGCAACGTGTCCACACCGTCCATCACGCTCCAGGACATGCGGGCCGTGTGCATCCAGTTCCCGGACTACAACATTTTGGTGTTTCACGGCGGGGATTTGAAAGACATCTTGTTCCGGAGCGACCGGTGGGACACCAGGAAGAAAATGTTGGCAGTCATCGTCGTGAACAACCACGCTTTGGGCATCCTGAAAATCAAATTGCATTTATTGGTCAAACGCAATGCCCTGTGCTGGGGGTGTTTCAAATCCATTGGAAAACATCTAGATAAAGCATTATTTGTAATGCTGATGGGTTATCCTTCATGTGTGGATTATCTTTGAAAACAACTCCATATCACAAAGGTCTGATATTGTTCCTTCAGGAGCTTTATGTCCCTGCAACACTTCTGCTATAACATCCTCGTACTGGAGAAAAGGTAGATAGGCTCTCTAATATTGAGACGTATTGGTATGTTGACTTTGAGTCTTTGAAGTCTAGTTTATATTCAACTGGTTTCACAAACCGTGGGTTACTGTGAACAATTCTATCAAGATCCTTGCTACTTTTCAACAGGCAACAAGCATTCTCTAAATGAGCGTAGCTGCTGAATATCTCACTCACTTCTTCATCTAAATCAACTATATTGTGTCTTTTCATAAGATCTACAGTATGAGCATGCAATTCAGCCCTTGAGACGGCCACAAGGCTCTGCATTTCAGAGGTTAGGATTCCCCAGATATTTGAAGGTAATTTATGCTTTTCTCTCAGTGTTAGCAAGAACTGTTTGATCCGATCAACAACCAGTGTGAAATGCCTTTCTGGTGTAGCAATCATTTATTCTCTGTTATCAGGTATTGAGATGTTGGTGGAGTTGAGTTACTAATGTGTTTCCTTAAACGAAAATGTGTATTTGCAAATGTAATATGCTTCTTCTGTATATGTGCTTGATAGTACCTAACATTCTTGAATGTTTTCTGACATTTTTCAATTCCATATATCATCTGGAAATTGATTCATAAGAATGAAACAGCTGATAGTATGACATTATATTTCTAAAATGACGACTTTCATATTCACAGGCCATGCATTGAAAAAAGTGTCTCTTTTTGAATGCCATGATGCAAGCCTTTCAACATTTATTTTCCAGTTTAAGCTACACACAGGATATATGTGTGTGTGTGTGTGTGTCACGTGTGTGTGTTTGACCTTATAGACAGTTCTGTCCTAACTCAACTGAACAGGCAGTATACCAATACTGGCAATACTAATAGGCCTTAGCCCTTACTTTGATTTGCGTTAAACAAGCCTGAACTTCAAACCAGCATGGCAGTAGGAAAGGATAGCACTGCCCCCAAGTTTGCATATATTTGCAATAAAAGCAATATTGAATACCAATTACACGCCTGTAACATTAAATCTATTTTAACTGAGGATTAGTCATTTTGACCAGACATTAGTCAAACCAACTGGTAAAACTGGCAGGTTCTGATCATATATTACACTGAAATGTAGGTACAAATATTATTTCTAAATATTGTATTACATAAAGGAGGGATAATGTTTTATTTGGGAAAACTGTATACCTGATACTAATGACATTAAATCAAATAATGAGGAGGAACATTAACTCTTGGGCGATAATGAGAGAAGATACTTAAATTTTCAAAAGGACAAGCCATTCTCTGGTCACAGTGTTAATGTGTTGGCGAGTTTACGATAAATATGTATGACAATTGCTTTAATGGAAGTAAAAGTAAACAAATAACGTAAAACATACAACCTGGTACGAGGAATAGCTTCACATTTATCCCTGTCTCAGACCATCTTCTTCACATGCCGTGGAGATCGTCAAGGTCAGCGTCTCTGTGGTGTCTTTGCCTGCCGGTAGATGTCGCCTGAACCGAATCACATGGCTCGACTAACCGATGTTCATGACATCTTACCTTTGACGAACCAATAGTCAAAATGACCAATATAGATTGGTCAATAATGACAAATTGTTCGTCAGGAAGGATTTACTAAGTTAGTAAAAATGACTAATTAAGGTTTTTAGTGTAGAGGTGCGGACCGGACCGCTTGGACCGATAACACAAAATACCGGACCGCTTATTCCTGGACCGGACCGGTTGGACCGCCCTACCTAATGTTTAAAGGTTTAAGTTAAACAGATTAATTTAAGGATTTAGTTTCACCAACAAATCGTGTTATGAACAAGAGGTTATAGCCATCTCAGAAAGACTCATTGGCTACATAAAATGTATTTAAAGCAATGACAGCTGCAATAGTACAATTATATACGTGCACATGTATTATTTTATATTTTTTTTCCTCTTGAGTAACAGTTAAAGGTCATTTTTTGTTAATAACTTATGATTGAAGTGACATGTTCAGCAGCAGATCATTGTCCCTGATACTTTTGCTCAGTATAATAAGAACAATTTCTATACGATTAATACATTAAATATATTCTTTATATTAAATTATTAACGAAGGATTAATAAGTTTTCTGTATCAAATCGCACATAAACCATTACATAACTTATCAGCCGATGTCAATCCGTTTCCCTGCCCAGCATAATCTTTGAATCAGCTCGCCTAACCCTGCACATTAGATTAATATGTTATCAATATCAAATCGCACTTGAACCGCTACAAAACTAATCAGCTTATGTCAGCCCGCATCCATCCCCGCCAAGCAAATTCTTTAAATCAGCTCGCTTCATGCACCCTGCACATTTGGCTTATATTCTAATCACTATGCCCCACACAGTAACACAAAATATATACCACTGTAAAATTATTTACAAAGATTGTAATTTTTAATTTGTCATTAAAAAATTAAACCCAGATCCTGCGATTAAAGTAATGATTATAATATTACATTTATAGCACGTTTTGCTGTGCATGATATTCGGTTTTGTTAAATATTTGAACAAATATATGTAATGAACAAAATATGTAGAACAAACGTAGAATAAGAGGAATTACAATATATTTTAATTTTAATGATATTTTAATAAATGGACCGAACCCCTTGGACCGGTCCACCTTATGGACCGGAACGCCTACAGGTGGACCTGACAAGGACAGGACGCTTATTTGGTGCATCGAACGGTCCAGTCCGGTCCGCACTTCTAAAACAAACTTATAAAATATGTCTAATATATGTTTTGTTTCTATTGCTGTCAAATTTCAAGACTAAAGCATTTTTGAACTACCAAAATTAGTTATTTCTTTTTCAAAGAGCAACAGTATTTTCCAGACCAAGATAAACGCATTAAAAGGGATTATACTATATATCACGTGGTCAGTGAAGCAGCTTCTTCTCTTCAGTCTGCTTATTTATAAATCCTTTCACCAGGGAATAATTATTAATGGTTGGAATTTTCATAGAAAAAATGTTTGGTGATTCGTCAACTCAGTTACAATAGAATCGTAACGGAGTTGATGGTAACGGAACTGATTATTTTTTAAATTTTACCTAATCAGCGGACATAATAGACATGAAATCGTTCAAACAAATATTTCATTTCTAATAGATTTACAATGCCTCTCTGTGTTCATGGATGTTTATAGGTTTCAACGATTACTTTTTTTTTTCACAAATGGCGTAACAGAGTTGATGGGTGAATTAAGCTTCTTAACTGTTTATACACTGTTTCACTGAAAAAAATCAAAACTCTGGATTGAAGCCATGATTCTTCACTTTGAATGTCCTACATTGTAACGAATGATATGATTGGCCACTCGATTTGCTTTACTGGATGGCTGTAGATGGCATATTGGTGCAGTTGTAACGGAGTTGACGAAAATTTAGGACATTGCTTCATTAGTCCAGCAAGTGAAAAATACTGAAGAGCAGCTCATAGAAATTTTGTAGGAAGCACATTAGATCTTTTTATTGTAAACAAACACACAAATGCCCGAATTATTAGTGATGGATACAAATTTTTTATATTTTCATTGGAAACTCTTACTTAGGCCATCTATTTTTTATTAAGGCTTCATTTTGGATCTTAAAAATTTGCCCTAAAATTGTATCTGGACTTACTCTTGCAATATCACCCTCACATCGCGAATCGAAATAATCGTCAAACTCATTCTGATATAATAATAACAATGATTGTGTGTTAATAAAACCCTATGAAGCAGTCGGACCCTATTTTGGCCCCTATTTAAAGAATTGCACATTCTCCCTTGCGTTAATCAGAAGTTTGCGGTTATGAGGCTTCCGATTATGCGGCGCGTTTTTAATGATAACAAATAGGAAATGGTTTTGGTTTTCAGAATTTCTTGCAAATAAGCGGCATTTTCTGTTAACCGACTTGCAAATAAGTGGCGTCGTCTGTGTGTGTGTGTATATATATATATATATATATATATATATATATATATATATATATATATATATACAAAGAGAGAGAGAGCAAATGTGGGCTGGATTTGTGATGCACACGATCAACATTGAGGACCAGTACTGGGCCAGCGACAGGGCCATAGACAGTATAACCCTCAAGTTATAATAAGCACAAATTTAAAGATGGTGACGACGAGGAGCTAGGTTATCCTGTAAAAATTGTGGCTCGCATTAGAAAAAAAAGCCTCCCAGCTGCTGAGAGAGCAAGTAATATATGGAATGGCTGTTTGTGGCACACAAGGTGAAGGACCCAGTATGGAAAAGTCAGAAATTCCTTCCCCGGGAAGAGGGGACATATGCATGTCCACCGATTAATGTTGATTGTTCATGGCAGGCCAAACAATTGACACAATTCCAGATGGAATGGAAATTAGCCATCTGTATCACACATCTCTATGTATTAACATCAATGACCATGGAAACCCAGTTTCAATATGGAGAGGACACACACTGCAGATCCCAGGGGGTCTGCAGCAGCAGTCATACTCCTCCTTGTGAATTCAATGAATTGTAATAAGATTTTAATTTTTCTAATTAAAATTTTTGTAATTTAAGCTTAAGTTTTTTTGTGGGTTTTTATTTAATGGGCTTGGTATAGCCCAAATAATATTGAAATTGGGGGGGGGGGGGGGGGGGTGAACAAGGGTCATTTTAAAATTGAAGAGGAAGGGAGCACATCACTGGAGATGATCTTGTCTACTGCACAGTGTGTGCCCAAGTGCTGTCTTTTCCTGAAAACATTGATTTTTATTAGAGCTGTGAAAAAGGCAGCAAGATAAGTATTACATGTGTAACAATTTCCAACGTTTATAAATAAAAAAAGACGGCCCTGGATCTTCAGCCTACTAAATTGATACATTCACAGTTGATACATAGTATGTCAACACTAGACTGGTACCCTGCTCTATTAAGGCCCTCAGCCAAGCATAGAGACAGGCGTACAACGCCATCTTAAGTACTCCCAGTTGCAACTCCTGACTTACATGTAGACTGGTTCCAACCCCAGTATGCACGCTCATACCGATTGTCATGGACGTTCACGCGATGCTGGCTGATTATCCGTGAAGATTTCCTATAAATGACTTTCTTTGGTTATTTCTAGTTTTTAAATATTTAAAAATGTGTTGTTGCACAAAAATTGAATGATGTATGTATAGATAATAAGATATACTGAATCTTTGATATTTCACTGCACGTGGCATTGATTTACTATCAATATCTATTTATCTAATCATTAATGTCACGCAAAATGTACAGCCAATTTTTGGCAACTTCTTTAAGCAAACGAAATGCTTATTTTTATCATATATAATACATCCTGGAGTTGGAACCAGTCTGCCAGGAGTACATAAGATGGCGTTGTACGCCCGTCTCTATGATTGGCCTAGAGCAGCGGTGCCATAATAGAGCGGGGAACCAGTCTACCCATATTCATGGATCCAATAGACCAATGACGTAGATAGAATAGCTAGACCGCGCACATAATGGATTCTTATTGGTCCGCCATGGCAAATAGGGAGCGACTTCCGGTAAGGGCAAAAGAGTCAGGCGGGCCATGTGAACAACCGTCAGTGCGATCCACGTGCTGCACATAGATGCCGGCATTATGTCCTAAATAAAGCATGGAATTTACACAGGTACTCAAAGTTACATATCCTATTCTAATGATAACTCATTTAAAGACCCATTTGTAGCATAAAACTCATCATACATTATATATTTTCTCCAATAGCTGACGATGTTGCTCACCAGCCAGCAGCTGTCACTGCCGATGAACGAGAATTTTACCATTTTAAGTTAAGTGAGCTTTTCTCTCAGGAAAAACTTATATTTACACATCAAATATTCTTGTTATCATTTTCAGAGTGATAAAATAAAGTATTTTTATATATGCTATTAGTTCTAGCTCATTGGCGGACTGTCAGTGACTTATGGCATAGGTTTGAAAATGAATTTGGGGTCACGTGGCATGACACCCCCATGTTAACAATAACAGAATGCAAGTGTTTTAGTGTGTGTGTGTGGTCTTGTGCCTTCTCAAGACACATTTGAATCAGTGTCGTTTCATGGTACCTTTAAAGCTCGGCATACACGTTGCGACGCGACTCGACTCAACTCAACTGGGCCCGACTGAACAGGTTTCCTCAAGTTTTCTACAGTTTCTTCCAATTTTTTGACCCTGCAGACTGACGAAAACTGGGGTGCATACACATCACGACCCGACTCAACTCAACTGGATCGACGGCAGAGGCGATACATTCAAATCAACAAAAATGGTGACAAGCTTGTGACATATGAAAGCAAAGTCATTAATACATGTCATTTTATTTATCAGTGTACATGTATGTATCTGTATGTCGCCCTTTCAATTCTTCCCATCGCATAGCTGAATTAATTTGGTTTGTTATAATTTTAGTCTATAAAATAGTTTTCGATGTCCTGTGATATACACTTTATATTCTACATCCGTGAACATGAAGCATATTGATATTATGCTGACACTGTACTGGTGACATTGGCTATACAGATTTATATTCATATATAATGCGCGCATACTGCTCATGTAATGTATTGTTGTCTTTCTCTGCACCATACGATTTTGGCCAAGAAGATCACATGGCCGAGGTACTCATGTGATCAGAGACGTAGATGTGATTGGTTGTTGCCTGTATTTCTGAACGACGCGATTCAACTGGACACGATTTTTTCTGACACTGCCAGAGACCAAAAACTGACGCCGACTGGTGCCGACTCTGGTTGAGTCAGGTCGTTTTCGCGCATACACTTTGCGACCCGACTCAACTCAACTCAACAGTTTTTGACCTGTTGAGTTGAGTCGGGTCGCAGCTTGTATGCCGGTCTTAAGTCGTTTGAACCGAAATAATTTATATGTCTACTAAAAAAAACACCTCATTGAGACATACACATGGTAAATATTAATTATAATCTCGAAGGATGAATGCTGATTTTATTATCATCTAAATTTGGTAGAAATACTAGAATGGGATTGTTTTTATTTAGTATTTCATTGAAAAACTTTATGAAATATTTTATTTATTCATGTGCTCATAATTCCCTGCATACAGCTTAAAATTTAAAATGACGCTGCTAGTTTATATTCATTATTATTCATGTGATGATCAGTTAATAATTACATATATATATCTCCCCCCCCCCCCCTCCAAAAAAAATATTTATGGCTAGAGCATTGTTCCACATGATTCCCTATATTATGAGAATAAATTTACATTGCATATATTGAAAATGAATATAATAATAATTAGAATTTTAAAAAAATTGACATTAAACAGGCTCCACAAATTATCAATTTTTCTTTTTGATCCCTTTATCCTTACACCAGCCATATAAAAAGGATGTTACTGGTTTATATTCCGATGGTGTGGATTGGGTCAATTGTTAGTGGATTTCACGACAAAGGCACATTTGATAATTTCACGCCACGAAGACTTGAAATATGAAGATCAATAAATACTCAAAACAAATTATATATATATATATATATATATATATATATATATATATATATATATAACCCCCCCCCCCCCCAATTATTCTTTTTGCTACGGTTATATATGTTTTATTTGAATCCCCATATTAAGAGAACAATTTTTACATACTTAACATTAATATATTAATAATTAATTATAGACTTGACTACTTAACTCAGGTTACCATGAAATAATAAACATATACAACTGGTTTAGAAATAACCTATACTGGAAACATAATACCATTTTTTTTTTCAACTTTATTCACAATTATAATATCTCGCATACAGTCAAATGTATGTTTTTAATACATCTTATTTTGTTGTTCAAAATTGACGCCACTGTATGGATGAACCATAGTCCATACATGGACCTAAATTCCAATTATACTCTTGATGGACGGACATCCATGTATGGACTAGATGAACCGTTCTTTCAACAAACCTGGTAAAGTGGTCAAACCATCGCGAGGACATGCTGTAAGGGTTCACGGAGTGCATGGGCATTGTTAGGCTTCGGTTGTCGGTCACATACCATGTACGGAGTAGGGTGAATTGGCAGATGGGGCCAGGGTATTAAGACACCTGCTGTGATAGCTATTAGGACGTATTTAGGCAAGCAGCTTACTTTGTTTCCATCAAACACAATATTTGTTGATATGCGACCAGTTGATCCCTCGATAGGATAATATACATGGCTATTCCGACCCGGCACTCCTGCCTTTGTTAATGGATTAGCCTGTTTGTTCTGAAAGTAGCGCTGTCGGTTTTTTTTTTTTTTTGTTCACCAAGCCGTGGGTTATCGTGCAACGGTCATTTTCTTTGATAATTAATGGCTCATACTGTAATTGAGTAAAATTTATTATGATAACATTTAATATTTATATATAATTATACACAAAAGTTTTTTTTTTAATTGTTTTGCATACATGTCGATACTGGAACTGTATGACGTCGCATGATTGACAGAAAAAATGTGTGCTGCGGATCGTTAAATGGACAGTTTTTAAGTGAATGCATGTAATAATGACCGAGTTACCCATTGCGGAAGGATATCGAATATTAAGTAAAGGTTTAGTTTGAAAATGAGACGCAGTTGCTGTAAGATTTCGCATGAGGAGGGATCGCGTATAGCGTGTCCTGTTGTATTTTTGTGTCGCGGGCTTAGAAAGAAACTAAGAGGGTAGGAATGACTTTTTAGGTTGAGAGTTGGGATTTCCAAGACTGAGTTGCTAGTGTTGTTATTCCTTAAATCATTGTTATCGAATTATTATTAATTTATGGGGTTTACTTTGAGGTTTATTTGCTTAACAATGTATTTGTAAAATTAATACGTTTAAAAGGGGGCTGTTTAATTTGTCTATGGCCAGGGTCATTACCAATGTATCAGTGAACACTAAGTTTGGGAAAACAACCGACATCAAATCACCGCACAAGTATAATAAAGCTCGACAGGGTGATGAAAACTGTGTTTTCAGTTCTTATTACTTGATATTGTATTATATCATTTGTTACTTGATAACTGTTTTATGTGATTTATTATTGCTCATGAATTATGTTTGTGTATAATTTTATTTTCAGATATTACAAATCCACAAATATTTAATGCCATAATGTGGTTTTCATGACTGGCTGTGAATGAAACCAATGATTACCTGCACATCACAAGCAGAGGTAATTATTTTCTGTTAATTTTTTACCATACACACCATTATAGTATAAAGTCAAAATACTAGTTATATTCCATATGGACCATATTATTTAATGGAATAATTACATAAACAATTACAAAACATATCAAAATATTTTAATCAAGGTTTTCTTATCTGGGATAAATAAAATCTGTTTTAAATGTGTAAAAATATGACCTGAATTACATTCATGAATATTAGACAGAATATTGTTTGATTTAATCCCAGGATGGAAAACAACCGACATCAAATCACCGCACAAGTATAATAAAACTCGACAGGGTGATGAAAACTGTGTTTTCAGTTTTTATTACTTGATATTGTATGATATCATTTGTTACTTGATAACTGTTTTATATGATTTATTATTGCTCATGAATTATGTTTGTGTATAATTTCATTTTCAGATATTACAAATCCACAAATATTTAATGCCATAATGTGGTTTTCATGACTGGCTGTGAATGAAACCAATGATTACCTGCACATCACAAGCAGAGGTAATTATTTTCTGTTAATTTTTTACCATACACACCATTATAGTATAAAGTCAAAATACTAGTTATATTCCATATGGACCATATTATTTAATGGAATAATTACATAAACAATTACAAAACATATCAAAATATTTTAATCAAGGTTTTCTTATCTGGGATAAATAAAATCTGTTTTAAATGTGTAAAAATATGACCTGAATTACATTCATGAATATTAGACAGAATATTGTTTGATTTAATCCCAGGATGGAAAACAACCGACATCAAATCACCGCACAAGCATAATAAAGCTCGACAGGGTGATGAAAACTGTGTTTTCAGTTTTTATTACTTGATATTGTATGATATCATTTGTTACTTGATAACTGTTTTATATGATTTATTATTGCTCATGAATTATGTTTGTGTATAATTTCATTTTCAGATATTACAAATCCACAAATATTTAATGCCATAATGTGGTTTTCATGACTGGCTGTGAATGAAACCAATGATTACCTGCACATCACAAGCAGAGGTAATTATTTTCTGTTAATTTTTTACCATACACACCATTCTAGTATAAAGTCAAAATACTAGTTATATTCCATATGGACCATATTATTTAATGGAATAATTACATAAACAATTACAGAAAAAAATATCAAAATATTTTAATCAAGGTTTTCTTATCTGGGATAAATAAAATCTGTTTTAAATGTGTAAAAATATAAGACCTGAATTACATTAATGAATATTAGACAGAATATTGTTTGATATAATCCCAGGATGGAAAACGTAAATACAAAGAAGAGCTATAGACCATAGATTCCTTTGAATAACACAGGTAAGTAGTTTTCATATATGCATTTATATCATATCAAACCAAATATCCGAATGGAATAAATCACAGTATTTGAACATTGACTCAGAATGACATAATATTTTTGAGCAAGGTCTTTAATCGATTTAAGTTGAGAAACGTATAAAAATTTAGATAATGTATGGATTACATATGACACACTTGTCCGTGTCAAAGATGGTTATGGATAAACTCTTTATCATAAAGCAGGATAATCGCCTCATTGTGAGCAATCACATATATACAGTGTGCTTTTGCTAATCCTTTCAAACCAAACAAATTTTTTTTTACAAAATACTTGAATAAACTGGTTTGATATTACTCATGCAATGCATTATATAAATGGAGCAGCTCTTTTCATGAAGACGTATTGCCTATTACAATAGGCAAACTGAGCAACTGTATACATTAGGACGTACTGCCTATTTCATTAGGCCAACTGCGCAGCTCTGTACATCAAGACATGTACTGTCTATTACAATATATCAATGGGGCAGTTAAACACATTCCTATGACCTTTACTGCCTATTACAATAAACCAACAGATCAGCTCTGTACATTAAGACCTGTACTGCCTATTACAACAGGGCAACTTGGCAGTTCTGTACATCAAGACCTGTAGTGACTATTACATTATATCAGTAGGGCAGCTCTACACATTTTCAGACCTGTACTGCCCATTACAATAGGCCAGCTGAGCAGCTCTACACATTCATAAGACCTGTACTGCCTATTACAATAGGCCAACTGAGCAGCTCTGTACATCAAGACCTGTACTGCCTATTACATTATATCAAAAGGGCAGCTCTACACATTCATAAGACCTGTACTGCCTATTACATTATATCAAAAGGGCAGCTCTAAACATTCATAAGACCTGTAATGCCTATTACAATTGGCCAGCTGAGCAGCTCTGTACATCAAGACCTGTACTGCCTATTACATTATATCAAAAGGGCAGCTCAACACATTCATAAGACCTGTACTGCCTATTACATTATATCAAAAGGGCAGCTCTTCATATTCATAAGACCTGTACTGCCTATTACATTATATCAAAAGGGCAGCTCTTCATATTCATAAGACCTGTACTGCCTATTACATTATATCAAAAGGGCAGCTCTACACATTCATAAGACCTGTACTCCCTATTACAATAGGCCAACTGATCAGCTGTATACAGAAAATGTCGTCTTCACTGATTCATGAAAAGTATAGTCTTTGTAAGGGTTTTTCTAATATTTTTACCCTCCAGCGCAGCATTTGTCAGACGGATTGTGTGGTACCTACGGACTCGAATAAACTCTGAACAAATCAGCTTGACAAGTGCTGTGAAATGCGTCTCAATACCCTTGGCACTGAGAAGAAAATGATCCTGCAGTTTTCCAAACAAACCAAAGGTTAAGTTTAACAGGATTTTGTTTATTGTAATTCTTTCCCATTGATTTGCCTTCACATGTTTTATGTTCACACATGACCGGAGAACAATTTCACAATGGCGCACCACTTTAACAACGTCCTCTGATGGAATGTAAAGGCCGCCATTGTTCTTAATGTCCAAAAGTGACTGCTTTTCAGTGCCACTGTATTTGCAGGTTTGATGAGAGCCAGAGAACACTCATGGCATGACACCTTACTGGCCACCTTCCTAACTGTCCATCAGGCTATGTACTCAAGAATTCCGTCAACAAAGGGGCTTGTTGTAAGACCAGTCTTTACATAGCCATGGTCAAACAAGGCATCTTAAAATGTCAGGACTGGCAAGTTGGCATCATCAGTAACATGCAAGATGGATGTAACATCTTGAGGTATACAATTTGTACCCATTGATTGATCAGTTAATAAGCCAGCATGTCCAAGAAGGGAACGATATGCTGCTGCAAATTGGGAAGCCGATGGGTTATTGTTCCAGCCCCCGTAGTGACGTACTGCTGAAAAAAACAGTTCTAAGTGGTCCTGAGATAACTTGTATGTCAGGCAGATATTTTAAGTGAGGCTTGCCTTCTGGACTAAGCAGCAAGTGCTTGGACAGGCCAAGGATGCTATCAATGTTCATTGCAAACCCTATTGCACAAATCTTGCGTCTGCCTTGGCATACTAACTGGTTTGTCATGTCTCTCAGATTGAGGAGAATATGTTTAGCTCTGAGCAAGAACTGCTCAACACCAGTCAAGTTGCAAGACCTGATAGGGCTTTTAAAGCCCTTTGCTGTTGGAATTCTACTATTGAAAACATCAAATAAGTGATCAATCATTGAAACAAAATTTACTGTGCCTTGGGTATCTTGAAACCCTTCACAGCCTATAGCTGATGCATATTGTAAAGCCTGAAGAACTGAGGGTTTGTGCAGCTAACTTACTTTACAAATGTGATCATGTAGTCCATAAAAGTGCAAAGTAAAAAAAAAACACTATAATTTTATAAAAATATTCTCAGATTTATTTTAAACTGAGTGTTGTGACCCACTGGTCCCTTGTTTTGCGTAATAATGACCATCAGGATATAATTTCTGTGCTCTATAACACTAGCTGTATATTAAGTTGAATGACAACAAGGATATGATACCTGTGACTGTTTATTCTGAACATATTGATGCTTGTTTATGTATGGCCTATACTGAAAATACATGCAATATTGTTAAACTAAACAGGTAATAAAAAATCATGAGATCATGAAGCAAGAACTGGAAAATGTCAGAAAATGGGGAAAAAAGGCCGAATGTTCTGCAGCTGGTTTTATTATCAGGTCAGACCTTGTGACCATATAAAGGTAAGGTGAATCTTCCATCCAATTTATACATGTTCTCTAATGTTTTATGCAGCAGTAATTGTAATTTAACACTAAGCTAAATTTGAAATAATATGCTTCAGAGCTCATTCCTATGTTTTAACAAAATACTGAAATATCTTTTACCTGATATCCTGTTGAATATAATTGAATTGCAGATTCCACGCAAAAATGTGTACAATTTGAGTAAGTCAAAACATCAACGGAACCATAAATGGGGAAAAAACATCAAATTTTGAAATATAAACACAACATGTAACACCTTGACATATTTGTACCTTCTAATTGTAGCTGGATGGGGCAAGTGCAGTTTTTCCCTCAAATATGAGTAAGCCTTTGGCCCATAGAAGTAGAGAGTTGTGGCAAACTGCCTTTGGTCTGCACTATACGCTTGGGCTGGCCGAGTGAACAACTCAATGGGAATGTCTACATCAAGAGGTATACATAAATGCTTTTACTAATCACATATTATATTAAAACTGAATTATAAATATGGACAAAGCATTGGATATTTCATGTATTTTTGGTGTGCTGATACTATGGGTAATTTATGATGTATTGGCTTGTTGTTGCCATTACATTAAAGGGGCCCAATCACCTACCTATCTGACCTTGAGCATTCGAGGTAATCTCTTAATTGATATTAGGGTCACATAGACGGTAGGACAGACTTATTTTTGGATAGTACACACAATTTTTTTTTATCTGTACTTTAAAAATAAATAAATGTTCACTTTTTCTTATTACATAAATACACTAAATACTGCCCGTTTATCAACACTACCCGAAGGTTAATCAAAAGTTTTTAAATTGTTTAAATGACGACCAGTTTATTGCATAGGTTTCACTTGATTATTTTCAAATATATGTTTACATATTTTTTTTCTAATTCAGGATGCCTGCTTTTATAAGAATGTTAAATTGAAATGATTGCTGCATGAAATATTGGAGAATCTGAATAAGAAGATTTATCTTACCTTTGTAAGTGTCAAGTATTTGATGAGCATGATCTGTTAGTTGCTTGGTTTTCCACAGTTCATCCAAAACACCTTGAAGAGACAGCTTGGCCCTTTTTTCCCTCTTCCTGGCATTGTACAGCTTCTGCTTCAGAGATTCTTGATTCTTCATGACCTGGTCATATTTCTGTTTCAAGGAAGCTTCATCCAGGCAATAGGGATGGTCAATTTCTATGGAATGGTGACTTGATGTTGGTACAACAGTTTCTTCTTCTCGTGGAGTCAGTGCTTTAACACTTGTAAGTGTTGTGCGATGTTTTTTCTCGGAAATGTTAAAGGTTTAAGCAGCAATTAAGAATCAATTCATAGCATTGGTAATTCATTGAAAAATATATTACCAAATGTTATATGCATAATTTAAGGTAATATCATAAATAATGAAATAGGAGTGATTTGCTAAAATCACAATTAATATTTGTATTTCTTCATGGAATGGTTAAATCAGGATACATGGATCATATTTTTAAAATTACACCAAGGATAAAGCCTCGCTTATCCTCCTGTTTAGAACAGTTGGAAAATAGATAGGTTAAGGATAATCATCTGAACAAACATTGAAAATTCTTAAGCACAGTGTGTGTGTGGACTTCTTATTAGTACATACATGCATACAATACCAAAAAAATGACACCCATTATTCCCCAGAATTATGGATCCATCTCTGATGTAGTTTAAAATAAATAATAATTTGATTGATTTATTTTCTTTTAAACAGGCTATATCCAGTGACTGATTAGCAGACGAGTTCTGCATGGGATATCTTTATTGGTGGACACCATGTGCCAGCATGGGTGAGTATAATGTTAAATCAATAGACAATAATTGCTCAATAATGGCCAAAAATCTTCTATAATGATGCTATGAGAATAAGGTTATTATATATTAAAGAATTCATGCAGACTAAGTACTATTAAAATCTCATACAGTGCTAACTTCTGATGTCGGATATAAGGTGACATTCTTTGATAAAAAAGGTGCTACTACAGTTATGAAAATGCAATTATTATTTCATGCCTTGCTTCGATTTGATGCATAGTATTTCATTATTATTCATTAATTGAGCCCTAATTTTTGTTTTTATTGTTGGCAGGTGTTATGGCACAGGTGCTGTTTTAAGCACTTGTGTACAGGTGAAAGCTGATACCTCAGTTACTTTACGTCCGGGAAAAATTGTTGGGACAGCGCCGATTTTCAGAATCTTCAATCTCCTGTGTTTGGACAACTTGAAGTCATCTTCCTTGAAGTGTGAAGAACAAAGCACGTCAAAGGTTGATGGAATCCATGCTTTCTTGGTTTTCATGTGTATCCGATTTGTCCCCCTCAGCCATTGTTGACGGCGCTGAGGGTCAGCAGGGATTCTACAATACCATCATATATGTGTTCCACGGACTGTCCCAGTTTGACCAAAAAAAAAAATAAATTGAAAAAAAAAATTGTTAGTGTCCCTCTGTCAATCCATCATGAATATTGTGTCGCCTTTATTTTCTTCTAATTTTTTATGCTTTCTCTTTTTGGGACCATTAATGACAGCAATTGTTTTCAGCTATTGTTTCATCAAGTTCTCCTGAAAACTGGTGTTTTTATTGATTATGATTGTTTTATTCAGTTCCTGAAGACTGGTGGCGCCACCTATATTTTTCCCCTTTATTCTGATACAGTTCATTTTATTTATACTATAAATTGACTAATGAGGTTTTTGAAACCTAGTTTTTATTAGGGCCCCCCTTGAAAATTTACTCTGCTAGAATATTAATGGCATTAATAAACATTAATGGCATGTGTTATTATCAATCAATTAAATGTTAACTAGGTGCCTGAGCAGGGGCCAGTTTCTGTCAAATCCAATTATTTTGCTGATGTTACAATTTCAGTGACATAATCTTGTGATCTGTATTAACTCTTCATGATTTTTCACGTACAATAGGCAACAATTATAGATCTACAGGGGCAGCATGTGAGTAACCCTATTCCTATCTTTTACAGGTTGCCCTTTGTGCTGATATAGCCAAAATGAAGTTCTGGACCAGCATGATACCAGCCAAGCTTGTCCATTCGACAGCAAAATCTGCATGATGCAAGCTTTGAAATTAGACTGCATAGCTTAATTAACAAGGTCATGGTTAGCATTAAAAATTTATAGCTCAGCTGACTATAAGTCATCTAAGCTGTAGTGATGGTCTGTTATCTATCCGTCTGGCTGTGCCTTAACAAGGCACTTATATGCTCAGCTGACTATTATCTGAGCCATTATGATGTTACTTTGTCTTTCATCTGTTCAGCAAACCTTTGTTTCAATATTTTCCTGTCCCTGCAAAATGCGAAATCTATTTGCTTTGCTTGTCCATCAATTTCATCTTGTCTTATTATATTATAGTATTTTATTTCACTTAATAAATAAAATGTGTATCATTAAGGCCAAAAAAAAAATAAGGTTTGGTTTCTCAGGCACTTTTTTTCAGAAATCAATGGGGGCGGGCGTATTTTTTATTTTAAATTTTTTTGTATGTTTCGAAATTAATGACAAATGATAAGGGAAAAGCTTGGTACTAACAGATTTATTTTGCTAAACAAGTAAAAACACTACATAACAAAGGAAACTTAATCAAAATTCTATCTTCAACGATTCTATCTTCTTGACAGAATGTCCGAGTGACTGGAGCTCAAAATTGGTAAGGTTCTGTTGAAAATCAAAATAAAATTTTTTGAGACGGGGGTTTAAAATTGACGCGGTCGGTGCCTGAGAACCATACCTTTTATTTTTTTTGGCCTTATGCTTCGTCTAATCTCCGCTTTCTGCCTTATTCTATAAGTGACTGGTATTCATACATTCCCAAGGTTATTTTATTACTGTACTTCGGTAAGCAGCTGTAAGCAAAGGCAGATAAAGGTCCCATTCTTTCTGATCATCCTGGACGTAACACCGAATCAGCTGGGCCAGTGTCTGATTAAACCGCTCCACCAGTCCATTCGAGGCAGGATGGTACGGGGTTGTGCGTGTCTTTGTAATCTCCAATAATTCGCATAATTGTTGAAACAGCTCGCTTTCAAAATTTCTACCTTGATCCGTGTGGATTTCTAGTGGTATTCCAAAACGAGACAAAAATTCGTACACCAGAGTGTTGGCGGTGGTCTCAGCAGTCTGAACTGGTATAGCATAGGCTTCAACCCACCGAGTAAAATAATCTGCTATGACAAATATGAAGCTGTTGCCACGGTAACTCACCGGCAGGGGGCCAAGTACGTCAAGTCCTAGACGATCCATTGGGTGCCCAACCCGATAATCTGTAAGGGGTGCCTTGATCTTCTTTCCAGTACGACGATTCACTTCACACATAGGACACATCTTGATGTAATTTGTGACATCCGCACGCATGGTTCTCCAGTAAGCTCTCTGTCTTATTTTCCCCATAATTTTGTCAACACCTAAATGACCAGATAGGTGTGATTTATGGCAGTGGCTGATTATTTTGTCTCGGAGTTCCTTTGGTATGAGCAGTTGGTTGTACACTGTTTCCGTTTTTGAGGCCACCCATTCAATATACAATACACCATCAGTGCATTTCAACCTGTCCCATTCAACCCATAGGTGCCGGACATCAGGACTGTAGCCTGCAATTTCATCCCGGCCTGGACGTTGACCACATGCTATCCAATCATGTATCATCACCAAGTCTGGATCGGACAGTTGGGCATGTTTTAGGTCATCTGATGTGTATACTTCTACGCAGTTCTGATGAGATGAGAGCTCTCCTTGGTCATGAGTAGGTGCTGCTGGGGTTGGTTTCTTTTTCCTTGTGGATACTTTTTGACATGAAAAAGTAGTTTCCACTTGACCCAATGGTAGGACATCGTCAACCCCTTCCTGGAATGTTTCCCACTGATTGGCCACTTTAGAACAATGTTTACACCCTCCACAGGGAAGTTTGTCCAGCGGAATCCCATTGTGATAGCAGTCGCACTTATTTTTGTCGCACCATTGTCTCGACAGAGCGTCTGCGTTGCCATGCTTCTGGCCTTCTCTATGAATTATTTTGAAATTGTACTGTGATAGGACTTCCAGCCATCTTGAAAGTTGGCCTTGCGGGGATTTGAAATTGAAAATCCATCTTAAGGAGTTATGATCTGTTCGGAGTATGAACTCTCGACCCAGCAGGTAATGGCGGAATTCTTGAATGAAGACAACAGCGGCTAACAATTCCCGTCTGGTAACGCAGTAATGTCGTTGGGGTTTACCAAGTTTTTTGGAAGCATAGCCAATTACCCTTTCTTCGCCATCTTGTATTTGACTCAAAACAGCTCCAATCCCTGAGTCGGAGGCATCAGTATCCAGAATGTACTGACCTGTGGACCTGGGATAGGCCAGTATCGGTGCATGGCATAAGGCCTGCTGTAGCTCATTGAAAGCTACGTGACATTCAGAGGTCCAAGTAAATTCAGAATTCTTCTCAGTTAATCTGGTAAGTGGTGCGGCTATCTCACTGAAATGGTATATAAACCGGCGGTAATAGTTGCACAGCCCGAAAAACTTGCCGTTTATTTTGTGGTTCTTCCCAATTCTTTACAGCTGATATTAGCCGGGGATTTGGTTGTATGCCGTTAGAGCTGACAACGTGGCCCAAAAACAGGACTTGTGTCTTCAAAAAGTTGCACTTTGATGGCTTTAACTTTAGTACCACTGACTGCAGACTTGTAAAACCTCAGTGAGTCTCCTGAAATGCTCTTCAATGGTTGCACTGTAAATGATGATGTCATCCAAATAGATCAAAAGTGTTTTCCATTGCAGACCTCTGAGTATTAATTCCATACAGCGCTGGAACGTGCTGGGCGAGTTACTAAGCCCAATGGGAAGCTTGACATACTCAAAGAGGCCCTACTTTGTAATGAAAGCAGTTTTATGTCTATCTTGTGGTTAAACTTCGAGTTGCCAGTATCCACTTTGAAGATCCATGGTTGAAAAGTATTTCGCCGATGCCAAACAATCCAGGCAAGTGTCAATTCTGGGTAGTGGGTAAGCGTCCTTGACCGTGACCTCATTAAGTTTTCTGAAATCGCAGCACCAGCGCACAGTGTTATCCCGTTTTCGGATGAGGACAACCGGACTGGCCAATGCAGAGGTAGAAGGCACAACCACACCTGCATCCAGCTGTTGCTGTAAATATGCCTCCTCTGCCTCAAATGCCCGTGGTGTACGCCTGAGAGGCTGTCTGATAGGGTCGGATCCGTTGACATCAATCCGATGCTTGAGAACAGTGCAGGTACCAAGATCTAAGTTATTTTTAGCAAAAACATCACTAAAGTCTGATAAAATTCTGGCGAGCGCCTCTGCATGTTCTGATTGGTCTAAATTTTCCCGGCTTTGGGCAAACAAATCCTGTAGATGGTCTGGGACAGGTGTATGTTGGGCACTGAGGGCATCATCAACCAAATTCTGCACGTGATACAACGTATCTCTAACATTCATATCATGTGCTAATGATTAATGCTCAACATCTGGGTAGGGGCCATCTCTATCTAGCTTAAAGTCACTTTGTGTATTTGGCTGAACAACCTCATCAAAAGGTTGGAGCTCTCTCAGCTTCCATGGATGAGAGGTTCATCTCACGTACTGGAATAACATTTCTGCTTGTATTGACCAAAGCTCTGGCAATAATGAGTGCTGGGTTATTGGTAGGATGAGGCTCCATCAGGGCCATCTCTACAGCATTATGAGATCTGTTTGTTATCTCCCCAGGGATGATAATTTCTGAATTGGCTGGTAGCTTGACAGTCTTGGTAAGAACCACCGGGGAGAGAGGTTCTGTCTTGCGAGTCACCTGGCAGGGTACCCATTGACCGTCTATCAGCAGGCCCTGCCTAGTGTTAAATGTGATATTGAAAGCATCCAAGATATCACAAGATATCATCTGCTATAGAAGGCAGGTACACCGGCCATTCAAAATGAAGCGAACCAATGGTGATAGGGATGACAGCAGTTCCAGGGGTTGGCATGATTTTATTTTCTTCTGCAACAATTAATTGCTGGGGTGCCGGAAATATTTCAATCTCTGTGCTCTTAGGGAGCTGGTTAAAGATATTTTCTTTCACAATGGTTACCTCAGCTCCAGTATCTATAGTGGCAGTCAGGTCCTGTTCACATACTTTAAGATCTACTTTCGCTGAAACAGGCTCCACCTGATGTACATTCAGATGTCTGTCTCTATATTCACTCTCAATGGGAGACAAAACTTCATTGGTATTAAGGTTTTTCTGTTTTGACTTTTTAGGGATGCTGGTTGTCTCCAGTGGTCCGTCGGGGTCTAGAATATCCGTTGGGCCACAAGAAAAACACACATCTCCAGTAGTAGTATTAGCATCATTGACAAGAGTGTTCGGGTTTGGCAGACAGATGGCTGAACCCGGGCTCATGGGTCCAGCCTGGTCTATTTTAAACGACCCTGATTGGGAGTAGCAAGGAGCTGTGGTTGTGAGCAACAGGACAATATCGTGCCATATGTCCAATCTCATGGCACACATAACATTCTACAGTAAAAAGCCTCTTCGTCGGCTCCACATTCATTCCCTGAGTGTCGCCCCCGAGGCCATCTTCATAAACAATAATCTAGGCCGTCTACTCATTCCTTGAGTGACACCTGCATGCCTTCTCGGCTCCACACTCGTTCCCCGAGTGTTGCCCCTGAGGCCATGAAACCGACCTCCCGGAGGTCTGACATTAAACGACTGGACTCCTGAAGTCCTAAATTTCTCTTCATAACCTCCCTGACGTTTACCATATCTCTGACGGCCCAACTCTTGAGTGCCGCGCATCGGAAAATTCTCATAATTAGGATCCTTTTTCACTGACGTTCATTTCTCTGGTACGTATTTGCAGGAGCTGCTGATATAGGGGTCCCCATTCATTGGGCAACGAGCCTCCCCAGCAGATACCTCCTCTTTGGAGAATAGTTCTCGTACCTGTTGCAAAATGCTATTAGTAAGCCCTTGACACATGGACTGAAAACGGTCCTCAGTTACAAAAAGGGGTCGACTTCCCTGAGTGCTCGGAGTTTTAGGCCCATTGTCCCCGTCTACTCTCCTTGCGGTTAAAGGCTCTTTTTGAGAGATCGGCAACACCCGTGCCATTCTATTAAATCAAGTGCTTCCTCAACACTTGACGGTCTCTTGCTCATAACATCATATACCAGAGCAGGATCTGGTAGTCCTTTGACAATACATTCGGTTAACATGCTATTGTATAGCTGACTCCCTTCAAGTCCGGGGTAAGCTTTGGCCATAGTCTCCCCTACCCGAGCAGCATACTCTTGTAAAGTCTTTCTTGATTCTTTCTTTACCATAGTGAGGGTGGCTCGATGAGTCTCAGGCAAAACATTATCCCCAAATCTTCTCCTCAGGGCTGACACTAAATCAAATAGATTCATTCTGGTATGGGAGGGTAGTCTTGAAACATAGGCCAAAGCCCCATCCTGTAGACTGGACTTCAAATATCCCACTCCTGACACCAGTTGTCGCGGGCCCGGCCTCCCTGACGTTGGCGGGAAGCTGGGACATTCTGCTGTTACAGGAGCTTCTTTATTATGTTATTTTACTATGTCAGGATGTCACGTTTAGTTGAAACTATGGGTCCTTATTTCTCACAGGTATACTATTATTTAATGGACCTTGGATGACTGCTGGTTAGGCTTGTTATTTAATCTGGGAATCATTGATTCACACTACCATACACACCCACACACCTCATGCTGGTTCTCACAATAATAAAAAAGTCATTGAGTAAGTTTAAATATTGTTAAGAAAAACCACATTACAAAATCTCCTCCCAGGAGGTTCCACCAGACGGGTGCAACATGCTGGTATATCATATTTACATGCTTAGTAATAATACACTACAAATTACCATGTTATAGAGGCATCCTGTTTAATCTAAATCCTGGTCAGCTGACAAATAATTAAAGCCTGAAATATTCTACAGCCAACTGTTACCCGGCCACATAGATAAATTAATGTACCATGGCCCATGCAAAATAACCAGATTCAGAGATCATTGTTTCCAATTAAACTGTGGCCTGAACACATAACCTCCTTACTACTGAGCAGGCCTAATGTGGCGTATATGGGCCACATGAATTTCACAAAGGATCCCCCGACCCACACCTTGGGACACAAATTTCCTTGCCCCAACATTACTGAACACAGGCCGTGACCCAACTTTCCGGGTCACAGACTGTGACACAACTTCCCGGGTCACAGGCTGTGACACAACTTTCTGGGTCACAGACTGTGGCACAACTTCCCGGGTCACAGGCTGTGACACAACTTTCTGGGTCACAGACTGTGGCACAACTTCCCGGGTCACAGGCTGTGACACAACTTTCTGGGTCACAGACTGTTGCACAACTTCCCGGGTCACAGGCTGTGAAACAACTTTCAGGTTCACAGACTGTGGCACAAATTCCCGGGTCACAGGCTGTGACACAACTTTCCGGGTCACAGGCTGTGACACAGCTTTCTGGGTCACAGACTGTGGCACAACTTCCATAATTGGGCTTAAAATCTAAAATCCCTTAACTGACCAATTTCAACCAGGTTATAGTACCTACATGGCTATCTGACGGTCAAAGGGCCCAATAGGAGGTATAAAACCTAGACAATGCCGGGGGTCTGACAGGTCTGGAATCACGAACCAGTCAAGGTTAACTGTCACTTGGACAGGGCCCTCTTTATATACTCTCTAGGCTTGTGACCAAAACTGGTCACATACCACGTGACCTTGTGGCCAAAATAGAGGCCGCCTACTATAGTCATTAAATCCTGATAAAGATTATATTTATTACAACAGATCCATGATCAGGATGATTATAGTTTGTTAATTCTACTTATTAACAATTATATTTACGAAATATTACTATGTTTAATGGTTGAACAATCCCGAGACTAGCCCCTTTTACGGGTCGCGTGAGGCCGTATCACTACACAGAAAATAGTCCCGGAATGTTGTCAATGAACGCTGGTCAGCTGATTCGCACCATGGTTTTCCCAGGGAATAAACGGCTATTATTTGCCATGACACACGTCAAATTACCAAAGAAAATGATCGTGGAGGTCTACTTAATATCAGACCGTTGAGGTAAGACCAAAATAACGCTGAATTAGATGCCATTCCTAGGAGTACTTCATTATCGCTCGGCCGCTTATGTCGTGCGAGAACCATGTGCTTTCAACGTAAATACAGGATTTCCAGCCGCCGGTCATACTGACTTTATCGGGAAAATAATAATAATACTAGTGTAAATAGCCTGTTAGAAGGGTTATGAGTAAAATTATGAACCCTGTCGATTATAAAAGTGCATGGCCATCTCGGCGCATGCAAGTTCACGTTTCCGTGACGGTTGTAATTATATACAGATGGTGACATGCACTAACCGGAACACGTACCCAACGGGTTTCTGTATTGACTGTACTGTCAATGCGACAAGTGACATCACTATTACTAATAACAATACTGGTAAAGGCAGTAATAATGCTCTGGTTAATATCAGTACTGTAACCAGTAACAGTAAAACTTTGTGACACCCTACGATGTTTGTATTGACTGTACTGTCAATACAAGTTACAACTACTGAACTAGACTAGTGACTTCCCTATTACTAATAATGTTACTGATAACAGTATTAATGCTCTAAATACATGATCAATGTCAACTAGGAAAGGTTCGAAAAAACCGTGACAGATGATACAACCTACATTATCTTCATTAGTTGCATGTGTATGGACATATTTCCACAATGTCAGTCGGCTATTAGTCATAACCAATGGGTCCCTTATTATTTTAAAATTTGACAGTTGTGACATGTCGACTGTGCTGCAGGAACTGACAAACCAGAATGTGACAGTTAAAAATAAATTTAAAATAATGTGCTTTCTTATGAAAAAATTAACAAGCAGGTCAACCATTGTCTGGTTTATTTATTAAACTTTATAATGTCCAGGTTTTTAATGTCTGAAAAAAAATCAATTGTGTTTCAATCCTTGAAATAATGTTTCCTTGCTCACCTTTTCTTTCCTCTTCCATGTCATCAACATGGGAATAGCATCCTTCTTGAGTCTCCGGTGTTTCGCATGTTTTGATAATTCAAAGTGTGAGGATGGGAAATGCTGTGAACAAACATAATCATTTGGTTTTGGCTGCCACAACTTCTTATTGGTATTTGTGATGTCCATTCTGTTTATTGCTTGCACCCATTTCTTTCGTCGCAGAGGTTCCTTTGGAAACCTGTTAAGTGTACAATGCTATATGTTACCACTGGTAACAGGTATTTATATCAAATTTCATTTACTCGCAACCAGGGTTACCCTAGGAAATTCTACCTTCTGGAAATTACCGGGAAGTCCCACCCTGGGAAATACTCATGTGGCTGGGAAATAAAAAATATAAATTTATATTTGTGTATTTAATTAACAATAGATGTTAACAAAGATTTTAATTATTTACCACTGGCATATTTAACCCATTCAATATAATTAATTTGAAAGCTTGTTTGCTGTCAGATGTGTTTCATTTTGTCAGTTAGTAACATAAATGTCATTTCTTCTTAAAGAAAGCAAAGCTAAAAATAATAATACACACGTGATAGAGAAAGACAATAAAAATAAATAATAAAAATCTCTTAATTACACATTAACTATTAAAGCACAATTATAAGGGGGTGGTGGTGTAATGGTTAAGGTGCCAGGCCCATGATAGAAAGATCATGAGTTGGAATCCCATCGTGCTAAGACCCCTAGTCAATTTCCAAACCACAAGTGTGCCTGAGATCTGTCCACCCAGCATTAGAAAGGGTACTAGTATACTGGGAAGGTAACCTGTGATGGACTAGCATCCCATCCAGGAGGATTTTAACTAAATATAAGTCTCTTCAAATTACAGAAACCACGATAAGCTGTGGCCTGATAAGCCAGTTAGGCTGGGTTGTAAAGCCCAACAAACTTTACCTAAATACACATTTTACCAATAACAGTGCTTGTAGAGTGTCTTATAGAAAGTGTGAGTACATGTGAATGGGGATAATACACACACAATTTTCAGAGACTATTAAAGGATGTTTTATGCCCTGATAGACGGCGGCCGATATGTCCCTATACCGTTAAAATAACATTGAAATTTCTCTTAACATGTGTTCCACTGTTGAAAGATCAGTTTACACCTATAGCAATATTACACTTAATCAGATTTATTATGAAATGTTATTGTTTACAATAATTCAAACATTAAAAAGTAAAGTTATTTGAAACAGCTTTGTCCCGAAAGAAACATTGAATGATTAAAAAAATTTGTATCCTTGTCTTAATTTCATAATTAATGCCATAAAACATATTTAACACTTTCGCTGCCTATGACGAGTATACTCGTCATATTTTCTGATTCCCCCAGTGCCTATGACGGGTATACTCGTCATGAATTTATCAGCAATTTTCAGTAAGAAATCTCTTAAATTTATCAATAAACTCTGTGCAGGTGAGTAGTAGTTCATTTATAAATTGGTTTCTTGTCATGAAATAGTAAAATTTGTAATTCATCAGTGCGCTTGATAACTCGAAAGCAAGAAAGGTTTTGGGAGCGTGAAAATATCCACGGCTCTCGTCCTTTACCGTGAAATAAGTTCATGACCCGCTGTAGTGTAAAATTGATACTGTGTCGGAGTATTCCTTAGAATCAAACGAAAGCGAGGACCGCATAAAAATCTTTCTTGTTTTATATTTGGGCGTATTTTAGCCACTTACTTGCGGCAAACCCGCTGGTGAGACGGAGGTGTGACAGATCGCACCTTAGGTGTGAACTCGAGATAGCGAGGCGTGAAGTCGTTCAGGTTTATTGCCCCGCGAGGACAGCCTATTGCGCAATCTACAACAATAGGGCGCGTGCCACATGCCTGACACACAGATCGGCAGGGTAATCAGAACGCGGCTGCATATTATTGGTTTGGCATATTTGGATGTCTCACGTATCCTATACATTTAGAGAAAGCAATATGCTTGTGTAAGTACCTTCGCCAACAAGTGCATGTAAATTGTAAAATTCTGAAAGAAAACTCGGACGATCACTTGCGGAACATGTTGGCCCTTTTGTGCACCGACAATCCCAACCGCACTTTGGAATTCACCATATGCACCCCGACGTATGACTTTCAGACAATTCATAATAAAGTATTATATCATGAGCCCTAGAGTTGATCATATTAGGTTACACTTTGATCACACGCATTTTTCGTACAATTCCCGGCTTCGTTTGACGGTGACAATGACCACAGGCGCTTGAATCGCTATTTGTGTTGATATTGGTTTAAATACTATTCAATTTACCTTAACAACGATCCCCTACCGTTTAATGAGCTGTAAACCATGTAATATAGCTTGCCGGTACTTGTTTATATAATAGACATACAAGGCCGGCATCCACGTCTGCGGACGAGTCTGTATCCATTAAGCAAGGAACAGACCGGGTGTTTCCAAGATCAGCACTGAAGGTTTTGCCACTATGTGATTGGCTTGGCGATGAGGTCAGCATGGACTGGTAACCGGGCTATAGCGTGCGATGCTCATCTCTAATTCGCGTCCTGATTGGCTGAGTATGGTAACCGGTTATAGCGCGGGGTACAAGTCATGTCATCGGTGTCAGGGAAAACATTCGTAACATAAACAAACCCACGTGGGCAGGATGGATGCGCCCCTCCCACTTCTTTGTTTTTAGTTTCGTTTACGATTAACGTTATCAGTGCACGACAATGAAAGTAATCAGTTACCAGCCATTTGAAAAAACTTATGAAATGATTTTCTGAACATTTTGGAGGAATGTTATTGAAAAGGATCAACTCTGACGATGTGTTTTGCTTCAGCCGCAATGTTACCTGAGTGCTGCCAGCCAAACTTGGGGTCAATTGCAGGTGTTTTTTCTTCACAACAGGTAAGTGTTTTACATGACATCTTTTGTAACAAGTTGGGCGCAAAATTAAACATCATGGATCTTACAAAAGAGCAAGATGATATTGTTTCTGCGTGTGTAAAAGGCTACAACTGTTTAATCACGGGCCAATGTGGAACTGGAAAGACTGCAGTTCTGAGGTAATGAGTTTTCAACTTAAAATTAATATTTTCCACTGCTTTCCACTTAAGATTAAATAAAATAGGTTAAATAGGTCCGGAATATTGCACAATTGCAATAAATACCAAAGAAAAGCAAATTTAAAAGTTTCAACGTTACCATCCTCATAGTCATAAGACAAACAGCTGATTTTTGGGAGAAAATTAATTTGATAGCCATATACATTGATTCCCCATATATAATAAATTCTCACCCATGAAATATATAATATTATATGTGTTTTGGGAGCATATGCCGCACATCAGTGCCATTACACCCTTATCACCCAAAGACCCATAAATCTCTCTCAGACATCCTTACACAAACACAAGAACAATATCATACATATTCTATTTTATTCTATATTTTTTATTAGAGGTTACATTCAGGTAGAATTAGGCGAGGTGATTGAATTCAATTCATTGTGATAAAATATTTTTTACTGATGCACGGAACACTTAAAATGTCAACACAATCAGAGGGTTATCTGTCATTTGACCTTATAGTGTAATACACTAAAGTGTACATGGTAAGTGAGCTTGTATGTAAAGTTTACATCTGAATATTGACAAAACATCTTCTTGAGCAATGACAATATAATTTCAAAAATCTTATTCATAGATTATAAGCTCTGTCTCTATGCTTGAATGAATTTCATTGCAATGGACACACAAGTGTCATTACATGGTTAACAACTGAAACCTCCAGCTGTGATATTGCATGTGATAACAGAATTTATTATCCTTTCCTGTAGAATCAATTGACACTTTGTTTCTGACGATTAGCATAAGGATAGGTCCATGTTTATATACTCACACTGACACAGTGAGACATGGCATATTATCTTGAATTAAGATATTGTTATATCTCAGTGAAATAGCTTCATCAGATAGACATGGATCTAACATTTCATTATACATAATGCTTTCTGGTTGTAGACTTGTATGAAGTTAAGTGAAAGTAATGTTTTAAATTTTAGTGTAAAATAAAGAAAATTTGACATATAGTTGTAACATTAATCAGCTATCAAGGAATAAATGTATTTCATGTATAAACATATAAAAAACACAATGTTACTCCTACATAGATGTTAATTATATATTGTGAAAACAGACCCAATGGCTGTTTTTTTTTTCCTTAGCAAAATATTTATCAAGAAAATCTAACTGAAGTTTTATTAGCTAAACTGGTGTTACATGACATCCCGGCTGTCATGCATGTGCAATGAATTCAGCCTTATCAGGTTAACAATTATTCCTCCAGTTATCCAACATGTTTCACAACAAATAATATAAAAGTTTTTTTAAAAACACCATAATTCTGCACTTGTATTCATGACTTGTTTATGAAAACAACGTATCATATATGGGACCCAATCCTGCAATAATTCCTCGTGCTACCATATATAAGATAACAGATTCTGTAGCTGTGTATATTATTAGGCAGACTTAATGTTGTACTGTCTTTTATTATTATCATACATAATGAAACATATTTTTCAGTGCACTTTAATTGTACCATCTAACTTGGAAATAATTATGATATGTTAATCAATTATGTGCATGTTTTATAATAAAGATAAATAAACAACTTGAGGTGGTTAGCTAAAAATATCCTTCTATAATGCTAAACATTATAGCTACAGAGTTGTATGACATTTGTCAGTTCATTGTCGAACAATTAACATTTAGAATTATGTAGAAGTTTCCACATGCACAAAAGCCACACTGGCACCGACCCAAATTAATATTATTTACAAGACTGTTATTCTTCTTAACCTGGGTTGTATGTATGGCTGCATGTATGATAGTATCTACTGCTAGCCTGATCCTCAATAAGGATACATTGTGATCAATAACTCTGAGTTTAAGCAAAACACAGAAACATAATTTTGGCCAATGAATTTATCCATTGCATATCTCAGGTCAAGCAAGCATATATAAAGTCTTTGACACACGTGGCGTCTCAGTGTGTATCCAAACAGTTACTCTGCAAAAACTTGGTCCAGCAATACTTGAGCAAACACGGGAGACTGACAGCACATCATTCATAATTAAAACAAGAAAATTTGTTGACAGAATGCCATGTCAGTATTCACATTATATACATCTCATGTTATTGTCTACAAGGAAATGTGGCTTTATAAAGAAAAATAGTTGGTGCTATGCATATTTAGAATGTGACATTTGACTCTTATGAATAAATATTCTTTAATAGTGTTCAGACCTTGTACACAGCAGTGTTTAACAAGTACTAACTCATCAAAATACCCCCAACAAATGAGAATTTGTAATGGTGAATACTTCATAGTAACTATAAATATATACATCATGTTCATGTGTTGGGGGTATTATTTCTTACAACAATCTAGCCAACATGTTTTTTTTCTTCGGTTTTATTGGTCCAGGTGCAGTTGCATTGAATGGTAAGGCTTTACTGCCAGAATTTGCCTTCCTGGCCACAGTGGTTTGACCAAGGACTATAGAGTTCACTCCTGGGCCATACTGAGATATAGTTGGATTTGTATTCATTCCATTGCAAAGCCCTCGTTGCTGGCAGAAAAAGTTTTCAATGACATCTGAATTGAAGAATCCTGGCCGGACAGTGACACCACTTGCTGTCCAGCGTTTACACAACTCAGTGAAGCCAATGATACAAGAATTTATATCATCCCTTGTTTCTCTTGTTATCAGATTTTTGGTAGTCTCCAGGGTCTTATCATCTGTGACATCTTGTTCCCAGTCATTGAAAAATGACAGGACCTGGGACAGCTGGGCTAGTCTCTCATCACAAGCAGATGTAATAGGGCGACTCTTGTCGCTAAATATTTGTACAAGTGTGCCTGTGTGTTTTAACAAAGTGATGGTCCCTACAAGTTTGTCTGACAGGTTGTTTGCCTCTGCATAGGCCTGCATTAGATACAACATGTTCTGATCAAGCACTTCCAGTGCAAGATGATTCCTCATCTTGTTGCTTGGAGTAAGCTCAATGTGCTCTTTTGTGAGTTTGTGGTTTATGGACAAGCCATTGACAAAACTGAATTTGTAAGCTTCCTGCCAGTGCTCCCAGGTTATCTCATGTTTCTTCCAAAGTAAATATCGGCCCTTGCTGTTTCTATGTTCTTGCCTGCTGGATTCCAAGTTATTTCTTATTTTTTTTATAACATGTTTGGCATCTTGTACAATTGTGATTTTTTTGTCTTCATCAAATATATTGGGCAATGTATATAGATTTGCTCTGGCGTTTGGACACATGGCTTTGCAGCAACATCTGTTTGTGGATGCTCCATCCCACATAATGTAGTCAATGTGGAAACCTTGCTCTTCTATTAAATCAACTAGGTCCCAGATTGTCCACATCAGTTGGTGGGACATGGCTGTGGTGGTGGCATAAAATGCAACAGGCCAGCGAAACCCACCAGAACCAGCAAAGACATACTGCAGGGCATGAGTAGCCATCTTGACATGTTTTTTACCGGCAGTTATCACTTCTATGTTATTGAGGACAGGTCCCATATCTCTATCCCCAACTAAATGCCAGGTGTCTCCTCGTCTCACAATTTGAATGTCATCTTGAACTGACATTTCATCGATAATAAGCCCTCCATGCCTGCCACTTGTAGGTACTTTCTGTCTGTCTGCCTCTTTTCGCATCCACTTGAGCATATCACCTTGTGGACCTGGTGACTGGTCGATACAATTTTTGTACACACGCAGCCACCTCTCACTTGGCAGAATTAGCATGCCACTTTCTTTTAGATCTCTGTATGCTTTGGGCGAACGGCAGTACAGAGTAAGACACATGCTAAGTACATCTTTATTCCACCTTCTATGGCGGGGGTCTTTATTTGGCTCTGCCATGTTTCTAAGCTGGGACTCTAAAAAATTGTTCAACATTTTAGGCATATCACTTGCAGGTGCATAGCCGCCTTGTATGGCACAGTCAGAGGTCTGCAGTTCTTGCGCTATGGACTGCTTTGGTATCAGTCCATCCTTTTTGTCTTCTGTCTTATGGGTCTTAGGAGCAGAGTTCCCACTGTCAGCATCACTTATTCTTTTTGTTGCCTTGGCAAGTTTGCTGGTTTGGAATTTGCGTCGGCACACAACACACGTGTTTCTCCGCACAGAAGGGAACTGTCCTGTGGCAGTTTTTGGACCATATTCGAGTTTGTTCACTGTTTTCATCTCCAAGTATGGCCATGGTCCCTAAAATACAAGAAGAATCGTGCCAGTGGTTATCTTGATAACGTTTATATGTAGAAACATCTGATGAGTAATACTGTGTGTCTGTGGAAAATACATTGCAGTTTATTAGTTGCTTCAGTAAACACAATACCACTTCAAGCTGTCAAGAAAACATACAGAGTTTGGCCATATAACCTGATGAGTCATAAAACAGAGTGAAGTATTAATGAAAAATGGACTTTCCATTCCAGAAAAGGGTGAAATTTAATAAAGTTATAGACATATGTAGACCCTTCCCTGACCACTGTCCTTTTTCCTGGGAAGTGATGGTGGGTTTTGAAATATCAAGAAGTGACAGTTTAGACATAAGCCTTCATAAAGAAAAGCATAAATAGTAAATATAAGTCTTATATATGCCGTTTATAAAAATACACAAAAAATCTATGAAAATTCTGATAATTAAGAAATTATACCTGTGACAGCTTTAGGTGGAATGGTAGTCTCCCAGTCTGCTCTTGCAATGCCATAGCACAGGGGGATAGCTTGAACCATCCTTATGATTGCATCAATATATCCTTGACTGAGAGAAGTCTGAGTAGACATTCCATTCTTAGCCATATCAAGAGTGTATGTGGCCCCCTTGTCAAGTCCTACTGTAATACCCAAAATGCATCCTGCACTCACTGACACACTGAAGAACACAGTTTGCTGGTTTATCATGACATTACTAGGAACAGTGAAAGTCAGTTTTCCTGGTGTGTCACAAGATGCTCTACAGAAGTCAGGCAGTACCACCTCTGGCATGATATAAGCATGATCTGTTGGAGCAGATTTTAGAAACTTTATGCCATGATATTGAAGGGAATTTAACCGATCTTTAGTGATGATCTGCCGAGTTAAATTGCCATAGAGTTTACTGATGATTATTCCAACCGCTGTCTTGGATGCTGGTATTAGGCCATTCCTCTGACAGTGTTCCTGGTATGCAGCATACAGTTCTGACACTAGGAGGCTGCTTGTCCTGTCTTCCTTCAAGTTGTAAGCCAGCCTGTAAAATGGATGACAGTGGATAGTCTAAGACATTTTTTATAAATAAGACTTAAATAAATTTCATATAAAAAACATTATCCCCCATAGTCCTAAAAACAGCAAACCATAATATTTAATTCCAATATCAACTATTTTGTGGTATTTAACTGTAAACTTTTGTGCAAGAAATGATGGTGTGTAATTTAAACTAAATATTTCATATATTGTCAGGTCAGATATTATATTTACAATAAAAGGTGAAAAAATGTTTCATCTTTGGAAAATGGACCTCTGTATATAATGTTATAGATTATATTTTTATTTTACAGAAAGATAATCCAAGTACTGAGAGGAAAGCCTCATGGCAAGGCAGTAGCCATTACTGGTACCACTGGGATGGCCAGTCTGAACCATCATGGAGGGACAACCATTCATCACTGGGCAGGACTTGGGGATGGAAGATATAGCAACTCACAGATTGCTACATCTATAAGAAACGAGGACCAGTATATAGAGACCAGAACAAGAATATGTTCCTGTCAAGTTCTAATTATAGATGAAATAGGCATGCTGAGTTGCAAACTCTTCGAGCAGGTAGAATACATCTGCAGATATGTCCGGGACAGTGGAACAGTGTTTGGAGGCCTGCAAGTGATTGTGGCAGGCGATTTCCGCCAACTTCCCCCAGTTCCTAACCATCTTTATGAAGATGGCGGAGAGTTTTGTTTCAAGTCACCTCAGTTCAAAGAGGCCTTTAGACACAAATATAATTTAACCAAGGTGAATCCTTATATCTTTATAAAAGAAATTTGAATTGTAGTCTGAATAACTAATTTTTATGTGAAATACATCAAATACATTTTATGCCTTAAACATCAAATTAAATGTTTTACATGCCAAGGTAAATGTGGAACCCCCATGATAGTGCCAGCTTTGTACTGTGCCAGTTTCAGTACTGAAATAGTAGTTGTGGTTTATATTTAATACAGATGGACCTTTGAGTCATGGACACATTGTGCAATTCAGTGAAATACGTAGATAGTCATGACCACTTTCTCCACATATCATGTAGTACATAACATCTTGCAAAACGTTTAACTTAATATGAGCCATGCATTATCAAATGTTTTAGTCATTTTTCTAAAATGTGTGTTAGGTTCTACGGCAGCATGAACTGGATTTAGTTGTGGCCGTGCATGAGCTTTGTGAGGGAGAGCCATCACCCAGGACAGAAGCTCTTATGAGACAGCTAGGGCGACCACTTCCGGAGGGCACAAATCCTATACAGTGAGTTAATTCATTTTATTATTTTTCTTGATTAAGTGTCACTCTTCACCCAAAAAACATATGGACATATAGACAGCATTCATTCATAGATGTATGTCTTTCACTGGGATGACATTAAGTCAGTTAAAATAATAAACCTGATCAGTTAACTCATATGAATAAAACATTTGCACAAAAAAAAACATCATTGGTGATAGCAATAGTCTTAACTATTAAAACTGATAGTAATAACCATAGTTCATGAACAGGACAAGTTTCATGACAGTCCAGGCAACATTTATTAAGAAACTGAAGCAATTTATGATTGATCTGGTTTTAATGTGTTTATAATAATTACTGAGAAGAGTCACATATCCTGAGGCACTGAAACTAGATCAAGTTATCAATGTCTGCATACGTAGATGAAATTAACCTAATTTCATTTTTCTAAGGTTTCCCCAGGCCCTACCTTGATTTTAAGAGAAATTTACAGACCAAATAGGGTATACAATTAAATGTTGTTAATAGATAATCTGAATGCCAGGCATTAAACAGATAAAATGTCATTCAAAAGCAAATTAAGCATACCATCAGCTGAAGTATCAAAATCTTTATTGGATGATAAGCTTTTTTATTAACGGCAACTTTATAGACATTCAGAGCACTGCAAGAGTTGTAAGAATGAAATAAATACTTAAGAAATACCTGATATTTTAATGTTGTATTTATTTAATGTTTAATTGTTTATTTTTTTTTTGTGTCAGGCTGCATGGAACAAGATTTGATGTAGACATATTGAACCATATAAGGCTGCAAGAGATTGAGGGCCAGGAAAGGGTGTACAGATCTACAGACACAGGTACAGGTTTTCTGATAAGAATAACATGATGTATCCCAAACCATAGCTTGTGTTGTGTAAATCAAACATCAGGACAGCATGACAAATAACCAACACGAAAATATCCTAGAATTCATTCCCTTCTTTGTATTGACAGTGATTTTTTATTGGATCATAAAATGATATACATTTTATTTACTGTTTTTTTAGATGCAAAGATTAAAAAAAATGTCCAGCATACTAAATGTGTGGTATAAACGGAACTGCCTGATTTCTTTACTTTAGGTCAAAAGAAAATAGTGATGGTCCTTTGTCCGTCGTCCGTCCGGCTGTCGCCTGTTGAAAGTGTAGGTTTCGAAGGCTTTGGAATTATAAATTCAAAGTTCAGCTTACAGTTAGATGTTCCTTAATTCTTATACCAAACCCCAGACTAGGAATTGAGGAAAATCTCAATTTCATATTAAAAACCTATTGTTTCACAATTTAAGACTGCCTTATACCCAAACAAATTATTTCGTTCAGTCAAAGTTGGCATAACTATCCCTCTATATGTTTCCAGTATCCACATTACAGGTAATAGGTCTACACTGCAGACTTTTTATGAGTGACCCAATGCAGCCCAGACAAAATATATTGTCCAGATATCAGGAAAAAAAATTTATGAACTTTACATGGTAACTGTTAAAGCTGGAGAGCCTCTTTCAAGCAACTAACTTTATTCAATGAAGATTTTACTAAATGCCAGAAATAAGGTCCGGATTTGGTTATTCTGTCATTGTGTAGTTCTTTGCTTAAATGTAAAATCAATACCTTACAGTTTTTGCTTCTTTAATGCCCTATTTAATGTTATTTTTAAATTACTTTTATTTTATTCTGCTCACCTAACAGGAGATCTGAGAAAATTGTCTGGTTGCCCTGCTGAGAAATTTCTGCAATTGAAGATAGGTTGTCCAGTCATTCTTGTTAAGAATTTGCATGGTAGTCTCTGCAATGGGCAACGTGGGGTAATCAGAGACATAGAAGACACTGGGCCAGTGGTTGACTTCGGATTCAGTTTGTGTCACATCAAGCCAGTTAGTTTCCATGTGTGTGAACTTGGAGGGAAGATCCTGGCAGAGAGGAAACAGATCCCTCTGAAGCTCGCTTTTGCTATTACAGTGCATAAGGCACAAGGACAGACAATTCCCCACCTGATTGTGGACTGTCAAAATTTCTTCCAGCCTGGACAATTAGGGGTAGCAGTTGGGCGAGCAACCACCACTGAGGGCTTGCAAGTGTGCAACTATAATGCAGTGGCAGCCCGCCTGAAGCATCCACCTGAGGTGGCTGCATTCTATAAGGAACCATCCCAAGCTTTAGCTAGCTCAGTAGTTGATTGCTGCCAGAAGCCAGTGGTGTTGCCCATATTAACACAACCTCCTATCCATGGTGCCGGGGTGAAGTCTGCCTCATCACACCCTGAAAGCGACAGTGCCCGTGAGGAGGATCTTGGCATCCCCAGTTCAAGTGATGTTCCTGACTTTCCTCATAACATTTTTTCTTGTCTTGAGGAAATACTTCCTGCTCATCCTGAAACTGAAGAGCAGGCAGAGTTGTGCCGAGTGGGAGAATATCTCAGTGGTGAAAGCCAACGATTGCGGGCATTCCTGGCTCTATCCTTTGCCAAATGTAATGAACTGAAAAGAAAACATGCAGCAAACGACCAGAAAAGTGCTTCTTGGCTTCAGTTTATGTCTGCAATTTCCACATACCTCACTTGTGAGGAGTACCAAGAAATCCGTGGAAAGCTTTTTCAGAAGGCAGTTTTGACATCAGCTGAAAAGAAAGTCAGTGCACGGTTGGTTCGACACTGTGTTACCCTTATTACACAAGAGAAAGCAGTGGAAATAATTAAGAAGCAAGAAGACCAAGCTGTCCAGAATATTTGTGATGCAGACCTTGTCAAGAGTGAACATGAAGCATTTCGGGCAAAAATCCGCTACCTTGCTGGAGGCTGCATTCACAGGATTGTTCAACGACTACGTAGAACAACTAGAAATGTACTTCATTCTGCAAAAAGTCAAGGCCTACTTAAAGCTTTGTATGAGCGTATAAAGATACTATCCACCTTGAGAATCAGCGAAGCTAATATATTCAGAGAAACTAAAGATTTGGACAGTCTCAAAGAGATTAACTGGAAACAGGGGGACACCAGGGGTTTGTGTCATGTTGGTGACTCAGTATTTGAATTCTTTCTAGCTATGCAGTCTGTCATAGCTCCCTTGGTGACCTCTGAGTTTTTCCATTTGCACCTGGAAAACATGCATTCTTTTCTCCGGAATAATGTGCGTAACAGCTCAGACCTTGCACAGAAGTGGATGCAACTGTTTGAAACAGGAGAAAGCTCAGGGGAAGATGAAAAGTGGCACTCACTTAGAGAATCCTGTCTGATGGATCTGTATTACCTTGTAACAGATCACTTTGTCAAAATTATCCTTGCTGATAATCTGCGTTTGCTCAAAGAAACACTCCCTAAGGTTAAGAAAATGGCTCTGAGAGCTAAGATTTCTGCCGCCACAAAGAAGATAACTTCCACCCAGCCACAAGACTTAGAGGAACAGGCCTCTGTGGAATCAGCAGGCACATCCAAACCAAAGGGAGCATGTAAGCACAAACAGAGCAGTTGTGCAGATTCAGCCACCACATCCACAGAAAGCAAGAGGGGGAAAAGGGGGGGGGGGTAAGAAGAGCAGTTCAGTATTAGCAGACCCACAAGAGGCAGATGAGGGAGACATATATCCTTGTGGCATCTGCGGTGAACCTTGTCTGGACAACCCCACCAGGAAGTCAGATTATAGTATTGGCTGTGACTCATGCCAAAAGTGGTGTCACTTCAGTTGTGTGGGCCTTACAGGCAAAGAAAAACTTAAAAGAACATGGATTTGCCCTTCATGTTCAGAAAGTGGCACAAGTGGAGGTGCAAGGGGAGGAGGCTCAAGAAAGGGAAGGAAGAGCTTCAACTGAATTTAAAATAGCCTTATATCAAAACCACCTTTTCATATCCTTCATAGTCTGTGCAACTGTTATCTAATATGTTTTCCTTGTACATGCCTAGCATTAGGTCAAAATGGTGTATAATGCACTTTGCCACAAAAGCAGCTATGATATTTACCCACATGATATGTTCACTGGTAACTGTTTTAACTGTTCTTAATTATTTTATACCGATCTTACCAACAATTCAGGTATTTGTAAATGTGCACAAGAAATAAGGCCTATACATGTTATTCCGTTAAAGTTATTATTCTAAATGTCTGCCTTAAATTTTGTCCATTTTTGATATACACGTTTATGTCAGATAAGTTCATTAGTGTGAGCCATAGCCATGGTGTGGCTTCTGACTGTCACCTGTCATTTGTTAGCATAAGCGGTAATAGTGTAATTATATTATTTGTATACAGGTCCCGTGTTTTTTTTATATCATGGTGACACCCAGGTCGATTGTCTATAGCACCATTGGGTCCTGGGTGTATGAGGTTCACATTTCTGGGTCATAAAACAGAGGAATCCATAAAGAAGCACTGGTATGCGATTGATACACAGGCCTTGGGCACAGCCTTCCCTTTATGGCTACAGAGTACTTTGTTGGGGCTGACTGTGGAAAATCTCACCCAGCCATGGCTGGGATCGAACTCATAACCTCTTGGCTTTGGGTACTCTGTTCTACCGATACACTGTGGAAGCGGGTTTTGCAGAGAAATTAACAGTCACACTCACAGATGTTAATATTAAAACAGCAACCCCAGAATCTAATGATATTGTAGTGCTACTGTCGATTATTTTACTAACAAACAAAAAAAAAATCAGATAATAAGGTTTTTGTCTGAACCATTAAGTAAATGAAGAGTTGCTACAGGTGACATACATCCAGAATGCATGGGCCTGTGTTCACTGTGTCTTTTAATTTCTTTATCTGGACCTACTCTGGAAAGTATCTTGTCTAAAGAGATTTCATGTTTATATTGGTTGGCTCATACTTTGGAGTTCAATTGTGAATATAGCAATGTGTTTTGTACCACAAATTAATATGAAACACACATTGCAAGAATGTATGTTTGGAGAGAACCATCCACATTTATAATGATTTGTAAATTTAAAAAAAAATGGTCCTGGTGTCATATGCAACAACACTAGTAGCTATGAATACATGACTCGTGTGGCTAGTAAACCTTGATTGGATGGACACTGGTTGGACATTTGTCAGAGGGGACACCAATAGCTTCCAGGAAATGATAGACTTTCATTGATGCCATTATGTGTGAGGAAATATGAGTTTAACACCAGCATGGATTTACCATGAATCATTTTATAACACCAAAACCAGTGGTAGGTGTAATGGGGGACTTTGCCCCATGAACTGTGCATCCAGCACCACAGGGTAGGAGGATGTCTGTAGTTCTTATATTTGGTATTATGTGAAAAATGATAATAGATCATGGATATGATGTTGGAACTTAAAAAAAATAAATCATTTATATATATATATATATATATATATATATATATATATATGAGAGAGAGAGAGAGAGGTGAAGATTAAGAGTGACACCTTATAGATAGACCAACTCATTCATTAACACACTAGGTCTAGCTAAAAGGTGTCACTCTTCCTCTTTACTCCTGATACACATTGAGTTTTATCATTACTGATGCTATGTTAGTTTATTAAATATACTTTAGCAGGACACGAAGGCCCTACAGGCATTAGAGACTTTGGGCTACAGAATGTTCAGCCAATAAATATGTTTACCTTGGAAGTGCTGCAGTGGTTTAATCTGGATACAGCACTGGATGCAGTGGCATTTTTCATACTGGACAGAGATTTGGTTGCCACAGAGTCGAGAAATAATGACTGAAGGAAACTGTATATTTTTTTAAATTTTAGAAATAGCTTGTTGGAACTCTTTGCATGCTAATCCTTTGAAAGATCAAAAAGAGGTTCTGCATGTTGATGTTTATGAAAATTGTTTTACATTATGTCAAAAGCCCTGTTAAAAACAAAATGTCTGTTTAAGAATTAAATTTTCTAATTTTAGGATTTGTGCTTTTCAGGTAATTTTAATCTGCAAAATTTTGGATCAGTGCCATGTGTACAAAGAATGATTTGAAAAGCCATAATATGAACCTACATTTATTCTTTTTCAGTTGTTTATTGATATATGTTATAAAAGTAGATGTTATACTTGTTGTGTTGATGCTGCAGGTGAGTCCACAGCATGAGATATTTCGAAAGTCTACATTTGGTGTTGATAGATGACACAGACTAAATTGAATAAGTTTTGCAGAAATGTATTGCTCAATGATCAGTACAATTAAATAAAAGTACACAAAGGATGGGAGTACATAAGGCTAAGATATATTAGATCACATAATGGTATGCAAATTATGTGTCAGTGTGTCCATTGTAAATACTTTGGTTCCAGTTTGCAAATTCATATATTTTTTAAACATATCTTTAAATGTAGAAGTTTTTTGTTAAAACTGTTATGGGGTATTAAGCATCATTGCAACTGACATGTTCTGTTAGAGATGGGTATCTAAACTCTAAAACAACTTTAACTAATATTAACAGTTTGTACTGATAATGGGAATTTACAGGTAATATTAACATAAGGTCATATCACTTTAGCTGATAAAGAAGTTTGCAGATGAATATAAAAATGCTCCTCAGTTTACGGAATATCCCTTGTGTATATATCTATTCAGATACAGATGCAGGGGTAGGGATGACATAGGATTGCTTCTAAAAACCTGAGTCATAGCATTCATATTAATTATCCATGTACCTCCTGTTCTGCTGAAAAAATAGTACATTTTGATTTTAAGACCAAATATATCAGCAAAAACATCCTTAAAAATCAAATTTGACATTTTTTACTAACCTTTACAAGATGTATTATGTTGCCAGGATAAAGTTTTTAATATTTTATTAATCAATGTTAAGCAAACAATAAAAACAAACATGTTGCATACCAGATGCCTTCAAAGAGTGAAGGAACAAAACTTCTCCTTAGATGGATAATTTGTTGTTTTGTTGATTAAATTGGTTATTGCATAAAAGTTAATGATATTATTTTCAGTTCCATGTTTTCATGTATATGCTTGAAAGGAATGACTATGCAAACTTTCCAATTTGTTGAGTCACTTTTATTGAAAGCCTAAATATATTATGTTATGTTGCCCACTGTAGATATCTGACTATATCAGATGTGCATGATTGTCACTTTTACTGAAAATACACTTTTACACACACACACATGTGCACGCACGCGCGCGCGCACACCCACACACACACACACATATATATTTATATATATATGTGTGTATATATATATATATATATATATATATATATATATATATACATGGATATTAATTGTGCTCAGCTGTTTCATATACTATATATATTTATTTTTCTTAAACCTGTGAGTGATTGTTATGATATTATTCTTGAAATTCACCAAAGAAAGAACACAGTGCACATTAAGATATTTTTAAAGCTTACTAACAGTATATTTATATATATATATATATATATATATATATATCTGTATATGTTTATATATATACTAGTATATATATATATATATATATATATATATATATATATATATGCCAACCCAATTGAGATATGTCATTAGGCATAGAAATACCATTTCCTTGATTTAATTGGAATGACAATTATATTTCATGTTTTTTGTGAGTGATTCCTTACCATGTGACAACATCTGTACCAGCACACGCCATGGTTGCAGTGATTTGTACATATAAATCTACGTTTTCTTTGAATTAACAAGGCCCTGGGCAATGTTCCATTCAAATGTTAACCGCCATGGACACGTGCTTTTGTTTACACTTGTCAGTCTTGTGTTTACATATTGTTATCACTGGAAAATAAATACTTGTCATCATATATCTTGGACTCTGTTATTATATATGAGACATGTTCACTAAGTATATTTACTTGATTACTTAATAATTGTATTTTATTGACTTTTTAAATATTAATGCTCTCTGAATATTAACATAATTTTCTACCAATCACGATATAGGTCAAAGGGGAAATCCTCTCTGCGGAGCTGAAAGCATTGGGGAATCCCTGTTTGGACAAAGAGTTGCTTAATGGATGCAGACAGTTTTAAACAAGAGCTCATTACAAGTGGTACATTTATTTTATTGGAATAGTTGATGCTTCATTAGAAAGAAGAACTGGCCATTTAACGACTGTAAGTTTCTACCCTTGAAAATATTTAAAATAATTGGGAATTTTGATTGATTTCTTGTATTATCGCCCACTCGTCCGCAGACGTGGATGCCGGCCTTGTGTGTCTATTATATAAACAAGTACCGGCAAGCTATATTACATGGTTTACAGCTCATTAAACGGTAGGGGATCGTTGTTAAGGTAAATTGAATAGTATTTAAACCAATATCAACACAAATAGCGATTCAAGCTTTTATATAAACAAGTACCGGCAAGCTATATTACATGGTTTACAGCTCATTAAACGGTAGGGGATCGTTGTTAAGGTAAATTGAATAGTATTTAAACCAATATCAACACAAATAGCGATTCAAGCTTTTATATAAACAAGTACCGGCAAGCTATATTACATGGTTTACAGCTCATTAAACGGTAGGGGATCGTTGTTAAGGTAAATTGAATAGTATTTAAACCAATATCAACACAAATAGCGATTCAAGCGCCTGTGCAATGACGAGGTATCCAGGTATCATGCTGTCGCCACGGTATGTAAATAACTCTATGACTGTGTTTAATAAAAGATAAAACAATTTTTAGAATAATAATGATTGGTAAAATCACTTTGTTTGTAATGAAAAGCAAAATAGTAATTTTTTTTCAGTAAAAATGAAAGTTTGTAAAATGAAAGAAAAAAAAAAAAAGGAACGGGGATTCGAAGTTGCGCGGTGTTCCGTCTCGCGTCACTTGACATACTACATAACCCCTGAGCCATCTTTCCACGATGAAGTGATATTAGAACTTTGATGATCATACATGATGATAACTGTGACGTTTTATAAATCTTCATCTATTATTTCAACTAATATATCAAAAGTCGATCCGATCGGTACAGGAGCCGCTATTGCGTGAACCGCTGGACTTTCCCGGTCCTGGTGTAAACATATGAATTCTCTCTCTCTCTCTCTCTCTCTCTCTCTCTATATATATATATATATATATATATATAAATATATATATATAAATTATAGATATATTATAGATATATTATATATATATATATGTATTTGTTCATGTGAGGGCGTATCTGTGTTTGTGTGCGCTTGTTTCCTTCGAAGTCCTTTCTGGCTGTAGGCCTAATTAGCTAATTAGGCCGAACAGGGTTATGACGTCCTTCTATGCATAACACCTCAGGCAAGTTTTATGGCCCTTGCACCAGGTGGACTTCACACCCTCGTTATCAGCTTTTCACACCTAGAACTTACTCACCCGGACCTCTCCGAGACTGTTGCAGGCCCTGGCACTGGGGGAATATTTGGCTGGGCAGCGAATGTGTTAATATTTAATGAGATTTATAGTTATTATTTCCATTTATTGAGTTGATTAGTTTATGTAGAATATAATAACACTAAAAATATAATTACTTTGATACATTTTAAATTAAGTATAAAATATTCATAAATATATAGTAATATCCTAATATCAAATAATCATAATTATACAAAAAGTAATATTTAAAATATCATGACACTTATATAAAACTACATGTAAATAAAGCTGTATATATATATTATTTTAATGCGACAATCATCCTAGTATTATCCTAGTATAAACATTTTAAATATAAATATCTTAAATTATTATAAAAATAATAATAATACATAAATTACAAAAGTTTAATTTCTACAATTGTGATAAAAAGATAAAATAGTAGTACTTTATCAACATTATGCAAGCTTTTACAAATGACTATATATAGGAATTATTAAGCAAAAGGGGTTTAATAGTTGAAAAACATAAATTTAATGAGTACTAGTATTATGTTGTGGCGTTCGAATGCAACTGAAATGTTATTTTTTAACTACATTGCATAAAACATCAGTCAAAACTCAATATAATTTCGATTATTGTCGGTGTATTCTCCGGCTCGCGCGTTGATTCTCCGACTTTTACTAGTTTTTGACACGCCCATTTACCGACAACAAATGCAAACAGCTGATCGCTAACATTCTGTAAAAAATCAAACAACCTCACCTTTTTGTAGAAAATAAGTAGAACAAATGTTTTTTATGTCAGAAAATTGGTTCCGTTTATACAAAATCTATATTTTTAATTTTGAATGGACAAATATTTTATGATTAACTTAATACGAATGAGGGATTGTTTACTTCATACACGTCTTCGGCAGCTTTGGCCACCTGCATGCAGACCTATTTAATAATTATCAGATCTGTTGTATTAATATCTGATATGCATTTCAATTTTAACATAATATATCATTATATCTTACTTACACGTGAAAGATGATGGGTCCTCCATTAGTGAAACGGTTCACGCAGCCCACGGCACAACAGGACTTCACCATCTTGCATGTATTGACAGCCGCACGCGTCCTTGTTACGTTTGGTCTTGCCACTACCGGAAGTGACGGCACATCGTCTGCTGGAAAGTGGAGCATGCGCTGTCTAGTTATTATATAGGTCCATGGTCGCCATGGCCTGGAAGTGCGTGCGCGGTCTAGCTATTCTATCTACGTCATTGCCAACAACTCCCGACCCCTGTTTACAGCGAGACTTGTATTCTCCGCGTGCACGCGCTTCACTGTTACGTCACATTACTTTATATCCATATCCAAGGAGGATAAACAATGGCCATAAATAGGGACGCCATGAACCACGGATATATATGAGGTATGTCTACCAGGCCGTAAAGTGAATAATATATATATTTTGAGTAGGTAAGTAACCAAAAATTACGCTTTTGCCTCTTCATGCCATTGGTGCAATTATTATTTTGCAAGTTTGTCTTATGTAGATATAATCGCCAAAAAACAGGTGGACAGGGGTGCTGGAACGGATTATAAATTCTTACCTGATGCCTTATTTGAATAACATCTACAAAAACAGGTGGACAGCAGGTGGTTAAATGGACTATAGTGTCTGACAACTTGCAAAGCATGCATCTCCATACACATAATGATATAATTCTGCAGACGCCGCATCTACGCATGTTAGGAGGCCAGTGAGGTAATATCGCTCGTTTAAGTGTCCTCCTAGACAGGGACGCAACGAGAGTACATCGCACAACGTTGTACCGTCTGCTTAAGAAGAATGGTTTTGTGTTAAAGGTAAATAATAATAATAATAAGAAGAATATATATATATATATATATATATATATATATTGACTCACTTCTAGAAAAAAATCAGGACTAGAAACCTTTAATTTATTCAGCGTACCAACAGTTGACTGACAAGAGGAAATGTGTCTACAGAGGAAATTATTTATTAACCGATTTGTGTGTAATTATTTTTTCTTACGCTCAGCACAAACGCCTGCAAAAAGGTTTGTAAAGGTTTCTTCATCATAACGTTTTATGATCAAATTAAAATAAATAAAAAAGTATTTTTATAGGTAAAAAGTAAAATCCAGCAATTTAAAAATATTTTGAGCTTGGTATATTTCATCTGTTTGAAATGACTTGAATGGTAAAAGTAGGCAAATATTTAACATTTTAAAAATCATAATAATTTTATATTTATAATAAGAAACCACACTTTGGTGACCACTGATAACACCAAACACCAAAATTTATATGTAGTTCATGACCTCATTTTGATAAAATATTCCAAGGATAATTTTAAGCTCATTATATAGAGTACAGCCGAGTAAATGCTTCCAAATTATGTTAAATGTGCGCTTTTGACAAAAAATGCTCAGAAAGCCTTGAATCTGAACATATTTTCACATTTTTAATTTGTAATATAAAATTAGTGAAAAAAAATCAAAGTGACAAATTAAGTGGAATATCTTAACCAAAGATGCGTTTCAAAATGCCTAAGACAAATTATATGTCCATGAGTATGTAAACTGGGCTTTTATTATCATAAAAACGGAAGGCTCTTATTATTTTATTTTTTATTCATAAATGCAAAATCTAAAACAGTTCTAAAAATTGGCATCAGTATGACGATTAAAAATAAGTCCTGGACGACCATTTTGGGTCATAACCATTCGCAATGGCACACCTCAAATCAGGGTCTGTCTTCCTGACTATATGAACATTAATAAACGGAAAGTTGCCCATGAAGAAAACGTGTGAAAGTAACAACGACAATTTACTGTCGTAGTAACGCGTAGGAAATCGTTGCGTAAGAAAATGTAAGTTTTTTGGGTATGTTTAAAACTCTGAAAGAGTCGTCACGTGCAGTAGTAGATCAAGGAAATCTGAGCGAATAATTACTTGAAGTGATTTAACATCAGTGTGCTAGCACTAAGGGATTAAACCCAGCTGTAACACTGAAACACACAAGGTGAGATTTGTTAATTTCAGGCCCCTTGATGCACCTGCATACGCCGTGAAGGTACCATTGTCATTTCTAATGAGTTCTTACTTGATTTTAAAGGGCTATATTCATTTAATTCAGGGGATATATTACTATTTATTTCGGCTTATTGGTTTATAATAATGAGTAGAATAAGAAGAACAACAACTTTATCATTACATACATTGCGATAAATAAAAAAATAATAGCTAAACGCGTTGCAATGGATTGCACTGAGGCAGGCCGAGTGTAGTAAATGCAAGGTCTGGCAATTTATATCTGAGAACTGATTGATCAAAACCTATATTAACCCCCCCCCCCCCCCCCCCCCCCCCGGCATACGCCGTGAAGGTACCATTGTCATTTCTAATGAGTTCTTACTTGATTTTAAAGGGCTATATTCATTTAATTCAGGGGATATATTACTATTTATTTCGGCTTATTGGTTTATAATAATGAGTAGAATAAGAAGAACAACAACTTTATCATTACATACATTGCGATAAATAAAAAATAATAACTAAACGCGTTGCAATGGATTGCACTTAGGCAGGCCGAGTGTAGTAAATGCAAGGTCTGGCAATTTATATCTGAGAACTGATTGATCAAAACCTATATTAACCCCCCCCCCCCCCCCCCCCCCCCCCCATTTTATGGCATGTCAGCCCTCATGCGCCTTAAGCCGCGTGGCCACTTGTACGGATGCGGTGCGTGTGCGGTGCCGATACGTATGCGGATATTTTGTGCGTGTGTGTCCATTAGATACGTTTTCAGTGCGTTTTTAGGTCTTTCACTCTCTTTCACCTCTACAAAATGGCACTTTCCACATGCGTTTCCGCATGCGTTTCCGTACCCGCGGCTACATGGTTCGGTTTTCAAAAAACGTATCCGTTTCCGCACGCCGCACGCACTCCACCCGGCATAAGTGGACACACTCCTTTATTCCATATGCGCAATTTAAAACGCGTCCGCATCCGTATCCGTACCGCATAAGTGGACACGCAGCTTTACTCTTGTAATTAGCTTTTTTCCAACAATATGACAGGGACACCTGCTCCCGCTCGTTCTTAATACACATTGTTAAATGATAACATGCGCCAATGCCTAATAAGGCATACAGGCCTACTGCGAACCTGTGCAATGAGATTACACCAGGTATAATGCTTCAATGCTGGACCATTACTTTTCAAGAACATGTGTAACATGTATATGAACAGTGCAAGAACTAAACACTTAGAACAAGAAACAATTAAACAAACATCACTGCTGCAATTCTGGCATGGGTGCACACAACACAAAAACTAGAACATGGGTAGTCAATAAGCGACTATGTGTATCCGCCAAAATCAGAGTATGAAAGGTGAAGTGAGGCATGGATTGAGTGGCAAGGGGAAATAGAGTGAAGTGTGTTGCATAATAACAATCCTATTTCATTTAATATTCATTTCATTCCCTTGTTCTAAGGAATCTGTGTATATGATTTGGAGGTTTCAGTTTTCTTATTTACTGAAAAGTATTAAAGGGAAAACACAACTGTGGCCGGAAAAAAAGTAGGCCTAACAGAGGTGGCGCCACCTGCAGGATACAATGACATGTTCTGGTAACTTTCACCTATTTTGACACCACAGTAATATCATTCAAAAAGTTCAAGATGAAATCAGAGGTATGATAAATTACAGAGATAATAACCTACCAGGGTAGTAACTATCATAAAGAGGAGTGGAAATAAGGCCTGATTTTTTTTCTTTTCTTTTCAGTGAGCAATGACCCAGAATCATCTGCAACCATTATAACAGATGAAGAGGACAATTTACAGGGCCTGTCGTTTGAAACAGGTGATATGAAGAAAACATTTTCCAAGTTTCCTGAAGTGCTGTTCACTGATGAGAATTATTGCAAGAACAGGATGTAACTTCTTATATACCTTTATCGTTGAAAATGGTAGAAGTCATGGTCAGACTTTTGCTTATGTTTATGTGGTTGACCAAAGTCCACCATTACAATGCTTCTGTCTGAACTGCAAAACCTTTTAAACCTGCAAAACGTTCAGGTGGTAATAGTTGATAAAGATCTGAAAGAAATTGCCAGCATCAAGTCATGTATGCCATATACCTCAGTTCAGATTGATAAATTCCATGTCATTCAAGCTATATTGCGAGAAATAAAGAAAACCCCCGCACCAGAATATGTGCGTCAAACTTAATATGTGCCTTCAGTCAGCTAGTGTATGCAAATACAGAAGAAGCTGTTAAAGCTAAGCTTGCATACTTGACAAGACAAGCCACAGCAGAATTATGGACATTTTATAACAGAAACTGGGTCTCAATCACAGAGCTTTGGGCTGCACACCTTACATATAAATATACTAATCTAGGTAACACCACAAATTACAGAAAAGTATCTCACAATGAATAAAATCAAAGACATCCTATCAAGAAATATGTTACTTTTTGAAGCCATTAAAGGTTTGATGTTACTTCACAAATATGTGGCTGCCAAACATGAAGGCTTTAATAAGGAGATGAACACCCCATACAGACTAGGAGACAATGAAAAACAACACATTATATCCTGCAAACATCAACACCTCATGCAGCCAGTATTATTCTAGACGAAATTAATTGTGCTAGAAGAAATCAGAGGAAACTTTACTTCCTAACATAACAAAGAAAATGGAGAGCGATGGAATCTCTCGTATCGGTCAAACAAACCAAAACTTAGAACAAAGAGACACAGGGATGAGGCATTATGTTCAGTAGATTAAAAAAGTTATTAATAATTAATCAGGACTGTAAGTAAGCTCTTAAATATTTTTATCCAAGTGAATTGTTTGCATCTTCTTTTTTTTATTTATGATTGTGTTGTGTCGTTTTAATGCTCTTTTTAGTGCAATGCTTGTAATTATTATTTTTTACATGTTAATATTGTATTATAATTATAAACTTTTCGCAAATCGAGGGTTATTGTTTTCACTTGAATCTACGTGTGTATTTGTGTATCTGAAGAACGGGGACGCGGATGTTATTGAGGTTCATAGAGGTTGGTATTGTGAGGGTTTTCTGGTGAAAGAATAAGTAGTGGCGCTATCATTTGTCATATCGGAGAAAAACCAACAGTAATGCATTACGATGAATTTACTATAGTTAGTCATCTCCGGTATGAAAACGAATAGTTACTGTAACATATTCTTAAATAAAAAATATCCCCTCCCCCATACATATTATCACTTTCAATGAACGGTGGATGTGCCACACGCTGTTTATTCCTAGTAATAATTTTTCAACCAAAGAACAATGAATAAAATACATTTTCATAGCAATTCTAAAATCAACAGTGTATTAAATGATTTGAGATCAGAACCGCGTTGATCATGATGCGTGAACTGGAACAACTACCCCGGGGTTATCTAGATGCATTTTCGCATTCAGTGCATGTGTACTTGAAATTTACTACAATGTCAGGGTCAAGCTTGTACATTTCAGTGTCACAGCTGGTCTTCTTTACCCGACCCTGCTTTAAAGAGTTGTTTTACCTGGAAGTAGAATGTACATTCATTCTTGCATATGATATTGGATTTTGCTAGACATATTGGCACAAACTCGGGAATACAACCAAGATTCGTTTCAAAGGTTCATTTAAGAGAAAGACTGAAATTTCCCTATGGATATGGATCAGTCTGTGTATATAGGTGTATAACCAAAGTTACAATATAAACAATGTATCCAACTTCGTCTTCGTCCAACTTTATTGTCTGATGGCAGTATATAATTCAATGGCAATAATACACTCCAGTGCGTATGCAAATCTGAAAGTGTAATCGTCCCCTGTCGTGGCTACAGAAATGGGGACAACTTAAAGAACCATACCAACTCGAAGCTTAACCAACTCCTTTATACACGATTGTGACAAATGCACTCTCGTCTAGGGTAACGGTGAATCACTACATCAGTTCCCACAAAAGGGCTACAAGGTGCCTCTGGAATCAATTTAAAACACGACCTCAATCCCTACCCCTTGACAGCAGACTCAAAACAACAGCCCCATAGAGTTGTGTACTGCGGCGAACCAATTGCGCTGAATAAAGGCTGCGTACTCATGAAAAAAATGTAGCTAAGCGCAGGATCGGCGCATTCCCTGCGTGGGTTTGCATAGGCTGGTGTACGATGGCGTATTCGTCGGACTAGCGTAGGATGGCATACTCTTGTTCAGGCATGGCGTATAGTAGCGTACAGTGGTGTAGTGTTGCGAAGACGTGCGTAAAAACTGCGTACTTTCTGCTTCCAGTGGTCTACGTCGTCAGTATAAGCGAAAAAAATAAACAGGTTTAATTTTTCCCCCGGGTTTGCAGCGTCTTCACGGCAATCGAACGCCTTGTGACATTTATTCTGAGCGAGGGTAATTTACTGACTTATTGCACTCGACGCCCTGTTTCTAGGACTTTTCTGGGCCGTTTTTTGGGGATCGGCCCAATTTGTCTTCGTAACAAAATGGGGGCTGGTCCAACGTGACGGTAAACTTTGTGGCCAAGGGAATAAGCTCACCAAAGTGTGACTTCTGGGATAATTAATCTTGTTCTGATAGCAGAACGGTCTTAAGAGGGGGTGTGTTACGGGGTGACATAAAAGCGGACCGAACTGTCTTGCTAGTGAAGCTTGCTTTTCTAGCGAAGCGCTTGGAACGCCGGGCATGTGCGTCACCGACATGGGTTCGAATCCCGGATCGGTCCATAATTTTCCCCTGAAAAATTTGTCTTCGTAACAGTATTCGAGCAACTGCATAGTCCATTGAAAATACAGAAACACTGCCAGTGGGGTTGCCAGTCAGTCAGACAACCACAGATAGTCAGCAGATAGTCGGAAGGGACGGTCAGATAGAACTCTACAAAGCTTGTAAGGCAGTCACTGATATCTGATTTGATTTTGACTAGCTCTGGTGGCAAACCATTCCCAACACCTGGCTATGACTCTAGCTGTTCATCTGTCATGGTCTTTCTAACTGACCAGCTCTCTAACGGCCAGCCTGTTTGACATATTTATTATTTATCTGGTGTGTTGTCTCCTAGAAGATTAGTTAGCTAGTTCTCTGGAAGGATATATTCCTGATAGTCAGATTGATGACTAAAGCTCTGGCTCTAGCATTTATGTATCGTTGAACGAAGGGGACGCCGTCTTGTGGATTACCAGTCTGGTAGTCAGAAAATAACTTACCACCTGTCGACCAGAAACATTGGTAAAAAGACAGTCAGGCTCCTGGACTACCAGAGTGTTAACTAGTTAATTAAACAGACTGAAAGCCGCTAGAGCTATAGTCATCAATCTGACTATCAGGCAAATATCCTCCCAGAGATATAGCTGGTCTGACTGTCGAATCTGTCATTCTACTATCTGTGATAATCTGACTGACTGCCAATCCAAATGGCAGTGTTTCTGTATTTTTTATGGACTATGCAGTTGTTCGAATACTAAAAACACAAACTGCCTGTCAGTCAGACATTTAGTCAGAGAGAATATACATTAACTAAAACAGAAAGTAAAAGAGGTCCATATATAAAATAAACTGGACTACCAAAGTCCGCATAAATGCACAGAGGCAGGCTGTTTATGTATAAAAGATCGTTTCATTAATTAAACCGCAATATTTAATCAATTATCACAATTATTATACTATGACGACCTCAGTAATATCCAGGTGAGATACAATATTAATCATATGTAATTAATTGGAGAATTAATTATTAATTACAATATTAATTATAATAACTGATATATTGTATACTAGTGATAGAAATGTATATATGTAATATAAGCGTATTTATAAAAAAAAATAATATTTTGGCTGTTACTAGTCAAATTAAAATAAAGGTTTTACTTATCAATGAACCAGTGACAAATATCTAAGAACATATAACTGTCATGATATATGATACAAACCGGTAAGAATTAGGATAAATGTTTACTGAAAATGCGTTAATTGAGAGATAGAAAGAAACATACATTTGTTTCAATATTAAAATTTCATGGCACGCTTTATAACGAACATGTGTAACAAACAGCTATGGTGTTGGTAATTAAGTTAACCTTTGTTTACTTTAAACTCCAAAAAACGCATTATGAAAATGTTTGCATAATTCATGTTTCAGAAACACATAACACATGCTGGCAACATCAATTTTCTGACTTGTTAGACCTAGGGCTACATGAAAATACCCATTAAAGTAAATCACAAGGGGGGTGCACACAATACCCCCACTAGCCCATGGCCTATCAATGTTGGATAAGGACAGGGAATCCACAAGAGGATACTTTATGGGCAGTACTAAGACAATCTGCGGAGACAGTATCGCTGCGATCAGACCCATAGAATTTGTGGCATCAGCAAAGATGGTAAATTATAATGGGTACGAGAATGAATGAGGCCTTCACATATTCCTGTAGTAATTTAATGTCTGAGGACATAGACTATTAGGATGTTTGTTTTATCAGGTATTACAGTCATACCTGACACGAAGCCGTACGTCACAGTGAAGAATGGCAGGCTGTTGGCAGATGATGACATCAGGAAACCTACAGCCGCCAGTAGTCCTCCAATAATTCCAGCAGTATACGAAGAGAGATGAGTTTAAAGAGTGGACTGACAATCAAGGCTGAATAAAGATTATTTAATAATGAATATTAGAACGGCTGAACAAGTTGTGCAATTCCTGTACATAAAAAAAAAGTGAAAAGGAAAATTAATCTACGTGAAATATGGAATGCCAGAGGAATATGTTACTATATACTGGTATATACACAATATGTACAAAGATAAATTAAAAACAAAATGAAATATTTTCCTACCATTGATGTAAAATAAAATGAAAGTTCAAGCACACGTGTTAGGTCACATGTACATGAATGTTACTAACATTAAATATACTAAACCTTAAAGAACATAAATCAGACATTTAATGCATGTAAAAAAAGTGAAGAAAAACTCAAATATCTCATGCGTTCACAAGCTAATCAGATACTTCAGTTTAAATAAGTAGTGTCTCATGTTACGTTTGAAAAATTGCATATTTTGCAGCAGCTAGAATAATATTGTATTGATAATTTGAGGTATAGTTTAAGAATATTGTGGCGCCCGCCCGTCGGTGACGAACCGGCTCCCCCGGCCACCGATGGCGCGGGGGGAAAGTTGAGGCGCCTGGCCACCGAGCGGCAAATGGCCTAGAGCGACGCCCCGGCCGGCGGGTCCGGGTGGCGGCCAGCACAGGGAGGGTTCATTCTGTCGCGCGTTCCCAGTTTGTCCGTCCGTCTGTTACTGGACAAACACACGTACACACACAACAAGGGCAACCCCCAAAACACCCTCTCATACTAAGTGGTTATTATTTGCCACTTCCATTCGCACAAGTTGTCAGGATATAAGTAAAGTTATTTAATGGATCAGAGCATCATGTGAAGGATTACTTATTTACACTGGTTTCCATGACACACACGCCTACTATTCCAGATCTCTTCCATAATTATTCACAAGACCTTTTTAAAAGTTTAAAACATTTAATTTAGAACAGGTTTAACAAATGGTGTGATCGCATCAAACATGAACTTATGCTAGCTAAAATTCTCATCCAGTTTACCCACACAAATCCTCTAATAAACCCCAAATTCCCTAATATCTTAATGTTACCATCATTCCGGAATTCCTGATAAAATCCCTCCAGTCCAAGTTTTATGAAGGAACTGGCTAATCTATAGTGACCAATCTATGAAACTATCCCATTCCCAGTATGGCTGAGTTAATATACAATGTCAATGATATAACATTTGATTTAAATCCTTCCTGAAGATCAGTCATCATGACAGAAAATTTGTTTAAGACACAAACCATTAGACACAGTTAACTGTTATCAGATGTACTGGATCATTACCAGTTATATCAAAGTTACATAGTTTTTCCACCAATTATTTACAGTTCTCATATACAAGAGGTTATAAACATTCATTTTAAACAGTAACATTAGGTTATATAAAAACCGTTCAAATATCTCCGTAGATTTAAGAATCATAATTATTTCACCAAGTTATTTAATTACTGCCGTAAACAATCTACAGGACTGTCCCAATTTCTCTGAATTAAGGATCACAGCGACATTTTTTCTGTGCAACCAACGAGAGAGGGAGCACAGCGATTCCATGCTGACAGCTGACTAAAGTACACAAACGGCCAGCCTGTCAGTTTCAAACTCGAGAAATCCCCCGATTAAACGCCCGGGTAATAGTAATTTATGTCCGAAACAATGGATTACTTCTGTGTATACAAAAAAAATAACTATGTCCAGCTCATATGGACCATGGGCACAACGAAGTGCATCACTCTTGATGACCCGTGCCGAAATATCTATCTCCCAACCGGATGGTAAATTATAGAAACACTCGTAAAATCTTGCACAATAATGTGCCCCGGCTTTCATTAAAACCAAAATATTACGTTGAGCGTCAGTAAAACTAGTAGCCTTAGATGGGATGGTGGCCCAATATAGTCTCGCTGATTTTCACTGAAGAAAAGTTAACTGGAGGAAAAGTTACATGAATGAAAAGTTAACCCGTGGGAAAATTAACGGTGGAAAAGTTACCCGAGGAAAAGTTATCAATGACAAAGGGCGTGACGTCATCAGGTCCATCCACCCAACCCGGCATCGTCAAAACATTCGACTCGTGTAAAGACGTTCTCAGGGACAGACATGATCCCAGGGATCTAAAAGATCCCAGGGGCATAAATAACCCATTATTTTATTCTATGGAGATATTTTAGCATGTTTTTATCTCTCCCTGGCAACTCCCCACTCCCAGGAGGACAGGCACCCGTCATTAGGATGAAGTTTGTCCAGCCTGAGGCGGAAAGCTCGCCAGGGAGAGACGGCTGTTAAATATTTAGCGTAATCTCTGACCTGCTAGCCGGAGGCGGAGTTATGCAACTGAGCCAATCGGCTGCGCCGGCTCCTTAAATAGTAAAACGCTACATCCGGGTATCCAACTAGCCTCGTTTTAACTAGGTCATCAACTTGTAGCATGACAAATGGCGCCGACTTCAAAACAAGACTTACTAGACGGATATTTTCGGCTATCTTCCCAGATTTCACTCAAGTCCGGCCATTACCTCGCGCAATTATTATCCTGTTGACCATACAAAGGTAACATATATATAATTAGCCACTTGTAACCGAACGTACAAGCTTCTGAAAGCCCCATTTAACCTCGGCAATGTAAACGTCCCGCATCAGCTGGTCCGCATGATGTAAACAAATCATTAATCTGTCAGCTCTCGAACGCTGAAATTACCGACGAAACTTATGGAGTTGGACAATTTATCAATGGCCATTTCTGCCATATATGCCCAAATACCGATATTTTACTTTATCACTTATATCTAGACTATAAAACCCTAACGATACGACAGACAATTGATAAATATCCTTTATATTATGCATTGACAGCCCCGTCAATGAGTAATAATAATATTTCCACGCGATATTATTCATCCAAATACCTCTGCACTAGCTACAAATATTATCATATTGAAACCCTACACCTGTTTGAATAACAAACACGCTTGACAAGGATCGATCGAAATATTACTGATCCCTGTCATACTAATATTATTCCATATAAAATGGTGACACTGCCAAAATTAACCCCCGACCCATATTTAATAATAGATAGGAAGGTAGCTTATAAAAGAAAAACTGTTTCTACTGAAATATCCCTCCTTACTCCTTAACAAAATACCATTTTGTAACAATATCTTTAAATCCGATATAAATCATTCTAGAATTTCTAGTGTAGCATTGTATTTGGTGTTAAAAGTGACTTGCGTCCAAAACAAGACATGGCATTCTGTACTGAAGACTGTAAGGAAAGGCTGAAATTGTGGGCGACGAAACTTGACTTCAGGTCTTGACAGATGATTCCGTAAAGCAACAATATTCCGTCCGATAAAACATTTGTTGCAAAACATACGGCAAGAACAAGGTAGCTAAACCATGTTTCCATTCTGTCAACACCTGCTTGTTTAGAGCACCTGTCAGTCAATGGCATTGCATCTTGGTGCATTGATTTAGAATTTGAGCTGTTATTTCTTACGTTCACACTCTGTGTTTTCATCATCATTTTTAGTTACACAGCCCAGACCGTCTTTCTCGGGTGATTCCTGGGTAGGATTTGCGGGGGTAATCTTTATTTTGTCATTAGGTGACACGGCCTCACAAGCCGCCTACCCAGCCCTAGCATCATCACCGCTCACCAACATTACATCAAAAGCTTCATTAACCAACATGATTATTTATAGTTAAGAACAAACTGAAAGAAACAACAGCATCATTTCTACGAAAATAAGAACTGATGTAATATATAAAAAGTGATATCTTTTCATGATCTACTTCTGATATCAACTTCTATAGCCGAATAGTCACGGCGAAACTTCAGATTTTTGTAAATGGAAAGTGATGTTTATAAATGAAAATGTTAATTTTTAATGTTTGATTAATGATGAAAGAGAAAAATGATGAAAGAGAAAAACCGCAGGACACTGGTCAAGAGGTGACCCGCGTAATCGGGCTGGTATCTAACTCATCCAGAGATCTATATATATACTTGCCAGTGATACCAATGCGCAGTTAATATCAAATGCCGACAAATCCGGCCAAACGGCCGTTATCGATCAGGTGTATAAAAAATCTAAGACTATTATATTAATATCTCCTTCCCGTGCACGGCAGACCTGGTGCAGTGATTAATACACGCATGTCACCCAATGTCAGTTAGCTAATTAGGCCCCTTTATTTTAAAGAAAAAATGTTAATCCATTGTTAATCGATAATTTTTTTTTATAACAAGGGCAATGTTTGTATATCCAGTAAACCTTGCATTGATGCCTTAATAATGTCAATAGTGGGATGTCGATCTTAACTCTTCCGTACGCCCGGGGTAATTGTTAAATTAGCTGCATAGCGTCTTCCCGCATAGGCCAATATTCGATGGAAAAAGAGTACATGTATTTTATAAACGCTTCAAGCTTTCTATAAATGCATGACCCGAAGAAGCAATGGCAAAATCGAATATTCTCGATCGTCACCCTGAAAGGCAGTGGGAAAGGCATGCAAGTCTTATTATTTGCTGTTAGTCTTATTAGCGGTATACTTGACAATTTTGAATTTTACAGAGGTGCCCACTGCTGTCTTTATTGTTTTCATGTTGTGAGAAATTGATCGACTGTTTGTTATGAATATAAAGCTACCCTGTCGATTGGTGTAAAGACGCTGCATGCAGCGGCCACATAAAGAGAGCCAATCAGAGACTGTTTGTTATGTATTAAAGCTACCCTGTCGATTGGTGGAAAGACGCTGCATGCAGCAGCCATATAAAGAGAGCCAATCAGAGACTCACCTCGTAGTATTATATACCATACACGAAGTCCAGCGCACTTATAGTTTCATAATGCGATTTAATGGCGGGAAATCGTCTGTATGCACCAGTTTCAGTGCTAACACATGCCATATCATAAGTAGACAATAGGCGACCATATGTTGACTTTTGAGATGATGCGATTTTCAGAAGTTTTCCAAAATTATAAAGGAACCCGAACGCTTATACATAACGCAGAGATAATATATTATTTTAAAATGCCGGATTGCTGTTTGACTTTCTTTTCATACGCCCGTGTACGAACCATATTTCTATACATAATATTTTATATCTGCTCTGTATTCTTTTTTCAGTCAGAAGAACATACCATCTATATATATACATGTATATTTAAATATATATATATATTACAAATCAAATTTTATATATATTAAATAATATAATAAAATGAAAATATATAATAAATATATATTATATATTTGATATGAATATATATGTATAATGAATAATATTACAAAACTCAAATATATTTTAAGTACATATTATGTAATTGATATAAGATGAATACAAGAAGAGTAAACATTCATAAACGTGATGTCGATGATGTTCAATAAATACAGAACATATTGTAGTTTTTTTCAATTTTATAAATGCATCTGATTTGAACAAAAATAATTTTGATACAATTCATGAAATATATATTTATATATAGTCTCATTAAATTTATCTATGTACAATTAAATTTAATGTTAATAAACATATTGATTACAAAATGATTTTTTAGTGAATGGGTTTATGTATATTCTACTTTACATGCCCGATTAAATATTGTACAGCCCTACAACTGGGGCAAATTCTCACAAACGTCCCTTAGCCCTGAGAAAGGTTGGGCCTAGATATGCTTGTTCCAGTGAACATGGCCCATACAAACATGTCAAACGTTCATTATATTTAATATCTGCTCTCTGTTCTCTCATCAATCATACATTTATACCTCTTCTAATTAAATTTACATTATAAATTGAATCTATACATGTGCAGATATTCTAATTTACGACCAACATGGTCAACAAAGAGCACGATATGTGTCACCACAGCACATGAACAACATCAAACATTTCACCCCTTCTGGTAAAATTGACCCTTCCAGCCATAGACATAGAAAGAGGTTACACCGACATATAAATTTTCCCTCTAAATTATCATGTTTATAAAATCCTCATATTGCTCATATATAGACCGAGATTCTTATAATACCCGTGATTGTTCCAGGCCGCAAGTCATCTGCGCTAATTAAAAAATACCAGAAAATTATATCATGTGTACCTCGATTTCGAGCTACTGTGAGTACCACCAGATGTCGCCTCCGCCCGGTCGCAGGATTTGCAAAATTGCTCCCTACTTTGGACGACCTCTGGCATCCCTAGCGGTTGTTGAAAAAATACCAGACCGGTTCCATTTAATTTATTCTTATGCATAAACCACACACGCATTCACTGTCACGCGTATTACGCACTTGATGCACCTAGTAACCCCGGTCCTGCTTTCTAACCCGGGCCTGTCAACCCGGGCTACAGGTTAGAGGAACGTATTTCCAAGCCCTATATATGATCATATAAGGTGCACATGTTGGGTGCACTTGAAAAGTTTTTTCTATTGAGTTTTTGGCATCATGTTATACATCAAACTCAAGATCAACACCTGAAATTTTTTTTTATTACAGAAAAACAGGGGGTTCCGTGTCTGGTTTTTCCGCTAGAGACCAGCTTCTAATGTTTACTATAGTGCACCACAGATGTCGCCACCTGCCGAGCCATGCCCACACCACCAGCACTGACACATTCAATCTCCTCAAACAGCACCAAAAATAATGACTACCTCTGAAAAATAAATTATTAAAAGTCTCCTGTCTCCCCCAATCTGGAACCAATATATTTTCCCTCATACATTTAATGCCTAACATTCTCTGCTGCCCTACAATATTTAATGCCTGCTCACTCTTGACGCTACAAAATGGGCCGACCTTGACCGGACCTGAAAATAGGCCGCTTGAGCGCCAGTTCGGCCTTGGATGGCGGGAACGCTTAAAGTGCACGGTGTGTACGTTTCAGTCAGCCCCGGCAGACTAATTTAATGCCATACCGGAAACAAGATTCGGACCCAAAGTATCCGAATTAAATCGGACGGCCCATGTTGGCCTGGAACATACGAACATGTCGTCGCATGGGCTCCGTAAACTACTGTCGGCTATTAACATTCCGCCTGCGTCGGAGCGGCAGCTTCAAAGGAATGCAAACCTTGTCGGCGACCTCATAGAAAACGAAAACGAAATCGTCATGAAGCAAATTCATGCGGAATTGAACGCGTGTATATTTAAATTTGTTTATATATATTTTTATAACATATATTCATATATATAGTTATGTTTCTTTATATAAACATTAATATATTTAATATACATTATAAATATAAACAATAATTTATATTTATATACATCATATATATAATATACATAATATATAATATTTTTTTTATTCATTTCGATTTGATTGTTTTCATTTTCTTACACAGGAAATGAATTCCCTCTTGACACTGGTCGCGTCGGGAATTCAACCTCGGAACATCGTTACGGACGGTGACAGCGGTTCCCATGAAGCCGGGATGAAACCCAATGAGGCCGATATATATATATATATATATATATATAAATATATATATGTATATATATATATATATATATATATCTTTTTTTAATGTTTTTATTGACATTTCTAACAGTGCTTACATTACATTTGACCAATGTTTTACCTATTCATAAACATCAGTATTTCTAAATTTGTTCTACATTGTTCTTTTTAAATACAGGTCGATAAAACAAAGAAAATTAATCTAACATATGTAATTATCAGTTGGTATGTAATGTTTTCCTACAAATATGGGAGCATCTTTTTCAATTTTTTTCAGATGTACACACAATTTCTCTTTTTTTTCTGAGCTATAATATATTCTATTTTCTGTAGATATTTCAACCTATTTCTGAATTTTTCGAACAGGTTAATATTTTCGTCACCTCTATTCTGATATAGTCATTATGTATGTTATAATCAGTTGATTGAGCAACAAATGTTTCTGAATTGGAATCATTCCAAACAGAATAACAGTAATTTCATAGTCCGAAAAACTTAAATTGCATGAACGTGGACTGCCAACAAGTTTCCACTTAAATAGCCAGTAGTTTACTGGTAAATAATTATGTATGATTTTGAACTGAAACTCTCTGCTATACATATCCAGAGAAACTTTATGTACTGTATAATAAAACTAATTAAAATCTTCATAACTATATAATCCTGAATAATATCTAACCAATTAACCAGAGTAGTCGGCGTGGTGGTTCTCTGACTGATCAAAACATTATATACCCAGTTAGATGTAATATCTGATAATCCCTTTATTCCTGCCATAGTAACCAATCTGTCCTCCCTACTTTCCCTGTATTTTGTTTTTTCACTGGGTGTTGACTTACACAAACTAATCCACTCTTTTGGTATTGCACTTATCATAGACCTCCACGACAGATATGTATTACTTGATAATTCTGGGTATCTAGTTTTAATATCAGGCCATGTGCAGACTTTACCAGTATCATTTAAAAGATCTTGTACTCTCCTTTTACCCAAGTTGTCAAAATATCTGTAGAAAAAAGATGTATTGTTGACCTTTAAATAATAGTTATTCCATAGTGGTTGCTTTCTAACTTCTTCTACCGATATTGGATTTCTTTTAACAAAATGTGACCAATCCTTTAAACAGTTTTTATAAAACACTGGTAGCTTTCTGGGTACTCTTGTCACATCAAAATTAGAGGTTATTGAGCAAGTGCCTCCCAAAGGGTTTAAATAATGTTGTGAGAGAAACATATTTCCATGGCATATCTTTTCCATCTATTAATCGTCTAATCCACATAATACTCTGTGTTTTTAACTTTGTATGCACTTCAGGAAATTTTATTCCTCCCATATCATAATTAAGGTCCAATGAGAGTATCATATTTAATCTTTGGTCTCTTGCCTTTCCACAAAAATTGCTTCAAATGCATTTTAACATTTTCAATAAATCCTGCAGGTGGAATGCAAATGTTACACACATATAAAATTTTTGGCAAAGCCAAAGTTCTACATATTTCATTGCGACCAAATATTGTAAGATTCCTGCAAGACCAGATATTGAGCACCACCTTCAGTTTTTCTTCCACTGAATGAAAATTAAGTTTTTTTTTTATTAAAATCGTTATTGTATGTGTACCATATACCAAGTATTTTCATGGCTGTAACAGTAAGGTTGACCCATTTGTTATTCATTGGCTTTTCATTCTTCCTTTTCCATGCACCAAGTCAAGCAGCTTCCGATTTTTCATAATTAACATGCAATGAAGAGAACTGACCAAATGTTTTCAGAATATTTATGTGATTTAAATGAATCCACATCAGACAAGAAAAATGTAATATCATCAGCAAAGGCTGTCAATTTAACTTCCTTGTTGCCAATCATTAAACCTTTTACCCTTCTCTCTGTTCTAACCATATGCAATAATACTTCAATGGCCAGAATAAATAAATATGGAGCTATTAGGTCGCCTTGTTTCGTTCCTCTAGATAAAGGGAAATAATTAGTTGAAAATCCATTATTCAAAACACAACTTTGTGACCCTGTGTGTATCAACTTAACCCAGTTTTTAAATATAAGTCCAAATCCAAAACGTTTCAATACAGGAATGACAAAAGTGTGATCAATAGAATCAAATGCTGCTGCAAAATCTGCACCAAATAATATTCCATACTAGTTTTCAATATTACAATATTCAATCATATCAGAAATTAGGCGAACTGAGTTTCCAATATATCTCCCAGGAACAAAAGCATTTTGATCTACATGAATCAATTGGTCTATAACTTTACGCAAACGAGCCACTAATATCTTACTCAACACCCTAGTGTCCACATTTATTACACTTATAGGACGCCATGACTGAATGAGTCTGACATCCTTCCCTGGTTTTTCTATCAGAGTAATTACATTATGTTTTTGATTTGTTGTTAACTCTCAAACATTAAAACGTTCATTCAGACAAGTTGTCAATTCTTTACCTAATACACTGAAAAAACTAGATAAAACTCCTTACTAAGACCATCATTTCTCGGTGTCTTATTATTACCTATAGCTTTCAAAGCTTTATATACAGAGTTCATTGTCACCATACCTTCACACAGTAAGGCATCATCTGTCTCTAATACTGGCAAATTGTCTATGCTATTTAACCAGTCATCACATTCTTCTTGATTTTTACCTGTTTGTCTTTTAAATCTATCAGAATAGAACATATTAATACGTAATAATATTGTTACGCCCGCTGTTTCCTCTGCGTTCCTGGCAGGCCCTTGGCGGGGTGGGCAGAGGGTGGTGGGGGCCAAAGGGTGGCGAAGGCAACAGCTGAAGAGTCCTGCCCGCTTGCTCCGGCTGGGGTGTAATTCACGTAAACAGAAATATTTTATAATTGGACAGGGGAAACTAGGGAATTGTCCGAGGACATCCACACATGTCACACACTCAATTATTCCCATAAATTACCATTATTAATTCATTCTTTCTCAAGCATTCTGTAATGTTCTTCTTTAAAAATGCACAAGACAATGATAAAGTTCAAACATTTAATATAGAACTTTGTAACAAGTATGATGATGACTCTCAAATATGAGATAATGGTTATGCTAACACTATACAGTCTAACCCCTGGCCTATTTAATTACCCTCTAACAGTACCCATATTATTTATCTAAAATCCTATATAATGCTATTGGAGCTTGTCTGTATTATAATATTGTTGACTAACCTGAGTGACCCTAATCAACTCTAGACAGCTAGGAACAAAATCTCCATCCCAGGTATGGCTGAGAATATACAATGGTGATGTTATTTAGCACACACATTTACAGTTTATTTATAACAGTTATTGTTCATTACTATGTTTAAGCACAATGTGTCACATTGTCTAGGAAATTACACAAAATATTTAAGTATTTAAGTTATCAGTCTTGTATCTAGTATACATTTTATCTTTCAGGATTTCTCCATTGATCTTCCTATTGAATAACCATTTAGTGAAAAGATCAGTTAGGGCATGTACCAAACACACCCAAACATTAGCCAGTGGTGGCACCATTCGTTGAACAAAATAAACTTGAATGGAACACTTCGCCATGTACACTGACCAATGTAAACAAACCGAGCTGTCTGCCAGCGCTGTCTGACAGAAATCCCTTTATTTAGCGCCCAGTAGACCTCCGAAAAGGCGAGCCCAAATCTTTAACATTACGTAATAAACCACCTCATGCGGAGGCATTATGGATCATTGATCCATATCTAGAATTTCAAACTCTATCTTCCTTACTGAAGATGAAACGGGGAAGGAAAACCCCGTCAAATTCCGAGTATACGGAGCCATATTATTAAAGACCCCAGCTTTATGGAACGGTATACCGTATCAGAACAGCTATCCTATTACGGAACAGGGCAAGGGTTCCGTTTCAGAACAGCGTCCATTTTCAGAACAGGGCGGGTATTCCCCGGGATTCCCTCTGATTGGTCAGCCATCAACAGAGGACACGTGGATAGGCTGTTTATAAACAATGTGACGTGACGTCATTAGATTAAGTGGAATTGGATCATTATGGATCATTGATCCATATCTAGAATTTCAAACTCTATCTTCCTTACTGAAGATGAAACGGGGAAGGAAAACCCCGTCAAATTCCGAGTATACGGAGCCATATTATTAAAGACCCCGGCTTTATGGAACGGTATACCGTATCAGAACAGCTATCCTATTACGGAACAGGGCAAGGGTTCCGTTTCAGAACAGCGTCCATTTTCAGAACAGGGCGGGTATTCCCCGGGATTCCCTCTGATTGGTCAGCCATCAACAGAGGACACGTGGATAGGCTGTTCATAAACAATGTGACGTGACGTCATTAGATTAAGTGGAATTGACCTATCCATGAACTCTATGCGACCTTAATCGCATATTCATTCAATGAAGAATCATAAGCATGGGACTAACGAGCACCAATCAGGTGACCTAAACAATGTAAAGCGTCAATCATCTGACAAAATAAAAATTTTTCATAATTTGACAGAGCTCTGTCAAACAGAACACGTGTAGTCTGTAAATACTACCAGTACCTATGTCGGCATGTTTTCCGTGATATTTTTTTTATACAAAGGGGACAGTATAAAAAGTTCTAGGCTATAGGTTGCGGGAGCCATTTCTCCGAGTGAATAATAATGTATTACCTGGCACGTAATCTGTTTGAGACAAATAATCCAATATATTAAAAGACAGTTCATATATGACTGCAATATAGTAAACAATGGTCAGGTGGTACCAGTTGATGACGTCAATCTATACGACGTCATGTGTCATCGACCTTTGTGACGTCATAATTATGTTGTAAGAAGCTCTCGCTACCATGGGCATGGAAGACCTGTGTAGGAGCGTTTTTGGGGCTCATTATAATAATAAATTAAAAGGGCGGAGCATTTAGGCAGTGATGGATAGGTCAATTTCATCCATATTATGAATACTCTAAAAATTTATGACAATGGAGATATCTAGAATTTCTGGAACTCCATCCCCAGGAGCGTTCCGCAACAGGAGAGCAGATATCCACTCTGTAAAGTGGATAGCTGTTCCCCCGTCAAGGAGGATAGCCCGCTGGGAAGGGATCGCTGAATAATTTAGCGTAAACCCTGACCTGTCAGCTGGGGCGGAGCCAAGAGTCTCGGCCAATGGGAACAGTCAGCGGCCTTTTATAGCATTTTTTACATCCGGGTATTCGTGTAGCCTCGTTTTATATAGGTCGTCACGCACGCGGCTTCTCGCTGAATAAAATTGCGCCCACTATGAATTTCGCCAACCAAAATTTGGACATTCAGCTATGATTCCGGAATTTACGTAACTCCTGCCATTTTTCCATCATATTATGGTTGACCATAAAAAAGGTAAGATTTATCAAATAAGCGACTTGTCATCGACTGCACAAGTAGCTGAAACCCTAAGTCTCTCCCGTTAACTCACACGTCCCGCATCACGGCCGTCAGCTGTTACAGCTCTTGACGGCCGATTTATCAATAAAATATATGTAATTGGATGTATACACAGCAAATACCAATCACTATTTCTGCATGTATTTATCCAAATACACATACCTTACACAATACTACAATATTAGAATGGTGACACCCTGACAAGTCGACGGTATATAGACAAAGGGTACCAATTATTATTCACTGACGGCTATGCCAGGGAATAATAGTAACAAAATACCATTCATCCAAAATACCGAGTGCTACACATAATAAGTAAAGTGACTCCCTTACCATGTCTGAATATCAACAGATTTTAAAACAAACATAATTCTCAACAGGAACCGACATTAATGCCATTAAAAGTAATATTACTGAAACCAGGGTCCTCTATCCCAGCCCTTACTGTTTACATCTGTGGATTCACCCTGTATATCAGAAATATTAAATGTTCCTGTCAAATTGTAAAACCATCAGTCCATATCAATATTTAAAGTTGACACTGCAAATACCCCAATCCCACATTAACACTAATAGGTATTAAGCTATCTTAAACAGAAATATATGGCACTACTGAAATTTCCCTTCTTAATGACAAACAAAATTACATTTTGTTACACTAACCCCTCTTTGAGAATTTAATGCCCTCATAGATTCTCATTCAAATGTTGGAAGTAGCTGAAAATGGTTACATGCAATTTTATCAGTGAAATGCTTTAATTAGTTCCTTGCCAGTGTGATGTTTCAATTTTCATATCTATTTAAAGTTTATGAAATTTTAATGCCAAAGGATATGAAATGTTTCCATTTATATCTATGCAAAGGGATATGAAATGTTTTGATTTGTATCTATGCCAAGGGATATGAAATGTTTTGATTTATATATATGCCAAGTGATTATCATACGGGCTACGGGGCACATCTCCTGAGCCCAAGGAATTAATAAAAAGCCATAATTATATTTTAAGTGACAGCCCTCTGTCACCTGTCAATACAGCAAATGACAGCGTCCTGTCAGTAAATTATTAATGCATCTCACATTAATAATTCTGAACAGCTCGCGATCAGGCATTGGTTGATCAGCAGTATAGATAGTCCAAGATGAGAAAAGTCAATATCTGGTAGGTACATTATACAAAACTTGAATCACTTACGGAGATGGCTTTGTTCAACAGCTCCTCTGTTTGCTGACACTTGTAACATGAGGCTGAGTAATAATTTGAGTGGTCCTGGTGGTTATGCAGTGGTGCCAGAGTTAGGAAAAGGTTATCAAGTAAACCTGCAAGTTGCAGACGTACTGCAGACCTACTGTAGGATGGATTGAAAGAATCATTAGAAATCTGAACAAGCTGCTGAATGTTATTTGATATGGCATTAAGATTCTTCGCGCACTCATACAGCTTTCGGTTTTGCTCTCTACCATTTATCTTTACCACATCTGACAGTTTTGAGAAATGACGTGTTGGGTCTTTTCTGGTGGTGTGCACTTCTTCCCTCAAAGTTGCCTTTAGATGAGTGAGATTAGGGGTGGCACACCGCAAGGTTTGTTGTTCCTAAGACAATCTCTTAGTTTCTCAAATGTTTGACGGCCAGTGAACGTGCGTGGCCTATATGAGGTTGAGGCATCAGCTGTGGTGAAGAATGGAGCTGTACTCGTACATGGTATAGGATATGAAGCAGAACTGGTAGATGTTACAGTTAATGGCTGGATAAAGCTGGTACTGGTGGTAGTAAGTTGAATGGGCATTGTTGAACTAGTAGTTGAAGTTGTGATAGCTTAATCTAAGGAGTCACATTCATCCAGTAGGGGTGTAAGTACACTCTCATCGGCGAAACTAACTGGTGTAATTGGAGAAAAGCTGAAGTGAGTCACTTCTTTGCAAATTTGACAATATCTGCTCGGAGTAAGCGGTTCCAGGATTTGCTGGGTGATCCAATAACAGTTTGGGGCATAGCCTGATCACTAGTCTTTCGTTTCTTGGCTGGTGGTGGGACAGAGACCCTAGCTGAATCATCCTGGTGGCCATGTTCAACGATCTTGGTGGGTAGTGGTATGACTGGAATATTGGTGGCTTCCTGGCAATCAGTGGTATCCGTAAGTTTAACTATCATTTCGGCCTCTGTCATGAAGGCTGCCGGGTTTGGTTTCGGATGGTCACTGTCAGTGGTGACACATATAGCTGCAGCCTGCCCCTAATGATCTTTCGACTGTCTGTGTTGCTAGTAAGCAGAAGGAAATCTACCATACCACTCACAGGTCTTGACCGGGCAGGTATATGGCCACTGGTCATACGCCACATGCCTGTAAACATGTTTCTTTATCGTGGTTCTAGAATCCTCTTTCCCACACTTAGCACACTTGTATCCCGGCATGATGCTAAAATAAAACAAATTCCTAATTATGTCTCAGTTACTAGATAGTTCGTTTTGTTTATTTTTCAGCCATACTGGAATTGTCTTCCCTTCAAATAGCTTAAGCTTATCATAATGCACTACCTTAGTGGTGCCTGCCTTTGTAGTCTGTACACAGTAGACCAGGTCACTCAGTGTCTGCACAACAATATATGGCCCTACCCAGTTGTTTTGCAGTTTTGGACATTTTCCTACCAGTCTCATCTCATATAATAGCCACACTAATGTGCCAGGCTGATAGACTTTAAATCCTAATCTAGTATTGTAATTTTCATCCTGTTTTTTTTATTCTACCATTCAATTTTTCACGAGCTAACTGATGGGCTTGAGCAATAGTGTTCTGTAGATTTTGCGCAAAATCTCCATACGACTTCATATTTTGAGGGGCTTCCATAATTGAGCCCTGCTGGCATGCGGACTTCTCTGGCTAACATCAGCATGTTAGGAGTATAACCGGTGCTCTCGTGCACTGCTGAACTGTAAGCACTGGCTAACTATGGTAAATGCAAGTCCCAATTATTTGTTGATTTTTCAAGTAAGACTTAATCATTTTAAGCAATGTTCTGTTAAATCTCTCCACCATGCCATTCCCTGCTGAATGTCGGGGTGTTGTCCGAGTTTTTTTTTTTATGTGCAGCATTTGACACAATTCTTGAAATAGTTCAGCCTCCTAGTTTCTACCTTGATCAGAATGTATAGGTATCCCAAACCTTGAAAAGAATTCATTGACAATCTTGTCCGCACAAGTTTCTGCAGTCTGATCTGGAATAGGAAATACTTCTACCAAATTGGTGAAATAGTCTTGTACCACTAATATATACTTATTACCCCTGAAAGTAAGGGGAAATGGTTCCATTACATCAGTACTAATCCGAACCAATGTAGCTCCCACATTCATATTCCCTTTTGGTGCCTTCCGGTGTTTAGGTGGTTTATTGTTTGCAGCACATATATTGCAGGATTTGATCCAGTTATGGGTAGTCTCTCTCATTTTATACCAATAAAATGTCCTAGATATTCTAGCTAAGGTTTTCATATATCCCATGTGACCTGCTTGCAATGAATTGTGACCTAATTCTAAAATATCTGCTTGCATTTCTCTGGGAACAACGATGCATTTTCCCCTTTGATAACTGCTGTCTGTTCCTTTAATCCACAGGACCCCATCGTGCACTTCTAACAAAAAAACAGTTAAGCCACAGGTTACGGGTGACTGGACTGTGGAAGACGACTTGATTTTCAGCTGGTCTCTCAACAGAGTTCATTTTCCACAGCAACACAGGATAAATATCAGGATCATTTTCCTGCATTTTTCTTATGTCCTGATCAGAAAAATGCGGTATCCAGGTAATGTCTGAATTACTGTCGGGAGTCACTGCTGGCACATCAGCACGAGTTGTTACCCTAGCTAACTTAAAGTTCATGGTTTCTGTGTTTCTGTCACACTTTGGACGAGGTCCACATGGTAAATAGTAGTCAGTGTCTGAATTACATGTACAGTTCTTGGGATCACAGGGCTTCCTGGACATCCCATCAGCATTTAAGTATTTCTTGCCTGGTCTGTAATCAATTGAAAAGTCATATGCTTGTAGTTGTTCTAACCATCTGGCAACTTGTCCTACTAGGTTCCCTTTAATTAAACAACCACTAAAGAGGCTGGTGATCAGAGCGTACAAGAATTTTATGGCCCAATAAATAGTTGCGAAAATGTTGGATGAAGTTGACTATTGCCAGTAATTCTTTCCTTGTAACACAATAGTTGCGCTATGCCTTGTTAAGAGAGCAACTCGCATAGGCTATGACCTTTTCCTCACCATTATGGATTTGTGATAAAACAGCACCAATAGCATAATCTTACGCATCAGTGTCCAATATATAGGTGTCTTCAGCTGTAGGGTATGACATAACAGGTGCAGTAATCAGACTTTCTTTTAGACAGTCAAAGGCCTGCTGACACTCTGCACTCCATAAAAATGGTATATTCTTACTGATCAGTCTGTTCAGTGGGGTAGCAATATCAGAGAATCCCTTAATGAAACGTCTATAATATGAGCAAAATCCTAGGAAAGAGCGTAACTGTGTAACAGTTTTAGGAATAGTCCAGTTTTTCACTGCCTGTATATTATCTGGATCAGTCTCTATACCAGTTTCAGAAACTATGTCCCCTAAGACTTTTACTTCTTTTTGCAGAAATTGACACTTGGATGGCTTCAATTTCATGCCAGCAGGTTTGATCCTTGTAAAGATTTCCCTCAGCCTGATGATATGTTCATCAAAGTCTCTGCTGAACACAATAATATCGTCTAAATAGATCAGACAAGTTTGCCATTGCAAATTTCGTAAGATTGTCTCCATACATCGTTCAAATGTGCTTGGCGCGTTAGCTAACCCGAATGGCATAACTGTCAATTCATATAGTTCAGATTTTGTAACGAATGTAGTTTTAGGCTGGTCTTGCTTCTTTACTTTAATCTGCCAGTAACCGCTGGCTAAGTCCATGGTGAAAAGAACTTGACCCTGATAAGGAATCAAAACAGTCATCCATCCTTGATAATGGATGAGAGTCCTTTTTGGTTACCTCATTTGGTTTCCTATAATCGATACAAAAACGTGTGGAGCCGTTTTTCTTCCGCACAAGTACAACTGGCGAGGACCAAGGTGACGATGATTTTTTTAATCACCCCATTTTTCAGCATTTTCTGTATTTCAGTCCATTCTTCTCCTTTAAAGGCTTATGGAGTCCTTCTCGGTCGTTGCTTTATCGGCGCATGGTCACCAGTATCGATAGAATGCTCAACAATGTTAGTCTGTCCGAGGTCTGTATCATCTCTGGCAAATACAGCTTGGTACTCTTGTAACAGGGATATCAGGCGCTCATATTCTTCATTCGATAAAAAAAAAGGCTTCAATGACACTGTCCTTCACTGTTTATGGTAGTGGTTTAACCCGATCCGTATCATCATCCGGCCGTGATAATGATGTGGATTCTGATTCTGCCTCTAGGCAAATTTTCCTAATCAGTGAATTCCCTAATGGTAAACAAGTCTCTGGTACCCAAACTGGTTCAACAATTCCAAGTTTGGTAAACTTGTGTAAATGTATATCACTGTTTTTAGGATTTAACAGCCGTACAGGTAACTGTCCATCAGCAATATTCACTAAAACCCTGGCCACCTTTATATTATACCGTTCTTCAGCTAATTGGTTTTGCTGTATCAAACAATTGTCCATGTTTCTGAGATTGACCATATCTGGTAGCACAGTTTTAGTTCTGGCTGGAATAACACAGTCTTGGGTCATCTGAATTTCTCTTAGTCCTGGCTTAAATTGTTCATAATAGAAAGGTACCTTAATATCTTTCAGGTACATCTGCTGTGAGTCCATATCAATCTGGCACTGGTTGTTTCTGAGAGAATCTAAACCGAGTATTCCAAAATCAAGCACATCAGCTACAATAACAGGATGCCAGCTGGTAACACTCTTTATCTTAATTGGCAAAGTATATCCACCCCATAATTTCAATGGAGTGCCATCTGCTAGTTGCAGCTGAGCTGGTGAATCTAAAGTAATTAATAGTTGTTCTGTTATTGACTTTGATGTCTGTTCATAACATCTCTTTGATATGATTGTCCTACTGGCACCTGTGTGCAGCAAAAATGGTCCATTCACTCCATATATAGAAGCATCTATATACAGGCTTGTGTTATCCAGCTGTTCAGTATAACGTTTATCTTTTACATGTCCCTGTGTAGTATTCAGGGTTGGCCCTTGGCCGTCAGGGTCAACCCCAGTTAGTTTTCCTTACTGGTGATAGCTCCATTTGGCTGAGTATTAAATTTATGTGGACAGTCTCTGGCAAAATGTCCCATCTCTCCACATTTGAAGCATTTCACCTTCTTTGACTGCGGAGGGTGAAATAAACCTTGACCTGCAGCAGTCTGTCCTTGTAACAGTTTAGACAGAGCAGTGGTCAAGATTTTAACAGTATCACACAACTGCTGTACGTCTGGGTTTATACTTTGTGAAACAGTCTCTTTCTTGAATGGGTTCCTTTGCAGGGACACTGCATTAGTTACAGTCCGGACGGTCCCCTTATAGCGGTTATCCTGCTTAAGTTGTCTGTAGTTATAGTATTCCTGTAACTTGTCTACAGCCTCGTCGATACACCAGGGTCGTTGCATGTATCGGACCTGATAGCAAGCATCCTAGTCATCAATGCCATCGAAGAATTGTTTTAAAAGCATGTCATCTCTGACTTCGGCAGAAAGTCCACGAGGATAAGCACGCTGGACCAGACTCTTGAGGGCAGCAGCATACTCTATTGGTGTTTCATGCTTTTTCAGTTTTCTTGTGTAGAATAGATTCTGGCTAATCTCGTGTGTTGTATTAACGGTGAAGCGCAAACTCAGTTCATGAACCAGGGCCCTGTAATCTGATAGGACTGCTGGCTCCAGTTCAAATGCGAAATCAGCAGCATCACCTTTTAAAGACACCAACAGGTAATGCAGCATTTCAGCTTGCGACCAGGCCAAGTTCAGTGCAATTGCCTCGAACTGCTTAATGAAGGTTCCCCATCTTCCGGGCCCACAAAACGTCGGAATGTTGAAAGGATATGGATAATTCTGGACCGGAGCCATAGTGGTAATCTTGTTCACCTCTGGGACGGGCGCCATCTCCGCCATCTAAACCAGGAGGATGGCCACGATTCTTGTTACTGCGTCGGTCATCAGAAAAGTTCATAGCTGACCTTTCATGATCCCGTAGCTCATGAGAATCAGGAAATATATCAGTAATGTCCTCAGTCTGCTGCAGCTGCTTAGCTTTTCCCCTGGTCTGCACACCTTGTTCAGCCATGTTGACAACCACTCGTAACGTAAAGTCCAGGTATCAGTGACAAATTCTTCTGTTTTCTCCACAAAATCTAGCACTACTTGACAGAAATTCTCACAAGTCTTCAGCTCCTGCAGTTTCACTGTCAGGTACAGCAGGATACACACTGGTAATCCATATGCTGGCAAACTTCTATCGTTTATCGAGTGATGTCTGTACTGATAACTGTGAGACCATATTAACTCCGTATACCAGCAAAACACAGGGTTTACTCATCCCTAACTAATATTGACTAATAATTTTATTTTATTATTGTTTTTGTCTCAGGTTATAGGGTAAAAATTTATAAGGAATTCCCACTTGAACTATTCTTTTTTTTAAATGATTGAAACTGTCAACAATCATTGGCGGGGAATCAACGGGGAAGGAAAACCTCGTCTAATTCCGAGTATACGGAGCCATATTATTAAAGACCCCAGCTTTTATACGAATAATAATCAGCGGTAACAATTAATGTAATGTGGCCTTAATAGATCAAGCAATCGTGTGAGATGATATTTCCCAAATTTGTCTAAATGTTGCAAGTAAACAACAAAAATTAGCTAAGTATCAATTTATGGAACGGTATCCCGTATCAGAACAGCTATCCATGTACGGAACAGGGCAAGGGTTCCGTTTCAGAACGGCGTCCATTTTCAGAACAGGGCGGGTGTTCCCTGGGATTCCCTCTGATTGGTCAGCCATCAACAGAGGACACGTGGATAAGCTGTTTATAAACATTGTGACGTGACGTCATTACATTAAGTGGAATTTCTTTCATATTATGGATACTCTATAACATTTATGACAATGGAGATATCTAGAATTTCTGGAACTCCATCCCCAGGAGCGTTCCGCAGATATCCACTCTGTAAAGTGAATAGCTGTTCCCCGTCAAGGAGGATAGCCCGCCTGGGAGGGATCGCTGAATAATTTAGCATAAACCCTGTCAGCTGGGGCGGAGCCAAGAGTCTCGGCCAATGGGAACAGTCAGCGGCCTTTATAGCATTTTTTACATCCGGGTATTCGTGTAGCCTCGTTTTAATTAGGTTGTCACGCAGGCGGCTTCTCGCTGAATAAAATGGCGCCCACTATGAATTTCACCAACCAAAACTTGGACATTTCAGCTATGATACCGGAATTTACGTAACTCCTGCAATTCAACCATCATATTATGGTCATCTTGACCATAGAAAAGGTAAGATTTATCCAATAAGCGACTTGTCATTGACTGCACAAGTAGCTGAAACCCTAAGTCTCACTCGTTAACTCACACGTCCCGCATCACGGCCATCAGCTGTGACAGCTCTTGACGCCCGATTTATCAATAAAATATTTGTCCTGTCCTGTACTACTACAGGACACTGGGCTGTACCAGTACAGGCCACTGTGCTACCCCTTATCTGGCCATTCATGGGGCTTCATGCCTGACAGGTGGCATAGGAGGAGCAGGGCTACCAGGGCAATTAGTGTGTCTGGGGCTGGTGCCAGACCTCAAATGATGAGTACACAGTGGGCAGCTTATTTTTCTGCCTTGTTATAACTGAAGTATTAAGATAACAACAACAAAGGTTATTTTTCTCCTCTCTATTTGTCTCTCATTCTCTCTCCCTCTCTTTCTCTTTCGATCTTTTTATATCTTATAACTGTGTGTTATCATAAGAACAAAATCAACTCACATATGGATGAGAAGGTACTCACCTATTTAAACTAAGCTTCATTAACCAGTTACAATACACAAACGCACCATCACAGCGAACAGTTAGTTCCTTCAAGTGAAAATCATGTCTCCAGATTTAATTTATATATTTATATATACATTTCAGGGGCACCACCAGCACAGAAGATTGTTATTTTTATATAAATAATATATTTTTGACACTCCATATTTTTTTTAATTAAACAAATACATAAACTTCAGATGCTAAATATAATTACATAACAGGTATAATAATATGTATACACAATGTGTTCAATAATGTTGTGACAATATTTTCATTTATTCATACAATGGCGATCTAATTTGATATTAAATTATATAATACTTGATAATATGATAAACTACAATATAATTTATTATTATAATATGATAAAAATTCCTAAAATATAAAAACCACTAAAAGTTATTGGTGTTTGGTTGGTGCAATATGATCGACCCTCGAGTTTTATGCATTTTGAGCACTGTCTGTCACTTCCAGGTGACTTCCAACACATTAAATATACTTAATTTTCATATAAATGGGAATACACATATGTAAATTTTTTTGGTATGGTAAAGTGGGTCTATATCTTCCAATGCAACACAAAAAATTGTCAATTTGTTCTTTATCTTTAAAGAGGCCCAATCACCTTTCTGACCTTAATAAACTAAACATAATTCCTTGGAGCTTTCATAAAAATAGGCCAGAAAACCTGCATACCTGCACACAACAAAGGAAATTCATGACTACTGTTGTTGTTATCTTAATACTTCAGTTATACCAAAGCAGATAATCAGCTGACCACTGTGTACTCATCATTTGAGGTCTGGCACCAGCCCTAGTCCATACATGGACCTCTATGTCCTATGATACTTCTACTGGACAGACATTGTAATGTCCATCCACCAGAAGTATCATAGGACATAGAGGTCGATGTTTGGACTAGCACAAGCCCTAGCACATAAGAATGAACTCCTCAATTGCTTTTTTTTCAGTGACTGACGCATTTTGGAGTCCATAGATTGCACCTGCAGTTAACTGTGATTATAACACTCCTTACACAACTGTGAGATTTAACATATATCCATTGATTAATGTTCAGTACATCTATGTGTATTGTATATTTGACCACTAGAAAACATTACTGTTCTCTTCTCAGTCCTATTTTGCACCAAGGAAGTTAAAATATGAACATAATAGTACACAGGCCTAAAACCTTATACAGGACTGCCACCAAATGCAAGATGTCTACCGGAGCTGTACATGCTTCAGTTCTCTCTGGACAAATACTATCAGTTGTTGATGTTACAGGTGCTTCATGTTCCAGAATTGATATTTTTTATTACAGGCCTTTCGACATACAACATTATGTGAACTTGGTTTTGCTAAAACCATAGGAAATATTTTTATTTAATTTTCTTTCTAAGAGTAACAGATCGTATCGTGCTATAACCCCAGTTAGCCCTTTGATGGGCCGGCGACGCAACAGAAACCTGAAACCTGTTGCGTCGACGTCGACGGCTACACAAGACCCAGACACACTGCTCCTCCTATGCCCCCAGTCAGGCATGAAGTCCCATGATTGGCCAGATAAGGGGTAGCACAGTGGCCTGTACTGGTACAGCCCAGTGTCCCGTAGTAGTACAAATGTACCACTACAGGACAGGGTAGCACTTCGGCCCCTACTCGCTATGCCAGGGAATAATAATAAAAAATACCATTCATCCAAAGTAACGAGTGCAACACATATTAAGTAAAGTGACTCCCTAACCATGTCTGAATATCAACAGATATTGAAAAAAAACATAATTCTCAATAGGAATCGACATCAATGCCATTAAAAGTAATATTACTGAAACCAGGGTCCTCTATCCCAGCCTTTACTGTCTGCATCTGTGGATTCACACTGTATATCAGAAATATTAATTGTTCCTGTCAAATTCTAATACCATCAGTCCATATCAATATTAATTGTTGACACTGCAAAAATACCCCCATCCCACATTAACACTAATAGTTATTAAGCTATCTTAAACAGAAATATATGGCACTACTGAAATTTCCCTTCCTAATGACAAACAAAATAACATTTTGTTACAATATATCCTTTTGATTTGTAAGTTCCTTACCTTTTTCTATCAACTTCCTAATACATGATTTATTCTTGTTTCTTTTTTCAAGGTTTACAAAATATTTACTATTACGCTCACCATGTTCAAACCATTTAGCCCGATATCGTATTATAATGCCTTCTGTAATTTTGTCATAACAGACTTCGAATTCTTTCTTCAATTTTTCATAATTCTTGAGGTTTACTTCATTAGGATGTTTATCTATTATGTTTTCTAATAGTTGTTCCTCTTTTTCAAGTGACTGGTAATGATCTTTGAACGTTTTGTTCATTTTCTTTGAATAATTTATAGTAAACTTTCTGACACTGTATTTTAAGTACTCCCATTTTCTGCGAGCAGCCAGGGACACCTGATACGCTCCTTTTTTAATAGTAACAATATATTCTTTAATCTTGCTTACATATTCAGAGTCATTAACAGTGGAGCAGTTTAATTTCCAAAACGAAGGACCACGGTTCTCATCTGTCAAAATCTTTATAATAAGTTCCACAGGTGAATGATCTGAACCTACGCTAGTTTTAATACTACATTCTGAAATAACTGGTTGTAAAGCAGAGGATACCAAGAAGAAGTCTAATCGTCGTTGTGTTAAGTAGGGCTCACACATCGCCGGTGTTGTCCCCGATGTTGTCCCGATGTGACATCGGGCTAACATCGGGAAACATATGGGCAACACCGGGAAACATCTGGACAACATCGGGACACATCTGGGCAACACCGGGGAGCTTGAAAAGATCGGGGTGACATCGGGAGATTTTTGAACATGTTCAAAATTTGTCAAGATCGGGCCAACATCGGGAAACATTTGGGCAACACCGGGACACATCTGGGCAACATCGGGAAACATCTTGGCAATATCTGGGTAACATCTAACGTCGGGGGGAAAGCCAATATCTCCATTCTCTATTGCCCGCCTTAAATCCGTCTCTGCAAAGACACCCCCATCCGCACACCTGAAACACAGAAATTAATCAAAAATATTATTAAAACTGGAAAGATAAAAGGAAAGTAAAATATGACTTGGAGATTTATAATTTGACTGAAAAACAAGGGACACATGGGTCACGTCTCTCAGCTGAATTTGGGATAATTTTTGTATTAAATTTTGCATTATTCTGGGGAGTACTTCGGGGCCACATGAATCGGAGAATATTTGCCACAGTGACCCAATTTTAGGTTTCCGCGGTTTGTTAACAGATGACAAAATCTTTCAGTCTCAAAAATGGAGGAAAAAAATTCGTAAAATATCGAAAAAAATACAGGTGGCGCCACCAGTCTGCAGAAATTGATGAAACACTCAAAGGTCAATATCGATGCCAAAAATCATTGTGATCAATGCATTAGTTGTTTAGATACTTGGAATTTGTATTAAATGTTGCATTATTATGGGGGGGGGGGGGTATTTCGGAGCCCCATAGCTAGGAGAATATAGGTCACAGTGACCTTATTTCAGAATTTAAAGTTACAAGATTCCAGGTCTAACGATTTCAAAACATGCCAGTCTAACGGACGGACGGACAATGGACCATCACAATAGCTCTGATGACTTATAGCTAGCTGAGCTAAAAATCATTTGATATTTACCTGCCCTCTTTTCCAACGTCCACAAAGAGGAAACGGTAGTTGCTGTCCACTAACGCCATCTGTATAATGGAGAAGAACCCCTTATAGTTGTAATAAAGGGAACCACTGCCGTCTAACGCCCCCAAACAATGTGGGAATTGCCATCGCTCCTGAAAACCTGCTGCCACCTCACGCCATTCGTCCGGTGTCGTCAGAAGGTGAAAGAACTCCTCTGACAGCTCATCTACGATGGCCTTACACACCTCCGAGACAATACCACCAATGGTATTAGCGGCGTAACGAAAACCAAACATTTGGGACTTGAAGCTGTCACCAGTAGCCAAAAAACGTATAGAGACGGCGAGTCGACCGCCCGGGGGTATCGGGTCTCTCATATATGTTTGCTTCTTTTCCACTTTGTGCCCAACTTTCTCCAATAATTCCATCCACATTTCAGGACACAGACGTTGGAACGCTTTAAATCCTTTCTGGTCCTCCCGGGCCAGCTCTTGCAGCAGCTGGTCATACTGGCCAAAGAAGGGTCTGCGTAGGAGCCAGTCATGGGCCCTAACAGGAGCGAATAGTCTTCTTTCTAAGGACTGTCTCCTCTGTATTCTTCTTTCTTTCTTTGATGGCTTGTCTTCTGTCCTCGCTTTCAAGCTCGTCTAAGAGCAAGGCAGCCCCTGCTAAAGCCACCTGAAGCCTTAAAACACGCCTGCGTATCTGCTGGTATTGCCAGAACATAGTGTACGAAGCCATTTCACTGAATGTGAACACGCTTTTAGAAAATTACAGCAACTGCGCAGTTGAAGGACCGGAGCCACACATACTTCCGGTTCTTCTTTCAAGATCGGGGTAACACCGGGAGACACCGGGGCGACACCGGGACAACATCTGGACAACATCTGGACAACACCGGGACAACATCGGGACAACATCGGGACAACATCGGGACAACACCGGCGATGTGTGAACAGGCCTTAAGTTGAGCCGATCTTCTCCATGTAAACCTGCTCATTTGTGGATTACGAATCACACAGATCCAACTCTTCCATAAAATTCTTAGTAGCCTCAATTGTCTTGTACTTTAAACTAAGATTACCTCCATACGCATCTTCTTTAGCAAAGTAAAAGTTAAGTTGAAATTCCCTCCCCAAATTAAATGTGTGTTTTCCTCAAGTTCAAAATATTCAACAACCATCCTGTAGATTCCCTTATAACATAAAATTTGTTCTGTTTCAGTATTTGGTCCATATACATTAATCAGTAAAAACTGTGATCCCCGGATAATACAATGCAGAATGACATATCTTCCATCTGGGTCAATTTTACTTTTTAATTATGAGAATTCAAGTTTAGAACCAACTAAAGTGAGTGTACCTTTTGATTTATTTGTCCCATGAGAAAAGTAAGAGTGACCACTCCATTGATGTTTCCATACCTGTTCACACTTAGCATCAGAATGTGACTCTTGAATGAAACGAATACCTTTATCCATGTCATGTTCATAACAAAAGTTAAATAGTTTTCTTCTTTTCACATAATTTCTAATTCCATTTGCATTAATACTTATAACTTTAAAATTTAAATATGTATCTCTTTCTGAAGTTTCAACAGTCACTTTACTACAAAATGTGTAATCATATATAATGTCAATGAAATCATATCCAAAAGAATGAACTTACATTTGCATGTACTCATGTGAAAATATATTTTAATATATACTGCTGCATACCCATTATCGAACATCATATATAAAATAACCATTGTGTTACCTTGTTTAGTACTATTTACATCTGTTGTAGATATAATGTATAGTACACAGATACCTAAATAAAGATGTTTGAACAATGAACACTGATTTAAGAGACACAGATGCCTAAAATAAAACACTAAGACAAAATATGAAAAACAAAGTCGTTTATCTGACATAGTGGTACCTTACCAAAGACCTAAATAAGACCTGGACCAGTTCACCTGAATAATTTGTATTCATAAATATTTAACGTATTATCAAAAATCTAAAGTTTTTTTTCATCCCCCTTTCGGTATCACATCATAATGTTTGAACTGAAAAGAATTCTGACTGATCTACTTTGTTTCGAATACATCATCCAACTGTTGACCATACTTAACAGTGAAAATCTTATCTTTATGATCTTTGACAAATACCTTTCCATTCCATGTCCATGCATCTTTTAATCTTTTATCATTTATCACTCTGTTGTAAAGCTTTTGCGTTTCCATACACATGTCATCCTTTATTGTAACTCCAGTATTTTAGTCTCTTTCTGGCTTTCATTACCTTTAGTTTATCTTCTCTGGAGATGAATTTAACAATGATACCTCGAGATCTATTAAAGTCTTTCCGGGGAGACCCTAACCTGTGTGCCACATCAATGGTATCTGGTTTTAATGTGACATTCAATTTGCTCTGAAAAAGGGAGAGAGCAACCTGTTTTGTATCTTCTTGTTTTCCCTGGTCAGTGACACCTACTTATCTAATGTTTGACCTTCTTGAGTATTGTTCATTTTCTACAGCATGAACCCTGGCCTCTGTTGCTCACTGGTAAGCCATTTCACATTTACCAATTAGACCAGTATTAGCCTCCTTCAAGCTCTGTATTTCTTTCTCTAGCTCATTATTTTTTCTTTCCAGATGCTAAGCACATTTGCCTCTAATTGAATCTTCCACCTCTGCTTGAATAGAGTTCTTGATATCTACTATCAGATCTTTCTTGAAACCGTCTAATATAATATTTCTAGTAACCAATTCTCTGTTATACTGCCCTGGATCTCCTCTGGGCCAGAATCACCAGACTCAGCTGACAACACCTGCTTAATTTTTTTAGAGAACATTGGTGAATCTGAGGAAAAAGAACTTGACAAAACTGATCTATTTCTCTTTGTATCTTCTCTTGACATATTATATCCTATTATCACATTAATTTAATTTCACCTGTGATCTGGTCCAACATTGTTTACATTTTATTTAAACATGTTAACCATAGTACACACAAATACAGAGGCACCACACATGACCCTGGCGTGCACTAGCTGGCCTCCTGTGCCCACTGAAGCGTTGAGGCACCTATTGTGATTAAGCCCCTTCCCGGCCAAAGAGCTGGTAAATACCCCTTCCCTGCCAATCAGAAATCAGTTCTAATGGTATTAAAAACTACAAAATGGCATTATCTTCAGATTCCAAACTCTCAGAGCTTAAAATTCAGATGATTATCAGTCCCTGTGCAAATTTTTGTGGAAATACACTGTCTCTAACCTGTTTAAAACACCATGAATTTCTCCCTACACTTCCCCATGACCTGCCTGCTCAAGTCATTACATATAAACACAAAGACATTTTGTTTCATGTGATTTTTATTATGGATGTGTCATGTGTGTTCCTTGGTCATGAAAAAAAAACAAGGGACCCATGGGTCACGGCGCTCAGCTGATCGTGATTGGACTATAAATGTTTCTCCACTGTGATACTATATCGAGTCAATAAAGTTTATGAATATCATGGACATGTTGGGCTATTATAAAGGAATGTAATGTAATATGTGAGTAAACGATAAATGAAATTACCTGACCGATGGATTAATAGAGTCAAATATAGTGGTTTATTTTTTATTTATTTAGGAGGGGTTGAAAATTGTGATATATTTGAGCAAATATTAATGCAATGACAGCAGTAATAAGCAGTAGTAGAATGATGATAAGGCTATTTGTTGAAGGATCTAAAGTGAATGGTAGTCTGCAAGCTTTCAATTTGACAGATATGATGTTATGATTAACTATGCTGTTGAAGTGATTTATGAATTTGTGACTGTATGACACAATATCTCTTTAGTCTTGACAAGGTACATTATTGTGATGCCCACTATGTATACATATTACACAATATTGACATAACTCCTGGCATGTACATAGGTACCTATGGACGAATAGTTATACAAAATATTAAAGTATGAATATATCTGATTCATCTTGTTCTTGCTTACTGAGGCTGACTTTGGGATGGGGTTCGGAGAAGGGAAAAGTGAGGGCAGCACGAAGGTGGATGTAGAAATATTCTATTGGTATGTTTTTCATTTATATAAGAATATGAAAAGAGGAAAGGGGCCCTCCTACTTGGTTATAGTAAAGTTCTAAATATATGATTGCAAACTACTATTCTGACAGGACTGTCATGAATTAAACAGTAAAAGTTTTGAGATACTGAAAATTTACAGATGGACAGGCAAGTGGACAGAATGGACTAATACCTTTATTTCACTTTCAAGGAAATAATGCATTTAAGTTTATATATAATCCTATTTTTTTAAAGCATATCCACTTTTTCCGTTAAGAAGTTCTTATCTGAATCATTTTTTTTATTTACAGGTTTTATTAATTTTTAATAAAAAAAACCTGAAAATATATGTTAAAATATTAGAATTGTTGCAAAAGTTGCAATCATTATATATACAGAGTAAAAAACTGAAACTATAAGTTAAAATATTAGAATTGTTGCAAAAGTTGCAATCATCATATATCCAGAGTGTATCTCATATTGGGTCATATTATGCATACACATATATTTTATTATTTTTAAATCATAAATGTTTAAACTGAATTTAAAAGAAAATAATGTGACAACATGGCATCTACAAGAATATTCCTTGAATCACTATTAAAAAGTTTTGCACATTGGAGTTTTCAGTACATGCTTAATTTTATTCACCAAAATAAAATAAAAGATTAAGTAAATTTGATAAAATAAAACATCTTTTCAAATAAAGTATACACACTGTTGGTTGAATGAGGGACAAACAATATCATTGTGCTAATTACTATCCCAGTTTTAATTTATTACTGGAATTTAATAGTCAATTCACACCTGGTGAAGTTTTAACTCTTCTGAAGTAAGGAATTACTTATCGCATGAACATCCACACTTTCATAGCAATACACCACTTCGTGGACACAATTAAATGTACACTTTAATCATTGTATCCCTGGTGGTACAAAATCTAAAATGTAGCATAGCCTAGAATAAGAATGAATCAAATACAGAAAATAATAACATTCATCTAGTTTATGCACCATCTGGGGGGGGGGGGGGTGCAGGGCAGAGCCTGCAGGTAGTGGCCAAGCTGACCCAAGGCAAGCTGCCTGGGGTGGGTAACATAATGCAAGTGAAGGCTGTACTAGTAGGTGGGCTAGATGTAAACAACACTTGACATGGTGTATGAAAACATGAATAAAAGCTATTCTTTCCAATCAATTTTTTTGAAATTTCAGATTTTAAAAGATTAAATCCTTATGTATATATGCTATGAAAATTAAATCAACAGTGCCAAAGTTGGACAAAATTTAAGGTATTGATTTTTTATTTATGCTAATAACTTGAAAAATTTGCAAAATTCAGATCTAATTTTGGGTAAACAATTGAATCTTGATTAAATAAAGTTATATTCCTGAAAAAAAAAGTCTCTAAGTTCAGCAATTCTCATGTTATGTGAGTAAATATATTTCCTGATTTTTTTTTTAAATTGCATTATGTTTTGGCCCATGACTTCAAAATAATACCCAATACTGACCTAATTTTTGGTATGTTCATAGAAAATGTATGAAAGAATGTAAATACTAAATACGATCAAAAACAGATCAGTGGTTTATATTTATAGGCAGCCTTGAAGTGTAACGATGGCTTTTTTTTTATGGAAAACGGAGTTTTTTTCCTTAATATCTCGAAGGAACGAAGTCCTAATGACCCAATTTTCAGTATGGTAGGAGATTTTGGGGACATCTAAAATTATGCCAACAGCCTGGGGAGCATAGAGATGTGCACTGAATGACCTACAGTCATCAAAGTGGACTGCTTGACAATGTAAGGGAATACAACAAGAGCCATTTTGCAGCTTTTATTTTCAAATTTCAGATTTTAACCGAATAAATCCTTATGTATACATGCTGTGAAAATTAAATCCACAATACTTACAGGAAAAAAACGTGCAATTGCCAAAGTTGGGCAAAATTTAAGATACCAATTTTATATTTTAGCCAATATTTAAAAAAGTTTAACAGATTTTGATCTAATTTTTGGTATACAATTAAATTTTGATTAATTAAAATTGTATTACTGGAAAAAAGTCCCTACCTTTAACACTTTTGGTCTTAAGTGACCAAATATCTTCCTGATTTTTTTACAAAGTCCATTATGTTTGGGCCCATAACTTTTTTAAATTATATAATACTGACCTAATATCTGGCATGTACATAGGAACTATATAGAAGAAAATTTATGGTAAATATGAAGAAAACTAGATGAGTGGTTTTGATATTAGGCAGTCCTGAAGTGTGAAAATAGATTTCTAATAAAAAATTGAGGTTATCCTTAATATCTCAAAGGAACGAAGTCCTATTGACCCAATTTTCTGCATGGTAGGAGATTTTGGGGACATCTAACTGTATGCCGAATTTCAGATTCGTAGGTCCAACGGTGTCGAAACGTGCCAGTCTTACGAACGGACATCCAGACGGACAGACGGACGGACGACAGACAATGGACCACGACTATAGCTCAGATGACTTATAGTCAGCTGAGCTAAAAAGAAAATTAAAGAAGGCTATAAGGCTGATGATGCTTGGTGCATATACCTTGAGAACGGCAATCCCATCTCTCAGTGTTCTGCTCATGTGGTTCTAAGACCAAATGTTCTACTCGAACGCAAAGTTTGTTGTGGCGCAGATGGGAAACATCCAAACGTTTACCATTCTCGTCCTGACGTGGCAATTCTTTAAGCATGTTTTCCGCCATATAAATCGAACGTTGAACATGAATTTCAACGTTTTGGCCCGGAAACGGATTCCGTATCCTTCCATAACCTGTACCCTGTTTGACAACACCCTGCCACAAGCGGCACCCATGCGGTCCGGCCGCCAGGGAAACTTTGCTCAGGATGCGCTGTCTGGTATCCCCGTATCGATCCATCTGTGGTCTTTTTAATGTAAAAAAAGTAATGAAGCCGCGCTCTAGCAGACCCCGTACCGTAAAAATAAATATAAAAACATAGGCCGTAAAGACCCTGAAAAAAAAGGCAGCCGTTTCTCATCGAATCGCATTTCTGCAAATAGAGCCTTATTAATTAACTTAAGGTTACACCGATGTATTAATTTATCCTCTTTATCATGTTTATAAAATCCTCATATTGCTCATATATAGAACGAGATTCTTATAATACTCGTGCGTGTTCCAGGCCGCAAGTCATCTGCGCTATGTAAAAAACCCAGAAAATTATATCATGTGTACCTCGATTTCGAGCTACTGTGAGTTCAAGGCGCCACCACCAGATATCGCCTCCGCCCGGTCGCAGGATCTGCAAAATAGCTCCCTACTTGACGTCCTCTGGTACCCCTAGCGGTTGTTTAAAAAATACCAGACCGGTTCCATAAAATAACTTTAATTTATTCTTATGCATAAACCACACACGCATTCACTGTCACGCGTATTACGCACGTGATGCACCTAGTAACCCCGGTCCTTCTTTCTAACCCGGACCTGTCAACCCGGGCTACACAAAGTCGGCATGGACGCAATATGGCGGTGTAACCAAGAGATGGACTGCCAACTTGCTCCTGATGTCACGTATGTTGCGTCGCGCCTGCGCGAAACATAAGAGGGGATGTTTACCTCCGGCGGGACGACTTGTCATTTTCGTGTGAAGCGGCGCTCGGCAGGAAGGCGAAGATTTTTTTCACAGAAAACATACTAACGAGAATCTCCCATACAAATAAATTAAAAAATAAGCTAAGTTGACGGCTTTGTAAATAAACAGAATATTAAATATACATAATTTGACTAATCCATTAATTTAAGCAAGCATTTGCAAATCCATATGTCGTCTGTCATCGCAGTTCTGACAGTTGGCACGATGCCAGGAGGTAAATTTTGCTGCATGGTGGGGTGCAGCGCTTCCCAGCTGAATTGCCGTGGGCTTTCCTTCCATTAAGTTCCAGATAAAGGTAAAACAAGATTTGTTTTTAGTATATCTTGTAGGTTATCTAAATTCATCATGCAGTTGTAGTGCCACCAAGATTATCTGGATTTAAACAATGGGTGATTGTCAAAATATATTCGTATTACTTGCTGAAGTGAAAGTCAATCACTGTACTAATTGATATTCAGCCCGAAATCATTTAATATTTAAGGTCTTAAATTAAGAGTATTAATGTATTTATTCATTGAATTTTACAGAAAAATATCCAGACTGGTTTGCTAGAATGCAGGCGAAAATAGCTCGCGCTGACAAAAGTTTCAACCCGTCTTCAGCGCACATTTGTTCCAGACACTTTGAGGACAACTGTTTTGTTACAGGTAATTGTCATGTAGCAGCAAAATGTTAACACTTAATATAATAAAAACATATAAAACCACACAGAATGTGTTTGGACAGTCTTTATAGCAGCGTATCATGAACAAACCAATTTTCCAGTTGCATTATATTTTCAGGGAAAATGTTAATTTTCCAGTACAATAAGCTTGCACACGGTTTTCTATTCATACATTACTTAATATTTGCACTCTGCTTGAAAGTGTCTGCTTTCGGGTATAGTTACTTAGGAACGAAAAAAATTGTTTAAGAAGATGTTCAAAATGTTTAGATATTCCAGTAAACAATTTATACCCGAAATAAGTTTTCCCTATTTTAATAAATTTGCAGGAAACTCGCGAGGCCTGACCCTAGTGATCAATAGTCCTTGCCATTCATGTACACAGCTATGCGATCTTAACATTAGGCTATTAGTGAAGCATATACACCTAAGAATAAATTTTGAATAAAAAACCAAGTTCCAATCCTATGATTACTGGCATGGTTTCCTTTTCCTTTAACAACAAAATTTAGCATGTACACATTGCATAACATTTCATATATATATATACTATCTCAGTTAATAATAAATATAGTTGTGGTATAATACAAACTTGGCAATGTGAACCCGCTCACACACAAATGAAAATTCATCTTTATAATCATACGTTTTAAAAATAAAAAACATATATAAAAAAATCACATAAGCAAGTGCTAACCCTGAAATATGAAATTATGGAAATTTGTTATAAAAATATTAATGAAAATAAAATATGTAATATGTGCAGTGGAACCCCGCCTTGCGACAACCCGCAAATACGTCCACCCCAACAATTACGACCACTTTTCTTGGTCCCAAATATACAATCCAGGTTACTTAAGAGTTTCACAAATACGACCACCCCTAAATAACGAACCCTTTGGTCAGTCCCCAAGGTGGTCGTAATTGTGGGGGTCCACTGTATATGATATCGTAATTTTAATTAGAAAATACTTGGTTATTTTTTATTATTTGTGCATTTAATTTAAAATCTTTGATCATTATTTTAAAAAAATTGTGTTTGCTCATTTTATATCATAGATACAAATTATATTATGATAAGCTAGTGCAAATATTATCTTGGCATTAGATCGTTAAGTTGAATGATTATTTATTTGTTGTAACATGTTAGATATACTTTTAAAAGTGAATAATGTAACAAATATTTTGTATGCAAAAATAAAAATTTACTATGCGTGTTTCTGATTCCTTATTGCTGAGTATTTATGTTTTAACAAGGGCCTAGTGGCCGTAGACAGTTTGTGCAGGATAGTTTGCGTACCAGAAACAAAAAGTCTGTGGAAACTCCAAAGCAAGTCCCCCGGAAACCACCTGTGAGCAGGTTTGCACAAACTTGTTTATTTTTTTTTTTTCACAGTTCCATGTGTTCATGTTAAATTTGATATGACTGTTGGATACATTCACAGAACTAGCTGTTAAAATAGTAATTCATTTATGACTTTGTCAAAAGTGACGTAGGAATAGGCCTCACCAGACACCTGTAATACATTCAGCGTACCAACAGGTGATTGACACGAAATGTGTACAGAGAAAATTATTTATTTACCACTGTGTGCATATTCTTTGTTTTTCTAACGCTAAGCACAAAACGCCTGAAAAGGGTTTGTAAACTTCCATATTTTCATTACATATCGTTTTATGGTGAAATAAAAAAAAATAATTGTTGGGTAAAAAGCGAAATCCAGTGTAGCAAACTGTGTAAATTAATTTGGCATACAGAGCAAATTAAACTTATTTTCAGCTTGATAAATTTCATCCATTTGAAATGACTTATATGGCAGCGGTAGAAAATATTTAACATTTTAATGAAATTACAGAATGATGGCTCTGGCACACCAAAACTATATGCTGTTAACAGAAACTGCCAAGGAAATGGAAATATCCACATATTTTAGATTTAAAAACATTTTATATTTTTATTTTAAAGTTTATAACATACAATACAGCTGAGTAAATGCTTCCAAATTATGTCAAATGTACGTTTTTAACTGAAAATGCGCAAGAGTATATAAACGGAGCTTTTATTATCTAGAAAACGAAAGTTTCATTTTTTTTTAATTCTTAAATTCAAAATATAAACCGTTCTAAATAATTGGCATCAGTCTGATGATTAAAGGTATAGGTCCTGGGCGACCCTTTTGTTAAAAAATCTTAATCATTCCCATGAAATGTCAAAAACTAAGAATAAGGGTCTGTTTTCCTTGCTATAAGAACAGGAACACACGGAAAGTTGCCCCTGAAGAAAACGTGTGAAGGCACCAACGACAATTTACTGTCATGCGCAGGTATAATCGTAGGGTAAGAAAATGTATCAAATGAAAGAGTCATATGGGAGAGTCATGCTGTGGTATATCGAGGAAATCTTTGAGCGAATAATCACGTGAGGTGAAATTGACACCAGTGTGCTGGCACTAAGTGATTAAACCCAGCTGTTATACTGAAACATACCAGGTGAGATTTGTTAATTTCAGGCCCCTTGATGCACCTATATGCACTCGGTAATGGTGCGATGGTCATTCCAAATGAGTCCTTATTTGACTTTTAAGCGATACATTTATTTAAATAAGAGGATATGTTACTATATATGTATTTCGGCTTATTGGTTTATAATATTAAAGGGAATAATAAAAACCACAACAAGCACAAGAATAATATTGTTCATTATAATTACATACTTTGCGATAAATATAGAAATAATAGCTTAAGGCGTTGCAATGGGTTAAGACTGCATTTTCTTTAAGTGTACGAGCGGATTGATAGATACCTTTATTTTTTACACACCCATAAAAGACACACAGGCACGTAAGCCCTCATGCACATTTCTCTTTTAATTAGCTATTGCGAATTATATGATACAAGGTAGTACCAATTAGGTATTGCAGATTAATGGTTTTATTTAATAAATATAATTCATAGCATCTGTTATGAATTCTATGCAAATGAATGTACTTTTTTTATACGATTGGATAGGGACACCCGCTGCCCTTCGAGCGCTCATGTTCTGAATACACATTGGTAAATGATATAACATGCGCCCCTTGCCTGGTACGCCCAGTTATACGACACGAGAGGACTTCAAGTAAGCCGCATAAAAATACAGATGGTCTTCCGCATTTTATTGAGCCCTTGTATATTTAAAAAAAAAAATGTAATATAAAATCTACCGACTGACATCCATACTCATCTCCCCCCCCCCCCTTCAAAATTCGAAAAAAAAAAATTAAATGAATTATGAAAATGAGAATTGTGTGATCCACTTCCATTTAATTCATGCGTCTATTTCGGGTTAAAAACACACATATCTCAGGACTGAATTGATGTGTTAACCTGAAATACCTGCATGAATGGCTTCATAATGTCCAAGTCAAAACATACTGAATCAACTTTTAGGCACTCGGACTTGAAACTCCAGGGATCTGGACCCGGACTTGCACTCGGAATTTGAGGTTAGGAATCGAACAATCAGGCGGAGTCCGTTTCGAGTACAATGGAAAAAAATCTCGGTCGCATATGATAAAGATTTGTGTACATATGCGAACTACCGAAAGGATATTACAAAATAATAACACTATATATATTAAGCTTTGTTCAGCAACGGATCGGAGGCTCTAATGTTTGCAAAAGCGGGAAGTCTGCCGATTACCATGAAGAGATGGAGGGAGACAAGTTCAGCGAGTGTTTTAAAGTATAAACATTCTTCAGAAAAAAATTATAAAATCGGCGTGCGACTGTTTAAATTTATATTGTTGTTCTTACAAATACCCAAGTATTTGATTATGAATTATTTGCTAGTGCGCATATTGTGTGTCGTTTACATAAATCAGGTGTATATACGTGCATGACAACAAATAAAAATAACGCGGGAAAGAGCGAAGCATTTAAATGATGAATAACATTAAACATGACAAAACTTTTAAACAGTAACTTATGCGTTTGATATTTAATGAAGTGTAAACTTTGAAGGTTTAATTTCTGCCTAATATCCCGCCAGGAAGTGTCATCGTCTTTTACAATGCCTCTTACCACCCAATGATTGAGAATGGAGATAAATCTCCTACAAAGCTAAGAAGAATGATCGTCAAGTATACTGCGTAACAATAATCGAAAATAAAAGGATAACATTGCAGCAAAAAAAAAAAAAAAAAATACTGACTTTTCTGACTCTTTACCCACATTTTTAAGAATAATGACTTTTCAAGTACTGGATTTTCAAATTAAACATAAATGTGTGCATGTTTATTGGAGTTTAGGCCCTATATACCCTTCTGCCGAATCAAGCATTCACATATCATCGTATATATAAAACACATATCAAAAGCATTTTTACGCATGCATATGTACATAAAAAAAGGAGCACAACGGTTTTAATTGAATACATATAATGCATTAATGTTTGATACTGTAAAAAATACTATGAACAAGCAGACACGTATAATTTCGTTTTTATATATAAGAAAATATAATATTTATAATAAATAAACGCATAACAATGAAATATATATATATATATATATATATATATATATATATATATGTGTGTGTGTGTGTGTGTGTGTGTGATAAGAAAACACTATAATCACTACAAATTATTTTATAATAAAAAATAATTGATATGATTTCATAATCAAGATCTGGATGAATGCTGCCCCTATTGTTCATCTGTTGACGGCGAGTCGGAGGAGAAGGTCGGGTGCGACACTTGTGTACTTTGGATATATACACAAGAAGTATATGGGTTCGTTCAAATATTATACGATGCTAAATTATAAACCACCATGCATGTAGATGTAATGAAATTATATCCATGGAGGCATATAGGTGTATTTCAAGAAAAATAACTTCAATTATAATATGTTTAAACAATAAAAAAATGAACTTTTATAAGTTGAACAAAACATGTCTATAAATGGCCTTTAACAGCATACATTTCAGTATACTATATACTTATAAGATGTACTAATTTTCAGTTACACTTTACAAGAGGCACTGAGCAGTGTCAGTAACCAGAACACATGTATGGCTCGAGGTGTGAATTTTGCCGTGTCAGAGAAATCCAGGCTGGTGGAATGGGACAAGCATTTTTGAGCTGTTGATACTTCCTAAATATATCATCTGTTACCCGACAGAATTAAAGTTTATTCTATATTTTTATTCTATATTTTCTTACGTCCACTTTCAATTATGCTTTATGCTAATAATTATTATTGCCAAGGAGCGTCAATACGGGGGGGGGGGTTATATCTGATTTGGATGTTCTTGGAATCTAGTCATATGTTTTCAAGCATGGCCGACATAATATGCATAATTTCATGGCCATCTGAGGTCAAAATCAAGGCCAAAGGTCAAGGTCACGGTCACTTTTAGGCCCTAACAGCAAAGACTCAACAAAAGATCAGAACTCATTTCCAAATACAGACATAATCATAATCCCTACACACTCCCACCTGACCATGGCTGAGTGCTACGGCACGTAATTACATAATGTCACCGACCATTCCTTAACATTTCACTATGATGATTGCAACAGCATGAAAACACGTTAATTTGTAACTGAACATTTTCGTTGTAAATTCTATATATATATATATATATATATATATATATATAACGAAACCGAGATTGCCAAATACATTTGGACCCTGAAAGATAAGCAACAAAGCTTCACTATCACCTGGTCTATAATCCAGCACTCAAACACATTTTTGACCTCTTCACGTCAGTGCAATCTGTGTTTGGCAGAGAAACTAGCAATCATAAGCTCAAAACAAAAGAACCTTTTGAACAAACGTTCGGAAATTGTTTCCACCTGCCGCCATGGTCCAAGGGCATCCAACCGTGCTAAGAAGAAATTATAAAAACCAATATCGCAAATAAAGTTGAATTTCAGTCACCTGACGAGCCGACGAGGCGAAACCGACGGTCGTGACCCAGATTCATCACATATTTATCATATATATATATATCACAATCGGATATTTTTTGTGGGAAATTAATTAAAATAAACTAAGTTTAATCTTGTTATGTGTTTGAAATTAGCTTTTTAGCTTGATTGATTATATCTTGTTAAGTGAGTAATTCTATTTCCGAATTTCTTACAAAGTGCAATTTATTTGGGCCCATAACTTCAAGGAATAACGTAATACTGACCTAATTTGTAGTATGTACACAGGACATATATACAGAATAATTATATTATATTAAAAGATTAACACCAATGGTTATAAGAGTAAGCAGTTTTGAAATGTAACGATAGAGTTTTTCCTGGAAAACCGAGGTTTTTCCTTAACTTCTCGAAGGAACGAAGTGACCAAGTTTAAGGTCTGGTAGGAGAACATAGGGACGTCTGACACAATGTCAAATTTTGGATCTGTAGATCTAACGGTTTCAAAACGTGCCCTGTTAACGGAAGTCCGGACGGCCGGACAGATGGACAATCGGATAACAGACGACGGGCAAAGGACCATGATTATAGCTCAGATGGTCATAGTCAACAGAGCTAAAATGAATGAAATGAATAAACCTCAACCAAATAAATTAAAAGAGCTGTTTGCACAGTTAAGAGTCAGTTTTATTAAGCATTGTCACTATCAGCACCCTCAGTGTAAACCTCAATTTCATTACTACTCCCATTGTCACTTTCACTGTCTTCTTCGTAATTATCAATATCGCTAATGTCATCATCCTCCATCTCATTTTCCTCATGAAACAGGTTATCGTGGAACTCGCTCTCCATCAAACAATTTGGGGATGAAATTTCCTACTTCATCCAACCATGTTTCAAGGGTCCCATTCATTTATACGAGTCTTGTGCGCATTTGGCGAGATATGGTTGACAAGGTTGACCCTGGAGATTTCCTGCTCAAGGACATAGAGGCAGTGGGGAAGGGTGGTGGGGCCAAAGCAACCGAGTTAAGACAGAGTTTGCTTTGCTTTTCTCAGCGGAATCTAGCTGAGAAGAAGTGTGTGACAAACACGGGTTATATCTTGGCACTTATTCCTCGTCATAATAAGGGGGCAATAGTACTTGTCCTCATGACTTCAAAACTGAAACTGGTACTGTTTAAGAAGCCCGAGAATAAGAAGAAGTAATGTTATGTTTTGAAATTGGTTTCAAATATTCAAGTTTATGTACGTTTCGCAAGTGAATAAAGGAATCATCTCTTGATTAATCAGTATACTCAAACTCGTCTGTATTACCACACAACGGATCAAGCTGACCCTATACGTTGTTTCGTATAACTTATGACCCTGCCCTTGAACTAAGTTACTTGGCTTTGAGAACTACTTTATCAGAACCTCAATCAATCAATCTTCCACAGAACTGTGAGACTGTGTCAAAATATTAATATATATATATATATATATATATATATATATATATATCGAGCATAGATAGGCTATCATCTGCTTACATTAGTGTGACCCATTAATAAATCATGCTTGAATCTGTCAACCAAAACTGGAGTTATCATTCTTAATCTAATTTGTGAATGGATAGGCATGCCACTTTGACCTTGTGTCCCCCCTCCCCCCCCCCCCCCCAAAAAAAAAAAAAAAAATTCTTCCCCTATTGGTAGGTGAGCTATTCTTTGCCAAATGGGGGATCTGGAATGAAAAGTTTGGCTTATTATGAATCCACATTCTTTTATATGAAGTGGGTTTGTTACCTTGACCAAATGACCCTAAAAGCAATACGGGTCTTGCTTTAGTGATGAACATATTTAAGTAAAGTTTTAAATCCATATTGCAATACAAACTGGGTTGTCACCAAGAAAGAAATTTGTAGACGGACAGACAGGGTGACACTATATGGCACCCGCTTATTCAAGCCGGCCTAAATGATAAAAAATTGGTTTGTACCTCTGACAATTCTCCGCTGATACCAGGTATTATTGGGTTATAATATTGGCATGTATAGCACCAGACTCTGATAAGAAAATTAACAAGATAGATTTATGTATTTGAAACTTAGTATATACACCTGTCTAAATTTTACATACATATTGCATAATTATGTTATACCTTGGCATAATAATCCTCAATCCATTGAAATATAGGAGAATACTTTGCATGAAAGTAAGCTAAGGTTATTTTGTGTGAACTATTATCTGATGTGCACATCGCTAATAATTTATCAGGGGCACTGAATTCCGCAGGATTTTCAGAATACAGGAAATGTTGACATTATTTCCTGATGTTATGTATCCACTTTGGTCCTGAGCTTCACAGCGCCATCGTCCATGCAAGCACAGCTTATAAAGGATCTGGGGCTTAGAAAGTGCTTGACAGCCCTTATAGAGAAAACATTTGATACAGCAAAATTGATTTACCATAACCATTGTCCATACAGACCTAAAATGAATTCGCTACTCATACAAGTTTATGGGAGAGAAACTGCTAGATAAACTATACAGTAAGTTGGAGATGTAAAGACTAATAACAGAGTTTTTGGCATGTACCACAAGCATTTTACAGAAGACATGAAAAATTATAGCGTCTCAATTGAGCAAAACCAATTCTCGGATAAGGCTTGTTTTTGCCATGATGACCCTTAGTATGGAGTTGGATGCCCCAGAAATCAGACGAATTAATCATAAGTCCAACAAATACTGAAAAAAAATATTTGCAAGAATTGGGGAGAGTTGAAGAGATGGGGCTCCTTCAGAAGCAATATTGTACGTTAACAACACGGACATAAAGATAACATCATATTGCAGAAACAGGAACGTTTGTCTGAGGCAACAACTGCTGCAGTATATTCTATATCAACCTGCACCAGACAGGAGATTATGTAGGTATTGTGTTTATTAAATCACATGCGAGTGTAGTTCATGTATCACATATCAGAGACTGATATAGGACAATTTGTAACAAAACGAATAGAAGAGGAAGAATCGTCATCACGATTATCATAATCAGTGCCACCACTATTATCAAGTAACTGGTGTTGTAGGTGAAGAAACGGGGTGGACCGGGGGGAGGGGGGTGTCGTAGGCGGCTGTCAGACGGGAAATTTTATTTTAGGAATATCATAGGGCCGGCAAAATAAAATGCCATTTTATTTTCTTGTGTGTATTTGTTTGTAGATCCTTATTTGGCTTACTTGAAGTCCTCATGCACGTGGCATATATTTAGGCATAATACCTAATACCCTAACCCATGCTTATTATTGAAAAGAAAAACATTTTAAGCCTATTTTTTAAGCAGATTTTACAACTGAATAAAATTATATCATGTAGAAAAAACAATAGTGCAGATAGTATGTCAGTATATTTTTAGATACACAGAAGCAAATATCTTCTTTTTAAATTCATTATCAATTCCGAATACACTCACTGAATACACCTTTCTTTGGCATTTGTTACTACTTATTGCAAATTAATTACAAGAGTAAGTCACGTTACGACAATGCATGCTTGTGTGCCTGTAATAGTATATACACATATAGCGGTGTAGACTAGATTTAAAAAAAAATAAAATGAAAATTTTAAATTTGCCAGCGTTGATTTCATTTATACTTGGCCTACCACAGTGCCGTCTTAACCCATTGCAACGTGTTAAACTATTAATTTTATATGTATATATAAACTTAAAAAGAACAGTGCTGTTGTTGTGGTTGTTGTTGTTGTTCTACTTATTATTATTATTATCTATATAATAAAAAACAATAAGTCGAAATATACAGAAATATATTCTCTCAATCTTTTAATTTTAGTCTAGTAAGGGCTCATTAGGAATGACCATATCCCTTTTAAATGAGTGCATGCAGGCGCGGGGGGCTGAGATGAACATATCTTACCTCATAGATTTCAGTGTCACATCTGGCTTTAATTAGTCAGGTCATTAAGTGCAAGTGAACCTATATTAATTTCACTTAAAGCTTCGCTTGTCTCTCTGTGGTCTGTCGATATACCACTGCAGGACGATACTACAGTTTTTAATATACCCAAACATCTTTGACTTGCTACTTTTTCGTAGAAGCGCTACGATTTGCTGCGGGTTACTACGACACTAAATTATCATTGTTGCTGTCACACGGTTTCTCCAGGGCCGTAAAATTGCTTATGGTCACGATTTATTTTTTTTTTTTTTTGCACAAAATGGTAGTCCAGGACCTACTTTTATTAATAAGACAGATGCCACTTTGAGGGAAAAAGGTTTTCAATTTTGAATTTTAAAAATAAAAAAAACATGATAATGAAAATTAAAAAGCCATTTTACATAATAGATATATATAAAATATCCCAGGTATTTTGAGACGCATCATTGGTGTAGTTAATCCCCCTGAATCGTCAGCTTGTTTTTTTAATTTAATTTAGAATAAAACTATATTTTTTTAAAATGTATAAAATGTGCATGGATATTCCAAACTTCCTTGCATTTTCAATTAAAGAGAGGAGGTCATGAACTGCTTATAGTTTTGTTGTGCTTTTCACTATCACTGAACAACATACATATATTTAAAATTAAACGTACGATTTGAAAATTTTAATTATTGAAATGTTAAATGTTTGCTACCTTGGTAAGGCAAAATCTCTCGAAGTTTATAAATAGGTTTCCATGGTTTATATATCAGAAATATTACCGCAAACCTATCCCACTTTTCACACAACATGCTCTGTTGCAAAACATAGAGCGCTGTGTGACCGCGGAGGGGAGAGACTGCATACCCGCAAATCATTTCTACTACAGTGGCAGTCATACTCCTCATTGTTTGTTTAAATTTTAGTTAAATTTGGATTTTTATAGTAAACTTTTCTTATAATTTCTTATTAAGTTCTTATTATCAAGTAATGTTTTTCTTTTAATCAAAAGGTGTTTAATTATTGAACCAAACATTATGTTATCCCCAAATGACGAAGTACAATTCAAACATTCTTGTATCCGAACAGTTGGCACCTGTACCAAATATCTAAGCCCATAATGAAAATTAGGTCATAGTGGTTTTCTGTGCAGTAGGTTATAGGCCCTAACGTCGGCCAATAAAATATGATATTGTAGACTTTCATACAGAGGGTTTCTTACTCCGTTGGTGATTGTGGATACTATGCCTATCTATTATAATACAAATCAGCTAATTATTCGTACTTAATTAACTGTTAGAAAATCTTCCATTTGACGCTTCTTCCACTTAACTGTGCCTTTTTTCCCACATTGCCGAGCGTTTTAAACTTATACACAGTAATGATTAAACACATTTTAATAAAAAAAAGCGTCAAAATCTGGTTATCCAAAACTTAACAATCTGGTGGCTACGGCTAAAGAAAGCGAAATTACACATAATATAGTTATACTAATATGATTTAAGACAGCGTTCTGAAAGGAAGTATTTCGACTGGCGATGTGGTGATTCACTTTACACTGAAGTTGTCAGATGGTTTACTGCGAAGTATGTTGGTTTTTTTTTTTGGTTTTTTTTTTGGTTTTTTTGTGGAGGTAACCGCCTCTATTTTTTAATACTTTGCTTAACTAAGTATATGTACATCTGCATTCCATTCCGGTTTCGGACTAAGTGACAGGGGCTTATATCCGATATTTTTTTCCTGGCGTCAACCAGGTTCGGTATAACACTCCTGCGGGCCCTGGGTGTGTGTCATCCCCATGACTGGGTCATAACACCGAGGAACCCCCGAAGGGCGCACTCGTTTTTTGAGTGAAACGCGACTGATAGGCACAGTCTCCCCATTGAGCCTGCAGAGCGCTCATCCTGGGTGGGGGCCGACCGTGAAAAATCTCACCGCCTCGGATTCGAACTCACGATCTCCCGGCTTGGAGTCCTGCGCTCTACCCCTGAGCCACAGAAGCCGGTCGTATACTGCGAAGTTACCAGTATCATCGATTGGTATCGGCTGACATCGGCTATCTCTCGAAGATTTCTCAGATTTTGCTCCAATCAGTTTACAAAATATGCAAAAATATGATTGTTGGATGCATGCTAGTCCAGAACTAGATGCTGACTGTCTTTCGAACTGGTCCATGCAGAGTTTAGTATTAATTATTTAAGGCTATATATACAGTTTACTGTGTCACACGATTTATATAGGTCAGGAAATACACCGAAGGGCGTACATCCGAAACAGATCTATACTCATTCATTCCCCCACACGGTACCTAATATTTCATGTCCTGTCGGGTGTTTTTTTGTCAAGATTCAAAAATGGCTATTCTGAGTCATATATGTGAATAAGAAATCACAATTTCCTGTAATGTTTACATGCTTTGAAGTAGGTTGATCCTGGAAAATAATATTACCTTAATTATTGTATGTCTGTTTGGAAGTATTTCTTTTATTACTGGCTGGTGAGATTACGGTGATCATTTTGGTGATAACCGGGCCATGTTTGTGTATGAATGAATGAATGAATAGAAGTTTATTCTGAAATAAAGGGCCATGGTTCAACAAAAAGCATGTGTTAAGAATCATAAAAATTCAACAATACCAAAATGTAACAACATGAGTTAACATAACATGCATTAAAACACAATGTTGTGTGAAAACCCATATTTGCAATATATAAATATATTTCATTTCATTTGGAGGTCATGAGTAACATATAAACAAACAGAAGTGCAATACATCAATGGAAAGCAATATATCTATTTCATGATTGGTAAATGAATAAATAAGTAAATAAATAGATTAATTAGATAATAGCTTTCAATTCATCATCTCTCCTGACAAAGGCATAGTGTACATAGGTTGCTAATTTTTTTTTTGTATGTGCACTATTATCTGACCTGAGGGATCAAAATGTACTTAAATCACAAATATACTAATTCTCAAGTCTGTATACAAAAGGCATTATCTTCCACAACAGCTTCCCGATATCTTAGCCAATATTTACAAATCCGTACTATGCCTTCCTTTTTCTACTTCTGAATTATGTGAAGAACATCTTAGTCTTAAAACACTTATTAGATATGCTTCTCATCCGATCCTGCAATAACGAATCATTCAATCTCTGTTTCAATTCTGAAATAAATAATTTAATCTACATCTTGTTCAATCAATACATAGCCAAATCCTTTTTAAAAATGATATTTTCTTTATATTAGTTGCCCGTTCTGTTTTCCTGCTTCATCTAGGCGATATGATTATTTATACAATTGCTTTGTTAATTTATTATGCGTCATCTTTAGCAATTTAGTCAAATGAGTTATTGCTCTTATTATATAATGAATCTTCAAGGGCAACCGCCCACATTCTCCTAATACTGCAGCAACTGGTGTATTCATATTGACTTGAAGAATATATTATATATAGAACTTGGTATGTACATTTCCAATATTCTCACATGTATCTAAACCCCATAGTTTACTACCATATCATAGAATCGGAAGGATCATCCTTTAAAAAAAAGTAGGATTTACAAATCGATATTTGCTTATATTTTTTATAAATTGATTGATTATAATTAAAGCTTTGTTTGCTTGACAAATTAGATTTTGCTTCATTTTGGACCAATTTAGTAAGCTTGTAAATGTACCTACCAGGTATCTATAATTATTGACAACTTCTAAGCGTTTCCCATTATAAAACCATTTTTCATATTTTCTCAAAGTTCCCCCATTTCTGAACACAACTATTTTAGTTTTATCAACATTGACTTTCATTCCGTAATTATTACAAAATACTTCTAATTTATTAATCTTGCATTGTAATCTGCCTGCTTTGTCTGCAAAGCATACCACATCATCTGCAAACATAAGCATTGAAAGATGATTCTGGACCTATATATATATATATATATATATATATATATATATATATATATATACTGTCTTCCTTAGAATGTATAATAAAATAAAATTCTTTCATAAAAAAAGTAAAAAGTAAAGGACTGATTATACATTCTTGTCTTGTGCCAATTGTGCACTGAAAATAACTAGTTACTCCTTCATTTGTTAAGATACAAGACTGTAATTTTGAGTACATTGACTTAAGGATATTAAATATTTTCCCTGTAATGCTATATTTATGAAGTATATAAAATGTCATGTTGAACACAGTCGAACACCTTGGAGAAATCTATAAAAATTGCATAAAATCGTCCTTTTACCTTGATAAATATACAAGTGACATGATGGTATATATATTTTCAGCAGTGCTATATTTTCTTATATATCCTGCCTGCTCTTCTATGAATTTGTTGTTTTTCTTCCCAGGTTATTAATCTCTCGTTAAGAACTTTAGTAAATAATTTACTTATAGTGTTTAAAAGCGAGATTCCTCTATAATTATTTAGGTCTAAAGAAGAGCCCTTCTTGTGTAATGGGAATAAATTTGCCTTTGAACCATTCAGTTGGGAAGTGACCAGAAGTAAAAACTTCATTAAATATCTTTCCTAATACCGGACTTATAACTGCTTTGTTGTCTTTCCGAAGTTCTACTGTTTTACCATCTGGCCATTTTTGCATAATTTTCTATTGTTTTACCATTTCTTTACTTATATAAAAATTAAATTTCCTCTTCCACATTTATATCAGCGGCATGTTCATTAAACTGATAGTTATTTATATGATTCTTAAATCCTGGATTTATAGGAATTATATTATCATTCAGTAGTTTTTCAAAATAGTTCAACCACTCCTCACAAGAAATATTATTTTGAATCTGTGTCCTTTTTACAGATTTAATCTTTCTGAAAATTTCAGACTTGCTTGCCATTAATTCAATTACGGTTGAATTTGCTTTTTCTTTCTTTGACTTGTTACACAATATTTTAAATTCTGATTTTAACTGTTTATAATTTTCAAGATCTATCATATTATTTGTTTGCCTTTATTCGTTTAATGCCTTTTACTTTTTCCTCTTTAATTCAGTACACTCCTGATTCCACCATGGTGGTTGGTCATTTAATGATACACTAGGTTTTACAGTTTTGATGTATGTTTTATTTTCTATATATAGTAATAAATTTCTCAAGTTCTCCTGTGCTTTTTTGTCCCCCGCTCCGCGGATGAGGGGGAAATTTTTTTGGGTTCGTCTGTCTGTCTGTCTCTCTGTCCGTCCGTCAGGTTTCGTTTCCGTGCGATAACTTTCCTAAATATCATCCGATTTTATCCAAATTTGGGTCAGTGATTGCTCTTATGCATACCTTGGATTGGATTGGTTTTAGAGTCTCTGACTTCTGTCTGTCTGTCTGTCACTTTGTCTGTCCATCAGTCAAGTTTTCGTTTCCGTGCGATTACTTTCCTAAATATTATCCAATTTCATTCAAATATTGGGCAGGGATTGCTCTCATGCATACCTTGGTCGGGATTGGTTTTGGAGTGTCTGGCTTCTATCTATCTGTCTGTCTGTCACTTTGTCTGTCTGTCAGGTTTTCATAACTTTCCTAAATATTATTTGAATTCATTCAAATTTTGGTCAGACATTGCTCTCATGCATACTTTGGTTGGGATCAGTTTTGGAGTGTCTGGCTTTTCTCTTTCTGTCACTTTGTCTGTCCGTGTGTCAGGTAGTGGTTTCCCTGCTATAACTTTCCTAAATATTATCCGATGTAATTCAAATTTTGGTCAGTGATTGCTCTCATGCATACCCTGGTTTTGATTTGTTTTGGAGTGTCTGGCTTCTGTCTGTCTGTTACGCTGTCTGTTCGTCCTTTATCAAGCATGAAAATCAACAAGATCCCAAAGCGGGGGATATTAATTACACGAATTTGCTTGTTCCAAATTATGTTGTATAATCCTCTCTATCTTATGAGTTCTCGTTAAAACCTCTACATATCTTAAGGGGTCGTAATTGATATTATGCTTTCTTTTCTTTTATTGTGTCATTGTTTTATACTGACTCGATACTGTTAGATGTTATTGTTTTTGTTGTCACTGGGAAATGATTGGACAAATCCATATTTAGAACTTTAAAGGAACAGAAACAATTAAAGATAGCAGAGCTTACAATAACATAGTCTCTAAGAGAAACGCCTGTTGGTGACAGATGGGTTGGTTCACCTTCTATATCTGGCTGAAGTCTTCCGTTTCAAGTATGAATGTTTAGACTAATACAAAATTGCTGTAAAGTGTTCCCCCATTTGTTTACAACACTGTCTTTTAAATTTCTATGAATATTAAAAAAAATCTTTATCACAATCCTCTATTTCTATATAACTAAATACATTCTCTAATAAATAGTCCTGTAGCTTGCCCATCCTTGCATTTAAATATCCCAAAATAATGAAATGTATATCATCATGTGTTGTTAACAGTTCAATTAATATTTTTTCGATCCTGGTAATACCATTTTTCTCTTCAAATTGATTTTAAATAACAATATTCAGGTGTAACATACGTAGCTACTATAACAATATCTTTGTCAAATCCTAGATTAGGACCATTAAAAATAACAATGGATTGTGTGAAAGTACAGTAAGACACAGTACGACATACAGGATAAAAATAAACAATAACGTTTATCATTTTTACCATGTGTAGTTTGTGTAGTATATAAGTGGTGATTTTCATGGTAACCTACACTGGTCGATTGAAGGTTATTGGTGTATTGTTTTAACTACATCTCTTCCAGGTATTTAAATTTGTTATTACTGGACCAGTGTGCCTTCGTGTAAAATCACGTATTTCACATGATTTTACTTCCAGCAATTTCTTTATTTTGCTCATTTTATTTCTCATACTTCAAACTTGAAAAGGTTTTGTTGAGTTGTATCCTAATATCCTCCCGACATGAAATCCGTATAGTGTTGCCAAAATATAATTACTATCACTTTCTGTTCGAGGGAAAAAAGAGGGAAGTCATTTTAATAACAATGGATTGTGTGAAAGTACAGTAAGACACAGTACGACAAACAGGATAGGCTGAAAGTTTTGACCAATAAAGTAAAGCTTTTGACGGGGATTACAAATAAACTAATCGTTATTTTAATAACCTCTGTTTTATACTTATAGCTTGGAAATTGTTGTAGAATATGCATCCATAAAAAGATATTATTTTATCATGATATTTTAAGGATATATTGATATATCTAGCGAAAAAAATCCAATGTTATAATTCACCTTCGAGGTAAAACAAATCTTTAAAGCAGGGTCGGGTAAAGAAGACCAGCTGTGACACTGAAATATACACGTTTGGCCCTGAGATTGTTGTAAATTTCAATGTCCTTGGAAACAAAGAACACCTGTACTGAACGCTAAGATAGTTGTGAAAGAACGTTGTCCTTACCGCGTTGTAAAAGTGATATGCACAAAGAGAACCCCGGGAATTTTTGTTCACGTATGTTGTCCAACGCGTTTTCTTTCTCAAATTGTTTAATACAAGGTCACCTTAAGAATGGCAATAATAACGTGTTTTTATTCATCTTTGTTTGGTTAAAAAATTACAAGGAATTAAAAGCGTGCAGGAAATGCAGGAAACGGTATGGTTCCATTTTATCCACTTGCCTAAACTATTTTTATCTCAATTTCTGGTTAAATGTATTTTTCCTTCATTGTTAAAGTGTATCGACATATCTCAAATATGCTTTTATATCCATTTTTCACGCATTTCTGTTAATATACCAAAAAAAATGCCTCTCTCCATTGTATAATTCAGGATATCTGTGAAGTTTCCTCAAACTTGTTCCTTATTACATGCACCAGTGCATTCACAAGGCTTTGGAAGCTACCAATGCTATTTCTAATATGTGCTCAAATCAGTATTGTCAAAAAAGATAAAAAAAAAAAAAAAAACACCGCATGCTTTATATTGTTGTACTGAACACGAATATTTATGATGGGTCATTTCTCAAAGTTTGAGTAATGAGCAACCATATGTAGGCCCACAATGAAATTTCTTACAAATAAATTAGATTCCATTGGTGCAAATGTATTATCACGCCTCGCCGTTTCTGTACGTTCGTGCATGTGTTAAAAAGGTAGAGTAGGCCTACTGAGCACTGAGTGCCAGTGATATAACGAACGCAGGTATATAAATGAAGAGTGTCCGGTCTCGGCTGCTAGATACAGGCATAAAAATGTAAAATTATGAAGCCTAGGTCTATATATGGGGTTACAAACAAAACAAGATTTTAACACCAGAAATGAAAGGCTAAAATTTGCATTAAATAAAGGTCCATTTTTGTTGTAAAATAACGTAAAATAATCTAGTGTTCAATATTGACTTTTCTTAAATTTACTTTGGATTCTCGTATGTTGAATTTACAGGTATTTTAGAATGTCAAGTTTATCGCACTTTGTTGGCTCTGAGCTTTTATACAGATTCTTTGAGTTGAACAGCTCAACCATTCTTGGTGTGACAATGAAATCACGACTACATTTCCCCGCTTTTTCAAATGTGTACGTATTCGAATGATGCTGTCTAATATTTCACGGCTCAGGTTATACCTCGTTTTGGTCTTGACATTTATTACAGAGAAAAAACTCGCTCCATCACTGCATTGCTTGGTGTAACAAGACATGATAGGGCATAGCGCGCCAGCTCTGCGAATGGCTGTTGATTCACCGATTTTTTTCTGCTTCAGTACCCATGGCCAGAACGCTACCGGGTCTGTTGGGATGTTTCCCCGAAACCAACTGAAATGCAGGATTTCCCTGTGTTGTTGACCAATAACATCCTGATCAAGTTTTTTTTTAGATGAGGGAAAGAATCCGTGAAAGGTGCACGTTCTGTCTGGCTTAAGACCTTGCCAGGGGCAAATTTACACAACCCTGTGTATATTTTTGGGAAGTCTTTTCTCCACTTGGTTCATTGCTTCAGTCAAGAAGCATGGACATCTTGATTTTATATCATTTTCTTTAAGCGCTGCCTCTGTGTGGCCTTTGTGTCTTATCACATAGGCACTCATTTCGGAAGGAATTTTCGCGCCATAATCAACTCTTGTCTCCTGGCAATGGCTGTCCATTCACGTCTATGATGCGGCTCTGCAAGCTTTTGTGAGGCAGGTCCAGTTCTTGGAGCATCTGGTCAGGGTCGGCATCCGTTGCCCGAAAGAATCGGTTGACCCGTTCAAATTCAATTACCAACGGTGACACAAACTGGAAATACAGCAAGTTTATTGGATCTGACAGCGTTCCAAAATTTTCCCTGGCTTTGTATCGGCAGGAAGCGTCTGCAGAAGGAAAGTATGCAGCAAAGTATGCCTTTACCTCTTCCCAATGGATCAGGATGTTGTATATAACTTTGCCCCGCATCAACCAACGGGTTGTCGATAGCTTTAAGAAGGGAAGAGGCGTTCCTCTGCGTTCGTCCGTTGGGTCTATAGTTTTGAATAGTTCCTTGAAAGCCTCTCTCCGTACTGTACTTTTGCTGAACCATTAAGAAATGTCGCATAGCAGGTATCCCAGGGTTGATGTCAATTTGTCAAAGGCCTATTCAACGCAAAGGGTGAGAGAATGGCAGATACATCTATTCAATTTACAGTTTGGAGACTCCTGTCTCACTCTTGACCATACTGAGTCATGTTCACCAGTCATGTTAGAGGCTCCATCACTGCTATAACCGATGCAGTTTTCCAAGAAGCCCTTTTTTTACAGCAGCAAACAATTCGCTACCTTTTGCCCTGACCACAGGGAAAAGTCTGCCATTACTTACTCATAGAGTGCTGGGGATATAACTTAAGAAATCAGTCCGCTACATTTTTTACGATGTAGTTTGAAATTTTCTAGTTCCCTGCCCGTCCCGTTTTCCTTGATGAATATTCACCAATGTGATCTACACTTAAAGTCGCGCAATGGAAAGATATAACTGCAGCGAATGTTATCTCAAGGCTTTTGGATTCATCATTCCTGTTCTTTATCATTTGCAAATGTCTACACATATTAACAGCACTGAGTCTGCCTTATATACGGATCAGCTAACCGTGAAGATTTTGGGGTAAGTTGCACCAGACAAATTCTTACAAAACACACTTTCATTGCCGTTTTTATTTTGACTTTCCAAGGGAAATCTGTCCTACTTTTGGGGTTCAGTCAGGGTTATTTGACACTTTGCTAGGTGTATCAAAGGTAAATAGGGACAGCGGGGTTTATTTATTCATATTTTTATTTATGTATTTTATTTTAATTATATTTATATTTTTATGTTTTTATTTGATTTATTTTATTTTATTTTTTTTTATCAATGCATGCACACATCATTAATTCTGAAAAGTTATACCACATGAAATGGAATAAAATCTAATTTTTATATTTCAATAAAATCCTAAAATTCTTAAATAAATGATTTATGTATGTAGGCCACATGTGTTCTTCTTGTTCTAAGCCCTCGGTAGTTAACTGTTCTTCTAAAGCAGCCCGTTAGCTCATCGTTAAATTTAACGGATGTATCTCGAACCTGTCGTTAAACTAAACGGCCTCGCAAGCTCACCGGTAATTAACCGGTGCTTCTGACCACGGGTTAAACACCGTTACAGAAAGGAATCTCATGTTGACATTTAGCAAAATCCTTAATTTCATCAGCCATTAAATTTAAGTTTTTCTGAGATAGGTCCAATTAACATTTAGATTCTTCCCAGTTTGCTCTTTATTTTCAAGTCCAAATTAGCAAAATTTGCAGTCGCTTGATTCACCTAATTAAGGCTCCCTAGATACAAAGGGAAAGACAAACATTTATTTTCATTTAACTCGAAAAATATACGAACTTCTATAAAGTTTAAAAAGGTACTGTCTCCGTCTAAACTTTTAGCGAAGTCTTCAAGCTGTCTTTAACTTATTTCTTGTCACTTTTTCAGTCAGATTATAAAACATCTGTTAGATGCCTGGAGCGCCATAATAAAATTAGCATGACACACTAGGATACATACCCCGACGAAGTAAAAAATAACCTTCTCTATTTACCCCTTTATTCTGATACACGCCAAAATTCACCGTTCGTTAAAACCACGAACAGACAACTGGATAAAAATAACCCCTTTCACTTATCTAATAATAATACTGAGTATAATAGAAGACGACGTTGGAGCGAACGGAGATTCAAAGCCGTATCTGTTTGTGAAACTAAAATAGTACATGATACGGACAAGTCGCTCTTTGTAATGCATCCTCTTATCATTCACAAACGAGGTTCTTGACTATAGAAGATCTCTCTAGGTACTCCACTAGACGTTACTCTCACCCAAAGATCACGTTTTCATAGGTAATATGATTTTCCTTGCTATGAACCGCCAAATATACGAACGATCCTGTTATAAAGGTCTCAAACCTAAGGCCATATGAAGTCTTTGATTTAAATACCTCATTTTTTGTGCAGGATAGTGCGATGTCTGTAATCTGTAGGACGTTGGAGCATACAAACATATGTCAAAGATAACAATTATACCCAGTGCGTAAACCAGACACATACAAGTACAAAAACAAACCGGATTCCCTCCAATGAAAGAGAATATTGATATATTCCATCTTGACGATAGTGTCAGCAAGCAGCCCCAAAGATGAAAAACAGGCTCCATGCATACCCTTACGAGAACAAGACCATGATTATTATAAAACATTTTAATTACTTTTGACAACACTGTAAAAAGTGCATATAAGCCTCATCTGCAATATATCAATAACAAAATCGATCAGAGACTTATCTTAAAACCCCGATATCTTTGACTACTTTTTTTTTCATATGTTAACATTATTGTAAAAAATTAAGATTTTTTTAATTCAAGCTACCTATTATATATATATATATATATATAATTATATATATATATATATGTATTTATATATATATATATATATATATATATATATATATATATAAAACAATATTAATTTCATGTTAAACACCTTTAAAATATGCTTTAAAGTATCCGCACAATTACACAAAAATTGTTCAGACTTGATCTATCAAGACTAGACTTTCAACAACAGTTTTTATCCATCTTGAGGCTTATATATATAATACAAGATTAATTACCTGTTTAAAACAAATCGTGTTGGCCGACCAATGTGTTCAGCTCCTCAAATGTAAAATATACACCACTTGCTACTAGCGTCTGCAATCTGCAGGTGTCGCTCAAAACTTCAATTACTGTAGAAGCAGTAATTTTGGTAAATGACACGTCTAAATAGTGAAGGCAGTTTCCTTTTAAATGATGAAATTATTTATCCAGTAGGTGCTTATAATCAGCACTGATATCTGACTTTAATTACGTCTTGTTTTCCCGATGTTAACATTTTTGTAAAAAAAAATAAAAATAAAAAACGAGCTTCCTAATATATATAAACACCTTTAAAAAAACAGTAGAGCGCCGTATTTCCGAATGCCAGATTTCCGAAAATTCGTTTTCCGAAATTTAAATTTGGGAACCTAAAATGTATTCGTATTTCCGAAATATTTTTCAAGCATGTAAACAGCCGAGTGGTGACCCTAATTAATTAGTTCTGGGCCGGTGCTGTCGCCGGGGCAAAGGTGTGATAACTACAGCTAGTTTAAACGGCCAGGCTCCGTATTCCCCTGGTAAGCGGCTGAGCAGTTTATCCAAGAACACTTGTGTATTATCAACCATATCTCGTTTGTACTCAAGCAAGCATAGTTCGTCGGCTTGGGCTGGAATTTCAAGGCAAACAACTTAACAGTTAATCGCAATTAAGTATTGATGAAGTATCATTCGCACATCGCTTGTGCCCAAGGTTTAGATGCGCGGCCTGGCCATACAATTCATTTCAAGAGAGCAATTGTGTCACTTACTGAAAGTCGCCGTTATTCAGCTTATTAACCATTTCATTATTACTGTCAAGAAGAGACGAACACGATCGTCTTGCTGTCACTTGCAAGAGAAATGGAATTAAAGAAAAAGAAAACGGACCGCGTTATGCGTGTGGTGGACTGGCGAAGCCTGTGGCTGTTAAAGAAACTAACCGAGCTACAATAATGGCAGTGTCATTTGACCTTTCCTTTCCTTTCCCGTAAATTTATTTGGGAAACAAATAGCACACAAGTATCCTTAAAACAGGTTACAATTGGTTTTATCTATCAAACTCTGAATAAATCCGATAAATTTATAATTTCCGTTCGTAAAGTACGTGGGTCGAAAAGAAACGCAGTGTTCCCTCAGTAATATAGCGTTAAGTTAAACATTAACTGTCGTACGAATTGGGCCCTAGACCCCTGACCGATTTTGCGAAAATTCGTTTTACCGAAAGAAAAGCTTGTCCCCCGACACTTTCGGAAAAACGGCGCTCTACTGTATACGTAAAGGCGTGACGCCACCTCTCTGGTGTATGATGCATCTACGCATGGTAAAAATGATTGTAGGTGGCGCCAAAAGGCGTGTATACAAAAGTAATTATCCAAAATCTGTGGACATGTGATATTTCAGGCGGATACATCAAACAAGTCCTGAGATACGTACAAATACGAGACTTCAGGTAATGTAAGTAGCCTCATTAACCAAAAAATTATCCAAGATGAATGAATACGTAATATTTCAGACCGAGACCAAACCACTACTGAGAAACATTTCACCACTGTATTCTACAAAAATGGAAAGGCACCTGTCTGGCCTACAAAATAGCTATACGGGAAAAAAAATGCAAAATTTCAGGCTGAAACGTCTATCCACTTCTGAGATATGAGCGATTTAAATCCAAAGCAAACGGATAAATGGACACAATGCAAAAAAAAAAATTGCAGATGGCGCTACCAGTCAGGAGTAGAAGATGGAAGTATATAAGATCAATAGATATTCACAATTTCTATTCCAATATATTGAACCACTCCTGAGTTATCACCTAGACACCCAGATTCATAATGCACGAAAAGGATAGCAGGTGGCGCCACAAGTCTTTTATGCACCACATGTGACCGATAAATTGTTTGGTTTCGGAAAGATCTGTCCAAGGATTTCATAGATCAATGGAAAAGGGGCTCACTTCTGGAAATAATAATTAAGTTGGTTTGGACTAACAAAATAATACCAATCAATTTTATTATCCCAACAGGACACGATTTAAGACGATTCAGAACGTCTTTAAAAGTGGGTAATATTTGAAGGAAAATATGCTGGCGGGAAAGGCAAGAATGTTAATAAAAGAACGCGGAGGGATTTTACAAGAAGTGATACATTATGGTTCAATAAACTGTCTGAATAAGAGAAAAATAAGGCGAGTACCAATAATATATGTATTATAGAAGAGACTTATAAACATTATAAGGCAATGAATAAAAATTATGGGGCTTAGGCACTTATTTTCATAAATCAGGCGATATTTTTCGATATGTTTCGATAAAAATTTCATATGATCAGGGTAGAGCATGAACACACGGCCACTTAAATAAAAGGTATGGTTTTCAGGCACCACCCGCGTAAATTTTATCTCCCCGCATCAAAACGTTTTATTTTGATTTTCATCTTTTAAGAAGCTAACATAATTTTATGGTTAATTTTCAATAATACTATCTCAACTGAATCTGCAATACTGTCGAGAACGAGGTCCGTGTCTTCGGTATCTAGCCCACCTCCTATCCCTTCCACCGCAGTGTGTCCTCTAATACTCTGTACTTTCTCTTCTATTTTGGTAAGGACTGGGACATCCTCTTCACTCAGAATGATCCATTTTGCACGTAATCTCTCCTCGGTTCTTGGAAAGTGCCCTACTGCATTCAGAGCTTTGATTATTTCCTGCCAAGCTTTCTGTTTCTTGACGTTGGTGAAATTTTCTTTTATATTGTTTTTGTCTTTTACAAACTTCATGCGCTAATACTGACAGTTCTTTATTATACTGGGGCGCTCTCGTTTTTTTTTTCGTTTTTTTTTCCTCATCCCTTTTTTGGTGACTTCCGTGGTGACGACTTTGTTGGCATTTTACCGTCTGTGCTGCTTTCGTTTCGTACGTGTCCCGTTATTCTGTGTATTCAGGCTTGAGGTTGCAGTTGTCAAGGCTATTTTTAGAAACAAAAGATCGTATTTTGGGGAGGATGCTTGAAAATAGAGCTAACAAGGGGCCTGCACACCCAGAAAGAACAATACCTTAACAATGTCGTTACAGAGGTTCAACGAGGAGTTAACGTGGGTCTAACGGGTGCTTCGAGGTACGACCGTTAGCTGCTCGTTAAACCCTTCGTTATCATCTGGTAAGACTCTCGTTAAGAGGGTTTTAACGAGGGTTTCGAGATACAAAACTGGCCTGTAAAGGGTAAGGGCACAGTGGGTATGGGGGAGGGAGACAAGAATATGACGTGCCCGTTTTCTGAAATGAACGCACGAGGCATACTGGAACGGGGTGCTGCAGGGTTGGGGGTGTGATGGCCATACCCTGACTCACCTGGGATACCACTACTGCCACCGGCAGAACCTTGGCCATCTTGGGTGGTGGGGGTCGAGCTGGCTTGACCCTGTTGTTGCTTGTGAACGTGCACGGCAGCGGCACGGGCTTGCTGGTGGGTCATGCGGGTAGGGCTGGCGGCGTAATGGGTCGGACAGCGCCATTTTCCCCCTGCAGGATACAGTCTACAATCAGGGTCTTGGTTCTTAGCTGGGCTTCGTCGAGGAGAAAGTCCAGGACTTGGTTCACTTCCAGATCCCCCGTTAGGTGGCATGGGGGATCGACCTGAACTGTTCGAAGCTTGCGCTTCAGTGTCTTTGCTTGCCACAACGTGCATATACATTTGAGGAGGCCCATGCTGCATTGGGATACTGGCTAGAATAGCTGACTAACACTGGTTTCGACCGTGAACGGTTTAGACGTGTGTGACGGGACATGGACAATTAAGTATTGGGATGCTATAATGGATATTAGGGTGGACAGGGTATAAGTTTCAAGCCATGGACCAATCAGCATAAAGCCGCACCTATTAAACTTCCCATTCACAACGCACTCGTCCTCAAGGTTATTGAAAGTCATTCATTCTAGAACATCGTCGAACACACATGTACCGAAGTCTCATTCAAATTTACACACGTACCTCTTTAATCTAAAAATATTATATAACATCAAAAGAAATTTAAATGAAGTTTAATTATTAATTCATAGAATATATTTTTGGCTTTTATTTTATTTTGATAATTATAGCATCAATACTTTTTATTTAAAATAAAAGGTTTATCTACCGGAAGTGAACTTCCAATTCTTAACACCCGGGAACTGAAACAGGTCCACCGGAACCTGAGATCTAAAAACCTTAACTGTACCGAGGTGGTTCAGAAATTGCTCATTTTAATGACTTAACATTATAAATCCTATACCAAAGCCTACTACAAGGCCTGTAGCTGCGCGACATGCATGCCTGTGGTAAAAATGTTCATCAAAGCTTTTTCTAGTCACTCACTGTCTGATTCACATTGGCGTTTCGTTTGCGGGCATGTGATTTTGGATTAGCTGCCATCTTCTCTGTTCACAGCTATTTTCCCCGCGTGCTGGGCTGCTACATTTGAATTGCAATCACAACTGCTGAATACACGTCGGCATATTTGTTTGAAGATGGGTCCCTCTTGAGCGAGGTCAGAGATGAGGATGCGCATGAATTGAGCTTGAGCTGATGTTGTGTCGAGGGTTTTGGTGCTTAGCATTGACATGTTTTCCATACTGAAGCATGCATGCTGTAGGGCTTTGGCATGGGCATCAGCAGCACTGAACATTTGGTGATCCATAATAAAAATGCAAAAGCTTTTATTGGAGCTCCACAGGAACCGTTCTTTGTTGGGTTGTATGACATCAAAAATATCTAGCACTTCTGAAGTGCCAACTAAGCGGCAGTATTTCTCAAGTCCTACACGCGATTTGTCTAGAAGCCTGTCACCAGTAATTTCTGCTTGTTTCCGTAAGGCCATGGTGGATTTGATGAATATTTGTTCGACCACACATTTTGACATAATAATGCCGGACCAGGGATAGGATTGTTTTTTTTGTGTGTGATTTGGCAGGACCAATCTTCAGCCAGAATGATTTTACTGGTCCCGTTTGATAATACAGAGCCTGTATTCAAATTGGCATGCAGTTCATGCTGTAAGATGAGATAAACTCTCACAATAATTCAAGAAGACCCCTACTTCCATACGTGCTCGCCAAAGCCTATGGACGGGTCTCTCTGCCATTAGGAACCAGTCTTTTCTCTGGTACCAATTCAGATGTCCTAAGATGTGGGAGCGTTGATTAAGGAGAGCATATGAGAAACGGACATTGCAAATATCAACTATGTACTGGCGGGCGCGTGCTTCATGCTCTGTTTCTTTCACAATGTGATGGGTGGACAGGACTTTGTATTGGCAGTTGACCGTGTACATTTTTATCACCATTTGTTCCTCTGCTAATTTTAAGCATTTCAGAATCGATAGCATTTTCAGTTTATTGTCATAGAACATTTTGTCATGTTCCCAGTAATGCCCGCCTTCTGGTAACTCCTTCATGTCTTAGGGAGCTACGTCGGTCATGACGTAGGGGTTCTTTGGTTTTCTGAGGGTTTTGTCCATCTTCTGTCGGGGGGTCCTCTATAATCTCATGTCATCTTTTGATTTTTCACCTTCTTCATCTGTTTCATCTTTGGGTGCCGGTACATTAGGGGTTCGTGTGGTTGCTCGAAACACATTATCAAAAGCACTGGGTATCCTTTGCCCTCCTGCCATCCATCTTGCAGCTTCTTCTAAATCTGCTTGGCTAGGCCCATCTTGTTTGTTTTCACCTTCATCAATTTTATCAGGCAATAATGGTTTTGTGTCATCACCAGACGACATTTTTGTTGTCTCGGCTGTAATTTCTGGATTAGAGTAGATGTGGATGCTAAGGCCTTTATCGTCGTCTTCGTTAGCATCAGAACATGTATTGCCCAGAAGGTATGTGGTATGCCAAGCTTATTCTAGACTCGTGCCTTTTATGCTGTCTATTCCGGAAACGCAGTCCCAACACATCCGCGGGACCGGAAGTCATTTCAATATTCGTTTTAAGGTGAACTATTTATAAGCCAGACCTTGTTCCCAGTGGTCATTCACCATGAAGCCTTACAAAGTCACAGAAAAGGCCCAATCTTATTTTCGGCGATTCAAGAAAAAGGGAGCGGTTTTTAAAGTGCAACCGGATCTAAAAAAATTTAAAAAAAAAAAGAAAAAACCGTATGATGCCATGTACGCTATTTTTGAACCTTTATTTGAAGAATGGAAAGAAAATCAACCTTCCCATTCCTATTTACAAGTGAATATGATAACTCCAGAATTGAATAATAAAGCTTTCAATACATAATGGTTAAAATATAACGACATGACTTTGGAATACATCATGACCCAAGTGGAAAAAAAACATTAAACAACAATGAAAATGTTCAACTCACTTAAGATTTTGAAATGGAATCGTAAGCCGTGGAAGTACCTGAATCTATTGGTCGGGAAACTGAATTTCAAAATCAATGCCCACGGACGTATTTGGATCCTGCTTCTATTTCATTGTATTTTATACATAATAATTGTTTTTTTGCAAGCTGTCTTGATGGATTGGCTCATCCAAAAAATTACCTTGCCGTGGCAAAAACAAAAAATTTTAAAAAATGACAGAATTGAAACAAGAAGTACAAATTATTAAAATCCAAGCTAAAATTTATACCGGGCGTGTAACCATTGGGCAAATGTCTCAAGTTGCCACGTGTTTGGTGTTTCGAGGCATTGGAAAAAATATTTTATTCCGTTCTAAAGCTTGGGATTCCCGTAAGCCCACTATTTATTATGGTGCGTTGAAGTCATGCCTGGGGGATTTTAAAATCAAATCCCATCTCAATATTAAAAATTAATTTTTTTTTTATGTTTTAAATCTTACCAGGATCTTCATGTTTGTACTGATACGTGTAAAATGTTTGGTATTGCACCCGCATGTATTTACACCAAAGGCCAATCTATTCTCGGCTGTAATGATTGTGGGTGGGAAATGTTTTTTGGTCCCTCATGTTATGAAAACCATAAAAAGAAATTGAAAGCAAAGTGCATGTGCGATGTGCGCAAAAAAAGTGCACAATGCGGGTCCTTAATTTGTAGCAAACAGCATGTCTGGGGGAAATACAGTTGTCAAATTTGTAAATCTGTCGCACAAGTCGGGGGTTTTCATTCTTGTTACTTGCAACCATTAAACCCCATGGGGGTCATTTTAAAATGCCCTCAACCTTTTATTTTTTTGGGATACGATTCAACCTGGAGAACGGATTGATTATTATGACGTGACTTCTTTGAACTCTTTTGTGTAAAAAAAAGTGTCCTGTAGACCAGCCAGACCTGATCATGCATCCCATGGAAGAAGATTTAAAAATTTCCCCTGGTGGGATATTATGTGGAAAATTCTTACCGCCGCAAGATTTATTTCATCCCGTTTTGCCTTATCGGGCCTGCGGGAAACTTATGTTTCCCTTATGTGCCAAACGTGCTGAAACTTTAAACCAACGTGAAAAATGCCATCATACTGAAAATGAACGGGCTTTGATTGGATCGTGGTGTATTCCTGAAATTTAAAAACTTTAGAAAAAGGCTATAATTTTATTGAAGGCTGTGAAATGTGGTCTTGGTCTGAATGGGAAAATATTTTTGAAACGTACATTGAAAAATGGTACCAAGAAAAAACAAAAGCCTCCGGTTGGCCTACCGATAATCCCGAAGAACGGCAACTCTATATCGCTCAATTACAAAAACAAGATATTCCTGTGGATCCTGAAAAAAATGCCCATAACCCTGCTTTAAGGTTTGTTGCCAAACAAGCTTTAAATACTTTGTGGGGTAAATTTGGTCAACGGGATGGGATGCCTCAACAAGTTTTAAGTTCAAAATTATGATGACCTTGTCATCATTTTAGAAGATTCTACCAATGATGTGTGAAATTATTAATTAAGGAGAATATATCCTGCAAGAGGAATATAAACTCAAACAAGAAGATTATGGGCTTGGTAAAACCAACAATGCTGTGAATCGTGCTTTTACCTCCTGCTGTGGCCGGATGTTTTTATACGATATCCTCGATACTTGAAAAAAACGGGCCTTGTACTTTGATACCGATTCTGTCATCTTTCATACTGGAACCCATCAACCTCCTATAAGAAAGGGTATTTATTCGGAGATTTAACCGATGAATTGGATGGCGGACATATCACGCATTTTGTCATTGGCGGTCCAAAAAATTATGGGTACAAAGGCTATTCGGCCACAAATCAACCTTTGATTTGTCAAAAAGCTCGGGGATTTCAAGTTTTGATTTTTCAGATTTAAAACATATGATGGATGCCTTGATCCAGAACCAAGCCCAACAGCCTATCAATGTCCCGATTGAATTTCATGTGGTCAGGGATAAATAAGTGTATGTGAAATCCAAACGGTTGGATAAAATGTATGTCGCCATTTATGAAAAACGCCGGTTCTGGCAACCCGGGGATCCTGGTGATCATTATATGACATTTCCTTATGGTTATCAATAAAAAAAATATATAATTCTCATTGGGAGTTGTCTAGTATATATGTATGGTGTGTGAGTCAAAAGGAGTATATTAAATATGGCTTCGGTCCCTTGGTATAAATTTAAACACCCTTTTACCATGTTAGTGGCAGGGCCTACTTCTTCTGGGAAAACGGTTCGGGTCACGCGTTTATTATTTTATATGAATACTTTAATTGAACTGGTTCCAGAACGGATTTTATGGTGTTATGCTGAAAAAAAAACCGCTTTATACTCAATTGGAAGAAACGTTTCAAGATAGAATTATTTTGTTCAAGAAGGGTTACCAACGAGCAATATAAAAGCCGGTACGCTACTCATCATTGATGATTTGATACGAGAAAGTGGAGTTGTAAACAGCTAAAATTTTTGAAAAAGGTAGCCATCATCTCAATATGTCTATTATTTTTATTGCTCAAAATTTATTTCATAAAAAAGAACAAACGGGATATTTCTTTAAATTCCAATTATATCGTCTTAATAAAAAATCCGCGGGATCGTTTACAATTCGAATCCTTGGCCCGGCAAGTCTTCCCCATCAAAGCCAAAGAATTACGGGATGTCTACGAAGATGCTACAAAAGAACCTTATGGTTATTTGCTTTTAGGTTTTACTCAACAGTGCCGAGACGATTACCGGTTAAGAACCCATATCGTTCTAGGAGAAGAACATATTTATTATAATATTTAATCATGATGGTTCCTTTTGCAGCTGCTATGGCAGGGTATACGGTCATTGCCTTATGGGAAAATCTTATTTGATTTGTTTCTGGATTATGCCTTTGGAGAATCGATCAAATATATTCAATGGAAAACGGCAGGGGAACCTTCATCGAATCCTGTAAAAAAAAAGTACCAGTTTGTTACAATACCATGCTAATTACCGGATCTTTAGCCTTCTGTGGATTCCCATGTTTTCAGTTTTACATGATTTATACATGAAAGAAAAACATGGTCGCCCTGGGTTTTTTAAAAAACACGTTTGAGATATGTACCTTCTAATAAAGGGCCTTATAAAATTAAACAGGTTCATGAATGGTTCATAATTTATATGGGCGTGCTCAAACCGCCAATAATCAGGGTCGGTACATTTACTTGAATGCACTTGAAACTAAAAAAAATCTTGGATTGGTTTAAATGTAGTCATGTAGTTGAGGATTTGATTAAAGTCAATACCTTGTTATTGTTTATATTCATTTTCCTAGGCGCTTATGGGCTAAAACTGAAACCAATGATCCTCCATAAATGCAAGTTGGTGAGAGGTACCTTAAAAATGGCACCATAAAGATCCTCGGTGGGATCCCTATTTGGTATAATTATAAAAAAGGAAAATATTATAAAGCGTCCAATAAAAAAGTTAATGGAAAAACATACATGAAAGTCGATATCCCTTATCCGTTCCATGAATTAACTAAAGGGTTTATTACTGAAGGGAAAAAAGGACCTTTATAACTCGAGATCCTACTTCAAATTCATTTCAGTTGGTCGAGCTTTATGGTGCCATAAGTTTTTTGCAGAACGGCCCGATAAATATTAGTTTTATAATATTCGTCACAAATTTATTAATTTATTAACCGAAGAAGAATTTATGGCAGGGCTTTCTTTTGAAGGGCATAAAAATATAGAAGATTTTGGAATACGCCCTGTTCCTGCCTTTTGGTCCGGGAAGAAAATTACGGATTATGGTTGGGTTCATAAAAACAAAAGTATATGGATTCATGAAAAATATTTACACGATGCGTTTTTTCCCTTTGCCCACATATTATTCTATCCATACTCAATATTATAAAAAAGAATCAACATAAAAAGATATGACTGATGACGTTCGTTTAGGTTTACAAAAACATATTTTTGAATTATGGAAACCTATTTGGTGGAAATTAAATGGCCCTGATGCTCCTGGTTATGAAAATGAAAATGAAGATCCATTCTGGGAGTGAATTTTGACAATTATGGCAATTATTTTGCAACTGTTACAGTTATTACAAATCGTGATATATATTAAAATGTCATAGATTGTAGGTCAAATTCCTCCTGCATTGGTTTATTCTTCAATTAAATCAATGGTAATTTGTTTTGATATTAACAAATTATGTTAATAACTCCTATGTGCACATATATATGAATATGTGAATTTTGCCTGTTTCGCAAAGGGGATAAGAGCAACCAGTCCATCTCTCCTGAGTGTGTCTCTTTTTTCCATGAATGAATTTTGTTTACTCCTCTGTGTATCTACAAACATCGTCAACAATTAACTCTGTATCTACCTGCCATGTAAGATTTCAGGTCTCTGTTTCCACGTTTCAGTATCACGTGCTCTTCGTCAGACAGTGATGAACACAGGGGACCCCCCCCCCTACCTCCCCCCAGTCGCTTCGGCATTGATCTTGACCTGATGCCGGCTGTTTCTTTGTTTTAAGCCGGTACACACGGCCTGGATCAATGTCTTTGCTTATATGTTTTAAAATTATTATTATAAAGCTGTGTTTCCATGTATCCACAAATATGGTATCCGCAAAAGACGTACGTACGCTCCATATTGCGCAGTCCACAAAAACTGTTTCCATAAGTACGTACGTTTTTTTTGCGGATGCCCTTTCCGCAGAACGGATGAATCGCTCACCGATCCGTCTCGATGCGGTCCGTTTTTGCTGAAACGCATGCGGAGCACGTTAAAACGTATACATGGAAACAGTTCAATAGGGATGCGATTTTTTTGTGTACGGGACGTACGATATTTACGGATACATGGAAACATAGCTTTATGACTTTTTATTATTGTTGTTTGTAAAGATTCACAATTCCTTTAATCTCTCTTAAATCTCTAACAAAATAGGAACAATTAAATATTTTAGCTGTCCACTATATTTTCAGGGATGCGTGTAAAGTTCATTCCACCAAGCTGTGCCCACCTTTTGATTATGCCCCCGCCACAAAGTGGCCGGGGCATATTGTTTTACCCATGTCCGTCCTTCCGAAATCAAACAGTTGTACGGACTTTTTTTCGCAGTGCCTGCAGATATTGGCCTGATTTTTGGTGTTTGGACAGATAATGACCAGTTACAGATAGAGTTCGCGTTTCGTCCCGGTTGACTTACTTTTGACTGTTTTACGGCTCCTAAACTTGGAACATTTCATGAAAAATAGAAATTATCATGACAAATACACATGTACAGACTTTTTTCGCAGTGCCTGCAGATATTGGCCTGATTTTTGGTGTGTGGACAGATAATGACCAGTTACAGATCGAGTTCGCGTTTCGTCCCGGTTGACTTACTTTTGACTGTTTTACGGCTCCTAAACTTAGAAAATTTCATGAAAAATAGAAATTTTCATGACAAATACACATGTACAGACTTTTTTTCGCAATGCCTGCAGATTTTGGCCTGATTTTTGGTGTGTAGGCAGTTAATGACCAGTTACAGATGGAGTTCGCGTTTCGTCCCGGTTGACCTACTTTTGACCGTTTTACGGCTCCTAAACTTAGAAAATTTCATGAAAAATAGAAATTTTCATGACAAATACACATGTACGGACTTTTTTCCGCAATGCCTGCAGATATTGGCCTGATTTTTGGTGTGTAGATAGATAATGACCAGATATAGATCGAGCTCGCGTTTCGTCCTAGTTGATCTACTTTTGACCATTTAACGGCTCCTTAACTAAGAAAATTTCATGAAAAATAGAAATTTTCATGACAAATACATGTACGGACTTTTTGGCAATGCCTGCAGATATTGGCCTGATTTATGGTGTGTGGACATATAATGACCAGTTACAGATCGAGTTCGCGTTTCGTCACGGTTGACCTACTTTTGATTGTTTTACGGCTCCTAAACATAGAAAATTGCATGAAAAATATAAATTTTCATGACAAATGTACATGTACAGCCTTTTTTAGCCCTCAGCTCATAGGCTGATGGGCTATTGTCGCCACCCAAATTGTCCGTCTGTCCGTCCGTCTTGCCGTCCGTCTGTCCGTCCGTCTGTCTGTCCGTCTGTCTGTCCGTCTGACGTCCGTCCGTCCGCATCTGTTAACTTTTACCTTGTGAGCAGGATTTCTCTAAAAGGATTCACGGTTGGAATTTTATTTCATCAGTGAAGATGTATATCGATAAAATCTCAGTCAAGTTCGAAGATGGGTGACCTTGACCCATTTTTCTACATTTTAGAGCTGATTATAGAAAAATACTCAGAAGCTTATATCTCGGGAACCATTGTGTGGATTTTCACAAAACTTACTATGATCATTGGGACTGATGGTCTGTAGGTGCTGCACAATTTTGGTGGCACCACCTGCAATTTCTAATTTTTTTAATCAATTTTTATCGGATTTTTCAATTTTGGCCATGTGAGCGGGATATCCCAGTTTTTCAAATTATATAATACCCTTGCAAGGTCTTCAAGGACACTAGGACGTTTAAATGTATCTGTTACAGATTCTAACATTTTCATAATAAATTAAATTTATTTAATAAATATGTATGATTTTATGTAGAAATTCCCTGATAAAACTGTCCAAACTGAGCAAAACAAAGAGGACTGGTTTTGTAGTTTTAGTTGTAGAGTGAGTTTTTATTGAACTTACCTTGGTAATAAAGGATTCACCGTTGGAATTTTATTTCATCAGTGAAGATGTATATCAACAAAATCTTGGTCAAGTGCAAAGATTGGTGATCTTGACCTATTTTTCTTTGTTTTAGAGCTGATTATACAGAAACACTCAGAAGCTTATATCTCAGGAACCATTGTGTGGGTTTTCACAAAACTTACTATGATTATTTGGAATGATGGTCTGTGCGTGCTGCACAATTTTGGTGGAACCAACTACAATTTCTGATTTTTTAATGAATTTTTATCAGATTTTTCAATTTTGGCCTTTTGTGCAGGATATCTCTAAAGGTATTCAACACAGGAACTTAATTTCTTCAGTGCTAATGCATGATATTTACAAAATTTTGGTCAAGTTCAAAGATGGGTGATCTTGACCTACTTTTCAAGGTCACAGAGCTTAGTATAGAAAAAAACTTAGGAGCTTATTTCTCAGGAAGCATTTGGTGGATTGTTATGAAACATGGTACATACCTCTCCAATTTAAATTTATAACTGAATATCAGCTTTTGCTAATATTCTAGTTTTGCAATGCAATGCTTACAGATACTAGCATAATGTTTGGTCTGTTGGCGCATAATGACCACTCACAGAACAAGTTCGCGTTTCGTCCCAGTTGACTTATTTTTGATCATATGACAGATCATGAACAGAGAAAATTTCATGAAAGACAGAAATTTTTCGAAAATGCACTTGTGGACTTTTTTTCACAATGCCTGCAGATACTGGCCTGATTTTTGGTGTGTTGCTTGATAATGACCCGTTATAGATCGAGTTTGCATTTTGCCCTTGTTGACCTACTTTTGACCATATGACACCTCCTGAACTTTAAAAATTTTTTCAAAATTTAACAAATGTTTCTAATTTGCCCCAGGCGGGGGCATTCGTGTCGTTCCGACACATCTAGTTGGAGATTGTTTTCTTAGAAGTTTATATTTTTTTCAGTAAATTCCAAGAAAACTGCAAATGGAAGTGACAATCTAATATTGCAATTAAGAATTTTACATTAAAGCTCCACTTTATTTTTACAAGTGTTTAGTCTGATCCTGATGATGTGACAGATGTGTCCTGCAGGAATAGCCATCTTTGTTTTAGTTGGTTGTGATTTTAGTGTTTACATGACATCATCCAATCAGCAGCTGTGAATTGAGGCTATTTCTGCATGTGACCAATGACTTAGACTGCCAGAAGTGGCTCTTATATGTTGTAAAATATAGACTGACTTCTCATAATTTTAAATAATTCTGTCACTTTAAGAAGAAGGTAGGTATTTATTTACCTTGTTGAAATTTAGGTTCTTCAATCCTCTACACAACACTGTCAGGTTTTTCAGTGAAATATAACAAATAAGATTTTTAAAGCAAAATACAGATGGACATGAGGGATGAAACGGACTGTAGAATATACCACCTCCATAAAATCTTTAAATTCAACTTCTGTGTGAACCTTGAAAGCAGGGTCGAGTAAACAATACCAGCTGTGACACTGAAATGTACAAGCCCAGTCCGGCGAGTTTTGTTAATTTCAATGCCCTGGAGGGAAAGTACACCCGTACTTGTGTGTGATCGGTCAAATGAACCACGTGACACTGAATCTTATTCTACACAACACCAGCGCACGTACACATAATAACTGGACAAGGCATCTTATTACAACCAATGTAGTGTTTGTGTTCCAGTTTTCCTATTTCGCTTTATATATGTCCTTGACTTATATGTGACATTAACTTCACCTTACAGTGACATTAACTAACTTGACATTAACTATCTGACACATCACCGTTAAAATTCGCATCTTTTAGGGGGGCGGATCCAGGATTAAGTAAAGGAGAGGTCCAACCCAGGAGGACTTATGACCAAACTTAAAAATAAGTCATGTTCAATGTACAGATAATATTCTCTGAAAAGCAGGAAGAGATTACATTGAGCATCCCGTCCTCCATGCTAAACGTTTTTTAGATTTTTTTTTTTTTTTTTTTGGGGGGGGGATATATACCCCCACACCCCTACCGACCTGTATTGACGCTCCAGCTAATTAATCATTATTAGCATTATATGGACGTCATAAAATATAGATTTAATAATATAGATTAAACTTTTAAACTGTCGGGTATCATGCTATATTTAGTAAGTATGACCAGGGCAGTATTATAATGCTTGTCCCATTCCATCAGCCTGGATTTCTCTGACACGGCAAAATTCACACCTCCACACATGTGTTCTGGTTACTGACACTGCTCAGTGCCTCTTGTAAAGTGTAACTGAATAATCGTTACATCTTATAAGTATATATTATACTGGAATGTGTGAATCTATTTACCTACGTACCTATATATATGCTGTTTATAGAATCTATAGAAATGTATTGTTCAACTTATAAAAGTTTATTTTTTATTGTTTAAACATATTATAATTGGGGTTATTTTTCTTACAAAACACCTAGGCTATATGCGTCCATGTATATAATTTCTATACATCTACATGTATTGGTTCAAGTACTTTGATTAATGCCTTTGAGTATAAAGCCTATGTTGGTATTTTAATGAAAGAATACATTATTCACAAGGTATTGCTGCTAGATCATTTATAAATTTGATACAACTAATCAACAATCTCTTATCCTGTTAGTAAGGGTTTGCCAATCCAATTCATGTAACTATTTAGTAACAATTTAGTCACTGCAAACAAATCAGACAATTATCATGATTAAATTGGGTTTGATCATTGCTTTATCCCTTAACAGTATCAAATTAATGCTTGGAAGAGAGCTTCGGTGCTTCTTTTATCTATGACCATCATCCAATACCTGATAGGTCTTAGTTTAGTTAGCAATCTCCCGGTCATCAATTACATAAACATCAGCTGGCCCAGGCCTACCCTGACAATAAATATGACATTTAATGCATAACAAATATTTTGATTGAAGACATGCATAAAGTGAAGAGGGGTTTCTATGCCATTGCTGGATTTCGAAATGTTGTGGGATGTGTTGATGGAACACATGTAAGAATAGCTAAGCCCCATCAGGATGAGCATCTCTGTGTGAATAAGAAGGGCTACCACAGTGTGAATCTAAAAAAATCTAAAACTATGTATTTGTATGGGTATGTTTGCAAAGCTGCTTTGGAAAGAGGCAGAGATGTTAAATATTGTGCCTTATATGTTTTCAAGTATAAACTTACATTCTGATATATACTGAAAGGGTTAAGCTTAAGGATATTTGGCAACATTTACATACAAATGTTAAGATGTGGGTTTAATAATAAAGTGTAAACTTGAACTAATGACATGAATATTCATATATGTAATCATTTTTCTAAATGTGAATGATTATAATTAATTGGAATTTACTTTATTAACATAATTTAATGCTCAAATAAAATAAATTTACATTCAATTGTAAATAATAATGTTAATATTTGCAGGTCATATGTGACGATGATCTTAAGTTTACCAACATAGTCGCCAAGTGGCCGGGGTCGGTGCATGATTCCAGGATTTTCTCTTTATATTCAGTTCAACAACATATGGAAACTATACAACCAAGATGTCTTTTGTTGAAGGATAGTCCGATAGTGGGTATTCATTAAGACCTTTTTTGTCAACACCATTTTCAGTTTCGTCAGATGGCCAGCAATTAAGTTACAACAGGAAACATGTTAAAACCCGCAACTGTGTTGAGAGAGTCATATATAGGGGTGCATGTGGAAAGCTACATTCAGGTGTGTTTTGGAAGGAATTAGGATGCGACCAGAAATTTCAGTTCAAATTATTATGGCCACTTTAGTTTAACATAATATAGCAAGGGAGCATAAACTTGCTGATCCAGAGCAGCAGGGGGAAGATTTTGCTTTACAAGATGATTTGGGGGAGAAGTATGAAGGGAATGTAAATAATGGGAGGGCCATGAGGATGTGGGTTGTAAATAATTTAAGATAATCCGTATGTATATATCACTGTTAGAAGAAAAGGTATTTTAATAGGTATGAAAAGGGTATTTTAAGTGTCCAAATACGAATACCCTTTCTAAGGTATTTTGAATTACCCTTTTATAAAATACCTTATAAAAGGTATTTCAGAAATACCTTTAACAAGGTATTTTATAAAAGGATATTTCAAAATACCTTTAAAAGGGTATTCGTATTTGGACACTTAAAATACCCTTACATTTAATAAGGTATTTTTAAATACCTTAAATTATCAATCAAGCAAATGATACTGTTTGTATATGAAAAAAAGTTCATACACTGATTTATCCATTAAGATGTTAATATATACATTACACAGTGATATAGGGATATGGACAAATCACTGAAAAAAACAAGAATGAGAAAACTCATCAGTCATTAAAAATATAGTGCTCATATCCATCCATCTGTACAACGCATTATATACAAAGAATGTCACGTGTATTGCTACATCTTAAATTGATGATTACAATTGTGGAAGGTTCCTCATATCTCATATTATTAATCTTTGTTGCATGGCACAACAGAACTGCTCAGTTACACAAGCAGTACTTCTACATTTTATTTGTTAGATAGTTCTTTTCACACTAACTTGAATTCTGTAGCCCAGGACATGGCACCCTTTGGCACCTGGACATTATGTCCCATGACTAATTTTTTAGTTATAGTAGACATGTCTTAGAGAACCTGGCCTCCACCGCATATCTAAATTTAGTCGAGTTCACTCAGGATGTTCATCCCATCCAGTCTGACCTGGAACGTGCTACCCGTCCTGATTATAGACGGATGTGGAGTGGCAGCCTGAAAACAAGATCAAAGATCACCTATTCATTTAATGACTCTTAATTGTTGAGCATATCTATATATTTCCATGGAAATAGTAATAATTCCTGGTCTTATAATCTTGCTGAAAATATTCATTGTATCCTTTTTTTTTAAAATATGTTAATGAGGATGATTTATTATTTTCTATAATCCTACTATTATAACATTCCTTTGAGCATGAATTGTTGGGTTCATTTAAGAACTTCATACATTTTATATGATTTATTTCTTGAAGTGAAGTAATTGTTACACAAGTTGAAATTACAGGTTTATCACCTGAGCTTTCATTACTTGAACTTATCTCACGTTTCTTTACAACAAAAACCTTTACATCCTCCCAAAAGGACAGGTAGCAGTTGGTAAGCTAATTCCAGCCCCTCCTCGGTAAAAAAAATAATTAAAACAGCAATACACAATAGATCTGAATGACACTTACACTTCCTTAACTTAACCATACAGTTACATTCGGTTCAAATGAATACTACCTGCCACTGCTTTTCAAGACAATCTGTCTATAGGATAACATTTTCATAATGTACTGTATAAAGTATATAGTTTATATGTGCTGAATAATATCTATGGCACTTAAACTAAACATGTTCCTCAAAAATGCCAGAAATAAAAATTAATTATAAATGAATGAAATATATAAAGTGATGTTGAAATACACAACTGTACAAAGTATATGTGCCTCTGCCTTCACTCCCTATATGATAGGGACATGATCTGATCTTGTTTTGCCTGTTTTATACTTGTTTCAAATTATTGTTTAGTGTGTTTTTTAGTTATAAATATTAAGGAGGGATCAGTGTATCACCATGCTCCATCAAACAGTGAATGTGGTGGGCCTCACACACCCGAAGTATATGTACCACTTCCTCCACTCACTATATGATAGGGACATGATCTGTTCTTGTTTTGCTTATTTTATACTTGTTTCAAATTATTGTTTAGTGTGTTTTTTAGTTATTAATATTATGGGGAGATCAGTGTATCACCATGCTCCATCAAACAGTGAATGTGGTGGGCCTCACACGCCCAAAGCATATGTGCAACTTCCTCCACTCACTATATGATAGGGACATGATCTGTTCTTGTTTTGCTTGTTTTATACTTGTTTCAAATTATTGTTAATGTGTCTTTTAGGCTTTTACTAGTAAATTATAAACTTTAGCTCTGTTGACTCATAGTCAGTTGAGCTAAAAATTACAACATTTACCTGATAATAACTGATATGTGAAGGCCTAATGTTAGAAATAATAAAATACATAGCTATTTTTAAATGCCGACTTTCACCTGGTACCTAAAATTCAGTGACTTTTCAAAGTTTCACTGTTGGTTGCTGTTGTCAAAGTATGCCAAAAGGTCTGAAACATCCTTAATCTCTGAAGTTTTACATATAGAGATAATGTCAAGGTGAACTTATGGCTTTTTTGTAGAGTTCAAATAAAAGAATTATTAGCAAATGCTGCCAATGAACAATTGAACATACCACATAAGCTGTACTGGTGCAAAATGTTGCTGAGCAAGTGAATCAGCCCAGCAAGGGTAGTGACTGTGTAAGTATCACCATTGACCACTGCTGTAAGGCCTGACCAAGGTAAAAAAAAGGCAGGGCCATGATGTACATCACAGACAGTGATGTCATGTGCCATATCTGGGTCACGCGACCAAACACTGCACAGTATCAGAGTCTGGCTGTAGCCCTGATACATTAGTATGTGCAGCAGCAACAAGTAATTAGAGCTTGTTGGAGATTAAGTGGCAATTTGTGCTGAAGGTAGAGGTTCAAACTACCTGGTAACTGTCTGACAGTCAAACGGCTTAAATGTTAACGTTGTGAAGTTAGCAGAACTGGCATTTATCTGAGGAGAAACAATTAGTTGTATCAAGTGCAAATGATCATCACAAGTCTCTGCTGTATGGGCTAAACAGCAGGAACATGTGGAAATGATGGGATTTTATGTTTATATGTGTAATATTATGAAATATACAGTATATACAGAAATTTACAGTACCAAATTTCTTAAAATGAGGATTCCAAAAGCCCCAGATATGTGCTTAATATATATTGTGCATAGTTGTTTAATATTAAAATTCTTCAACCGTTCAGTTGTGTTTGTCTCATCAAAGTTTGGCTTTTGAAATGCCATCACTACTGCCTGGATACCCGATGTCACTATTTCAAGTGACCTAAGAACAATATATTTCCAGAGTTACTAAGTTATTGTACTATGTAAATGGCACTCTTCATATTTTGTTTGGCTAAACAAGAAATATAATATGTCTGCCTCTACCAACACTGACTGCATGTAATAGCCCTGTGTGAACTGGAGATGCTTGTTTGAGTGACCTACTTTTGGGCAGTGCTGGGACAGATGACAAAGGGTCATAGTTTGAACTATGAAGTTATAATACTATAACTTCACGGTTGACCAAATGTCAACTGAGATGAATACAATCAAAGTTGTACATTACATTCTTTTCTGTCATCATGACAAACTTCTCTTCTTCTGCTTAGAGGGCATTAAAATGCTGGTTCAAACACTTCATCTGAAATATTAAAATTTCATATTATCATTGATTTATACAGTTGTGTGGATTAAAAATGGTAATGTCTTATATTTAGACTAAATTAATTCAAAAGTAGTTCTCATTTCTACATTATATATATTAAATAATTTACCTTATTTATATTTTTGTAGTAAGTCTGCCATGCTAGTACATTATTAATGCCCACTAAACATTCATTTCATTTCCAAGAAGTTGCCAAATTCTTATCCCACACTTGAAATATGTGTATTTTTTTTTTTTTTTTGGAGGGGGGGGGGATAAAAGTCCGATCCAAATCGCTTTGCTTAAATTAAATTCTAGACAAACAATGAACTAATTTACTAATTTTCTGGTGCTAATTTATATGTGCCTTGGGAAAATCACAGTCATAAAACATCACATAGATAGGTAGGATAATATGTTTTCTACCTGGAGTGTGGATACCAACCTAAATGATTTAATGATGGAAACACTTATAACTTGTAGTAATCTTGAAGTTCCTGCATCTGGTGTGCTTGGTGTACTTGACCAATCATGTGTTGCTGCAATTATTTCGGAAGTTTTAAATTCACTTCAACCTGCTTTTGCATCCTAACTTCAGAATTCTGCTAAATAGAACAAAGACCACACCACTTATTATCCTTGCTGTTTTAAGTTATACCCAATTTTACATAGAGCTTTTACATAGAGCACTCAATGAGCCCATCTAAAAAAAATTAATATGCCCTAGTATAACAATATACTTGAAGGCAGGTTAAATATGTTAATTATCTCCATATTCTAATTACCAGTATATCAAAATATTGAAATTTATCAACAATTATCTTCTGGTGTTTAAAAAAGGGACTCATGATCCAAGGCACTCAGCTGAAGGAGTTTAAAAGAATATTTGTATTCCAGCATGTACTTTGCAGATGAATATACCTGATGTATGGAAAACATGGAACTCTGTAAAATGTATTAAAAAATGTGGAGACAGTCTAAAGTATCATGATTTATGCTTAATCTGTTAAATGAAATTAAACAAGTGACACACAGGTCATGACACTCAGCTGCTCTGTGATACAGAGACATCCTTAGACTTAGATTGCTGCCATTTTAGCAATTTTTTGCAATTGTGTCTGCAGCAGTTAAGTGGAAGGATGCACATGATGCCTAAGTGATGCATGTTTTTTCAACTAGTGCTGCACAAATATAAAAAGTTTGCTTAGCTGAATTGATATTGAGACATATCAACCCTGATTTTTTAGGTTTGCAATCATATCATTAACAATGCATAAAAATTAAGAAAATATATATGGTGGTGATCATGGTGGTACCAATTTTGCATAAGTGAAAGGGCTATCTATGATCCATGATATGTTCACAAAATTTCAGACCAATCAATACCATCCAAACTGCATATCAATGAATTTCATACATCAACAGCAAAAAATATTATTAATTTGCAATTGTATCAGCAACAGTCCTTAAGAATTGGCTGGGCTGATTTTCCTTATATTTTAATTGTGATATGGATATATGTGCAGATAATGAATGACCTTTTATCCATTTTGAGATGAATGCAAGACTTGTGTTTTTAAAGCCTGAAATAAGTCGTCAAAACACACAAAAGCACATAACTTACAGAACATAGGTTACAATGACTTAATTTGGTATGTGATATTGCAAAGACCTACCTAGATGTTAAGTTATAAATTTCCAGGTCAAACCGATATGGTTTGTGCCCTGTTAACAGACAAACAGATCATCATACTATGGACATACAGTAAGTGGAGCTAAAAATTCACTTAGGTGTACCTTACAGATCAGGTTGAAGAAATATCCATTATTTCAGATAAGCATCTAGAATCAAGGCCTTATGTTTACATTACACCATGTAGTAATTGAAATAAGTGGAGAATCCATTAAGAAGAATATATTCAGCACTGCAGATAAAGCTGGATAACTTTACATATCTGACCTATGTTAAAATAAATACAAAAGCAATTTTTATTATTATAAAACATTTAAAAACAGACTAAAAACAAACATAAATGTAACAATAGTCATAAAGATATTTAAATTTAACAATAAAAAACTTCACTCTATAAGTTTTGAAAACCTGTGTAAACTGTGTATGATTGCTATGTAAACAATTAAAACAGTTTTTTTCTCATAAAAATACCTGAATTTGTTCCGCTGCAAGTAAATTAGACACAAGAACAAAATTTGGAGGTGGGGAGGGGTGGTGGTGGTATATGGGTGATTGCCAGGACAGCTGATCAGACCTGGACAACATGGTCTCACAGGTGGGTGGACTGCCTCTTTCCAAGAAGAATTTCTTTTTGGAAGGGGGGTGGGGGCACATTATCAAAAAATCAATAAGCGAAAGATAATGACTGATAAAAGGTCATTGCTATAGCTGAAATGACTTATAAAATTAGCCAAAAAATACAATACATTATCATTATCAGCTGAAATTTAAACTTACATAATTTCCTATGTATCCAATTCTTTTTTGTATGCAATGTTGTTGTTGAGGCTGTAGGATTCTGTCTTGATCATTTTGTTCTGCAACCTTTCCCAGGATCTGGCTATGCCTTATCTGCATCCAACTATCAGGTCGTCCATGTTTCTGTATATTACAGCCAGTTCCTGCTTAAATTAAAAGAACCATTGACAACTGCTGCATGATGTGTCAATCCTGTGCTAATACTGAGATTTTTACTCTGATAGGTTTGAGAGTACCAAACACAGAGGTTATAAACTTATTTATACTATGCACATGTTTTAAATCATTACTTTGTTTTAATTATCTATGTTTTTCTTCAGAAGCATCAATACAGTGTACAAAATACTTTTTTATGGTAAGGCGCACCTGTGCACCACAGCTTGTACAACTGGGAGCATAAAAGTAATTTCAAGATGAACAAAAACATTGTCATTAGTTATTTTTATTATGGCTATATTATAATTTATACACATATTTCAGTGCAGTGAAAAATAAGCGGACAGAATGGAACCTTGAATAATATCCTTAAAAAATAAAAGCTCTGATCAATGGATCTATATACATGTAGTGTCTAGTGTGACATCATGTTTTACTGTTTAAATGTCCTTGTTTGATCACCTGGACTGTCAGATGTGCATGTGCCTAATGGTCCTGCAGTTATGTCCTAGTCACATTGTGCACCTTGCAGTGATACAGTGGGTGCACAATACTGTTTTCAGGTGCATCTGGAGGCCGGGGTGTTCCCAACCGGAAATGACGCAGGTGCCGCCATCTTCAATTCCCTGGGCCCACTTTGAACTGAACCAAGAAACCAATCCATCTGAATCTTTATTTATTGGAGCCATCTATGAAAAATTCCAATGAGAAATTTGAAATAATAAGTTTCTGATGATCTTTTCCCGTTCATAGTGAAATAATATGCAAAACCAATACTAGGAATCAAGATCGGCGGGAGATATGTTATTGTTAAGCCGGCACCACACGTTTATAATATAATATGAGGCACGGTAGTAATCGCAGTTCATAATAATGAAAAACTGCCACCACCATTTGTATTTTTCAAGAAAAATTCATATTTCATTCAATACTTACCAGAATACTAGTTACTTGCTTCTGCAGCTCTTGTAGTTGTACACGTGTTTTTTCCATCGTCTGCACTGTGGTGCGCGCGGCTTGTATCATGTGACAATGGCACGTGACGAACTGACGATTTAAGAAATCACCAGTGTGGACGTCTACCGGCAATAGCGTAAACTAATTTTATGAAGCGCGGTATGGGGTATTTTTTTAAATATTATCAGGATACCCTTTCCTGAGGTATTATACTAAACATTTGTCAAGATACCCATGTCATGGGGGAAAAATAGGTAGAGTTTCCGCACTCTACCTCTGTTCCTACAGAATACCTGTATAACATACCTTTTTTTCTAACAGTGTAGAATGATTTTTGTTATTTCTTATAGTTCAATCTTCTACACCCATATATGGCTCTCTCCATCTCCATTGAAATACCACATATTAAATGTTAATCTGTTTTACCCATGTATTTATCATATCTACCTCTGTTTTTTAATTAATCTTACTTAGATAAATACATGATTTGTTTACTCGAGTATTTTCCTTAATGTATTTATATTGTTCCGTCAACATACAAACAAACTGACCACAGGATCCATGTTTTTTGTATTTTATAAAATATAATATCAAACTGAATGCTTTGCATATTCTGGACACTCAAGGTTTCTTTAAGAATCTAAAGCTTCACTAACTCTCATTTTTCTTTGATTAACTGTATCTTCTGTTGCAAATATTCATTCTCGGTCTCGAGGTTTCCGAGTTCTGCCTCCAGAACTTTGGCAGTAAGGTATTTTCTTTTTGTCTCTGACTTTTCCCCTCTGAAATAATAATGTTACATCTTACATTATAGTGATTATTATATATACTTTGAAATAATATTTAAGTTGTAGGCCCATGTATAAATTGTAAAATGCATACATCACTGAATGAGCTATCCCGTTAGTATATGGGTAAGCTTTACAATTGTTATCTAAAATGCAGAACTGTTTATACAACAAAATATGACATGTTTTATCATAATGTAACTTGTTCATGAGGAGAATACAAGATATGTTTATTTATATTATTATAATAACAAGGACACTGTTTATGGTTCAGTAAGCGTTTTACTTCAGTAATATGAGATGTGTACATATGGTGATGAATGGTATTTAATTCTGCTTTGATTCTTGCACACAGGATATAAATGGGCACTTTAAGTTGTGTAATACAACTATCAAGAATATATAACAGTTATTTCACAAATTACAATGATCACTTTGTAAAAATATGATGACTGCATGCTTTTACCATGACTTGATAACATATCATTATTTTTAGCACAGAGTTGAAGCTTTGATTTTGAAGTGCTTCCAATAAAATCGATTTCTTGAACTACTGAGTTTCATCTTAAAATACCTTTTATCACTGGATCTCCTCCATTTGGCCCGCTTTCTGTTCCTGAAACAAAACCCAAGAACACATCAAATTTATAGAAAATACAACTTATAATAGAATTTTGAATTCTGATAATATGATGATATGATATTAAATATAACATTCTGAATATTTTTTTAAATTTCTTATTCCCATTTTCTCTCTCTCTCTCTCTCTCTCTCTCTCTCTCTTAATATATATATATATATATATATATATAATATATAATATATATTACTATTTCTACCACTATTGCTATTCACCCACTCCCAATAGGTAAACTGAAATGTGTTCACTTACTTGTATTGTGCATTTTGTAATTTTTACCTTTATTAAAAATGGAAATAAATACGCCATAATACTTATAAATTATTGTATTGTTATACCATCATCAATAAATGTGCTGGTCCCTGATTGGATGACTGTCTCAGACGATGGACACTCTTCTTGGGTCAAAGTGGTTTCAACCCCAGAGGGTATATACCCCTCAGCACATGGCTCTCCTCCCAAAGGATATCAACAACAGCACTGGTGACATGGCCAAGTTCCTTTGGAGGAGGTCCTCCTGACTGTTTCCTCCCCTTCTGATACTGAAACCCCCAACATCAAGACTGTTCATACAATATAATTCCCATAACTTATTTATCGTTTTCCCTGTGTATTTTATTATATTATTTCAAAATTATACAAATAATAGTTACATTATATATTAATTTTATTATGCAAAATATTTAACTTATGCACTAGAAATTATAATTTCTTTTTTTTTCATTATCATATTGGATATTTATTCCATGCAGAATTTACATGAAATCACATACATTAATGAACAAATCTGACTGATAAACTTTGATCTCGTGCAAATATCTGGTATTATCCTTAAATTCTCCAACTTTCCATGATAAAAAAATATTACCCGTTTGGTCCCTCATTATGACCCAGGTAAACAACACTGGCAGTTGCTTCGGCAGAAATCGACGTTCGACTCACTGCACTTCAGGGGACTCCACTTTTTAAAAAAAATCCAATTTAAGTAGTACACCTTTGTATTTACATCTGTATTTATATCACATTTATGGATATTACCTCCCCGAATTCTTTCTTGGCCTCAGACAAGATGTTTTTCCACTTCTTTTTTTACTTCACATACGGTCCGTTCAACCGGTTGATCAGCATTCAGATGCTCGCGGGTCACCTCCTCCCAGCACTTTTTTTTCATTTCAGACGTCAGGGTTCGAGAGAGTGGCCCAGTAATGGTCTGGTGATTGTCTTTCAACTCCGCAGTTAGTCTCAATATTTCTATCTCGGAAAAATGTGGCCGCCTTTTCTTTACTGGAGCTTCCATTGCAAATTTTGGAATGTCGCCTGCACAAATGTAAGTCTGACGTCGACCGACAGGTGGCGCTCAAAAAGGAAATTTCCCAGACTTAAGTCGGGTTTTCTTAAACCAGCGTTATTGAATCGGACTTATCTCTCGGACTTAGGCAAGTCGGTTTTCGTTCTTAAGTCCCGGGTTTGGACTTAAGTCATTTACAATGTTATCGAAACACACTCCAGGAGTTCAAGTCCGAGTGCCCAAAAACTGTATTCGAGTCCGGACACGAGTCCTCTTCCATTGATGGGAAATCTACATCAATCTAGCAAACTCTTACTTTGTCATAATGTTGTAGTATCCTCTTGAATCTGACTGCATGGATTGGTTTGTTTCAAAAAAGGTTCCAAAAAACTTCATCTTCGCAGAATTTAGTTTGATCATCCTCAAAATTTATCAGTCTACAAGAAGATAATTGATTTTAGATACTCCTCTGTTTGGCATTCAGAGAACAGTTAATCATTTGCAAAAAGGGGAACTTGTTTGCAGCATGGCATTAGTTTAAACCTCATATTAACAGATGCCCCCTGTTAATATGATTTAAACCTCATTATTAACAAACTGAAATTAGTTTTATTGTGTTTGTACTGCACAAATTGATCCCAGATTTATATTCCTGCAACGCCCCGAGGAGTGCATCTTGATCTGCCTCGATTCTTTTAATCTGTCATTCTTCGACATTTGAAAAATTAACATATACCAGTTACTTCCTGCATTTTGAAATTTTTTAACTACTTTTTTAAATTTGTATACAAGTCCAATTCTGTTTATACTCATATCCAATATGCTACTTTAATTTATTATTAACTAAGGTATTACAATACTGACCACTGTATTCGTCAACTCAAGAGACATGGAATGCCTCCCATACGTCCTCGATAAAGGATCCTTAGACTTTGCAATACCGGCTTTAAAATATGTTTTGACTTGAACATTATGAAGCTATTCATGCAAAAGTTCAGACCAATATATCAATTCATTCCAGAGGTATGTGTGTTTTTAGCCCGATATCGAAGCTCGAATTAAATGGAGGTGGATAAAAAAATTCTGTATATTCATAATTCATATACTATTTTTTTCAAATTTTGCATGCGCTGAGATATTGGCCGGAGGACGAAACCTTTTTAAAATGGTGTCATGATGCTATGAATTATACTTATTAAATGAACACTTAGTCTGCACTACCTATAATTGGTACTACCTTGTATCAAAGATTTCGTAAAGCTTAGTAAAAGAGAAATGCGCATGAGGGCTTCCACAGTGTCTGTTATGGGTGTGTGTAAAATAAATGTTTCGATCAATCCGCTCGTATAATTAAAGAAAATGTGAAATTGTCAGGGCTTGCATTTACTATACACTTGGCCTGCCTCAGTGTAGTCTTATCCAATTGCAACGCCTTAAGCTATTATTTCTATATTTATCGCAATGTATGTAATTATAATAAACAATATTATTATTTTGCATGTTGCTGTTCTTGTTATTCTTTTTAATATTATAAACCAAAAACCCGAAATACATACTAATATATCCTCTAAATTAAATAAATGGATCCCTTCAAAGTCAAGCAAGGACTCATTAGGAATGACCATCGCACCTTTACTTAGTTCATATAGGTGCATCATGGGGCCTGAAATTAACAAAGCTCACCTTGTACGTTTCAGTGTAAACTGGGTTTAATCCCGTAATGCTAGCACACTGATGTTAATTTCACCTCAGTTGATTATTCGCTCCAAGATTTCCTCGATGTACCACTGTATGACTCTTCCATATATTTAATAAACCCAACAATCTTTTATTTGATACATTTTCTTACCCTACGGTTATACCTAAGCATGGCAGTAAATTGTTGTTTTCTCAACGTTTCCTTCAGGGACAGCTTTCCGTTTATTCCTGTTCATATAGTCAGGAAAACAGACCTCAATTCTGAGTTGTGACATTTGTAATGATTACAATTTTTTCACAAAAAGGTCGTCCAGGACCTGTATTTTTAATCCTCAGACTGATGCCAATTTTTTAGAACGGTTTAAATTTTGAATTTAAGAATAAAAAAATAATTAGATACTTCCGTCTTTGTGATAATAAAAGCTCCGTTTTTCTACTCATGCACATTTTCTGTTAAAAACCGTACATTTGACATAAGTTGGAAGCATTTACTCAGCTGTATTGTATGATTTAAACTTTAAAAATTGAAGTATAAATGTGTTTGATAAAAATATTTAATGAAATGTTTTTAAATCTGAAATATGTAGATATTTCAAAATTCCTTGGCAGTTTCTGTTAAAACGAGGTCATGAACTGCATATAATTTTGGTGTGCTAGAGCCACCATACTGTAATTTCTAAATATAAAAGTAGGAATTTTAAATTTGAATTATTAAAATGTTAAATGTTTTCTACCGCTGCCATTTAAGTCATTTCAAAAAGATGAAATTTATCAAGCTGAAAAAAAATATAAATTGCTGTGTATACCAAATTCATTTACATAGTTAGCTGCACTGGATTTCCCTTTTTTATCTAAAAATTTATTTTTATTTTTTTTCTTTATTTCAGCATAAAAAGATATTATTATGAAATTATATAAGTTTAATAAAACCATTTACAGACATTTTGTGCTGAACGTTAGAAAAAGCAAAGAATATGCACAAAGTGGTATATAAATAATTTTCTCTGTACACATTTCCTCGTGTCAATCACGTGTTGGTACGCTAAACGTATTAAAGGTGTATGGCGAGGGCTATTCCTGCGTCATTATTGACAGGGTCATAAATGAATTATTATTTTAACAGTTAAATTAAATATATAATGAGTTTCATTTGTGCAGTTAAGTTCCATATTTATATAATTCACTTTGAAAAATCCTCATCGTAATATTCGTCTTCCGTATACTTTTCATGTACGTTCTATGGCGTTCCAGTAAGCTTTATACCATCTACGAAAAGTTTATTTTAGCAACGCATCCGTATAAACAAACGTTAAAATATCATGACAAATGGGGAAAGTAAATTGTTTATACTCAAGCAAATTAACGTTTCTTGGAGTTGTGCCATTATTTATTTTTTACTATATTTTGAAATAGCTCTTTGATAAGTAAAAAACTGGTCGAAATTTCATTCATGTTTTCACATCGGAAATACAATTGGTTGTGCAAAATCAAGGGGATAAGATAATTTTGTACATATTATCTTTAATTATCGCAAAAAACACTGGGACACGGTCGGTGGAACAGATTTTGATATTGAACAATAATTATACTCCGTTCGACGAACCATGGTCCACATGATTTTTCCATTTATTTTGTTACAAACTAAATTTCAGGCTTCATTGTTGCAAGAACCAACAGATGTGAGAGACCGCCTGATATATTTCCCAAAAATTATTGATGAAATAAAAGAATATTAACTTACGACCCTGTTAAGTCATTTTTAACGCAGCGCCAATGAACCTTGTCATGCGGCAATCCATAGCGGGAGGGGAGGTATGACGTCACAGAAGCTCGACTATGCCAAACGACATCTTGAGTGGGGGTTTCAGGTCCTTGCTCATTGTGCCTGAAGGGTGCGCTGCGGCTCTTTGGTCTGAAATGTTATAAGACTTTTGCCTCTATGATGTGAGATGTGGCTAACTTTATATGCTTCAGCTCTGAATAGGATTAATGAGAGGGTGTGCTCAATTCCTGAGATACAGTCAGGCCTATTTTGTGTCATAGGGGCCTATCAGTGAAAAGATAATCCCGTCTAATGTCGCATAAATCTGAAATCCCAAACTATTTCATATAAATTACAAGGATACGTATAAATCTGACCGTTTAATATCATGGAATATTGTCATAATCCCAATTATTGTCATGCTTGGAACCCTTGCCAATAATATCAGTGCACAGTTAAATCAAATGCCGACAAATCCAGCCAAAGTGGCTGTTAGCGATGTATGAAAAAATCAAAGACTAAGTATCTCCTTCCCGTTCACGCCAGATCTGGTGCAGTGATCAATACACGCATGTCACTCAACGTTATTTAGCTAATTACATGTACATGTTAAGAAAAAACATGTTTTATTTATTTTTTTAACAAGGGCAATGTTTGTATATCCAGTTAACCCTGCATTGATGCCTTAATAATGTCAATAATGGAGTGTGGATCTTAATTCTTCCCTCCGCCCGGGTCATTGTTAAATTCTCTGCATGGAATCTTCACGTATAGGCCTATATTTTGCTGTTTGACTTACTTTTTATACGCCCGTGTATGACCCATATTTCTATACATAATATTTTATATCTGCTCTGTATTCTTTCTTCAGTCAGAAGAACATACCTTATATATATATATATATGACATTAATTTTAAATATATAAAAAATAATATAATAAAATAAAAAAATATTATAAATATATATGATATTAATATATATAATTAATAATATCACAAAAATAGAATATGTTATAAATACATCATTTTATGTATCTAATATAGGATAAATGCAAGAATTTAAGAGTTGAATGGTAAAATATTCATAAAATGATTCCTGGTGATGTCCACGTGGATCAATAAATACAGAATATATTATACTTTTTTTCAGTTTTATAGATGCATCTGATTTGGACAAAAATAACTGTGATACAATTCATGAAAATACAGAATATATATATATATATATATATATATATATATATCATATATATGTATATTATATGTCTAATTAAATGTCGCTATGTACATGTCATGGTTTTTGAAACCGTTCCTAGTGTTAACATAATAAATAATATAATATTTAGGATGTTGATTGTATAACTAGAACTGGTTACAGTATGTGTTAACCAGAGCATTTTTACTGCTTTATTGTTACAGCTATTAGTAATCGTGTCATCACTAATCGTATTGATAATGCAGTCAATCATTATATAGTACCTGTTTACTGTGACGGCGGATGTTTAAAGAACTGTCACTGACAGCATTGGCATTGTTGTCTTTTAACGGTTACTTGCTGTAGCGTTCATGATTGTAATCATTAGGGATCCTAAACATAATCATAATTATTCTATAGTGTAATAAATTCTTGTATTATCATTATTTAACCAGACCAGAGTAGTATAACCAGGTAATGTGTGTGATCGGCGGCATGAATTCATGCAAGCACATGGTATTTCCACGGCTCGAGCGATATTGAGGGATTCAGTATAATAACACGGGAAAACATCGTTCTTTTGGTCTTACCTTAACGATCAGGCATTAAATAGACCTCGTCGATTATTTCTTTTGTTAATATGATATGTGTCATGTACATTAATACTAATAATAGCCGTTTAATCCCTGGGAAAACCATGTTGCAAGATCAGCTGACCGGCGTTTGTTTGACAACATTTAGGAACTATTTGCGGCGTAGTGATACGGGCTTACCCATGCGTTCTGTGATTGGCTGTTGACCGCAGCAAGCAGGGCGGGGTATTTGAACTTCAGTAAGGCCCGACTGGGATGCTTAAGTGCTGTCACGTTTCTTAATTATAATAGTAAATACTTTGTTATAGAAGAAGTTGGGCCACGGCCTGTGACCCGGGAAGCTGGGTCACAAACTGTGACCCAGGTTGTGCCACCTGTGACCCAGAAAGTTGTGTCACAGACTGTGACCGAGGTTGTGCCACCTGTGACCCAGAAAGTTGTGTCACAAACTGTGACCCAGGTTGTGCCACCTGTGACCCAGAAAGTTGTCACAGACTGTGACCCAGGTTGTGCCACCTGTGACCCAGAAAGTTGTGCCACAGCCTGTGACCCAGGTTGTGCCACGGCTTGTGACCCAAAGTGTGCCACAGCCTGTAACCCGGAAAGTAATTGTGGCCAGTAAAGTAGTTGTGCCACCTGTGACCAGAAAGTTAGTTGTGGCCAGTAAAGTAGTTGTTCCACCTGTGGCCAGGAAAGTTGTACTACAAGGTGTGGGTCAGGGAATTAGCCTTAAAAGTATAAGCTGCTGACTATTAATATTATAAATTGGAATTGAGGTACTGATAGGATATCAGACTAAATAGCCATGTTGGTAGTGCACATAAAATTATTACTTTATTACTGTAGTGTCACTGCACACTGCTATATATGTGCATAGTTGTACTCGGATAAAAACTGATTGATTAGCGGGCTAGTAAATTCATTACAAACAGGTTTTAATTATCCATTAGTCAGCTGACTGTTATTTATTTAGAGTATTTAGTGCCCCTGTAACTATTGGTACCTGGATTACATTAACTGTAAATATGAATAAGCATGTTACAGCCATTTGCTGTATCCTCCTTTGAGGAGAATGTGTATATAGTTTGCTAACAATATTCAAACTTACTTTGGACTTCTTTATTATTGTGTGAACACCAGTATATGATGTGTGGGCATGTATGTGAGGGCGATTAAAGAATTCCCAACTTTAATAATAGGTATTTAAGCCCAGCATTCTATAATTCATCCCCTAAAATACCAATATACCTTTTGAAATAATATTTCCTTTGGGTTAACCTTTATTAGGCCATCCTGACAAACCGAAATAACATAGATTAATTGTACATGGTTATGGCAGCAGAATGTTCTGGTCTGCCGAGTAAAACCGGCGGGCCGGGCCTGCGACATACAATTAAACTTAATGTAAATTAACATATTGATACGAAATATGATTTTTAGTGAATGTGCTTACATAGATTCTTTTTATTTTTTTTAACATGCCTGATTAAAATATTGATGGCCTACAACAGAAGCAACTTCTCACAAACGTCCCTCAGTCCGGAGGAAGGTTGGGCTTCCATGGGCTGTTGAGCAATCCTGCGAATTGTTTGACGAGCTACTCTGAACAATTAACTCAAGCTCATAAGAAACAATAACACAATTCAATACTTACAACTCATGGATTTCATTAATCAACTGTATATCTGCTTGCAATCTCTGACTATCATTATAAAGTTCTTTCCTTAAGATAGTTTTTTGTCCTATCACAGATTCTCCTTAAAGTCAGCAAAAACAATGATGCCAAAGAAGAAAGTGTATAAATAAAAATATGAGCCCGCAGTAATTGGAAATGAGAGAAGACATGAATGAATAGCCGAAAATTTTTGAGTGATGCAATATCCAGTCCACTGCACGCAGCAATACCTGATGTTTACAGGAACCCAATAGGCAAAAGCGTTCATATGAACGGATCTCTGGTACACTTTTTTTTCACGGAGTCAGCGGCATTGTTGGCGACACTGTACTTTAATAAGTTTTAATATATTTAATCTGACAGATAACAGAGAGTTGTCAGATATATAACTGATCATCACTTGCTACGGGAATTAATAATTAAAATTAAAACCTAATCACGCAACATATTTGCTGCTGTTGGCGTTTGTTGTAAGTAGCAGTCAAATGAAAAAGGATGATAAAGTGTTTGCTGGTTTATACAGGACAGAAGAATACATATCACTTCTTTGAATTTCTAGAAACAGGAAATCCTAGAAACCATACAAACATGCAATAGAATGTCATTTTCTAAATTAGAGTTCGTGCCTGGTGAAATAGCCCTTCTGAATGTAGTATCCTGATGCTGGATGTTTGGTTTTACCAAATCCTGCAGATCAGCCGCCGCAGTCGTTTTAACGGTTTGAGACCGATCCTTTCGGACATTTTCCGGATCTTAGGATCTTTCTTTAGGTTTGATATTAGTGCTCCTGGGTTGGACCCCTCTTTTCTTAAATCCTGGACCCGCCCCTGAGATATGCAGAGAAACCCATTTAATTGATGAAGGATGGTTCAACCCTCCTGTCTCAGTTCGCATACAAGTGTATTGCTCATATGCCACTAGTTCCTCTCCTCTCTCAAGCCGAGGTTTAACCGACAGGTCACTGTTCCGACACAGTATATCTCTCTGGATAAGCCACAAAGCGAACGCATATTTCCTTTCTCCTAGAAAGCTCAGTATCAGATCGCTATGAGGCAGACTCCTCTCGCCGATAATCGACAGGTGGGAACACACGCGTCGGTAAATGTGACGCCGAAAATCGGCCAACTAAATCGAGCCGATTTTAAGTCGATTTTGAGAAAATCTACCCAAAAAATCGCCCGACAATGTCGCTTGATATAATCGGGTAGTGAGCACCCGGCTTTAGAAAAGAATTCCTGATTACCACCTATATCAGAGGGAGGACATCGTCTTATGGCGGGCGAAGTATTTAAGAGATATAAAAAGATGCAGGGAGGATGGCCGTCCTATCATATACTTGGATGAGACGTGGGTTAATAGTGGGCATTGCAATTCCCGTGAATGGTTGGACAGGTAAGTAACTCCAAAAGGTCATATAATTATTTATGAAATGTATTCAATCCATGGAAACGATAAAAAAAATTCATAAATCGATATATCTTGTTATGTTACTGAAGGACGAGGAAGAAAGTGCTTCCTATCGCGCGGCCGTGGGCCCAGAGTGATCATCGTGGACGCGGGCAGTGAAGAGGGTGTCTTCCTGGCGCCAAACTCATTTTTTAATCCAATACAAACTCAGATTACCATGAAGACATGAATGGTTACCGATTTGTCAAATGGTTCAAGGTATTGATTTCGTAGTTGGTGCAACATGATTAAACTACTATAATAATAATAATAATAATAATAATAATAATATATAATTCCTTAACACACACACACATATTTATCTATAAAAGTTTATACACACACACACACACACAGAGTTATATAGCCACGCTGGTGGGTGCCGGTGTGGTGTAAAGCTTATTTTTGCAACCCACCAACCGGCAAAAAACATGTTAAAGATCGTATAAAAACAGCTACAATCAATGAAACTTTGGATATTAATTACCCAAAAATGCATTAAATTTATAGCTCATAAGTATGTTTACAAAAACTAGTGAACGAAATTTATCATTAAAAATATTCATAACACATAGAACAACGCAAAGATATAGCTATATTCCGATTTTTCTGTGAGCAATTCCGCTTGCTTCGCCAGCGACCGTAAATTTAGCCGGCACTAGAATTTGTCTAGCGATATATATATACATATTCATACCAAATTTGTTACAAGCTGTATACTTTGTTCATATGCTGTTTTTAGAATTTTTGAATGATATATGACAGAATTTTATACATTACTCTATATACTATACTTCATCACCAGGATATATTCAGGTGTAACTTATAATGCAAGTCTTGTCAATAAATGTGTCGCGTCATGCATGGAGCTGTATGTCACCTTCCACACGATAAGACAGTGCATTAGAGATATAATGTACTTCAGGAGCAGCTTCTGCCCAACATTCCCCGGGGCAGTGTTCTTGTAATGGACAATGCCCCATACCATAGTATGGTGGCTCCTGGGGCACACGTTCCAACCAAGAGAGCCGAGCTTCAGGAGTGGCTCAGAGCGAGGAGCAAGTATCACTATATGATGTATACGTACACGTTGTACGGGTTTCCTTTATTGATTTTGGTTTGTTTTCATTTACATGGTACACGTTTCTTATTTGTTATGCGTTTACAATTTGTCCTCGTTATATAACAATATACATATATGTATACAATGTATACAATATACAAACCATTTCAATCATTATTATTTAAATTCATGTGTATAAACATTATTTCTATTTAAAATTAAACCAGTTTTTTCTTAAACTTTCCTCTGGTGATTTTTAAGCTGATATGATTGTGATGAAGTGATTTAATGCACAGACTGTCATAAAATCTGTATAGGTTATACATTTGGTTTCCATTGAACATACTTTTATAAACATATACCATAATGAATGTGTATTTCTAACTGGTTTTCTAGGTGTTAAGGCTCCCACCGTACCACGCGGTACTGAATCCTATAGAACTCACATGGAGTTCAATTATATACGATTATACCTAAGCATGGCAGTAAATTGTCGTTGTTTTTTCAACGTTTCCTTCAGGGGCAGCTTTCCGTTTATTCCTGTTCATATAGTCAGGAAAACAGACCTCAATTCTGAGTTGTGACATTGGGAATGATTACAATTTTTTCACAAAAAGGTCGTCCAGGACCTGTATTTTTAATCCTCAGACTGATGCCAATTTTTTAGAACGGTTTAAATTTTGAATTTAAGAATAAAAAAAATAATTAGAAACGTCCGTCTTTGTGATAATAAAAGCTCCGTTTATTTACTCATGCACATTTTCTGTTAAAAACCGTACATTTGACATAAGTTGGAACCATTAACTCAGCTGTATTGTATGTTTTAAACTTTAAAATTGAAGTATAAATGTGTTTGATCAAAATATTTAATGAAATGTTTTTAAATCTGAAATATGTAGATATTTGAATTTCCTTGGCAGTTTTTGTTAAAACGACGTCATGAACTGCATATAATTTCGGTGTGCTAGAGCCACCATACTGTAATTTCTAAATATAAAAGTAGGAATTTTAAATTCGAATTATTAAAATGTTAAATGTTTTCTACCGCTGCCATTTAAGTCATTTCAAAAAGATGAAATTTATCAAGCTGAAAATAAATATTTATTGCTGTGTATACCAAATTCATTTACATAGTTAGCTACACTGGATTTCCCTTTTTTATCTAAAAATTTATTTTTATTTTTTTTTTATTTCAGCATAAAAAGATATTATTATGAAATTATATAAGTTAAAAAAACCCTTTTACAGACGTTTTGTGCTGAGCGTTAGAAAAAGCAAAGAATATGCACAAAGTGGTATATAAATAATTTTCTCTGTACACATTTCCTCGTGTCAATCACGTGTTGGTACGCTTATTGTATTAGAGGTGTATGGCGAGGGCTATTCCTGCGTCATTATTGACAGGGTTATAAATGAATTATTATTTTAACAGTTCTGAGTATATATTAAATATATAATGGGTTTCATTTGTTCAGTTTAGTTCCATATTTATATAATTCACTTTGAAAAATACTCATCGTAATATTCGTCTTCCGTTTACTTTTCATGTACGTCCCGTGGCGTTCCAGTAAGCTTTATACCCTCTACGAAAAGTATATTTTAGCAACGCATCCGTACAAACAAACGTCAAAATATCATGACATATGGGGAAAGTAAATTGTTTATACTCAAGCAAATTAACGTTTCTTGGAGTTGTGCCATTATCTATTTTTTACTATAGTTTTAAAGAGCTCTTTGATAAGTAAAAAAACTGGTCGAAATTTCATTAATGTTTTCACATCGGAAATTCAAATGGTTGTGCAAAATCAAGGGGATAAGATAATTTTGTACATATTTTTATTAATTATCGCAAAAAAAAAAAAAAAAACACGGGGTCACGGTCGGTGGAACAGATTTTGATATTGTACAATAATTATACTCCGTTCGACGAACCATGGTCCACATGATTTTTCCATTTATTTTGTTACAAACTAAATTTCAGGCTTCATTGTTGCAAGAACCAACAGATGTGAGAGACCGCTTGATTTATTTCCCAAAAATTATTGATGAAATAAAAGAATATTAACTTACGACCCTGTTAAGTCATTTTTAACGCAGCGCCAATGAACCTTGTCATGCGGCAATCCATAGCGGGAGGGGAGGTATGACGTCACAGAAGCTCGACTATGCTAAAAGACATCTTGGGTGGGGGTTTCAGGTCCTTGCTCATGGTGCCTGGAGGGTGCGCTGCGGCTCTTTGGTCTGAAATGTTATAAGACTTTTGCATCTATGATGTGAGATGTGGCTAACTTTATATGCAACAGCTCTGAATAGGATTAATGAGAGGGTGTGCTCAATTCCTGAGATACAGTCAGGCCTATTTTGTGTCATAGGGGCCTATCAGTGAAAAGATAATCCCGTCTATTGTCGCATTAATCTGAAATCCCAAACTATTTCATATAAATATACAAGGATACGTATAAATCTGACCATTTAATATCATGGAATATTGTCATAATCCCAATTATTGTCATGCTTGGAACCCTTGGCAATACTACCAGTGCACAGTTAAATCAAATGCCGACAAATCCAGCCAAGTGGCTGTTATCGATGTCTGAAAAAATCTAAGACTAAGTATCTCCTTCCCGTTCACGCCAGATCTGGTGCAGTGATCAATACACGCATGTCACTCAACGTTATTTAGCTAATTACATGTACATGTTAAGAAAAAACATGTTTTATTTATTTTTATAACAAGGGCAATGTTTGTATATCAAGTAAACCCTGCGTTGATGCCTTAATAATGTCAATAATGGAGTGTCGATCTTAATTCTTCCCCTCGCCCGGGTCATTGTTAAATTCTCTGCATGGCATCTTCACGCATAGGCCTATATTTTGCTGTTTGACTTACTTTTTATACGCCCGTGTACGACCCATATTTCTATACATAATATTTTATATCTGCTCTGTATTCTTACTTCAGTCAGAAGAACATACCTTATATATATTTGACATTAATTTTAAATATATAAAGAATAATATAATAAAATAAAATGTATTATAAAAAATATATGATATATGATATGTATGATATTAATATATATATAATTAATAATATAACAAAATTAAAATTTGTTATAAATACATCATTTTATGTATCTAATATAGGATAAATGCAAGAAGAGTTGAATGGTAAATTATTCATAAAATGATTCCAGGTGATGTCCACGATGATCAATAAATACAGAATATAGTATACTTTTTTCAATTTTATAGATGCATCTGATTTGGACAAAAATGACTGTGATACAATTCATGAAAATACAGAATATATATATATATATATATATATATATATATATATGATATATGTATATTTTATGTCTAATTAAATGTCCTTATGTACAATTAAACTTAACGTAAATTAACATATTGATACGAAATATGAGTTTTTAGTGAATGGGCTTATATACATCCTGTTTAACATGCCTGATTAAAATATTGTAGGCCTACAACAGGAGCAACTTCTCACAAACGTCCCTCAGCCCGGAGGAAGGTTGGGCCTATAAATATGCTTATTTCAGTGAACATGGCCATACAACCATAAGCAAACATTCATTATATTTATTATCTGCTCTCTGTCCTCTCATCAGTCTTACATTTATACCTCTTCTAATAAAATTTACATTATATATTGGATATAATCATGTGTAGATCTATTTACGATCAACACGGTCAACAACACGATATGGCATTACAGCACAGAACAACATAAACCATATCACCCCTTCTGGTAAAATGGAATCTTCCGGCCAATCCGCAGATGGCAGATTGCTGCTTCAAAAGGTGGCCCCAGGCCACCCTCGGTAAAATGCTGCAACATCAAGCATCAGTGATGGAACAGCAACAAGGAGAAAAGAGGAAGGTCACAGGTGTGTATGACATACATTTTCTACGCTATATAGCAGGTTAAAAGCTCTTTCATGGCTTATCATTAAAAACATCAAGTATCTAATGATCTTGGGCACATTTTAATTAATAAAACTGACAATTATACTTTTTCAGAACACCTAAGCATAATTAAAACAGCTTATTACCTTTAATTTAATAAGACATTTTGAAGTGATAACATAGAGAGATAAAAATCAAATAAAAAAATGCCTAGAGTTTGTTAAATCATGTTAAATGAAATGAATATGAAATTGTATTAGCATGCCATAATTTTTATTTATAGCTGTCTTAGATATATACATACACCAGTTTTAATGCAAATCTGTAAATTGTTAAACTGATATTTTTTATATTATCATCTTTTACAAATAAAGGTGAACTGGGATCTGACAGTCCATCTCAACAGGAACAAGAAAACAAGAAACAAAGAACAGAGAGTAAGTTTTTTCAGCCTGTCCTGTGCATACGAATAAAAATAAGTATAAGCAAAGTTCTTCAATTAGGTACCGGTACACAGAATGTTTTGAATGTTTTAAAGCACATATAATGTACTTATTATCAATGATGCATTTTATTTAATTTAAAAGTCATTCCAAAGGTTATAGTCATCTAGTACTAATTAAAAATAAATTATAATCTATTACTGATTAAGTAATAAATAATAATTGTAAAATATAAACAGGAAAATGTGTAAAAATAAAAAAATATATATAAATAGATAAATTGGCATTAAAAATCTTTAGTAGCTTGTAAACCAATCCATGATCAATATCAAAAGCAAGCTTCATGGCAGTAAATGCATTGATGACTACTACAATGGAGACAAAATGTTAAAATTCAATTTATGTATAGGGTGCTGAAACATGCCTTATATCTTGGAGAATGTGTAGGACCTCTGATAATGCACAGGTTCATGATCCTTGCCTGTACATGTTTTTTACTCAAAGTACAGATCACCATTCCAATAGCTTGGTTGACTTTCGGTAAGCTGAACTAAAATACAAAACATGTCAGCAAACAGCAATATAACATAAAATGTTTCATGGATATTCCAGGAATACATTTTATATTATTGGGGAAAAGCATTTAAGGACAAATGCACAACTTTTATAATGAATAAGACAATATTTAATTATGATTTTTGCTTTCAGCTGATTTGCTGTTTACGTTATTCATTTTAGAGTATGACCTAGAGGCATGGAAAATGGTGTCAACAAAGGATGATCTGATAGAAATTGAAAGTAAGGATAATTAATAATAAATTAAAAGTTGATTTTGACACATATTAATCATCCTCATCAATCTTTGTTAACTCATGAAATAGTGTAAACTTATGTTTGCATGTTAAGAACAGGAACACGAATGAAATGTTTTTTAAATTGATACATTTAGCAATAACTTTGAAATTAATATTGACTCGATAAATATTTTCAGTTTATTTGGAACATGCAAAGGTATCTGCAGCATCTAAAGTGTAATATATGGTCCATAGTGAACCCCTCACCACCGAGCAAAGTTACATCCTGATGGGTTAATGGTTGCATCAGCCTCCAACAGGTTCATAATAGACTGGGTGATGGCCATGACATATGTATACACATCAGAGGAAAATCTTATTCAGCAGTACAGAAGCACTATTAAAGTATTGTTATAAATATTTGAGAGGAATAAAGGGATAAAATAAAGTAAGTAAAAATATAATTTTTTAATTTATGTCTTGAATTTTCAGAATTTATGCTTGTGGAGTCCAGGTTAGCACCAAAACGGAGCAAGAAGGTGTCTGGCCAAAAAGAAGCACTTCCAGTGTCTGGCCAAATGGTGGCTGACTGGGTAGGCCCTCCAGAAGGCCTCCCATTGTTGGCACTGCAAGACGTTCTAAAAGTAGGGAATACTAACAAAGGTCTGGAAACTCTTTAAAAAATTCATTCAGTGCTAAAAGAACCTGGAAAACCAAACCTCTGCTACTTTTCCAAGTTACACTCTGGTGAGACAATTTTCAATATACAGTAAAATTACCTAAAAATTACGACCAACGGCAGGACCTTGAAAAAGCGGTCGCATTTTCCATGGGGTCGTGTAAGCAAGGTCTTATATAACGATCTAAAACTGATTTGAACCAATTGATTAAGTGGTGGTTATTTTGAGGTGGTCGCTAAACTGAGGTGGTCGTTAGGCAAGGTTTTACTTACTTTACATTATTCAGGTAATGTGGTATATGATATTTTATTATTAAACACATTTTCAGAAAAATATCATTTAAATTCCATAAGAAGACAAGGAAAAGTTTTGAATGTCATTCAGTAGTGAAACAACTGACCCATGGGTCATGACACTCAGCTGAATGACATGATGACAATATATGTCCTTGCACAGGCAACTTATCAAGAAAATGTAGGTGGCATCATCATTCATGTATATGAGCTAAAGTTATTCAAGACCCATACTAACCCCAAATTTGATGACAATCCATCCAGCCATTCCTAAGGAATCTGGTAATTTAATATAGGTAACTGAGACCTAAGTTCAGGTGTGCAAGGATATTTTTCATTGAGCTTCCTGTCTGTCAAGTTAGAATATTGTAGATCTATTGGTTACAATTTGTGCCCTGTTAATTAACAGATGGACAGCAAAACAGACAGAAGGATGACAGATAATTAAGAGTCATATTGCTATAGCACAAATTATGAAGTTTAAAGTTAAAACTACAAATATGTTGACATGTTGTAAGTTTGGTTAAACTTTCAAAAATCATAATTCTACGTTTACTTTCCACTGATTTTAACTTAATCTTATGCATATCTTTATCATACCTAGATGACGTGAAGGAGCTTGGAAAGTCACTAACCCAGCAAAGTGTGGTGTGTGTCCCAAGGAATCTCCAGTTTGATACAACTGTGAAGATGAAAAACGGCTGACTATAACAAAGACCATGTAAGTGTATGTCTAGTAAAAGGACTTGATTCTTATCAGGCTATGCATAATTTAAATATAAAACTATTAAACAGATAGAAGATGTGTGTGTAAATCAGGATTTTAATTATTTCATGAATGCTTAATTTAACATATAAGTTTTTTAATATACCCAGATGAAGAATTAAACTTTTTTATCCTACACACACACCTTCGTGGATTAATAAAAATTATTAATTTATGATTGTGTTCATGTTTATACTATATACCTATAAACATGTTTTTTTTGTTTATATTATGCCTATACATCTCACACAACAATATTTATAATAAGTGATACTGAATTATGAGGATTGTAGCTAGGCATAGGTCTATCAGACCTCAGGTGATTTGTTTCCAGGGTGTGAGAGACAAGCTTTTTTTTGGGGGGGGGGGGGGGACGCTTTTTGTGCTTTGTCCATCATTCATCTGTGTATACATGTCCAGATGTTTTTATTAACTTGTCCAGAGCATAGAAAAATTTACAATGACTGTAAACCTTTCATTGAAAAAGCAATATTAAGCATTCATAACATTAAAGATGAGAAAATTTTATTCAAGCATAACTGTGGAAAATGTTCTTAAAAGCTTGGAAGACACAGACCTTGACAAGCTCACCCATGGAGGGATGTCTATCATGAAAGGTGCCTGGAATGTAATTAAGGCTTGCCTTGTCAACCAAAGAAACAATATGAGTTCTACTCAAGAACCCAGGTCAACCATAGAAGATTAAATTTCATTTGTGCATGTTTATTAAATATAAATTTAAACATGTCTAATAGTGTTGATTTTTAATGCAGATGCTTCACATAACCTTTACAAGAAAAAATTGCTCAAATAAGGTACAAACAAACTTTTCTTATCATCCAAGATATTTATTCAATGTAGAAGTCTCTAATGTTGTGTCACTTGTTCAACAATCTATTGATTTTTAAATAAATGTGAATCACCTGATATAACTGATTCAAACTGACATTATATTTTTATCAAAATCTCACTCAGGATCCAAGAAACACCACAACTGAAACTCTGTCATTCAAATGTTATTCTAGGAAAAAAGTCTGGTCATAGATAAGGTCATTTATGTTATATATAAGAACAAACATTACCAAGTCTTAAAACACATTAAGTATTTAACATATTTGAGCATTACTGGTATATATTTGTTGAAATATGATATAGTAAATAACAAATTAAATATACTATAATTTCTGATATATTTTGCAACAGAAATCACACTATGAATGCATATTTACACATTAAATAATTAAATACAGCATGATCTCATCTGTATAAGCAATGTCAATGTTAATAGGTATTTACAGGCTGAGCTCTTCAGACTTGTGTCATAATATTGTAACTTGGATAACAATTAACGGCAACAGACAATTTATCCTGTGATTTCTGATTGTCCTGAAATGGCAGATCCAGTATTTAGGAAAAAAAGATGTCCAACCCAGGAGGACTAATTTAACAAAATTAAAAAAAAACAAGTTTGTCTGATCATAGCTAAGGCCATTTATGTTATATATAAGAACAAACATTACCATGTCTTAAAACACATTAGGTATTTAATACTATTTGAGCATCACTGGTATATATTTGTTGAAATATGATATGGTAAATAATAAATTAAATATACTATAATTTCTGATATATTTGGGAACAGAAATCATACTATGAATGCAGAGTGACACATTAAATCATGAAATACAGCATGATAGCATCTATATATAAGCAATGTCAATATTTATAGGTATTTACAGGATGAACTCTTCACACTTGTGTCATAATATTCTAACTTGGATAACAATTAACAGCAACAGACAATTAATCCTGTGATTTCTGATTGTCCTGAACCGGGGCAGATCTAGTACTTAGTGAAAAAAAGATGTCCAACCCAGGAGGACTAATATGACAAAATCGAAAAACAAGTTTGTCTGATCATAGCTAAGGCCATTTAAGAGGGTATCAAACAATGGCAGAGTAGTGTTTAAGTGTGATATCCTCATTAATCTCACTAGTATAAATGTAAATAAATGTACATTAAGTGACATTTTACACTGAGAACTCAATCATTTTACCAGCAACTAACTCTACAAACCCCTCTTTCATGCCTTTACTGTCAATGTCATTAAGATTTGGTTTTAATTTATATCTCAACACAAAAATGATAACATTTCTTTCAAATCTAATGCAAATTCATGTTAAAGTTATATCACTCAAGTTTTACAGTGTATATGCATTTACTTCAATTTACACCTGAAATGGAGCTCAAACTTACAAAACTAGAGTTGACATTATAAAACGTATGCTTTGAACTGATCACCTGCCTCTCAGAAATTTAAACAATATAGCCATTTGTAGAGTTTGTTTTATGCATATGAATATAATCATGTAGCATGCTGTTATCTATTAAACTTGTGGGTTTTGATTGTGCAGCTTACCTGGTACATTATAGTAACCACCACAGAATAATACAATTATTGCTGATGATACAGAAAAATGATAAACCAAAAATATTATCTAAATTGTGAATGATTTTATGACATAATGCTATATTTATAAGACCTTTCAGGTAAATGTACTGATATTCTTTTACCCATGAACACTGGCACATTTAATTGTGACTAAATAAATACTAAAATCCCATGACCCTGACTACTGAAAGAGTGTTGTACTCAAATTAATAAAGTATGAAGAATATGTTGGTCCTGCCATACAAAACTGCTAAACATTTTATTGAGACATTTTGCAGCCAATATTTTGGTAAGTACTTACATGCAGTGAGTATAGTGAAAATCATCAAAGATCTCCTTAATTATTAATGGACTGACATACAGACAGACAGACAAAACTAGATATTTCTTGGCACCACAGGTGCCATAGTATCCCAAGACAATTAATCCCCCCCCCCCTTTAAGAATAGGCCACCCATCTTCAGCAACAATTAATATCAGACCACACTCATAGAAAAGGTCACTCTCATAGAAAAGGTCATGACCCCAATTTCAATATACATCATCCCCTTACCCATGTCTATGTATATGCATAATATGAAAGAAATCTGTCAATTAGTTTTTGCATGACTTATAATGCTCACGTACTGTTAAGTGGCAATGATTGCGTATTAAATGGCACGAAAACAAGTAAAAGAATAACAGGTGGCGCTATCAGTTTCCGGTACATGACAACACTATCCAAGATCTTCGGTCAAGTTGATTTTTGACCAATCCATGCATCCCTTATTGAGATATTAATGATTTTGTGTGATTTTCACCATACATGGCAATATTCAAGGTCAAGGCCACTCTCATAGGAAAGGTTATAACCCCAATTTATATATACATCATCCCATAACCAATGTCTATGTATATGCATAATATGAAAGAAATATGTCCATTAATTTTTTTACTTAATCTGTCCATTAGTTTTTGACTTATAATGCTCACAGTGCTGTCAAGTGGCAATTTTTGGGGTATTAAACGGCACGAAAACAAGTAAGGAATAATAGGTGGCTCCACCAATTTCTGGAACATGACAACCCTATCCATGATCTTCCATCAACTTGATTTTGGGATCAATCCATGCAAGATTTCTTGAGATATTCAAGAATTTGGTTGATTTCCCCAAAACAAGACATTTTCAAGGACAAGGACACTCCTAGTCAAGGTCATGACCTCATTTTTAATAGGCGTTGTCCTCTCACCCATATCTATACATATAGCAAGTTTGGTAAAGATCTGTGAAATATTTTTTGAGTTATCGCGCCAACAATATTTATATGCGGCGGCGGAACCGGTATGAAAACATAGTATCCCCAAACTTTGTCTGGGGATACAATTAACCTATTCAAGGTCAAGGTCATTCATGGTAAAGACAATGACCTAACAGGCTCACAAGAATTGTATGCAGTGATGTGATGGTATCCGAACAATATTATCCCCGACTTGTCATTTTAGGGATACTTGCACATTTAAATGCACATTTTAATGCATGTTGCAGGACTCTAAGGTAGTCATTAAAAAAATGGTCTTTTACGGTCAGTTTTGCGAGAAGTTTTGCGAAAACTACCATCTGGTTTTGTTACACTTTTTTTTGGCTTTGATTTGTGCATTGTATGAATGATCCTGTGATTTATTAAGGTTTTTGGCTTTTTCAATTGCTGTTCTCTGTTTACAATTTGGTGATATTTTCCTCTTCCTATTTATTTTCTTAAATTTGTTATTGAAGATCATTGTATGAAGCTTTTGGATTTGAGAAACAGCCTGCTTCTTTCTATCATTTGATTCACTAGAATCCAGCCATGTACATATATCTTCAAGTTGCTTCTTTGCAGCTTTAGTGTTACAGTTGTCATGGTCATGGGCTTTAATGCATTCCACCTCTGTTATATTATGTGTTTCAGTGGTATCAGAAATATTTTGCGCACTTCTGCAGTGAGACTGACATATCATGGCTGCAACCTGAAGACATACACAATAAATATTATGTGATGCTGCTATGCATGTACACTCTGTGCCATTTGTAACCATTGAAATAAAAGAGTTGTCATAAACTGTAATTTCCTGGCCTTGCACTGAATAGTTATTGTTAGTAAAAATATCCTTGGCAAGAGTTTGACGTTTGGTCTGAATATTTATATCCCTCAGGCTGGCAAAATGTTTTGCTATATGGAAATGCTTGCACATCCCTGTAAAATATATTAAAACAATATATACTTAATAATAATCATGATTAACACTTGTACCACATGATAAATAAGTGTACAAAGATAAGTCTATAAAAGCTGCAGAAAATTTAAGATTATAAGGTAAACGATGGACCTTTTAAGTTTTATTTAGTCTGCCACCTTAATGGTATATATTACAGCAAAATTGGATACCATCGTAAAATAATTTAAAAAGTAATTCCTTTAAATCTACATATTTACATGTGGCCATAAATTTTAATAATGATGTAAACTCTATCATAATGACAAATATAAACCTTGCAAATTCATATATAAACAAGATACCGGAAGTTGTTTTAACAATTGGCCAATGGGCAGTGACACTCAGCTTAATTCAAGAAGCCTTGAACAAACAAAAATTGACAGCCAGAGCTATAGTGATCACCATGACCTAATTTCAGTTTTTCAGAGAAATTTGCACAAGGGGTACCTCCCTGGATGTAAAATTAGACGTTTCTAGGTCAAACATTTATGGATGGATGATGGACAAAGAGTGATTGCTATAAGCTTAGATGAATTCCAGTCAGGTGAGCTCAAAATGTTACATGATATTATTTGCATTTAACTCTTTGTAACTCACCCCCTTGGGCTGCTGATGGGCAGCTGCATGCTCCTCGTATGAGATCAACATTATACATTTTTGATTGATCTGTTTGTGATGGGACTGAACATCTGCACTCTTCATCACTCAGCCACACACATTTCTGTGTCCACCCTTGTAGTAGTAGATGCTGTGCCTAATTTTCACCTTTTGATATACCTTGGTCTTCAGATTTTGCATGTATTCTTCCCACTTTAAAAAGTTCATCTATTATTCAAACATTCCCATCGAGCAGTAAGAGCAGCTCGTCCCCTCCCCTGTTCCCATATCCACCTAAGAAGTTGTACTTAAGCATGAGGAAAAACCTACATGATAAAAGAACAAGTTCAATTTGAATTTTAAAATGAAATGATGCTTATCATTAATTCACTTTTGCTCTGAACTCAGTATCTGTGTTGTCCAACAGTGAAGCTTATAAGCTGTAAGTAGTCAACATAATTAACAATTTTAAATGTGAAGTTTACAAGGGATTCTCCTTTAAACAAAATTTAGCAAAAATTATTTTTTAACAATAATACATGTCTATAAATAACAATACAAGCAGGTCAATAAATCATAATATAACCTGAAATATGTTACTGTTGGAACTTTAATTTATAATATTCATGTTTATATTTTTTTATTAATATATTAAATTCCAATTTCAAAACATACCTCTCAACAAGATTATTTGTCTCATGATCATCATGATAAAATCTTTGGCCATAGTTTGCCCACATATGACCATTAGTTACCAAGTTCTGCTGTATGTAAGTCTGGACTGCTGGATAGCTGGCCAAAAGTGTGGGCAACATCTGCACTTGTGCAAGAAATTCATTCTCCTAAATATGAATTTAAAAACATACATGTGTGCCAGTCATTTTAATATAGCTATAGCTCTGAAGTAAGGTTGCCTGATGTGACATAACTTGAACAAACAAATGGCATATGAAATACATTTGAACACCTTACATCATAATAACAAGTGACCTAGGGGTCATGACGCTCAGCGGTGTAGTACGACATTCACAAAAGGAATTTTATCACCTGAATGCCAAATTTTGTAAGTGGTACACAAAATTCAACTGAAGCATAGGTCGAAGGTTATAGATTACAGAGACTTAATTTCAGGTTTCCAATGTAATTTACATGGACCTCCCTGGATGTCAAGTATAAGATTCCAGTTCCAGTGGTTATGATTTGTGCCTGGTTGGATGGATGGACGACGGACAAAGACCAATGATTATAGCTCAGATGACTTTCAGTCTGCTGAGCTAGAAATTTACTTTATTTATAATAATTCTAAATAAAACAAAAATTCAAATATACAAATTTATTCATTTAAGTGCAAATTGTATGTATGTGTTTAGGTTTATGACCCATAAGTTTAAGAGATTATAAATGCTGCAAAGTGCAACCCCTATATGTTAAGGTACATGTTTAATAGGTAAAAAAGATATTTTGAATGTAATTTTTTTATAAATGACTGTAGTTATATTGATAAAGTGCACTTACAGTTACTGTGAGTTTCATATTTCGGAAAATCTCCTTTCGCACACTGATGCTCTGGTTGCCTGACACCCCAGAATCCTTCTGATTCAACCATCTATAAACAGCCTGTAAATCAATATATTTGATTGTTGAACAAGGGCCAAAAGGTATTTAATGCACCTTGGCTACACAAGGTACCACACAAAAAACTTTTACCAATAACTTGATATAAAAAATAAGATAAAAATAACAGACAAACCTGCAAAACCAAAGAAATTAATAATTAATTGCATATTTTATCTCCTGTGCTAAAAATAGAATTTAAAATAAAATGTAGAATACGTAAATTAATAAAATATAACATTTATAAAATCAAAATTACTGGAAATAACAAGTGGGCCATGATGCTCAGATGAATTCAAGGAGCATTGAACAATGGGGAAAAAAGACTCTCAGAGTAAAAATAATGAATTCTGCCTATAGCCCTTAGATATAGGTTACAGGATTTCTATCAAGTCCAAGATAGGAACAACGAGTGTTGCAAATTGGGAGGAAAATATATAGCCTTTTAAAAGGTATCTCGTCCACAAAACAATAACTTTAATTCTACTGATTTGACTTTAAAGGTCCTAGTCAAGGTCACCAGATTTTAAACTCGTCATGAGTGCCTTAGTTATTCAGATACTGGAGTTCTTGTATCAAATTTTTAATTTTTCTGGGGGGTATTTCTGAGCCCCATAGCTCTGTGGATATGGGTAACAGAGACCTAATTTCACGTTTCCAAGGAGACTTTTTCATGGGCCTCTAAGGATTTACAGTAAGAAGTTTCTAGGTCTAACAGATACGAGTTGTGCCCTGTAAACGGATGGACAGCCGGACAGATGGCCTGACGGACGACGGACAAAGAGTGATCGCTATAGCTCAGATAACTTTCAGTTGAGCTAAAAATAAAATATATTAGCCAAAACCAACCTTATGTATCCTTTACTAATGAATAAACAGATGTTTTTTTGTCTGTAGGAAATACATATATTTATAGGGAATTTATTTTACCTGCAGTACATGGAACCAACAGAGCAGTACTGCTGACTTAGGGAACACAGTCTGGATTGCACCTATTTCCCGAAAATCTTTGTCCACCATGAAAGCCCTAAAATCAAATAGTATTTAATTCACTGCCCTGTTTTGCATATTTTGTATTTACCTGATGCATTTCAAACCTCATCTCATGATAAATAATAAAAAAACACCTATTATTTACAAGTGGGTACTACTTATAACATTATGAAACAAGCATTTCTTTAAGGGAACTGAAACCCTTGAGGTGGTTAATCACATTGTTTATATTTTTACTTCTTAATAAAACAAAACTTTAGTGACCATACTTAATTGGTTTAGAGTGATACCTGAAGGAATTTAACATAAAGAATTTTTCTTAAACAAACATTACCTTGGTTCAAATACTATATCATGTTTGCTTGCATTTTCTTTCAAGGGTTTCAGGCATGATGTTAAATCCTCCTTCTTTTCACTGGAAGTAATAAAAAAGGCTAGTGGTGTTCCTTGACCCCGTTCATCCCGTGCTTGTATGCAATATATTGCATAACCATATGCTGTCAAACCTGTCATGAGAAATATCTTATCACATCTTAAGATAAAAAACAAATAAAAAATAGTTAATGTTCAGTAAAAGTGACCTATATGTCATTATTCCCTATCACTTATCACAGCAAATAAATTTTTATCAACTGTTTGGCAATTTTGTTCACAATGTGCAGGGTAGGGGGAATGTACCAAACAGGAAAAAATTACTTTATGATCCAAAACAAAATATAAATAACTTGCACCACAGATTTCAAGACAAATCAGGCTTATCTCCTACAGAAACGTATGCATGGAACACCCCTGGAACATGCATGGAACTCACATAGGTCTTTATGCAAAAGATCTAAGGCCATGCATGGATATGATGCAATTGAAACATGCATGGATTTTCCATCAATGGACGTAGAAAAAGTTTCAGAGGGGAACTCTCTGTATGTATACAGTCAATAAAAGATTCTTGTATCATGCATGGATTACATATAAATATGATCCATGCATACCCATGCAATGTAAAGATGCTTGGGAAACATCTGGATATTATCCAGGCATGTACCATTCATATTTACGATCATGTATAATCATGCATATGAATGGAACATGCATGGACCTTTTTCTTTTCTTTACAAAATATACGTGTATAATGTTTTGTGCACTGACAATTAAAATCTGGGGTTTTTTTTCTAAAAAATTATAAGATAAATAGCAAACCTGCTTAACTGTAGAATCATGATTATAAGTAACTGTTAACATTAAGAAACACACACTTGAGTATAAAATTGTAAGCAATACCTTTGTAGCTGGCATCCATGAACACTACATTTTCCCCAAATTTTTTCAATATTTCCAGTTGCCTATCATTCTGATAGACGATAATCAATAGTTGTTCACCATGCTGAGCACTTTCCCTTGTTAGGCAATTAAAACAAAAACATATTAAATGAAATTTCTAATACATTTATTTAATCCATAATTTGCTAATGCAGTTTTAAAAAAAAAATTCTGTTAAATTGATAAGTTGCTTTATAAATTATTTAAACTTAATGTATATATAAACTATAGTTCAGTTAGATTTACTATAAGTTTGAAATTAGATGACCTGTTACTCTATTATAACGATGACAGTTTTTTTTTTTAAATGTTGGGGGGGGGGGGGGGGGGACAGGATTTTCATGAAGCAGTCCCAACACAGATCCCCTTTAAAAAATCTTGAACCTGTCTATGAAATACATATGACATAATTTAACCCGATGATAATTAATTACAGATGAATTCCATTAACATTTTAGTACAAATGATTTAAAAATGACAAAAGTGAATCTAATATTATTGACATTTGGATTTTGCATCCCTCAATTGTTTTTCAGCTAACATAAAACTGGATCAAATAGAGGATTTATATTTTAAATAATTGTTATAATTAATTACTGCACTGTTAATCATGCTGATAAAAAATAATTGCTAATTCATTTATGCCATTCTCTCTATTTTTTAAAGTGAACATAAGTAAAAAGTAAAAAAAAATTACTTTTTTCATGCCTTGATAAAAGACAACGCTGTCCTTAATCACACTTGTGCACAGATGGTCCACTGAAACAGCATCATCCTTGTGAACTCTAAAAACATCACCATAATTACAATAATTTAAACAAGGGCCATATTACTCTCATATTCAATTATGTAATGGAATACACTATGACAGTATACAGGCTGAACACACTTTAATGAATATAAGACCTGAACTGTTGATCAATGTTATGAGGAAACAATATACATAATCCATTAAATAGTTATGTAAAGGTTACTCTAAAACCTATAGTCTAATCATGGAATCCTAACAAATAACTGAATCCTAATCAAATTGTATATATAAACAGCTTCATGCCTGGTGACCATGTGTAAATACATTATTATAACTGATAGTGGTTGCACTAGTTACTAGAAATTACTCTCAAGCAACACCTGGAAAGTGCATGCTTTTGATGTTGTATTGTTGGGAATAATGCAAATGTGTCAAAGGGAGGGGGAATTTCATAATTAAACCATAAATACAAATATATTTATCAGATCTTTTATCAAATATTAACTGAAGCCCTACCTGTCAACAACTCTTACTGTTTATCAAGAACGACAAGGCCTACAGGCCTAATGCAAACCTGTGCAAAGTTAGGGAGTATGAATGGAGGTTTATTTTTTAAATTTAATATTGATCCTCTTAAGTCCTGCATATCTACCTTAGTCATTATGATTTCAGCAAAAATGGACGTTTTAAAGCTGTATTTACCCAATCCATTCTTATAAAACTGGCAGAACCCTACCATAGAATAATTCTTGTAAAGTTTAAACCAATCAGCTTAACAGTTTCATCATAAATCAGGGTATAAGCTAGAAGAGTTAAAAATAACATTTTCGCTGGTAAAAAATACATCAATGTAGGTGGTGCCACTAATACCCCAATTTCAGATATGAAATATGTGACAAACATTGGTATAAAATTTGGTGATTAAAGCTCTAGCCGTTTCTGAGATTTTAATTTTAGTGTGCTTTTTTGGACAGATGACTAAGTTCAACCTCCTGTAACTCGGCCAAAAATCTCCAAACTGGAACCATTCGAACAAACTTGAGAGAGATTGTTCCATGGTTCATTTATGTGAAATATCGGACAATTTTGCGAGACAATTTTAGAGGAGAAGATTTTTAAAGCTTTTTTAGCTTTTTCCCTATAAAATCTAAGAAAATGCAGTTACAAAAAAAAAAAAAAAAACAAAATCCGATAGAGTTTTTCAGATGACTGATTATTTGCAAAAAATTGGTGATGCTAGCTTCTGCCGTTTCTGAGATAGCTATGGTTAACGTACAGACGACTCATGACGCACAACATACGAGGCACGACACACGACGGACGACGCCGCACCATCGCATAAGCTCACTGGTTCGCTAAAAAAAATTTGTTCTATTAAATAGAAAGGAATCAGGGCACAAGGCCCTACTGGGTGGCCCCTGAGGACATGTGTTCAAAATGGTATCAGAAAAAGCTGTTTTGTTCCACTGCAAACATTGGAACTAGAGGACAACCAGTTCAAGATTATATATGACAATGTGTCAACATTTATGTAAAGAAAATGCAAATTTTAATGACAATGCAAGTCATATACACGATTTACATACATGCAGTATGTCCACACTCTTAACTAATAAAATATTCATTAAAAATTGTTACTAAATTACATCAATTACCTTCCAATTGTAAACATTTATTCCATTTACCCTTTTCAGCATGGACCCTTTCCAAAATATACTTGACATCCTGTCGGGTTGGATAATATTGTCTGTCATGTACATCATTGTGATTCCTTGCTCTTGCCCAACCGCAGCACAGAACAAGTATTTCCATATTTTTCTTTCCCTGGAAAAACCATAACAAAGTGAATTTGTTAACCCTACAGAATATACATTGACTACTATGACAAGATAATTTCCAGCAATCACCCTAAAATTTGTGTAGCTTTCCCCTGTAATACTCAGCCTATCTTTCAGCCCTTGCTATGAATGTGAACATTACAATAATTGTATCAGGTGACCATCATGTACAAACATATATTTACTAAAACTTTATATAACAGGCTAAATATTAAAACATGGATATCAAAATTTGTAGGCCTATGCTGCTAATAAGATTATATTATATTTAGAAATATATCTTGCCTGCATTAAACGTTTTAACTAAATTCATTGCATATAATAAAATTTAATATAAGTACAACTACATATCAAAATACTTAGCTAATTACCAGCATGTAAATGTACAATATATTTTATTTATTATAAAAATATATGAGGGTACTCATGCAATAAAAATAACATGAAGCATTCTTTATGTGTCACAAAAGGTGTTAAATTAACAACAAAGGTTTTCCTTGATTTTTCACAGGAATAAAGTTCCATATACATAAAGCTTCACAATTGGCAGGAAAAATGGAATGCTGATATGAAATGAGCAGCTTTTACTTATTAAAATGTGCCTTGCTAATAACTTCCAAACATGTGAACATATGCACACACATAGCACAGAGAGTGAACACTATGACTAAACAGAAAGGCCAGCTGAGACAAGATAAGTATAAGAATACAACAGAAAAACATACTTGTCTAGCCAAGCACTCAATGTAGTGCACCAAATTAGGGTCAATGTGATTAACTTCTTTTGCCTTGGATCAGGGTCATGCCCATTGTGAATACTTTTTTTCCTGACAATTGATGCATACACTTCCTGGCTTGGTATATTCTCAAAATAAAACGAAATATAGGCCCCACAACCATTTGCAATTGTCTTGGTTGGATCACAACTTTTCACTTTGCTGCGCGGTTTTGAATGTCTGTAATTACAATAAAAATAATACTTTTTAACATTATAATTTTATAATATATATACATATATATATATATATAATATACATAATTTTATGACACTATTATTTCTAAATATTGTATGAAACATATAAGAATATCGCTGTTGTAATGTGCACAAGTATTTATGATCAATAACTTTTTTTATTTCATACCAGGTTTAATGATATGATATAATAATAGTCTGACTTTCCTCACACTGATACATATATGTGTATAGTCCATGCATGTATGTATGTATATATGTAGTATGAGTACATTCCACAGTGTTAAAAGGTAATAACTTGAAGTGGTGGCTGGAGACTAGCAAGTACATAATTTTGTGTGTGTTTGGGAGGTGGACATGGCCCCAAGAGGATGAGACCATACACTGGTCAGTTTGTAACTATGAGTAGATGGGCCACATATAGACTGTGTGGGTGACAAATACAGTAAACTTTAGCATACAGTCAAGTTTGGTATGCAAGTGTGGAAAAAATTATGATATAATTGAAAATTACTTTACCTTTCACAGTAGAAAATGGTTGTTTGTCGATTTTCCTTTTTGAAGGTAAAGTTTCCCACTCCATTTGCTTTGGCATCATTTAACACTTTCGTCATGTATTCTTCTTTTGTAAGATCTCTTAAATTATAAGAACATTATCAATATAAAAAACAATGAATATCTTAACTAAACCTTTAATGTTTAAAAAAACATCTTGAGTAAACCAATCAAGGTACAGTAAAAAAATGATTTAAAAATATAATGCATATTAAAACTATGTCTAGTTTATGTTTCATCAGGTTATAACCAGCATGTGGGATGATTCACATATACGTGGAAGCTGAGCCCCTAAGGGTGTCATAAAATTACCAACATTTTTAGCCTGAGGCTGCAATTTAAGTAAAGGCTTTCAAGTAAACTATGTAGATTAGACCCCCCCTTTCCATAAGTGTTAAATACAAACCTTAAAACAGCATAGCTTTTCTGTATGTTTGGATTCTTTCCTTATGCTCCTTGTTTTTCAGATACTGGATGACTGAAGCATCTGCAAAATTTGTTGCACTCCGTGTGTAAAATAGTAATATAAGAACCTTAATATAAAAAATACTATTCATGCAGGTGCTTCATGCATTTTCTTTGTGTCCCTTTCTTCCTCTCTGTGTTATATATATATATATATATATATATATATATATATATATATATATATATATAAGAAGCATCTGATGAGCCAATGAGGCAAAACTGATTGTATATCAACCACATACCTTAATATGTGTCAATAAATACCTATATATATATATATATATATATATATATAGGTATTTATTGACACATATATATATTTATATATATTTATGTGTGTATATATATATTTATATTTGTATATATATATATATATATATATATATATATATATTAACTATGAATCGGATACAAAATTTGTTATCGATTAATTGGATCTTGTGGCAACTGATTATCAATTAATAATTAATTATTTTACATGACAGTTGGACAGTATGGGAATGCTTACACTCACACTGCTGCCACCTTGGAAGTACAGAATGAACTACAATTAATTTTTTTTACCTTGTTAATTCTAGAATCTGCATTCTAGATCATGTTACAGCAAGACTAAGACACCGAGAGACCAGCCTTGAATATAATTTTCATGTGGAAATGGGCAATATTCCAGCACAAACCTATGAAATTTTGTGGACAGATTCTCAAGTATAAAACAGATACTCCAGATTCAAAGATTTTAAAAACATCGATTCAATTAATTGATAATCGGCGATAATCACAGAGCTAATATATATGCATATACATATATGTATATAAATATATATATATATATATATATATATATATATATATAAAAGAAATAACAACACATTATTATGCCACCATAAATTCAAAGATAAAAACCTGTCTATAAATCCTTTTTGACTAACAATTTTTATTTAAAAACATCTTCTCTGATTTTTATCAACATACTCGAGCATTGCTGCATTTGTAGCCTTAATCATGTATCTTTATCAATCCGTTCATATCTAAACTTGCAGTCTGAAAAATTTCAAATATAGAAAAATTAGATAAAATACACCTTCTATTAAAAATAATATTATCATTATAAATTTTAAAAAAATGTGCATTTTTATTTTGAATAATGTTTTATTGGGAAATTTTAACATCCATATAATTAAAAAATTATTAAAGCAATTTCCACTCATCCTGGCTGTGAGTAGCCCTACTAGTTGGTCCTCACAACTTTAAATATAAACATATATAAATACTCTTCATGACAAATAAATATATATATATTTACATAAAATATATATATTTTCATAATAATTATTATATAAAAATGTCATCATATTATATAATAATAATAATAAAATAATAATAATATAAATTTACAAATACTGTAAAATATATCTCTGATATTAATACTAGTAGCTGTTTTTATGAATATTATGTATTTTATATATTTTATTAGTTCATATTTATTTAATATCTTAAGTTTAACTATTTAATTTTTTGTTTGCAATGATTTATTATTATTATATAACAATTATACTTAATAATAGTAATACATTTTCATAACTGATCAAATAAATTCATTAGATTAAATTAATATTTTTTTATTGATATTTCAAATGATGCCAAATTGGTTAATTACAAACCTTCATTAATATTATGTTTATGCAGAGGGAGGGATTTTCTTCACGGACATTCCATGTATAAATTATTTTAAGTGGCCTTAAACATAAAATATAAAGCATATTTACGTTTCTCTGATCAACCAGACTGCTTGGCGCCAGCTCGCCAGACAAGAAGACGCCGTATCTGTCAATTTGAATGGGCGATAATTTGGTGAAAACTTGATATGTTTTGTATAAGAGACGATACTGATTAATAACCACTATTTTCATTAAAGGAATAAACTTTATTGAGATATAGGTCTGTTTATCAAAAGAAGCATTGGATATTATACAGCATGAACGGGAACTATATAAACCTTATGCGGATGGAACTACAGTAAATTGGTTCAACGGCACGAAGAATCTGGGGTGGCCTGGGGCCACCTTTTGGAGAAGCAATCTGCCGTCTGCATGCGGCCAATCCAGGGCACCATCCTTGACCCCTTGTTTAAAAGCGCCTCTTGGAGAAACTGTCGCAAAGTTTATAGACTTATTCTCATATTTCAGAAAAAAATCGATTGTAAAAACAAAATGCAAGGTAAAGTTTTATATGTATTTTGGAAAATTAGGCGGATCTTCTTCCCCATTTTGTAATATTTGTTATGATATCTAAATTCACTTTTTTTTCTCTCGCAAAAAAACGGGTGGACCATGGTTCGTGGAATGGAGTATATAAATATTCCACGAACCGTGTCGCAATGTATTCTTGCGATATTTTGAATAAGAATAAAAACAGTACAAAGAATTGTGGTACGGAATAAACTGGAACCTGATTTCCTGACAGGAAAAATGCCACATACGCAAGATGAATAGCCTGTAATGAACAAGAATCAAAATCCAAGCGAAACTCTGCTGGCGTTTACGACATTTTGTGCCTGGTCAATTGACAAGATTTTGCCTCACACGCGCATGACGTCAGAAGCGGTGTTCCATTTTGCAGGAGGGAGGTTCCCGCTGTTTGGCGATGTGTAGTGGTCAAACAATATAGCAATACATTACTATCATTAATTACGTGTATGTAAACCCTGCTATATGACTGCACATGAATGGCACCTCTTCGATACGATGTTTCAGAGTCAGAGGAGATACGTTTTAGTTTGTGAAAACCAGACACTTAAATCAACAAGATACATCGGCTAAAAAGTGTCATATTTATTATAAAAGAACGCGGTTTCTACTGAATGTGCTCATAACATACATTCGAAAATGCTATCCCCCCCCCCAGTATGATACAGAATGCTTGGGAAAGTTTGGTGACAATATAACTACTCGACCATTAAAATGATCATATATAAGCTTTGTGACAGATTAGGAATATTCCCCTTAATGACAAACCCCTTACAAGTCAAATCTGCCCATGCAATGTTTGCCTGGAAGAAAGTGCCATTGTAACTTATACATGTATATCATTTATATGCTATGAAGAAACCTGTACTGAGTTATAAACACAATCTGGTGGTACATAATATACATACACCCGTATATGATGTTACATGTATTTGTTTATTATGCGCAGGATTTTACATAGCTTAACATGTGCTTGACATTCTGATTCGTGTTAGGCGCAAGCCCTGAGTCTGTTCTTTGGAATTTTCCGTGCCTAGGAGTTTCTTGACTTCGAATGAAAAAGCTATAGAGCCGGGAAGAAGGAAAAAAACAGCGGGCACTAAGGGGTGCGACCTTCTCTTCAGTCTTTGGACCTACTCCGATAATTGCATAGTTACATATATTCTACGGACTTCATATAAACTTGAATACAGATACTATACAGATTGTCTTCAGTTTGCCTTTAGGATTTTACCTGAACTTCACTTCTGAATTACAAAAGACTTTCTTCGAGATTTAATTGGACTATTCAACGGGAAGGTTTAACTGAACTGTTCACGTGGATTATTTGTGCTAAAAGACTGGACAGTTGTGGTATCCAGAAATCAAAGCCTAGGATCCGGACTCTGGTGATGTACATTTTTATTATTGTTATGTCTTAATTACTGTGTAATTGTATTGATTTAGTGTATTGTAATGTTAGGATTGTTCTGAGAATAAATTATAGTTATTTGTTAACAAAACAATTGACCCATTGGTCATGACGCTCAGCTGACTGGGAATATATTCGCAAAAAGGAAATTTTATCATCTGAATGGTAGTATATACCCATTCAAATGAAGTATCAAACAGATTAAACCAACAGTCCAAGATTATGTCTGTATTTATATATCTCAAAAATAGAGAAAAAATGCATTGACTTTAAAAAAAATACAGGTGGCTCCACCAGTCTGCAGAAACTAATAAAAAGACTTATATTTAATAGTCAATATCCATGCAAAGAATCATGGTGATCTCTGCATTAGTTGTTCAGATACTTCAGCCTTTGTATCAAATTTTCCATTATTCTGAGGGATACTTCGGAGTCCTATAGCTTGAAGGATATGGGTAACAGAGACCTAATTTCAGGTTCCCACAGGCACTTTTCATGGGCCTCCTAGCATGACAAAAATAAAGATTCTAGGTCCAGTTGTTACAGTTTGTGCCACACTAACAGATGACAGCATCCTTAAAGGTCTCAAAAATAGAGAAAAAAATTCGAAAAATTGAATAAAATATAGGTGGCCCCACCAGTCTGCAGAAACTGATGAAAATATCCTTAATCAATATCCATGCAAAGAATCATGGTGATCTCTGCATTGGTTGTTAAGATACTTCAGCTTTTGTGTCAAATTTTCCATTATTCTGAGGGATACTTCGGAGTCCTATAGCTTGAAGGATATGGGTAACAGAGACCTAATTTTAGGTTCCCACAGGCACTTTTCATGGGCCTCCTTGCATGACAAAAATAAAGATTCTAGGTCCAGTTGTTACAGTTTGTGTCACACTAACAGATGACAGCATCCTTAAAGGTCTCAAAAATAGAGAAAAAAATTCGAAAAATTGAATAAAATATAGGTGGCTCCACCAGTCTGCAGAAACTGATGAAAATATCCTTAATCAATATCCATGCAAAGAATCATGGTGATCTCTGCATTGGTTGTTAAGATACTTCAGCTTTTGTATCAAATTTTCCATTATTCTGAGGGATACTTCGGAGTCCTATAGCTTGAAGGATATGGGAAACAGAGACCTAATTTCAGGTTTCCACAGACACTTTTCATGGGCCTCCTTGCATGACAAGAATGAAGATTCAAGGTCCAGTTGTTACGATTTGTACCCTGTTGACAGAAAATCACATCTTTAATGGTCTCAAAAATAGACAAAAAAAATCGTAAAAATTTGAAAAAAATAGGGGTGGCGCACTCAGTCTGCAGAAACTGATGGAACACCTCATGATCAATATGTATGCAAAAAATCATGACCATCAGTGTTATAGTTATTGAGATACTGCAGTTTTTGTATCAAATTTTTCATTATTCTGGGGGCGGGGGTGCTTTGGAGCCATACAGTTTTAAGGATATGGGTAACAGAGACCTAATTTCAGGTTTCCATGGAGACCTTTCATGGGTCTCCCTGTGTGTCAAGAATAAGATTCTAGGTCGAGTTGTTATGATTTGTGCCCTGTTAACAGATTTTCATATCTTTAAGCGTCTCAAAAATAGCGAAAAAAATCGTATAAAAACCCGAACAAATACAGGTGGTGCTACCAGTCTGCAGAAACTGACCTAATTTCAGGTTCCCACAGGCACTTTTCATGGGCCTCCTGGCATGAAAAGAATGAAGGTTCTAGGTACTTTGTGGCCCCATAGCTCAAAGAATATGGCTAACAGAAACCTAATTTCTGGTTTCCAAGGAGATTTTTTATGGACCTCTCAGAAGCCAAATTACAATATTCTAGGTCCAGCGGTTACGATTTGTGCCCTGTTAACGGACAGACGGCCGGACGGCCGGACGGACGACGGTCAAAGAGTGATTGCTAAAGCTCAGATGACTTACAGTCAGCTGAGCTAAAAACCCTGATTTCGTTATTCATTCCCCTAGACATTTCACACTGCCTCGTGCTGTGGAATCTGTTTTTTTTATCTCCGTAAAAAAAATTATGCTCGTCATGATGACGTGATCTGTTATTATTAGGTTCCGTAACAATGAAAGATCTGGTATAACCTGACCTCTAAGCACCTGGGTATCACACTAATGGCCCATATTTTTAATTGAACATCTGCACAGTCAAGGTAATTTTTAATAATATTCGTTATTAGTTTATGATGTCTGTAAATAAAAGTGTCTGTATGAATTACTTTCAGGCCGACCAAATTCTGATACAATACATTCTAGACTACATTACAACAATTTCTGCTTATCGACAATCCAGACTGAGTGATCATTCAGCCCGGAAACTAAAGAGATATCAATCATGTATGAGAAGAAGTAAGGCCAGCAGCAAACTGCCACAGCAATAGATTAGAAGAACATCCTCTGTGCCAGTACCTACCACCTCCTCCAGTGATACTTGTAACAGTAATGCTGATATCACCAGCCAAGGTCAACCGGCTCCCTGTCTGATTCTGAAAGAGCGAGGTATGTGGAGGAAATGCAGAGTTTGAGGAAGAGCATGACGAGGCTCAAAAAAATGCAGAGAGATTTCAAAAGAAAGGTCTGACTCACTGCAGCATCAGTAAGTGGTGATGACTCGGAGTGCAGTCCACGCACGACTTAACTGGGATGTTTTCTTTTCTGTCTGCATGTATTTGCAAACTTTTATTCCTTGTACTGCTGTATCAAAGAATGTCTCATCCATGTCTCCTATTGATCAGTTCTTTGTAACACTCATTAAACTTCGTTTTGGTATGCCATTTCATTTTCTTGCAAGTTATTATACCTCCTGACTTCAAGGCGACATTTCCTCGTCTCACTTGTATGACTGATTGTTTTGAAATCTTCATTGACTGCCAAATACCTCCTGCTCGAGCATGTACATATTCAAACTACAAAAAGCATAACACTGTTAAGCTTTAATAGGTTGCACACCTCAGGGATGTGTATCGTAATCTCACAAGGTGGGGGTGGTCTCGTATCTGACAACACACTGGTGCGCAAGTCAGGATTTATTGACCATTATCATCACAGACCAGGTGACCAAATTTTAGCTGACAGGGGTTTTACACTTCAAAAAATTCAAAGGTCTAAGTTGCGGTGCACATCTCATTATTCTAAGTTTTACAAAAGGTAAAAAGCAGTTGTCAGCTCGGGAAGTTGAAACATCTCGCCAAATAGCTTCCGTCCGGATACATAAAGAAAAAATAATTGGTTTGATGAAAAAAAAAAGATTGTTACGGGGAATCTTGCCAATTAATGTTATTAATTCATGTAGAGATGAAGCCATGGATTCTAGGTTGTCTCTGTATGCGTAACACTTGTTAAATTAGGTGATGTTAATTTAGATGTTTTCACATGGTAACAACTGAAATGTATATTTGAATAAACCTTTCCTGTTTTCATTTATTATATATTTCATACAAACGTTGGCACTTATCATTTATATTACAGGCAATGTCTTGCTGAGCTTTTGTTGTATCCCTACTAAAATTTCAGGTTGGTACAGAGGAGGTTTGCTTTAGATTGACCATCAATTGACCAGCAATTTGATCTCCTGTTATGTCTCAAGAAATCTGTACCTCAGCTGAAATTGAGAGATGAACATAATATTGGATGTATCTTGGCAAAACAGATCAGAATGTGATAAAGAAACTACATTTGGAGTTGTCACCACTTAAGCCTTTTTTTAAAACCATTAAATGCTTACTTTAATACAATTTTGTCTCCTTTAAAATGTGTCATATGGTATTTCTCATGACAAAATTATGTTTTAATTATTAACCTTTCGATCCACCAGGGAGGCTCATTCATGCAGATGGTTTGCCACCACCAGGCTAGAAGCATTTGCTGATGTAGGTCCTGCTGGGTCTCGCATGAGCAAAATAGTATCATACTTACTTGATGTGTGTATGTTTGAAGACCACTGTTCATACAGACTAAATGCTTTTTTTTTAAATAATAAAAATAACCTTTAATAAACACAGTTTTACTGAATCACATAAAAGTATTTTTTGGTTTATACATGTGTACAGAATTATAAAATTGTACCAAAACAAAATATAATATAAATAATAAAGAACAACAATACTAGTTTGAATAAAATAATGGGCTTGTATAACAAGATAGTGTACACAAAACATAGAATTCATATATGCACTTGCAGCATGTGTACACATAAAGTATGAACAGAAAAGTAACCCTGAACTTTAAGTGAAGGGAAATGCACGAGAATGCACAGGATTATCAGTAAGCTGTGGAGATCTACTCTCAAAGCTACGGGTTATCAGTTGTTCAGGTTGTTCAGGAAGAACTTGTATAGGTAACAGTAACTTCAGCCTGTTCAGCATTTCTGCAATAAAATCAACATCACGGGCAACTTTTGTTATGATGGTAAAATTTGGTGTCCATAACACAAACTGAGCGGCTGACATCTGAAACACATGCATCTGGATCTGGACTTGAGCTAATATTGGTGCTTAGATTTTGAGGTGTTGACTGCTGTAAGACAGGACTTGGGCCTAGTATCTTAGTACATGGCACTCAGGGCGCTCTCTCTAAACACTAAACACAAAATGACACCAAACTCAACTACACTGGAACCACAACATGAACAGACAGCCATTGCATCTGGAGATGCATCAAGAAATGGTTCATCCAAACTCAGTCTCATCCCAGTATTACTGACTTTCACGTCATCATTTATCTGCGCGAATGCATCGCTGAAGCTTTGCAGGGCAGTGTTTTTCATGCCTCCCAATTCAGAGATGGTACTGAAAGACTTTGTCCTTGGAGACGGACCTTTTTTACAAGAGACTTGGCTGGTTGTTGAGGGTCACAGTGGAGAAATTGGTATGCACTGGATGCTGTTATCTTGACGGATCGAATCTGGTTCCAGACCACTGATGCAGACTGGTTTCTGGTGGTCTTTTCAAGGTATGCAACCTCAGCCTCGGTGACTTTGATGCTGTCCTGGACCTTTGCAATGAGGTCATCCAATTGCTCTGGCACAGCTGTTGGTTGGTATAGTGTGCGCAGATTAAGTCGAAGAATTTCCATAACTGGAACGGCCTGTTTTACTGAGAACGGATGATGGTAATCCCTGAAACTGCTCAATGCAATCGATAGCCATGAGTACTGAACTAACTGCTTGAGCAAGGTCTCCTGCTGTTGCTTAGTGCCTGGTGGTATGACAGGAGTCTGTCTTCAATGAAGTCGCGGTTTAGCTTTGTCTTTGAAGAATTTTATCTGAGCTATTCTTTTAGGCTGTACTATTTCAAAGTACTATATATTTCACAGACAAACCTAATCTGTGCAGGCCAAACTGGTGTTCCCGATTCGCACTGCAGCCTCAATCTAAAAGAGGACAGCTGCCACATGGGAGCGCGACTCACACAGCCTGTTAAACATGTACACATATATGATAATGCCATCGTACAATAAATTGAAAATGAATTGTATTTAACAAGAGGCACATTAGTATAAATACTAAAGTTCAAAGTTAAAATTAATTAAAAATGAAATAGCAGACTTGGATTAAAACCAATGATTAATACATTTAAAATTCATATGTATGATCAAAAAGTGTTTGAGGATTAACTGTGGTTGCCTTTTTATTCGAAAGGGTTTTAATTTCGAGCTATTCGGGAATATGAAATAATCGCGAATATTAACCCCTCGGGAATATGCCCAATCAACTATGGTGAACAAGAGGTGATGATGCATCTGCAAAAACAAGTAAGTGATGCGGTAATAGCATGAGATGCAATCAACTGTGACACCGGTCATGAGTGAATGACTGGAACCGAAATGAGCGAAGTATTGTATGATTTGTACTAAATTTAAAACAATACTAATACAGCTGTAGTTAGACTGTATAGTTTCTGGTGCAATCGTGAAAATGAAATCCTAGCAAAACACCCAAAATGAAGAAATCACGAAATTTCAGCCTCGCAAATAATGAGCCAACCACACTATTTTTTATGAATACTCATATTTGACTCCAAATAAAATACAAAATATGTATTGTTCATTAAAACTGAACAAGTAAGCTACCATTATAAGAATAAGTATTGTTTAGTTTAAGAAATCTTTTGTAAAGTTGGTAAAATAGTCTAGTCTGATTAACCTTTTTTTAAAAAACATTTTTACCTTTTTATACTCACATGTCTGATTTATTTTGGAGTCACAGGGCTGCAATATGCATTGAAATGACACCTTAAATACCAACCAGAAAGAGAAACAACAACATAATGCAGGATTTGTACATGTGAGTGTATCAATTAATTATTCTCACAGTTAAATTGATTTTGGTAGCAGGTAGATCCAAATTTTCTAGAGCTGATTAAATTAAAAAAAAAATTAACTGCCTTAATTTCAAATATATATTAAATGAAAAACATAACCAGCTTTGCAGTCATAGTGAGCGGTGATCACAGTACCATCTTAAGTGCAGGAAGCCCAAGGATGGTGAGGTTGGTCGCTCAAGCGTTGAGATGGACGTACATCAGCTTTCAAAGCATAATTTCAGGAATTTCATAGTGCATGGACCTACCCGAAAACAAAGAAATTATGAGCCTCTAAACATATGAAACAGCTAATATTATAATTCATATTATGTATTGCATATATGCAGAAATGTTAAAGGTTGGAATATGAGCCTTACAATTTAAAAAAAAAAATACCATGGGGAAGATTTGCGGCGACATCCTGATCTATTGCTGCAATGTGATGTAATATATCAATTTACATGATTTCTACTACTTATTAGCCAACATCAGTATCGGTATGTTTCTCAGGCACTCTTTTCATAAACCATTTTTTTATAATTTCATAGATCAGGCCACACCATGATATTAAGTAATACGAATTGTTTTGCTAAATAGGTTATAATGCACCATAACAAATGGAAATGTTATCTAATTTTAATATTCTATTTTGTTGAAAGAAATGTAAGAGGCTATAGTTGGAGGCCAACACAGGTAAATTTCTACTTTAAGAAAAACTTATGCAGGTGTGTGTCCAAAACCAGTGTGAGGTTCCTGAAAATGAAAATCCAGCTTTTTTTAGGCTCGGCTGTTATGTGACTATATTTACCCATGCGTGCAAGGGGGAATCCAATCTAGACCGCGCTAGATTGCAGTGTTTATCTGCGTGTAAACGCAATGCAGATTCTAGGCCGGGCCATGTGCAATGCGGGCTAACTTGACAGGTCCGGAACAGTGTGAACGCAAGTTAACATGTAGCCCGCTCCACATTTTTCTGGACCGGTCTAGCGCCGGCCACATTTTTCTTGTGTAAATGGGCAAATGTAGCACTGGCGGCTCTCTTAGCGGAGGCCACGCAATCCATTCTATCTGATGTCAGTTTCAAGCTCCGGGATTGGAATTTTTTCAGTGAACTCTGTTTTCCCCCATAAACACAATTCCTCAGTCATTCGAATACATTATCTTTTCTGACCAAGTTTAATAAATGGCTGTCACAAGCACAGTATTTGATTAGCATGGTTCCCAGTACGCTCTGAACACAGCGCGTGACCTCCTGTTGACCTTCAACTCGCACGCTGTGAGAAATACCAGGATTCTTCAGGTTTGGCAAGGTCCAAACACCCAGGAAGTTTGCGCTAGATAAAGTAAAATCTAATTGGCTCTGCGTTTAAACAAATCTCCAGAGCTGGTAGAAGAAATCTGATTGGCTAAGCATGTAAACAAACTTGGCTGCGTCCGTCGCAAGCTCGTTTAGCACGGCAAGAAAAGAAATATGCAGAGAGTGGGGGAGAATTGACCACAGGCCACACCAGCAAGTCAGTAAAGAGACTGTGTTAAAAGTTGAAGATTGCATCGTGTGTATTCCAACAGGGGTGGAAAAAGTCTGTGCTACCAAGTGCTTTCCACAGCAGTTCAAAGTGACTGGTACCTCAAAGAACATCAAATTGTGCTGATGATACCTGCAATGTGATTGCATGTTAAATATTACGCAGGGAGAATTCCAGTGTCTGTTGTCACCCCTACCTTGAAATGGGATCGCACATATATATTGCAAGGAAAGTACGCCCAAAGTGGTCAGAAGTAACGAGAATATTCCGAGGAGTTCATTTTAAGCAGGGGTGGCAAGATGCCAGTGCCGGTTTCTCGGGGTCATAAAATACGTGGATTTACATGGAATTTTGTAAATTTTTCGCAACTTTTTGAGTCAGGTGTATTCCCATGCAATTTAGACGGGTAAAGTCCCATTTTTTATACAAATGTGAATAGATTCGCACAGGCTGTGGCTAGAAAACTTGTATATAGTCTTGAGCTGAACACTTACGTGCCTCACAAACACCCGCCGAGGTTGTTGCGGAATTCACAACATATTTGTGGCCTAGTCAAGAACTTGTCTCTCTCGGCCTCAGGACGGGAAAAGGGGGCTTGGCTTTTAATAAGCGTACATCAAGCCATGCATCATCGCAATATAAGAAGGGAATTATCATGAAACTAAAGCACCCCTACTGTATAAGTCATTACCAGAAGACGTGCGTAATATTTTATGAAATACAATTATTATATGACATTTGATCAAATTGTTAATTAACACACGTTACTCTGCTGGTGACAGCTGTGATTGAGTGCACGTTCACGATAAGGTTACAAACGAACCCCAGGAAGCAAGCGGCAATTCTGAATTATAACGTAACTTGCACATCATATACTCGACAGTTCCAACAAACCATGGCATTCAGCTTGTATAAAAATACGCTTTAAGGACTACCTATTTACCTGCGAGGACTAGTTAATTTTGGCTTTATAAAAAGCTGGGTGATTGTTCCATCTCTGCTGATTTTGAGCCCTGGGACTATATATGTTTCGCGCCATCTTCCGATCTGGCCCATTTAAGATTGGTCTGCATGACCAAATAACCGATCAACAATGTCTACTTGAAAATAACCTATTTCCCGATTTTCATTTATTGATATTGATTATATTTTCACATATCGGTTATTGGTTCAGACTCATCTTAAGATGGGCCAGGTCTAATAAAGGATCAACAATGTCAATTGGAACAGGCCCATCACCCGATGTTAAAGTGTATGGAGAGCCGAGCGCATCTAGTATTAGGTCAACACGCATAAAATAATGATCAAACGATTTACACGGGTTAAAATCTCTAAAAGATTACGAAAAATAGTTAATTCTAAGGTTTCGTATATGAACCAATGTCTGGCTTTGGCTATAGAGCACTCGGGTATTTCCGGAATTACGCGGTTCTCTGACGTCACACTAGGCACTCTTCAACATGGCAGACACCTCGCTGGTTGAAGACCACGACGGGGCTGACGAGAATTTTGCCGGGTCACGCAGTGTATCCGAGGTAATTCCGTCCAGCGAGGAAGGAGAAACAAAGTAACAAACCAAGAGTTGTCGATCAACCATGCAGGCTGGAGAAATCCAGCCATACGATTTAGAGGCGGACAGCACAGACGAGGAGGAACACAGTCAACTTGATCATGTTGATCTTGAGGAGCGTGTTGGGAGGAACAAATGGTAAGTTCAAATGGTAATCTTTTCTTGGTATCATATAAAAGGAGAAGTGTTATTGACTTTCTGATTATGTCATTTTAAGACAGCATATTGACTTTGACGTTACGTTTCAGTCAAATTATGTTGACAGTGCCGCTCAAGCAGTGTGTTTTCTGTAACCACGTGACAGAGTAGTAATGACACTGACAGCGTGACAACGACACCTGGCGTTTCGCACCTAAGACATACGTTTTGTACCGTTTACTATTTAGTAGTTATCGTCCACATTTCCATAAATTTTTTAATAAGATATCTGAGGATAAATATATTTTGTTATGACTCACTGGATTCTTGTTGTTGAAAGCTGGATCGCTGTAAATAATGATTAAATATGCTGACCGTTGCCGTTTGTTTGCCATGCATGTCAACATTTGCCTTGGCCTACAGGCTGCAGCCTCAAGTCCAGATTACACTATTAGTCGTAGGCTACAGCCAATGTACACTGGGTACTTTATCAGTACTAGTCACTGTCATTACCTAAGTCTGTAGATTTAACTTCCAGTTTTATGTTAATTTGATAAACCAAGACAATATGAATGATATTACACCATGAAGAAGTATCCAGACAATTCTAATGCAAATGGAAAATTCTTTTAAGGGAAAAATGTTTTAATGAAGTATGTAAATTCTGATCTTTAAATTTTATACAGTGACAATTATATTATTGCCTGCATGGACCTGAAGTACCCCTTAAAGTATACTTGACTGGCCCTTGAAATGTGCATTAATAATACTTAACTATTAGTACACCTTTGAGAGTACCCTATAAGGGTTAATGGTGATACCCATGGCCAGTGCTAATGGACAATATCTTAGCAGCATCTTATACAGAGCATTGGTAGCGAAGCGAAATATTCAAATATTCATATATATATACCCATAGCATGACCCAAATGTAATGTCGGGGGGGGGGGGGGGGGGGGGGATACTGCATTCTGGTGCATATTTGTTGTCATTTATTGGTCAATACTTACTTAGAAAAAATTTTAAAAAGTATATATCAAATTAACAATATTTTTTTTTAACCTCAAATTCTGGGGGGGGGGGGGGGGTGTGCAGCTGTATATATATATATATATATATATATATATATATATATATATATATATATATATATATAAAGTCTTTTACAGTCCTGTAAAGGAGAATATACTAACTGTACTAGGAAATACTGGTATGTTTTTCCAACATTACCCCCCCGTTTCGCCGCCTATGCAAAGTTATATGATGGACCTCAAAACAATTTAGCTTTAATGCAATATAATTATTAGTATGACATGCAGATATATTGAAATATCAAGCCAGTAATTCATTCACACTTTAACTGATTAATAAATACCATCATAAACAATATATTAATCCTCATAAACTGGTACAGCAACAAAACAAGATTTCAGATGATTCCCAGTCTTTATTGCACTGAAAACCTTGAAGTTCATGCATCATTTTATTATAACCCTGAAATTATATAAGTATTTCTACCAACATGTGAATATGATGGGAAAAAATATTTCTTTTCAGGAGGTACAGATACTCTGCCTACCGCCAGCTGGTGAGATGGTGCTTGGGCGTTCTTGAGAAGAAAATTTGTGTGATGTTACCATCCTGCTGTTATAATGAGATATGAGAGACTTGTGGCCTGGGACCAGGTGAAGAACATGTTGGGTTTATGCCAGTTTTATAAAATAAAATGTTTTATACCATGCTTAATACCATATTTATGCATGCTGTGTTCGAATGAAATGATTGTCAACTTTGTGTGATGTATTATTTATATATAATGCAGGCACACAGTTAAGAGTGCATAAAATAATTTTGCCCTTAAAATAATTAAACAAGTTCATCAAAGACCAATGTTATTAAAGATGTGGAAAATCTTCCTATCACAAGTTATTTACAGAAATCATGTTAATATACCACATGCAAAAAGTATCAAAATAAATGAGTAGCAGTGACGGATCCTGAAAGCACTTTGTACAGTCAGTCAGACATCAGGCAAAGACAAAGGAAAAAGAGATTGTCGCTGCTCTCAGGTATGTCCATGATGGCATCTTTTTCTGGTTTATGATGTCAGAGGCCTCCCTTGGTCACCTGGTTGTGACTTTGCAGCCAGTGGTGGAAGTATGCTGATGTCAAATGTCAACAATAAAAGTATTTTCCATTCTGGTTCAGCGAAGATTCTGTCTAGCAGAATGGAAGCATATCTGAAATTGTGTTATGAAAAAGTTACTATAGGTAAATAGAACCCTTCAGAAAGTTTTTTTTTTTGTATAGAATGAATAAGTTAATATTCATTTATATTCATATAGTTTACATATCAAGACAGTAAGTTTAATGTTTTAAATTAACTAAATGTACATGCTTTTCTCATGACACAACATATGAAACAGCAGAAAGAGTTAACTAATGTAATAAATGCTGCTTAAGAAAATAATTTAAGACACTCGATGCATTTAAAAATTAACATTCTGGAAGGCATTTAATCACCCATTTGTAATTCACCATGTCCTCTCCCTGGACCATGATACTAGACCTGCTGGTTCAATCTAGTATCTGTAATCTCTACAATGACCATAAATATTTTTTTTATTCGAATCATATATGGCAATTAATATATCATATGACAGAAAAACTTTAATTTTTCAATGAATTAGGGAGAGTTCCAAGGGGCAAGTCATTGATGTATATGTGTATGTCGGGGGGGGGGGGGGGGGGGAGGAGGGTGTTACATTCTAGACTCAAGGAGAATTAAAATGTTTCAATCTGTCAGTCCATCTCCATTATTCCATGTTCATTCATTGAATACATATGAAAACTCATAAACATATGCAGTGGATGAAATATAAAAGAGACATTTTTTTGTTATTTTGATAACTTAGACAATGAATTATGTGGATGAAACTTGCACAGGGGATGATTGAATAGTTAATATTATAAAACCAAATGCGCATTGAATCTGTGAGATCCGAACTTGGTATAAGCCAATCTTTAGAAGGACTATATAGTAAGGTAAAATATACATTTCCCACATACTTATAATGATTGCATTACAAGTTTTGAATCACTACTTACTTCTTTGTATCACTATCATTATAATCCAAGTATAAAGAAAACAAAATGTACCCTTACATCATATTCAGTACAAAGCTTTAACTATAAAATAACAAGAAAACAATGCAGTATAACAGGGGAAAGTATGTAGTAATGGCTTCATTTTAATACGTGTAAAACTGTTGTAATTTAACAAATTCCCTCAACCCTTCGTCAAGACGCATAGCGCATACCGTCAGCTCTGTCACAATGTTCAGTACAAAGTATCTCATGGCCTTATTAGTTGCAGTTAGGCCTAAAGAATCACTATGCGTCACGGGTGCCAATATATATGGTGCACAGTGCATGGGAAAGCGGCCACGTGTCTGACACCTGACGGAATATATTTAAAAAGTTAAGAATATGGCGACAAGGCTACCCGCAAATACATTTCGAGTTATCCTTAATGAACATATACCAAAAATAAATTGCAATATAGTTAAAACTGTATGCATTATTTGATAATTTCTTCAATTACAGTTTTAATCCAGCGCTTGACACTTGACATATTATATTATGCATTCACTTCGTTCGGCCGTTGTTTACCGCGCCCGTGCAGGACGCACCGTCCAACTTCACCCGTTGAACACAATGATACATACATAAGTGGCCAAGCATACATTCAGACAAAATATGACAAACTAAGAAATAATATTTTTTACTATTTTCCTGATATAAATCATCAGTGTGTAGTTTAGAGTCTGATTTTTTATTCAATCGCGAACTTACCCAGTGCAGTGTCAGTCGGCTCCCGCTGAGCAGCTGAGGGCATATCACCTGGCTCTTTTCCTTGTAAACATGAACTGTCGGAGGGCCATTCTTTTTTTAATTTAGGTGCCTATCTGACTGATATGTCTAAGAGTTCACGCTGAATATAATAGTGACACTTATACATATACAGTGATTATATTGCAGATTCGTCCGTGGCCCTCTTGACAGTTCTGTTGCATTTTGGTTGTTGTTTTGAAGTAACGAATCATCGCATCACCCTGTCATCTGTCTCCCACTGTACACATGTAACGGAATGCGAAAGCGAGAATGAATGCATGATGTATTCATCTATCTAAGAATTCGAACAATTTGTAAAAACACGCTTTAAAACCATGTTTTTCGTTTTTTCTGGTCCAAGCACAGCTGACTCAAATGTACACAGGTTTTCCAAGACGCCAGACGTGTGCCTAGTGTGACGTCATAATACGATTATTGCCGAATGTTGCCGACCGCGTTTTCAGTTTCGGGAGTTCTCGAATTTGGGCATAATTGGTACTGTAATTAAGGGTGTAATAGTGGTACAATGGGACAAAACTTACTTTCATCATATGGAATTATTTCTTTGTTGTATATACAACCGAAATATGTGCAGATTATCAATATTTAAAAGTGGGTCTTGGTACACTTATTGATCATAAGATGGGTCAGATCGAAGATGGCGCCCGATATATTACCAAGGGAATACTGTAGAACAGGAAATTCTCGCGAGTATATAAGTTTCGCGTATTCCACGAGTGTATTGATTCTCGAAAAACACATGCTCGCGAAAATGGCATTATATAAGGAGATGTTCAAGGTGTGACACAAAACGGTATGGACCAAGGGTACATTTAGATATTTATCCTTTGACTGTCATGCCAAACAAACCAGCGAACATAAAAACCATAAAGACCCTTGAAAAATTAACGTGATCCTAAGGCAAGCCGAGAATTAGTTACTCTATGAGTAATTTATAGCGGAAACATATGTAACACGCTAAACATGCTTGGGCTGCCTTCTTTGTGTTTTAGCCGTTAAATGCATAACTATATTGACCATTCATACATTATCAGTATTCGCTCTTGCTCATGCACTAAGCGTCCATAAAACTTTAGAAAAGAAAATCCCCCGATTTTCGAAAATAACATGCTCGCGAAATGCAATCAATATCGATTCGCGAAGTTTGAGGTTCGCAAAAATAACACGTTCTACAATATTAGGAATACATTAAAGTGAGATAACTTTATTGATTGGCTCTGGTGAACGCTCTGATAAGCATCGTGTTGTTCAGTGTATACGAACGCTTGTGTATCCATTCTTAAAGGGACCTACTCAGATACCAGATATGTTAAATATACACGAAATACTGTGTGTTCACTTTAAAAAAAATGATGGTACATATATCTGCTTATATTTCGTTCTCAAACCGCTCGTTGACTCATGTACACAAATAAAAAAATAAGCTTACACCTGGCGCGATCTGTGCTGCAAAACATAAACATAGCATACACGCCACCTCGTGGCCGTACCGTGCAATAACACAAATCAAGATTTGTCAAGCTTGCGACCGGTGTTTCTTCTATTTTTATAACTTTCATGTTCCTTTGGGAATTGTCCCCATGAGCAAGATCGGACCTATAACATGTTGTCTTGTTATGATAAACATACATACCTGGACTGTTATTACTCACACATGGAACCATATCAACTTATAAAACAGGTGAACTGGAGATAGCAAGTTTAGTACAGATCTATTGGCATGAGACATGAACATATTAAGCCGCAAGCTAATCATTCATCTACAGGCAAAGGTACATTTTGCTACCATCCAGATGTTCATATCGGCAGGCAATTTACACAGCTTGTAATGTGTATATCCTCTACAGTAATGTAACTAATGCTACCTGGAAAATTGCCTTACTATACCTAGACGTTTTCAATTTGTGTTGCTGCCTTTTCTTCTTTACGGTGGGTGTTTAAAAGGAACATTCACTTCAGAATTCATTTAAAAATACTGTACCAATTCTTGGTTAATACTCCGCATATATATATATATATATATATATATATATATATATATATATATATATATTATTGCAGAAGAAAGACGATCAATACACCAAGATGCAGAGCCATTGACTGACAGGTGCTCTAAACAAGCAGATGATGACAGCAAAGAAACATGATTTAGCTACCTTGTTCTTGCCTTATGTTTTGCAACAAATGCTTTATCGGACGGAATACTGTTGCTTTATGGAATCATCTATCAGGACCTGAAGTCAAGTTTCGTCGCCGACAACGCCAATCTTTCCTTACCGTCTTCAGTACAAAATGCCATGTCTTGTTTTGGAGGTAAGTCACTTTTAACACGAAATCAATGCCACTCTAAAATTCTAAAATGGTTTATATCGGATGCAAAGATATTGTTAAACTATACCTCGAATTATCAATACAATATTATTCTAGCAGCAAAATATGCAAACATAATATGAGACACAACTTATTTAAAATGAAGTCCGATTAGCTTGTGCACGCATGAGATATTTGAGTTATTCCTCACCTTACACATGTATTAAATGTCTGATTTATGTACTTTAAGGTTTATTATATTTAATGTAACATTCATGTTGTTTTGGCCAAACACATGTGCTTTTACTTTCATTTTACATCAATGGTGTAATATATCATTTTGTTTTTAATGTATATTTTTATTATTTCATTTAGAATATTTTCCTTTTCTTATTTTTTTTCTGTACCGGAATAGCAGACTTTATTCAGCCGTTCAAATATGCATTATGAAATATTCATTATTCAGCCTTGATTGTCAGTCCACTCTTTAAACTCATCTCTCTTCGTATACTGCTGGAATTATTGGAGGACTACAGGCGGCTGTTGGTTTACTGATGTCATCATCTGCCAACAGCCTGCCATTCTTCACTGTGACGTACGGCTTCGTGTCAGGTATTACTGTAATACCTGATAAAACAAAAATCCTAATAGTCTATGTACTTAGACATTAAATTATTGCAGGAATATGTGAAAGCCGCATTTATTCTCGTTCTCATTATAAATTACCATCTTTGCTGATGCTACAAATTCTATGGGTCTGATCGCAGCGATAATATCTCCGCAGATTCGACTCTTGGTACTGCCCAAGAAGTATCCAAATAACATTTCAAAAGCTTTTCCGTAGCTGTTATTACTTGTTCGTGCGGACTAAAACCAGATGTCGGAAGTCGAAAAACGGAATGATATATCGCCATCAAAAACACAGGTAGTTGAATCTAAACCATCATCATTCGCATTTCAGGTTCTGGATATGCGTTCTTAATATTACTGGCCGGATTAGGGGTTCCAAAGTATTTTGACCGGCACCTAGCGGTGGCGACTCGAATCTCAAGGCCAGGGTCATGTTTAGGCGTGTTTGCGATGGGTACTATGACAAGGTATCTTCTGGACAAATACACATGGCGTGGCTGCATGTTGATCCAAGCCGGTATTGTTCTTCAGTGTTGGAGGTTGTGGATGCTAGTACGACCTGATTTAGACCAAGAATCAAAGAATTATGGACGCCTCAAGCGTGCAGACATTAATTCAAAACAACTTTGTGACAGGGACTGCAATCAAACAATTGCACAAGAGCAGGACACAGAAACGAAGATTAAACTGTTGGCAGCATTAAAAGCCGCGGTATAGACTTCAGTCGGTTGAAGGACCTATCCTTTGCCCTCTATATGATAGCACTTTTTATTGCTCAGCTTGTATATCCGCTGGTTTATGTATTTACACCTGATAAAGGTACTGAAATGGGGGTTTTCTAAATATGAGACCGGATGGTTTGTTTTTTATCTTGGCATTGGCAGTTTACTCGAATTTTAATTGGTTTGATTGGTAATGCAGCCTTCCTACAAAGATGACAAATGAGACTTCATTGCTTTTGTCTCGCTCTGGCTGGTGTCAGCCATATTTTGGTTCCATCTTGTTGAAGCCTTTGGTCATTTGATATTATCATGTTGGTATACGGGTTTGCAGGTGGTAAGTGATAAAATACTTTCATGTGATGATAAATATCAGCCCCCCATCTCGGCAGATAACTGTACAATATCTATCACTTTTAGATTAGCCTACTTTATACCTTAATCTAACACAGGAACCTGAATAAAACCACATGTTCATAGTTTATTCAGAAGCACGTAGGTGGTTATAAATAAGGTTTTCCTATATCGTACCATGATAAAAAAAATTCGGTTGCGAATACAGCGCAGCCGTGTCGAATACACGATAATGATATAAATTTTATACGTTTGGGAAGATATTTAGAAATGAGCGATAAAACAAGAGGCTACCGTCCGGATCTACATAAGCCCTTTTTTTCACAACGAACGAATGTCCATTTCACTTTATATTTTTTCTTCAATGTGACAGGCATGTACCTTAAATTTTACCTGTTGAAATTTTCTTTCAGGTAGACATAGTGATGGTTCCTGTCATAATTGTGGACTTTTTCGGACATGAGAAACTCGCTCATTCATACTGCATTTGGTTCTTCGTATTAAGTGCGGCGTGTCTGATGGGAGCTCCACTTTTACATTAATTATTTTATTTTTTTCGGTGAGAAACACAAAATGAATCAAATAATCTTTTTATTAATTTAAATCAAAGTGATAATGGTGAGTTACATGTGAATGTGAATTTGAAAGATCAATTTATCAATCCACTAAAAACAATTTCTGATGGTTATAAGTATTCCTATTTGTATATTTCAGGATTTATCCGCGATAATCTGAATTCCTACGACCCTGCATTTTACCTTGCTGGAGGACAATGTTTCACTGCAGCATTCATTACATATTTTCTTAGAACTTCTGATGGCCCATCAAAGGAAAGAACGGCAGTTTCACAAGGTTCATCTCATTAAACTTTTTTTCCCGATAGATAAATTGTCACAATTATGTTCAGTAGATCACAATCATCCCAAAAGAATCTGAGACATGTCACAGGGACAGAATAACGTCATCTTACACTATGTCCACTCTGTAAACCCTGGTCTCTGGGAAAGAACCACCTGTGTTAAACGCAAAGCCTGCGACGGTCGAGGGAACAACAATTCCGGTACCGGGAAGCAAGGTTATCCAATATACCCCCATTAATGCCATGGTTCCACTGGCCTATATTTGATTATTTCCATATATATGGATCATTGAGTGTTTGATCATTTCTGGAAGATCGGTGGCGCCATCTGTACTTTTTATAATTTTACACATTTTTTCTCTATTTTTTGAGACCTTCAAATGAAGCAGTCCGATCGTTTATAGGACACAAACCGCAACCGTTAGACCTTGAAACATTTGACTGTACATCCAGGGAGATTCTAGTAGAATCTCCTTTGAAACCTGAAATTAGGTCAAAGTGACCTATTAAGTGACCTATTTTATGTTAACGTCGGGCCAAAAGCATGATTTGGAGTACCAAGTGAGTCAGACGGAGCAGAAATTGTATCCGATAGCCCTTGAATCTTCTAACGCATTGTCCAGAAAAGCCTTTGGCAAGTCTCCTTAGATTTATACAGTAAGGTTACTGTGACCTATATTCTGTGAGCTCCGAGCAGAAAACCTTATTTTGAGAAGCCAAAAAGTCACACATAGTACAAATCTTAACTGTTGGATCTAGAAATGTCTTTCTTTATGTAAATCGAGGTCATTGTAATGACCCCTTGGAAATCCACACAAGCAGATTATCAATGTTTCATTAAAAATTAATATTGTATTATATTCGTTAATTAAATACAACGCACGACAAGTATGTTCTTTCTTTATTGTGACTTTCATACACATATATGTATATATATATATATATATATATATATATATATATATACACACACACACACATATTTCATTATTGTGAACATGAGAGCATACGCACTTGCTATACCGGAAATTATATTAATTCGTTTGTTTTCACATATTTATATTTAAGAGTGGCCCGGCTGCCGCTATGCTGGTTAGGTATGCGATATTGTTGTATTCACACATTGAATTATTACCAGTTATTTTAAATTGGTCATCTTTGGTATCCTGTTTGTTAAGATAATGTTAAATATTATGGCATTTGTTTATATTGGAGAAAAAAATGTCATCCAGAGATTTTTCTCAAAGGGGGAGAGGGACACAATGCTGTTTTAATGATACCCAAGACCAAACGTATCATATGTCACATGTTTATTTTGTGAAAATCGCTGATATACACGGTCATATAAACATTGGTTTTGATTTATATTGTCGTAAACATACTCATTTAAGGAATTTAACTATTCGTTTACATATATAATTATTACTGTCGACAGGGAAAGATAAGTATATTTATGTTCACCATTTGAGATCTAGAATGGAGTTATGATAAATTGGTTATTTTATTAAGTTTAAAGTTTCTGTTTTAATTAGATAACAACGTAGTATCAAATATATGTACAAATATAGGTCACCTTGAAACATTGTTTATATCGTCGGAACTGCCCAGAAAAGTTCTAGAAACAGGCCGTCGAGTCCAATATGTCAGTAAATTACCCGCGCTCAGAATAAATGTCACAAGGCATTTGAATGCCATGATGACGCGGCAAACCCGGGGAAAAATACTGCGTACAGCCCCTTTCGCACCGGGCTTTTACGTAGAATTGCGAAATGCGGCGTACCGACGTGCGGGGGTAACGTGATGGACGCAAAATAAGTTAAACCTGTTTATTTTTTTTTCGCGTATACTGTCGACGTAGACCACTGGACGCAGAAAGTACGCAGTTTTTACGCAAGTCCTCGCAACACTAAACCACTGTACGCTACTATACGCCATGCTCAAACAAGAGTACGCCATCCTACGCCAGTCCGACGAATACGCCATCGTACGCCAGTTTATGCAAAACCTACGCTTAGCAACACTTTTTTCATGAGTACGCAGCAAAATTTCGGCGCGCTCGGTACGCCGCAATACGCAACTCTTCGCGATTGTTTTGAGTCTGCTTCCAAGGGAAGGGATTGAGGTCACGACAGGGGGACGATTATACTTTCAGAGTTGCATACAGATGACACTGGAGTGTATTATTGCCATTGTATTTTATACTGCCATCACTGCATCAGACAATCAAATTGGACGAAGACGAAGTTGAATATACTGTTTATATTGTATATACTTTAGTTATACACCTATAAACACAGATTGGTCCATATCGATGGGAAAATGTCAGTCTTTCTCTTAAAATTAAATGAACCTGTGAAACGAATCTGGGGTGTATGCCCGAGTTTGTGCCAACATATACATTCACCTTCCAAGTAAAACAATCTCTTTACAGCAGTGTCAGGTATAGAAGACCAGCTGTGACACTGAAATGTACAAGCTTGACCCTGACATAGTTGTATGTTTCAATGCTTTGGAATCAAAGTACACCTGTACTGAACGCCAACCTGCACCTAGATAACCCCGGGGGTGTTGTTCCAGTTCACGCATCATGTTCAACATGTTTCTTTGATGATTATATAATTGCTATGAAAATGTATTTTATTAATTTACTTTGGTTGGAAAATTATGACTTGGAATAAACAGCGTATGGCACACCCACCTTTCAGTAAAAAGTGGAAGTATCTATTGGGGGGGGGGGGGGGGTATTTTTTATTTAAGGATATGTTACAGGAACTATTCGTTATTCATACCAGAGATGACTAAAGGCCGGCATACACGTTGCGACCCGATTCAACTCAACTCAACTGGGCCCGACTGAACAGGTTTCCTCAAGTTTTCTACAGTTTCTTCCAGTTTTTGACCCTGCAGACTGACGAAAACTGGGGTGCATACACATAACGACCCGACTCAACTCAACTGGATCGACGGCAGAGGCGGTACATTCAATCAACAAAAATGGTGACAAGCTTGTGACATATGAAAGCAAGTTCATTTATACATGTCATATTATTTATCAGTATACATGTATGTGTCTGTATGTCGCCCTTTCAATTCTTCTAATCTCATAGTTTGATAAATTTTAGTCTAGAAATTGGTATTCTATGTCCTGTGATATACACTATAAAGTATAATCTATATATTCTACATCCGTGAACATGAAGCATATTGATATTATGCTGACATTGTACTGGTGACATTGGCTATACAGATCTTTATTCATATATAATGCGCGCATAGTGCTCATGTAATGTATTGCTGTCTTTATCTGCATCATACGATTTTGGCAAAGAAGATCACATGACCGAGGTACTCATGCACTGTAAATAACCGAGACATGTCTCAACCTAGTTTGGTGTCTTTAGGTAAGACACTGGCGACTTAAACTGGGCATCAAGTGTCTTCAGAGGACTTGTGTAAGACGTCAACAAAGACACATATGTCTTACAGTATGTGTCTTGGTGTCTTTCAGTATGTGTCTTGTTGTCTTACAGTATGTGTCTTGGTGTCTTTCCACAGGTGTCTTAAACTATTATAGTTTAAGAAATGGTTCATAAATACATTAATCTCCAGTGCTTCTTACTTGCTTTTGCTATAAACACAATCTAAGAATAATATAACATATTAAATTTGCTCTATTTTTGCAGGACTCTCATGACTAAATGCACGATTGAGCTGTTTTAAGTGTCCCAGTTCTGTAAAACTCGAGATGATAATTAAAGGTAATATTCACAAAATATGAAACATAAGATTTGTAAAATAATGTATATTAGTAATTAATTATGACTATTCACGAACGATATAGAAGTCTGTTGTCACGAAGAGCGAATTAAAGACACTAGTGTCTTCGAAGCATGTCCCGTAAAGACACATGAGAAGCAGGCTAAATTTAAGACACCAGCGTCTATAAGTTTTCTGCTTCGCGCGCTTTTTATCCACGTGATGTCAGCATCAACTCTTGATTCGTCTGCGCATTACCATGCCCCGCCAGGTCGTGCAGCAAGGAGGCAGTAGACCATACCAGAACGCTGACATAGTTTTATCCTAAGAGAAGTGACGTAAGTAGGCCTATTTGTTATTTTTTTATATATATTCTGTAGAAAGTAAAACGGTCAATCGCCTTATTTGAAGCATAGATGAATACAATTTTTATCAAATCTGTTCTACAGTATCCATATTTTTATGTGCATGAAAACCGGTCACTCCAGACCGTCCATATTGTCTTTATTGATTGTTCAAAAGTCAGTCAGTACTGATCATGAAATATTGAAAATTAAACATATGTACATGTATACAAAGAAATAATTTAGCCTATATTTCGAGAGTATCCTTAACATTTGACTGCATGAAATAAGACTGCATGAAACTATAGACCCATATTTATGCATATGTAATTTACAAATGCTATGGATTATGTGTACATGAATTGCGTTGGGGGGGGGGGGGGGGGGGACGAGGATGGGGATGGCAGCCTATAAGCAAGGCAGATCGGTTTTCCTAGTCGGTCAACCATGGGGCTACTGTCTATAAATATAATAACTTAAGAGCTGTTGGCCGTACTTTCATTTGTAAAATGTATTAAAAGGATGTACAGTATCCAAGAATGTGTTCAATGGCTCAGCTCAACGGCATTGGCGGCGAAACCAAATTTTCATGGGGGGGGGGGGGGGGGAGAATAGAAGACTAATATATATATATATATATATATATATATATATATTATATGTATACATATATATGTATACATATATATGTGATATGTGTATTATATAAATATATATATATGGTACTCCAAGTACTGAGAAGGATATATATATATATATATATATATATATATATATATATATATGAGAGTGGAAATAGGCCTATTAAAAAAATAAACATCATTCTGTTTTTATAAACATCATTCTGTTGGAGGGGGAGGGGGGCTCTGCCCCCCAATAATTTCATTGGCCCGTTATCATAAATATGCTTTAATACGGTCGAGCCAAGTGTTTAAAACACGTATAAAAGTTATCCCAGATATCTTTCAAAGTTACAGATTTTCAATCTGTTTTCTTTCATCTATTCGTAATAAAATCACAAGACGATTAGAAACGACCCACGGATAGGACATGGCTGGCCCAATTTGACCCTGTCATATATTATTGTATTTATACTATTATTGAGTCCACATTGACAAATGAGTTTCAGCAAGTCAAAAAACGCAGTCTAGATATTATCATATACTCTATTTGTTGATAAACATTTGCTCGTAACCAGTGCTAAAAAGTGTTACTTTTACCCCGCACCAGCGCGTAACTCGAGAGTTGATTGGTTTAGACAAAGTGTAACAATCTTGGTCAGCGCGTCTCCAAGTCAAGATAATGTGTTCATGTGTACGTGCAGGGTCCTGGATATTGCCGCGTAAATGCAGTTAGTGCATGTGACGATATGCTCTCTCCTGTCACTGCTAATAGGCTATAGTTGATACATCTTCGGTGAAATGTCTAAAGTAAAATGTCACTTTGCATATATATATATATATATATATATATATATATATATATATATATATATATATAATATATATATATATACTAGTACATATATTTGAAATTGTTTGAATACTCGCATTAAATGGCACTACTGCAATTATTATTATTATTATTATCATTTTTATTTATTATTATTATAACCATTATTATTATTATTATTAACTTTCATTACTAACGGCATTAGTTATAAAAAATCTGCTTGAGCAATATATATTTACAAGACTTCCTTTGATGTTTAAAAAAAGTTAATTGGTGACCTTGAACTTGATCTTCAAGGTCAGATTTACAGTATTTTTTTGGTTCAGCTGACTGAAAGTCATCTGAGCTATAGCGATCACTCTTTGTTAGGCGTCCGGTTGTCCGTCTGTCCGCCCGTCTGTCTGTCTGTCTGTCCGTCTGTCCTTCCGTTAACCAGGCACAAATTGTAACCGCTGGACCTGGAATCTTCTAACTTGACATCCAGGTAGGCCTGGTCTGTGTTACTCATAACCTCCGAGCTATGGGGCTCCGAAGTACCCCCCCCCCCCCCCCCCCCCCCACAAAAATGGAAAATTTGATACAAAAGCTCCAGTAGCATTGATCAGCACGATTCTTTAAAGAGACCTTTAAATAAGCGGACCTAGAATCTTCTAACTTGAAATCCAGAGAGGTCCATGAAACCAGAAATCAGGTCTCTGTTACTTATAGCCTCCAAGCAATGGGCACCGAAGTACCCCGCAGAATAATGAAAATTTGATACCACAGCTCAACTATCCGGACAACTAATGCATTGATCACCATGATTCTTTGCTTGCTTATTGATCATGGAGTGGTTCATCAGGTTCTGCAGACTGGTTGCACCACCTGTATCTTTCGATTTTTTACGCATTTCTTTTCTCTATTTTTGAGACCTTCAAATATGTGGTCATCTGTTACAAGGCACAAATCATATAACTGCTATGATTATATAAATGATTATGATCATATATATGCCTCTTCTCCATATTCTGGTTAAGTCATCTGCTCTCAACCTTGTGTCCCCTTGTCAGTGCGTCTGTCTAATTGTCAGTTGTCCTAAATTTTGCCTGCTTGCTGGTGCTTGCTTCTTACATATAGGAATCTACAAGCCACAGTTTTGCATGAATCCTTTTGAAACTGGTACATCTTATGTCTTGCACTAATATCTAGAAAGTCATTTTTTTAGCTCAGCTGACTACAAGTCATCAGAGCTTTAGTCATGGTCCATTGTCCGTCGGTTGTCCGTCCGTCCGTTAGACTGGCACGTTTTGAAACCATTAGACCTACGAATCCAAAATTCGGCATAATGTTAGATGTCCCCAGGATCTCCTACCAAGCCAAAAACTAGGTCTCTGTGACTTCGTTCCTTTGAGAAATTAATCTTTGCAATTTAAACATAAGTGTCATCGTCCCCTTGCCATGTGAGTATGTATTAGGAAAATATTTGCTTGTTAGTCCCAGAACCTAGAAGTTCTGTAACATATATTGAGTATTCCAATGTGTATATTAGGAAAAATGGGAAACTTTTATTGGGAGGTGAAGTCAGTAGAATTTCATTCTCAGAATCAATATGTACATTAGTATTTCTGTAAAATAAAATGTTGAATGATTAACAGCGATCTCTACCACAAACTTGGTCAGATAAGGGTTAAACCATATAGTTAAACTTCAGATTTGCCCTTTTTTCATTACAGGGAATCGCAGAAAGTGACATTGACAGACATCTGGTTTCAAGCCCTGGATCTGCTCCAAGAGCAGTCCTGTTTGTGGATGACTCAAACAATCTGATGGAGGCCGCCCTGCTAGCCGATAGAATCTCTATTTTTACAAAGACTAGTTCAGTCATCCAGACACTCCACTCCCTTATTATGTTTTATTACATTTCTGACTTAAATTACCCTCGCATTTACTCCCAGTTATTAGGTATCTTGCAACATTATGTTCTAGAGGACAAGGTAGATTTTAAAGGTTATGGCAATAAATTTAGAAAGTTTGCATTGAGCTTAGAAGCCACCGGAAAATTTGATAAATAATAATTCATCATGGCTAAGTCATGATGCAAAGTTACATTTTAGCTCAGATGACTGAAAGTCTTCTGAGCTATAGCAATGGGTCTTTGTCCTCTGTCATCTGTCTGTCCTTCACTCTGTCCATCCGTTAACTGAAGGGCACAAATCGCGATAGCAAGACCCAGAGAGTCCAAACTTAACATGCAGAAAGTCCAATTTCTGGGTGTCTAGATTACTGAACTGGTTTTTGTAAATAAACTATATTGTAACTGTGCTCTGAGAAATAAAATGATATAAATTTCTGTCAAAAGCCTAATGTATATACTCTTTATATCAAGCTAATAGTAACACAATGAAGTGGCCTGAAAGTGTTTGAATTATATATTAGCCTCGACATATCAGTTAAATACCAGGGTTAGTTAAGGATGAACACATTTTGTATACTTATAACGCTTGCAGTAACTAAAAAGGTGGCTATAGATTGGGTTTGAATTTAATTTGGGCCTCAACATACAGTTAACATACAGATTTGAGTTGAATACCATGTTTATCCCTACATATAATCAGGAAATGTTAACATACAATTTTTAGCTCAGCTGACTTAAAGTCATCTGAGCTATAGTGATCACTCTTTGTCCGGCGTACGTCTGTCTGTCTGTCTGTCCGTCCGTTAACCAGGCACAAATCGTAATCGCTGGTTCTGGAATCTTTTAATTTCAGATCTAGGGAGGTCCATGAAAAATCTCCTTGGAAACCAAAAATCAGGTCTCTGTTACACATGACTTCTCAGTTGTGGGGCTCCGAAGTACCCCCCAGAATAATGTAAAATTTGATACAAAAGCTCAAGTATCTAAACAACTAATGCATTGATCACCATGATTCTTTGCATGTATATTGATCATGGAGTGTTTCATCAGTTCCTGCAGACTAGTGGCGCCACCTGTATTTTTTTACTTTTTACGATTTTCCCCCCTTTTTTTGTGACCTTGAAAGATTTGGTCATCAGTTAACAGGACACAAATCATAACGATTAGACCTAGAATTTTCTTTCTTGACATGCAGGGAGGCCCACGAAAAGTCTCCTGGGAAACCTGAGATTAGGTCTCTGTTATCTATGTCCTTCAAGCAATGGGGCTCCGAAGTATCACCCAGAATAATGCAAAATTTGATATAAAAGCTCAAGTATCAGAACAACTAATGCATTGATCACCATGATTCTTTACATGGATGTTGATCATGGAATGTGTCTTATGTTTCTGCAGACTGGTGGCGCCACCTGTATTTTTTAAAATTTGTTTCGATTTTTTTTTCTCTATTTATAAGACCTTTAAATTAAAAATGCAGTCTTCCGTTACCAGGGCACAAACCACTGGATCTGTAATCTTCTAACTTGACATTCAGGGTGATCCATGAGAAGTCCCCTTTGAATCCTGAAATTTGGTCTCTGTTACCCATATCAAATTGACATATTTCTCAGGAATGGCTGGATGGATTGTTATCAAATAAGATGTGCTTATGGGTCTTAATGAATTTTAGCTAATATGCATAATAATGGCACCCTCATAATCTAAATTATTCGCCTGTGCAAGGACATTGTCAACATGTCAGTCGGCTGAGCTTCATGACTCAAGGGTCACTTGTTACAAGTTTGTTTTTTTTTTGTAATTTCTCAAGTAATCCTGGAAAATCTTTGTTATCTTGTATTGTCATTCATTATAGTCAGCAGTATTGAACAGTTTATAAGACACCTGTATGGGTCTCTTGTTTTGTGAGATTAAAATTACATTTAAGAAAAACTCTTTTTTAGGTTTTATATTACCGTGTATGTGATGGATATATGAATGTTGCATATTAATGGCACTGAAGTTGTGGTCACCAGAGAGACATTCAGGATTTTTATTGTGTAATGCATACTGATCATATGCTCTCCAAGCTGCTGCATGGACAATTCGGACGATGAGTCTGTAGACACCCGGCATGAAGTCGCGAAATGCCTTCCGTTGAAGACGCCTTCCAGAAAGACCCTAGGCGCTTCCTGCTAAAGACGCTAGACGCCTTCTGTAAAGACACCTCCCTAAAGACACTAGAGACATGTCTTACTAAAGGCGCCACAGAGAGCTCCCACAAAGACGCTAGACACCTCTTGTCCAAAGACACTAGACGCGTCTTAAAAGTGTCACAGGCTATGTGTCTTTGTATGAGACGTGTCTAAGCCTAAAATTATTTAGAGTGTGTGATCAGAGACGTAGATGTGATTGGTTGCTGACTGTACTTCTGAACGACGCGACTCAACTGGACACGATTTTTTCTGACACTGCAAGAAACCAAAAACTGACGCCGACTGGTGCCGACTCTGGTTGAGTCGGGTCGTTTTCGCGCATACACTTTGCGACGCGACTCAACTCAACTCAACTAAACAGTTTTTGACCTGTTGAGTTGAGTCGGGTCGCAACGTGTATGCCGGCCTTTACTTAAGTTAATTCGTCGTAATGCTTAACTGTGGGTTTTTCTCCAATATGAAAAATGATAAAACCAAAACTTATTCTTTAACCAGAAAACCCTCACAGTACCAACCTCTATGAACATCAATAACATCCGTGATACCTTTCTTCACATATCTTGAGGACACAAATAAACACACGTAGGTTCGAGTGAAAACAATAATCTTCGCTTTGCGTAGGGTTAATAATTATTATACAATATTATCATATAAAAAATACTAGTTACAAGCATTGCACTAAAGAGAGCATTAAAACGACACAAAACTTTCATACATAAAAAAAATATGACAAGCAATTGGATATTATAGTTAAGATCTTACCTACTTACATTATTAATTATAAATAACTTTCATTTTTATTGAAAATAATGCCTCTTCCCTGGGTCTTTTTGTTCTAAGTTTTGGTTTGTTTGACTGATATGAGAGATGCCATCGCTCTTCAGCATCTTTGTCACGGAACCTTCTTTCCTTTGAAGACGGCTGGCGTAAATGTCTGAAAGGAAGTAAACTTTCCTCTGATTTCATCCTAGCACAATTAATTTCGTCTAGGATGATATAGGCTGCATAAAAATCGTCAACCACAGAAACATAAGCAATAGGCTGACCTTGGGTTTTTGAAGCTCCCTTTGGCATCTTGATAACTATGTGGGTTAAAATAAAACTAACTGATAGTAAGCAGTGGTAAGTCTCACACGTCTGTAATTCATAAAATCAACGAAGGACTTAAGAATTGTCAGCCCCTGCACAGCTAAAACACACAGATAACCTGAACTTTTTAAGTAAATCAACATGTCCGGCAAACCTGTGTTTACGTGTACTTATTTTCCAGTTTAAAATGGTGGTAAGATGTACTGAATCGGCAAGCATCCGGGTTGAATATCTTCTTAATCACAGAGACTGCAGGCTGGTTATGGTGTGTAAGTGAAGCATATTTCATCATATGCATAAGCTGTAATACGCCTTCACCTCTGGTCAAACCAAATTGTTGACTTGGCTTGGTTACGTGAACTCCTCAATATTTACAGACTATATTTAAAAAAAAAACTGTTGTACAACTTATAATGTTCTTATACAATAAAAACCTTTCCGTTGAAACCGACACTAAAAAGACTCCAAATAACTATACACCAAGTATCATTAGTGTAAAAAAAAAAGTTCAAATCATAGACCTTGTCCAAGTAACGAGCCTTCGACGGATCATAAGTTGTTTGGCTATGTCAGTAGGCTGACCATGACCATTACCATCTTCAACGATAAAGGTATAGTAAGGAAGTCTCATCTTGTTCGTGCATTAAGTTCCATCAATGAACAAAACTTCAAGAAACTTGGAAAAGGTTGACTTCATATCAACTGTTACAAATGGCGGGGCCTTTAAATTGCCCTCTTCATCTGTCATGATAGTTGCTGATGTTTCTGGATCATTGCTCACTGAAAAGAAGAAGAAGAAAAAAAAAAAAAAACAAAAAAAAATCAGGCCTTCATTCCACTCCCCCTGATGATACCTACTACCCTGGTAGGCTATTGTCTCAGTAATTTATCATACTACTGATTTCATCTTGAACATTTTGAATGATATTACTGTGGTGTCAAAATAGGTGAAAATGACTAGAACATGTCATTGTATTCTGCAGGTGGCGCCTCCTATGTTAGGCGTTCTTTTTCCGGCCACAGTAGTGTTTTCCATTTAAACTTGAATAATTCAGTAAATAAGAAAGCTGACGTTTCCTTAGAGCAAGGGGATGGAATGAATATTAAATAAAATAGGATTGTCTTTGCAATGATGGTTAAATGTCTTTGAATTTTGCTGATCACAAAATTCTGTAGTTTCATAATTTGCATGCGCATAGAGAGGACGAAGCCTAATTGAAACGGTGTCATGATCATTACTATGAGAGTGAGCTTGACTCTGTTTAACGTTTATCTCAAATAACTATGCAAAAATGTTCACTATTTCACGATTGGCCAGATATTTTGATAATGTTACTGCTATGTGATATTCTGCTTGCAAATAGCATCACCTGATGTTGGTTACTTCATTTGTTGTTAAGTGCTATTTCTACCTGTATCTGATCCAGTCTTATAATAACTATATTATTCCATCCATTAGGTCATCTGGCCGTAACACCCTTTACATATGTTAACATATATCTCAAGAACTCTTTCATCTTTTATCAAAGTTTAAAACAAACTTCGATTCCATTAGGAGTATCTACACGAATCAATTTTTTTTACCGCGAATCTTCATTATATTCTTGATTTTATATAATACTGCACAATCGTTAACGGACTTTTGAAATAAAGACACAATTTCAATAGCGAACACCCGATGGCGATCACTTTGTTGTAGACCAATTATGTACCCTGAATCTGGTGTATAGGCATCCAGAAATTTGAAAGTGAGCTTTAAGTAAATAAATCCAGCGACATATTTAGTCTATTTTTTAAATGCATCGAGCACATACACAAAAAATGAAGGAAAGGGAATTATTACTCAAGATCAGTGAGACAAATGCACTTTTTTCTTTTGTCAATGGAACAAATCTATTGGCACAAAGTAATATCCTTCTGGTTTTGCATTATTTACACAACTTGTTCATACAGAAACAAATTATCATTTATTAAATTGAAAAATACATCCAGGAATTTAACCTATAAATCTTTGACATATTAAGATATATCACGCTTTGTAATAACTGTAAGAGTTGCAAAAAATTATAATATTTAAAGTGATGCAGTGTCCACGCGTCTATTCAAACATCTAATGCTATGTCGAGGCGTTAATGGAAACGAGAAGTAAAATATGATGGACAAAGTCGAAGACCTTGTTAATGTCTATAAAGAAGACATCCGTTGGTCACCGTCGTTATAAATTATATATATATATATATATATATATATATATATATACATATATTTCAGGACTTAAACACACTTACTTGTGTTCGACAGCTCTGTTTCGTAAGGGCCCCTACGGGCCCTCACTCGTCAGGAACACTAGTAGGGGCCCTTACGAAACAGAGCTGTCGAACACAAGTAAGTGTGTTAAAGTCCTGAAATATATGTATTACAGCTCCTTGTATTAGTTTAGCACTTTAAAACCCCATGGTTTTGTAACAATCTGGATATATATATATATATATATATATATATATATATTATATATATATATATATATATATATATATATATATGTCTGATGCGAATGTCGGTCAACGGCGATATATGGAAGACGGTCACTTTTAGACAATTATTAATTATGTAACAAACAAATGTTTCGGGAAACTGATTAAATCATGAAAGATTGGTCTTGATAAAACTTGAGGTACAAACAGTATCTGCAAATGCCTTCCTTTCAAATTCAGTCTTAAAACTGTACCTCTTTCCTGTCAAATAAATATAAACCGTTTCTGGATGTTATAGTTACGTGTATATATATATATATATATATATATATATATATATATATATATAAAGTTCAAATAAGAATTTTATAAAATTCAACATATCTGCTTGCAAGGTACTACTGTTCTTTGTAAAATGTCAATTTTAAAGTCAGATGATTGCATTAAATATTTAACAGTGCACACACCCTTTATTTTCCTGGAGATAAAAGGATTTAGTAGAAGTAAAAACTTTCCCACACACATCCCTACACAATCAATCCCCCCCCCCCCCCCACACACACACATACACACTCACCCCCCCCCCCCACACACACACATACACACTCACTCACACCCCCCCCCCCCCCCCCCCACACACACATACAAGCACACATGTCAGTAAATGTTAATGTTGTTTATTTTCAAACAGGCAATGCAGTGGGCTCGGAAATCTCTATCAGAGCTAAAGTACGTCAGGAATCCGCACTAAAAAGATTGTAACGCACCAGATTGTGCGACATTCAAAGCGGCACAAGACATATTTCAGTGGGAAAACAAGTACAGAACCTGAACATTAACTTGCTGTTGTTCATGTTCAGCGCAATTTCAGGAAAGTTGTACGAGAAACTAAGTTGCGGCCATCTACATTTATTTGTACCTCAGTACAAGAATCACGTGAAAAAACAGAAACGGTTATCCTTTGACCTCGCGAACCGGTGTCATGTTATTGCATATAACAGATATCATGGCATTGTTGAAAGTCTGAAAAAAAAACCACATGAGTAACCTCATTGACACACTAGTTGCTTGTTACCTGGGAGACCATAGCTTTTGCCATCAATGCTGTGTGCATGTACTCCTAACAGAAACTGGATGTGTAGTTGAACGCAATACCTCCCTAAAAGTATCTCCTTACTTTTTGTCAGGGGAGGATTTAGAATTATTTGTAAAGTGCTTGAATTATAGACTGGGAACCAACATTTTGAAAAGTATAGTACATCTTCAAAACACTCAGATATGTGAGGCTGTAAACAGAGCTATAAGCTATCATTGCCCAAAAACATCACATTTGCTAGGAACCCTGACGCACGTGTCCAATGCGCGATAAAACGATGGAACCGCGGGATCGGTCATGCCATTTATGATCAAGTGAAATACATAGGGACTTATCTGACAGCAGGCACAAAGGTAACACAGCAACAATAGGGTTTGTCTGAAGTAGAACAGCAGATTAAAAAAATAACTGGAAACCTGAAGCACGGATTCTCAGATGTGATAAGAAGAAACACCTCTTCAGACTGCATGATCAAAAACAGAATGATTACTACCAGACAGCCATGATGATGCCGAACCCAGAGCACCTGTCACATCATGATTATGCATAAATAAAGTATATATATATATATATATATATATATATATATATTCTCATACACATTTATGTATGTATACATGAATGTATGTAGGACTATGAGTGTGAAATTTATGTATGTAATAATAAATATATGTGTAAATATTTACACAAAAATAAGTATTCGTGAACACGCATGTTCATATATTTATTTATTCATGTGTCAGTTAACTGGAGAGAAATATTTTATTGAGTTCAGCAGATTAATATTTATTTTAAGATGGTAGCTTGGTTAGTTCATTGAATGTTCATTCACAGTTTAATTTACAGGCAGACAGACGGACAGACAAACGAACGACAGACCGTCGGGTGGGTGGGTTTGGGCCCGACTGACTTACGGACGACGGACAAAAATAAAAAGACAGCCAGACTGACAGACAATCAAGACCTTGTACAGATATTTGAAGTTCCAAGTTATTCTTTAATAATGCACTTCAGTTCCTACTGTGTCAGTTCAGTGAAACACAAGTTGAATTCAATTACGGCAGTGGGAGTCTGCACACACAGTCACATCTAGCCAGCTATCAGGATATATAAATATAGTCTAATACTTTGTGCTCCTCCAAAATTTTATGAACTGAGCTGATTTGCTTTGCATTCAGACGAAAAAATGCACCAGTCATATTTTCCCACCAATCATAAACAATTATTTTGACATACCAGCTCCCAGCCAGTGTTGACATACAATGTATCAACTGTGAATGTATCAGTTTAGTAGGCTGAAGATCCAGGGCTCTCAGGTTTTATTTATAAACGTTGGAAATTGTTACACATGTAATACTTATCTTGCTGCCTTTTTCACAGCTCTAATAAAAATTAATGTTTTCACTAAAGACAGCACTTGTCCACACACTGTGCAGCAGACAAGATCATCTCCAGTGATGTGCTCCCTTCTTCTCCAATTTTAAAATGACCCTTGTTCACCCCCCCCCCCCCCCGCCCCAAGTTTTATTATTATGACGGCTATACCTGGCCCATAAAATAAAAACAACAAAAAACATGTATATAATTAAGTCGCTGCATCTTCACCTTTATTGTTATTTCCATATTACTAATTTTCCTAAGAAAAACTTGATGTCGGTCAGGCCTTTTATGATCAAGTGAAATACATAAGGGCTAATCTGACAGCAGGCAACCTAACAACTACAGGGTTTGTCTGAAGTAGACAAGCTTTGAACAAATAAAACATGAAACCTGAAGCAGAGATCCCCAGAAGTAATAAGAAGAAACATCTCTTTAGACTGCATGATGGAAAACAAAATGATTACTACCAGACAGCCATGATGATGCCGAACCAAGAGCAACGGCCACACACCCTCATATCTAGCCAGCCGTCGGGATACATAAATATAGTCTAGTGCTTTGTGCTCTTCAATAATTTTATGAACTGAGCTGATTTGTTTAGCATTCAGATAAAAAAATGCACCAGTCAAGTTTTTCCACCAATCACAAGCAATTGTTTTGAGATACCAGCTCCTAGACAGTGTTGACATACAATGTATCAACTGTGCATGTTTCAACTGTGCATTTTTCGATTTTGCAGGCTGAAGATCCAGCGCTCTCAAGTTCTATTTATAAACATTTGAATTCGTTACACATGTAACAATTAGGCCAAAATAAAAAAAAAGGTATGGTTCTCAGGCACTTTTTTCAGAAATCAATGCGGGCGGGCGCTTTATTTATTTTAAATTTTTTGGTATGTTTCGATAAAAATGTCAAATGATAAGGGAAAAGCATGAAAATAACAGTTTTATTTAGCTAAATAAGTAAAAGCACTACAAAACAAAGGAAATTGTATGGTTTTATCTTCTTGAAAGAAATGTCGGAGCGGCAGCAGCTCAAAATCGGAAAGTTTTTTTTAAAATCAAAATAAAAATATTTGATGCGGGGGTTTAAAATTGATGCGGGCGGTGCCTGACAACCATACCTTTAATTTTTTTGGCCTTTTCTAGCTTGCTTTTTCACAGCTGTAATAAAAATCAACGTAGTCAGGACAAGACAGCACTTGTGCACACACTGTGCAGTAGACAAGATCATCTCCAGTTGTGTGATCCCTGATGATGACCCCTATAATAGTATTCAACCCCCCCCCCCCCCCCCAAAGTTTCATTTTTATTTGGGCTATACCTGGCTCATTAAAAAATAACAACAAAAAACTTAAGCTAAAAATTACAGTATAAATTACAAGAAATTTTAAATAGAAAAATTAAAATTTTATTACAATTTAAATACACAAGGAGGAGTATGACTGCCACTGCAGATCCCCGGGAATTTGCAGTGTCCTCTCCATATTAACACTGGGTTTCCATGGTCATTGATCTATGTTGATACATAGAGATGTATGACAAAGATGGCTAATTTCTATTCCATCTGGAATTTTGTCAGTTTTTTGGGTCGCCATGAACATTAATCGATGGACATGCATATGTCCCCTCTTCCCGGGGAAGGGATTTCTGACTTTCCCCATACTGGGTCCTTCCCAATGATAGCCACAAACAGCAATTCCCTATAATACATGCTACCTCAGCACCTGGATGGCTCTTTTTCTAATGCGAGCCACAATTTTTGCAGGATAACCTCCTCCTCCTCCTCCTCGTCTCCATCTTTTGTGCTTAATATAACTGAGGTTATACTGTCTGTAGTCCTGTCGCTGGCCCAGTACTGGTCCTTAATGTTGATCGTGTGCTTCACAAATCCAGCCCACATTTGCTCTCTCTCTCTCTCTTTCTCTCTCTCTCTCTCTCTATATATATATATATGTGTGTGTGTGTGTGTGTGTATATATATATATACAATATATATGTATAGCAACAATTTATTAACGCATAAGTTCTCACCAAAGTAATTCCTTGTTTATCACTTTCCCCAGTGTAATAATGCTGTTGTTCGGCATGTATTTTATTTATTAAGTTATTTTTCTATCAGAATTTAAAAAAAAACAAATATACATATTTGCTTAGCGATGCATATTACGTAATCTTGGAATAATATAAAATAATGGTTAATTCGGTTATAATGCGATAATGTAACACAGTGTTATGTGTATATAGGGATTTATAACAACTGTATTTGCTGTAATATGCTTTATTAATATTAATATATTCTTGTACAAAATATAATAAAATTAACTTATAAACATAAATATATGTACCAGGCAAAGTTCGAAATTAACACGAATGCTATAGAATCCACACCATGAGACACGTTGGTTTGTGCCTGTCTGAACAACTGGGTGAAGCCATGTTGTTTTAAGTTTGTTATGAACGTTCTTGAGGAGTTGTGGTGTATCATACCGACGAAGATTTGTCAAGGTGTCAGGAACTTGATATTACATTCATAGAATGCGACAGAATTTAAAACCTACTTTGGGGTTAATATTCTAAATATTTGTGCTTGATTTATTTATACTGGTTTTATGATTGTTAATTATTCAGGATATCAATTTTAAATACCGTTTGTTAAAGCCGGTGACAAATGAATAGATTTGAATAGACTGAACTCTTATTCTTTTGTTTGCTTCAATAGTTCAACACCTTTTAATTTATATTCGGCAACTTTACCATAAATGTAAACCCATTCCATTTTAAATTTCTGTATATCCCGAAAGAAATACGGTATTTCGATTCAACTTTTCAAGACACATATACCCTAGTACTGTGTCTATTAAATTCTTGCAATAAAAAACTGGAATAAAGACAGTATTTCTTTTTAAAAATTAAAGCATATTAATATTATTTGCTTTTTTATTCTATAAAAGACTACAGGTTTATAGATTATCAAAAATCATAATACATCAAGAGAAAGCAATTTGCAACTTAGATTTTACGTAGGGTTATAGAAGAAAAGGGTCCTGAATTTTTTTACCGATCGGAAGACACCTTTAATAGAAATTTTACTGAGAATATTCTACAGCTTTAATTAAACAAAATAAGTTTATTCATTTCAAAATTTAGATATGAATTATTTTTCCCCGAGAAAACTCTAGAAATGCATCTTTATTTTTAAGAAATACCCATATATATATACGAGGAACAAATGTATTAGTTTCAGGTGAGATAGTTTTGGTCGAATTTGGCTGTTAGTTGAGGGAATGTAGGGAACATACTGGACACATGATTTATATTTCTCTGAACGGTGCCTTAAGTGAAACGATTTATGTCAAATTTGTTTGGTATTTTGACCAAACGTCTCTCTTTAAAGCATGAGCAGCACTGATAAAAAATGAGACTTTTAGCAAACGGATTGTGAATATTTATATGATGCTGATTTATGATTGATGTTCATCTTCAGGTCTTTAGTACAGATGCAGATAATTATGATGGTAAAGCACGTTGTCAGTGATAGAATCATTCGTCCTTGGACAGCTGCACAGACAAAGCATACTTGTCAGCCACACCGCCAATGGGGTCTGATGAACCATCAGAAACTGAACAATTAGCAGATGAATATTCACTAGAAGAACATCCTCACCTTAATCATCCCTTTTACACCTAGAAAAAGACAAGAATCAATTAAATATCCTGCATTTCTCTTTAATAGGCTGTCCTGTTCAATAAGAGGGGGTCATAGAATTAACTTTGACCTAACGGCCTTGGATGATAGAATCCTGTTTAATACCTCCAGCAAACAGAGCCGTTTGTAGGACGATATCTGTCGAGGAGTCCACCATGATGAAATGATATGGAATAACCTTAAACCGGGACATTTTATATAGTTTGAAGGTCTTCTATGATGGCCGAGAAGTATTTAATTGCTACTAAAAGCAAATCACTCAATGCCGTATCATCTACACTTTCTAAAATCAAACGCATATAGCAGGAACGGCCAGCCGGGTTTTCTAGACATTCCCGGGCGACATTTAAAGTATGGCTATCCCATTGAGGCAATTTTAGACTCGTGCTTCGAATGGCTTGTTCCGGTTGGCCCGTATGCTTTTGCATAATCGAACCCAGCCCCCAATTAATAATATAATAAGGACTCGTATGGGCATTGGACCGGACAATGGTCCAAAACTTATTTTAATTTTGTTCTTCATGAATACATGACAACGATTCTTCGGTCACGGCTAAAACCAGAGACAACAATACAATAAAATCTTCCTCTCAAAGCTGTATGTTTCTTTAGGTTAAGGAGACGCTAAAAACAATTTAGGCTGTTTCCCCATATGTTTTAAAATAGCGCGATGCTGAGGATAGTTTTCACGAATATCCCTGGATAAAACAAAAGCATTGGGAGGGGGTAAATTGAAAGGTGGCTCCCATTTGAGTACCAATAGTTTGGGTTGGAGTGTCTTCAGTTTGTGTTTCTTCAGTTTCTATTTTAGGGGCAGGGGTGGTTTGAGGCATAATAAGTTGAGTGGCTACATCAGAACGGCTAATCATTAATGTTTGGGTTTCAGTAGTTTGTACATCAGCCACCACAGGATCAGTTTGGCAGGTTGGTCCCTCATGGCAATAGGCTACTGGTCGGGGTGGAGGAGGCATGATGGGCCGATCTCCTACTTACAATTGCACAGATTTACATAATTGGGTAAAAAGGTATGTGTTTGAGTAGGGGACAGGCAATAGTTGGTTTCAATTTACTCAAACGGGGTTTAGAATTGGTTTGGGGGAGGGTTTAGGAGATGGCCGAGCTGCAGGACTAGTACTGGGTCCTGGTAGAGGTGAAACGGGCGTCGTGTTTTGAGCAGGGCGCGTATCTTTTAATAATTTATTTAAATCTTTGGATTTTTCGGTTCTTGAGAAGGCATTTTCATACGCATCCCTTGATGATTGATAAAGACATAAACCATAGCTGCATGCATAGTACCAATTAATTGAGGCGGACTAGGAGCGGGTGAAGCCATATGAGTTTTGGATGTTTTTTTCAGTGACAATTTGCTTTTGAAGGGACCTCCTTTAGTACTAGTTTTAGATAAAGGGCTAAAACCTGCAAAGGTCACCGGAGTTTGATCGGTGGGCAAAGGTTTTTACTTGTTTATTTCAATTCTTTCCCTTTAGTCAGTGCCTTTTCTTTGAATTCTTTTCTTTTAGTCAGTACTTCTTTGAATTCTTTTCTTTTAGTCACTGCTTTTCCTTTCAATTTCTTCCATTTAGTTAAAACTTGCCCTTTTACTTTTTAAGCTTTAGCTAATGCTTTTCCTTTAAGATTTTCCCCTTTGGCTAAAACTTTTCCTTATAGTTTAGTAGCTTTTTCTAAAGCTGTGCTTTGGAGTTTCTTACCGGTAGCAACGGCTTGCCCTTTTAATTTAGTAGCTTTTTCAAGAGCTTTTCCTTCGAGTTTAGTAGCTTGTGCCTCGACTTGCCGATTACTTTATTACCGGTTGCAACGGCTTTTCATTTCAATTTAGCAGCCTCTTAGTAACTTGTCTTTTAATTTTTTCCCAGTTGCAACGGCTTTCCTTTCAATAAAGCATCTTTTTCAAGCGCCTGGCCTTTCTCAATGATTCAAACAAAGAAAAGTTCCTACTAAAAAAAAAAACCTTCAGCTCCACCAACGTTAGACTGGTACCCCCGCTCTATTATGTCACCGCTGCTCTAGGCCAATCATAGAGACGGGCGTACAACGCCATCTTTTGTACTCTCGGCAGACCGGTTCAAACTCCAGTATGTATTAAATATGATAAAAATAAGCATTTCGTTTGCTCAGAGAAATTACCTAAAGTTGGCTGTACATTAAGTGTGACATTAATGATTAGATTAATAGCTATTACTTATAAATCCCTGCACGTACAGTGGAATATCAAAAATTCAGTATATCGTATTATCTATACATCCATCATTCAAATTTTGTGCAACAACTCATTTTTCAATATTTGAAAACTAGAAATAACTAAAGAAAGTTATTTTATCAGAAATCTTCACGGATAATCAACTAGGATCGCTTGAACGTCCATGACAACCGGTATGAGCGTGCATACTGGAGTTGGAACCAGTCTACAGGTAAGTCAGGAGTTGCAACTGGGAGTACTTAAGATGGCGTTGTACGCCTGTCTCTATGCTTGGCTGAGTGCCATAATAGAGCAGGGTACCAGTCTACACCAACGTCTGCTTAAGGCACACCCCAAAAACCAAAACGCCCGGCCCCAGCTCCTCCTACTAGTGCCAAGAAAAGTGTTCCTTTTTATGCCAATAAACCCTTACCCCCTACGCCCTCTCGTCCTTCAGTGCGCCAAAGGATAAGCCAATTTACTGCACCCACTCGGCAACGTATTTCTAGCGCGGGGCGGTCGAGCTCGAAGTGCGGGCCAAAGTTTTAGACAAACAGGTAGCCGTGTAAGATCTTTGATTTGAAAACAAAAAACCAGTTATCAAGCCAAAAGGCAAATGGCACGAATGAAAACAGATTATCGAAAATATAGTAATATGCCTAGACGTTTTTCTAGAATAATACAATCTTAAAAAAATTAAAATCTGATTTTTCTAAAAAAATTAAAGGTTTTAAAAAAGCTTATTAAAACAAAACGAGGAATATCTCGTTTGAAAAAAAGATCTCTTGATAAATATTCTTGATAAAAATTTAGTAATAATGATATGCAAAATTATAAGATTAAAAAAACAGTGAAATCTTGTAAAAAAGATGAAGGGGAAAAAATAGGTTGAAAGATACTGTAAAAAGTAAAACTCAATGCTGCTAAATTAAAAGCAAAACAATTCTAAAATTGCTAAAGGGGAAAAAAGCAGCTGAAATCACAGCTCAATCTAAAAATCAAGTGAATAATAGTAGTACATATATATTTATTTCACAAATGTGTAAGAATTATCTCACGAGGATATAAGGGTTTATCTCACAAATTTGTAATAATTATCAAGGGGTTTTCTCACAAATTTGTAAGAATTATCTCACAAGGGGAAAAACGGCCACTAGGGGGCGATGCGGGTGCCGAGTCCATCTGGGCCGACATGTTACGTCACTGGATCTTTTTTTTTTTTTTGGGGGGGGGGGGGTTAATAGGACTATTTTAAGGCTTAAGAAGTAACAGTCAGTTCGTCGAGTCAGGGTCCAAGGGGACGGTTTTGTTTCCTTTTTTGGGGGGGGGGGATTTTTTTTTCTTCTATTGGATACACATTTTTTCTTTCACTTATTTTCTTTCATGCATACATTCTGCTTTTTCATACTTTTAATGTGTTGCCTTCATTTCATCCAAAGTTTAAAAAGTTTAATTCAAAACATAAAGATTTAAAACAGTGAATTACAATAAGAAAATCTGGTTTTAAATTTATACAACAGAACATGTGAACATTAATAATTTAAAACACACTAAATAACAATAGGAAAAACTTGTAATAAATTTAAATATATAAATGGAACATGTGAACATTACACCGAACAAGAACATATTTACATGTATAATATATTTACATTGAGTATTCACAGTAGTAGTGTATATACATTTAGATGCCAAAATAATCCGGTTTATCTGCCACTCGTGGGTGCAAAAAGGTCAAATCCGCAATAACTGCCACTTTAGTTTGCTAGTTCCATAAGGGTAATGGTTAAGCCATTTATCTGTCAGGTTTATCTGCCACTTTTACTACCAATCCGGTTTATCTGCCACTTTTTGATTAATCCGGTTTATCTGCCACTCATTAATAAACATACTTATAGTATGTTAATTACTTTCATTCAGTGCATACATCATTCATACTAAGAACTTCACAAGTCAAGTAATGGAATATATAACATAATTTATTCCAAAAAATCCTAAAGAGCTAAAATATGTACGTGTCTGTATGCCAAAGTTTTCTTCTTATGTCTAGATATGTAATGCAGGATCCTGTGAGTATGTAATGTTATGTTTTGTAGGTGTAGCTAGCTAAATGTGAAGTGTAAAACCGCAAAAACTTAAAGGAGGGTAACTTAAGAGAAAAAGGACTTACACTAAATATCACAGGTACTTTGACGGCACAACGCAACAGTTCAATTCAACGAAACAGTTCTTTATCGAAAATTGAAATCAATGTAGATTCTGTCTCTGTCGTGAAACTCGTACTGGCTTATCTCCACAGTCTCTGTATTAGATATTAAATCCAATACCATCATTATGGCTCTGAGTGGAGTTGAGCTCAGACCATCGGTAAGCGAATCCTCATCTGAGGAAATGTTCATGCGTCGGCATCTGTCACACTCTCCATTAGTGCAGCACAGGCACTCAGGAGAATCAAGCGGTCTGCCGGACAGCCCATTAGATCCATGTACTGGTACAAGAACCGCCGGACTTCCCTGACCCTTTGCCGCATCGTTAGTTCTTGCAGTTGAGGTATCGTACGATGGGACTGGCGCCCTATGCGAATATAGTCTTGGAGACTTAGACGTACTGTAGATCGAATCGGCAATGCGGTCATATTCGCATTCTGCTGCTGTGTTCTGCTGGATTGTTGCTGGTGAAGACAAACATAGTTGCCGTCTGCTGGTGCCGGTAGAGCTGGTGCTGGTGCCGGTGCCGGTAGAGCTGGTGCTGATACCATCGGTTCTTCGGCGATACACGGCAGGTTTGTCCGGGTACGGCCAACTTTTACGGCGTCGTGCCGTGCGGGAACGCCCCGGAGGAGGGGGCGTGGGTGGGGTAGTGGGGGAAGGGGTGGTGTAGCAGGACGGAAGTGGGGGTGTAGCTGGAGCTGGGGTAAGGGTCCCAGGGGCACCGGCGTGAAGCCCGGTCGGACTATGTAGCCCGTCGGACGAACAGGCCGGGGCACTCGTGGGCAGGGGTACACAAGGTGGGGGGGGGGGGGGGGGGGAGGGGGAACAGGGAGGGCTGTTGAATTTAATGTGGGACGAAAAGTCCTGACTAGGTGGGCTGGTACTGGGTAGGGGGGAGGAGGGGGGGGGGGGCATACCCGGACTCACCTGCAGCGGCATCACCTTGGGTGGAGGTGGTGCTGGTCGGCGAGGTATCAGTGGACGCGGTTCCATGGAGCAGGGCTGCAGCAAATTCTTGGTATCGTCTATAGGTCTCTTGTTGCACCGCTCTGGCTTGTTCATCAGAGATAGTACTGGGGCTGCACAGGCTGTACTCGCTGAAGGTGGTGGTGGTAGTGGTGGGGCCACACGGCGAAGCGGGCCGTGTTCCCCCTGCAACACCGTGTCTACGATCTGCGCTTTGGTCTTGGAAGGAGCTTCCTCCAACAGGAAATCTAATCTTCGGTTAGATTGCATGGTGCCTCAACCCGGACGGTCCGCAGCTTCCTCTTCAGACTTTTGGCTTGCCACCATAATTTCACTCGCTGCAAAATCCCCATACTGCATAACAACAAGTGATTTGACTTAGATCAGTGATTGCTATACACAGGTATGCATTATGAGTCTTGTTTGACTTGACAGGCTTGGCTGGCTTGAAAAGCTGGCGACTGGTTGGCTGGTAGGTTGGAATAGCGGCTGACTTGACTTGGAAACTGGCTTGAAGCTGGCTGAAACACGTGGTGACGATTCAAGAATCGAGACGGGTGTGTCGAATGTTCCAGAAGGGGGTTTAAATAATGGTAGCTTTAAAATGGGAATTAGGTAGTGCAGGATAGGTTTAGTAACCTATTAGCCAATCAGAGACAAGGTCAAACGGTAGAACACCCCCATGCGAGAATGTATTCGTCCCCAAGTTCATTCAAAGTCGAATGTTCTAGAATCACGTATACCGGAAGTATAATACAAAATCTTTTAAAATACAACTTAAAATTAAAATTTTTATAAAATTTGCATTGAAACGGCATAGCATATTTTTTGGCTTTTATATTTTATCATTTTTATGTTTATAAGTCCCTTACTTATTGCAAAACACTTAAAATAAGGTACCGGAAGTACCGTGCGCAAATTACTATATACAGTCTAAATGAAGCGGGTACCGGAAAAACTTGACACATTCATAGGTTAACGGCTACTAAACCAATAGCTAATCTCACTAAACTTCCTGTAACGATTCCAGCGTATAAACCACTGACGAAAATATTCATCAGAGCTTTTTCTAGTCAAGCTTTATTATCCGTTTTGATTCCTGTTTTAGAGTCTTCTTCTTCTTCTTCCAAGTCATCCTCTGAATCATAATCATGTTCCAATGATATTTCTTGCCACTTGTTTTTATTCAGTCTAGCTCGTTTCTGTGCCATACGTGAATTACAGTTACAAACTGTAAATATCCGGTACGGATCAGCAGGGTTGATCTCGCTTTGTGTGGCGATATGCGCCATGATCACTCGCAGGAACCTCTCTTGGTACTTGTCACCTAATACCCCATCAATGAAATGGATCATACTTTCTGCCGAGAAAGATTTTCTTTGTGCTGGTAGGATATGCGAGTCGAAGACCCAATAGACTTGATGTATGAACTCGAAACAGGCAAATGTTTTGTTGTACACCCATTGGAAGCGCTCCCTGTTTGGTTGTATCACATCAAACACTTCAACGGTTTCTTTAGGTATAGCCGCATCGTAACTCTCTCTATCTTCTACATGCGGCTTGTACAATTTACGTTCTTTACCGTTTTCTTGATCGTTCAGGAAAACTTCTTTCATTTGCCCCAAAGTATTTTTGTCGAACAAGTACCGAGCCACACAGGACGAGATAATAATACCTTGCCAACCAAATTGTTGATGTTCAGGTGCTTGAATCGTCCAGTTTTCTGCAAAGATGATCTTGGTGGAAGGAATAGAACTCATACTTCCCGTAGTCAGATCAATGGCATATTCATACTGAACGATCATAATGGTAGATTTGTATTCTGGCATGAATTGTCCCACTTCTAATCTAGCTCTCCATACCCCGTCTGCAGGAACTTCTGCCGGATCATTTAGGTACAGGGTATCATTGGCGTTGTTCAGATAAGCCAAAATGTGACATCTTTTGTTCAAATGTTTGTCTGGGATACGGACGTAAGGTACATCATCAGTGTAATTTCTGCTACTATATTCGTCCCGGTCTTCTTTCACGATGTACAGCAAAGACAGCAAAGCCCCTTCACCGAAACGATGATCTCGCATGGTTTTCCATATAGTATCTTGGATTTTCTTTAACCCCAGCAGAGCTTTCTCCATGTAGTTTTTATGATTGAAGAAAACTTAATCATAGCTCCAAAAGTCCAGATCACCCACATATTTTTTCAATTCAGACATGTCATAAGGGAGTTTATCTTTCCGTTTGGTTTTTCTCATTTCATCTAGCGGGCAAGTCGTTTCCTCCACCTTGGTGCTCGTCTCAATCTCCATATCACTGGTTTCTTCTTCTTTCACTTCAATTTCTTTTCCCTCATCAGATTCCATGTCACTGGTTTCTTCTTCTTTTACTTCAATTTCTTGCCCCACATCCGGTACTGTTATACCTTGGAACACCTTGTCTAATGGGCTAGGGCGTATTTGCGACCCTTGCATCCATTCAGCAGCTTCAGCTAATTCTTTTTCTGTTGGCCCGTCTGCTGCTAATAAAGGTTTACTTTCATCATCAGAAGCCATGATGTCTGCTGCTAATAAAGGTTTACTTTCATCATCAGAAGCCATGGTGTTTGCTGCTAAAGGTTTACTTTTATTATCAGAAGCTATGATAATAAATGGCCGAAATAATAAAAGACCTTCTTCCAGGTCTTTATTTTTCTTCTTGGCGGCACACAATCTCTGACCCATGAACTGGTAAAGTGTGCTGGCTAATTAAAAAACCCGGCTTTTATGCCCTTTCAAACCGGAAGTGCTGTACGCAAACTCACTTGGTTACAAGCCAGCTGGCAGGCAGCCAGCTGACTTAGTCAACTGGCATGGAGCCATACCGGAAGTAGCTGACATATTCTCATTCAAGGTCAGCTATTTATAGCGCGGTCTACGTGAATGATTTCATTCATAAGTATGAAGCCTTATACGGTCAAGGAAAAAGCCCGTTCCTATTTTAGGAAATTCAAGAAGAAGGGTGTGGTGTTACAAGTGCAACCAGACTTGAAGAAATTAAAAGACGAGAAACCTTATGATGCCATGTATGCTATTTTTGAACCATTGTTGGAAGAATGGAAAAGAAGTCAAGATAATTCATATTTACAAGTAAATATGACAACTCCAGAATTAAACAATAAAGCCTTTAATACCAAGTGGTTAAGAAATCAAGATAAGACCTTGGAATATATCATGACACAAGAGGAAAAAACTTTAAACAGTAATGAAAATTTTCATTTGACTGAAGATTTTGAAATGGAATTAAAATCCGTAGAAGTACCAGAATCAGTAGGAGGAACCACCGACGGTAATTTTCAACAGCAGTGTCCCAGAACGTATTTAGACCCGGCAGTTATTTCCTGGCATTTTAATCACGACGATTGTTTTATCGCCTGTTGTGTTTTAATGGATTGGGTTATAGATAAAAAATTACCCATACGCTGGCGTAAACGTAAATTAACTAAAACAAAAATAGATTATTTGAAAAAAGAAATCCACCGTATAAAAATAGAAACAGAAATTTATACCGGGCGTGTTACAATTAAACACATGTTTGAAATTGCGAAAGCTTTTCCGGAACGTAATATATTAGTATTTCAAGGATATGAAAAAGATATAATGTTTAGTTCTAAAAATTGGGATTAAAAAAAATCAACTATATTTATTATGGTACGGGGATCTCATGCGTGGGGGATTTTAAAAATTAAATCACATTTGAATATCCGCAATAATTTTTGTTTTATGTGTTTTAAATCATATAAAAACGTACACATATGTATCGATACTTGTAAAATGTGCGGGTTTAGTCCACCTTGTAATTATACAAAAGAAAATACGATACTAGGATGTGACGATTGTAATTGGCACGGGTTTTTTAATGAACAATGTTTTCAAAATCATAAAATGATAACTCCTAAAGGACCACCCATGTGTGAAAAAAGACGCGTGTGTGTGAAATGTAACACAGTTTCATGCACTACACGACACGTGTGTGGAGAATACACGTATAAAATATGTTACGGGAAAGCACAAGCGGGAGGATTTCATTCGTGTTATATGCAACCGCTAAAAGAAAAAGCCGTCAGTAAAAAACCACACCCTTTTATTTTTTGGGACACGGAATGTACACAATCAGAAAAAGACGGAAACGGATTAAGTATACATACTGTAAATGCCGTAGTGGCTCATTACGTGTGTGACAGTTGTTTAGGGTATTGTGAAGCTGCACATGTTTTAAAAAGAAAATGGCAGGACTGTAAATGTTCACGACATCAATTTGAAAAGCATACACATTTTTTCGATTGGTTATTTGGTTCAGTATTAACACGGACAAAGAAAAAACCTATTTGTTTCGCTCATAATTTCGGAGGATACGACGGGTTTTTTTTACAACAATATTTAATTTCTAAAGGTTGGTTTGCTTCTTCTTTAATTACACGGGGATTAAGAATTATTTCTTTAACTGTACGAGATGTACAATTTAAAGATAGTTTAAATTTAATACCAATCGGATTAGCACGGTTTCCCAAAGCTTTTTGAAACGAGGAATTAAAAAAAGGATTTTTTCCTTATATTTTTAACACTAAAGAAAATAAAAATTATTTCGGTTTCATGCCACCTAAAGATTCGTTTAAACAAGCCGGAAATGCAGATTTCGAATATTGGTACGAACAAAAAATAAAAGAGGGATACATGTGGGATCACCGCCAGGAATTATTCGAATATTGTAACAGTGATGTAGAATTATTAAAACAAGGGTGTTTAAAATTCCGGGAAATGTACATGAAAAAAGCTAATTTTGATTTATTTCAATATAACATGACATTAGCTTCAGCATGTATGATGGATTTCAGATTAAATTATTTACAGGAAAATCAAATCGCCATGATTCCTCCACAAATTTCACGAGTGCATTTATCACAAATGGCAGAATATTGGTTAACAGATATGCAGAAAGATTCATTGTTTTACATACACCGGGGGTAGCGATAACTGGAACGGAAAAGAATGCCAAATTCAATTAATTAACGGGAAATACGTTTCTGTGGACGGATACTGCCCTGAAACTCATACCGTGTATGAATTCAACGGATGTGTGTGGCACGGGTGCCCGCTTTGTACTTCCCTGGAAGGTAAAGTCCCAAATTCAGATATACCTAATTTTGTGGCTTTCATAAAACAAAAAAAAATAAAGAAAAGGATTTGAGAGATTCGGGGTATAACGTAATGAGTATCTGGGAACATGAATACGAATGTTCAAAAACGAACATTTCGCTTATACAGAGACTCCAGCCTCGTGAAGCATTTTTTGGAGGAAGGACAAATGCCGTGACCTTGTACAAATCTATTCAACCAGGAGAACGTATTGATTACTATGACGTGACGTCCTTGTACCCGTTCGTACAAAAAACAAACAAGTACCCCGTAGGTGAACCGGAAGTTATCATGCGACCAGAGGAAAAAGATTTAAAAAACTCACCTGGGGGAATCGTGTGCGGGAAATTCTTACCGCCCCGTCACTTGTTCCACCCCGTATTACCGTACAGAGCTTGCGGAAAACTCATGTTCCCTTTATGCCGGACCTGTGCCGAAACATTGAACCAAAGAGAACCATGCCAGCACAGTGAAAACGAACGGTCCTCAAGGCCAAAACACACTGGCGCGGGCGGCACGCGGGCGGCAAGCGGTCACGCGGCAGGTACGCGGCAGATTTAAAACACACTCGCGCGGGCGGCACGCGGGCGGCAAGCGGCAATTCCATTTCGAGTGGAAGACCTCGGTGAAGGTCATATATTCCAAAGAATATTTTTCCTACATACATAAGATAGGAAGGATGAACAACAGTCCGGAGCCTGAATCAAGTGATGAGGATGACATACTTCTACCATATCTAATCCGATTAAAATCTATGCAGAAAAGGAAAAGAAGATGGTGGGTCCATGACATTCTTGATAAAAGAAAGAAATATGGCGAATACCATCGTTTAGTGAAAGAGCTGGAGCTTGATGGGGAGAGGTTTCAACAATATTTTAGATTGTCGAGCATGCAGTTTGCACATATTCTGGATGTTGTTGGTCCTCACCTTGCCAAAAGAAACACAAACTTCAGGCAGGCTATACCACCCCCACGCGGCAAGCGCGCGGCAAGCGGCAAAAATCGCTCCGGGAGCGATCGCAGAAACTCGCCGCGTGGCCGCCTGCGTGCCGCACGCTTGCCTCACGCGCCAGTGTGTTTTGTCATAAGTCATATATAGGGAAGCGATTTTAGCCGCTTTGCCGCCCGCGTGCCGCCCGCGCCAGTGTGTTTTGGCCTTCAGTGGGATCGTGGTGCTTGCCTGAAGTATTGAAAGCTTTAGAAAAAGGGTACACGCTGATAGAAGGCTACGAAATGTGGAGCTGGCCAGAATTGGAAAATATATTCGAACCCTATATCAATAAATGGTACCAAGAAAAAACCCAAGCGTCCGGTTGGCCTAGCGATCATCAAGAAGAACGGCGAGAATACATCAAAGAATTAGAAAAACAAAACATCCCAGTGGATCCCGATAAAATCGCTCATAACCCGGCATTACGATTCGTAGCGAAACAAGCCTTGAATACACTATGGGGGAAATTCGGACAGAGAGATGGGATGGCACAGAAAATACAAGTCAATAATTACGACGATCTAGTACAAGTTTTAGAAGATCCAATCAACTAAGTGTGTGAAATTATTAATTTAGGCGAACAAGTCTTGCAAGTCGAATACAAACGAAAAGGAGAAGATTACGGTCTGGGTGAAACAAATAACGCGGCAGTGGCCGCATTTACTACTTGTTACGGTCGGATGGTATTGTATGATATTTTAGATGAGTTAAAAGAACGCGCATTATATTTTGATATGGACTCTGTGATTTTTATTACAGGTCCCAATGACGTGCCCTTGAAAAAAGGTTCTTTACTAGGTGATTTAACAGATGAATTAAATGTGGGATATATAACGGATTTTATTAGTGGGGGACCTAAAAAGTACGGGTACCTGGGATACGACGGGAAAGGAAATCCCATGAAATGTCAAAAAGCTCGAGGGTTTCAAATTCATAGTAGAATTGATTTTCACGATTTGAAAAAAATGGTCGATGCTTTAATCGGACAAAAAGAACAAGAACCTATTAACGTCCCTATCGAGTTTCATGTAGTCAGGGATAAACAAGGGCGCGTCAAATCAAAACAAATGGATAAAATGTATGTGGCCGTATACGAAAAACGTCGCTTTTGGCAAGAAGGAGATGCTGGAGATAAGTATACGACATTTCCATATGGTTACCAATAAAAGCTGTGTATATAAGTCAATGTATTTATTTGTTTCTATCTAATTATGGCTGATATACCATGGTATAAATTCAAACATCCTTTTACTATGTTAGTAGCGGGGCCTACTTCTTCCGGGAAAACCGTTTGGGTCACGAAATTATTATATAATATGAATAAAATGATATCTCCACCCCCTGAACGTATCCTTTGGTGTTATGCCGAAAAACAACCCATTTATTCTCAATTAAAAGAAACGTTTGGTGATAAAATTTTTTTCGAAGAAGGGTTACCGGCACGTAATATAAAAGCCGACACGTTATTGATAATCGATGATTTGATGCGTGAGAGTGGAGCGGAAACTGCAAAAATATTTGAAAAAGGAAGTCACCACCGAAACATTTCCATTATCTTTATCGTACAAAATTTATTCCACGAAAAAAAAGAACGGAACATATCTTTAAATTCTCATTATATCGTGTTATTAAAAAATCCCCGAGACCGATTACAATTCGAAGTTTTAGCCCGGCAAATGTTCCCGACTAAAGCTAAAGAATTACGAGACGTGTACGACGACGCCACAAAAGAACCGCACGCTTATTTGTTATTGGATTTTACACAAAAGTGTCCAGACGAATACAGGCTCAGAACTTTAATTTTTCCAGGGGAAGAACACGTATACTATAACATTTAAAATATGCCTATTCCCATTATTGCCGTAGCCATTTGAAATTTTAATTGATTTAGCTATTAAATACGGGTTAAACGAATTGATTAAATTCATACAATGGAAAATAGCCGGAGAACCATCACCTGACCCTTTCGTACGAACGTCATGGTTACAATACCATGCAAATTACCGCGCCTTCTGGCCACCTACAGATTCTTTTGTTTTTAGTTTCACGATTTATACACACGAGGGCCAAAAACAACAGGATTTTTAAAAACTAAATTACGGTACGTAATAAATAAAAAAGGATATTATGAAATTCAATTTGTACACGAAAGGGTGAAAAATTTATGGGGGCGGGCTCAAACGGAAAATAAACCGGGACGTAAAATTTTTTTGAATGCTGAAGAAACACAAGAAGTTTTATCTTGGTTTAACAGAAGCGGAATAGTACAACAATGGATAAAAGTGAATACTTTATTTTTAATTTATTTACATTTTCCATGGACGTTATGGGCCGAAGCTATTACAGACGAACCGGAAGATCTAGCCGCCGGTGAAAAGTATAAAGAAAAATGGGCCGACAGAGATCCTCGATGGCAATTGATTTATGACCGGTATAATAAAAAAGGTAAAGATTATAATGCATATCATAAAACTATAAACGGACAACTTTAAATGAAAGTAGATATTCCATTACCGTTTTTTGAATTGAGTACAAAAGGGTTTATGACTCAAGGAAAACAAGTACCGTGTTTAACACGGGACCTCACTTCCCGGGAATTCCTGGAAGTAGGAAGAAGATTATGGTGGCATCCTCATTTCGCTGAACGATCAGACGAATATGAATTTTATAATATCCGGCACAAGTTTATGACATTATTAACAGAAGACGAATTTATGCAAGGTACACCTTTTCAAGGTCATACCAATTTACAAGATTTCGGTATCAGACCCGTGCCGGCAATATGGTCCGGAAACCGTATTACTCATTACGGATGGGAATACAGGAAGATAGGTCATTGGTTACGTGTAAAAGACGTGGGAAAGCCCCGCCCTCCCTCATACATGAAAGACTATTCATGGTACAAACAAAAAGTTCACGAAAAACATATAGAAATGGGAAAAGATATGCAAATGGAATTACAAAAAAGAATTATCGATTTATGGAAACCTGTTTGGTGGAAAATCAACGGTCCCGATGCACCAGGATACGAAAACATAAACGAAGGTGAACCGTTCTGGGGAATAAATTTTAAAAATCACGGAAACGGAGGAGAATTACCCATGCCCCATTATTATCACCCTCCACATTTACGTACACGTTTATTGGAATAACGAGAAGAATTCGGGTACGATGCAAAAATGTTAAAATCAATTATTCAAATGACTAGACCGAAAAGTAAATCATACAAATATTTTAAAGAACTCGAACCTTGCAGTGAAATGGCTTGGTATTTACTCGACCCGGAAAGAAATCCCGAAAAAATGTATCCTTTAGCTATCACACCTCCATCTCCCACAACTAAAAAACCAACAACACCGGCAGCGTTTACTGAGCAGGGTAGAATTATTTTAAAACATATTCTTACAGACGAAACAGTTACTTTAGATACTTCTAAAAGTCCTTGGTATAAATATTTTAATTTATCGAAACTTTTACCTTACAAAGCTAAATACATGAAAGTTAAAAAATATGAATTGGATTTAAAATTATTTCACGATTACGAAAAAATAGCCGTGGCAGATTTAGATGTTTTAAAAAAAGCCGTGGGAGACGATAATTTTATCGGGTCCCCTGATTGGGATCCTTTAAATTCACCGCACGATATTCCCGAACTGTATCCTTCCTGGGAAAAAATGCAGCAATTGGAACGTCAAGTATGGTTAAACGAACAAGAAATAAAATTAGCTCAAGAAGCTTTGATTCAAGTCAACCGGTTTTTCCGAAAATATCAATTCGAAGACGATGATGAAAAAGTGCAAACTACTACAAAAGCAAAAAAATGGGCTAGATTATATAAGAAAATGAATAATTGGTTAGAAGAATTATGGAAATTTGAAAAAGATGTTTATTTAGTAGCGGGGTATCCCGAACCCGGGTTCTGGAAAAAACCTGTGGTCCAACAAATACCTGATTTAGAATATTGGAAAAACCAGGAAAAAGATTTAAATAAAAAATTTCTTACGAAAGTCGCGGCTTTAGCACACGCAAAAAATAAAGCTTGGGATTGGTCAAAATACAGAGATCCTTGGTTTTATATCCGAGAAGAACATTTACGGGCTAATGATATAATGAGTCAAAAAATCCGTGTCCGGGAAAGAATCGATGAAATGGAAGACACTCCCGAAAAACAAAAAGCGCGAGCATTGTTCCGACAACAATTAAAAAAATTGGTATTCCGTAGGAAAATCTGAAGTGAGACCATACGCAGATACGGGACCTGGAAGGATTGTAGGAGTATAAAAGTAAGACACCATCCGAAATATTTTTAAAACCATGGTGGTACGAACCATTGGAACTCTCGCCGGTAAACAAGCCGGTAAAATCGGTACCCGTGTCAGCAACCTGGGTAATAAATTATTATACGTTCCGGGTTGAACATGAAAAAACCTGCTTTGAATACGGCTCAAAAACGAGCTTTTGCACAAGCAAAACGAAAACCACCTATCCCACTTAAACCAAAAATCGCCCCGCAACCAAAACCACCTATCGCTCCTAAACCAAAATGGCCCCGCAACCAAAACCCCGGGCCGCTCCTCCGAAACCGAAAGTAGCTCCTCCACCACGTCCGTTGCTCCGAAACCGAAAAAAATTCCTATTGACGCTAGTAAACCTTTACCGCCTACACCCAAACAACCTTCTTTACGTGAACGAATGGTTGCTTTTCGTAGCCGGCCTTCTGCTCCTCCTTCGACTAGTGCAAAAAGACCTAGTATATTAGACAATTGGCGTCAAAGAAGAGAAATTAGTAATTTACAAAAACAAATTGGTGAATCTGCTACAAGCAGATATTCATCAAAAAGATCAGGACTAATCGGTCGTTATTTTAAAAAAAGAAAAGCTGCTCGTTTAAAAAATTGCGCGTTTAAAAAAAAACAAATGAAATAATCATCTTTACATAAATATGGAAGAACAAGTAGAAGTATAACACAAAAAATAAAAGATAGATTTAAAAAAAAATATAAACAAACAAAAAAAAAGAAAAAAAATTAGCTAGTAAAGCTAAGAAAAAAGAAGCAAAAGCTAAAAAAGCTGAAAAAAAAGCAAAAGCAAAAAAAAAAAGCTGAAAAAAGTGCATTAAAAAAGCAAAAAAAAGCTAAAAAAAACAAGCAAAAGCCACAAAAAAAGCAGCAGAAAAAAGTAAAAAAGCAGAAAAAGCAAAAACTGATAAATTAACTAAAAAAGAACAAAGAGCAATTGAAAAAGCTACCAAAAAAAAGTAAAAAAGCTGAAAAAGCATCAAAAGCCGCTACTAAAAAACAAGCAAAAAAACAAGCAAAAGAATTAGATAAAATAGCAAAAAAAGAAGCAAAAGCTTTAAAAAAACAAGCAAAAAAATTAAAAGGTGAAAGAAAAAAAGAAGCAACGGAAATAATTGAAAAATTAAAATCTAGTTCTGATTCAATGAAAAAAGCACAACTGCTGGCGATATAAAAAATAAATTTAAAGTAACAGAAAAAATATTACAAGATGCTAGAGCTTCATTAAAAACAAGTCGCGGAAAAGCTAAAGATACTATTTTAGCTGCTAAACGTAAACCACCCGTCCCTCCAAAACCGAAAGCGCCGGCACCGCCCGTCCCTCCAAAACCGAAAGCGCCGGCACCGCCGGTTCCTAAAAAACCGAAAGCGCCGGCACCGCCCGTCCCTAAAAAACCGAAAAGACCTGCCCCGCCCGCCCCTAAAAAACCGAAAGCGCCGGCACCGCCCGTTCCTAAAAAACCGAAAAAAACGGTTCCCGCACCACGAATATCGTTAAAAGCAAGAAAAAAAGCACAAAAAGCGGCAGAAAAAGCACAAAAAAGGCAGAAAAAACACAAAAAGCGACAGAAAAAGCACAAATGAAAGCCGCAAAAAAAGCACAAAAAAAGGCAGAAAAAACGCAAAAAGCGACAGAAAAAGCACAAATGAAAGCCACAAAAAAAGCTGAAGCAAAAACTGCCAAAGAAAGTGCAAAAAGTGCAAAAGCTGCAGAAAAAACGCAAAAAGCTGCAGAAAAAGCCAAAATTAAAGCCGAAGCGAAAAATGCTAAAAAAGCTGCGGCGGCAGAAAAAGCTACTAAATTAGTCGAAAAAGCAAAAGCTAAAGCTGCAGAAAAAACAGCAAAAGCCGCAGATAAAGCTAAAGCTTATGCTGCAGAAAAAGCCGCTAAACTAGCAAAACAAGCCGAAAAGAAAACTGCTAAACTCGCCAAACAAGCTAAAAAGCATTACAAGTAGAAAAAAACAAGTTTGGGCAAAAAATTAAAAAAATTATTTAAAAAAGATCAAACATTACCAGACCCGAAAATTACTAAAGCTGATTTAGCAGAATTAAAAAGATTAAGTAAAATTAAAAAAGGTCCCGCACCACTTCCACCGACTAAAGCTAAAAAATCTTTTAGAGAAAAATTGGGATTAGGAAAATCTGCTACACCTGAAGAAATCGCTACTAAACTCGTCGAAAAAGGAAAAAAGAAAGCTGCAAAAGAAGCTTCTAAATTAGCTAAAAAAGCACAAGACGAAGCTACAAAAGCAGCCAAAGCTCTAGCTAAACAAGCTAAAGCCGAAGCTAAAAAACAAGTTAAACTACACTCTAAAAACAGTGTTTAGCATTTAAGCACATCTGGAACATGTTTAATCCTATAAACGTTTAGGAATGTGTTTTAAAGCAAAACATATATAGGTCCACTAGAAACGAAATGTGTCATATTGCAAAACACGTTAAGCAGCGTTACATGTCTGACAAAATATTTAGCCTAACAATTATATAGGGTTATATAAAAGCAAATGGTTATGCTAAACACAATGCTAAACACCTCGATTGCTAAACACAATGGTGCGACCCGTTCTAATGTTAAACGTGTTGAGCGTATAAACACATTTTGTAAAACACATTTAGCAGCGTTACATGTCTGACAAAATGTTTAGCCTAAGGTTATATAAAGGCACATGGTAAAGTTAACACCTCCAATGCTAAACATCATGGTGCGGCTCGTTTGAAGGTTAAACGTGTTTAGCGTTTAAACACATCGGTATTTATACATCCATATAGCAATGTGTTTAGCATAACAAGTATATTATAGATTTATGTGTGTGTAAAATAGTTATGTGTGAGGGTGTGTGTGTGTGTGTGCAGTGGCGAATACAGGGGGAAAGGGAGTCCCAGGGGTCTGGACCCCCTCTTTTGGAGCCCAAACATATTTTTTTTTAATGTTTCATACCAAATTTTGCCACCTATATAGACTCCCCCCCCCCCTTTCCCCGGACGAGAGGACCTGAGTTTGACAACCCCCCCCCCCCCCCACACCTCCCTTTTCAAAATCATGTTGCTTCTGGTAGTAGAATCGTTTTTTATTTGTTATGCAAATAATATATGAGAGTTTTGTCCGGCCAAAAAATAAACAAAAAAAAGAATAAATACAATTAATTATTAATTTTAACCCCCCCCCCCCCCCTCTTCCGCCACCGTGGGTATTAATTTAATACGCCCGGTGGCGGAAGGGGGGGGGGGGGTAAAATTAAAACCTTAGTGCCAACAGGGTGGCATGTTACGTAGGCCTATGTATCTACTTTTATGTTTTACAATTGTTTCGCATTCAGAACCGTTTTTTAAGTACAAGTGCACGCGGTCAGACGGGCGGTTATTAATAACAGTCAGGCTGGTGTCGTCACCGCGGGCAGTGCTGATTGGTTGTTGCCGCTGACGACCCCGCGCCTTTCGGATTCAGTGTGAGAAGTTGGCATCAGTTGTTGATCAGAGCGGAAGTAGGCCTACTATTTCTACTCGGTGCATTCTAAATTTCTTTCTTCATGTATTGGTAAGTATAGTGTTCTTCCTGTCACTTGCTGTATCAAATTGTTTGTGCAGAATATTGAGACAGAGGACAGCGAGGATGTTATTAAGTTGTTCTCAACTCCAGAACTGGGTGCATTGTTCACCAGATGGATTCAGGTCATTTTAGCTCAGCTGACTATAAGTCATCTGAGCTATAGTCGTGGTCCTTTGTCCGTCTGAGCTATAGTCGTGGTCCTTTGTCCGTCGTCCGTCCGGATGTCCGTCCGTAAGACTGGCACGTTTCGACACCATTGGACCTACGAATCTGAAATTTGCCATACAGTTAGATGTCCCAAAAATCTCCTACCTTGCCGAAAATTGAATCAATAGAACTTCGTTCCTTCGAGATATTAAGGAAAAACCTCATTTTTTATTAGAAATCTATTTTCACATTTCATGACTACCTAATATCAAAACCACTCATCTGGTTTTCTTCATATTTACCATAAATATTTCTCTATATAGTTCCTATGTACATGCCAGAAATTAAGTCAGTATTAATAAATTAAAAAAAGTTATGGGCCCAAACATAATGGACTTTGTAAAAAAATCAGGAAAGATATTTGGTCACTTAAGACCAAAAGTGTTAAAGGTAGGGACTTTTTTACAGTAATACAACTTTAATTGATCAAAATTTAATTGTATACCAAAAATTAGATCAAAATCTGTTAAATTTTTTTAAATATTGGCAAAAATATAAAATTGGTACCTTAAATTTTGCCCAAGTTTGACCATGGCACGTTTTTTTCCTGTAAGTACTGTGGATTTAATTTTCACAGTATGCTTTTGTTAGCATTTTCTCTGTTAACACCAAAAATTTGAAACCAGTTGATAAAAAACTGTAGATTTTATTCAAGTTTTCAAGCACCATGTCACATCAAGTTAAATCATGCTAGTGTTATGCAGTTTGCTAGAGCTCAGCTCCCCAGCTTCAGCTCTAAGTTCCTTAAATTTAGCATACAGTTAGATGTCTCCAAAATCCCCTAACATGCCAAGAATTTTATCACCAGGACTTAATTCTTCGAAATATTAATGAAAAACTTCATTTTTCCATTAAACACCCATTGTTACACTGTAAGACTGCCTAATATCAAAACCACTGATCTGACTTTGATCATATATAATATACATATTTTTCTATACATTCGCTATGCACATGCCAGAAATGATGTCAGTATTGCGTATTTGTATTAAGTTATGGGCCCAAACATAATGCACTTTTTAAAAAATCAAGAAATATATTTACTTCCTTAACAAGAGGATTGCTGAAGCTAGAGATTTTTTGTCAGGGATGTAACATTAATCAAGATTCAATTGAATACCAGAAATTAGTTCTGAATTTTTCAATTTTTATAAGTTATTAGTATAAATATAAAATTAGTACCTAAATTTTGCCCATGGCACGTTTGTTTCCTGAGAGCACTGTTGATATAATTTTCATATCATGCACACATAAGGATTTCATCTTTGTAGTTTAGAAAGCTGAAAGAAATTGGCCAAATATTGTAGCTTTTATTAATGTTTATATGAGACCATGTCAGACCCAGGCTTAATCCAGCCCCTCTTCAGTCACCTGTATGTTGACCTTGTTGACCTTTCATCAGATTATGCATGCTTGAGAGAAGCATACACTGGGGCAGCCAGGCAGCTAATGCCCAGCCACACTTGATCCAGGTGTCCAACCCAACTCATCTAGTAGTTGTTTTGAAAAACAACATAACAATAAACAATAAATTAATAATTTTGTATTGGATTTTTATAACAAATTAAAGAAAAATTAATAGAAAAGGAATTTGTTAGTTGATGAGTAACAGAAAATTAACTTGCAGTTACTGATGATGTAGGTTCTTGTATGGATGGATACAATGTCAATGTCAATGTTATTCCAAATAACACCATGCAGTCACCTATGGTATTTTTCAGTGAAATTTTAATGATAAAAAAATAAATGCTATTATTCATTACTAATCATTAGGGATCATATGAAGTAAATTAATGATAGACAAAGATGCAGTTGATAATGTTAATCTAGATTCCTACTGTGTCTAGTGTGTAGATTGGTGTGAAAGTAGTCCAAAGTGAATATATTACATTTATTTTTTTAAATATAAATAAAAGCCATAAAACCAGGTACTTATGATCATAATTTAAATTTGTGAATTTTGTATATTCTTGATTCTCAACATCTTTGTTTGGCTAAAACTGAACAAATACTAGACATGGTGCAAATGCTTTGCAAATGTATTTGAATACGAATATGAATATGTACTGCATTAAAAAATTTTATTGCATAAGAATGGGAATTCAGGTAAAAATGAAAGTATTTGAATACCAGTGCAGATACTTTCAAAATGTATTCATGAATGCATTCATGAATATATTCTATAATATTATTTCAATAATCATTTCAGTTATATTTTATTTTAAAAAATCATATGATTTTCTTATTTTTTTAAAGTAAAAATTATATTGGCACTATTTGTTATTAAATTTTAATAAATAGTTAAACTCTTTTATAATATGTGCTGCTTATAAGTTATATGGCCAAGTCAAAATCTGTGTGACAATAGCACTCCATTTGTTAATAAAATAAATGAAATCAATCCTCTTCCCTGTCTCCAAAGATACTATCAAAATCATACGTAAGCTAATCACCAACAACTCATAATAAAGCTTATATTTATTACCACACAAAACAAGCATGTGCCTCTTTCCCAAATCATATTTTTTAATCATATATAACAGCTGAGCGCCGTGACCCATGGGTCCCTTGTTTTAATGGTTCTGCTTGCAGTGTTTTGGTTGAATTATTGGACTTAGTTTTAGTTATTGGACTTATTACTTAGTTTATCTTGTATGTTAGCTTTGAGAAGCTGTAACATGTGCCATGGCATACATTTATCAACATTTATTGCAACATGCCAAGAGATGTATTAGGTTAGTATATGTTAGTAGTAATATATTTGAAGCTCTCTATATAGAAATGATAATTACGTTTTGGTCACACTTGAACGATTTTTTTAATTTTTTATGATTAAAAAAATATTTAAATCAAACATGACATGTATGGGATTTCTCAAAAAGTGTAACTCATGTCCACTTTTAAATAAAATTGTAAGAGTGTCTATGGATCTTCTTACCTGGTTATGTTTTGGTCACACTTGAATGATTTTCATATTTTTTATTTGATTTATTTTTTAACAGTTTTAATATAATTCATATGTGACGTGTTATCTCAAAACATTTTACTCCTACCTACTTCTAATTATAATGTCATGTGTATTGTATGGGTCTCCTGAGCTGATGAGGTTTTAGTAACTATTGAATGATTGTCTTTTTAACTTTGACTTATGTAATTCATATGTGATCTTGTATGTCAGTAAGTCTCATTTGATCCACCTCTATACCTAGTGTTTAAGGCATGTGTATGGGTGTTCTCACTTGATTGGGTTTACGTTGCATTCTTATTAACTTTTATAAATTTCTCTAGTATTATACCAGTCAAAGTTCAAATTTCTTGCATTCCTATTTGGCAGGAGATTTAGTGCTCATGATATTTTTCTAGTTAAAATAAATACATTAACTTGAAAAATAGATATTGTAGGGGGAAACAAGTGAATAGCAGTGTACTTAATATTTCATTACACAGGTTTGCATTGGGCCTGCAGGCCGTATTTTGTGAAAGCTGCTTGGAATCACACATATCCTTTGTTAATAAATACCTTTTGTTTGAATAAATGTTTATTTTGAAAGTAAAATCATTTGTTATGTAAACATTCAGATATCCAGTTTATTTAACAAATGAGCAAGGCTAGTGGCTAATGGTGGGCACTAGAAGGGGATAGGTGTGATGTGTGGCAGAGTGTGGGCACAATTTATGTTTTTTTCTTTGGTATGCTAATATGATTTTTGTTAAATTATTTTAACATTTTGAAAATTAGCTGTTGTTATAAAACTGTAAAGTAGAATAGCAGGCAATATAGATTTTTGTAATTTATATGTGGCAGTCTTGATAATATGAATCCCCAATGTATATGAATTAAGGGCTAAACACATGCGTTTTAAACATGCTTAGCAGCTAAACGTGTGGTAAGAGTGGGGACAAATCAGGCGTTTAGGAATGTGTTTAGGCCCTGAACATGATAAACAGCTAAACGTGTCTCATCCGTAAACACTTTTAGGGCTAAGCACATGCAATCTAAACATGTGTAGCAGCAAAACGTGTGGTAAAAGTGGAGACAAATCAGGCGTTTAGAAATGTGTTTAGGCCCTAAACACCGTTTTTGCAGTGTATAAGCTAAACAAGCTAAAGCCGAAGCTAAACAACGTTTAGGAAAATACGGCGATCTAATTTTTGGAAAAGAAACGACAAATAGATTAGCCGCATAAGATAAATTAATTACGAAAAGCGATATTGCTCAATTAGAAAAATTGAGTAAACATACAAAAGGGCCAGCTCCATTACCTCCCGGAAGTAAACCGGGAGCACCTATAGGTAACAGCGCTACAACCAATGCGGTTTTACCGGGAGCTAACGTTCCGACCGGCCGTGCAACTAACGTTATGGACGGGTTGACTAAACCAACCATGAGTGATAATTTAGCCACGCAAGCTGCCTACAATCCTCCAGGCGTATGGTCTTCGAACTTGGCGCAGGGAGCAGCAGGAGCATTAATGCAATTACCACAAATGGGTTTCGGTATAACTCAATCTTGGATCCAAGCCACTACCCAAGGTTCGACCAGCATAAAAGTCGATGTTGACGTCGACGATGATGACGATGACGACAAAAAGAAAGAAAAAGAAAAGAAAAAAGAAGATAAAACAGAAGAGAAGAAAGCATAAATAGAAGACGTGAAATGAAAATCGTGCACAAACATGAACGAAGACCACGTGTACGCGTATTGTCGGTTCGATGCAAACGAACAAATGTTTGTAGTTAATTTAACTCACCCTTTGTATAATCCAGACCAATCGTGGGAAGTGGCGTGTGATTTAATTACTTACCCGAAACCTCAAGGCATATGTATTCCGGCAGGCGCATACATACGTCCCGTCATTTATGAAATGGGAAAAACCACTACGAATAATACCGATATCGCTCTAGAACCGTTATTTCCCGATTTAGAAACACGTTTAACATTTACAAATCCCGATCCTAGTTTAATTACAAAAATAAAATGTAAAGTATCAGATAATGAAACTTTAACTGATCCGAAAGTCGAATTTAATATCGGGTGTGTACATTTTTCTCCTCAAGAATATGTAGATTATATGAATGCCGCATTACATTTGTTGTACCATCGAAAACAATGTTTAGAAGAAAGAAAACCCGATCCTACAGGCCAAGCAATAGTACAACAATTTATATTAACGACGGAAAAAATGCGCCGAAATACGACCGGGATTTTAATTTTACATTTCGTTATAATGCACCCACAGAAGAATTATTTTTAACGATAGAATTTACAGAAGAAAAAGCTGAATTGTACACTGCTGATACTGGAAATACTTCTAAGGATAAAGGTTATTTTGTTAAATATATGGTCGGAATTTTTTGTTCAAAAGGTGTTTTAACACCTTTCGGTGTAAACGAAGACGTAACATTGTTTCCATTAAATTTTATAAAAAGTTCACATCCTTTATTTAAATATAATACTAAAAATGTAGTAGCGAATTTCGTTTTACCACCCAGACAAACTAAATTAGTAACGATTCCTGAAAAAATCGTAGCTAAAGTTTTTATCAAAAAAAATAAATCTTGGGCTAGCAGTGTAGGTAGTAGTTCCGGATGGAAAGTTTACGAACGCGTAACTATGTCATACGTTTTTAAACGTACAGATTACACGGCGGCTAACCGTTCGTTTATGTTATCGTGTAATTTAATTACCCCGACGTATATTTGGAACCAACCTATCGATAAAAAACAAAGAATGGATATGTACCCGTTATTAGTATGGCCGTCATCAGCTCAAGGGTATTACGAACCCACAAATTTAAAATTTTTTACAGTACACAGTACTTTAGAAACGAGTATGGTATTATTTAGATTACAAGATATGGAAACTGATCAAACTTTACTTTTAGAAAACGGGGATGTAGTTATAGGATTAATTTTCAGATATAACCCTACTACAAAAAGAGGTATTTTTTACCAACCAATTACTTATCCCCGCAATTGGAAAGAAGGGATGGATTGGGACGAAATGGTACAATCGTATGACGGACAAGCACAACCGGCGGAAACGGCTTTGAAAGTATTTTCCTAAGCTATATAAACACCGAGTATTTTCATCACACCAGGCAAAATGGATTTGACAAGGAAAGCCGAACAATACGCTCCCGCTTACGCCGGACAAAAAGTTTTAAATAAAGGTGAAGTGAATTTTGCTTGTAACATGTTGTACAACTGGATAAAAGGGAAAGTACCTTTACAAAAATCCGTTTCTGACCAACTGTATAAATACGGGGCGGACAAGCTCATTGTAGAAGATTCACCTTACATGAGCAGGAAAGAATTCTTAAACAAAACTCCTGAAGGTCAAAAAATCAGAAATATCATATCGAAAGAATTATGCAAAAATTGGTGTACAACCACGACGACGAACCCGTCCCCCGAAGTATCGTCGAAAATTTCGAAACCCCTTTCCCAGAAACCGGTACACGAAGAAGACGCGTTTTACGAGACGCCCCCGCCAGAAAGGTACACCCACCTGCCGGCCGAAGAACAGTACCGGGAAAAACACGGGCATTACCCCCACCCAGAACCTCAACAACAGGTCGTCGGGTACCCAAGAAGAAAAAGCCGTCAATACCCCCCGGTTATCCACCGGCAAAGTACGTTCAGACGAAAACCCCGAGAACCAGAGAGCGACGAGGAAGAGTACGAGAGTTTGAGCGAAGCGAGCGAAGACGACGACGAACCGATGAGTACGGAAGAGGAGTCGGAGGAATGGGACAGCGACGAAGACGAGTACGAACAGTTACCCCCACCCCAGTCAAAGAAACGCCAGTACAAAAACCAATAAAAGCCCCGCAGAAACAAGAAGCCGTTAAAACTCCTCCTCGGGAAGCTAAACGAGAAGTCGAATTTTATTTCCCGTTTTAATCATCATGGAAAAAGTATTTCGTAAAGGACCCTACGCATACACGGGAGACGCACAGAAATTAGCTAAACAAGACGGAGTCAGTAAAGAAGAAGCCGAAGATTATTTAGGAAAACAAAACGCCTATACTTTATTCAAACCTGTGCGTCGGAAATATAAACGCAGTAAAACATTGGTGGGAGGATTAGACGAGCAATGGCAGGCCGATTTAGCCGATATGCAAACTTTAGCCCGGGATAATAAAAATTACCGATATATTTTAACAGTCATTGATATTTTAAGCCGGTACGCTTGGGCCGTACCGGTGAAAGATAAAACGGGTCCACATGTGAGAGAAGCTCTGGAAAGTATTTTTAACGAATCGGGACGGATGCCTGAAAAATTACAAACGGATGAAGGAACGGAATTCAGAAATAAACACGTTAAAGATTTATTGGATAAAAACGAAATCATTTGGTTTGCTACCGGGAACAGGGATGTGAAAGCTAGTTTAGTAGAAAGGTTTAACCGGACTTTAAAACGGCGGTTGTTTGCCGCTATGAACGCGGAAAACCGACGTCAATGGTACAAGGATTTACCCGTGGCCGTAGAAGAATATAATGCGAGACCCCATACTTCACACGGCGTACCGCCAATTTCCGTGACGTCACAAAACCAATCGAAAATATGGCGGAAATTATACGGGCACCCGAAAGATTTACACGAATCGTCGTCCGGCAGTAAAACCCGTCACAGACCTTCATTACCCGTCGGGACATCGGTGGTATTGAGCAGTTTGAAAAAGAATACTTTTGCCGAAAAAGGATACGTACCACGTTGGACAGAAGAAACATTCATCGTGAAACGCGTATACAGGGAAGTGGGTGGTGCAGACGTGTATAAATTAGAAGACGAAACCGGTGAACCTATAAAAGGCAGGTTTTACAGAGAAGAATTTCAACGGGTTAGTACTTATCGTCCTGATAAAGTCGAAGAACGTATCGTGAAACGTCACAAAGGATGGAAATTAGTAAAATGGCGGGGCTATCCGGAAAAATACAACACATGGATTCCGATAAAAAGGAAATCGAGACGACGACGTCGTCGTCGTGCACAAAGAGTATAATTTTATTTTGTACGCAATTGTTTATCATTTGTGCTTTAATTATTACAGCGTTAACTATTTTAGCCGGAGAGTATTGTATACCCGAACACCGGACTTATTGGGCCGGGATTTTATCGGCGTCTACGGGATACATGATGCCTACACCTAAACTAAAACGTATAAAAAGAAACGGTGACGAGACGACACTTCCTTTCAGTAACGCCATGTTGTTTAAACAAACGGTCGGAACGTAAAGTCCGGAATTTAGCCGGTAATTTAGGTTCACTCGCCCGTATTAATTAAATGGAAACTGCTTTCGCTCAACCGGTACAAATTCAAAATCCAAAACAAAATTTCACTCGCCCGGAACCTTTACCCGTGCAAGGAAAAGGCGGAGCAGTACTTCTAGTACCGGAAGATACTTTATTTTCACCGGCGTACCGCGTACCTAAAACCCACGTGGATTTCGAACGGTCCAGAATCGGACCATTGACCAGCAACCAATTGAGAGATGCGGCCATGTTTAATAATTTCAGAAAAAAAGCTTTAGACCCTAACGCTACGTATTTACCTTACGACGAAATGTTTAGATTACGGTACCGGCAAAACCAACAACTCGACCAATCCCCTTACGGGACAGAAGCTTCACCGGCGGAAATGTACGGGGCAGAACCTGAAGAAATACCAGTCAGACAATTGGAACGGGAAGAAGAAGATGTGATACCTATAACAAGACCACGATCTAACGGCGGTGGTAGATATCGTAGTAAACGTGTTAAATTGTATTATTGAAAAAAAGTATAAAAGGCACTCGTGTTTGTTTTATTGTTTAGTCCTTTTTAGAATGGCTAAGAGAAAGTATAAAAGCGCGAAAAAACCTACCCGCCCTACTATAATCGGTAAAGATAAAACCGGTACTTTAAGAGATAAAGGGGTTATTACCATTCAAGGAAAACGTTGGTATTGCGGACCGACATGGTATACTCAAAGATAAAAAAAAATTCAAAAACAATGTAAACGAAAAATAAAAAATAAAGGGAAAAAAAGCTATTAAACAAATAGCCCGTATTAAAAAACGATTAAATAAAGAAGCCCGTAGTTGTTACGGGACGAAAGAACCACGGCCTGAATGGTTTAATAAAATCATGAACAGGTTAGGTGGAGGAACGGGTGGTGGTGACTGGGGAAATTATAAAAATATCAGACCTCCTCCTGAAGCTGTCCAACAAGAAAAATGGTTACAACGAAAAGATCCTAGATTCGCCCGGCAACAACAATAACAACCTTACAGGGGTACCATAGGTGACGAAAACGAACCTCAATGGGAAACCGCACCGACAGAAACGGCTTTATTAATGACGCCTCGAGTACGGACACCCGTCATGACCCGGGAACGTGAACAATTACCGCAATACGATACCCAAAGTGGATATTTCGATATCACACCTCGGTAATAAAAAAAGTATAAATAGCCTCGGTCATTATTTTTTATTTTTAATAATCATTCATCATGGCGCCTAAAAAACCACCCAAATCTCCTAAAGAAAATAAACCGAAAAATAGGGGTGGACGGAAACCTAAAGCAGAAAAAGATTTGACTCGACCTCGAGGCCGGCCATTAAAAATAAGAGATTTACCTCCTGCCCACCCTGTACATTCTACGGAATTAAAATCTTTATTAACCGGAAAGAAAAAAACTGTCACTATACGCCCACCACCTCAAACAGCACCTCCACTTCCTCAAAATGTTTCTTTACAGAAAAAATCTCCTATGCTGTTCAATAGACCTTTAGACGATTACCTACATAAAAGTACTGTGACTACCGATTACAGCGATATAGACGATTTTTTAAATTTCGCTAGTGCCTCTCCCGCTAAACCGTCTCCTGTTAAAACGACTTCTTCTGCGGTATTGTACCGGACGTTAGGCCGTGTCCCCGGTAAACCCTTACCGGCACCTACTCCTCCTCCTTTTGCCCCTCCACCTCCTCGTACACCGGTAACTTTCGCGAGAGTTTCACCCATACAAAAAAAAAATAAAGGTGGTCCTTTTAAATCGAAATTGAGTTTAAAAAAAAACTCCCAAGAATGTAGCTATGAATACACCCGCACCCGTGCCCGCTCAAGCTATGAGCATGGGACTATGCATGCGGCTATGGGAAACGTTAAAATCACTGCTCGGGGTGTACGTGTTAAAGTCCCTAAAACTGGTAAAAGTAAAGGACCGAGTATAACTCAACAAGTTTTAGCAGAAATTATGGCTGAAGAAGATATGAATATACAAGCTCCTACCCCACAACTTATTGCTAAACCCACTACACCTAAACCGGTTAAAAAACCCAAATTAGCTACGGAAGAAAATGTACGAGTAGTGCGCCCTACTCCCAAAACCATTACCGCTCGTCCTCCCATGACTAAAATGTATCAAATACAAGTGGGAGGGGAAAGACCGATCACCTCGGTTTTACCTCCACCTCCCACCCTCCCCACCACACCGTGGCCTAGTACCATATACGGTGTTGGTGGCGGCGGTGGCGGTGGGGGCGGCGGGAATCAACAAATTCATCGACCTATAGCTCAGAAAAGTCAAGTTATTCAAACAGATCCTGTCGTTGCTGCTAACGTACAAACAACAGGAATGCAAACTTTAGTACCGAGTACTTCAGATGCCACTACACAAATCACAGCACCGGTTTCCCGGGAAATAGAAACACAAACTTCCCCTGTAAAAATTGAAACGACAGAAACTCAAACTACTGGTCCTGAAACACAAACTATCGGTACGCAAATGGGTCCGGCATTAAATTTACCTCCGGCTAACGCTTATGTTTAACTAGAGATATCCGAGAAAATTTCCGTAAACATAAAGCTATTTTACAACATATGGGCAGACAACCGAAATTATTTTTAACGGGACAATTACGTCGAGATACGTTTGGAAAAAGCCCGGAAGAATTTATTGTTTTATTAGCTTTAGCATTAGCTGTGACTGAAGAATCTTTAATGTGTATTCGCGAAGAACAGAATAAAAATACGTTTTGGTCATTCGTACGATCAAAAGCTAATACTAGTCCTTATTACATAATTGACGTGACGGCATGGACGAGTTAGCTCCGCCCACCTTGGATACGGTTGCTAGGTAGGACATTAAACCAAAAAAGCGTGCTTCTTATACACGTGGAACCGGCACTTCAGCCGTATATCGCACCAGGCTTCAAACAGTATTAATTTTACCAAGAAAGCACCCTTAGGTTAAAAGTGTACATATGTAGGCTACAGAGATGTTTTAAATATAAAAAATTGAGAAGTTTGATGAATTTGCGCCCGTTTCTGCTCGATACGGCTGGTGTCAGAGAACGAATCAGCTGACCCCTCTCATCAGCCTTGACACCTCAGCAGTTGGTTAAAATTTACAACTTGTTCAAGTCTAGCAGGACAAATTTGAAAAACAACAAAGTAACAGTAATTAAAATATTTGTCTATGACATAGGGTGCAGTTTCATCAAAAAATTAAAGATGACAACGTAAAAAGTGTTGCTTCCATACAAGTTAAAGCGACATATATGCTGTCATTGGATATGGGGGGGGGGGGGGGGAGGGGAGGGGCAACTCATTTTTTATAAACATTAAAGGAAGCCTTGCTTAATATGTATTGCTCAAGCAGAGATTTTATAACCTTTGAAAGTAAGTTGATTGGTCATCTAATTAATTAAAATTAATAATAAAAATCGAACAAGTGTCGATACCAGTATTCAAACAATAAATTATTGAAGGGCAAGTAAAATCACAGATGGTGTGTGAACATCACAAAGTGTTTTTTTTTTATAAGATTTAATATTCTGAGAAAATTATGAAATAAAACTGAAGTTGAAATTATTATAAAATATTGCATGTATATTGATGTTTTTAATAGGAAGCCTCCTGTTTATACACAGGAAGAAAGATGTGTGTACAAGAAGAAATTTAAATGCATGTATGATATAGATATTATTTATGAAGGTCCTTAAGTCTTTTGTTTTGTATTGTTTTAAACAATGTGGTGGGACAAGTGCATATATATATATAAATTAATATATATATATATATATATATATATATATATATATATATATATATATATATATCAGGGGCGAATCAAGGGTTTGAAAAGGGGAGGGTCCAACCCAGGAAGACTAATAAGAAACCTATAAAAGGGTCCCCTGCTCCAGAATGTGACGGGTCCATGTAGGCCAGAAAAAATAGTTTAAAATTCTGAAGAAAGGTAGTTGCGGCTCAACCCCTCCACCATGCCCTCTGGATCTGCCTGTATATAAACATTTGTGTTTATGTGTGTGGGTGTGTGTGTGTGCAAAATAACTGTTTTATTTTATACATGTGCATATTATAGAAAAACTGCTGTTCTGTCAGTTAAGGCAACCTGTGGCAATAATTTTTAGAATCTTCCTTTAAACACTCAGAGTCAGTGACTCATGCATGTAATAATATAAATATATTGTATATATGTCAAGGAGAACTGAAGTGATGCTCCATTTGTGACATACCTGTGGTATTTGTTTAGTATAAAAGACACGGTGACACATCAAAATATTATCTTCATGAAGATTATAACCATTAATGTTTAATGGTGTATTTATATCATTTCTTTATAATTCAGTCATTGAAAGTAAACACCGTTTCACTTCGTTATTACAACTTGCAAGTATTTGTTTTATATTCTGGTGTAATGCATCATTATAGCCTAAATGAACTGTGAATTAATTTTTAACAATTTCTCACTCAATTTCAATGAAATGAACATAATAGGTGTTAACACATATTGTCAGTGAAAATTTTATCTTGTTTATTGTTGAACAGGAACATCTTAAGGATTATTTTCTAATTATGACTCATGGCTGTCATAATGTCTGATTCCAAGTGGATTATAATAACAAGTATGAATGTTTTATCTATTTTTGTTTACTACTAGCTAAAAAATAGCATTTTCCCTTCTCTTTCTTTAACCCCCCTGCCCCCCCCCCCCCCCCCGCAGGATACATATGCGGCCATAGAATGCAATATTATTATTGTTTTATATAATAAAAAATCAACAAGCTATGTGATGACTAAACATATTAAGTTTTGTAAATAACAGACAAATGAACAGACCAAATTTTTGTGAAAAATATAAACATCATACCTTTAATATAGCCGACAGTTACACATATTAATTTTATAAAAGAACAGCTCAATGATTCAAGATTGTACCTTTGTCTTTCGGTAGTTTCTTGACGATTTTTGTATTTTTTTTGTCAATTTTTTGTCAATTGAACAATCAGAAGATCTAGGTCGATCACCAAAATCTGAGTTCGCGCTTTTATCACACCAACAGGTCTGTGAGTTGTTAAGTTCTAACACCAGTAATCAGTAAGGCAGTAATAGCCGTCTTGCATCTTTGAGTGCCAATAAATGCACACTGTTATGTAAATTGTCGACATGGTTACAATATAAAGCAGAGGGCTATACAATTAAACTTGTATCCTCGTCAATAAAAGTTACTGACCTTTTACCAGAGATATATCAAATATATTTTTGGTAACAGGAGATAGCATATCGTCGCATGCATATGAACACATGAATACTGCATATATCATCGCATGCACATGAACACATGGGAGTGGGAGACGCTCTGATTCGACAGGGCCAAGATTGATACATTTTGTTTATACCCATCAACTTTAAAGAGTGAAGCGCTGGTGTGGGGAAAATGTAACACTTTTTAGCACTGGTTACAGGCCAGCGTTTACCAATAGATGGTATATAGGATCATATAGACTGCGTCTTTTGATTAACTGAAAATTTCATGTGTCATTATGGACTCAATATATGACAGGGCCAAATCGGGCCTGCCTTGTCCTATCCCTGCGTTTCTCCTCGTCTTGTGATTTTATTACGAAGAGAAGGAAGAAAACAGATTGCTGTTACTTTGAATGATACCTGGGGTAACTTTTATAAAAATTATCAACATATGCCTCGACCGTATTAAAAATAAAACATTTATTATGAGAGGTCCATCGAGCATTTATAGTTGAAAGTTTACACACGTGTCAGGAATGTCCGACCTGATGTCCGACCTCCACGTGTGTTTACATGGCCTCGTTTTCAGTCCGGCAATAACGTTCGCTGATTGGCTAATAGAGCTGTCGATCACGCACTCGCCGTCAGGTCAATTAACCGGGGATTAGGACAAATCATGCACCAGCATACGGGTCAACCGGTACAAGCTATTCAAAACATGAGCCGTAGAATCCCGCAATGGGATAGTCATACCTTAAACGTCGCTAGGGAATGTTTAGAAAATCCAAGCGGGCGAGTTTGGTACATGCGTTTGATTTTAGAAAGTGCCGACGATACGGTATTAAACGATCTTTTACTGGTAGCTATTCGATACTTTACGGCGATCATGGATGACCTTCAAACTATATAAAAGGGGAACAGTATACGTCTTTTACCACACATCATCATGGTAGACGCCTCGACAGATATCGTCCAGCAAACAGCTCTGTTTGCTGGAGGTATGAAACAGGATTCTATCAGTCAAGGACGATGGGTGAAAACCGATCCTTTGACTCCTTCTTACAAAACGGGAGGACCGGTTAATTTTTTTATCAGCGGGAACAGTCACGAATATATCGATTTAACTAATACTATGATGTTAATTAAAATGGGGATTTTTACCGAGGCCGGAAACCCGTGTCAAAAAGTCACGGATGATTTTATTTCTCCAGTTAATAATATCATTCACAGTATATGGCGGCAAATTAATATTAAACTTAACGGGACGGAATTAAATACGCAAGATAACATGTATCCGTACCGAGCTTATTTAGATAATTTATTAGGGTACAGTCAAGAATACAAAGAAACGTGTTTATCGGCAATGACAGGGTGGTATAAGGATACGGCCGGTAAATTTAATGAATTGCCCGCCGCCATGGACGGGAGCAGCAGCAGCAACCCGGAGTACACGGCCACCACGGCCAGCGGCACGCCAAGCATGCACGAATGGGGCACAGCAGACGGAGGAACCACAGGGAGCAAAAGACCATACGCCAAATACACATTCGACAAGGAAGCGGGCAGCAGCTCGCAGGCCGGGGGAGAAGTCTATCGAACTTATTTAATCCCTACAGCTAATGGCATGATCGGATTAACCAAACAAAAGAAACTAAAAGAATCAATAATACTAGCATGTATGAATAAGAATTATGGTATCATGAATAGATTTTTACAATTTTTCCCGAATAACGCATTACCTAGTGATAGTGCGGGAACAAATCCTGAAACATCAAAATACATTACGTTTAAAGCCCCTATACATTGCGATTTCACAGGTCAAAATAAACTAATAGTTAATGGTATCGATGTCGGGATCGAATTCGATTTTACCGGTTCATCGGAATTTCCTATTATGCAATTTGCCGGAAAAAATAACCAATTGAAAATTATGAGTATGTATTTAGAAGTAAGAAAAGTTACACCGTCAAAACGATTTGCCGATGCAGTAAATCAAAATCTCGCTAGGAATATGCCTATCCGCTGGCCCTTAAAACATTCGTTTATGCGCACGTATGATTTACCGGTGAATGGGACACAAGCATCTTTACCTAATATGTTACAAGGACAAATGCCAAGAAGAATGGTTTTTGGTTTTGTAGAAAGTAGAGCCTTTTCCGGTGACGAAACGAAAAACCCGTTTGAATTTAAAAATCATAACGTTAATAAAATCCAAGTTCATATGAACGGTCATCCCGTCCCCACGTACCCTTACGAACCGAAATGGGATAAAGACTGGAAACGGGAATACATTGATCTCCTGAACGGTGTCGGAGTCGTGAGAGGTGGTCTAGGTGTAGATATTACGTACCAAGAATTTAAGAAAGGATACACACTGTTCGCTACAGATTTCTCCCCTACATTAACCTCCGATGAAAAATACGTGCAGGATCCTACAGTCGGTGTCTTGAGAATGGATTTAGGATTTGATATATAAGTTATAACTACACAACATATAGTAATGGTATATTATGAAATGGACAGGGAAGTGACAATGGTTAATTCACGCGAAGTATTGAAATCATACACTTAGAGAGAGAGAGAGAGAAAAACTATAAAAGGCTAGGACTTCAAATATTAATTAACAGTCCACGATGGTGGACGCAGCAGGGGACATAGTCCAGAACACGGCTTTTTTTGCCGGGGGTACAGAACAAGATTCGATTTCTAAAGGGCGATGGGTAAAAAAGAATCCCGTTACAGCTTCGTATAAAACGGGAGGGCCGGTAGAATTTGTAATTGAAGGTAACGATACGGAATATATCGATTTGGGTAATACGACATTAGTTTTGAAATTAGGTATATTTACTCCAGCCGGCCACCCGTGTCAAAAATGGCTAGCGGATTACGTTTCTCCCGTTAACAATATCGCACACAGTTTATGGAAACAAATCCGTTTAGAAATAAACGGAGTAGAAGTCAATACGTTGGATAATATGTATGCGTATCGAGCCTACATGGAAAATTAATTTTCCTATAATGCGGAATTTTAACGTAGTATTTTATCTGGGATGACAGGTTGGTATAACGATACCCCGGGAAAATTTAACGCTTTGCCGGATAATACGAATTTCAAAACTGATAAAACTCATTACGAATTATCCATTAAAGGTGAAAAAAATAATGATAATAACAGTGAACATAAAGATTTATACGCATGGTCACGAACCGCGACTAATAAAGAAAAGGAGTGTGGAAGTGAAAACAAGAAAATTCCGTGTAGTGACTGGCGTCCTTATGTGAAAGTTTTCTTTAGTAAAGAAACAGCCGATTCCGTTTTATCTAAAGTATACATAGTTCCCACAGATCAAGGCGAAATAGGGATAGGAAAAAAAGATGATAAAGCCAAATATTCTATTTTAACTGATTCATTAAATAAAAATTACGGAATGTTAAATAGATTTTTACAATTTTTTCCCGATAATGATCCATTCTGTGAAAATTCCGAAATCTCACAAGAAATCACATTCAAAACCCCTTTGCATACAGATATCACACGACAAAATAAATTCATACCCAATAATGTAGACATAAAATTTATTTTTGATATGAATCATAATCATCAATTTTACATAATGCAAGATGGAAGTAATTCAACACTTGCTCATAAAGGAGTATTAAAAATAACTGATATGTATATGGAAGTAAGACGAGTTACTCCCACAGAAGGATTTAAAAATGCAGTCGAACAAAATTTAAGTCAAGGATTACCTTTACGTTATCCAGTAAAACATGCATTTTTAAGAACATATGATATACCAACACAAGCAAAAGAAGCAAACATGATGAATTTATTAAACGGGCAAATGCCTCGAAGAATGATCTTTTGTTTTGTAAAAAGTTCAGCTTTTAAAGGAAAAGATAAAGAAAACCCTTTTGAATTTCTTAATTTAAATACTAATAAAGTCCAAGTATACATGAACAATTATCCAGTTCCAGCTTACCCTTTTGAACCCGATTGGAATACAAATTGGAAAAATATATTCATAGATTCATTAAATACATTAGGTATCGTCAGAGGTTCATTAGGTATAAATATTGATTATCAAGCATACAGAAAAGGCTATACATTTTACATCGCAGATTTTTCACCACTACTAGCTTCAGATGAAAAATATGTCCAAGACCCTACAGTAGGTGTCATCCGTATGGAATTAGGTTTTAAAGAAGCATTATCTACCACTCAATACATGATGCTAGCTTATTACGAAATGGACGGTGAAATCACCATAAACATTGATCCTAACGATGAAAATAAAAAACGTCAAATCTTGAAAACTTTTGTATAAATTTTCACAACACGTAATTTTATTGATTTCACTTTCTCATTGCATTTTTATGTTTACTGCTATTATTATTATTTTTTGCCATAATAAATCATTCATAATGTGTTTTATCAAACGGCATAATACGCATTAGCGTCCTCGTTTTCAAAATCAGAGTCCTCATCATAATCTTCTTCCGATGAACTTTCTTAAAAAAAATCATCATTTTCCCTGTATTCTAACTGCACGTCAGTTTGGTCTACAGCTTCTATTTTAATTAACATTTTCTCGGGTTTTTGGCAATTAGGATTCGCCACATATTTCCAAAAAACTCCGCATTGTGACACGTTGACTAATTCTCCCGTTTTCTTTTTTAATTGTTCGAATTTGTTGTAGGTACCATCTCACCATCACGTGATAATTCATATCTTCTTCTGTATGTTTGAAACCGGGTCGGGGGTACACGAACGAATACGGGCCGGTACTTCTCGCTCCCCATACTCTTTCCCCGCACTGTAGTTTACACCATAACCAAGCGGCTTCTTTCTCCACGTACATTTGCAAGAGAATAGTTTGTGTAGCGTCAGGGCCCATGTACCATGTCATCATAGATTTCAAATCTTCGAAATCTGCCGGTAATTTCGCCATAGCGAAACTTTGCAAAGACGGGGGATCTTGTTGCCATTTAGGTACGGGTCCTAAATTCACCTCGACCAATTCGGGTGGGGTAACGTCTCCGTACATCATCAGTTTACCGCTACGCAGTAGTAGTTGGTTGAATGCCACGGAATGTATTTCTTGTGTTTCTTTGTAAAACTCGTTCATCAACCGCCATAATTCCGGTACGGAAATATCCACGGGCCGCACCTTTTCTTTCATCCCCGTGACCTTGACTTTTTTGTGGAGGTACTTGGTACAGATACTCCCGTACAAACACGACATGTATTCTTCTTCTTTCATTTTAGGAGCGTACTCGATCATTTCAGGCGTGACAAAACACATGTGACCTAACCACGTGTTATAGGCGTAACGAGAAACGGGCAATGTCTCTGGCACGTCTGGGATCACTTGCGATACGATTAAAACTCTTCTACGCTGTTCGAAATTTACAAACATGAAATCCACGTATGCCGAGTTATCATACGCCATGTAGTCGGTATATGCCACGTCTGCCAGAAATAAGGGGGATCTTCTTTAGCCCGAGCCATCCTTTTCAAGTACACGTCTCCGGAAAATATAGCTTTCATCAAATTATCCAATTGGGTGAGGGGTACAAACTGTGTATCTCGCATAATCTTCTCCACTTCCGGTGACATTTCATCTTCATCTGACAAATTCAATTTCAAACAATGTGTAGTATCCGTTAAACTAAACGGTGTCCCCCGCATCATTTTCTGAAATTGGTACGGTGTGACTTTCGGTGAATGTCCAAGTAATAAGCTGACGACTTTCGCCATATTGTTATAGCAAGTCGTACATATGCCCCATATCCCATAAGCGGGGAAACGCACCGCTAAATTTTCTTCCTGGCTCACCAAACGTACTTGACACATAATATCCGCCACGTTCTTGCACTGTGCTCCTTCTCCTTCACTTTCACAGAAAAAATACCGTATCCAATCACTAGCGTAAGTTACGGTATTATGTCCGAACCGTTCTTGAAAAATATCTCCTTTAGGTTTATTGTGTTTATAAACCACATATTTCCACGTATCTTTGTAAAATGTATCCACACTTTTTTTGCCGTTTTTTCAAAGTCTCTTCTGTCATATCTTCAGGATCTAATAAATCAGCGACTTCTTTCATCAGATATTTACGCGAATAACAAATTCTGTAGCGCATATATTCGCTTATCACCAATCCCAGTACGGGAGTCAATTCACCACAGTCAGGGCACACGGTCCGGTAATTATCCCCATCAATATACACCAATCTGTTCACGACACACGCATTACACGCGGCCGTATGACATCCGGTCAATACATTAGCTGTTCTACACCGGCAAATCAAGCAAATGTTCTTGGAAGTATACTGGCGCTTTTCATTTTCTTCTGCACTACCTTCCCGTATTTTCATTTGACGATAAATCTACGGGCAGGAGGAATACTTTGCCTGTTAAAGTATTTAGTTGATTTCATATGAAAAGGTTTTTCCATATGTTCTTTCTTCAATCCTCTGCATGGTGTATCTGTCCATACATTACTTAACATCCCACTCCATATTTCTGCTTTATGATTGTTTCGCCACATGATGAATTTTTAATTTCCCTATATTAAAACCCGCATTTATAAAGCCATAGACGAGTCCATTATAAAATCTGTTCATTACTTCCGGTATGGCTCCATATTAGTTGGCTAGATTTTAAACCAAATCAGTTTGCGTACAGCACTTCCGGTCCACCACCCGTACAGGCTGGTATTCCGAAATGAAATTTCAATTCAAACATCCCACAGGGTATAAAACGTATTTCATTCCAGGCGGGGAAGTATTTTTACAATTGACTTACCCCTCAGCCTGGTACACTGTCCATGAAAAAGAATGTTACATGCGTTTAGTTCATACTCAAACTTATCAAGGCAAAACCAGTACCAATAGCATTGAAGCCTATTTCCCTGCCGGCTATTACCCCAGGCATTACATTTTTCGCAAGTACAAAAACAATAATCAAGATTTAGACCGCTCCATTAATACCCAATCATTTAATGCCCTGAAAAAAACCATCCGAGATTTAAATGCTGAAAAAAACAAATTGGATTTAACCAACACACAATTTAAAAACATACAAGAGGGTTACGACCTAGTCCGTTTAAACCAATGGCCTATGGCAGGTAGTACAGATAGAAATGACAAAAATAAAATGAATATATACATGGGTCTGAGCTTCCCTGGTACAAACTGTAATGCCACCACCGACCCAAATCTCGAAAAAGAACCCACCGGTTATACCAATGAATACAAATTAGAACTACACCCCAAACTACGTCAAATATAAGGCTGTACTGATGATTTGTACGAATTCGATAAATTCGGTAAACCAGTACCCAATATAGACATAATGTACGTCATCTCTAAAAATGAAGAATGGAGAGCTAAAAATTTAAATTTTCCCCCATACTTTCACAGTCATTTTGCAATTACCAAAAGTACAGCATCAAGCGGACAAAAATCCAATGCAAAAAAAGCATGTTACCAGATGCATTACCAGTATCTGAATTTCAGTCAATTAAAAATCAACGAAATTGAAAATATATTAGAAATCCATACAGATTTCACTCGAGCAGATACGTTTTCTCATAAAGGCCCGCAACGAATCTTAGCCACAATACACACTAATCCCGAAGTCAATGCTAATCGACCCGAGGATGAATATTTCGGAAAAAGCGTAGTGGAAAACCCCAGTTTAGCATTCAATAAACCGTATAGCCAAATCCGAGAATCCATAGCCTCTACCCATCACCATGAATTAACCGATACGACTTACCACACATGTAAATCTGGTTGGTATTCCCACTTAAAATTTGAATTCAAACACCCCTCCGGGCATAATACAACCTTTATTCCAGGTGGAAAAGTATTCATTCAATTACACTTTAGACCGTATTAATTGGCAACTAGCCAATTGGCACTACGCCCAAACTAGTTTAGTTTGCGTACAGCGCTTCCGGTTTGAAAGGGCATAAAAACCCCCGAACTAATCTATTTTACCACTATGTCATTAAGTCGGCAAAAATGGTGCCCTGGTTGTCACCAACGGAAAAAACATAAAACTTTATGTCCAGTCCATAACAGACACCTCCTAATATGTGATACAATAGCAAACCAACAATTTTTTAAAGAAATCGCCTGGGGATTATGTACGAAAGATACTTTGGACCTGACATTATTTTCACAGCACTGGCTAGATGCAGTCGATTTAACAGAACAACGCATACGTGAATACAAGATCCTCAACACCCCGTTCATCGAAAAACGAATTATATTAAACCAGAAATACGATTGGAGCTATAGTAATAACGAAGATTTTGAAACACCGTCATTTGTAAAAAGATTTGCTAATCCTAAAGAACACATGTACGTGTTGTACGCTCCTGATCCACACAATGTACCGAATTCGTACAACTCGAATTACCAATGGAACGCCGTCATGATAACAAAATTATAAAAATCTACAAACCCAAAAAGAAATCCGGTTCAGGATACGAACGGTGTAATTGGGTGAAAATCGTGAGAAAACTAAAAATAAAAAAACTTTCTGTTCAGCCCATCATCTACAGGTACCGATGAATAAGAGGAAGAAATTCTACACCGTATACAAGATTATTCATTGCCACAATAGATGCCTATTTACTTTTTATGAGCAGCATAAAGAACAAAAACAACAACTCGAAATAAAAAAAGAATGGATGGGTTCTTCATATTTCAGACCACGCATGAAACTCCATCCCGGCTGTTTATCGGAAAATGATATAGCCCAAGGAAAAGAAAAATGTTGCTGGATATCTTTAAGACTATATTAAAAAATGCGCTTTTATTCCCCTGTGGAAAAAAGAATATAGCAGTATGAAATTTTATGCCATGTACAAACTATTGAACCGTCGTTGTTGCACAAAACGGTGCAATATCAATTTAATGCAAAGCTACATTTCACATTACCGGCACGTATGTTCTAAAAAAAATCCCGAATCGAAATGTATCCAATACCGGTCATGGGGAAAAAGTTTATGTTTGAGTGAAAGCCGTTTAACAAAATCCCCGGCTTTGAGTTATTTTGCCGTATTAACAAATTACAACACCCCCATAAAAAAATCCGGTAAAAAAAATATTTAGTGGTGCGTGAATCTGCCGGTTCATATTACCAAGACATTCCTAATATTTACATTTGTGATACAAAACAAGTAGCTGATTATCTACAAACTTGGTACAGAGAAAAGAACCCTAGATTAGTGAGTTTCCAAGGTGAAACGTACGATTGAGAAAATCACTTCCGGATTGGCTCGATGCCAAATGAGTTTGCTTACGGCACTTCCGGTAAGTTGTGGATATAAACCGCGCACTGGTATAAAGCCGATCATAACGGCTATTCACCGTGGCAGAAGCAACAAGCTCACCGGATGATCAACAATTACCACCACTCCACTTGTACGAAATACTAAACAATAGTGCACCACCAGTACCTGCCGACATACCGCTACCTGCAGACATCCCGCTACCTGACCCCAAGATAACTGTTCCGGTTACAGTGGATGAAATCCTGATGCCCCCACCACCGCCGCCACCACCTGAACCCAGTACCTCGTCGAAAACACCCAGCCGCAAACGTAGAAGAGCTAACACTACTGCTACTACTACAACTCCTCCTCCTACGCCAAAAAGACATACGAAGAAACGCACACCTGCGGCGGCGGCTAAGAAAAAAGATACTGCTGGACAAATCTGTAAATCCATTGAAAAATACTTAGAAAAAATCGACCACTTTATCAAGTGTGTAGCGGAACTGATTAGCAGATTAGAAAAACTAGACTGAAAGAAAAAGCATGATCTATTTCACTTTTCATCATGAAAATGAACCTTTAAAAGAAAATGCGCACTTGAACATTAACAAACTAATGCGTGAAAAAAACAATAACACATATGTGATACTGGGTGTGGCCGCCTTCAACTTGAAATATCAACCCGGGAAGATTATGCAACTGACCTACTTGGCTCCTACGGGCCCAGCTGAATGGCGTTTTATGAAAGAAAAGAAATTCACAAACCGGGAAATATTGAATAAACATTTACTTCAATTATAGATATATTTAGAGCTTTTTTCAATGGACCTAGACGAAAAAAGCCATTACCCGTATTTGAACTATATCTTAACCATAGGTGGAGTTAAAACCATAACTCCCAAGAATCCATTTGATCTTGAGAATCCTAAAATAAATAGTTGGGATTTTTTTGGTGTATACAAACATTTCTTAGACAAGCAAAGAACACAATGTGTGATAATAAAAAATTATTGCGATTGTCGCAATAAGATATGTGTAGAGAGTATAGTAATTGATCCTATAAAAGATGTTGTGGATGGAACTATACATGTACTTTCTAGATGGGATCCTATAGAGAATATAATAGGATCAACGAGAAGACGTTTTAAAAAGAAAGCAGATATTCATGTAAGAGTATTGAACGATGACTTCGTTTCGCAAAGTTAAGAAACGGTATGTGAAAGTTAACGATAAAATATATCAATTCATTTCAAAAGAAGTTTTAATGTTAAGAAGCAACCATAACATATCTAGTTTAAGTGTGAATCGTGTAAAAAAGAAAAAAGATGTTCATTTGAAAAAGCTGTGTAAATAAATTGGAATAAAGTTCATTTGTGTATAATATTTCCGGTCTCTGTTTTTTCTTTTCCCCCTGGCCTGCGTGCTGCTGCCCGCTTTTTCTTGTTGAATGTGTATTTGGCGTATGGTCTTTGGCTCCCTGTGGTTCCTCCGTCTGCTGTGCCCCATTCGTGCATGCTTGGCGTGCCGCTTGCCGTGGTGGCCATGTACTCCGGGTTGCTGCTGCCGCTGTTCATGGCGGCGGTCCAGCACACGGTGCGGTTTCCTCTCCCCGGCCTGCGTGCTGCTGGCCGTGTCCTTGTCGAATGTGTATTTGGCGTATGGTCTAGTGCTCCCTGTGGTTCCTCCGTCTGCTGCGTCCATGGTGTGCATGCCACCGGTGCCGGCCGTGGTGGTCGAGTACTCCGGGTTGCTGTTGCCGCTGTTCATGGCGGCGGTCCAGCACAGTGTGCTCCCCAAAAAAGTGGCAAATAAACCTGACTGAAAGTAAAAGTGGCAGATAAACCTGATTGAGAGTGAAAGTGGCAGATAAACCGGATTGGCATTAAAGTGGCAGATAAACCGGATTGAAAGGAAAAGTGGCAGATAAACCGGATTGGTAGTAAAAGTGGCAGATAAACCGGATTGAAAGAGGTCAAAAGTGGCAGTTATTGCGGATTTGACCTTTTTGCACTCACGAGTGGCAGATAAACCGGATTATTTTGGCATCTAAATGTATATACACTACTTATATATATATATATATATATATATATATATATATATATATATATATAATTTAAAATGTGGTCACATATGGTGTGAACACATTTTTTAAAATAAATATTAACAAAAATCAGGTGTGACCACATTTTATTTGACCAGACATATAAGTTTATATTATATATATGATATTATAAAATGTGGTCACATATGGATGATATGCCCAACATGGTCCCGTGTTTGTCCCGCGTTCGTCTCGATTTTAAGGGCTAACGGTCTGTAACTCATGGGGAGGGGATGTTCCCATCTGATTGTCCTTGCATAAAGTAGTCTTACGGGAAAAAATTAAAAAAATAAAATGTCTAAAATGTATTTTTTATACTTTGTCCACAAAAATGACTGTTTATTACTCAATTTATTTTTATTTGACATATAAAACGTACATAGAGACAAAGCTGAATGGAGCAAGAGTTAACGTGATCAGTCGAATACATTCACAGACGACAGTTGCATGTTTATGTTTTTGGCGGCAGGACGTCGTCAGATTGTATTAAATCTTGGGAAATATGGATATTTAGAGGTAAAATTGTCTCTCTATCTATGCATAAAAAGATATATTGACTGCAATTTTTGTTAGACATCATCCTTTTGTGTAACATGGTATGCACGTACATTACTGTGGATTCATGACGTCGGCTCAGAACGTCTTTGACACGACGTCATTTTGGGTATTTTCAGCAAACTACCCTTTTTCGACAGTTTGTAGCAAAATATATTCATACCAAACTTACAAAAATATTGTATCATTAGATGCGCGGATTTTCAACTTTAACATAAAATTTTTTTTTCATTGAAATGTGGTCACACTTTTTTGTGAGACCATGTAAGATGAGTCCGTTACTTTGCACGATTACCACACTAAGGATGCGTCTCAAAATACCTGGAATATTTATATATACATATTATGTAAAATGGCTTTTCATTTTTCATTATCACGATTTTGGGTATGTCCTGCAGTGGTAAATCGTAGACAGTTAAATCACAGCGTGTATCGACTGGTCACAGAGAGACAAGTGTAGCTTGAGCGAATAATAAGTGAAATTAACATAGGTGCACCTGCACTAAAGGACCTTACTGATTAAAGCCAGATGTGACACCGAAATCTACAAGGTAAGATTTGTTAATATCAGGCCCCTTGACGCGCCTGTATGCACTCAGTTAGAAGGGATATGGTCATTCCTAATGAGCCCTTACTAAACTTTTAAAATTGTTCAATTGAGAGGATATATTTCTGTACATTTGTATTTCGACTTTTTGTTTTATATTATAATGAAAATAATAATAATAAGAAGAAGAAGAACAACAACAACAACAACCACAACAATAGTATTGTTATTTATAAGTTTATACTTTGTAGTAGATATAAAATTATTAGTTTAATGCAGCCAGCACTGTGTTAGGCCAAGCATAAAGGAAAGCAACGCTGGCAAATTTAATTTTTAAAAAATCAATAGTTTTCACACTGTAATACACCCATTCTAATTATGCCCCATGCGAGGGGATGCTCCGCTTTGACATGCAGTTGCATTAAGATTAAAGTTGCTAGTTCATTCAAAGATTGATGTTATAAGGGTATTTGAGCTTTGACATGCAGTTACATTAAGTTTAAAGTTACTAGTTCATTCGCAGATTTATGTTATAATAGTCTGTGGACTTAAAAGCAATAAATAAGTGATCTCCAGAGAGCTGGTAATGCTATAAATGCCAATGTTGACCTTGGTCTTGTGAACTCGAAATAAAAAAATATCATCCCTGATTGGCAGGTCAGCTACATATGAAAGGCTTGATATTAAATGTTTGCAATTCTTTAATTTTTGGCTTGGCTGAAATGCATACAATATTTTCTTGAAGACGTAGAAAATTATTGATAGTAATGGCTTAAATGTACTAAGCCTACATCATTACATTTGCCCCAGGGCAAAATTATGAATACAACGTGACAGCATATGACCTATGATTAAGCGAGCTTTTTCATGTACGCGTTTTCCAAGCGTTTGCCGCGCCGCGGAAATCTAACAAGTTAATAAGTAATGTTCTATTTCCAGGTATGCGATTGTCGCGCGCCAAACGCACGCGCCAGCTTTGGAAACCAGCAGTGCGGGATTTCTTCGTTTGCCGCGCGGCAAACTCATGGTATTTCCGCCATCAAATGACGTCACATGTTAGGTTTTCGTGTACCCGCGCTGTCCTCGTGTCTCGGGCTCCGTTCAGCAAAGACAGGAATGGTCAAGGTGGAGAAACTTATAGACTTAGTGAAGCAACAACCTGGTCTGTATGGCCAGTCATCCCCTCAATATAGGAATCAGGTTTGGACTAGAAACGCCTGGCAAAAGATCGCCAGCAGGCTGGATCAGGAAGTATTTGCCGGCGAGTTTGATACAAATAAGTACAGTTCCACTGAAAATATATATATTGGAGGGGGGGAGGGGGAGTTGTAAGTTTTGTTCACTGCTTATGATTTCGACTCTGAGACAATCACAGGAGGCAATGAAGGAGATGTTGTTTGAGGAGGAGCAAGCGGATGAGGGATAAAGGCGGAAGAAAGAGACTGGTACAGATTCAGTTAGGACGAGAAGAGAATGGGATGATTGGGACAAGGATTCTGAGGACAGAAGGGTGGCAATGAGGCTGCTAATAGAAAGTTAATCAAAACTATCACGGTTAAAAAAAAACTGTATTACATTATTTATTTTGCGAGTAATAGTATGCTTTCTGGACAAAACTAACCAGTACATATTTTCTTTTTTTATAATGTGATGAAATTTCATAACATGCCATTTACTGCACGTTTTTTTTTTTTATCAGCTGATGATTATGGCCAGTAAAAATATTGCCATTTGTGTCACACTTCTCAATGCACGAGCATTTGACCTTGAATACACAGCAATAACATGGAGAGGTCATAATGTAAATCAAAGGGGGCTGCGGTGGCAGTCATACTCATTGAGTTTTTTTTTAATACATTTTGATTTTTCTAGATAAGATTGTTATTCTCTCTTGCAGGCCATAATATCCAGTAAACAAACAACAAAAACTACACAATTGATTTTTAAGTGGAGTTTCTACAAATGCTTATTACAGAGCATGCGTTATAGATGCAAGAAAGTTGCAAGTCTCTAGCTTCAATAATTATAATAAAATGAAAGTGAATATTTTTCCTGATATTCCTGAGATGCAGAGTGCATCAGGCCCATAATTTCAAAAAAGTTACAAAATACCTAATTTCTGGCATGTACATAGGAAACGTAAAACAGAGCATAATATGCCCGCGGCTTTGATATTAGGCAGTCCTGAAAAGACAAACAGTTTTGTTATGAAAAAATGAGGTTTTCCTTAATTTCTCAAAGGAATAAAGTTTTGGATATTTTAGGAGAACTAAGTGACATCCAACTGTGAATTGAAATCTGGATTTGTTATTCCCTGCATGTTTAATGGCCGGACAAATAACCATCGCTGTAGCTCAGATGAGTTATTATCAGCTGAGCTAAAATGTCATGAACGTATTGCTAGTCTTATTTCTATCTTTAGGTCTGCATTAACGCCTATTAAACGCAGAGAAGTAACAGGTGTCAAGAACAAAGCAACCCATTGCAGTGGCATCATGACCACTGAAAATGTTGAAGACTTTTCGTGGCACAAAATGTAAGAAGAACTTGAAAGAGTTATCCCAACATTTTTAACTGTGCCGAGAGCCAGTTTTGCAGCTCAGCATGGAAGAAGAGGAGAAAAGTTAGCTCGGCATGGAAGAAGAGGAGAAAAGATAGTCTCTCTGTAAGGCAAATCATAAAAAAAAGAGCTGCAAAAGTTACTCAACAAGAATCTAAAGGCTGAAACAGCCAACATACACGGAGTTGTTCCTGAGACAGGGATCTTCATGGACTTTCAGAAAGCCCCCAGAAATGCTGCCACCCAAGTATTCCTGGGGTTAGAGATATAGTCTGTTAATTCCATCAAAAAAGGTTGTGATTTGATCATTGACACAAACTGGCCCCACAGTCCTGTGGGTTTTCCACAGAAAATATTAACAGTACTTTGAAGCAGGAAACTGCATAAAACTTCTAAATTTTAAACAGAAGGACAACAGAATTGTTGTGCGTCCGGCAAAGTAACATAGACAGTTAACTAGAACTTTACATCTATTTAAATAGAACAAAGGATATATATAAAACAATGGATATATAAGTCAACAAATAATCAGCAAATGTATAATTTCTTACTAGTCTGCAAATAGACGAGGAGCAATTGTTAAATAGTTCTGAACATTATTCCTATTTCTCAGGGAACAAATTAATATTTTTGACCAAAAAATATTTACTAATCATAAACACTCTCTTTTACAAGCCCTGCCTTCCGTTAGCAGGCACAAATCATCCTTAATTGACGGTACATCAAACTAGACAAATTGTATGATGTAAATCATTTTAGCCCTTATTTCAAATTTGATTGATTTACCCATGTATTCCTTATTTTATGTTTTAGGTTTATACTGTTTTATATTACAGGACCACCTTAGTTACCCTAACTGTGGAGCAGATGTTGACTGCTGATGAACTTATATACCCAAACCCAGTGCCAAGCAAAGATGTCCAAGCTGGCATGGACGTGACTATACAGGGCCGGACGGAATCGGTAATTAGTTTTAACTTTTCCTTTATCAGCCTTAACTTTCCCTTTCCCATAATATCATAAATGGATAGCTGTTCCACGTAACTGTATCGGGAACTAGCTAACTGTAACGACGTCTTCGATTTAAAATATCCCTTTGCAGTAGCGCCTCTTTAAAATTAAAAAGCATTTTTTAATTCTGTTTAAAATCAGAAAGTCATAGGTATTAAGTTTTCTACATACCATTAGCAATATATATATATATATATATATATATATATATATATATATCTGAAATAAATATCTAAATGCATTCATTAAAGCAAATCTAGAGAAAACAATTTACTTGCAGATTGAAAGAATTCAAGATGTCAAATTAAAGCAGGGAAAAGTTCCCCCAAAGTGCAAAAGTAAACACTAAGAGATACAACTGGAACAATAAACGTCACCCTGTGGAAAGAGGCCACGGACATTGGCTGGAACCTCGCATGTGGGCAGGTCATAAAATTCGATACTCCTAGAACGGCATACTCAACATACCTAAAATGCCTTAATGTCAACGTCAATAACTCGGAACAAGTGCGTGTAAGTACAACTTCCCTTAACAAGTGATGACAATGTTAATTTTGCAATAAACAATTTTGAAACAACCCTGTCCTTTTAAATATATTTCGTATGCTAAAACAGTACAGCTCTTTTAGGATGAATATTATCATACAATATTGTAAGTATGCAACAAATGTAAAATTAAATAAAACAAAATATAACCTCCTGATGTCGGGGCAGTTCCAAATATCCAATGACCGCTAAAGAAACTACGCGCAAAAAATTATTTGTGCTATGTGTGGACTGTAACAGTTGTGGTATCCAAGAATCAAAGCCTAGGATCCGGACACTCTGGTGATGTACATTTTTATTATAGTTATGACTTAAATACTGTGTAATAATATTGATTTAGTGTATTGTAATGTTAAGATTGTTCTAAAAATATATTTTGATTTTATGTTGACCAAAAAAAAAACACTGATTTCTTTATTCATTTCCCTAGACATTTCACGCTGCCTAGTGTTGCGGAATCTGATTTTTTTTTAACCTCGGTAACCAAAATTCATGCTCGACAGGATTACGTGATCTGTTATAATTATGTTCCGTAACACTGTCCTCAAAATATTAGTTAAAATATCTAATTGATTCAGCTCTCAATTGATATAATTCTTTTTATAGCAATTTGTGTAAGGTTCAGTGTTATTCTCCTAAAATAAATAGTGAATTCATAATTTATCATATTGACAGTATGTTTAAGTATGGCGAAACTGTATATAATATACTCAGCTTCAATAAACTATTTTGGTTCAAATATATTTTTCAACCATTATCCACAAAACAAAATTTTCTTTAAAAACAATTTTTCAAATCTGCATGGTTTACTTACTGCAAAGAATTCCTCATTTGTTTACAAAGAAGTTAAAAATAACAAAGAAAACATTATTTGATTCAGCTTCTTCAAATTATTTGAGTTCAAATTTAGTTGGAACCAGCTTACTTCAGAATACACTCAGTAAAATGGAGGAAGAAATTACACAAGATGGCTACATTAGGTCCCTCAAAAACACTGACCAGTTCCTCCGCAAACTCCAAAGAAAAACTGCAATACCACCCCCAGAAAAAAAAAAAAAAAAAAAAAAAATCAGAAAAACTGACTTATGAGGAACTGCTCAGCTACTAACAGGAAATGCAGCCATCAACTTCAACCAACAAAGATAAAAGTTATATTGACTTAAACCGACCATCTTTACATGATTAAATAAATGTGAAATGATTCATAAATATGAATGCTTTTCTCAGTCGGTCCATGACAACATTTTAATGAGCGTGGATGAAGTATGCATCAGTTAAAAATGAATTGTCACTCTATGCATAATTGCTTGACTAACCTAAGTTAGTCACCCTGACTAACCGACAGTCACTGTAGCCTTTAACGAACAAAAATTAGTCACTCTGACTAACCCATAATCACATCTGACGAACATATGTTAGCCAAACAAGACTAATAAATTGTCGTTATGTGCATAATTACTGGACTAACCCAAGTTAGTCACTTTGGCTAACTTTCATTTTCAGTGTGATGTCATGACAATAGAAAGTGGTGTGTAATGGTTATCAGTCTTGTCTCGAGTAACGGGCCTCTTTCAAGTATAAGACGGGCAATAAGATGGGGTAATTGGAAAAAAAATATTTAATTACAGTTATTTTACCTCGTCTTAATTAGAGAAAATTCGTCAAGGGAAACTGTCAAGGGAATCATGAGCAGACTTATGGCAAACAAGTTAGCAAAAAAAAAATATACTCTATGGAAGGAGGATAATGAGGCTTGGGAGTCCACCAAATTGTGAGAAGTAAGTAGTTTCATTTCCATTATGTAAATTTTGAGAAGAGACTTCCAGGTGATATGTGAAAGGAATAGGGATCATTTGAGGAAACAAGTATGCATAGATTCGTTGCAATGCAAGGTCCAGTATTTATCTACATGTGTCGAGTGATTACTAGGATACCTTCAAGGTTAACAGTAATTGAGCTGTAATAGGGATAACTGATAAATGGTAGTATTAGATATGCGCGCACACACACACACACACACATATATATATACATTAATTTGGATCATATATATAATTTATTGTTGTAAAACCACATCAGACCCTTTTTCAGGTATATTGCAAAGTTTGAATATAATCGGGTGTATCAGCTCCTTTAAATTTGAAAAAAATAGATGTGTCGGAACGACACGAATGCCCCCGCCTGTGGCAAATTAGAAACATTTGTTAAATTTTGTAAAATGTTTTAAGTTCAGGAGGTGTCGTATGCTCAAAAGTAGGTCAACGGGGACGAAACGCAAACTCGATCTGTAACTGGTCATTATCTGCCCACACATAAAAAATTAGGGTGGTATCTGCAGGCATTGCGAAAAAAAGCCCGTACATATGCATTTGTTATGAAAATTTCTTTTTTCATGAAACTTTATAAGTTAAGGAGCCGTAAAACGGTCAAAAGTAGGTCAACAGGGACAAAACAAGAACTTGATCTGTAGATGGTCATTATCTGCCCACACACCAAAAATCAGGCCCGTATCTGCAGTCATTGCGAAAAAAAAGTCCGTACATGTGTATTTGTCATGAAAATTTCTATTTTTTCATGAAATTTTCTATGTTCAGGAGCCGTAAAACGGTCAAAAATAGGTCAACTGGGATGAAACGCGAACTCAATCTGTAACTGGTCAATATCTGCCTACACGACAAAAATCAGGCCAATATCTGCAGGCATTGCGAAAGAAAGTCCGTACATGTGTATTTGTCATGAAAATTTATATTTTTTTATGAAATTTTCTAAGTTTAGGAGCCGTAAAATGGTCAAAAATAAGTCAACCAGGACTAAACGCAAACTCGATTTGTAACTGGTCATTATCTGCCCACACGACAAAAATCAGGCCAATATCTGCAGGCATTGCGAAAAAAATGCCGTACATGTGTATTTGTCATGAAAATTTCTATTTTTCATGAAATTTTCCAAGTTTGGGAGCCATAAAACGGTCAAAAGTAGGTCAACAAGGACGAAACGCGAACTCGATCTGTAACTGGTCATTATCTGCCCACACACCAAAAATCAGGCCAATATCTGCAGGCGTTGCGAAAAAAAAACGGAACGACGGAAGGACGGACATGGGTAAAACTATATGCCCCGGCCACTTTGTGGTCAGTTTTGAGCCATGTCTCAATAACTAATGCATAGACAGCCATTGCATTCTCTCTGTTTGTTGATCTTTGATGTCTTTGTAGATTTGTACTAGATAGTGGCACAACATGCAATTTATTTTAGCAAGTTTAATGGTTGTCTTGAGACTGAGTATATTTTAATTAAAATGGTCATTTATTTTGCATTTGTCCATTATTTCCTGTAATCAGACACATTGATGCTTGTGATCGTGTGAAGTTTTAACAGGGTTTCGATTTCATATGTATGACATACAATTGTGATTATTCATTGCAGTGCACCCATATTCTAAATATTTATTATTTAGCCCTTTTTTTCTTTTATGAATAATAATTTTCCGTTTTAATAAAATAATTATTTTTTTAATTTTCCTTTTTAATCAATTTTTTATTTTGAAAACAAAAATATACATACTCTTAATAATCCAATATTTGGGCAATTTTGAATAGTTGGATTCATTTAAAAAAAAAACAAACTTGTTTAACTTTAATTACTGCAGATATCATTTCTGATGTCTTGGTTATTTTGTTGATGACTGTAAAAAACATATTTATTTTTTTTCACAGCCACACTTAACACTATTAAACAGCTATCATTATGTGCAGTGCTACACACTATGCCGATCAGCACTGTTAATGCTAGCATGAATTACTGGATTTTCAACACAAAATTCGGTCAAATGCAAGTCCTTTTTAAAAAAGTACATGATGCTTAGCATTTTGGTATTTTTCTCTTCTTTCAGTCTGCTTGATACAACATCTACAAGAGTATAGGCAACCTGTGTTGCACCAAATGGAGCTATTGTGTACTGTAGCGACTTGAATATAATATTTTATAACATGAGACCCTAACATTTTAGATTAAATGGTTCCAAGCGACCTGATCTAGAAAATTGTTAAAATTCAAATGAACTTTGATATTAGTGAATCTTCAAAAAAATGATCATTTTCATTGTTGTTGATGTAGAATAGTATTTTCAAGTCTGTGCTGATTTCGACCGGGTGGGGGGGGGGGGGGGGAACAGAGGGGCAAATTGGAATATTGATGGGGATTCGCACTGATCTTGTCATGGAATACTGAAATGCCTTTGCCTGGCGCGGTACTGTCCAAATGTTGAGCACTAGTTAATGTAAAAGAAACTTCCATCCTCGGAGTTTAAATTCATGTGGCCCGAATATCTTTATTTTCCCTCATTATTGTATTAGAGTTTGTTGGAATTACTGATATTGTAGAGCATTTGAAAAATGTTAATGTTATAATGTTCGGTATACGTGTGTTTTAATTAAAGTATTATGTGATATTGATATTCAAATGTCCAAAGATTTTAAATATTGAATCCCGATATTTTAATATAAGATATATACAGAATTCAATTAATTATCAAGAGCTATCTAAGTGAGGCAAAATACATTCAATACAATATAAACTGACAGTTTTACAAGAACATTATCAATAGTGGCCTTATAAATTACAAATATTTGTTTTGCAGTTAAAAATACTGGTACCGCAAAAGCATAATGGTTCGAAATTACAAACCAAATGTTAGTTTCCGCAATTACCGGACTCTGAAGACCAATTAAACGTTGAACAAATGGACACTAGTAAACTGTAAATATATATGTTTTTGTCAATCATCATTGGAACATTTTTTTTTTCTCCGACGATAGGAAGTTGGCTACTGAACGCTTAAACCATTATACTGTGAGCATTCTCAGGGCACGCTTTTCACATTGCTTCTAGCGGTGCAAATCATAAAAATTGTGCACAGTATCAAAGACACAATATTACATAAATTATATATTATAAATACACTATTGTAATTGTAATGTGTACTTGTGGTTCTAAAATTCATTTACTTCAGTAATACTAAACTTCAGTTGCTCAAAGAAAGTGGGAGAACATAAAGGTTCCCCATGGGTTTTGTATCCCAGCTTCGCATTACCCAATTAACCGTTTCATTAAAATCTTAAAATATCAGTTGAATAATCATATTCCGGGAAAAGGAAATTATTCAATATATTAAGCTTATTCCCTTATTATAAAACGTTTCAATTAAGTAGCCATAAATGTCTGAGTCACTGTTTACCCAATTCATTAATCTGATTTTCAGCTATAACCTATTAAACGAATTAGCGTAACTTAGCTCTAATCAGTCAATGAAATAAACTTATCAGTAACTTGGTACTGTATTCAACAGAATGGAAAAATCAGTATTTAAGGTACAGAAAGCCTGTGTCCAACAAGCGTCTGTCACCTTTGTCGGTTCGGTACAGATTAATCCAGAAATATATGCTGGATGACACCAGATGTTCATGGTGACTGGTTTCGGCAACCAATGATGCCATGGTGTCAGAAGTCTTTGGAACCGTTGGAGAGATTGATCTTCAGAAAATATTTTCGAATTTGGGGAAAGCAGGAGTGCTGCTGAAATGTAAGCGTATGTTTGCGATCAGTAGCATGTGTTACACCATCAGTTTGAACAGACCCACAAAGACATCAGCTAGATGGGGTTTATGTGTTCTAAGTTAAAACACCAAAGACGGTGTTTTGTGTGCATGTAGCAATTTAAACCATGAATATATTTTAGTTTGATGAATTACGGATTGTCCAGTGTATCCGTCAGAATGAACCTTAGCTCCAGTATAATCATAATACTTTAAAACGTTTTTCCAAAAAAAAAAACAGTTTCAAGGTTTATGGTCCAAGGCTTTCGATAAATCAAAAAGTACACTTAGGTGCAACCTGTATATTAGTTTTTTCAGCTGGCTTCCTCCGCCTGCGTATTGGTTGTGATGGAACAAATGATTATTAATCAGATATGGTATGTTTTTCGGCTTTAAACAAGCTTCGTCGTGTCCTATAACAAATGATTAAAACCCTTAATCTGCAACTGAGAGTATGCGGAGCACCAAAGCCTGTTGTTGGAAAGGCAAGGTTTCGTGTCAGGTGACAAGTGCTGAATGTGATATGTAGCAGCTTTTTATTTCCATATGAACTATACATAGACCGCCCCAACCAAAATACAATCTAAATAAACATTGAATGAACACTGAAATAGTCACGGGAAATTTCTCTAGGTGACAGCACCAACGGATAAGCTTCAAACCTTACATACTAGTCCTGCAATCCGGGTTCAGGTTTTCTAGCTAGTAAACTATATGTGTTACTGGCTAGCTGAATTTAAGGTGTTTGCAGTTATATCAGCAGGACTGGGGTCTTTCTCAGGATTTTACCGATAGTTTACAGCAAGCACTACTCACTGCAAGTTTTTTTTTTTATGTCAGCTTGAACCAATTTTGCACGATATTGCACAAATGAGATGGATTTGCCTACCTTTGTGATGTTTTAATTTATGCACAAATTTCCTAACCAAAATATTGAGCATTCCCTAAACAATATCACTCCTCATTACCGTAACTAATGACCCCTGGGTAATAATTACACCCAACCAAGGAATTGTAGGAACAATATAAAGTTTATTAAGCCTTCTCACAGGTAACTAAATTTATATATAAACTGGAAGACCATTTAGCCTTGGCTGATTTACATTTACTTATTCGTATAGTTCTATTTCTCTTTTTCTTTAAAATAAATAGTCTCTTTAAATGAATTGGTTATGGATTCATAGCTCTTGGCAATGTAAAATGATATCCAGTATGTCAGGTATAAACACCCTAGCAGTAGCATGGTTTTCAGTTTCTTCAGAACTTCCATATCAATAGCTGCAATCATATTCAATAAAATGAAAAGTGAATGAATGTGGCTTTCACTAGTGACTTGCCGCCAAAACGTGCAAAAATATGGGGCCCTGAATGGGCGTTAGGTGGGCCTGCAACAAATGTTTAAAATTCAAAACCTTTTTTTAAATTAAATTAAGTGGTTTAAATTAAATGAATGTTTTCTCACTTTTGTTGCAACCAGTCCTGTTTCTTGCCTTCCTTCATCCCCTGTTTCCTGCCACTCCTGTACCGTACGGTGGTTGGCGATGAAATGATGGAACGATACAGCAACGGGCATTTTTGAAAACTAGCCACAAGCAAAGACAAAGAAAACGATGTAAAAGCAGAGAACAGGAATCGACACACACGTGTGAGGTACCAAAAATTACCCCTGTGGGGTTACGCCACCGGATAATCGGGCGGTCGGAGGCTCATTTCAGGACACGTCACTGAACGCCGTAGGCACATACCAACATCATAACGATACACTGTGACACACACGCACCTAACCATTACTGCATTCAGAACACGTTTCATGGACACGTTATACGACAGAGCAAGTTAAATTTATACACTGTATTTATCCCTTTGTGCAATTACGAATGAACAATTACGAAAGAGCAAAGTGAAAAGTAATATATATATATATATATATATATATATATATATATACACGATTGATTCATCAGTAAAAGAACGTGTCACCGTTTTAGTGTCCTTACATGAAACAGCACTCCCATCGTATATACACTCAGATATGGCACCTACGAGTATACCTGTGTAGCCGAGGCATTGGCCAAACAGTTCCTTATGTTTCTCCTGCTCACTTCCAATGAAGCACTGTTTTATATTCTCAACCTGGTTTCTGCATGTGATACATCCTGCATTTTCATTCTCACTGCAACACCACGCGCAGGTGAAACAGCAAGCATGTGCAGTGAATGGTTTCAATTTCTTTTCCTGGCAATTTTGAGATTTTTAAGGATAGGAATTGTTTATTGATACCTGAATAAATATGTTACTACCTTGGTTTGTTATATATACGTGTTTACATAATTGATAATTGGTAGTTACAATATCTACATTTGTGCTGAGTAGATTCGTTAGTATGTTTATTCACTAATGGTCATATGACAAAAGAACGTCCAGGCTTTCTAGTGTTGTGAGAGAAGGGGATTTTGTGTCTGGAGTAGAAAATAACTGCCCAGCTGGTGATACAAGTCCAGAGAAATGTGAAGTGCTGGCACAGGCGAGACATATAACCTCCCTCTTTCTCCTGAGTCGTTAAATGTGGATGTTGCTGTGGCATTATCTTCTGGGGGCGTTTCACCTGTTTTTGATTCAGGCGTGTAGTCATTTGAACCCTTTTGAACACTGGCACTGTGTGCTCTTTGGCTCTCATACCTCATGGTAGGACTGCCATTGTCACCTTTAGTCTGAGCTATTCTTAGGACTTCTGTTTCTTTTTGGAATGTCTGGATAAGTTTCCGTCATGCTTTCTGTGAGGTCACCCCTTCTGTAACAATGTTTCAAGCTGAGACGTTTACGGGAACAGTTTGTGTTTCTGGCTCCGAAGTTTTTTTCCGTTTTTGTTGCACTGGGGGTTTACTGAACTTGCACATAACCTGGTGGTGGAGTTTTTCATTCACTGACTCTGAAGGGGTGCCCTTTGGTCGTTCGCTGGTTGTGGATGTAGGCTGTTTCAGCCATGTACGCTTTGTTTCATGGGTGCCTGATGAGCCTTTTGTTTCTGTCGATGAGGCTTGTTGTTGTTTTACAAAGCCGTTTATGTTACTAGGTCCTGCTTTCTGGAGTGCGTCACGTATGGCAATGTTCAATATTGGCGTCTTGCCTTTCTTGCTACCTATATGGACTTTTGTTGCCTTTTTTGGAACTCTAACATGCTCAGACACACTTCCTGCTAGGAAAGCTTTGCATTGCTCTGCAAGAGGGTGTAATTTCCATATTGTTGATATGGCCAGATCTTTACTACAAGTTCTTAGGCATGTTTCATAATGTGTCGTGGATACGCCTGTGCTCCTCGGTCTGTACTTTACTGCTTGCGTTTGAGACGGCACGTTAAAGAAAACTGTCATCTTCCCTAATACCACGAGGATACCGAGGCCTTTACTTTCCATCAGCTGTATTATGCTCTGGGCCTTTCCTGCATTATCATGGAATTAACGCTGAATGGATCTTTGACCTAATTTGTGCTTAAGACTGCGCATGACTTGGTGTGTCCCACGCTTCAGAGGAGGAGCAACTGCTGGTTCCTGGTTTGTGGTTCCGTCTTCCTCTGTGTCCATCGGTACCAGACATTCAGCTTTGACAGACTGAAAGTATACAGACAAAATGCCATGAGCCACAATTATTTATATTAAATTTTATTTGATATTCAAAGTGGACTATTACCTGACGATCTAATGCCATATGTAAATAACATATAACTAAGTATGCACTGCTATATCATAACATGTACATGCCACACTCTTTTGAAGAGTATATGTCTAGATGTCTCCACGTTGGAAGGGGAGACATAATTAACTAAGAAGAACAATATTCTCCACTTGTTACATTATTTTTTTCATGCTTTCAATTTTACACCAATTAGAATTCATGGCTTTAAAACTTACATTTTGAATCCTCCCTTGAATGGTGACCAGCTCCCCGACATTTGATAATGCTTCTAGGATCTCCTTGACAGGTAACAGTGGGGATGTCGATGGATTTATTAACTGTTGTGATTCCCTTGTGATATCTTCTGGTTCATCCGCATTACATGTCTTTGTGATCATCGTTTTATTGTTCAATAGTATTTTGTTGTTATATCCAAACAAATAATTCTCATTATATAAGTCTTGCCTTACTCTGGCTTTTCTCCTACCTCAAAACTTTTACATGTCGCTTTTACGCATGCAGTTTCATCAGCAATGGCAAATTCTAATTTCCATGATATATTGTGCATTTCCTTTTTTTACAACATTTGCTTTCAGTGGTTTTTGGTAAGGCATATTATTAAATAAATAATATAATATATAATATATATTATATAAATAAACCGTGAGTCATAAGTTTTTCCTAATATTGTTCTTTAAGAGCAACTTAATAAAATATGAGAGTATGGGGAAAATAAAAATAGGTATAATTAATGCTTTTGGCCATTCACCTTAGTTCTCATATACGACTTGTGCAGTGTTAAATAAGGAAAGCCTTCTATGGTATCCATATTTTCTCGTGCAACAGACCATATTTAATTTGACTGGTTGCAACCCAAATATGTTATTTAAGGGTCCGAACAGATTTCAATCTGAGTTTACATATCCTTATAAAGATTTTATTGTTAATAACATAAATGACATCTGAATCTTTGCCAGATTGAAGTTAAATTAAAGAATTTATAAGAATAAATCCACATGCGTTTACATGACATATGAGAAAGATGGGGACTGGTTGTGATGAGCCAAACCTGCATAAAGGTGCCTGTCTAAAGTTCTGAAAGAGGGATACCGGGTCACTCATACAGCTTAGCTAATGAAAACGTTAACCTGTATTACCTGAAATTTATATTTCATGGAAGACTTGTAGAGTAACAGGATCTTCCTCTTTGATTAAGATAGCCCTCTTCTGAAGATCCTTGATTTTGTAGATTTTCATCTTTGCAGTCCTTTCACTGCACTTAAATGCACCAATAATACGGGAATCACATGGGGCAGAAATAGCGGTTCAATGGTATTTTCGACTCTGCAATGAACAAGCTGGTATTCATTTAACCTAAGCATAAGTCACTAATGTTCAGCCCCTGAACCGATTAATTATAATCGTATAATCACATACGCGGAACATAACAAATAAAGTATAACAAACTTTATGGCATTAACGAATGCTATATCTGTATCATTCATAAGGTCTATATTCATATAAATCTTCAAAATATACTTAATAAAATGATTGAAAACAGTGAGACTAATTAAATACGTGTATGTGTTTGTGTATATGTGTGAGAGAGGAATTAAAATACAAAAAGTCATTAAAAATTCATAATTCCGTAAAAATAGCATCAGAATTTTACATATGTTTCGTCCTTTGACAAGAGAAACCGCGTTTACGTTTTATTGCTTTAGCTTTTTGCTCATTAGCCCCGTCTCTTAGAAAAAAATCAGTCATGTTTCACTTGGTGTAATCATCATGATAAATCGCCACATCTCACGTTATAATACATGATGTTTACTCTTACTATACATGTAAATAATAGTTTTAAAGAAGCCTGAGGTGTGTTAAATTAGACAAAGTAATGGTGCTGTCAATGTGCTGTCTGGCTAGTTCTTCCATTGTCAGTAAGAGGCGTGTCTTATTAAGCAGGTGTGAAGGTATGTACACCGGCCCAATCGGTCCACGCCGCGCTCACTGATCTCCCGGGCATTCACATTTCACGTCACAACTGGTAAAAAAAATTAATTAACGACGGATATATATAAGCCTATAATCGAGGGTCTGCTCCTTGCATAAAAACATTTTCAAATGAATAATGACTTTCTTATACAAACATAAAAAGTGTAATACTCCTGCCGAACGTGCTTAAACAGTGTGGTCAGCCTGGGCGCTTGCACGGGCCAGTCCGTAGTGCTGGTTACATCAAAGTGCGATCAGCAGCTATCGTATACGAATTCATAATATACATTTATAACAACTTAAAACCTGCACTGCGAAATCTTTAGTTTTACTATACAGACTGCATGCAGTGGCCATTTTGGTGCGTGGCCAGGGCTGCCGCCCTTGAAAAAGAGAAATGTGCTAATTGCAGCGAGGAATTTCAGAAGAGAATAAGGGGTTACGCAAGAACAAGAAGTTCAGGAAAAGCATCTTGTGAGTTCCGCTTTAACTCCCCATAAACCTGGTGAAGTCCGTCCATCTGCACACAATGTGCTTCGTCTGTGGAACATGTGGCTAAATTGCAGGGCGCTAAAGCAGCACTTGAGGAACGTTTGGCACCTGATTGCTATATTTCTACAAAACGAAAAGAGGGAAAGCCCAAGAAAGTCTCCGAGGAAGGTTAAGCAAGTGAGTACCAAAATGACCGCCACACTAAGTCAATCAGAGGTAATTCTTATTCCACACAGACATATTATATAATTAAAGTAGCCGAGAGTAACGTTCGCTCGGTTTTTAGTAAAATGAACAAATGAATACGAGGATGAGAGTGACTTCGCTAAACCTGAAATTGGGAAGGCGGCGGAAGGCTGTTTATGGCCTTACATGGATAGGTTGAGAGAGCGAAGTCACCAACCAACCAGGTACAAACATGTCACTGCCAAGGCACGGACTGTCCCAAGCAAATTCATTAGCAAGCATAAAGGGTATAAAGTATAACCACTCGCCTTAAGACGTGGTATCTTGTGTAAGCACTGATGTTGATATGCGGGTACACCAATGTTGTTTGCGCTGGTTACGATAGGCGAGACTTGTTCTCGGGTAACCGAGACCGAAAAATAGTCCTACGACCCCCTACATGGAGGAAGAGAGGTCTTTACCGTAAGGTCAAAGGTCGATTGTAGAGAGTGATTTATTCCCTCGAAAAAGTAAGGTAGTACATGATTTAGTTCTCTACAGTTTAAAGCCCAAAAATATAACCTGAATCATGCAATGCCTTCAAATAGCTTTGTGTAAAATTATATGAGAAACCGACATTGTTTTCATATTATAAGACTGTGTACCATATTGAAAAATCTAGACTATTTTAGCAGGTTCATTTGCTGGAATTGGGAATAATAGATAAATTTATCCATTATATGAAAGATTAAATGTTTTACCACCTAGTGCTAAAAGTTTATGTTTTGATTTATTGCAGGACCCCGAAAGTTGTGTTTCGCCGACAATACTCCTCAGAGGAGGGGACGGGAACCCTTTAAAATCTACAAAAGTTTCACTGGCCATGGACAGCATAATAATAGTTGAAGAGGCAGATATGGACATATACCATATGCTGTATCACTTGTTTGATTCATATTTTGCTTATAACATTTATTATTTTTAAAAAAAAACTTAAAAATACTTAAATCAGGATTTAATGTCATGTCCTAAGAAGTCTCACATGTATATGGAATATGGGGAGCTCTTTCACGTGAGAAGAATAATGTTTGTGTTAATATAATTTCCTACAGGACCAAGCTTGGCTATAAACTTGATGAACCAGCTCTTGTGCAACAGCTTTGAATGAGCAAATGAATGGAAAGATAATAATGTTACTTTAAATTCACAGGTGAACCTGGGGAAGACCTCATGTAGTTGTTTGATGAGGCTTACAAGAACAGAACAGAATGCCCAACACAATTATCTAATGCTCGGATCATAAAAGTCAGTGTGACATACATGAAACCTTCATCTCAGCAATGGACGCAGGAGGAAAGGCATATTTTTGGGGCGACAGAGAGGACTTCAACAACCACATTATAGGTGTTTTCTCATTTTTCTATAGAAAGCTTTGAGCCAGAAACGTATACCTGTACCCAGGTACATATTCAAGAGAACCTGTACATGGGAATTGAGTATCTATGCCTTGTACAGTGTAGTCTAGGTACATGTTTTATTTTTTTACAGATATTTTTCTGTGAGTGATATATATTTAGTTATAATGTTAACATAATATGGTCAAATATAAACATATCTTGCGTGCCACTTCAAAATTGTTTGACATGGAAATCGGAAAGTTAACCTACATAACTTTATATTACTTTCAGCTATCAGTGCCAAAACCTGTACTAAGGGACTATCTAAAGTATCAGTACCTGTACTCCCGGAGTCCAGTATGTGGACTTGTACCTGTACCTAGCCATCTAGGAAGTAACTGTACCATGGCCTTGGTACTGGCTCTTGTACCTGGCCCCAACCATGATTCTAGGCTTAACTTCAAACACAAATAATAGTTTTTGCTCCGTCACGCTGCACTAAATTTTACAAAAGAAAATTGGAGATAAGAGAATCGCTCAAATTGGTCTGTCTTGTTGTCAGATTGTACTGAGCGGGTATATGAATGAATATTTGTGGTTAACAAATGGGTGTCAAATAATTTTTTTTTAACAGTCTGTTGTTGGCTTTTTTACGTGAGAAGTTTATATGTTAACAGGAATGTACCACGGTGGCATTTGGAAGGAAATGGAGGGTCTGGTGACGAACAGATTCACAAAAGAGGAGAGCAATTTGCGGGTCCTAGTCGCAGCTATTGCTTTTGGCCTTGGGGTTAACATACCGAATATAAGGCGCGTGTTTTAGCGTGGTATAGCTAAGATGACTTTCAGTTGGCTGAGCTAAAAACTGTTGGCATCCATTCCTGCAGTTAAATCTACTCTTATAAAAAGTATGCAATTTTTAATATTAAAGGAAAATGTAATGCCAGTCTTCATGTAATAAATGAACATTACTGTAATTTTCATTTACTTGCTGGTCAAGTCCTATATAGCAGAAAAGATTGGAAAGCCAGCAGAAGCTGTACGACTTTTACTTGCCACGGAGGCCTATGGAATGGGGGCAGATTTACCAAACGTGCGGTCGTATGTCCATATTGGCCCATGACAATCTTGAACGTACGTTTGTAAAAACCACCTTATCGTGGTTTCTGTAACCCTGCGAGTATTTATAAATAATATATAAAGTAAATTCACCCTAAAAAAGATTGATATTGCTTGAAATCGAATTGAAGCGCGATATATTATTGATTAACATTTCTGACGAGTTTTATTAAAATCTATCATATTCCTCGTAAGTTATCGCGGCAACCACAAAGAAACAAGGTGACCTCTGACCTAGTTAAATATGCTCATAATCGAATTCGGGTGAGATAATCCACTGAACTAAATATAGACTGGAAAGGTGATTGGTTGAAATTCACGTGGAAAATAGGTGCCATCTTGGAACACTGCACGTGGTTGTCGTGGCTTAGGCGTAAACCACAGTTGTCAGTCAACACATGCATTTGAACATAGGAAGGTAAGTGGCTAACTATCTTGCAGGTCACATCTAACCCCAGATAACCGTACATATCATGTTTGATAACTTTAAAGGTACGAAAACAATTGCTGTAGATCGGTGTATAACCAAATTATAGCGAGAATAGACTTAATATCAGTTTATTGCCAACTGCAGTATCGGACGCTGATCATGACTGACAGTTCTGCCATTTTATCACTGATTTTTACTTTCCTTTTTTTCTGTGTTGACATTAAAAAGTAATTTTTGTTTTGAAGAATATATGTACATACAAAAGACGAGCACTTAAAGCAAAGATGGATTTTCAAAAATTAACAGAAAATTTACCCAAAACAAAATTCCCTGTTCGTCTTTACCGTTATGCCTTATAGAAATAAATATTAATAATGGAAAAGACATGCGCCATGTCTTAACCATTTTAAAGATGTCACAGATTACATAAGACAATTTCATGTTCTTAAATTGGTCAAAATAACAATATTTTGTGAAATATCTATAATAACCCTGTTAAAAACATCACAGTAAATTGATTATAATTAAGAACCTATGAACTCCTTAATCAAGAGGAATTGTACTTATCATAAGTTACCAAGTATATATTCTGCAAATACACTATACAAATACTGATAAAAGTTGCATTTAGATTATTTTGTTCAAGTAATTGTTTCCAAATGAAGCTAAAAACTATGAGGTAATGAAAAAAATTATATAATGTGTGCTGACACAGATTTTAAATATGATGGTCAATTTTTGTATGTGTTCAGTATTGACTAACCAAGTCATTATGATGGTATGTATTTGGCAAAAAAAGGCAAAAATTAAAAGATTTTTTGAAACTGTGAATAAATTTTTTAAAGACAAGTTTAAATTGATTATGACAGTTAGAATAGTAAATACCCACACATTATTCAAAAGATACAGGAGGACATTATTTTCAGATAATACCATTAGGCCAAAAAAAATCAAAGGTATGGTTCTCAGACACCCCCCGCATCAAAAATTTTTATTTTGATTTTTAATAAAAACTTTCCAATTTCGAGCTGCTGCCACTCAGACATTTCTTTCAAGAAGGTAAAACCATACAATTTCCTTTGTTATGTAGTGCTTTTACTTATTTAGCAAAATAAAACTGTTGTTTTCATGCTTTTCCCTTATCATTTGACATTTTTATCGAAACATACCAAAAAATTTAAAATAAAAAAAGCGCCCGCCCGCATTGATTTCTGAAAAAAAGTGCCTGAGAACCATACCTTTTTTTTTTTTTTATTTTGGCCTTAGCGCCATCAGCTGTAACCACAACAACATTCTTCAATCTTCAATCTTAATGTCCTAATGGGCTTTAGCCGTACTGGACAGTGTGCGACGTCACTTCAAGTGCCAATGAACTTTTATACATGATTAAAATAGGTTGTGCAGTGGGTTAAAAACAATGTTTCAATTTAGATAAGAGTCCATGTTCCATTGATTCTTGTCCACTGTTTGGTCCTGAACCAGGCTGTGGCTAGTGACTTGAAACTGTCAAGGGTTGTTGCTCCAGCGATGTTATGAGGTAGAAGGTTCCAATTTCTAACAGTTCTTACATAAAAATGATATTTATATGCATTAGAGTGTAGGGCCTGAATGTGTAGATACTTGTTGACATGGCGACGTGATGGCTCAACTGTGGGTGGGAAGTTGATGTTTACCAGGCAATGTTTAATTTTGTAAAATAGAGCAAGGTCATAAGTCGCCCTTCTATTCTGTAGAGTCTGCCATTGTAAAATATGATTTATATCCCTGGTTAGGTTTGCTTCAGGTCCAAAAATGTAATTTTGCAGGACGAATCTTGCAGCTCTCCTTTGAACATTTTCCAATTTAATTATGTTTTGGTGAGTATATGGGCTCCAGGCTGGTGACGCATACTCAAGATGCGGTCGGACGAGAGATTTATATGCCATTTCCTTAATTTCACGGTTACACATGCTGCAGAGGTTGAGAAGTTTGGTTGCTTTGTTGGTAATTTTATCAATATGTTCATTGAAATTAAGCTTATTGTCTAGGTCGACACCTAAATATCTGTCAGATTTGATCTCTTCCAGGGGAGTGAAACTGTTATTAGGTGGGTTTACTTGTAAAATGTCTCTGGCATCTGAAAATACTCTATCATCTATGATTGTAGGTATACCGGTTGATGATGGGGTGGACATGACATATGAATAATTTATTTTTGTTTTAGTTCTTCTAGTAATTCGCAAGGTTTTGCATTTTTTTACATTAAAGGACATTTGCCATTTGTCTGCCCATTCCTGGAGACAAAACAAGTCTTTCTGTAGTGTGTAGGCGTCTTCTATAGTATTTATTTTTCTATAGATAGCACGGTCATCAGCAAATAGTCTTATAGTTGAGGACAGCCCTGCCTCTATATCATTAATGTACAGTAAAAAGAGAAGGGGACCTACTACGGTGCCCTGGGGTACCCCTGAAGTTACATCCCGGGTCTCAAACTGGCTGCCATTAACAACAACTTGGTGGGTCCTTAAAGTTAAGAAGGCTTGTATCCATGCTTTTGTTTTTCCAGTTATACCATAAAGCTGAAGCTTTTGAAGCAGTCTCTGATGCGGGACCATGTCGAAAGCCTTGCTGAAATCTAGCACAATGACATCAACTTGGCCACTCCCCTGATTTAGGATACTTGTCCAGTCATGGAGAGCTTCAACAAGTTGTTTCACATGACATACCTGATCTAAACCCATGCTGTTTAGATGTTACAATGCTGTATTTATTAAGATTATGCCACATTTTAGAAACCAAAACATGTTCGAATAACTTGCATGGGATTGCATTTAAAGAAACAGGTCTATAATTTTCTGGTTTAGATTTGGCACCTTTTTTGTAGATAGGGCATACTGTTGCTTTGGTCCAAGATTCTGGTAGGTGACCACCAGAGTATGACTGATTGAAAAGATGTGTGTATACTGGTGCTATTTCTTCAGCTGTATCCTTCAGAAATCTGGCTGGCACCTGGTCCGGCCCCCGTCTTGGAAGGATTTATATTTTTTAGAATTTTCATAACACCCTCAACTCCAAGGTAATATCTGGCATGCTGGGATAGGCTTGAGGTAAATCAGGCAAGCTGTCCATGTCTTCTATGGTGAATACTGAAGAGAACTGGTTTACCAGTGCGTTTGCTTTACTTTTGTCAGTTGCTGAAGGTATGCCACTATTTTCCTTCCTAAGGGATGATATATATGACCAGAAAGGTTTTGGGTTTTCCCTGAGGTTTTCATTGATCATCCCTCTAATGTACTGTTGGTGACTGTCCCAAACAATGCTTTAAGTTTTCTGCCTCTGAGATTTAAACTTGTTCCAAATTTGGGGAGATCTAGTTTTCATGGCCTTAACGTATAATTTATCCCTTTGCTTTTGAGCTCTTTTTACAAAGGGTGTGATCCATGGATAACTTTGCTTTGATTTTCATAATTTTGATGGTATTTCCTTATCAATATTATCCTGTATAGCATCCTCTATAAATTTACCATTCTGCTCTACAGTTCTAGTGTCTGGTTTTTGAGCAAAATATTCAGAAGATAATGCTTTAGTGGCTTCTCTGACTTTGTCCCAATCTGCTTTGTTGTATTGGTAAATTCTTCGCTGGGGCAGTTTATTTCTGGTAACATTCAAACTAAATCTGGCTGAAACTATATTGTGATCAGACATGCCAGGGCATGTAGATATATCCTGAAGTAAACCTGGTTTGTTTGTCAGTAACAGATCAATAATTTTACCTGAGGATGGACGTGTTGGGTCCAGACAATGCTGACAAAGGCCAAGGTCATCAAGCATTTCCAAAAATATAGTACAAGATTTTATATTATTTGTACTGTACTGGTTATTTGAAACAGTTCCTTCTGTCCAATCTATGCATGTTAAGTTAAAGTCTCCACCTATTATATAAGATGCATTTCTATACTTAGAATAGACATCTCGGAAGTGTGTTTTCAATTCATTCATGTAGTCCACTTTTGAATGTGGTGGCCGGTAAATAGATCCTATGTTAAGTAGTGTGGCACCATTGAGTCTGATTTGAGCCCACACAGATTCTGTGTCTGTACTTATACCATCAAAAGCCCCTTCTACATAATCTATGTCTTGTCTTATCATTATGAAGACTCACCCTGCCCCATCTGTTCGGTCCCTTCTTACTACTGTGTTTCCGTTTGGAAAAAAATCACTTGTTAGGTGATCTGGCCCTAATTTTGATTCTTGGCATAGGACTACATGGGGATTGTGTTCTTCCAGAATTGCCTGGAGTTCAGCACGTTTGCCTAAGCTTTGTAAGCTATTACAATTCAGTGAAATGACTTTGAAGTCTTTAGCAATGTTCCTTTGATTTTGCCTGTTTTCTTTAGGGGATGATGCTGCAAAAGGAGCTGGTCTAAAGGAACTAGGGGATGTAAGACTGGGGATACTTAAAGTGTCTGTATCATTGTCTATATGATACAGACACTTTATCTTCTGCTATCACCTCCTATTTATTACTGGAGGCTAGTATTGTAGTAGAAATATTCTGTATAAATGTTGGTAATTCACATTTTGGGCATACGAAAACCAAGCTTGAATTCTCCAAAAATTCTTCATATTTTGAATCTGTGATGCCAGAGCATCTATTATGCACCCATGCATCACAATTATCACAAGTAATTGCTTTATCCTTTGCTGTGACTGCTCTAGAGCAAGGACCACATGGATATTTTGGAGTTCTTGGTCCAGGATTCTGGTCAACATCTCCACTGAGTATAATTTTGGTGGTCTACTCAGACCACCTAACTTGTGTAAACATGAAAAAGCTGTTTTTATATATACATCAGTATAACCAGACAATTTACTTATGTAGACATGAACAATCATCAATTATCAGTCTGACCAGACAACTTACTTATGTAGACATGAAGAATCATCATGTGTCAGTCTGACCATAGAATTAACTTTACAAACATGTCAAACCTACCTGTGTGTATCAGTCTGACCAGACAATTTACTTATGAAAACATGTCAAAATCTCTGTGTATCATTCTGACCAGACAATTAGCTTGTGCAAACATGTCAAAATCTCTGTGTATCAGTCTGACCAGACAATTTACTAATGAAAACATGTCAAAATCTCTGTGTATCATGCTGACCAGACAATTAACTTGTGCAAACATGTCAAAATCTCTGTGTATCAGTCTGACCAGACAATTTACTTATGCAGGCATGTCAAAATCTCTGTGTATCATTCTGACCAGACAATGAACTTGTGCAAACATATCAAAATCTCTGTGTATCAGTCTGACCAGACAATTTACTTATGCAGGCATGTCAAAATCTCTGTGTATCATTCTGACCAGACAATTAACTTGTGCAAACATGTCAAAATCTCTGTGTATCAGTCTGACCAGACAATTTACTTATGCAGACATGTCAAAATCTCTGTGTATCATTCTGACCAGACAATTAACTTGTGCAAACATGTCAAAATCTCTGTGTATCAGTCTGACCAGACAATTTACTTATGCAGACATGTCAAAATCTCTGTGTAAAAGTCTGACCAGACAATTAACTTATGCAAACATATCAAAATCTCTGTGTATCATTCTGACAAGACAATGAACTTATGCAAACATGTCAAAATCTCTGTGTGTCAGTCTGACCAGACAATTAACTTATGCAGACATGTTAAATTTAGCACTGATAAGTAATAATAATCAAGCAAATAAGATCTAACTGTCATTCACTCCCACTTTCACTCAATATATTATCGATTATATATTATACATGATCGACCTTCTATAATGTGGGAACCCTTGGGACTAGACCAAAGTGCCCACTTTAATGAGGTGCCCACTAAATGGAGCTAATGGCCAGCACATAGAGTGCTGCCCCCTAGTTTGTTCATGTTTTTGAGATAACATGTACAATCTTAACTTATTGCACCTATGATTTCTCTTTATTTAAAGGTTTTCAGTGACAATTTATTTTTAATTATCAAGACATCTGTTAGAAATATGCACATATTTTATTTCATAAAAGTATGGGCAATTTATAAGCACAATATATGGAAGCTGTGTGCAGAAATTCTATTAGATACCTGCACTATACATATGTTTACATATATTAATTCAATTTTTGTTTAAATTTTAAAAGCACAAAATGGAAAAGGCAGCATGTGGTATTTAGCATTACCATGGATAACAATTCTTAATATTACATTCTTTGAAAATTAGGCATTTTCTGATAAAAAAAATACACAAGAAAAAAAAAGTCAATACGTAACTAATCTAAATACTATCATCTTAAGAAAACACTAATCCAGTGAATGTAAGTCAAAAAAAAAAAAAACATTTGAAGTGTGATACACTTTGAATGCGTTAAATCGACACAAAATGCCAAGTCTGTGATTGAAGATTGTTTTGAGTAAAGAGCACTTTGCATTAAATATATATAAATAAAAATATACCGATACACTAAAATAACACAAGAATTATTAGATCAATTATTACATTTCTTCATCAAAAATAATATTTTGTGATATTTCCCTTTTGTTAGATTGGTTATTAATCAGAATGTGGACAACTGTCTAAAAAAGTATGTGTTTATTAATCGAGTGCTTTCTTGGAGTTAAGTTTTGCCACTAACGAAATAAGTCTTGTGTAAATCCTTTAGTCTTTTGGGTTAACTGCTGTGCTGTCATCAAGGGGTTCTAGAAAAAAACTAGATGTGTCGGAACGACACGAATGCCCCCGCCTTGGGCAAATAAGAAACATTTGTAAAATTTTGAAATTTTTTTTAAGTTTAGGAGGTGTCGTATGGTCAAAAGTAGGTCTACAAGTGCAAAATGCAAACTCGATCTGTCACGGGTCATTATCAAGCAACACACCAAAAATCATGCCAGTATATGCAGGCATTGTGAAAAAAAGTCCATACATGTGCATTTTCCATAAGAATTTCTGTCTTTCATGAAATTTTCTATGTTTAGGAGCCGTAAAACAATCAAAAGTAGGTCAACCGGGATGAAATGCGAACTCGATCTGTAACTGTCATTATCTGCCCACACAGGGTGGTATCTGCAGGCATTGAGGAAAAAAAGTAAGTACATATGCATTTGTTATGAAAATTTATATTTTTCATGAAACTTTCTATGTTCAGGAGCAGTCAAATGGTCTAAAGTAGGTCAACTGAGGGAAAACAAGAACTCGATCTGTAACTGGTCATTATCTGCCTACACACCAAAAATCAGGCCCGTATCTGCAGGCACTGTGAAAAAAAGTCCATACATATGCACCTTTTTATGAAATTTTCTATGTTAGAGCACCGTCAAACGGTCAAAAATAGGTCAACTGGGACAAAACGTGAACTTGATCTGTAACTGGTCATTATCTGCCCACACACCAAAAATCAGGCCAATATCTGCAGGTATTGTGAAGAAAAGTCTGTACAAGTGTATTTGTCATGAAAATTTATGTTTTACATAAAATTTTCTATGTTCAGGAGCCGTAAAACAGTTAAAAGTAGGTCAACCAGGACGAAATATGAACTCAATCTGTAACTGGTCAATATCTGGCCACACACCAAAAATCAGGCCAATATCTGCAGGCATTGCGAAAAAAAGTCCGTACATGTGTATTTGTCATGATATTTCATATTTTTCATGAAATTTCCTATGTTCAGGAGCCGTAAAACGGTCAAAAGTAGGTCAACCAGGACGAAACGCGAACTCGATCTGTAACTGGTCAATATCTGCCCACTCACCAAAAAACAGGCCAATATCTGCAGGCATTGCGAAAAAAAATCTGTACATGTGTATCTTTCATGAATATTTCTATTTTTCATGAAATTTTCTATGTTTGTACAACGGTCAAAAGTAGGTCAACCGGGACGAAATGAGAACTTGATCTGTAACTGGTCTATATCTGTCCACACACCAAAAATCAGGCCAATATCTGCAGGCACTGCGAAAAAAAGTCCGTACATGTGTATTTGTCATGAAATTTCATATTTTTCATGAAATTTTCTATGTTCAGGAGCCGTAAAACGGTCAAAAGTAGGTCAACCAGGACGAAACGCGAACTCGATCTGTAACTGGTCTATATCTGCTCACATCCCAAAAATCAGGCCAATATCTGCAGGCATCGCGAAAAAACATCGCACATGTGTATCTGTCATGAATATTTCTATTTTTCATGAAATTTTCTAAGTTTAGGAGCCGTAAAACGGTCAAAAGTAGGTCAACCGGGACGAAACGCGAACTCGATCTGTAACTGGTCTATATCTGCCCACACACCAAAAAATTAGGCCAATATCTGCAGGCATTGCGAAAAAAAGTCCGTACAACTGTTTGATTTCGGAATGACGGACATGGGTAAAACTATATGCCCCGGCCACTTTGTGGCGGGGGCTTAAAAACTTCTGACACAAAAAAGTGTTTTGGTCAGTTGGGCAGCATATGTTACGTTGTACACATAAAATTTTGAAAGGTAGACCCCCACTGCAGTGTCCAGCGAAGTCGCTTGGCATACATTCTCTACTTGGATCACGTGTGGTCCCTCCAATGCAGTCTGTGCAACAACCAGGACAGGTAAAATCTCCGGCTGAAAAACATAAAAGTAATTTATATATATATATATATATATATATATATATATATATATATATATATATATATAATTGTAATAGACTACTGAAGTATAAATTAAGTACATGTTCTTCACAAATTACCCACTAATCGGAAACAGCAATCTATTTTACAATCAACAATACGATACCGCTTTGTTTTTTAATGCGTTTGATTTCCGTTTTCTATTCGGTTTATTTATTTTCCGTTTACACTTATGCAGAAATAATTTTTTTTTCAGTAAGCAATACAGTAAAACGCTCACGAAATTAAAACAATCGTGTGAAAAAGAAATAAGCGTAAAGCTTACTGGTGAAAAACGTGATGGGACTTGAGCAGATTTCAATTCCGCATTAAAATATTGGGTGAAATGGAAATTTTCGTTACTGTTTCAAGTTTTTTTTCCACTAAAGTCATGAAAATTCCAGTAAATTGTCTTGGTATTTTAACCATTTTCTATTGAATGCTTTGTTGTTTAACTCAGGCGTAATCATGTTCACTTGCGGGTAACTGTTGACGTTTCTGGAGAGCAAAAAATTCACTCTCGCAAATAAAAAAAGTATAATTATCATACAAGATATATCATCTGAGCTATAGCGATCACCCTTTGTCCGTCGTCCGTCCGGCCGTCTGTACGTTAATAGGGCGCATATCCTAAGGACTGGACCTAGAATCTTCACTTGACATGCAGGGAGGCCCATGAAAATTCTCTTTGGAAACCTTGAATAAGGTCTCTGTTACCCATATTCTTCGAGCTATGGGGCTATTAAGTTACCCCCAGAATAATGGAAAATTTGATACAAAAGCACAAGTATCTGAACAACTTAAGCATTGATATCCATGATTTTTTGCATGGATATTGGTCATGGAATGTTTCATCACTTTCTGCAGACTGGTGGCGCCACCTGTATTAAAAAAAATTACGATTTTTTCCCCTCAATTTTTGAGACCTCTTAAGATGCGGTCATCTGTTAAAAGGGCACAAATCGTAAGGACTGGACCCAGAATCTTCTCTCTTGACATGCAGAGAGGCCCATGAAAAGTCTCTGCGGAAACCTGGAATAAGGTCTCTGTTACTCATATTCTTTGAGCTACGGGGCTCAGAAGTACCCCCAGAATAATAGAAAATTTGATACAAAAGCTCAAGTATCTGAAATAATGCATTGATGACCATGATTTTTGCCTGGATATTGGTTATGCAATGTTTCACCACTTTCTTCAGACTGGTGGCGCCACTTGTATTTTTTTTATTTTTTATTTTTGAGACCTTAAAAGACGTGGTCATCTGTTAACAGGGCACAAATCGTAACCACTGGACCTGGAATCTTCTATCTTGCCATGCAGGGAGGCCCATGAAAAGTCTCATGGAAACCTGGAATAAGGTCTGTGTTACCCACATTCTTTGAGCTATGGGGCTCTGAAGTACCGCCAAGAATAATGGAAAATTTGATACAAAGGCTCTAGTATTTGAACAACTATTGCATTGATCACCATGGTTCTTTGCAAGGATATTGATCATGGAGTGACTCATCAGTTTTTGCAGACATGTGGCGCCACCTGTATTTATTTCGATTTTTTTTTTTTTTTTTTACAATTTTTTTTCTTATTCTTGAGACCTTAAAAGGTGCAGTCATATGTTAACAGGGCACAAATCGTGACCACTGGACCTAGAATCTTCTATCATGACATGCAGGGAGGCCCATTAAAAGTCTCCTTGGAAACCTGGAATTTGGTCTCTTTTTACCCATAACCTCTGAGCTATAGGGCTTTGGAAGTGCCCCCAAGAACAACAAAAAAGATGATACAAAAGCTCTAGTAACTCAACAAATAGTTCATTGATTGCCATGATTCTTTGCATGCATATTCATCATGGAGTAAAATATAAATTCCTGCTGCCTGAATGCGCCACCTGTATTTTTTCGATTTTTTAATTATTTTTTTCCTCTATTTTTGAGACCTTAGAAGATGCCGTCATCTGTTCACAGGGCAAGGAAGTCAATGAAAAATATCCTTGGAAACCTGAAATTAGGTCTCCGTTAACCATATTCTCTGAGCTATCGGGCTTATAAGCACCCCTATCATAATTGAAAATTTGATACCAAAGCAGGGCACAAATTTTAACCATTGGACCTAGAATCTTCTAGCGTAAAATCCAAGGAAGTCCATGAAAAGTCTCTTCGGAAACATGAAATTAGGTCTCTGTTGCCCATATTCTATGAGCAGTGGGGCTTATGGGCACACCCCGTAATATTTGAAGATTAAATACCAAAGTAGGGCACAAATCATAACCATTGAACCCAGAATCCTCTCAGTTGGCATCCTGAGAGTTCCTCAAAAGTTCTCCCCTCGAAACTTGAAATTGGGTCAGTGTGACCTATATTCTTGGAGTTTTGGGGTATGTTTGAGCATCCAGAAGTAATGAAAAATACACGAATTGCCAGGTTCCTCAGAAAAGGCTGGTTGGATTTGTCATCAATTTTGGTGTGCTGAAGGGTTTTCATGAACGTAAGCTAATATGCATGAATGATGGTGCCACCTATATTATCTTAATTAGTTTCCTGTGCAAGGACATATTGTCAACATGTCAGTCGGCTGAGCGTCATGACCTACGGGTCACTTTTCTCGTCAACCAGACAGGTGGCGCCACCTACCTTACCATTTTATAGTATAAATTTATCCCCTTTTCATAAGAGTGATTCTGTGTATTGGCCCCCATATTTGGTAAAACATATTGTTACTCAAGATGATAGATGTTCCATCAGTCACTTGCTAAGTGTCAGTATATGCTGCTGAGATTGGGGGGGGGGGGGGGGGGGGGGGGGGGGATAAATTGTCTGGCGATACAATGGCACTTGCGGTGCCAAGTTATATCTAGCTTTTGGCACTGGCACTGGACTCGCCCTATTGACAATCTTCTTAATCTGTCCCTAACACGGGACTCGCTCTATTGTGGGCACCGACTTCAGACCAATTTAAACTATTGAGTCAAGTCGCTGACTCGCTGCCCCATTGAAATAAAACCACTTTGACGAATTTTACCGCTTTTCACGAGTCCTGTTAGGGGACTAGTCACCGCTCTTCAGCGAGGACTCGATTAAGAACTTTTCACGTTAACTTGTCAACCCCGGGGATCGGGAGATTCTTTACTTGTGGGTCGTCCTCCCCCACTAGGAACCATGGACTTTTATCCGTGACGAGGAAGGACTTATTTTTTCGCATACCTCCTTGTGTTACTATGGAGCAGAGAATCTTCAGTTGAACATTTGGACTTCAGTGAAGTATTTATTTAGTTGGAGCCATTTCAAGGGACTTTGTTTAGTATTCGTTATGTATTAAATCTCTGATTATTTGTTATTGTAAGTATTGTATAAATATTAATATAGCACCATATTTGCACTTAAACCCTTGTTTTGTTTATTTGAGAATGTGTGTCTGAGGTTTTGTGTTATGGTTCGGTCAGTCAAATTTGCCATGTAAATGAGAACCGTAACAATATGTAGCAAATGGAAACTAGGACCAGCTGTGACACTGAAATGTATAAATTAACTCCCGATATTAGCCCAATTTACACTAGAAAATGTGGCGCGCGCTAGACCGGTCAAAAAATGTGTAGCGGGCTACATTTTAACTTACGTTCAAGTTAGGCCGCATTGCGCTTGGCCCGGCCTAGAATCTGCATTGCGTTTACACGCAAATATTTACGGAAATCTAGCGCGGTCTAGATTGGATTCCCCCTTGCTCGCATGGGTAAATCCCAGTCACATGACAGCCGAGTCTTGCTGGAGCGCGCTAAACAGATAGCGCGCCCCACTTCTGTTTACACACGTTCGAAGCACAAATGTAGGCTGGAATCTGAACTAACTCAAACCGGTGGTCAAAAAGTAGCGCGCTCCAGACCAAAAATCATCGAAATCTGGTGCGTTTGGGGTACTTGGCGCGCGCTAAACGATGTAGAGCGCTCCAGAAAACGTGTGTAAATGTGGCTAATGTTGTATATTTCAGTGCACTGGTTGTTAAAAGTACAGCTCTACTGAAGGGAGGTATCGTGTATTTGAAACAAGATATTCATGCATTTACCCAGATAACCCCGGCAGTTTTAGGTAGAGATTTACACCTTGCTTTTTGTATCCTGTTGTCAACCTTTTTAAGAACCAATGGAGTTTGGAAATGTTAATTTTAAATTAAAAAATACAAAACTTTCTGGGGTTGTAGTTGATAATCAAATTTTTCATGCTGTTAGTTTGAAACATATGAGTATAACTGTACTGTAGTACTTTCGGTAACTCAAAGGATTGAATGGAATCATTATAGTACCTCATCACACAGTACTGCCGAACAAAACATGTTAAACACTAAAGGGTACCCTTTTTATTTATAGATTAAATTGGATATTGTCAATAATATTTTAACATTTTCATCAATGTTCACATCTGCTGGCGAAACTCTCACTCCTCAAGTGTTGCCTCCTCAATTTGTTGAGGTCAGGAGCTGGGATTTCTTTGCTCCACACTCATTGGTAATTTGGTTTATGCAGTCATTTCCTCTAAGAGGAAGCAGGTTGGAATCCATGGCAAATAAGTACGGGGATTTAACCCTAAGTTCTCTTCTAAATTTCATAACTGGATCAAGATGACTCTTCATGTTTCTGTCAACAGGACTGGCACATTTTTGCCTCTCTTCCCTCCACTCTGTGAATAGTATTCACCAAATTTTACTCAAATTCAAGTGTTGCTGCCACCTTTTTATCTGGGGTCTTTGAAGAAACTAGGGATACTCTTCTTCCTTTAGATTCTGCATCTCGCGGCACCTCCAGCCACTGAAGCAAAATATACACCACAACGCGGCATTAAATATTTATTTTAAGTTTATACAACTTGGTCTTTGAAAGGATCACATGAAGCGGTTTCTGCTTTTATATAATATATATATATATATATATATATATATATACACACACACATAATCAGCAAAGTACCTTTGGCTTGGTTATGTTTCATAAACGTATAACCTCTAGAACAAAATTATTACTGAAAAAAATGAAAGCTTGTGAGAAATTTTAACCATGATGGCATGAAAACTCGCTAAAATTGATAATAAATATATTTTATTTGCAATATATATATTTTTCTTTGATTACCGGGGGGGGGGGGGGGCGATATACTTTAACTTATAACCTCAAGAACAAAATCATTTCTGAAGATATGGAATGATAAAAAAGAAAAAATAAAAGCCTGTGAGATTTAACATGATGGCATGAATTTACAACTGTCACCTACAAAGATGATTATAAAATTACCTTGTTGCCAAGACGTATGCTTCAGCTGACTCGTTTCACAAACCCGTCTTCAGGGTCGCTGTAGCAGCTGCACCTTGTTGCTAACAACCGTCCAACACACACAAAAAAAACAAAGAAAAAAAAAAAAAAAAAAAAAAACCAGTCGTAACACACGGCCATGTCGGTGTCTGAAACGGGCGAACGGATTGAGGGGAATTGTGCATTTATTGTGATCCGGGATTATTCGAAAGCGTTTGACACATTACACCTTGATAAATATACGTGGACTAAAACGTTTATATACAAGTAGTTATTCTACGGAAACTAGGGCCCACTACGTGGGACACATTGATAATCCTTTATTGATTAAAATAAAAATTATGAATGAGACGAAAGCGTACATTGACAATTCGATCAAAGTAGAACAAAATAAAAGCAATTCTCACATGTATGCATGCGTTCGTCCTTGCTGTTTCCCACGTGACTATTTCTTAATTCACTGCCAAATCGATGTTTAAACTAATGTAATCTTTTGAGATGGTTTACTTAATCAGAGGCTTTACAAAGGTCCAATAGTTTGGTTTTAATAACCAGGTTATTAAAAGTGTTGCTCGTTGATTCACTGCAGTCTTGAATTTCAGAGTTAGTTTGTTTTTTATATAAATTTTTACTGTTCCACACTAATATAAAAGTACATTATTTCACAAAAATAATCCATAGGGTGCCATTTGTTTCAAAATACGTACACTTGTTTTCTTCCTAAAGACACTGAACAAATTCCTAATACACATCACATCCAGTTTGCTATCCTTATTTTGTCTACATGAGTAAATATATTTTGTCAAGACTATTATTATATTTTATTTTGGATAAATATCCATGCCTAGAAAGATCAGACGTGTGTTAGTTAATGATAGCAACACCATACCTGTAATATAGACACTATTGAATACGATATCTGACACATGGATGGAGTACGGAAGTGCAAAATAATGTACTGATACAGAGGTGGGCCAATTAATGGCTTCAGTATACACTCTTTCCGGCTTGCCGGTGAAAGCTTAATGATATCAAGAACACATCTTCTCCATCACGGAGCTGTACGAGAAATGAGCAGCCGGTACATTAAAGAGGTACACCGTCACAGCTGGCATGCTTTACCATGAACTGCTTCTCACCCTTCTGATATGTGGTGCATATATAAGGGCTTCTGCGATGTCAAGTTAAATTTCGTTAACTGTAGCCTTTCTCTGTGATTTTTTGCATGCTCCTATAAAAAAATCAATTCAACCACTTAAGCCATATTTAATGATCATTTTACAGACATTACAAGATGCTGTACCTCCAGACATAAGACATCCTAAGGTATCATTTAGCATCTGTGACAAGTATGTTAGCCATGTAAAGCTGCGTTTACCGTGCGCGCGGTATGAGATATGCGGTAAGCGATATGCGAAAAAGATTTGTTCGCTCTAGTTATTTTATCATAACGCGTTTACCGGGCCTTTGGTATGCGATACGCGCGGTATGAGATGAGCAGTAAAATGGAATTCATGTTGTCGATCCTGTTGGGCACATAATCTCCGTTGTGTTACCCCAGAAGTTTAACATTCACTCTGTTCATGTTGTCCTTCATTTTGTGCACGTAATGTTGCGTTACCTAAAGAGTTTCACATGCATGCAACTGATGTTGCTGTTCCTCATGCGCACGTTATCTAAGTCGCGTTACCTCAGGAGTTTCACATTCACGTAGTTCTCTGTATCGCTTCTTGCCGCATCATAATCTTTGTTTTTCCTCAGGGGTGTCACGGTAATGCGATTCAATTTGACGTTACTTTAAGGCAGGTAATCTCCGTTGCATCATCTCAGAGGTTTCATATTCGTTGTATTTTAACTGGAGGTGATGTTTCGCATAAAAAGCTACTCCTCCGCCGACACCTATTCCGCGGTCATGCCGTAAAATTGGTTGAACGGCCATAAGATCGATTATGTTTTGTGTTTGTAATCAAGTACCAATTCCGCGGTCATGCCGTAAAATTGGTTGAAGATCGATTATGTTTTGGGTTTGCATTTAAGTAGCTTTCTATGACACATGTGAAATATGGAACAATATCTGATTCTAATAGTTCAGTCTTGTTTCGGGAGAGGCTTTTAATGTTTATGAGTCAGGCAGTTAGATTCCTTGAGTGGCACTCGCGACACATTACGTTTATAATTGTTGTCAAAGAATGGAGTATACAAAAGTTCTGCAGATCCTCCGTCAGCTCACTGATGCAGAGCATCTCATCTCCTGAGCTTCAGCTAATCACAACACTATCCTCTTTTTCATCGGACTCATCCACAGACATTTCATTTTCCATGATACATTCAAATTCTGGTTGGATATCACTCCCACGCTAATTAATCTCATCATCTCCATCTCTTGGACCAATCGTCCGTACTGTGCCGTATGTGGTAAAACATGTACATGTTACTGCGAAAGAAACTTAAACAAGGGCATCATATAATTGACAGGTTTTCGTACAAATATAAAGAAAAACATGTTATATTGACTATGTTATACATTATCGGAGGCATAAATTAAGCACAGTCCATGACTATCCAGTATAACATTTAAAGGGAAAAGAGAATTACACAGGGAGGAGGCAAAACTTTTTGTGAGGAAATTTTGTATAATGAGAGTAAATACCTGTTTTCAGAAGTGTCACCTACCTCTCTTTCTGCTTCCCATCTACCGCAGCATGAAAGTCCTTTCGGATCCTATCAGCAATGGACTTTGTACCTTTCACACCCAGATAGGTAAAACACTCTTCTGTCTGGAAATGAACATGCAATGGTCATTCCATTTTCTTCATATATCTTAATGTACCAGGTTATGAATATTTTTAAAATTTACAACCCGCATGTCTCTGAGATTAAACCTTGAAGACTTCCATGCTTATATTACTATAAAGTATATATTTTTTTGTAATATAAACTACATATTAACCTTAGCATTGCACCCATGCATGTAAGGTATGGCCGGAATCCTGTCATTTTAAAACTCCTGTTGATTTGTCTTTCAATAAACCATATACTATTTAATATTTCTATTCATAACTTTTCTGTTACCATGAAATGTTGCTTTTTGTTACCCATTCTTAAGAGGTAGTAAATTAGGTAAGCTCACCATTAATGAGCTAACAGCTAGCACAATGTTTCCCTTCCCGCTCACGGTGTCCAGCAGGAGTGGGATGAGCATTAATATTAAGCACTTCCCGTACCCTGTCTTCAGGAAGACGCAAGTATCATGCCCTTTTAAAAGGGTCATCAGGGCTTCACGCTGTGCGTCCTTAAAAATTAAATCCTTCTCTCTATGATCATTCGCATCTCGTCGAGGACGCCCATATTGCAACGTGTTTTTTTTGGACGGATGTTGAAAAGTTGTGGAGCATGCGCAGAAATTAAGTCTCGATACATGTGTAATTCTCAGAATAGGGGTCAATTTCGAGTTCCCAAACAGAGGGAAAAAAGTTGTTGCAAAATTCATTTTTTCTTCTTTCCTTTTCAAGCGGGATATATGAAAGGTCAAAAACTCCCATCAGCAGCGCACTTTTATCCATACTTGCTTTTTTACCACAATAGAAGAATAGCAGTCTTTAGTCAGCAAGTCAACTCCGTTACAGCAGTTTATTTTTTTTTTAAATCACAAAATAATGCGGTAAAAAAAGAAGAATGAATGTGTCACGTATGTAGATTTTACAAAAGTATGGTACACAATCATCATAAACACTAGAGTTTGATATGAAAATTATTCCTGACATTTTTATTAATGCTAAATAATAAGGTGATAGTGCACACAAATGTTTGACCCATAAAGTGCATTGAAGAGAACTTGCTAAAAGAGACAGGTATACGCTCAATATTACTGATCTCCTACAAATTGTCCATCATTTGACAATAGTTTGTAACGTTATCTTCTGCAAAGTCTGGAGGAAAACGGTCGAATATAGTTTTTGGCTAAATGTTGCGCTGACTGGAATGAAACGGAGTTGATAACGCACTAAATTATTAAGATATTCTTACCTAAACTTTTAACACATTTGAACAAAAAGTAAACAGATAACTATCAAGTTGTATCATGCTAAAATATATCGACACAAGTTACCCTGACCGGTAAACAAAAGTTTACCATATAAAGTTTATTTTAAACACATAAAGTCAATTAATGTAAATTACTGCTAAATTGAACAACTCAGCTCGGGATTGTTGCGAGAAAGAACTTGCTAAATGCCTACCTACTAGGTATTTAACCATTTCAATATGAATTCAATAAAAACATATTTCTCCTTTAATGACAATAAAATACTTGAGAAAGTAAAGAAATGCCAACATTATCTAAATCCAGGAAAATATTGTTACAATTAAGAGCTGTAACGGAGTTGATCAATTTTCAACAAAAATGATAGTCTTGTTACCTTATAGAGCTGTGCTATATATGCAACTGGCATTAAAGGCTAGTGTCATCTAAACTAATAAAATATTACCATTAATTTCACAAATATTTAAACCAATAACGCAAATATTATAGTAAACTGATACCAATTTTTGGATTTACAGTGAATCCTAAGTAAAAAGGGCCTGCTCGACCACTTAAAAGGTGTACACAGTAATATGTTCCAAAACTTTCTCCTAATTTAATGCAAAAGACTTCATGTTTTATTAAGAAGTCATAATTTCCTTGGATGGTCAATGCAATGCTAAAACGTGATGGAGCTGAACACTTTCAGCGGCCTTGTAATCAACCTGAATTCGTGTTACAATAAAAGCTGTCAGGTGTAGAACAGAGAACGGAATACACAACACACAGTGTTCATATTTGGAATGTTCTCCTTTCGTTTGTGGGCTAAGGGGATATTCTTTCTTATATAAATGCCTAACACTTCATTAGATGAATCCAACAGAAAATAATAATGTCTATATACCCTCATTCGTTCTTTTCCAGTCTTAGCCATGGTGATTAGCCTGTAAACCCAATGAATTTAGGTTATAAGCTCATAAACAAACTAGAGGTGCGGACCGGACCGCTTGGACCGATAACACAAAATACCGGACCGCTTATTCCTGGACCGGACCGGTTGGACCGCCGAACTTAATGTTAAAAGGATTAAGTTAAACAAATGTGTTTCAGGATTTAGTTTCACCAACAATCGTGTTATGAACAAGGGGTAATAAACCATCTCAGAAAGACTCATTGGCTACATAAAATATATTTAAAGCAATGACAGCTGCAATAGTACAATTATATACTTGCACATGTATTATTTTATTTTTTTTTCCATCGTGAGTAACAGTTAAAGTTCATTTTTTGTTATTAACTTATGATTGAAGTGACATGTTCAGCATTAGATCATTGTCCCTACTGTGTTGCACAATGCTGATACTTTTGCTTAGTATAATAAGACCAATTTCTATACGATGAATACATTAAATATATTCTTTATATTAAATTATTAACAAAGGATTAATAAGTTTTCTGTATCAGATCGCACATAAACCATTACATAACTTATCAGCTGATGTCAATCTGCATCCCTGCCCAGTATAATCTTTGAATCAGCTCGCCCAACCCTGCACATTAGATTAATAAGTTTTCAATATCAAATCGCACTTAAACCGCTACAAAACTTCATCAGCGTATGTCAGCCCGCATCTATCCCCGCCAAGCAAATTCTTTAAATCAGCTCGCTCCACCTTGCACATTTGGCTTATATTCTAATCACTATGCCCCACACAGTAACACAAAATATTTACCACTGAAAAATTTATTAAAAAAGACTGTAATTTTAAATTTGTCATTAAAAATCAAACCCAGATCCTGCGATTAAAGTATAGATTATTATATTACATTTATAGCACGTTTTGTTGTGTATGATATTTGGTTTTGTTAAATATTTGAACAAATATATGTAATAAAAAATATGTAGAACAGACGTTGAATAAAAGGAATTACAATATATTTTAATTTTGATGATATTTTAACAAATGTGCCGAACCCCTTGGACCGGTCCACCTTATGGACCGGAACGCTTACAGCTGCATGGACCTGACAAAAACCGGGCGCTTACTTTGTGCATCGAACGGTCCGGTCCGGTCCGCACTTCTAAAACAAACTTATAAAATATGTCTAATATATAAGTTTTAATGTTTCTATTGCTGTCAAATTTCAAGACTAAAGCATTTTTTAATTACCAAAATTAGTTATTTGTTTTCAAAGAGCAACAGTATTTTCCAGACCAAGATAAACGCATTAAAAGGGATTATACTATATATCAAGTGGTCAGTGAAGCTGCTTCTTATCTTCAGTGTGCTTATTTATAAATCCTCTCACCAGAGAATAATTTATTAATGGTTGGACTTTTCATAGAAAAAAATGTTTGGTGATTCGTCAACTCCGTTACAATAGAATGGCAACGGAGTTGATCGTAACGGAGCTGATTATTTTTTAAATTTTACCTAATCAGCGGACATGATAGACATGAAATCCTTCAAACAAATATTTCAATTCTGATAGATTTACGATGCCTCTCTCTGTTCATGGATGTTTATAGGTTTCAACAATTACTTTTTTCACAAATGGCGTAACAGAGTTGATGGGTGAATTAAGCTACTTTACTTTTTATACACTTTTTCACTGATAAAAATCAAAACTCCGGATTGAAGCCATGATTCTTCACTTTGAATGCCCTACACTGTAACGAATGATATGATCAGCCACTCGATTTGTTCCACTGGATGGCTGTAGATGGCATATTGGTGCAGTTGTAGCGGAGTTGACGAAAATTTAGGACATGGCTTCGTTAGTCCAGCGAGTGAAAAATACTGAAGAGCAGCTCATAGAAATTTTGTAGGAAGCACATTAGATCTTGTTTATAGTAAACAAACACAAAAATACCCGAATTATTAGTGATGGGTACTAAATTTATTTATATTTTCATTGGAACCTCTTATTTAGGACATATATTTTTTTATTACGGTTTCATTTTGGATCTTAAAAATTGGCCCTAAAATTGTATCTGGACTTACTCTTGCAATATTACCCTCACATGGGGAATCGAAGTAAATCGTCAAACTCATTCTGATATAATTATAACCATGATTGTGTGTTAATAATACCCTATGAAGCAGTCGGACCCTATTTTGACCCCTATTTGAAGAATTGCACACATAAACCATCCTGTCTTGAAGTACAAGGTCATTTGTGACCAAAATGGCAGCGAACATCTACATGCATCAGTTCTCTTTGGAATCAATAATAACATACTGTTTATTGGGAATGAATTATTCAACTTTTATCACATATAACAATATTTTATTCATTTTATTCAAAATTAAGGTTTCAGAAGAAAATAGCGAATAAATAATGCAAGTTAGGCATATTTTCCAGTGTCTGGATGCGAGTCCCCTTCTGTCCGGTATTTCTTCGAGGAAGCTTCTTCAGATGAGACCTGTAAAACAATTATGCACGAGCTCATTATTTACTATATTTTATATGACATCATTTGTAAAATATTAACCTCGGAATGGCCATTCTCGAATACATAATACTCCTTTGATATTTGACTACGTTTTTTTCACATGTTTAACTTAAAGACCCAACACCCGATCCGGCGGATCGGGTCGCATGCGCAGTGCGCGTCTACCTAATATGGTAATAGAGGCGGAGCGACATGGTGTTTGGCAACATTATCAAGCACGTGTACTTGCGTGAGCTCGGCAGATTACTGCAGTGCAGGATTATATAAACAGCAATTGACAAGAAATGTATCCTCGTTAAACGTAATAAACCATCAATTATGATTTTCTAAACGCTGATCGAAGTGTAAGAACTTCGATTTCCCTTTGGATTATGGGATTACGTCAGCCTTCCGGTTTGACATGACCTCGAAACGCGAGCAGATGTTGACACTGGGTTACTTGCGGCCGGATGGCCAATCTAGTGATACGCACTAGTTCTTTAACATGTGTGTTTGTAGGAATTTATAAAATGATGTACCAAATGAACAAGGTAGGCGCGTGTTAGTGGTCATTACAGAAATTCACTTAAATATGCGCCACATACTGTAATTACAGTCCACGCGTGACAGTGGAAAAACGAACATGGCCGCCGGCAGTGAAAATATGGACAAGACCGGCAGCAGCATCGACCTACTTTCGTACTGTATGATTACCGCGCTTTATATGTAGTTTTGAAGACGCTGGCACATTGAAAGTTTTGCATGAAATGTATATCAGCATGACGGTAGAAACGTTAGTTATTATAAGACAGATGTTTTTTACTGCACTTGAGAGGTTTGCTGAAACAAGACTTCGTTTGGAAGCAAGCCATGTGCATGAAGACAGATGTGGTATCGAAGATTCCGAGAGTTTTGTCATCCAAATAATTTTTTGGAGCAAATATTTAATAAGACTGATAAAGTTAAATTTACACATTATTGTCTCCATAGAGATTTTAAATAGCCTGATTTGCATTTTTAGCTCAGCTGACTTTCAGTCATGCTGGGCTATAGCGATGGGTCTTTGTCCGTCGTCCTTCCGTCCGGCCGGCCGTCCGTCCGGTAGCAGGGCACAAATCGTAACCGTAGGGGCTAGGGCCATGAACCCTATGCAGTCTTAGAGGTTATAAAAAGATCTCCTTGCAAACCTGAAATTAGGTCACTGCGACCTATATTTTCGAAGTTCTGGGGTGTGTCTGCACCCCCCAGAAATAACTCTTTGAGACAAAATTTTCATCCCAAACCTTCCATCTTTACATACAGCTCACCTACCAACAGGGGAAGAACCATAATTATTTTGAGGTCACAAGGTCAAAGGTCAAGGTCACAGAACTAACTTCTTTGAAAAGCCTCAGGATGCATTTTAAGCCAAACCTTTCATCCCAATTCTTTGATCTTTCACATGTAGCTCACCTACTAAGTGGGAGAAGAATCCTATAGATGTTGAGGTCACAAGGTCAAAGGTCTGGGTCACAGGATGCACTTTTTTTCAAAAAGGTTGTGGACACATTTCAAGCTAGACCTTTCATCACTGATATCGTTTCTCTGCCAACAGGGGAAAAGACCTGTTGATTTTGAGGTCAAAGGTCAAGTTCACAGCACCCTCTTCTTGCGTGGAGTCATTTTCAGCAAACTTTTCAATCTATACTTTCCATCTGTCATATGTGGCTTACCTACCAATAGGAGAAGAAGCCTATTGATGTTGAGTTCAAAAGGTCAAAGGTCAAGGTCACAATATTGTTCTAAATGCTTGTGAACATATTTCAAGTGAAACTGTTCAACCCAAACCTTCAGTCTTTCACATATGCCACATCTATGCATCACTGTATTTGATTCAAACTTCATATTTATGGGTCTTTTTGCTTGAAGAAATGACTAATTGATTTTGAGGTCAGCTGGTCAGGAGGTTAAAGGTGGCAGGTCTAAGTTATTCACTCATTGGTTGCCAAGTAATTACACCCGGCCAGAATATAAGTGGTTAGTAGTTACCTATCATTTAGAAAGAATCCAGTTGATATGTGGGCAAAAGCCAAGGTCATAGATCAGGGATGTTCACAATAACTTATTTTGTAGACCATCTCTATTTTTCTTGTTTTCTTGTATATATAACCATATGGCACTCACAACTGGTACATCTCACTATGTGCCCATAATTGCAAGTGACACTTGTGATATATGACTCCCTTTTGTATCAGCTCATGGAGTGATAAGGATATATCATTAGTGCATAACAAAAACACTGTTGCCGGAATGCTTTGGCCAGGCATTAAGACTATGAGAGTTAAGTGTTAAGTTTAGCTACTGATTTATGAAATGATGGGAACATTTTGCAGTTTATATCATGGAATCATAGCAATAAACTTAGTTTTCTAGATATCTGAATATTATTATACAAATCATCAGATATACCAGCAAGTGTTTGTTCTGATAATATGTGGGTCTGTACCTGGATTTAGCAGGCTTTATTTGATTACAAGACTCTTAGTGATGCTTTCTGCATTTCTTTTCTTTTAGGTTTTGCAGTTTACCTACCCTGCTGTCCCCATTGAATAGCTAGCTGATAATTAAAACAAATTGGACTTGCCCTTTTTACATTTGCATGTTCATAAAAATGATTTGAAAGCTCTCCAACCTGATCATGCCTTTTGAATTATTTTGGACATTCATAACTGTTACATTCTTTGAAGCAATTGCTACAAGTTTAGTGTCTTATTGGAGGATGTGTGACTTGTCAGAAAACCATTATGTCTGCCAGGTAGCCATTTTAGAAATCCTTTTGCCAGGACAATTTCTGTAATTTTTTTATGTTTGGTCCCTTTTTTAGATTACCGACCACATGTAAGCCAACTTCTTCATTCACGAAATATCCCCATTTTTTACCAAATATAGAAATTGGATATGTGTCGTTGCAACTTTGCATGGGCATAAATGAATAAAAATTTACAGAATATGAGTATTTTTATCTTCAGCAATTTTGTTGACATTGTTACATTGCGGTTTTGGTATGTAACAATGTAACACCACAGAGGTTCAACGCGTGCATGCACATACAGATGAAAGTTGGTTATGACGAGCAGAAGCCTATTATATGATCAAAATTACAATTACTTTCCATGAGGCAATGTAATATTAGAGGAGGCTTTTTAAAGGTTCAAAACTGAAATTGGATTGTTTTGAGTCTGGGTGAGGAAACCTCTGCCCCCCCCCCCCCCAAAAAAAAAATAAGAATTCAGGATATATACATGTATATGTATATTAACATTCATGTATACCTACGTGAATGTATCAATCTGTGTGTGCTAAGAAATACGAGGAAAATTGTTTATAGTGCCATATGTGTCCACCAAATAAGACCGATGCAGAAAGAATCCTGCATCTGCGACTCTAAAATTAAATCTCTCCTTGTCACAAGACCTGTCTTTCATCAAGATTTATTACACTGAAGCTATACAAGACAGACAAAAAAAAAAGAAAAAGAGATGATAACATATCCTCTTTGAAAAAGTATATGGGCTTTTTGTAAGTGCTATAATCCAGTGAGGGCCAGAAACCTACACGGACAAACCAGGTATATTTTATAGCTGCCATTGTGGACATCTATGTTTTCATAAAATGGTGAAGCCCATCATTAAACTAGCAATTTTGCATAAACAAAATATACATCTTTTAGCAATACAAAAAATAAAAATATTAATTAAGATGGATAATTAGGTAAACCATTTTATTATTTAAATAAAAAAAAATAAATATTTGCGTCATAATTTATAATATTACCACAATATTCGGCACACACACATACCGATACATGTATCCATGACCCATTCTTTATTCAGCATACCTGATTCACATATATAAGACCACATACATTTTGAAAGATAAGCCTATCTTAAACTATGAATCTGATTAATACAGATCCTTATGAGATTGGTAAAACATGAAATGTTGTTTACATTCTGAGGCCGCAAATTCATTTATTAATCATCAGATGTAATGGCGTGAAATTGTTGAATTTACCCTTGTCGTGAAATCAACTGATAGGTGACCCGATCCTGACAGCTGGGAAAAATAAACCAATAGCATTCTTCACATGGTTGGTATAAGGCGAGGGACTAGAAAATTTATTCACTGAACATGTCTAGTGTCCATTATTTAATGACCATGCGGACGCCATACACTATATAACACAGAGAAAATTGAGATAACTATTTAGAATAAGTAGTAAATAAGACCAATTTAAAATTATCCAGTCTTTCACAGCCGGGGGCGATCAGTGATCGGCACTGACAGCTGGCCGGCTGGTGAGCAACATCGTCAGATATTGGAGAAAATATAAAACGTATGATCATTTTAATGGTCACATTTGATTCCTTGAGTTAAAATGCGTATGTCAGACAAATAATTTACTGAATAATGGCCTAGAATTCAAGCATGACTTTTTACATGATTTCGGGCGATGTACGTGTCTTGACAGGTATTTAAATTTCAATGACTGACAGCTACGCCATCTTGCGGCCCCTTTTATACTCCGGGTGGGTCTTTAAGCGACAATCAATCCGAAACACAACAGTATTTTGAACCATTGAAATCCAGAGATCATTTGCATCTCACCTCGCCAGTTTCGGAATGTGAATCCCCTTCTGTTCGATATTTCTTCGAGGAATCTTCTTCAGATGAGACCTGTAAAACAATTATACACGAGCTCATTATTTATTATATTTTATATTATATTTTATAATTCAAATTAAAAAAAAAACTCAATTATAGCATAGCAAACTTGATTTTATATCTGTTCCTTTTCGCTTGCCACAGATCCATAAATTTTTCCCGTTTCCATGGTTACAGAAACTTTTCGTAGAATTCATGCAAGATATCTGTGCTTTCATACATTTCCATAACCATCAAACGTTTCCATAAAAGGGAACTTCTATTTTAAACTTGCAATTTACCGCCAGCCATTGCTGGGTTTTAACATGCCAAAGATATTTTATTTTTACGCTAACTATAGGGAAAGACCTAGAAATTTAATTTTGAATGGTCCTTTGTATGAAGACGGCCCACATTTCATTCAGTCTGGTCTAGAGGTGAAACTGGCGGGGTCGGTGTTTTTTTCCATTCTGCGGCTCTAAGGGTGGCATGTTCCGGGACTTCCAGGTTAGAGGTGAGGTCTTAGCTATTTGAGTTCAGAAGGGTTCTTCCGCGATATCCAATCAAATTTTCTTATGATAAAGCTTTAGTTTCCTGCATTGCTTCAGACAATGGTGGTACATGCCGTACGTGCTATCGGCCATGAATTCTAATTTTCCAGTTACATTGTGCCTCTGCTTTTGGACAATTGATAAGGGGCGTTACCAGAAGCCGCCTCCCCCCGCCCCATTATTGATTGCAGTGACAGCATCAGGAAATAGAAAATAATGTACGTGAAATAAAGTACGTGGAAACAAAATCTCAAGTTCATGGAAACAAAATTCATTGATTTATGTCACCCGCGGGATGTATGTATCCGCTTTTGCCTGTTGTCAAACACTTCCGAAACCTATCCCAACCAAGGGAAGCATTAGAGCAATCTATTTGGCCGTTACCATGCTTACATGTTTAGATACAATTCATGTAAAATATCTGTCCTATATTTCCCATCATAATTAAACGTATCACTTCATAATTTTAAATGTTTCATATTTTTCAACGTATTTTAAACGTATCACTATTCAACTTAAGAGGAAGTTTTTTTTTTATGTTTAATAATAATTGTAATTTACCAGCTGGTGGGAACTGTTGAATGAATCTACTCGTTAAGGTGTCAGTGAAATGAGAAATTGTCTTTTACGCTAAAATTTCAATTCATGTTTCATATTTCTGTTTTATTTATATTCTTATAATTGTATCAAAAAGACTATTTATGTTTCAGTAATTTATAAAAGTTGGACCTCCTGTTGACATGATATGCCTATCACAATTTTTACCTCAAGTAACCCCGTTAATTATTTACAATTTTAAAATAAATATTTTATCGCAAGTAAGAGGAATACTCAGATGACCCTTGAATAAATAGGCACTCAGGAAATGTCTGAGGAAAGAGTTCCTACAGAAGAACAAACGTCATGGAGATATCAACAAATATGAAAAACAAAATATTTTTTTATTTAGAAGGGGAAAATGTCAGTTTACACATATAAACATAAAATACTGCTCATACATGTATTCTTTACATGTGCATTCTGTACGCATAGTGAAATATATTAATTAATTCGTGCGCACGAATTACTAACCCGTGCGCACGAATAACTAATCCGTGCGCACGATTTACTTGGTGTTAAAAATAGATTTCGATGGTAGCAAAATATCTATTAATTTAAGCGCAAGAATTAATTATCGGTGCGCGCACGAATTACTAGGTGGGAAAAATATATTTCCAAGGTTGACAAGTATTTATTAATTCAAGCGTACGATTTTCTAATTCTTGCGCACGAATCACAAGGTATGAAAAATATATTCGGTTTAAGCATTTTTATTTCAACAGGATAAAAACGTAGCCAATAAGGCTATTGCAAATTCTCTCCTGCATAATAATAAAAAGAAGTGAAAAAAATCAACATGAATGTATATATATGTATATGCAAATGATCAGACTGGGAAAGTAGACATATATTCACACACGAGATATTTACAGATACATAATTATATACGTTAATACAGATTGACATTCCATATACATATAACTGATAGGCGTAACACAATAAAACATTTAACGTCTAAGTCCATTAAACGTCTAAGTCCATAACGAGCTTATCAATTAGATTAAAACCATCAGACTTTCCAATAGAAAATAGGTATACTTAGGACTCCTTCAGAGAATGGTCGTGCATGCAGTACTTTCGGTGAGTTTTCTTATTTTCCAGTTAAGTTGTCCAACAGCAGAGGCTCAATGTATTTTTCACCTGGTTCTGATAACTGGTGTTCCCAGCCCCCCCCCCCCCCGTTATAATTTTCCAGTTGTCCACAGCAGAGGCACAATGTAATTATTAGCGGCTTCTGAAAAGGGATGTTACCAGCCCCCCCCCCCCCCCCGCCAAATTCTTACCGGTTTCTGATAAGAGGTGTTATAAGAAGCTGCCCCGCCCCCGATTCTAATTTTCCAGTTACATTGTGCCTCTCCATTTGGACAACTAATTATCACCGGCTTCTGAGAATGGGTGTTACCAGCCCCCCCCCCCCCCCCCGCCTAAATTTCATCGGTATCTGATAAGAGGTGTTATCAGAAGCGCCCCACCCCCTTGTAATTTTCCAGTTACATGGTGCCTCTCCTTTTGGACAACTTATCTCACCGGCTTCCAATAAGGGGTTACAAGAAGCGCCCCCCCCCCCCCCGCATGGATTGTAATGAGAGCATCTGGAAACAGAAAATAACATAGGTATGCAAGTGAAAACAAGAATTTCATGAAAAAAAATTTATGAATTGATGTCGCCTGCTTTCGTTTTTTGTCAGGTACTCAGAAAAAAAAACACTCAAGGCAAGCTTGAAAGTAATCCGTTTGCCGTTGCCATGGTTAACGAAATTATTCGTAGAATTCATGTAAAAATATTTGTCCTTTTCTTATATCTCCCTAACTTTTGAACATTTCCATAACTATTAAACTCAGTTGGCCCCAGTTCATTCAATCTGGTCTAGAGGTAAAACTTGTGGGGTCGGGTTTTTTTTTGTGTTTTTCATTCTGCTGCTCTAAGGATGGCATGTGCCGGGACTTTCAGGTCAGAGGTCTTCGCTATTTGAGTTCCGAAGGGTTCTTCCGCGATATCCAATCAAACTTTTTTATGATAAAGCTTTTAGTTTCCTCACTTTTTGCCGTGCTCGTTTTACAGCCATGTGTGTCATTCTGACAACAGACCCGACTTTTACAGGGGATTCACATGCATCCTTCCAGAGTGCTACTTTTATCGTGGCCGTCTCATCTGCCACAGTCATGTTTCGTACAAAGGTTGACCTAGTTCCGATATGGACAGTTCTCTGAATTTCATCCTGGAAAACACAATACAGGTCTGTTAGTACATATTAAATTAATAGTACATATGAAATTAATTCACTTTTTTTAATTTTAATTGGAGAATAATGGGTCCCTTTGTTTCATGTCAACTAATATAAATATGCATATATATATATCTGGCGATTTAAATTATAGTTTTTGAGAATGTGGCAGGGCGAATGAGTGGTTCAGCTCATTTTATCTCCTGGTGTTAAGCAGGCCTGATGACTGTTGGTTGTGTGATTGCCAGATGCATAACAGTCTGCAGTTCCCGGTCATACCAGCAAAAAACACTGAAACGCAGAGTCATCAGTGAATCACATCTGTTAGGCATTGCATTCATATTAAGTGTGCAGAATGGTCAACTTGCATGGGGCCACCTGTGAAAAATGCTGCTGCTTTGGGTCAGCGTTGAGTGTGCTGCCCTCAGAGTACATGTTTAAATAAGTTTATTAGTTTGAATGACCAAAATGGGGCAAAATGGTGTATGACCGATTCATGTTTTGGGCAAAACTTTTCTACACAGTGGAGCAAACAAGTTTTGAAAGTGTTTCAAATGTGAAAGAAGACTTACATTTTCCATGGTTCCTTCTTCTCTTTTTCTAATGATTTCTTTGAATAGCGACTGTGGTGGAGTCGTGGGGTTAATCAATGCATTCGCCGCCAAAAAGGCTTGTAGCTGCAACATCTGAAAGAAGGATGTAAAAAAAAGACAAATAAAATATGCAGAAGTTTATTTAAGTATACATTACATTTCCTTGAAAATTGGAACAGATTATAATATTTGTATAGTTTGATGTAAAAAAGGGTTGTCACTGGTTTTTGGGACACATTACAAAGAAGAACTACAGGCCTAATATGAACCTGTGGAATGGGATAATGGTTCCATGCTGGCCGATAGTTTTTCAATTACATGTGTGACATGTATATGTACTTTATGGTATGTCACACATTAGTCTGTCTGTACATCACCCACAAATATATATATATATATATATATATATATATTTATATATATATAATATATATATATATGTGTGTGTGTGTGTGTGACCTGATAGGGCAACCTGAAATATATATATATATATATTTATATATATAATATATTTATATATATGTGTGTGTGTGTGTTTGTGACCTGATAGGGCAACCTGAAATTATGCCAATTTTTTTTAACCGTGCGTAAAGTGGGAAAAGCATCCAGCTAAATTGTTTATTTGATACTTATTAAAATGATAAAAATTCATGACAATACCACTCACAAATTCAAGTGTAACCAAAAGACCTTTATAAATACATATTCATTTCTTATGTTTTATAAGAAGTCCATATATGAGTACGTCTTTTAATAAAAAAAATATAAAGGCTAATTTAACATATTAAAAATTACACAAAAATTGATAAGTATAATGGGGTTTATTTATATATCTATTTACATGTAGGTTTAAACTTTAAAATTTATCAAATAATTGGATAGAGTCTGATATGCCAAGGTATTGTTATAATGTATGTAGTAGTCCTCATTTGGGAAGTGTGTAAAAGCTGGATGGCCAGATTTAACGGATCCCAGACCGTTAAATGATTTCCATGTTTTCCATTATTTATTATGATCAATAAACCCTCGTTACTGATGTAAGAACTGAAAAAGTCCCTGATCATTATAAATGACTGATCTGATGAAAGTTTTAAGAATAATAAATAATTTAGGTGGGGACGCACTCTAACAACTAGAGTTGAGAAGTGTCCCATTTTGGCTGACCCCATCTACCATTTCCTTAATCAATATACAATACAAAAATGAAGTCAGTGTAAACACATAATAACTAAATCACATGGGTACTTTGCCAGAATGTAATGAGCAAAACAACGAAGACATATAGTCTGCAGGATTCGTGCATCAGGGTCTGTAAGGGATACTTGTCGAGTTATGATACAAAACAAACACAGCGTCTAGACGTCTACACACATCGTCTAGAATGCCCAGATTAGAATTATTAGAACTATATCTTTCAACTGTTTGAAAAAACTTGGTTTGCATTATTAGCGAATCGGGTTTATCATCAGGTCACATGTGAACTGCTGCGCCCTCATTTTTGGTTGACCTCGACCTTTTCTCGCTGCCCAGCATAAACCCACATATCCCGGAAACCGTTTGACCGATCAGGCTAAAAATTTTGCACAAATGTAGCCTCTGACAGCTTTATAACATACACTTATATGGTGGCGCCTACAGCAACCATTTTTGCACAGCGTCCATCTGTTCACCTGCCTTGGGATAATATCACTCATATCTCGGCAGTGGTTTGACTTATCCACCTGAAATTTTTACAGGTTTATACATGCTGGACAGCTTTCTCGATTTTATGACAGGTGGCGCCATCTACATTCACGTTTACTCTGCAGACATCCAAGCTCATATCTCAGGAACCGTTTGACCAATTGGGCCAACATATTACATGTGTATAGATCTTACATAGCTCTTCATTATAGGCAACACTGGTGGCGCCACCTGCAACAATTTATGCTCAACGTCCATCTGTTCATCCGCCTTGGGATAAAATCACTCATATCTCAGCAGTGGTTTGACTTATCCACCTGAAATTTTGCAGGTTTATACATCCTGGACAGCTTTCTTGATTTTATGACAGGTGGCACCACCTACTTTCACATTTACTCTGCAGACATCCAAGCTCATATCTCGGGAACCGTTTGACCAATTGGGCCAAAATATTACATGTGTATAGTTCTAACATAGCTCTTCATCCTAGGCAAACTTGTGGCGCCACCTGCAACCATTTATGCACAGCGTCCATCTGTTCATCTGCCTTGGGATAAAACCACTCATATTTCAGCAGTAGTTTGAATTATCCACCTGAAATTTTGCATGTTTATACAGTCTGGACAGCTCAAGACTAGTTTGACGTATCCTGGGACATTTCTTTAGCCGAATGAACTTTCCCCGATGCTTTTCAGTGCAGCCTTTTCTTCTTTGGTCAATTCTTTTCTTGCTGGGTAGGAGTGTTGTAGGCTGATCTATTTGATGAAGATTTCTTTTGGGATTTTTATGCCCCCGCCACAAAGTGGCCGGGGCATATAGTTTTACCCATGTCCGTCATTCCGTCATTCCGTCATTCCGAAATCAAACAGTTGTACGGACTTTTTTTCGCAATGCTTGCAGATATTGGCCTGATTTTTGGTGTGTGGGCAGATAATGACCAGTTACAGATCGAGTTCGCGTTTCGTCCCGGTTGACCTACTTTTGACCGTTTTACGGCTCCAAAACTTAGAAAATTTCATAAAAAATAGAAATTTTCAGGACAAATACACATGTACGGACTTTTTTTCCCAATGCCTGCAGATATTGGCCTGATTTTTGGTGTGTGGGCAGATAATGACCAGTTACAGATCGAGTTCGCGTTTCGTCCCGGTTGACCTACTTTTCACCGTTTTACGGCTCCTAAACTTAGAAAATTTCATGAAAAATAGACATTTTCATAACAAATACACATGTACGGACTTTTTTTCGTAATGCCTGCAGATATTGGCCTGATTTTTGGTGTGTGAGCAGATAATGACCAGATACAGATCGAGTTCGCATTTTGTCCCGGTTAACCTACTTTTGACCGTTTTACGGCTCCTAAACTTAGAAAACTTCATGAAAAATAGAAATTTTCATGACAAATACACATGTACAGCCGTTTTTAGCCCTCAGCTCATAGGCTGATGGGCTATTGTCGTCACCCAAGCTGTCCGTCTGTCCATCTGTCTGTCCGGTGTCTGTCCGTCCGTCCGTCCGTTCCGCGTCTGTTAACTTTTACCTTGTGAGCGGGATATCTCTAAAAGGATTCACCGTTGGAATTTTATTTCATCAGTGAATATGTATATCGATAAAATCTCGGTCAAGTTCGAAGATGGGTGACCTTGACCCATTTTTCTACATTTTAGAGCTGATTATAGAAAAACACTCAGAAGTTTATATCTCAGGAACCATTGTGTGGATTTTCACAAAACTTACTATGATCATTGGGACTGATGGTCTGTATGTGCTGCACAATTTTGGTGGCGCCACCTGCAATTTCTGAATTTTTAATGAAATTTTATCGGATTTTTCAATTTTGGTCGTTTTGTCTGTGGGCGCTGATGACCACTTACACTATTTTTCACCATATGACAGATCCTGAACATAGAACATATATGGACTTTCACAATGCCTGCAGATACTGGCCTCATTTTTGGTGTGTTGCTTGATAATGACCCTTTACAGATCGAGTTTGCATTTTGCCTTTGTTGACCTACTTTTGACCATACAACACCTCCTGAACTTAAAAAATTTTACAAAATTTAACAAATGTTTCTAATTTGCCCCAGGCGGGGGCATTCGTGTCGTTCCGACACATCTAGTTTTGGATAAGACGACCCTTAAATCGGGTCTGAAAGAAGAAAACATAGGACTAAATAAAAAGGCCATGTAGCTCTTAGTGTAGGAGAACATGTAGCGAATTCTTTTCGAATAAATTTTGTTTGTAAAAATGTGACATCCTATGCATTTTTGTTCTTCACCTTGCTATGAAGCATAAAATCTATTTTCACAATGAAAAATACCCTGTCCTTGACTGGAGAAACAAAGACAGAAGAAAGAGAACTATTAGTGGAAAACAATAAATTCAAATTTTACTATCAGCTTTCCTTACTATAACTACTAATACCAGTCAAAGCTTTTTAAGTAGATCATATATATCTCTAATAGCATTCTAAATTACAAGCCCATAGGTCCAGTGGTTATCATTTGTGCCAGTCTAACGGACGGACAGACAGCCGGACGGATGACCCATGATTGGTCTATCGCTACAGCTCTCTTGAATTTAGTCAGCAGAGCTTAGAAAAAAAAAATAATACAAAAACATATAAAAGCACATATCCTGAAATCATAAAAAATGAATATTAAGGCAACAACAAATATTCCAGTTATTTTACATTTATCATATGCAGTACAGCAATTAGCCAAAAATTGCACATGCTGAACAAATATTGAATTAAATAAGTGATAGAAGAATTTCTTGGACTTGGATAAATTTTAAATTCACCTCCTCTAGGGAAGTCACATTTTAGTTTTTCTATCAAACTATATATATATATATATATATATATATATATATATATATATATATATATATATATATATACTACTGAAGCAGTTGTTCAGAATATACGTGCAACTTTAAAAAAATTGGCACAAAGACAAAATGTATTTACAACAATGCTGTCAAACAGCATATTAATCAGCATCCCTTTAAGATTTCTGCCTAGCAAAAACTCTTTCTCCCTCTTTTCCAGCAGAGCTTGCTGAAGAACTTGGGGAAATCTCGGTAGGCAGTAATCCTGCAGAACTGCGGCACAAGCACTTGTGGCTCCTGAAAGCTTTCTTGGCGACTGCACTTCTTCATGAGTTGCAGGCTCGCCTTCACATTGGGCTTCAAGTTTCTTTCTTGCTTGGTTGTACATATTCCTAAGCTTCAATGTTGGGAAAAGCTCAGCCACCATGTTATTCAGGCCAAGTAATGTTTGCCCATCAAATTCTTCATCTGTATAAAAAAACAGGCTTTTTGTGGGAGTTTGTGTTATAATATTACTGAAATCATCTAATTAGTTAATTTTGTAAATCATTCAATGTCACAACAACTTCCATTTTTTTGTCACAAAATTTTGACAAGAAACAAAAATAAAAACTAGAATGCAAGGTAGTCTTGTCGACTACGTGTACCCGCCAAGATCAGAGTGGGACGGGTGAAGCGAGGCATGGATTGAGTGGCAAGGGTAAATTGAACGAGGTGTGTTGCATATTAGCATGGATGTCTGCAGCCGAAATGTTTATGTAGTTGGCATCTCCACCTACAAAATCTCGAAATCCATCAAAGTTGTATATATAAGCAAAATTTTAGGCAGATAAGCCAACCATTGCTGAGATATGAGTGACTTTATCCCACAGCAGACAAAAGCTGTGCAAAAATGGTTGAAGGTGGCGCCACCAAATGAGGTATGTGAGATCTATACATATATATTCATTTTAATTTACCTCTCCTGTTAAATCAAGTTTATAGCCATCAAGACCCCCTTACCCGGCTAATGAAATTGTCTAAAAGTTGAACGGGTGTGTGGTTTTTGATTTATCAAATGAATGGGCTGCCTATTCATACTTTTTTATTTTGTATGCTCACATTCCGAATCAGGATTAGGGCTGGTCTTCTGATGAATTCTGGACTTTTAAAAACATTTTATTAATTCCTACATGTAAAAGGAATGGAAAATATAGCCAAATGTATAAGGCCCAAATGTGGCGGAATATTCGGTATAAATATAGAAACTCTAGGAAGTTCCAATCAGAGCTTTCAATCAGAGGTTTCAATCAAATAAAAACAAACGGTTTTTTTAAATTAAAATTTGAATGATTGGGCCAAAAATGCCAGTCTTTCTTACGAAAATAAAATCTAATTTAAATGTTTTAATTTCAAAATTATGAGCAGCAGCTCTGCTATGGTCTTTATTATGTTTAACTTATACAACACTGCATGCAAATGCTAATATTAAATTTTGTTTTATGAAACTAAAAATTACTGAAACTGAAATTACATATAAAACATCCCTAATGTATGCATAGTTATAAATATTATACGTTGAAGGATGCAAAGCAGACGTGTTGAAACCAATTATACTCCTCGATTTGTTCATAAAAGTTATATTTTTAGCTCCATCTGCAGTGGGTTTTTTTTTTGCAAAAGCCATTTAGACTTTAAAATTCTGTGAATTTTTATTTCTGTTTAATTTAAAAGTTCATGGTAAAACTTCAAATTTACTTTTGTAACTTCATTTCAGTCAAATTAAAAAGTACCCAACGTATTGTCCCTTGTCGTTTACAGTTTTACTCTGCCCCAAAAACTGATGTATACCATAATTATAATTATTTAATTACTTTAAGAAGCTTAAAATTGTAAATTTTATAGATTGAATGACAAAAGTAACGTTTTAATCCATTTGGTTCATCAAATTGATGATTAGAAGTAACCTTGCCTCTTTATATCCCAAATAACAGTAATGTTTTTAAAATTATATGCCTTTTTATATTTTTAACTTTTAATTTTAAAATGTGAAGGTTAATGATTCAAAACAGAGTTCTGAAATCAATTTTAATAGACTTATAGCACATCAAAGTTAGGTAAAATGGTAGCTCTTATTAAATTAAGTATTTAAAGTATATCCACATAACAATATCGTAGAGTGAACCCTTGACATAAACCCATATATTTTCAAGGAGTGATGTCCCGAGATTAGTTTACACAATTGCCGATTTTGGACACTTTTTTATAGGGGTAATATTTTGATATATGATTTCAATGAATCACTTTAACAAAAAATGGCAGCAAACCTATTAATGACGGGGGTGGAGCAAAACTTAAATATTCAAGATTGGCCCTACAAGCTGTTTGAAATTTCACTTAAATCTTAGAATTTTATGCATTTATTTATTCACATCTGCTAAGTTTCCTGAGATAAAACAGACTTTGGAATTACCTTGAGATTGTTATGTTTAAAATTAATTGTTATTTTTATCAGATACCGTGGTTGTGTATTCTAAGCATCCGAAACATTATCGTCCACAACCAGTAAAGGACAAGTAAAAGTATCTGTACATCCTTGTCATCCAGAAAGACATTTTGACTCGTAGACTGAATGACAAGGGATCATTGGCAAGGGCATTCGAATTAGAACCAGATAATCCTTGAAGGATCAGCCGCAGCATCAACCCAGTTGAGAAACATCCAATGGAAGAGATTGTGAAATAACACAAATCACGATATGAAAACTAAAGACTCGCTGCAGTTATGTGAAACTGATCGTACAGGGTTTTGTTGTGTCAGCACAGGATCAAACCGTGCATTCACCTGTACATTAGAATGGATTTAAAACATTGATGGATATGTGTGGTATGTATGCTACATTTTACAAAGTTCAGTTCAAAGACCCATGACTCCCTTGTTTTCTCAATTGTTGCAGTTACTCATGACTTAGAACCTGAACCTTGTCATATATCGTCTTTCTTTTATAATGTTTGTGGGTGTCCAGTATCCAAAATGGTCTGTATCGTTTGTGATGGAGTGTCTAAGAAGAAGGCAGGAGGAAGAGGTTTTAAAAAGATATCTCTTTCACAGAAGTTGCCAAGAGCTGCTAACGCTTTCACCTATCAGCACGGCTTGGCCCTGCCGTGGTCATCTTTGTTATGACGTCACGACATGGGTCGCTCGGTACCAAATTCGGCCCTCCGTGGTACATGGAGAGGGGCTGGGTTTGGAAACTGTCTGGTCATCAATATAATTTACAAATGCACAGAATTGATTGTATATGTCATGAGACTGCTAAAGGTGTTTAATGGGGTATTTCTCTAAGCTTGAATTACCAATTTTACGTTAAATATTTTAAAAATTATACAATAATTATAATGACCAGATATAATTAAGCAAAAATAAGGGTTATGTAATGTAAATTGATGTGTACATGATACAGTGCCTAATATCATTTGTTTAACCCTGGGGCTCAGTTCGTAAACATTTTATTACATTAGATAATAACTGGTTGCAACTCGCACTCGGGAAATAACACTTGGAACCATTTATTTGGTTTAAGATTCCGAGGATGTAACGATTAGCTTATCAGATGCCAATTACCTCCTTGATGTTGTTCCCACAAGAAAGGACCAACCCCTCGAGTAATCATGAAAGTCAGTGTTCGGGTAACTACTTTAGGTGTATGTAGACCTGGTTAAAGCATTCGATACTATCAACGAACATAGTTTATGGAGAATCAATATAAAATCATTACATTTAGACCAATAAGGCCTATTATTTATCAAAAACCTGATCTCAAAGTGGTAAACAGTAAAAATCTTAAAAACATTTCGTTGGCTTGTGACTTTTTTTATGAAATGGGATTAGGAGAAAACATACACAATTTGGATTTTTTTTATCACAATTTATCTACCGGAGTGAAAGAACGTCCGAGTTTGATAACATATCCTTAATAGTTTTATCTGAATGTTAATCATCTATTGTTTGTGAGATTTACAATATATACTTTAATAACTGGACTTGCAAAACTTGCAAAACGAATAAAACCATGCAAGGTCCAAGTTTTATAAACTCATACATACCCAGTGCTCAGGGTGACCACCAACTCAGCACCCAAGAAAATCATGTGTGCCAGGTAACGAGGCTGAAGTTTAAATTTCTGCTTGGGACAGTTTAAAGCTGTTAAATTTGAGTGGCCGCACATTTTAAAAAAGTTTGGCAGAGTATAATGAAAGGGGTTGAATAATAAAGTCATTAAGCATTATCTGGATGTTAAGGCATCTTAGTGCTGGTCCCAAATAGTGGCAGGCAGCCTAACAGAATTCATCACTTGTCCTGTTAGAGTCGATCAAGGCATTCAGGTTTATTAAATGTAAAAGATATAGTGACCAGACTGATTTTTAAACAAGTGACCATTGGGTCATGACGCTAAGCTGACTGGGAAGAGATTCATAAAGGAAATTTTATCATCTGAATGGTAGTATATACCCATTCAACTGAAACATCAAATAGATTAACCAACAGGCAAAAATTGTGTCTGTATTTATATATCTAAAAAAAGAGAGAAAAAATGCGTAAACTTTAAATAAAATACAGGTGGCTGCACCAGTCTGCAGAAAATAAATAAAAACACTTAATGGTCAATATCCATGCAAAGAATCTTGGTGATCTCTGCATTAATTGTTCAGATCCTTCAGCTTTTGTATCAAATTTTCGATTATTCTGAGGGATAGTTCAGAGTCCTATAGCTTAAAGGATATGGGTAAGGCCAAAAAAAATAAAAGGCTATGGTTCTCAAGCACTTTTTTTCAGAAATCAATGCGGGCGGGCGGTGTTTTATTTTTTTACCTTTTTTTTTTTGTATGTTTCGATAAAATGTCATATAATCAGGGGAAGCTTATAAATGACAGGTTTCTTCTTGCTAAATAGTTAAAAGCACTACATAACAAAGGAAATCGTATCAAAATTGTATTATTTTACCAACCTGAATGACAAAATCACAATAAAAATGTTTGATGCGGGGGGGGGGGGGGGGTTAAAATTGACGCGGGCGGTGCCTGAGAACCATACTTTTTTTTTTGCCTAACAGAGACCTAATTTCAGGTTTCCACATACACTTTTCTTAGGCCTCCTTGCATGACAAGAATGGAGATTCTAGGTCCAGTTGTTACTGTTTCTGCCACGTTAACAGATGACAGCATCCTTAAAGATCTCAAAAATAGAGAAAAAAAATTTAATAAAATATAGGTGGCACCACCAGTCTGCAGAAACTGATGAAACACTCCATAATCAATATCCATGCAAAGAATCATGGTGATCTCTGCATTAGTTGTTCAGATACTTCAGCTTTTGTATCAAATTGTCCATTATTCTGAGGGATACCTCGGAGTCCTATAGCTTGAAGGATATGGGAAACAGAGACATAATTTCAGGTTTCAATAGACTCTTTCCATGGGCCTCCTAGCATGACAAGAATGAAGATTCTAGGTCCAGTTGTTACGATTTGTACCTTGTTGACAGATAACCACATCTTTAGAGGTCTCAAATATAGAGAAAAAAAATTGTAAAAATTTGAAAAAAAAAGAGGTGGCGCACCCAGCCTGCAGAAACTGATGATACATCTCATGATCAATATGTATGCCAAAATCATGTCCAACAGTGATGTAGTTAATGAGATATTGAAGTTTTTGTATGAATTTTCTGACTATTCTGGGGGATATTTTGAGACCCCATAGCTCAAAGGATATGGGTAAGAGAGACTTAATTTCTGGTTTCAATGGAGACTTTTCTTAGGTCTCTCAGTGTGTCAAGAATGAAGATTCTAGGTCCAGTTTTTACGATTTGTGCCCTTTTATCAGATGTTCACATTTTTAAAGGTCTCCAAAATAGAGAAAACAATTCGTAAAAAACCGGAAAATACAGGTGGCGCCACCAGTCAGCAGAAACTGATGAAACATCTCATAATCAATATGTATGCCAAAAAACATGACCATCAGTGATGTAGTTAATGAGATATTGAAGTTTATGTTTGAAATTTTTGACTATACAGGGGGGGGGGGGGGTACTTTGGGGCCCCATAGCTCGAAGGATATGGGTAACAGAGACCTAATTTCTGGTCTCCAAGGAGATTTTTCATAGACCTCTAAGAGTGTAATGTTATAAGATTCTAGGTCCAGCGGTTACGATTTGTGCCTCGTTAACGGACAGACAGACAGACAGACGGAAAGACGACGGACAAAGTGATCCCTAAAGCCCAGATGACTTACAGTCAGCTGAGCTAACAAAGGTCAGAAGTCCATATATATAGGGGGACAATCTAGGAGGAGACAGATGTATACCTTGCGTAGTAAGAGGAGACAGATGTATACCTTGGGCAGCAGTGCATGGTAGGACGTATGGAAGACATTGATATACTAGGCTGTACTAGGGTTGAACTTGCTGCACGCAAGTAATATTACTTGAACCTGTAACAGTGTCGTGCGACAATCAACCAGAATATGCAACTCTGTCACTGATGTACAGCTGGAATGCGTGCGTAATGAGACCTAATTCCAGGTTTCTGTGGAGACTTTTCTTGGACCTCCATTATATATATATATATATATATATATATATATATATATATATATATATATATATATATAATGTACGGTTCTGCACGCGTCCGCATCCGTATCCGCACAAGAGGACACGCAGCTTAACTCATGAATTCATCGTCAGTGAAAGCACAGAAGCATTTACAGATCAGATGGAAACTGTTAAACTACTTCAGTAAAAAAAAGATTGTATTAAAATTCGAATTCATACCAGTTCATGTATGCATATTACTAAAAATTGTCCCGCAAGGCTGGGCCCATGCAACAATAGTTAACATATTCAACAATGATATATGTTTTATAGAAGGCTCAATATTGTTTAATTATGCAGGCGATAACACTGTTTTCCAAACTTGACACTTCGGATTTATTTAATCTTTTCCATATAGCAAAATTAAACCTATTCCTGACAAGTTTCCGGCACCTGCCGTTGGTTATAGAGATTCTTATACCTTGTAAACCAGTGTTTATATTTAAAGGAAATATCAATTATTCCTGAAGAACAAAAATTAATTTGGATACTGCGAACGTGATGCCGTGTTTATTCACGCGTTAGAGTAAAGCTCAAATACCCTTACAACTTGGTTATCACATCAATCTGTGAATGACCTGGCAACTTTAAAACAATGTGAAAATTAAGATGACCTCATTTTGATAACTTGATTGCAACATCAGTCTGTGAATGAACTGCAACATCAAAACTGTATTTGTACAGTGGCGGATCTACGGGGGGGGGGGGGGGGGGGTTCGGGGGTTTAAACCCCCCCCCCCCCCTTGGGCTGCCAAAAAAAAGAGGCTCAGCCTCGGGCAATAGGTTTTAACCCCCACCCCACCCCCCCACCCCCGGACTAGTAGGAAGTGAACATGTGTTACTTTTTCTATGCACATATCACCGTGATATGTGCATAGAAAACGTCATCATGTGTCTAGACCCACACAGTATGTTCCTCGCACTCAACTCTGTCTCATGCAGGCCCAGCCACAGACACTTGCAGGCATTGTGTAGTGCACGCAGCACGCCTACCCTATCGCCTGCCTATGTTGGACGCAAAATTCCCATCGCATGCACGTGTTACTTTCATTAACACATTCATTGAGAAAAGGTGTGAAATTATAGCTCTCCTGCTCATAAAAATCTGACATGATCATGATGTGACTTGATGACGACGGCATTGCATTGATGCAGTGCGCGTATTGCATTGATGACGGTGCGCGTATTGCCTTGATGACGGTGCGCGTATTGCATTGATGCAGTGCGCGTAAATTGCATTGATGACGGTGCGAGTATTGCATTGATGACGGTGCGCGTATTGCATTGATGCAGTGCGCGTATTGCATTGATACAGTGCGAGTATTGCTGATGAGCGTGCCATGAGATAGTTGGTGTAACTACATCACAGCCGGGAAATGTACAAAATGTAACATATTTATACGCCCCTATATGGGACAAGCTTAGTGTGAGTGGTTCTCATCACGCGGCACGCCTAACCTATCGCCTGCCCATGTTGGACGCAGTGAGTAAGCCTATCGCATGCACATGTTCCCTGCCTCAGTGCTTACTAGTGCTCATTTGTGAGGAGAAGGACCCGAAAATAATCATGGAAAGTGTCCCCAAAAAGAGAAAGCAAACATCAGTGAAAGACTTTTTCAGGTAAGCCTACAGTACTGTACTGTGCAATTGTATTTTGACAGGCGAATGCGAATGCAAAGTGAGGTGTGTAACAAAACTAGTAGGCGTATTCGACTGGTCGATTTTGTGTAGCACATTCTCCCCAATCTACACATTTTATTTTCGTCTTGTAGTCTGTGTTACACGAACTCCCCGCTCGTGTCAATATCTTTTTTTCAGTGACTGGCTCCCTGTAGATTCCAACAGACTTAATATAAAAAAAATGTGGCTTCAACTTCGGCGGCTATCTCTATCGTCATGGGCAGCCATTTTTTTACTTGACTTTATTCGACTGACGACCTTCTGAGTACTACTTCTTGGCGACCTCGAAAGTGGGCGGAGCTTAATTTTACTCCTCGAAAAAGTACCAGTCGAATACGGCTACTACTATTATGATGTGCGTAATTCGTTCGTGCAAGGTGAAGTGAAAGCATTTCGCACCTGCGTGTTGAGTAAAATACAATTGGGTATATGATTACAAGAACGACCCAAGTCCATTTTGGAAAATCATATTTATTGTCCCAAATGAAATAAAAAATAACATTTCCACTTAACCAAAGTACTGGCATATTATCACTAGATATCTACAATTATACTGTAGAAATCTCTTATATTAGAGTCGTCATCTTTGGTTTTATCAGGGGCGTAGCCAAGGAGGACCGCAGGGGGCCATGCCCCCCCCCCCCCCCAGGCCGCATCTCCCCGTCCTTCCGGAATTACACTTACTGTGTGTGTATATATATATATATATATATATATATATATATAGTCAATGAACATAAATAAAAGAGAAACATCAACGCCAACATTTCAAACGATCATAGTACTTTTAGATTGCTGCTAAATTTTCTAAAAAATGCTAAAGATTCAGAATGAACAATCACAAAAAAACATTCGCGACAACACACCCGGATTCCCCGTAGCCGCACATTTTAACAAATCCGACCATTCTCTCCAAGATTTAACATGCACCATTCTTAAAGGTAACTTTCCCTCCAGAAAGACAGGTTAACATCTGAACAAAAGTACATCCCATCCCTAAGAACAAACATAATCGGGTTAAACAAGGACTCGGCTTTTCTCTCAAAATACCCGGCACTCAATACCTCTTAACTCTCTCCCCCCCCCCCCCCCCCCCCCCCCCCGCCCTGTCCAGCTCCTGTCCTTGACACCCCAACAGCCCTGTTCTCGAGTGTACAGACAAGTGTCCAGTCATATTAATGGTTCCAGTAATAGCTATCAGCAGCCCCCCCCCCCCCCCGTGACCTCACCAAGGGTCGCACTATCAGCTGTGTTTACTGCATGTTTTCACATTTGCTCTGACGAAGGCTACAGGAGTAGATGAAAAATTAGCAGCAATCTAAAAGTACTATGATTGTTTGAAATGTTGGCGTTGATGTTTTTCTTTTATTTATGTTCATTGACTTTCTTAAACCAGCACCCGGAGAATTTTGAAATGTTTTCATTTTTCAGATTTCATTTTTTAATAAATTAGCAATTGGATATCAATAGCAAAAAAAAAAAAAAAAAAATAAATGAAAATTTGCGCGACGCTACGCGGCTCACAGACTTGTGGACTATGCTCTGCATCGCGCCTTGTGGACTATGCTCTACATCGCCGTTGGGACAAACCCGAAAGAGAAAAAAAAGAGCATGCAAGTATGCTTTAAATCGCAAGCTGGCTACCCTAAAAATGAAAAATCTGTGGGAGGGGTATACCCCCTCCCACACCTTCCCCCCCTCGCTCGCTTCGCTCCCTCGGGCTCCTTCGCTACGCTCCCTCGCAATACCCAGCTCAGCCCCTCAACCCCCCCCCCCCCCTTGGAAAAAAGCTAGATCCGCCCCTGTTGTATATACTATAATGTCTCACAAACCATATGCTAACATGTGGGCAAACCTGAGAAATCTTTTACAGGTCCTTCTATTCCAGTTCCATCTATACTCTTAAGTAACTGTCACACTGGTCTTTAGGGTATAGTAAATGTAATGCTCATTTTAGAATAATGTCAACAGATTAGATCTCATCATGGAAAACACTAGTCGTATAAACATCATCAGGCCCAATTCAACCCACAGAATAAATTATCTGGCAAAACTCAATCACGCGCCGTACTACAACCCCATTACGATCATCCTGCTCACCTTCTGCCTCATCACCATAAGGCATCTCGATGTTATCAAGCTCGTCAGCATAGTCTTCTTCATTCTTCCACGAGCTATATTGTGCAGAATAGCTCTAGTTGGAATGACAGCATAAGCAGTGTCAAGCTTGAACCGCAAACCATAGTGCTGAGTACGACGTACAACTTTTATTTATCTCTACGACATTGTTTTCAAGAACAACTTTAACGGCAAAAGCTCGAACAGCTGGTCTTCTAGAGTTTCTTGACCGTCAGCTTCACTCTGGATAAGGTCTCGTTTGATTATAGATCGATGACGTTGGGGGTTCTTCGTGCCACTTTCACTTTCGAGGGAGATGGAGATGGGGTCAGATCTAGTTTTATAGAAACCACCTACAGTACCTGTATAAACCTCTCAGTGGTACATTCAAAAGCTGAAATATAACAGCGACGGTGTAAGAAAAACTACGACTTAATGCGTCTGGACGCTCAGCGGAATTTCTAAGGAAAATACTTATGAGCTTTTTGGAAATGCTGGTGTGGATGGATCAAGACCCCAATATAACCTTAAAAAGAAATCAAACTTCAAAATTTACCATAAGAAGGTGCAGACATGATCTTTGCAACAGAATAACCACCTTTACCGAAGACTGGAAACCGTACAACACACTCCAAGAGCACCATCACTGTTTACACTCTGTGTTTTTTGTGAATTTTCATTAAAGTGGAGAGCTGCTAGGAGAAGCCTATTAATATATCAAAAGAATTATATATTAAGTTGATAAGACCTTTAAAAATATGACCTGTCATTATAGCAATTGAAATACAATTTATATACACTTAATCTACTATTGCATTCAACAGTCATTATAATCATTTAAATACAATTGCTACAAGTATCGACTTTCATTGCATTGAACAGTCATTATATTGTTTATTTAAATTGGGGTCAATACCTTTTCTGTGAGAGTGGCCCTGACCTATTATATATTTTCATATCGGTTAAAATCACAAATTCTAAAGTATCTTAATGTCTAATGATCGTCAAACAACCTTAGTTTGATTTAGCTTTAGAATTCATATTCAAATGAATTTTAGCCACAATGGTATATACATATTTGGAATCCTTATAATATCTGCTGTTGGATGAGATGTAAATGAACATTGTCTCAGATTTTCCTTTGAAGATTTTAAACTTAAAAATATTTATTTTATATTTATTTAACGGGATATATCTCACATTTGGCAAAAAGTATGTATGTACAAAGAGTATCACATGGAAGAACATACAAATATCTCCAGGTGTTTTTTGATTGTGTGTTTATAATCTTTTTTTCCGATTGAATGTTCAATTTAAAAAAATATGATACAAACTATGCATATATATTTTTTTAAATGATGTATAACTGCTTAACTAAAACAGATATCGAAAAAAAAAAGAAAAAAAAAACGCATTTTAGATTACATGTCAACTAACCTATATGCAAAATTTGAAAACTCTGCTTTTGGTGGTTTTTGAGAAATATCGCGCCGAAGACCGTGCAGTCTGTTGAAATATATTGTATATATATAGTCAGCGTAGTAGTCAGTGTGTGTTTATCCAAATTACGTGTAGTTATGCATTCACCGGTCGACCGACTGCTGAAACCTCCTATTTTAACTTCAATGAAATCACCTGTTTGGAATCACACCTATTGTCTCTGTGACAGTATCGTCCAGACCAAGTCTCTTGAAGAAGTAATGTTGTAGGTCCTTTGTAGCTGTTGCAGTGCAGCATAACACAGGGCTGTCCGGGAAGAATGACCGGAGAAGACCAATTTCCCCATAAGCTGCATGGTCGAAACTACTGGCCCCTGTATAAAAGGAAAATTCTCTTTTATATAAACTGAACTTATATCATTTTCACTTACTTAATTGTTAATATAAAATTAAAATATTATGTTCATTTTTAATCTCACGTGATTTGTTCATTTTGACTTAATACAAAAGCCTTTTTGTAAAATCATCATCCGTTATTATGCTTAAATATCTATAATGCACCTGTTTATTTGTTGTTATGGTTAGTGATTAAATACAATCTATGCGTGTATCTTTTCCAAAAAAAGTCTGTGTAAATGTCCGATCTAGCGCATGCACGACAAATCCTAAGCAGTTTAGAAAAATTAACGAAGAAACTCCGGAGAAAAACCGCGGTTGGAAACCCGCAAATCTAAATTCGTGAAGTAGGATGGAACAGCTGTTTGGTTGCGTGCGTGTTATGTTAATGTTTTGCGCCACTGTTCGCGGACAGGGCAAGATTATTTCCACTTGTATATACACCCATGAGCAAACATTTAAAACGAAAGATGATGCACACAATAGCTGGTCGTGCAATATATAGTGTATACCAAATACATATGAAATTGTCCAAACAGAAACACTTGATAAAGTATTTTGGTGTACCTGTTTTATGTTGAACTCTTTATAATTTAGAAATATTTATTGTTACTCTTTAAAAAAATATAAGTATAATCGGGGATAATGAAATGTGCAAGGAGTAACAGTTTAAAAGAACAGAAAGCCGAAACAGGTACCCCTTGGTATACGTTACTAAAAGCAACAGGAAAACAGGACCAGCTGTGACACTGAAATGTACAAATTGACTCTCGGTTTTGTTGTACATTTCAGTGCACTAGTTGTTAAAAGTACAGCTGTACCGAAGGGTGATATCGTGTATTTGAAACAACATATTCATGCATGTACCCAGATAATCCCAGACATTTCAGGTAGAGTTTTATACCTTGCTTTTTGTATCCTGTTGTCAACCTTTTAAGAACAATGCTATTAATTTTGAATCATATATAAATATACTGTAGGAGATGAGATATACGGCCTTTTACATGTTGGTTATATAAATATGGTTTACTAGTCTACATTTCTACAGAAACTGCATTGTCAGTATAGTAGAAAACCTGCTTTGGTACAGGCTGAGAATTACATACCGGGGTACCTGGGCTCCATACTCGGCCTTGAATATGGTCTTAAGAAATCTGGTAGCGCTCCTTCTGGTATACCAAAAGCAACGAATAAAGAGTCATTCAGACTTAGATGCAGCTTAATATATGTTCACCCTATCTATCTACTCGTATTGTGAGGCATGAACTCTGGTCACCCATGACCTGACCTGTGACCTGACCTGTGGTGTTTCAGAGTAAGTTACTGTTAATATAATGTAACTGTGACATATATTATGTGAGCTATCTGAAAGTGTTTTGAAGAAGTAACTTAAGATATTGGCATTAAAGCAAAAAATGACATCCACATAATATGACCAATCAGTCATTTAGCCTCACACATAATGTTTTCATTAAACCTTTGTCCTTAGTCAGAGTAAGTAGCTTTTTTGAGAAAGAATGGATAGCATGATTCGCACATATATGCACAATGCATTTTTTTTATTTTAGAGCGTTTACTTGCCTGAAGTTGTCGCCACTGTCTCGACAGGTATGGAACTAACGTTTCCTGATTTAAAGCTAGTAACAGTCCAGGTATGTTTGCCCTGCTTGAATCAACTCTCACCTTTTTAGGTGCGCACACGCCGTAGTTCAATTCATTTAATGCTCTCACCACCTTGAAAGTGAAGTTTCCTACATCGGCAGTAGTATGACTAATTGATATCAACTCTGCTATAGGCACTACTGGAATACCTTGAATATTGCTTCGTAGGACAAAAACGTAGTAGTAGACACACATGACCTGGTCTGGGATATTACTAACCACAGACCCAGTTCCGTCAAAGTGCAAAAAAAAAAAATCTTTTCCATGTTGAATGTAATAGAGCAAAATGCGCAGTTGTCGTTCAGTATAAAGATGTATGGAAAAAGGAAAAATGGATATGTCCTGGCAATAACCCTTGATTTTTGTTTTACCCTTTGACATCTTCCCTGTATATAGCTCTTGCTACGATGCATTCTTTCATGATATCACTCACTGATTCTCAGTAACGATGTGCATTTGCAGGAAAGACATTCGAAAAATAATATTTATTTGAAAAATGATTATAAAGATTTTTTGAAAACTACGGATCTTAAGAAGTTCGAAACACATATTAATTTCATCATCATGCTCTTGAACTCTGCAGTAGCAAGGCCTAAAGATAAGGAAACCTTTAAAGAAAAAAATGTTCGGGAAATGTTCGATACGTTGGGCATGAACTTGAAACTCGCTGCTTCGTACAACAAGTACTACAAACAATCATGCGAAAGATTGTTTTTCAGTTAAAGAGGAAGTTCCTCCTTCTTTTGTTTTATAGATTAGACTGAAATAAATGAAAGTACGCTATTAACTCCTTGCAATAAAAAGCCTGAAAATCCATGCAAACTATGCATCCATCTTTATTTTCACCATACCAGGGTGTCGAATAACAAAAAAATTCAATTATAAGACAACATTGTAGACAATGTATTACAACATGTGAAAATGAAAAGGTTTTCTTTTTAATCATCCAAAGATAGTATCCGAGACTACACTGTGAATCTAGAGATGGCTTAATTAAAAAAATGATCAAAATGTAGCGGACATTTCTTATCTCACAAGACCTGAGAAGTAAATTTTAATGAAATTGATGAAAAACAAACTTGCATTTTTTTTCCTTTTTATTATAATAAACGACTTCTTGGTTATTAATAACTTTTTTCTTTCCTTTATAAATTCCTCAGTTGGTCAAGCCCTATAAAAATGCCACCAAAACAGGTAGGTTTTAATGATTGTGCATATCTTTAGCAACGTTAGCTTAGTAACAAATAATAGCAAATGGGTAATTAAAGCAGGATTAGATTACATAGCTACCATAATTAAAGATTCTAGCCGAATAACTAAAGAATTCCCTTCCAATAGGAAATCAAATTTTTAAAAATCTACGTAGTAAAAAAGTATCGGACATTTCGTGACTTTTAAACTGGACCTGTACACGGCATGTCAGATGCTGGACACACTCAACGCAGAAAATTTCCTTAAAATTGATCTTACATGAACTTACAATGAAGCCTTACATAAAAATAAAAAAAATATATTTAAATCCAAAATCTCAGAGAACTTAAAACTTAGGAGCGAACCTTTCACTCTCTCAGATATATGAAAATATAAAATATCTCCAACTCTCCCTGTATACAAAAATGTCCGTAACACTTTATGAAACTCGAGTCTTTCTTTGTGCACCTGATCGATGATTTCAATATCTTCTTTGCTAAGTCTGTACATCCTTTCAGATTTCCCAGTCGGAGCTGGGGGAGTGATCCTGCGCAGAATGTCCCTGTTGTTGACCCATATTATATCAGACCGTGACGGCCATTGGTACAAACCCTTCCTTTTTGGAAGGAAAGATATTTCCGATTCATTTTCGTCTGCGTCAGTGTCGATAACTTTTCCGACATACCACTTCGCATTGTACACTGCTGCAACATAGTCGTTCTCCGTTATGTCAGGAGTCTTGTCCTGGACGTTATTACCTCCTGAGGAAACTGATGACTCAGATGGTTTTGTTTTGGTCTGATGGTACAGGTCTGATGCTTTTCTGGTGCTCTCCGTTGTCCAGGTTTGACAGAAACCACCTCCCGTGCATATTTTACAGTAACAACTGACTTTGTTAACTGCTACCTGTGAATTGCCTTTTCAAACTACGGCGTAAAGTTTCATTGTACCCTTGACAGGTTTCAAATTCTGAACGTCAAAATTGATTAGTCTCTTTTCGCATTCCGATGAAGATACAAAGAGAAACTTTACATTAACTAAAGATGACTTCTCGGCCCAATTCATAAACAGCTCGGCATCTTGTATAATGGCTTTTCCACTTTTCATGGCTTCATCAGCCATACGTTTTGTTGTCTCTCCTAAACCATCACATGGGCCTTTGACATGGCCGACTTCAAAATAATTCCATTCGGCTGAACACCCATAGATGGCTTTATGATTTGCAATGGCATCAAAGATCAACTTATTCCTGTATTGGCTTGTAGGGCTATCTGTCCAGTAATGTGCCATCTCCAGATTCTTGTCAAGCTCTTTGATATTTGGCATTATTGCATCCACGAAGGTAAGGACTGTGTTTGAGTTGTGGGACATTTCATTGGAAACAATAACAAAACGTTTGTGTTGCAAATCATCCCCTTTCCTGAAATAGACGACCACTGGGTGCAACGTAACAGCATTCTGGTTCCAGTATGCGCTCTGGATTTCATCCATGGATTTGCATGCATAAGTTTCAGCAAAATCCATGTGAACCACAACATAATGCATTGGGAGATTCTGTTTTAAAAGTCTTATCTGTTCGTACTGAATCTTCATTCGTTCAACCTGCTCCTTAAACTCTTTCATTTGACTTTCGACATGGGAAGCAAATTCTTCATTTGTCATCTTTTGTTCTTGGATTCTCATCACATTCTTAGTTTTTCCCTTTTCCAGAATTTCTACTCGCTTCCACTGCCCGAATACAACTTTCTCTTAAACACTTTCTTTTACCTTTTCTTTGGTTATTTTCTGTGCCAGAGCATGTTCTGGGTTAATGGAAATTTGGATGCCTTCCCTGCGCATGGCCCTCACTGTGAGAGCCATATTTTGATGTTTGGTGCACAGACAGGAATGACGACTGATAAAGGAGCTCAATAATATATTCTTTGGCCGTGTTCTGCAAAATGAAGACAAAGTTATAATCATGGCAGGATTTTCGCTCAGAACTTTTCTATGCTAATTGCCCAAGTAATCAGTCAAGACTCTTGTTTGTACCTTGTCTCCATTTTTCCTTTTTTTTGGAGTCGGTCTTTCCGGGTTGGTTTCTGCTGTTATCATCTCTCTCGAGAAAAGTGATGACCTTTTCTTTCATTTTTGCGATGACCCGTGACCTGTTAATCTTCAGATTTTCTGTGAGTGGCACGCCTTTATTTTTCGATATAGTATTCCTGCTAAGACCTGTACTGTTGCTCAGCCAACGCATGCAACGATATTTCTTTATTACCTTTCCAGCCATAACTTTATGCAAAATACCCAGTTTACTTCTACCTGCTGCAGTCTTGGATTCTTAGAGCTGATCGAGCATTGCGTTTGCATACACCAACTGCTTTCTAACCACTGCATGTTGTGAAGAGGCTAGGTGAGCATTTGCCATCAGAGATTCGGCTTTACTCCTTGGAGTCTTCGGTGATGACTGGATTCGCTTTTTAAGTCGCTGGTTGCGTCTTTGTAGGGAACGATATTTTTTCTCCAGCTCATTCTGACTCTTCTTCAGCTCAGCTATCTTTTTATAAGCCCTAGAAAGTGTCCGATTAATTCTCTTCTTTGGACCACTTCTTCTGCTGGAAACGGCATTGCGACTATTAATTGCGCTTGATTGACTGACGGACCTGACGACGGACTGGTTATACTTTCATATCCGCTGGTAGTGGACTGCCTTTCTACTTCATCAGCTTCCTGAATCTGTCTTTCAAGAACCTCTCTTTTCCTTTGACGATGTCTCTGTAGGTTTACACGATTTTTACGGTTTCTTTCTTCTCTTTCCTTTTTAGTTAGAAGCGCGGACGGTACATAGTTTTTTCGCCTCCTTTCTCTTTCTCTCTAAAGGTATTCTTCTTTATTTCTTTCCTTCAGTCTCTTTCTATAGTCTCTACATATCTCAGCCCTTGATTTGACCATTTTGACCTGGAAATAAAGACCCATAATATGTCAACATCAAACCTGGAATGTCCGATACCACAGTCGAAATGTACGATACCACACTTTATCTTCACAGAAATAATCTAAGATAGACTTTTTTAATAAATGTGCTACCAAATAGGCAAATACTTGGCTTTGCAAAACTTGTAATAAGCACAAGAAACCTTTGTGCATTCCCTATCCAGGAAAATTAAACAATTGAATTCATTTGACAGTGGTGTCTATAATCGATGAATATGGGTAAAGAAAATATACAAATATGTCTCCTTAAATGAGAGTAGTCTTGCATGTGTTGTTCACTAGTGTCACATATTTTAATTCAGATTAAGTAGGTTTTTACATCAAAGGCGTAAAGTGCATATAATATAAGACATTTTTCAACCTAATGAACTGAAATGTTCGATACCCTCAGTCTCGAACATTTCACCAAACTTCGTGTATCTTGCGACAGGTTATGCAATATTACTGCTCATGGCGTCTGTAGTGCTCTCTAAGGTTGTATTGAGATATATTAATCCAACAACTGTTTATCTCAATGAAGAATGTAGTCCTATATACGTAGGCAAAATACACATGCTTACCTTGGTTTCTTCTGGGCATCGAAAAGAGTCAAATATCACAAGGAAAACTCATCAACTTGGCCGGGAACAAAATGGCGGGACAGTGGTCACTGGTCATTGGGAACTTGAAACAAAGCTAGCCTGTTACCACAGTTAGTTTTGAATGGCGTTTGGTTTCGTATGATCCGGTCTCGCATATTTCTGTCTCGAACATTTCACCATAACAGTTTCTAAATGTTTTCGATACCCTGGGAACTAATATACTTTAGTGTCTATGCATAAGTTTCACACTCATTGACCTTGACTTGGAAAAGGAGCATGACGTTCCGTCCAACGCACAGTATCTTGAAAACGGCGGTAGCGAACATTTCTTTAAATTTACTTCTTTCAAAAGTTAGTTACCACGGTGGCAATTATTACACATACCCCAATAAGAACGGTACCAACTGTCTGTGGAGCTGATCTTTGATGCTTTAAGTCAAATGGATTTGACATTTACAGAGAAATTGTCCCTGGGCATGTACGATTTCTCATGGGTGAATTGGAATGTATCGAACATTTCTATCTTCGCGGCGACATGTCTGAAATTCGGATAGTTAAAGGTTAATGATATTTCAAAATGGGATCTAATATATTTAATTGTTCACCAAAAGATATTTTACAACAAGGACTTACTTATTTCAAACTTCAGTAAACTGAAAATACAGGATGGCTCCCTAAAGTTGCAAGATTTGAAAAGCGACAGTATCGAACATTTCATTTTGAGATTTTGATCTGATACAGTCAAGCTCCTATCCGAAACTTGGGAAGTATTCGGGATGTATTTCGTTAAACCAATCCCTGTCTTTGATTTAAGTATCACAAACGTCGTATAAATGTATTTTTAGGGGCAGATAAACGCATGGACACGATATGCACACTCTTATTGAGAATCAGTGACTATCGAGTCTCTTTGCCTTATTTGCTTGTGGTGAGATTTTATGAATATCCAGTTTATATGCCAGGCCATCCCTGTTTCCTGCCTTGTAGGCTCCGTCGGACAACCCACCTAGCTTTTCATAAAATACATTGCTTGATCCGTTTTCCTTTATTAGGCGAGCAAAAATCTGCCTTCCATCACTTGAAATATTTCTTTCCTTTCTCGATATTTTCGATGCTTTATGCAGGGTTCTTTCTGATCACCTAAGACAAAGTTACTTTGAAACTTTTGCCTTCCTTTGGAGCTTTCTTAATAGAAAACTGATACTTTAAACAATTTTCAAAATTACGGTATCCTCTGCCAACCCAGTGTGGACCACGTTTCTCCCATGGTCCAATACATGGCATTTGACGTCATGGTAGGAAATAAAGGCACAAGTTGATACAGGAAATAAAAGTCATAGTAAACGAAAACAAATTTTCTCAGTCTGTTCCCCAATTGTACTTTATGACATTTTTGGAAATGTTTACCATCCAAGATCTATGGAGATGCAAAACTTGATTCTTGTAAGATTTTTTGTAACAAAAAAATTTATTACAGGTGGTGCTTCTGTCTTGAAAAAGCAGCAAAATCATGGATGTTTTGTGAATATGCAAAACATGCATGATATGCAAGATTTTCCTTTAACAATTTTTGCAAAAAATGGAAAAATTGCTGGTGGCACAACCTGTCTTTCGTACAAGATAGAGCTACCAAAGATCTATGCACTTGCAAAATTGAAAGCTGATAGCTACAGCAGTTCCTTAGATAAGGACAACACAAAAAAAAAAAAAAAAAAAAAGGTTTGGCCCTAGATCACATGACCCTATAATGATGCAATATTCCATCCAGCGCTTAGTTCTCCAGAAACAAACTCGGCGGTGGAAACCAGCTGAAAACAATAATTATAAAGACAAAATTCTAGGACAGGCAGCTTTTTTCCATGTCCATTATCAGCTCAGTTTAGGCGATCTATTGTTGAAAAATATTGATATTTATTTGGCAAAAGATACAGTAAAGTTGAATAGACCTGCACACAAACCATAAGATAAATCAATATAATTCTTACCCAAAACAGATGAACAAATGGACAAAACCAAGAAACTATTACAGGTGGCACCACCAGCCTAGAGCATAAGGTAAAGCTTTAAATTATCTATGGGCATGTATACCAAATTTCAAGTTCACAGGTCAAATGGTTTCAAAATGCGTCAGTCTGACCGACAGCAGGCTGGATGATGGATGGTCATCGCTCTAGGTCAGTTGACTTACAGTCAGCTGAGCTCAAAACCATGAACCTGTTCACCATTTTCTACAATAAGGGTCTAATATTTAAACAGAGCAATGGGATACTCACCATGCCTGACAGAAGAATTCTGGGATACCTCTGACATATCTGTATAGAGACCTCATTGTTACTGTGTATCCAGTTATGCCTCGCTGGTGTGGTTGTCTGCATGTAATTCATTTCTTTGTTTTCTGGTTAAGAATGACTCTTTAATCACTCTGTCATTTCTGATGCTCTTTCTTCAGATCCTTGGTCTGCAAAGAGTACTTTTACATTGTTCTTTTCTTTTTCCTGTATTAGTGGTATATTCATATGATATTATATTTTTAATATTCTGCCTTAATTACAGTCTCTCTGAGCAGGTAACCTACTTCAGCAGAGATGTTGAATGACTGACAGCTGATAATACATGACAAGGCTTATACTACATTGTGTCCCTTGTTTATGCCCCACAAACTCTATAAAGTTAAATATAATTCCAATATCTCACAAGGTTATTTTTTTCCTAGCAGGCGCATTTGTTGGCCTCATATTGTAAATTTGCCTATTTCTATCATTTTCCCAATTGTGCCATTTTTGTTTGTGCCATTCTTGTCTGTGCTATTTTGGCATGTTCTCCTTTGCACCACACCCAAGACAGGTATCAGACACCAATTATTAAATTTACCTAATGTACCTTCAATGCTTTGGTGGCTTGCTCTTTTGATCTCCCTTTGCAGTAAAATCCTTCGTGAAGGAACAGAAAACTACACTAATTCCAGAACAAAAGGTGAAATCCTAGAATTTTGGAAGCCTCTAAGTATCATCTTGGAACACATTTACTGTAAAGCTGCCCATCCCCCCCCCCCCCCCGAAAAAACAAGTTGGGGTGGTGGTCAAGTTTGACACATACAAGGACGAGGTCAGAATACTACAGGTGTTAGCAACTGGTCGTAAAGTCAAACCTGCACTTAAAAGAGATTAAACAAATGAAGTTCATGTCATCGAACACAATAAGTATACAACTTGTGTCATATCCAGAGAATTTTGGACATGGAGACACAGATATATACTTACATAACCTCTGTGTCCAAGATTTGGTAAAACTACAAATTTTCCATAGTTGGAAACAATAAAGCATCACTGGGAAATCTTTTTTTTTATTTCTGTTTAAATATATGAAGGACAATTTAGACAGTACCAATACTTATAAAGATCAAGCTGCCTATCCACTCTTCTATGAACTGGCAGGTTAATTACTTAAAAAGAGATAACTTCAATGAAAAAAAACAAGGGCTTATAAAAAAGAGACAAATGAAAAGTATTCTTTGAAAATTATTTAAGAAATGCATAAAATTGATATAGGAGAAAACATTTTTTTCAGTTCCACAAATGAGGATCAATGTTTTAGGTCACAAGCTGTAGTTGGATGTCATTATTAAAAGTTTATTCATCAAAGTGGGGTTGATGTATCAGTCAGAGGCTTGTTACAAGGGTCTGGAATAATCCCCCCCCCCCCCCCTCCTTATTCCCCTTCCCACAACCTCCCCCATAAGAGGCTTGTTTACCCGGTCTAGATTAACATCCCCCTCCTAAAATATGACATTGTGGATGTCATAATTGATATTAAATTCATCAAAGTGGAGTTTCTGAGGCTTGTTACCCTGTCAAGATTGATAACCTCCCCCCCCCCCTGTATACCCCCCCCCCCCCAAAGAAAAATATGACATTTTTGAAGGTCATAATTGATATTAAATTCATCAAAGTGGAGTTACCGAGGCTTGTAACCCTGTCAAGATTGATACCCCCCCCCCCCCCGTGTATTCCCCCAAAGAAAAATATGACATTTTGGAGGTCATAATTAAAAATAAATTTATCAAAGTGGGGTTGCAGAAACGTGTTAACCGATTCTATATTAACCCCCCCCCCCCCCCCAAAAAAAAAAAAATTATAACATTTTGGATATCATAAGTAAAATTAAAATTCATCAAAGTGGATTTGCAGAGGCTTAAATTAATGATCACCCCCCCCCCCCCCCAAAAAATGAGATTTTGGATGTTTTAATTAAAATTAAATTCATCAATGGGGTTGCAGAGGCTTGTTAACCATGTTTACATTAGACAATTTTTTTTTAACATTTTGGATATAACTAAAATTAAATTCATCAAAGTCGGGTTGCAGAGGCTTGGTAACCCTGTCTAGATAATTATCCCCCCCCCCCCACAAAAAAAACTATGTAAAATTTTGGAGATCATAATTTATTTTGAATTCATCAAAGTGGGTTAGCTGAGGCTTCTTAACCCGTTTCAGATTAATGACCTCCCCCCCAAAAAAAAGGTGACATTTTGTAAGTTTGAATTAAAATTTAAATTTAAATTCAACAAAGTGGGGTTGCAGAGGATTGTTAACCCAGTTAAGATTAATGCCCCCCCCCCCCGTTTTATTTGCTTATGCCCTGGCCCAGCAATGTCCAAGTTTCTTTTCTCAAATACCAAACCAAAGGCTAAGCAGAGATTATTGTACGCATGGCATGGTCTCATTTGCCCTGCTTTTAGGGGTACTTATACGCCCTACTTGTCAGAATAGGTGGCATTTTTTTTTTTTAAATAAAACGCCAGGAGCTTCAGAAACGGGAGTCCAAGACTAGTAAAGCCATGACGCTTATCACGTGATAAGCAGTTTCGAGAAATTTTGGAATGGGGCAAAGGTGATCTTCTTTCGTAATATCATTGGTACATCAATACTGCACTAAATCATATATAGTGGTGGTGTCTATGGGTCACAGATGTTCGTAACTTAACATTAAATACAGGTATTAAATGAGGCAGCCGCATCACTTACAAAGCTGAGGGACAAAGTCCTCCGGGATTCTCGCACTGGCACTCTTCTGTCATGGCGGAAAAGGCGGTAAAAGACGTCACATCCTTACATGGGCCGGGCACGTGACTTTATTAGCGCGTACAGACAAAAAAAAATAATTCTTTCTTGCTTCTTTTACGACTTGTGTTATTTTTTTCATATTATAATATTTCCTATAGTAAAAAAATTATTAGAAAAAGAATATCGGAAAAAATAATTACCGTACCCAACAACTGAGTTGAGACCTTTACCTAAATCAACGCATCTTGTTGGGTAAATTGTTAGCTTTTAACCCATATTTTTTTACCCAACTGGCATGACTGTACAGTTGGGTTAAGAAAATAACCCAACATTAATTAGAGTGTATGGAACAACTCATCGCTTGTGATGATGCCCTCCCCGTTATTTTGATCTAGTATGTTTAGCATCGCAGATGATGTACAGTTGCTTATCAGCAGTTTCACATTATGTTGTTTCTCAACAAATCTCAGTGGCTTCTCAATCGCCTCTTTGTATGGAGGACTCTTTCCTGATCCTGCCTGGGCTGCTCCTAATCAAATATAAAATTAAATATATGAGGAAAAATGTGTTCTACATAGCCAAACATGAATTTCAATGTGAAGGAAAATGGCTGGTTCGAAACTGTGTAATGTGGTCAGAACCACTTAGTTCACAACCAAAATTCGTAACAGATATGTACATATAATCACTGCTTACCAAACAGGAAGAAACAAAGGTAGGATCCTCAATCTGATACAATCAGATAAATATATATAAACTGTATAAATATGTAATTTATTAGGCGAGATCCTGGATTAAACCCCAGGTAACATTTTTTACCATGTTTTTAACAAACATACCCATGTTTTACCACTGGGTTTGGTAACATAGCCGGTTTTACCCTTGGTAAATGCGAACACTGCCATTAATACTGAAGGCTGTTTTGTTTTCTTAAGATTTAAAGTTTTGGTTATTTCAATTTACAAAACTTTTTTAATATTTACAGAAAGGAGTTGAACTGCATCAAGAACTAAGGGAGGCAAAAGGACCAGAGCATTGAAGTTTAGCCGTCAATGGGTCACCGAGGCAGCAAATTATTTGGAGATGGACCCATTCACTGCCAATTTCTTTGAAGGGCAGCATCGAACTTAATAAAATATACCTATCGGTAATCGGGTACTATATTCACGAGAATGGACGAGTAAAAAAAATTTAGGTACCAGAAGCCGAAGTCCAACAATAATCGTGTTTCCTTTGTACGTACGGAACAAGAGATTAATCATGAGGCATGTCAGATGGTGCAGGGGTCCATAGTGGTTTCGGCAACCATTGCTTTGATGTCTGCGTTTTACCGCCGATCATTTAAAAAATATGAAACAAGTTTGGTAAAATTATATTCAAAGCTATTTCGCCTATGAGACGGTAATATTGTGTTCTCCCCTTAGAAGATTTTTTTCCTGTTTGCTTTGACCTGTTTGTTCTTTAATATGGTTAAGCAGAACCACGACTGGTACTCTCACAGCCAAACAACTGTCGCATCGTTGGTCAGTAGCTATGTCTTTTAACCTTTGTAAAACGTTTACATCTTTGTATAATATCACATAATGGCGGTTTCAGCGTTTTAGGTATTTTCGTCTATAATCGTAACACCAAAGTTGGTGCTTACTGTAACGGTTGTGAGCCGAAATTGGCACACCTTGCTTGTTATGTAGATGGCTGACGCAGTTTGAAAAAAAAAATTTACAAGATATTGGCTGAGAATTTCTTTATTTGAAGTTTAAATCTGCTCTTAATCCGACTTTTCGCCGTATTCCGTGCATTTAATATAATTCCGTTTTTGAACCTTTATTCCGTTTTCGAACCCAAAATCCGTTTTTCCGTCCGTTTTTCCGTTATAACGAAAACAAACGGTGCTCTACTAAATGTTATTAACAATGATGACACCTGCAAAGTGAATCAAAGGTTTGAAACCTTTGAAAACAGTTGTCATACCTGATAAGTCTGAGGTTACTTGAACAAGTGGAATACATAAGCAGAATGGTACGAGATTCAGGGATGGTATTTGGAGGCAGTCACAGAGAAAAAAAGTCCATCACTTGAATCAAATATTTTTTTTTCTGTGCAATAAAAGAATGACCTTGTAGAATTCCCATATGAGTGACCCTTCAGGAATTTGTACATAGCAAGAAAAGTAAGGTGTGTATACATTTTAGTTTTCACACATATTACCAAGAGCAAGGGTTCTACATCAGAAAAATGTATGGTCCAGTAAAATCAATCCGGGTCCGGTAAATATTCTGCTTTGTTGTCAACCCCCACATTTTTTCGTAAAACAAACCACTAGGGAGACATGAGCAATTTCCACTGAAAGCAAACGTACGGATGAACGCCACACATTTACGATTACAGATAGCGCCACTAACCTTTAATACAAGATGAAGGTATCTAAGATCAATGGACATGCACAATTTCAGCCCAATCTGTCAATTAGTTTAAAACTTATAACTTATAATGCTCACAGTATTGTCAAGTGGCAATGATGGGTAATTAAAATGCCCGAAAACAAGAAAAGGACAAGGTGGCGTCACCTGTCTTTCACAGAAGACAAAGCTATCCAAAACCTTTAGTCAATTTGATTTTGGGACCAATCCGTGCATCCCTTATTCCTCTCAGAGGAAAGATCATAACCCCAATTTAAATATTCATCATCCGATCACCTATGTATACGCATAATATGAAAGAAATATATCCATTAGTTTTTTACTTAAAATGCTCTAAGTACTTTTGAGTGGCAATGATGGGGTCATTAAACGTCATGAAAACAAGAAAAGGATAACAGGTGGCGCCACCAGTTTCCGCTACATGACAACACGTTCCAAGATCTTCTTTCAAGTAGATTTTTGGATTAATCCACGCAAGATTTCTTGAGATATTTTAGAATTTGTGTGATTTCGCCCAAAATGGATTCTCTAAGTGAAGGTCATGACATCATTTTAAAAAGGCTTCATCCTCTTACCGATATCTGTGAACATATCAAGTTTAGCAAAGATCAATAAAGTATTTTTTGAGTTATCGCGTCCAAACGATATCTTTTTTTTTAATTATTTTTCTTATCAATTATATTACACGATGAACTAAAATTTCACTCTGAAATTCATGACTGCCGCGAATCAACAGGCAACCCATGCAAATTGTATGCTTTTAATATCCTGGCAAGAAAAGGACAAACTATTGGATCTTTGTAAGACCTTTGATTAAGTTAACCATCTCAAACGATTCGATAAAAATGTGGATTTGGTGGAGGAACCGCTTAATTCTGCTTATATATATAAATACAAATACAAATGTTAATTGTCACAATACGCCCTCTGGGGGCCAAGGACTACATTATGCAGGGTGTAGTAGAAAAATAATTCTACATGTAAACAAATACATTATACCTAATGGAAAATCTCTTCCACATGCAAAATTAACAAGGGTGACAAATATTTGCACATGTAATACTAGGTGCAAACTAATTGTGCTATAATTAAACCATATAAAAGATCTATTAAACATGTATCACTAATCCTTAGTGAATACATATATATATATATATATATATATATATATAGACATATATATGCACACACATGCATGTGCATACACACATATATACACGTATATATATATATATACATGCACACACTACAGTACACATACATATATACACGTATATAAATATATACAAATCGACATTAAACCATATCTTTATACTTATACATACAGTTATCTGTATATATGTGGACGGAATTTAAAAGTACAGAACTGACCAGTCTATCTTTCAACTCTTTGTTTAGAATATAACATATTTACATTTTAGATTTTGTGACAGTAATTCTGTATTGGCTAAATTTGATTTTGGTTCTATTTACTAATAATTTTAGTTTTGTGTATAGTTATTCCCATGTTTTCTCTTTTTTAGTGCATAGTATACAAATTTTATAATACCAGTATTACTTTCATCAATATTGGCTCTCATTTTATCTATAAACTCATTTCTGTTTCATATACTAATTTCAAATCTTTCCCTTATGTCCTTATAATAATTACATTTAAACAAATGGTATTCATCTTCTACTATGTCTTCATTACATTTTGTACAAATTCTTTGTTCTGATGGAATTTTTGGTCTGATATATCTACCCATTTCAATATTAAGTTCATGTGCACTAATTCTTAATTGTGTAAATTTACTTCTCTGTTCTCTATTATTGAATATTTCTAAATATCTCTCAAATTTAAATTCTGTTTTGAATTCCCTGTAAGTTCTCAGTTTATTTCCTCCTCCATTTCCATTATCCTGCCACATATTATTTTTCCACACTGAAATGTATTCGGCTTGTAATTTTTCTCTCAGCAGATCTGCATTAAAATATTCTGGATGTCTGAAAAAATTAATCATATTATATTTATCTAACACAATTTTTATTCCCTTAATCCAGCAATTTTTGTTCTCGTTCATCATTTCTAGTTCACATTTATAAGTCTGACCTAAGAGAGAGTTAGGGTTTATATTTGATAATCTTTGCCAAAATTTTGTACATTGAATAATACATTCTATATATATTGGGAACATTCCCAGTTCTCCTCTTACAGCTGTATTTGAGCTTTTTCTATGTACCCCCAAGAGATTTCTTGCATATTTTAAGCATGTCTTCTCTCCTGGTAATTTTGTTCCGGCACTATCACTAAATATCTCTTCTAGGGATTTTCTATTCAAACTTTTTAGATTTTCAGGTAGACACCAAATCTCTGCGCCATATTTAAGGATAGGTTTAATAAGTTGTTCAAATAATTTCATTCCTAATTTTACTGGAATGTTTGCTCCTTTACTTACTTTTTCAAGTTTGAAAAGGGCTTTCATAGCCTTTTCGTTTATTGTTTCTCTGGCACATGCCATGGACCCTGAATTATTAAATTCTATTCCAAGGTAAGAAAATGTATTTGTAGTTTCTAATGTTTGTGAACCCAATTTCCATGTTTTTGGAAGGTTATTTTGTCTTTTACTAAATAGCATAACTTTAGTTTTTTCAGCATTTATTTGGAGTTTCCATTTCTGACAGTATGTATCTAAATCTGTTAATGCAGATTCTAATCCCTTATGGCTCTTTGATAATATAACTAGGTCATCTGCATACAACAGACCTTTAACAGGTTTATCTTTTATATATGGAAAATCACCAGCATCATCAAAGGTATCAATAATATTGTGCACATACAGATTAAATAATAGTGGGCTAAGGATGTCTCCCTGTCTTACGCCTACATTTGATTAAAAATTAAAAAATTGTGTTCTTATACTTTCATCCCCATTTTTTAGTCTAAAACCCAAATGTCTTACTTCTCTCTTTATGTTTGTGCAGTCTCTATCGTACCATTTTTTCTTTATCCCTACCTGTTTCTTCCTTTTTTTTAAAGATATTTTCTTTAAAGTGCCATCTGCCACATTTTGTATTATATTTGTAAACCTGTGTACAACATTATTGATTTGTGCAATTGTTTTTTGGGGGGTTCCCATCTTGTAATTCCATAAATTGTTTCTGTATTTCTTCTGATATTAACCTCTGTGTAAATGCAATTTTAGAAGTTTCATTCCATATATACCTCTGAATAAATCTGCTGTCATCAATATTAACCTGTTTTTGTGCTGTGATTCTGTTTGCGTGTTTACATATATATTCAATGCACATGAAATCATACAATGATCAGACACATCTCCCATAAACTGGTGTACAGTAAAGAAACGAATTTCATTAAATAATTCTATATCTGCTAGACCATAGTCCACCACACTTTGTCCATTATATTTAAAACAAGTATAAGACCCTGAGCTATCCCCTATTTTGCGTCCATTAAGAATTCGTAGACCACTAGTCCTGCATATCTCTAGTAAATCTTTACCCTGGTCATTATGTTTTGTATCCATATTACACCTGCTCATTTCAATATCTGTTACATAATTGTCATGCATTGATACAGAATTATCATTTACAATAAAGTCTGGTAACTTGGATGTCCTTACATTCAAGTCACCCATTATTAAATAGTTTATGTCTTCTGGTAGTTCACAAATGTCTTGTTGAAGAAGCTCTATAGTGGACATATGTTGTCTTTCAGCAACTGTTGAATTCTTTCGACATGCATACACAAAAGCTATGTATATATCCTGTTCAATTTTAAAAAACTGTTTGCTTAATTTCAACAATATTATTTCAGATGATTTTTTGTTTATGTATTGAAACACCTTGTTGTATATCATCTTTCACAAGGACTGCTATTCCACCAGATTCATGTTTAGCTTTTTTTTATTTGGTTCAACTGTTAATTACTGAATGATAACCTTTTACATTTACCTCAGCATTTGAACCACAATGTGTCTCAATAAGTCCTATTATGTCATTTTTTGCAATACAGTTTATTATGTCACTTTCTTGTAATTTATTATGAGTTTTTGTATTTAAGCCTTGAATGTTCCAGGCAGCTATTTTCAATAGTCCCTGGTACCCTATCTTCTTCTGAAGATTCCTCGACCGTTGTCCCATCTGTTGTGCGACTGATACCCTCTCTTCCAGTCTGCAGACTCATCTGTCCTCCCTGTCATACCAGCCTCTGTTGTGTGGTCTTTCATGGTAGTCGGAATACTCCCTGTCATATCTTTGGTCTCTGTTTATATACTGATTTCTCCTGTACTTTGTTTCTACATATGTTGAGAGTTGTTTTCTTTCTCTGTGATCTGTTCTGGGAGAGAGCTTTCCTTTTTCATTTACTGGGTCAATTTTGCGCAAGGCTTCTTTAAAGTTCAAAGCAAGTCTTGCATATCCAAGACTGTTTAGATGCACCCCATCAGGCTGCATTATGTCCTTGTTGGCTGTGCCTCCTGGTGACAAGTTATTGTTGTCGATAATAACCACTCCCTCATCCCCAATAAGCTCTAGTGACATCATAGCACTGTATTTCTTTGCTCTTTGACAGGCTTCTTCACTATCGTTCCTCTCCAATGGGAGTGATATGAATACTTTGCCATTTGCTTTGGATTTACCCATTGAAACTGTATTTCTGATTTGTTCCCCCCAAGTTTTCTGATCTGTCTGATTTGCATCACAAGTGCCTGCATGGATTATAATATGGTCAGTCTCTTCTGATTTTGGTAAAGAGTCAAGCATTTGATTTACTTCTTCCATAGTATACGCAAAGGTTTTCTTAACAAAGGTGTTTGGGGCTGCCACGCCCCTTGGTGATATACCTTTAACTAAAGGGTCACCCAGCAGGAGAACTTGTTTCTTTTTGTTTCTAGTAGACTGTATTTCTGTGTCATGATTGATCTCAATTTCATCATTTTGTGAAGTTTCCTGATTAGTGCTCTCTACTGTCTCTTCTTCCATCTCATTTTCTACATCCTGAAGTGCAATAAACCGGTTGGTTATTTCAACAGGTTTATCTTGCAGAATACCTCTCTCTTTGGGGATTGATTTTTTTGTTGCTGTGACATAAGTGTTTCTCTGCATTTGTTTGGATTCATTTCCAATGGCTGTCATAGCAATGCATTGGTTTTCTAAGTCTTTCACTATTTGGCATTTTTCTTGCAGAGATTCTGCTAGATTTTTTACTTCCGTTTCCAATCTGCCAACATTTCTAGCCAATTCCAGTTTTTGTTGTTTTTGGTCCTTTAGCTCTATTGAAGTAGTTGCTATCTCCCTTTTCATTTCTTCCATCTCTTTTTTTAGACCAATTACATCTTCTGTAGACCTATCCTTCCTTTTCTCATTAATATCTTTACGCAGGGAGTCTTTTTCTCTTTCAACTAACTAAAGTTTACTCTGTAGCTTTTCACATTTTGTGTTGAGTTTTTGCAATTCTTCCGCCTTCTCATTTGTAGTTTTGTTCAAATAATCTTTCAGTCCATACATTTCTTGTGTTTGACACATGAGTTGTTCTACCATACATCGCTCAAGTGCTTCGATGGCTCTTTAATTATGGTGGCGTTTGATTGTTTATCTATTATATCACTCTCTTCTATTTGTATTCCCACTGACCTCATACTCTGCTGTTTCCCAACCTGTATCATAACTTCTCTACTATTAGACTGATCTGTCTGTGTATGAGCTGACCTGTTCTTGGTTGGATTGAGTTCACCTTGATATAGAGTCTCCAAAAATTCATCCTCTAAAAGTACACAGTTTTCACATGAGAACTTTCTCTGCGATGTTTTGAACTTGCTTAGTTGGTAGCCTGGGAGTTGCGAGCATTTGTAGTGTATCCATTCAGTACAGTCTGCACACTGGATTACATCTGTTATAGCCACTTCCCCACATAAAGGGCAAGTACGGTCCTCTGTATCTGCAGACTGACTCTGGGAAGATTTATCATTTATCTGGTAATTTGGAACATTTAAGGTCACTTTATCCTTTACTCTATGTGCTTCCTGGGCCAGTCTGTTAGCTTCCTCATTACCCCATATACCTGTGTGGCCTGGTGTGTGTGTCCACTTTACCTCTTGAATTTGTGTATTTGCCTTTTCTAGTTCTTTCCATTTATCTTTGTTTCTCACTGGCTTCCCATCAGATTTTAACCACTTGTTCTTTTCCCAGTTTGGTAGCCATGTTGTCATTCCTGCCACTACATACCTGCTGTCACTTCTCACCTCTAGTTTCTTTATATTTGTTTGTTTTGCCTGTTCCAGTGCCCTCAATGCCGCCTCCATCTCCCCTCTATTGTTAGTTTGACACTCGTCAACGTTTACAGTTCCTCTAATATTCAGTGGGTGATTATCTCCCCAGAAAACCCCATATCCTGCTACAGCATTTTTTTCACCATTTCTTCTACATGAACCATCAACGTACACGACAGTAAACTCATCCTCTACCGTCCAGTCTTCAACCTTATTCAAATGACTGTTACTAACGTCAGTGTTAGTGTTGTTAGCGTTCGTGCTGTTCCTATTATCGCTCATTTTCATGTTTGTACGGTACATGCAAGTCCTTTCACTATCTATAATGTACAACAATCGGGTCTTTCCTGTCCCTTGACCCTTATTCAACAAATATTTACAGTTTTTTAATACGTTAGAGTCGTCTGACCTGACAAGAGAGGATTTCTGTTCATCACATTGACAAAAGTCCTGTCATCATGGTTACCGTAAACAACCGTCACATATATATATATATATATATATATATATATATATATATATATAAAACAAAGGCACTTGTTTGCAGGACAACCAGTAGCTTTTACTAGACGAAACTGATTTACAGGAAAAAATAATGGTAATCCCGCTTCAAGTACATTTTTACGTATTTTACTGATAAAGTTTTGATGAATCACTTCGCTATTCGTGCAGCACTTCAGAAGTAAGATGCCACAATATTTTATATCCCGTCAGTGAGTATGATTGTGGCAACTTAGTACATAAAACTTATTTTAATGGAATGATTATATTTTCTGGCATCTTTCTTTCTCAAGTATTTTCTTCTTCTCACCATGTTTGTAGCTAATGTATATAGGAGTATATTAACAGTGACCAGGATACACTCTTAGTATTAGAGCGTCGGGGGGGGGGGGTGGTTGTAAGTTTTGTGCACTGCTTATGATTTCGACTCTGAGACAATCACAGGAGGCAATGAAGGAGAAGATGTTTGAGGAGAAACAAGCGGATGAGGGTAAAGGCGGAAGAAAGAGACTGGTACAGATTCAGTTAGGACGAGAAGAGAATGGGACGAGGATTCTGAGGACAGAAGAAGGCTGGCATTGAGGATGCTATTCTATATACACATATATCAAGTAACACGTTTTTTCTTATTAAGAAAAGTTAAACAAAACTATCACGGTTAAAAAAAAATTGTATTACATAATTTATATATGCGAGTAATAATATACTTTCGGGACAGAACTATCCAGAATATATTTTCTTTTTTTTTTCCCATTTGATTGAATGACATAACATGCCATTTATAGCACGTTTTTTATTATCGGCTGATGCTCATGGCCATTAAAAATAGTAAGACAATTCAAGAGGGAATTGAAATGAGCCATTTGTGTCACACCTCTCAATGCATGAACATTTGACCATGAATAGATTGAATACACAGCACTAACATGGAGAGGGCATAATGTAAATTCTAGGGGGCTGCGGTGGCAGTCATACTCACTGAGTTTTTTTTTATACATTTTGATTTATTAGATAAGATTGTTATTCTCTCTTGTAGGCCGTGGTATCCAGAAAACAAACAACAAAAACTACAAAAACTTGATTTTTAAGTGGAGTTCCTACAAATGCATATTACAGAGAATCCCTTAAAGATGCAAGAAAGTTCCAAGTCTCTAGCTTCAACAATTATCATGTTATGTGAGTGAATATCATTCCTGATATTCCTGAGATGCATTACATTCAGATCAATAACTTCAGAAGGGTACAAAATACTGACCTAATTTCTGGCATGTACATAGGAACAAAACAGAGCATAATATGCCCGCGGCTTTGATATTAGGCAGTCCTGAAAAGTCAAACGGTTTTGTATTGGAAACATTAGGTTTTCCTTAATTTCTCAAAGGAATAAAGTCGTATTGTCCTAGTTTTTGATATTGTAGGAGAACCTTGTGACATCCAACTGTGAATTGAAATCTGGATTTGTTACTTCATATATGTGCCCTGTTTAATGGCCGGACAAAGAACCATCGCTATAGCTCAGATGATTTATTATCAGCTGAGCTAAAATATCATGAATGTATTGCTAGTCTTATTTCTATCTTTAGATCTGCATTAACGCGTATTAAACGCAGAGAAGTCACAAGTGCCAAGTACAAAGCAACCCATTGCATTGGCAACCACTGAAAATTTTGAAGACTCTTCGTGGCACAAAATGTAAGAAGAACTGGAAAGAATTATACCAACATTTTTAATTGTGCTAAGAGCCACCTTGACAGCTCGGCATAGAAGATGAGGAGAATAGTTAGTCTCTCAGCTAGGCAAATAATTAAAAAAAGAGCTGCAAAGGTTACTGGTCAATAATCTAAAGGTTGAAACAGCCAGCATACACGGAGTTGTTCCTGAGACACAGGGATCTTCATGGACTTATAGAAAGCCCCCAGTAATGCTGCCACCCAAGTATTCCTGGGGTTAGAGAAGTCTGTTAATTCCATCAAAAAAGGTTGTTATTTAATCATTTACACAAATCGGCCCCACAGTCTTGTGGGTTTTCCACGAAAACATTAACAGTACCTTGAAGCAGGAAACTGCATAAAACTTCTAAATTTTATACAGAAGGAAAACAGAATTGTTGTGCGCCCAGCAAAGTAACTTTTACAGGTAACTAGAACTTAACATCTGTTTAAATAAAACAAAGGATATATATAAAACAATGGATATATAAGTTAAGAAAAAATCAGCACATGGAATTAACAAATAATCAGCACATGGATAATTCCTTACTAGTCTGGAAATAGATGAGGAAACCATTGTTAATGAGTTCTGAACATTATTCCTATTTCTCAATGAACAAATTAAATATGTTTGACCAAAAAATATTTACCTACCATAAACGTTCTTTTTTTCAAGCACAGTTGTAAAAATCACGGGTATAGAAATGTCCCTTTGTCTGCCCTGCCTCCGTTAGCAGGCACAAATCATCCTTAATTGGCGGTACATCAAAGTATACTAAACTTGTATGATGATAATCATTTTAGCCATTTAACCCTTATTTCATATTTGAGTGATTTACCCATTTATCCCTTATTTTATGTTTGAGGTTTATACTGTTTTATATTACAGGTCCACCTTAGTTACCCTAACTGTGCAGCATATGTTGACTGCTGATGGACTTGTTTACCCAAACCCAGTACCGATCAAAGACGTCCAAGCTGGCATGGACGTGACTATACAGGGCAGGATGGAATCGGTAATCAATTTTAACTTTTCATTTATCAACCTTAACTTTCCCTTTCTTAACCTTCCAGAATTCAACTTTCCATAAATTTAGTATTTGGCAAGGAGATGCACTCTCTATAGTCCTTTTCTTCGACTTCCTGGCTTTCTTTGTTAATGCTCCCTCAACCTTCAGAACAAATCTGCTATTCATTCTTTCCTATAATATCATAAATGGATAACTGTTCCTCCTAACTGTATCGGGAACTAGCTAATTAAAACAACGTATTCGATTTTTAATACATGTATCCCTTTGCAGTAGCCCCTCTTTATAAATAAAATGCATTTTTTAATTCTATTTGTTATCAGAAAGTTTTAGGTATAAAGTCTTCTTCCTAAACTATAAGATACTTGTACATACCATTAGCAGTAATATATATATATATATATATATATATATATATATATATATATATGCAATAAATATCTATATGCATTCATTATAGCAAATTTAGTGACAACAATTTATTTGCAGGAATTGAAAGAATCCAAGATGTCAAATTAGAGCAGGGGAAATGTTCCTCCAAAGTACAAAAGTTAACACTAAGAGATACGATTGGAACAATAAACGGCACCCTGTGGAAAGAGGCCACAAACACTGGCTAGAACCTCGCATGCGGGCAGGTCATAAAACTCGATAATCCAAGAATGGCATACTCAACATACCTCAAATGCCTTAATGTCAACCTAAATAACTCGGAACAATATTAATTTTGCAGTAATCAATTTTGAAACAACCCTGTCCTTTTTGAATATATTTCGTATGTTAGTACAATACAGCTCTTTTATGGTGAATAATATCATCCAATATTAGTATACTATAAATATAAAATGAATATAAGACCAAAAAAATTAAAGGTGTGGTTCTCAGGCACCGCCCGCATTAATTTTAAACCCCCGCATAAAAAATTTTTATTTTGATTTTCAATAAAAACTTTCCAATTTTGAGCTGCTGCCGCTCCGACATTTCTATCAAAAAGATAAAACCATACAATTTCCTTTGTTTTGTAGTGCTTTTACTTGTTTGGCAAAATAAAACTGTTATTTTTTATGCTTTTCCCTTATCATTTGACATTTTTATCGAAACATACCAAAAAAATTTTAATAATAAAGCGCCCACCCGCATTGATTTCTGAAAAAAAGTGCCTGAGAACCATACCTTTTTTTTATTTTGGCCTAAAAAGCATAACCTCACGACGTCGGGGCAGTTCCAAATATCCAATAACCGCTATAGCAATTACGCGCAATCTCAAAAATTATTTGTGCTATGTTCGGACTGTTACAGCTGTGATATCCAGGAATCAAAGCCTAGAATCCGGACACTCTGTTGATGTACATTTTTATTATAGTTATGTCTTAAATACTGTGTTATTGTATTGATTTAGGGTATTGTAATGTTGGAATTGTTCTAAGAATATATTATGATTTTTTGTTGACAAAAAAAAAACACTGATTTCTTTATTCATTTCCCTGGACATATTCCACGCTGCCTAGTGTTGCGGAATCTGATTTTTTTTATATCTCCGTAACAAAATTGATGGAAGAGAAATGCTACTTCTACTAAAGGTGCCAAGTGACAGATTTGTGTATTCCATTGAGGCATGCTTTGCCACATTTTTTGCTTATAGCGTAGAATATCCTCCAGAGTTAGAGAAGACTCTTCTTGTCTTAATATATATATATATATATATATATATATATATATATATATATATATATATATATATATATATATTATTTGGTCCAATGCAACTGTTCCAAGCAGGTTGATTTCCTGGAAGACTAAACTTGGTATTTTGTAAATTTAATATTGCCCTATCAGTTAGTTAAAGCATCTAGATGATCTGTAAAGAGTATATGCATCAACAATCAACAAACAGATAACATTAACAAGCAACAAACAGATAACATTAACAAACAAGAACACCGCAAACGTGCATAATACGCCCGTGGTGTATCTGGTGGTCTCTGACCTCGTTAAATATGTATGAATATTGATGAGAAGGTAATTCAAGTGGGAACCCTATTGGTAAATATGTATGATGAATTAAATGGAAATCCATAGGATTTTTGATAAATCACCAAGGTCCCTCCAAGTGCGGTAACCCCTTAACTCATTAATAAGCATGGATATAGCTGGAAATCGAACGTAGGCGAGATATTTGATTGACATTTCATATGAGTTTCATCATAATCCTTTATATTATTCACAAGTTATCGCGGCGGCTCTACAAAATAGCCTAGTGACCTGTGACCTTATTAAATATGCGCATTCGGGCGAGATAATCTGTTGGTTAGTAGTTATGATGAGTTGGCTGAAAATCCATCATAGCCCCGGTGAATTATCGCGTCGACACTAACAGTTAAAGGACAGAATGACGGTTGGTTTACCATAATACACCCGTCATATGACGGGAATATAAAAAGAAACTGGTAGTACGAGGAAACAAAAAAATAAATACTAAGAAATAACAACGAACAGATATACATTAACGATGCATTGTCACCTAGACAGAAAGGAACCTTCGCTGAAACCAGGATAACATGCTGAAGAGAAAGAAAAGGAAATGATTTATCCTAACAGACAGTATTAGCTTCGGGATGAATTGGAAAAAGTATCCATCTTCTCCTGAGTATAGGATCGTGTAGTTGATATATATTGTACTTTTAACAAACCTAACACCTTTCTAAGGCATTCGAAATGTCAACCGACCTAATCGGTCACTATGAGGTGATTCGATAATAGAAAATATTTGAGATATATTGAACAAATTTGCTGTGTGGTAGCATTGTATTAAAATAGTTTTATGTAAATAAATTTCTAAAGACTTGGATTTTAGATTTTTACTTTGATACCTTAACGCTATTATGAAGTGATAATTCGAAATAAGACGAATATATGATAACATATATATAATAACAGTTACGTAAATAAACTTTTAACGTTGACACCTAATCCAGCGAGTTTAGGAATGAGTTTGAATGGTTATTGGGTCGAACACTACAAATGTATTATTATAAGCATTTAATAAAAGACGCTTAAAAACTAGATAAGATATTAAAATGATCTCAAACCCCTAGTTTATGATTAAATGTTACATATAAATATAAGTGTAATAGAGATTTGTCATGGTAGTTAAAACCGATCTCATCCGTCATATATAGGATATTCATATATATATATAGAAGGTAGTGTTACCCTCCGATGTAAAGTGCTCTATGGCCTACAGACTAGGCCAGAGCGGTATAACTCTGAAGAAAAACAACACTGTTAATTCACAACAGTCTGTTTCACGGGATGCGCCCCGATCATCAGGTGAATGTGGTTAGAATGAAGCTAACGGCGTGGTTTGAAAAGCCGAGACTTTACGAGATTACGAGGTTATGCTTTGTGCGGTTCGGGGGGGGGGGGGGCATGTGAAAGACTGACACTGATCCTATTGTCCTCGGGTGCACAATAGGATTGGTCGGGGTACACGTGCGATACTGGAACATAACAGGGCAGGGCAAAGAGGTTATTTATTGTTGTAAATTATATATATAATACAAAGATATATACCAGGATGCTCAATTAGCATATTGAACTGATTTCTAATAGGGTCTTGGAAGCAGTGAACATATCAGTAGTAAACATATGATAAAAATACACATATACTATGAAAATACACAGTATACAAGGCAAATATACAATATAAAAGGCAAATATACTATACTATACTCATACCAAATGCAATCCACTCGGTAAACTCACCATGATGTAGTGGTAACGCCATGTCCCTCATCACTGCAAAGCAGTGAGAGAACAACTACCTGAACAGGTTAGACTGCCCAGCGGATCCTCTTTGGTGGGGGGGGGGGGGGGGGGGGTTAGGGGGCACGCTAAATATTAGTACGAATGCTAGGTTTTAAAATATTTCAGGGTGAATTTGTTCTGATGGCGGCACTTGGAGAGAATTTCAGCTCTTGAGTTCAACAATAATCCAGGGGGGGGGGGGGGGGGGGGGGGGCGTTGCTTTAAGTAGTTTTTCAGACAAGCAGAGATCACACTTCCTAGTCCCACAGAAGTAAGGTGCTGCCTTGGCAGATATGGAAACGGCGCTGTTAAAAAGTCTACAAAGCGATTTTTGCGGACTACGCACTTATGGAAAGGCACCTTTATGTAAAACCACCTTTACAAGTAACCAAATCGGCACCTCCTATTGTAGCATTGAATATCAAGAGTATGTACGCAGCGAGTTTGGAGCTGATGAATCTTGCTTGTTCAATTCTGGTCCCAAGTCAGGAGCTTGTAAATCTTGGTTGTCTGATTCCAGTTGCGAATCAAAAGTGGAATGACTAAAAAAAATTCAAATCATACACTAAAACACTAATGAATGTACTTTCTAAAGTATATAATTTCATGTAACTTCTATGTATAATAGGATATGTTTAAAATTCCTGGCTTTCACCTCTTCTTTTCCATTATGGTTATCCTAAAATGCTTGGAAATATGGTTTAAGGATTATTTGTCAGCATCCTCCCCCCCCCCCCCCCCCCCCCCCACCACCACTCATTATTACGCTACGGTTAACCCTTGTCCCTCTCATATTTTGTAAAAGAGTTTCATACTTATTTTCAACCATATAAAAGCATTTAATCCTCTTTTATCACTTTTTTTGTATTCGCCCTTCGTTGGCAGCATCTTCCCACTCCATTCCACAAGTATAGTATACAGTGCCCTAATTTCCCATATCGGTAGTTATCGGACTCTGGGGGTAAGACATGGTGGTGTTGTTAGTCAGGGAGTAGGACATAGTGGGGTTGTTAGTCAGGTTGGAGGACATAGCACGGATGTTAATCAGGGGGTAGGACCTGGTGGGGTTGTAAGTCAGTGGGAAGGACAAAGTGGTGTTATCATTCGCTTTTATGACATAGTGGGCTTGTAAGTCGGGGGGTAGGATGTGGTGGTGTTAGTCAGGGAGTAGGACATAGTATGGGTGTTAGTTAGGGGGTAGGACATGGTGATGTTGTTAATCTGGGGGTTGGCCGTAGTGGGGTTGTAAGTCAATGGGAAGGACAAAGTGGTGTTATAAGTCGCTTTTATGACATAGTGGGCTTGTTAGTCAGGGGTAGGACATGGTGGTGGTGTTAGTCAGGGAGTAGGACATAGTATGGGTGTTAGTTAGGGGGTAGGACATGGTGGTGATGTTAATCTGGGGGTAGGACGCAGTGGGGTTGTAAGTCAGTGGGAAGGACAAAGTGGCGTTATAAGTCGCATTTGGACAAAGTGACATGTTATTTCAACACAGAATTTCCATTGTCTACAAACATTATGAATACCATTTTCCCAATGGATAAAATATAATAATATGCATGTTGTTATGGGAGTAGAAAGCTAAACAGGTACCCCTTGGAACTCTTATGAAATGGCAGTCTGGAAAACACGTCATTGAAGCATCGTCAGGTAAACAAGACCAGCTGTGACACTGAAATGTACAAGCTGTCTCCGGAAATCGTGGTAAATTTCAGTGCCCTCGATGTTTAAGTACAGCTGCACTGAAGAGGGATATCGTTTATTTGAACCAAGGAATAATCGGAATTAGTCATACATGCATCCAAATAACCACCGTAGTTTTAGTTCGAATTTTCAGTGTCTTGTCTTCAATCTGTTCATCACGTTTGGTGTTTAGGTATGTTATATCTATATGAAAAGAAAAGTGAGAGCTTTCCACGAGAGCTGTAAACGTGTGCATTTTCTACTTTTATTTGCACATGGTATAGTGTTACATGTCCAGGTGATGATGCACAATGTTGAGATTTATAGCCTTAGGTTGAACAATGTTAAATTTAACACTGGTCTTCATGAGTGTATTTTAGTGATATTGCGATAAATAATAACCCGAAACCGCACCCTAACAGCAGAGCGTAACCGCTGCTTGTGGAGCGTAGTTTATTCTGTGCCCACCAACAAGTGTCGTCTCTGGCACACTAATATCTGCTTTCTACCGCAGCGCAACATCCACGTTTCGATGCCTTTCACTCGAAACAAATTTCCTAACACAAGCCTGCCGCTGACCGGCAATAGACCTGCGTTTCATTGTTGAGGGGGCTTTAAATAACGTGAAAAACTTTCACATTTTAGAAAGGTTAATTAATATCTTTAACAATGTATGGTTCAGATAATCAGATATGGCTTGTTGTATGTTCTTTATTGACACTTTGGCGAAATCCTATAATATCAGCATTAAAGATAAGATGCTATATTCTAAGCTTGCATCATAGGATACTGAGTTATAATAACAGGACTTGATTAACCAAGTAAATGTTTATTTATGAACTCCCAAAGGTGCATTACATGCAGTAGGTGGAGCATATTTCATAATAGATCAAAAGTCTGGACAATTCAATCAATGTTTGATAAAAACACGTTGGTTGTACTGCATATTCCATTATCTATAAATCTATAAAATAACTGAAGCATTTAATGCAGTGAACTTCATGTTTTTCTCTTTGAAAATTAGCTCGAAAATTACGCAAGTATAAAGTTTGATTCAAGGTAATTGCTTAGGATGTTCAGGAGAATAACACAAATATAATACACGGATTTTTCTGATCAAATGTAGACCAGTAAATTGACATAGCTGATGTATGATAATACATAGTGTGTAATATGTATAACTAATCTTTTAAATGGAACTGTCCATTTTCGACTTCATATATTGCAGAAACAGGTAAATTGACCCCCATATGCTATTTCATAATTTAACAAAGCATTACGTGTAGATACAATGTGCAAAATATCTTAGCATTTATGTTGATAGAAATAGAATCCCCTATATGAAGAAGTTAAACTTATGTGGTAATACTCTACCTTGTATTTTGCGCCACCTTTGCTGTTTGGGCAGTGTTCATTGTGTACGCAATCGCCTTTTTTTATTTAATTTTCCTCACCTTTGGGTGATCTCACATAACGGCTTGTGACAATTTGTTAGTTTGAGAAAAGTTATTAAAATTATACTGGCTAAATGTAAATGACACCTCTGAAAGGTCACTTTTACCACCAAAAAATATCGTCCAATATATATAATGTTTCACCCTGCCTTCCATATCTGACCAACAGCTCCCAAATTTCACCAGATTCCACAAAATAAGCAATTTACGGTAAACCAAGAAGGGTTCTCACCCCTTAATTCTGTATACAGATTCTGTGTTAAATGAATAGTATTGTGTCTTGTGAATGGACGGCCATGGGCGAGAGAAACAAGGGTGATCTTCTTACCATTAAGTCAAATGCTTGGAATCATGTTTTTACTGCAGCAGATTTTCTCTACGTTATTGTGTCACAATCTGCCCACAGTGGGCCAAAAACATTCAAATAGAAATTCATAAAAGAATTGTCTGAAGAAACTTACATGAGTCATCATCATAAACATTCACAAATATCTGTCAAGTAGTTTTTTGAGATACATCTGCTAAACCTGATGACAATATTAATGGAAAATAATAAATGACCGATTAATCACAACAGGTATAATTACACTACAGTTACGAAAAATTTCAGACAGTTTATATATTAAGATCCATGAAATTAGCATCTATTTTGACAAAACATATCACAGGTTTCACAGAATCAGGTAGGATTACATTTGGCAGCCCGAAGTAAGCAGAACACCAGTACCTATAATTAGATTAAAATATTGATCCATGAATTTACCCATAGGTCCCTGTTAGCTAAAACTGCTTTTTTATTTTCGTTTGTAGAATTTTATTTTGAATATAAAATTTTGTATTTTTTCAACTCCTGTTTTTTTCCAACCTGTCATCGTTCTAAGCAAATTCGCACTCCCTTTTCCCGGGACATTCCTTCAACCGAATGAACTTCCTCATATGCTTCTGAACTGCAGCCTTTTCTTCTTTGGTCCATGGTTTTTTTTTTTGCTGCCATGGGTCAGAGTGTTGTGGGTTGTACTAAAAATAAATAACTGTTTGTGTATAACAAACTAGACTACTTAAAATGAACAAGGTTTGTTATGGTGTGATGGACGGTTGAACACGGCACTTGTTGGTTGGACGGAACAGTTTTTTTTGCACCTCATGAACCACAGACATGCTTTTTTCTATTTTTTCCGGCGTCAGGTGTCTAGTCCAGTATGTACGGTTTTCCCTGACGGTATCAGCGCACAGCCGTCCGGGCCCTGTCAGCATTCTTCTTTTGCTTCTATTCCACGCTCAAGGAGCTTGTCCAGCTGATCCCTCGGTTGGACTGCCTTAGCTTGTTTTTTTAATACGGCGCCAACTATGCAGCATTCCTGAGTGATGCCATCCTCAGGTAATCTCTCAAGGGGGAAGTAGTTTCCGCGCCTCACCCTCCTGGAATGACCTCCTCCCGTGAAATGGTGAGCCCTGTATAAAAAGAAATCAAATAAGCATGCATGATTAATACGATTATATCCTTCCATAATTTGCTTAAACGAAATATGCACGTGTATCAGCACGTTTCGCAAGCCACTGATTATCCTAAAACTTAGATGAAACTTGACATGCATAGTAAATTGCCTCAGTGGGCGTTCATGTTACTGTGTGATTGTATTGATTTCTTGTTGATACTGCTGTTACACTGTGTAATTGTCTTGATTTACTGTACTGTAATTTTAGGGTTGTTTTAAGAATAAATTATCGTTATTTGTTAACCAAAAAACACTGACTTCTTTATTTATTCCCCTTGACATTTCACGCTGCCTAGTGTTACAGAATCTGATTTTTTTTCTCCATTACACAATTAATGTTTATCACGCAAACGTGATCTGTAGATATTAGCTTCCGTAACAACTCATTTTATTATAAGCTGTGGTGTTGGAGTATATTTACCAAGTCAAGGAAAGTGCTCCATCATTAAATAGCGGCCACCCTACGAAAACCAGGACCATTGATCCACGAAGAAACTCCACAATCAAGGAAATAATGCTTCTCAGTGGACTGGCAGTGACCAGCGGGTACTGTTCAAGGACACTAAAACTTAGTGCTAAAGAGGTTTCTTTAATTCTGCAGCCTGCCAGCGAAGAAATCTCGGACAGGCGAAGTTCATAAACCGGAGGGAGGTACTTTACAAAGCAGCGCCGACCGACACCAAAACTATGCATTCACTTCGGGCATATGGAATTGGTGTCAACATATATCGAGAGGCAGTGTTCATGCCAATTTCCACCAAGTGCAACCTTTCAGACGCAAACGTAGAAAAGGTGATAGTCTAATCCATACTAGAAGGTGCTTGATCTGTATTGCCAAAACAATCAATAAACATCGTCCAGAACAGAATATACCAGCGCTGAACCAACACCAAAAAACTAACCAACGAATGTCACAACCATATTGCCAAACACCCAGAACATTAAACACGCTGTGACCAACACCGGTTCACCTGCACAGTATGATATACACAGTGTGGATTCCCGTTTTTTTTTTTTCGTTATATAATTTTCCCCCGTTTTAATAAATCAAAATTCCGTAATTTGCCGACGGAAAAACCAGTGGGCGATAATACCAGACGTTAACAATATATTCCTTAAATTAAACGATGTCAGTTAACTTTGTAATGTATTTGTAAAAACAGTTTCTGAGGTATGCAGTACATCAACAGTTATGGTGTTTAAAATCATATATTTCCACAAATCTGACCTTGAAGTTACGGGTTTCATAAACATTGTAAGATTTAGCCAGATTTGACTTAATAGACCCGGCTGAGAACCTGCCAAGAGTACAACCTCAGGAACCTAAGTTTACTTTTTTCCAATATGCTGAGAAATAAATATGATAACTTGCCAAACTTAACTAGCTGCAGGGCTTATTGGAATAATATCTGAATATTTAGACCCGAGGTCTTTGGGCAGTAAGTAGTAATGTGTGCACAATGTCTTAATTGTGTTTATTCTTTTCAAGTTATTACATGCTGAGGGCAGCGTTTGGCTGGTAGCAAGGAAGCACAGCTGCGCAAAATATATAGATATAGCCTACTGTCCAGCCATGCGGATGTGCTGCAGATGTTGCCAAGTGAATATGAAGTCCCTTCCATTATCAGCAATTCACGTGTGGGATTCACCCGTCACTTTGTTTTGCATTCAGGGCAAAATCATGTCAACGGGAATGCCTGTGCTGCAGCCCATTTCAGGGACATCACCATTAGGAGAACACAAGGTTACCTCAGTCGGCTGTGGGTGCATGGTCAAAGTTCAGGAGATAGATAGGGCCATCATATACTGTGAATTCTTTCCCTGAAAGTATAGGCAATCCATATATGTACTTAAAATCTCCGTCTGAGGATGCGCTGGTGCGGCTGTTCCTTTGGGCATTCACAACACACGAACACCTGTGCGACCAGCAGTTGAGTAACACTCATGGCGGTGCAACTCTTCCTATTGATCATACATTCAAAGTTGCATCAAATGTAGGGGTAGTAAATCCAGTGACCAAAATGTTTGAAAGACAATCCTTCTTGTATTGAATGGTAATGAGGAACAGGTCACATGGAAGTTGACCCGTGGCGAGAGTCTTCTGAGTGGCTCACCTGCACGGACATTTGAAGAACTTGTATCAGAGGCTAAAGTCAACCCCCCCCCCCCCCCAAAAAAAAAAAAAAAAAAAAAAAATTCGTCGAAATCTGTTGCTTAGGGAGAAGAAGGTTCTCGTGTTGTGCTTGATCTATTCCTTGCCAACCAGAGATCTGAGGCTACACCTGACAGTACAGGGATCAAACAAAATCTGTTGGACTTAAAGCGGACAAATACAGAAATAATCACTGCAAAAGGACAAGCTGTTCTTTCTGGGCAGACTGTTGTGAAATTGATAAACTTATTTTACACGCAGAGAAAGGCTGCCTGGCAAATATTAAGCCTGATGTTACAAAATACAAAAATGAAAATTTCCACAGACAACTTCAGAATTCAGATAAGATCAATGTATGTCGAGTTACACATTATGTTGCCACCCTCAAGCCTCTATATAACAACCACTGAAACAAAGACCGGCAACTGTTCCGTAAAGCAAGGCACCATAGGGCTAAAAGAGTCAAACAATGCTTGTTCACACAGGACGGAATTTCCCAAATAAAGGCACGCATGAGGGGTGCGGTGTAACCTTAGAGTTGGCCACCAGAAACATTAGGCCTTGGTACCGAAGAGTTTAACACTGTGGCTGGTGATTTCCTGGCAGGCTGGGCTAATTAACAAGAACAGGACATGCGTATCTTTCTAGAAGAGGCTGTTTCCTCTATAGCTGGAGCAGTCCCTTCAGATACTTCTGGCTCCAGTACCGATCACAACAAGGGACGCAGCAGCTACACACTGAACATGGCACTTCAGTATTTTGATCTTATGACCTCTCTTTCTCTGTAAGGCGGGTAACCTACTTAGCTGACTCTTTGCCAGAATTCAGCAATGAACACTGTTTGGAGAAAAACAAACTTGACAAATTCCTTAAGAGACAAATTTTATGAGAGGGGAGGGGGGTGTAGTTGTAGGCAGGTAAAGTAACACCCTTTAATGTGAGTTACGTGCCGAGATGTAAAGAAATGTTTAAGTTAAAATTAAATGAGTGACAGGAGGGATAGTCTAGATAGGGTGTAATATCGTTCGGGGTGGGAATAAGGATTGTTGCGAATTTATGTTAAGGAATTTGCCAAACTGCCGTCAGGGAAATTGACCTTGCATGCAGTCTTGCCCACAAGGTAAACTGCCGGCAAATGAATGTGTGCTCTAATACCGGTGTGATATTTCTGGTGTGGTCATGAGCTAACAAACAATATATGAAAGCACAAAAAAGTCATGAGATGTCATATGATATCAGGATATGCAGATTCTTTGGTTAAAGTTAATTAAGTGTGAAGCATTTAGTCTGCTTAACAGAAATATGTATGCTTATGCGCAAACAAACCATTAGTGTGTGAAGAAAGGATATGTTAAGCAAATGGTCAAAATTCAGCTTATACTAAATTAATGGTATTAAATCAAACAAGCTTAAGCTGTTGAGCCTATCGTGTTGTGAGATGATGCAAGAAATATCCAGAACAAAAGGTAATTTTTACTTATTCACTAGCAAGTTTGGTAAGTCAGCCTTATATTGTAAGCTCTTAGTCAAAATAATGAAAATTGCTGAGCATCACAGTGATATTAGAGCAGATATTCATTTGCCGGCAGTTTAATCTGTGGGCTTTTTAGCCACTTCCTTATGTTAACAGTGCTCAAGTCATGATTTGACCATGTTGAAAAGGAAAGTGTACTGTTATGTTAGTTTACGTATAATATTAATGAATAAAAAAATTACATTCAGATATCAGCTGAGTAAATTTAACAATTTCTTTTAACAATAAATAAATTAGCAAAACGAATGTGTATATTTATAAAGTTGTAAGTATTATATATTCATTTTTATTTAAACATTAAATTATTTAAAAAAAATTAATGTTTTGAAAATCATATAAGAGATTAGATAATTAGAATTAATGGTAATTAGAAATAAATATCGCAAATGTTGAGGAAATTAGTCATACAGGTTAATAAGTAGATAGGGTAAAATTAAATTACATCCATTAATTATTTTCCTCAAGGAGTGACCGTTACACGCTAAAGTAGTCTGCTATTGTATCAGGTGTGACATTTGAAACACGACTTCGGTCAACCGATTCCGGAGTGAAAGTTCAGCGTGTCGTTTCTTAAGTCCTCGCCACCATTTTAGTGAGGGGCCAGTTTCCTTGAAGCCATCTAATCCTTCTTTAAGGGCAATTTTCCATGCCAACCCCATAACCTGAGTCATTGTTATCGGAAACCGATGATTAGCCGTGTATGAAATGTACCTTGTCAGGGCTGCCTCGTGTTGTCCCCCTGAGTAAAATAGACCTTTCCATTGTTACATGTACAGAAAGCCGGCCAGATACTCTGTCGCTTAGCGTCATTCTAGGAACTCTTTACTGTGTTGCGACAGAGGACATTAATACACCGTTTTTGTAACAGACTCAAAGGCCCTTTTCGTGTCGGCATCTGACCATGATCTTCTTGACGCCATTTTCTGTAAATATCAACATTTTGTTTAAAAAAAACAAGTGACACGTGTGTCATGACGTTCAGCTGACTAAGAAGACATTCACAGCAAGAATTTTATCTGATTTCCAAATTTTGTAGGTGGTATTCCCATTCAGATGAAGCTTAGCTCCGAGGATATATGTAACAGAGACGTAATTTCAGGTTTCCATGGAGATTTCTCATGGACCTCCCTGGATGTCAAGTTAGAAGATTCCAGATCCAGTGGTTACGATTTGTGCCGGATTAACGGACAGACGGACGACGGACAAAGAGTGATCGCTGTAGCACAGATGACTTTCAGTCAGCTGAGCTAAAAATGGATTGATACACTGGGACGCTTTTCCACTAGGCCGGCGTAAGGTGTATAGGGGCTGTCGCATGAGACAAATGCTTTGGGTCACTTTTCCGGGGGCCTTTTTTTGGGATTGCGGATAAAATTTAGCAACATAACAATATTAATGTTATCATGTGAACCATGGAGGCATTTTCCATTTAAGCTATCCATGTTCTTATAAAGGTTGCGGGTTTATCACACCATTCATATCAAGCATGGCTGTTATAATAAAACGTTTTATTAAAAAAAATAGCCTGCGCATAAAAATTCGGTCCACAAGTTAAGACACTTCTAATAATTGGTGCCTGCAGGTTATAACGATGAAGGATTTGTAGGCAACATTTGAAGGTCATACACAGAACACTATCGATCAACCAACAAGTCGCACCATACCATAATGTCGGACCATTGGAAAAGTGGGTTTTTGCTGTGAAACATGTTAAAGGAAGCGAATTTCATTGCGATAGCAAGGATTTATTTTTCAAAAACTTTGAATCCGTGAACTTTGCATATTTGACCCTCTAGTGTTTTGTTTTCATCTCAAGCCTTTATCGGTAATGCGACGAATCAATACAACACTAATTATTTTAGTGGTAGCTGTATAAATTTATATACTTTTAATACTAGCTATTTAATACTAGATTTGCATTATTTTACACTCTATGATACTGATGATATAACGACCGTCCCGACATTATGATGACGAAACTGGCCACCTCCGACGAATAAAGGACTATTTCGGCAGTAAGGTGACATATCCGTCATAACTCACCTTTTGGCGACATTATATCGGCACTTATTTTACGTGTTCAAAAAATATAAATGCCTTGTCTCTTTCAAAGTCGACTCAATTATAGGAGCATAACCTCTGCAGAACGCCATGTTGCCCAGATAGCATAGATCGGTGTATAATTTCAAAAGATATTCCACCGTTTACAGAGTTATGTGGAGTGTAAACATATGACCTAAAGCAGAGGCACCTTATCTTGCTTGAAATGTGCAGAGCACACTGACCTTGACTGAACGGTGTGCCGTAGTGACTTATTTAATCATCGGGGTCGGTGGAAGGGAAAATTTAGTTTTGGGATGATGATATTCAGACCCTGTCGAATATAGGGCATTTTACGTTACTATCCACTGTTTCTTTCTACCTTAGGCCATGGGCTACCAGGGTCCACCGTGCACTCTCACCACAACTCAACAAAATTGGAATTTTTGGAAAGCTTAGGATGCCTACATATTGAATTCAAATGGTAACAGTGAAAATATTGGGACTCAATAGCAATTACCAGCATGTGTATTGCGTACCGTATAAAATTTTTTTTTTTCTCGGCTCATAAAATCTCATAAAGCACAGTTGCATTTATCATTCAGTAAGACATACAGTTTTCAGAGGAATTGTACATAATATATGCCAAAAGAAAGCTTATTAAATCAGACATCAGTGTCAGTTCATTTTAAACATGTATGTGTGATATATGTACTCGGACATAATTTTTTTAATAGTCTATTAATTTATGTCATTTTAATTCTTTAATTCTTCTCTTTACCTGTTCAAATACCTGTTGAATAAATTTTAGGTTACGGCAAAAGGCCGTGCCAGATGGCAGATTTTTTTTTTTCTCGATAATTTATATGTTCATATATAATGACACATAGGCCATGTAAGGTACATTATAATCTCTTACGTGAATGGCTAGGACCCATCAGTTGCTTTAATCAATTAAATCCATTTGAAAGCAATATTGATTTGCCATTTTAATTAGTCACAAACAGAAGTTTTATAGCCATAAACGGTATATATATATATATATATATATATATATATATATATATACATGCTGCCTCTTACATTGTTTAAGTGCTTTTTTTCTGCAACCAAGAGATGTAACATTTTTTTTTCAGCTAAATGTGTGCTCTTTTGTTCAAACGCATTATGCAGCATTCATCTTGGATTTGTAACTTGGATGTACACCGTAATTTGTACTTTGATGTTTTAAAGGACAATATTATATGTGGTGTTCAAATTTGAAGTTCAACAAAATAAATGCTTTGTTACCTTTCCTATTTTTTTTTCGTTTGACCTTGAAAATGGCATTGAGAAAGTTACTTGGACTCCTCTCTAAGTTTTCATTACCACAAGAGTGCTATATATGTTAAGGGCACTTGTTACGACCCATAATGTAATAACTTGCCCATAATGTAATAACGGCCCATATTGTAATAAAAACGACCCATAATGTAATAATAGCCCATAATGTAATAAAAAACCGCCCATATTGTAATAACTATACCCTGCCCATACTGTTATAAAATCGCAAGTGGGTAAAACGGCCCATATTGTAATAAAATCGAAGGTGGGTAAAACGGCCAATAATTTTATAAATCAAAGTTCATGCAAATTGACTTAGACAATTCAAATATTGACTTCTCGTGACACGAATGTGTAAGTGAACATACAAGTATGAAAAACCACTGGATTACATAATGACTATTTGTTTAAAACGGTGACCAAGCTAATATGAGCGAAATATGGCCATGATTCATGATTATCCTTTTGTTGAATCAGTGTTTAAATAGGGTGATAAAGTATTTAAACAAGATAATATATATATATATATGTGTATATATATATATATATATATATATATATATATATATATATATATATATATATATATCGCCAAAATGTAAATATTTTGTCAATTTTAACAGATAAAATATACAAAATTCTCATTATCGATACATTTTAATGTATTTTAATTCTTTCTAAAATATAAATGAAAGTTTAAATTTAAGTGCGTTTTGCTCAATGTATCATAGAGAATATTTTATATGATCTCTCGAAACCTCCCGAGATTTGGAAATTATAAATGGAGGTACTGCTGCAATTTTTTGGTGCCTATATATGTATTGGTTAAGATGTCTTAGGTTAACATGTATAACACGTCGCATAGATAAAGAGCTTTCAACGCACGTATTTGAAGTTAAAACCTGGATGCGTCATTCGTGCGATTCAAGAGTTTACAATTTAATTTTTAAAAATAATTAGCCCAAACAACAAAACAACAATTTGAAAATGCCGGTTTCTGTGTTCTAGAGGTAGAGCATAGGGCGCAGAGCGGGGAGATTCAGGGGCGTAACCAGGTTTGAGGGAGGGGAGGGGGCCATGATTAGTGGCGGATCTAAAAATTCGTAATTTGTAGGGGGGGGGGGCGCTAATATGCATTCATGGGTACTATGAAAACTGTTATATATACGTGTATATATATGTATATATATATATATATATTATTATTAAAATAATAATAATAATAATTATTATTATTATATTATTATTATTATTATTATTATATTATTATTATTATTATTATACGTTATATTTTAGTGTATGAAAATATGATTTTTTTATTCAATTGTGAACCATGGTTTCATTAAGGTTAGTAACAGGTTCATGGACAGGGTATGGGAGGGGGCAGGATATTATGTAAATGACACTAAGCGTGTGCCCTGTCATTCTTGAGCTAAAACATATGTTATTATAATATAAATATGTTATTACAATATGGGTAGTTTTTCCCACTTGCCGTTTTATTACAATATGGGTAGGGTATGATTATTACAATATGGGTCGTTTTTATTACAATATGGGCCGTTATTACAATGTGGGCCGTTTTTTATTACATTATGGGCCGTTATTACAGTATGGGCCAGTTTTATTACAATATGGGCAGGGTATGATTATTACATTATGGGTCGTTTTTATTACAATATGGGCCGTTATTACATTATGGGCCGGTTATTACATTATGGGTTGTAACAGCACTCTTAAAAGCGGTATACAGGAGATAAGGCTCTGAAGATACGAAAACAAATATCCTGGTCCAACGGATTAAATACTAATAAGCTGAAGCACATTTGACTGTGTACTTGCTTTGAACACATTTGCGCTGTGTGTATCTCACTTGAAGTCATTATCAAAAGATACCTCAAGTAATTTTACAGATTTACCAAAATTTTGATTGCAAATTGTTGGTTGTCGAATTGATTAATGACATTAAAGCCATCCAGTAGAAATATCGGACATTTATGTGGATCAGCTTATTAATTCTTCAAGTACAGCTCTAAATCATTTCACAGTGCATGGTATATGATTCTGACAAAGTATGTATCTTTTAACACATACAGTGTCATCCGTATGATTATAAAAGCCAACACACACTGACATCAAGCGTCAAATCTGGTAAAAATCACTTCACTTTATTTAACAATATATCTTGAGCAATTAATGTGCGGATCTGACTGGCACACTTTCCAAGATGCCTGCTAATGATATGCATTGGTAAGGAAACAAAAGTTGCATTACGAAAATGGAGGGGGTTTCTCCTACCGCTAATTCCTTTAAAAGGTTAAATAAATAAATAAATGTATAATACTTATTAAACAGGGATATTAGGGGGTCCCCTGTACCCCACACTACATATATTGGACTACCTTTTAACGTACCCCAAGTGCCTTTAATACATTTAGATATTAAGAAAATAAAGACAAGGTACCAAAATAAACAACAGTAGTGGTTTCTGAAAACCATCCATGGATTATACATCCTCTATACCTATAGTTATTTAAACACCTTTCAGCAAATAAATAATAGGAAAATTAACACTGTACATTAAAAGAGCATCTATAAAAACCGTGTACAGGTAATCATCAAAAGATAATTAAAGTCTGCTTTTACCATATATAATTGGTATATTGGCTCCGATGTTTGTTTTAACAGGGAAATTATTATTTCTCAAATTATTCTAGCGTCAAATGACAGTGTAGTGCACCCTGAAAAATTGGTTTCCTCGAGTGCCTGGTGCAAGCATGGTGGCATATATGTGTCTCCGTCTTATCATCTCCTCAGGTTATATTATGTCAATTATCTTCTCAGGTTATATTATGTCAATTCCCTAATGTTAAGCATGAACTGATCCATGGACCATAACAGTATTCGTGTGGGTGCCTGAAAAGCTGGTGTTGGCGATAAATGCCACACAATGATCCAATCTGAACTAGAACATAATGGTCCAATAAATCATATATATTTTATGACTAATATATCATGATAGTAATCGCCTATTTCGTCATTGTGCCAGTTATTTTTTAGCCATTCTGAATGTTTCAGTACCAGTATGCGTTTTAATGTTTAAATGTGGAACTTGCATCCAAGGTCTCCTGCAGAAGTGGATCCAGAGATGCTAGGGGTCCAGGGGGTTCGGAACCCCCCCCCCCCTTGCAGGGCGGATCTAAATTTGGCTCGTGTCACGACTCAGTAGGGGGCCCTAACTGAGTCGTGCTTGTCACGGCTATATGTAGTCGAGATTTTGTGTTGAATGTTTATGGAATAATGACGTGTTGGGAGTGGGTGAGATTTGATTGTTATTCATTTTGTTATGCAAAATTATTTTTGTTGGTTATTTTAGTTAAGAAATTAGTAATGGATGGGTTGAAGAGTTATGTATGCAAAAATGACAGGTATGTGTGAAATGGTGTATGGTAGAATTGGGTTTTGTGAGTCAATGTTGAGAGTAAGACTTTAGAAAGAGTTATATTTATGTTGAAAATACAGTATGGTAAACTTTATATTAATTGATTTCATGGAATTGTTACTTAAAGATGTTATGAAGCAATAATATGTGGAACTTGAAAATTTATTATTATTTTTTTTTTTAGATTTGAATGTCATCATGCCAACAAAAAGAATTTGAGTTAGCAAGAGGGAAAGGCCTATGATCGATGGCGAAAGTCGCAACTGAAAGGGCGTGTGAGTCCAAACAGTGTTATATTTGCATCTTTTAGTCAGAGCAGTGCGACATTTTATGCAGAAAATCGTGGATTACAATGTACTTGTACAGCTTTGATGAGTGCAGTTATAATACAGAGGAATTATCCAAGTAACTTGACTTCGGCTGATGTTGACATGTCTGTGATTAGTAGGGACAGGTAATATTCGAAAAAAAGGGTGAACATGGATATTTGATGGTGGCAGATCTGCCAAGTTAGAGTTTGACAGTATGACGTATAAGCTTGAGTACCGTTCAAGTTTTTCAGGCCTGTTTTCCTCAAAGGAGTCATCAGAAGTTAAATCAGTGATGCAATTTATAGTGCCTGGGTGAAAAACATTTATTTTATTTACAACTGGTGATTCACATGGTGTATATGCTTCTATGATAAACATTATTGGAGAGAGGTCAATTTATTTGTTTGACTTACATTCAAGAGATAAGAATCGTTTGCCTAAGACGGATGATACAGCTGTGCTGCCTAAATTTACAGCAATTGGTCACCTGACATCAATAATTGTGAGAGTGGTTCATCAACATATAGTGGAAATAGGAATATTTTAAAGATCAGGATTGAGTAAACAAGAAGAACGAGCAGAGAGAGAGGCACGACAAAGATCAGATGCATGTGTTAAATGAAAACGTCCACAGAGAGAAGCAGGGCAACGTTCTGGCCCTGAGGTGAAAGAATAACGGCAAAAGAGAGAAGCAAAGCAAGTATCATAGCCAGTGGTCAAGCAAAAACGTCATCAGCGAGAATCTGAGCAACAAGCAGAGCCTGTGGTGAAACAAAAACGTCAGCAGCGAGAATCTAAGCAACGAGCAGAGCCTGTGGTGAAAAAAAAAGTCAGCAAAGGGAATCCCAGCAAAGAGCAGAGGCGGTGTTGAAAGAGACAGAGGCAACAGAGGAAGCTCAGCAAAGATCTGAGACAAGAAAATACATTTTAGCATTTCTGCAATTGTGTCCGCAGTAGTCATGAGCAATGATGCACATGATTATGATGCCTATATGATACATGTTCTTTCAATGGGAAACTCGAAAATCTAGTTAACCGTTATTCGCATGGTGGCAGCACTATCGTCAGGGTCCGACGGTCGTTTGGTGTAATTACGGTATCGCGGTGTTTACCTGCTGTGAGTGAAGCGGTCATCAGTCATAGGATCCAACCTCATATATTCAGGTATGTTCAGCATGTTTGCGACATGGAAACGACGTGTTTATAATTCATATAACATTTAATAAGTATATATATATTTCTTTAAATACGTTTTATTTCTTCATAATATAAGTAACTTCGGGCGGTAACATAATGCGCTTAACTGTACCCGCTGTTCAGCCTTCATGTCAAACAAACGTTTTCTATAATATTAATAATGACCGTACCTCATTCATTGTACACTGTCGTCTATAAAATGATATGATTAATTATTAATGTATACTTTCCATAAACCTGGCTTAATTCCAGAAAGAAAATCTATTTTTATTTATTTTCGTTCAAAAACAGAGGTTGTGTAATTTGTTAAAAAGCCACCGGGCATCTGGGAGTTTTGTCAACTCTGCAGTGCAGTGACGTCAGCCACCGGGAAACCCCCTTTCACTGAACATTGTAGATCACAACAAAACTGTCAAAAGCTGCATATTTCTCACACTGTATTCACCAACTTTTGTGGGACAATAAAAACAAACTGTATTGTAGTTTTTACGTAATTTAATTTTTTTTTGTCTCTGACGTCAGTCTCACTTAACCAGTGACAGAAGGATCCTTCACATTATGTCATAAACCCGTGGGTCATATCCAAATGAAATACTCAATTAGGGTAAATATATAAGCACTTTGAGAGTCCTCTGAGTAATCTGTGCATCTGTTTTAATTTTTTTGTATGAACAAATTCATTATGCATGCCTTGTATTAGTCGTGATGGTTTTATGTTTTAATAAAAACGTGTAACAATTCAATTTAGGATGAACAGAGACTATGGAAGCTGGACATTGGTACAACTGAAGGCAGAGTTGGGGAGAAGACATGCCAAAAGGACAGGGAAGAAGGCAGATTTAGTTAAGCGGTATGCATATTTCTAAGGTTTTACTAATGTTTTGTTAACATTTGATAATATTTTAGGTTATTTTTCTTGTATAGATGTTATATACAAAAGTTAATTAGCACTACAAAATAAAATTGTAGTTTTATATTACAAATTTGGAAGTTACATTGAGCATTACATCAAGTAAATTTAAGGACAGACAGAAGAAGTAATTACATTTTAACTTTTTCTTTACATGTGCAGTAAACCTTCATGAAATATTATTGTTAAACATATTCAGGAATTTTATGACAAAAACCAGAACTTAACTAGAGTAGTTGTACCAGATGATGAACATGCCTATATGTTTGATACTCCACCTCGACAAAACTATAAGGATATTAATGCCGATTCAGTGGTTGGTAGATGAAAGTTTTCAGATATATTGTTGTGCCATTAACTACAATTAAATTCCTGTTTCTTGTTCATTTACTTGTACATTTGAATTTATTATTAGTGTTTACAATGCTCCCTCTTTATATCAACCTTGACTGTGTCCCTTAGTTTCTGTCATAGAGCAGCTCCAGGCACATTCAGTGCTGTACTGCTAATGACAAAAGTCATTCACTAGGCCATAACAAAGTAAGGTCAGTATGATATGATCATATACTTAATGACACACGAGCAAGTATAAGTAGGAAGTTTTAGAATTTAACATGTATTACCCATTACTGAGCCTTAAATGACTATGAGCACTCTTAATGCATAGCTGTAAATTTCAATTCCTACCATTTTCATATTTATAAATAGAGTTTCATTTCATTAAATTACATTATTCAAATCAATCATTCAAATCATGAGTGAAGTCAAGTCTGACTTCAGCCACCATATTATCCCTGGTGAATATACCAACCTTCATTTGTCCATTTGACAACAGTGTCAATTTGTTTATATCCAAGTTCTTTACTAATAGTTCTTAATTTTGTAAAGTTTGTTTAATTTAGGTGCCATCATTTGAATTTTCATTCGTTTGTTGCCTGGTCAGATTGTGGAACAATATGAATGATGTATGAATTTGAAGCAATTTTTGCATAATACTCATCCAGTTATTGTAATTTAGTCTATGGGCTGTTACTGTGTATATAATTTTGTCAGTTATTACATGTACATTGCTTGAAAATCACTAATGTTTACTAATTTCTTTTTCATATCTTTGTTTATTTTTACATCCATATATTCAGTAAAGATCAGGATCGGGGTCAAAAATGTATATAATTGATTTTGTGTACAAACACAGGAAGTATGAATACAGTGGTTATTTGTATTTGTTTATTTAGTATGAGTTAGTATTTATATATTTATTTGCATTATGAGTTTGATGTATTTGGTCAAATACTATTCAAATAAGGTTAAAATACATATAAATATGATGTAATGTACCATGTGTGATTACCTGACTAATTTACAAACATAATATAGCTATGCAGTTGCCAGATTGTTTATTTAATCAACACCTGACTTGGAGGGATTTTGTGTTAAAGCACCAGTGACTCATCACTTTTCAAAAGTCTGTCCTTCTTTCATATTTTTTTTCAAAGTATTTGTCTTTGATGATCAATAATTGAATTTGCATTTGACCAAATGTTTTTCAGTTTGACCTATGAATATTTCTTTATTTGTATTTGCATTTAATTGCACATGTTTAACCTCCAACCTGGTAAAGTTGTAAAGTACAGTTAATAATGTGATAGTAATTGTATTAAAGTTATTTACATTTACCAGAAACTCTTGTTTACTATATGTAAATGACATGAAATTACATACCTATTGTAAATTCATCAGTGGGCTAGCAGCATTAAACAGTATATATGATTGCTCAATTTGCATGCATGCCAGTTGGAGATTGCTGGTATTCAATAATTCATTGCTTTTCACTGGTGTGAAACACCTGTATTGGCATGACATTAGTACACTAGGTCTTTAATCAAGTTGTTTTGTTGAACTCATGGGTTTCACTTGACAGAAATCCCAAATACATATGGGTTTTTATTTTTTTACACATGGATGTATCATACATTATACTTTAAATAAATGCATTAATCAGCAAAAAAATTATCTTCTTATCAGTAATAACATGTATTATTAAAACTAGTAATCAATAGTTCATCATGTCTGTCTGTCTGTTTATACCTCCACATGTTCAGTAAAGCTGTAAATTGCATTTACATTATTTTTTTGTATACTATAAAGACAAAATATGTTGATCTGGAGTGTGAGTATTAATGAACCCAAAATTCTGTTCACATTGTTTTAGTAAGATCAACTGTGTGATCTTACTTGTGTGTCAGACATCTATAATTGGCCTGGACCGAGCCCTTCAATTTGACTTAAGTTATTGTGTTAACACCATATTGGGCAAGCAGACATGCTCATCAATTATATATCCCCCCAACAATGGCATCCATGGCAATGGTGGGGATAAAATTATTTATAATTTTTCAGTTGCCACCTGTCTCTGCTGAGGCGATTGATGCCTACTTGGCTCCCTTTGATACGAAGCTCGAGGATAAAGTCAAGAACCTGTACAAGGAACGCTTCTTGCTTTATGCACGTGCAGCACTCAGTGATAATAATTGCTACATTCACTCCTGCTGTGCAGTTGAAGAAAAAAGTGTCATATATCATTGATATTGTATTGACCAAGGAGGGTTCTATCCTGGAATGCCAGTGTGAATGTGCTGTGGGCACAGGTCCAGGGGCTCACTGCAAGCATGTGAAGTGTGTGTTATTTGGACTACAGACCTTTTTTCAAAATGGAGAAATTTTCACTAAACTTGCTTGCACACAAAGGCTTCAATCCTTCCACCGATGTAAGCAATACAAAGGTTCTCCACTTAAGGCAGCAGCACTGAGTTTGCGACCAGAGGGATCTGGAAGAGAACTTAAAAATTATACTGATTTTGATCCAAGACCACCTAAACTCAGACGTTTGGATTCCTATCAGTCTGCCTTTAGTAATTTATGCCTTAACTATCAGTCTGGTATAGAGCCAAGTGGTTCTCTACCTTTACTGCAGTCCATACCACCATCAAACATGTTTGCTGTAGCACATGACCATAACTATCTCAGTGTCACCCCAGAAGATTCCTTCTTGGATTCCCTCCATCTGAGAAGTATTTCACCAGCCGAGATGGAGAACATTGAACTTGAAACTCGTAAACAGTCACATAGTAAAAGGTGGAAGTATGAACGTAGCATTCGAATAACATCATCCAAGTTTGGTAGAATATGCAAGTGCACTGATAAGACGGATAAAATGTCCTTAGCACAATCTTTAATGAGCACAAAACCAATTTTATCTAAGGCACTGCAACATGGGCTAACATTTGAACACAAAGCTATTGAAAAGTATGAGGAGAAAACTCTCTCAAAAACACAACCTTGCGGGATTTTTGTGTCACACTTGCATCCTTTTCTTTCATCTACCCCAGATCGGATTGTAAATGATAAAACTGTTCTAGAAGTGAAATGCCCTTATGTTAGCAGGAATAAAGAAATTAATGAAACTACAGTGCCTTATTTGAAAATGGTGGATGGAGAGCTTACACTTGATTCCAAGCATGACTATTATTACCAGGTGCAAGGACAAATGTTTTGTTCAAATCGTTCTCTGTGTCACTTTTTTATTTACACTTTTAAAGATTCAAAGCTTTTAAAAATAGAAAGAGATCAGGAATTCATCACCAATATGCTTGCTCGATTGACATGCTTTTATGATTGTTTTTTTAGGGATTGCATTTTAAACAAACATTTATACAGAAACACTGACCGTTACAACTTCACATAAATCACTATGATGTATTATTGTAAGGAAAATTAGATTCTTGCAGGGTTCACATTTACCCTGGGTAAAACCTATTTTACTCAACCTAGCATTAAATATGTGCCAGATTGCCCATTAAATGTCTCAAGTTTACTTTTTTATATGTGCAACTTGTTAATGTATATATATATATATATTTTATTCATTTTGCATTAATTCTGTTTGTATCACTCTGATTCAGGGGATCAGCTGCTCTCACTCTTAAGGAACCAAAACCAGGGTGCACTGAATTTATACTACCGGGTATATTGAACTGGGTGGATTTAAAAAAAAAATAACAACTTGTACAATTGTTGTCAGTTTAACATTAACAATATGTATAAAACTAAAGAAATACAGGTCCAAATAAAGCCTAGGTAAATCCTGTTTTATCCCCGGATTTTACCTGGGTGGTGGGTAAAACATGCGAACCCTGGGTTATTGTGTCATGGCGTCAGAGGAAATATAAACATTGTGTCCATCCGTTCACTCACCTCTGTTGTCACCATGATAATTTTATTACCAGGAATATGTTTGGTTTCTTTTACCGTTTACCGTTTACCAGTTAACTATCTTATATGACTTCAGTTTTCAGATATATGCATATTTATTAAGGTCAGGTGTCACGACACCTACAATAGCTATATGATGCCCTCTTGGGGTGTTATTGTTAAGATCTGTAACAGAAAAAAATGTATCCTTCAGTAATAAACTGATTGGGTAAATATTTCAACTGATGTGTGGCTGATTTATTATAATATCACTCTGAATCTGGCCTAGCAATTAAAAAAACACAGAATGTTGTAGAGGTTTAATTTTATGTCTTCTTTGAATATTTAGAAGGTATACAGTTTCCTAGGATCAACATCTAATAAATTCTGGCATCTGGCAGCAAGTCGGATAAAACAGATCTTTGCAAATGGTATTTTGCCACAAGTGACTTTTTTACCTCCCCATAAATGCAACTGACCACCGTAGTTTAAGTTTTTCTTGTTTGTTAACATTGCAGTGTTTACAAACATTTTGTTGATAAACAAGTTCCCACATATTTCATTAAGGCCTTGTAAGAAATTTTCACAACCCAAATACCTCTAGATCATTTAGGATGTACACAGTGGGAGCAAGGTATAGCATAAATTCTTTTTTAAAGTCTAATGTGAATTAACACTCAATGACTCCCATCTGTAAACTATAATACAGGTAGTCCACTAGCGACTACGTGTATCCTCTGAAATCAGAGTGTGACGGGTCAAGTGTGAAATAGAGAGAGATGTGTTGCATATAAACATAGACGTCTGCAGCCGTAATGTGTATGTAGGTGGCGCCACCTGCCACAAAAATCCATAAAGTTATCCAAGTTGTATACAACTGCAAAATTTTAGGCAGATAAGTCAAACCACTGCTGAGATATGAGTGATTTTATTCCATGGCAAACAGACAGACGGACGCTGTGCAAAAATGGTTGCAGGTGGCCCCACAAGTTTTGCGTATGATAAAGAGCTATGTCGATCTATACACATGCTAAATTTCAGGATGATACTTCGAACCAGTAATAAGATATAAGCCTGGATATTGGCAGCCTTAACGTGAATGTAGGTGGCGCCACCTGTCTTAAAATCCAGAAAGCTATCTAGGATGAAAACACATGCAAAATTTCAGGTGGATAGGTTCATTCACTGCAGAGATAAGAGTGATTTTTTTCCAAGGCAGATGAACAGATGGACGCTGTGCAAAAATGATTGCAGGTGGCGCCACCATTTTTATGTATGTTATAAAGCTATCCAAGAGCTATATTTGTGCAAATTTTTTTTTCCCGATTGGTCAAACGAGTCTGAAGATATGTGGGTTAATGTGTCAAAATACACGCACAGATGGACACACTGGAGAGAGGAAAGGTCAGAGGTCAACGCAAAATATTTGGTACAAGTTCACATGTGACTCACGGCGGCGGCGGAACACTTTGTTTTGGCGGATACAATAACTTCAAGCATCTGAAGACACAATGTTTGATCGAAAATTACATAACATGAAGCAAATAAATATAATATCTGATGAAAGAAGTGTCTCTGATGAGTTCAGAGGTTGCTGCAAGATTTTGTAGGTTTTTGCTAAACCTATGAACCTCTCCACATGTATTCATTTTGATGCGATCTTTCTGTCATGAAGAACTGTGCTTTGGGTCATGCGATTTTTCTTAGAAAAAAAAATGGAATGTTAATTGAAATGTCATGGCATGCAAAAATATCTTGAACATTAAAACCTTTATCAGCCATAATTGCATCACCTGGATCACACATCGTTGTCAAAGAAGACCTTTCTGCAATCTGACGATCACTTGTTGATCCACCATAGGCTGGGGAGACATATGTACACAGCCCTCCTGGGGAAATTCCAACAAGCACCTTAACAGTATTCTTGTTCTTATATGTACTGTATGTTGACTGTTGTGCTGTTGGTAAGTTAGGTTTTTAAATAGGACATTCAGTGCCATCAATTATTACTCTCGTCTTTGGGTACTGCTCCTTGAAACCTGAAGGTGCATAAAATCTTACAAGATCCCTGTTACCCCAAAGATTTAACTCTCTCCACTGAAGGGACATGAAGCGTACCCATGTGCAAAATATATTATATACCTCTGATTCTTTGATATCAAACAATCTGCTCAGTTCAAAGTTAGTATAATGCTTCCTCAGTTTCAAAAGAACCATGAAAAATCTATCAATAACAGAAATTGTGCTACGCACTGGTCCATACATATAACTCAACTGATAAGCGGCTTGTCCAAGAGTAGCAAACACAAACATGAATTTTTGGTAATGTTCTAGACCAGTGAAATGATGTATCCCTGCAGGATCATGACGAAATTTTTCAATGCTGAATGATCTAAGTGGAATTGGATCTGTTGCAGCATCACACATGGTTGGTATCATGGGGGCTGCTGATGTGCTTGTTGGTGAAGATGGAGCCTCAGTCGTTGTTACCTCACACTCCTGTGCTATCTCAGGAACAACTTCCACCTGATGGAAAATCAAAACTCTAGTGACATTAATGTTGTGAATTTCCTAACTATAGATGGATGAAAGCTGATTCTACATTCATGCAGATGAACATGTTCCACTTTCCTGTGTTCAACCGTGGGAGGGGGTGATATACCAAGTACTTCCCCAACATTTTGCAATGTTTATATGCAATAGAAAATTATTTTAAATGAAAGTTTTATAAATGTTCATGACCAGCCTCTCTCATGATTCACACTCATCATTTGCACTTTCCAGAAAATACTTGGCGCCCCCTTTGATTATGGTTCTTGATAAACTGGTAGGATTATAATACATACATGAAATGAGGAAATGTTTGTGTGTGTCTGGGGGGGGGGATATATACATAAAGAACCTTTGTGTGGGTGGGGTGGGAGGAATCAAACAGGAATTTGTGCCCCCCCCCCACATTTTTTTTCTTTAATTTAATTAGGAATATATTCTACATAGATATGTTATGTAAAAAAATATAATTAATTTATAATGTATTAAGAAACACAGATTGATATGGAAACCTGTGTATATTTATGATAAAGCAAAACTCCTCTTAATAAAAAAATTAGGTAATCCTGTATAAAAGTGCTACAATAGATCAACTGAATATTATATTGCACTACCCTTATTAAGCATCACCCCTAAAGCAATTTATCTTAGTTGTTTTAACACTGAGGATGTCTCAAATTATATATAGATGATTATACCTTTGATGAATCAGTTTGGCCAATATCAGGCTTTGTTGCTTGAAGTTGTGCTCTTATGTTCCGCTGCTGTAACCGGGATGATCTTTCATGCTGATCCTGGTTCACCTTTCTCCAAGGAAACTTGCTTGGAACAGCAGATGACTTGAGCCGTTTTACTGATGGTGTATATCCTAAAAAAATAAAGTTATATACAGCATTTTAAATTTTATTTGAAAATATATCATACAAAATTTACTGTAGACACAACAAAATAAAACTATAAAATTGCATCCCCCTCATTCCCTGCTGGTTTTCCATGAAATATGTTTTCTCTAATTCCAGCTAGGCAATAAACCTATATGGGGGGGGGGGGGGGTAAAGTAAATTATGAAAGTAATTCCCCATTATACTATTATTTTTATGCAATAAAGTTTCCACCCATTATTATATTTTAGTCATGTGTTTTCTTTATTTTTATAGATACATAATTAAAAACATGTCTGGATTTAAATTTTCACTGACATAACCAAACATAATGAGCACGACTTACAAGTACTCTTAATATTACTCTAAAAAAATAATACTTTTGTTATCCTTACAAACAAAGGAGGGGGTAAAGCATAATTTGTTTCTTAGGTATAACATTAGATAAAAATAATATACTTGTCTCCTTGCGGATAGAGACCTGGGGCAAACACATTATTTAGAGAAAGGGATTGGGGGGGGGGGGGGGGGTTACAACTGTGAAGGACTTATGGTCCCTGGGTCCACAGAAAAGGGAGACGGGCCACAAAAATTCCTTTGAAAACTTTAAAAACTCTGTTTTGGCTGGAAGGGGGGGGGGGGGGTTGGACCTCCCTGAATCTCTTTAAGGGACAATTTGGATATATGTAAACAGCAAATTTATTGATGGGCGCCACCAGTGTCATAGGCATCTAACAACCCCCCCCCCCCCCACACACACACACACACGTAAACACATCTTTTTATTTTTACCGGTGCGTCCCCTGATTATAATGTTATTCATATAGCTATAGTTGCTTACAGAAATTTAAAGCACTTACCACATGTTGTTTCTTGGTAATAATCCTCTTCACGGAAGTGACTATGACACACTACACTGTGTCCAGACGGGTGCCACGCCTTCCCGGGTCTTATCACTCGTTTAATGGCCACAATCCATGCTCTCCTTATCGCTTTATCCTTTGGAAAGCGGTGACCTCCTCGTTCATTACAAAGTGGAACGCAGCACTGTGTTTTGGGCTTGATTTTCCGGAAAAGTAACAGACCAAAGTAGCAACTCACGGTCGGCACGGACGCGCTTCCTCTAGCAACGGATAGCAATCGGAAGTTAAACCGAAGGACCCCGATGACTGTGCTGCCCCCATGCGACGTAACGCGAACTAAAAATTCACGAGTCGCCCATTTGTGCTTTACAGGTAAAAATGCTGTTTGCTCAGCCAGACTGATATTGTTAATTGTCAACCCTGATTTCTAGGTTTGAATACACATTATTAAAATGCATAAAAATAAAGAAAATGTAGATGGTGGGGATCATGTGGCACAACTTTGGCACAGCGGGAAGGGCTGTCCATGATCCAAATGTTTACAAAATTTCAAAAAGACCATAACAATCAAAATGACTTTACTGTCCCGTAACTGAACCAAAGAAAGAGGTAGCAGAATTCCTAGATCAGTTGATGGTGAACTTAGGTTATATCGATAATGATGCTCTATTGCCAGACGACATGAAAAAAAAATCAGCTTCTCCCACCAAATTTGGTATGTTTCCAAATGGCTTCTTTGTTAGCCACCATCAGAAAATGGCACCAGAGAAACTAAGAGACATAATTAACATTCCAACTGCTCAGGAATTTCCACTCTTTCCCCTTCCTGTACAGCCAGCTTCTTACAATTTTGTTCTGACAAATCCTGAGCTCGTATGTTGGTCTACAAATGGCAAACGCCATTGACTGTGAAACTAGAACTCAAAGTAAATGTAAACTGTGGCATACTCTGAGGTCATGTCGTTTGATTGACAGTAATTTAACGCAAATATGTAAAAGGCAAGCAGGTTAATGGGGTCCAAATTTATCACGACCACGGAAATGGAACATGGCTTAGAAATGGTTTACAGTGTCGCCATAAGTTTTAAAATCTATTTAGGGTGACATTGCCATAAAATACCATGAAATAATATACATGTCGCTGCATAAAATAACCTATAACCTTGCAATTAGAATTAAAAGCACTCTTATTGCAAACAAAATTAATGTCATTATTTCATAACAAATGTTCCTGTGACAGAAAGCGATTACTTGCATGCCAGAGACTAAACTTGTTTGTTGGCACAAAATTAACGTACCTAGCGAGCGGTTTCTGGTATTTGTGTAATATCACTAATAAATTGTTTGGCGAATAGCTTTTCTGTATACGAAGGACCCGCTGAGCCCATGCAGTATCCGTATAATGACAACACAAATGGATATCGGGTCCTTTCGATGTCATGTGCTACTTAACCCAGAGTACCACCACGGGCTGTATTGATTCATCGGTGTTGACCGTCATTTTGTTTCCTCGCAAGCAGAGGGGGGTACAAGGTTTGTTATTTGTGATTAAATCCTAGAATATATACTTGCTCATATCTTGTAATAATAACTGGTGACACGATAATTAAAAAAATAATGTATATATCGTTGCATTCCACGTACAAATAAAAGTAAAAAATTCACACGTTTACAGCTCTCATGGAAAACATGATTAAGCCTAATGCAACTATTGTCCTTTTCCCTGATACGTTTAATTAAAATAACATATGAAACACCAGTGTGATTGGTTATGGAGAAACTGATGACAGGACAAAAAGAAAACAAAAAAAAACGAGAATTAAAAAAACGGTCGTGGTTATACGGGTTCATTTCAGTGTCGCAGCTGGTCCTGTTTACCTGACGATGCTTAAATGACGTGTTTGCCGGACTGACAGTTAAACTTCATTAAAATGTTCTAAGGTTATTTTGACACTGACCGTCAACTCTTTGGAATGGAGAGGAGAGATGCTGCCAACACAGGCGAATGCAACAAAGTGATACGAGAGATGAACAAGCTTATATATGATTAACAATGATAATGAAACTCTTTACAAAATATGAGAGGGACTGAGGCTTATCAAAGTGAAATAAAGATGTGGGGGAATGCTGATAAAATAACCTCACACCAAATCGAAAAAAAAGTATTTTGTTTAAATATAACAAATTAGACCGTAACAAACCGAGTTAAGAAAATACGTTGAATGCTTTGGTCAGTGTTTATTTTCCAAAGCAGTGTATAATTTCCTAGATTATAATTGTATATATTGCGTAATACTATTAAATTATGAGTTTTAAATTAGGTAAACTTGCTAAAGGTATATCATACATGCATTAATCAAGCACTGTCACGTTTGAATAGTTTCTTATGAATCATGTATATATACTTTATTAAAATATATACAGTATGTGAATCATTTACAGGATGTTTGAAAAAGATCGACTTACAACTCGCATGATTGCAAAATACATTATATTCCATTCCCTTTTTGCTCAACGATGAACTTGGATGGGATTCGATTCCTGCCTCTATCCCATGACTACTCTTACCAATGATAACACTGATGTTCGTTGTCAGGCCTCAAGGGTTCTTTCGATTGTTCCTGTCTGTTTCGGGTTTCGCCTTCATGTACAACAAGAATTCTCAGTAAATTTAATATTTCAAACACATGCCTGTAAATATGTATTTTTGAATTATATAAAGATTATTTTCATTCCAGTACTTGCCCCTTATGTTATATATATAATTTTTAACATTTAAAATACAGAAGAAAAATATTTAATTACATTGAATCAACAAAAATGCTTTACCTACTACTTTACCACATTTGAAACCAATACATATAACTGTTTAGATGAAATTTTTCTATAGAACTTCTTATAAGTGTTCTTTTATCAAAATTATACAGTTTTTATCATGTCCCTTAAATAGATCTGGTGACGTAGGTTAATAGTTTGGAATGCCTTGGTAAGGTCTAAGGTTTCCAACCGAAGACCAGTCAGATGATTCTGAAGCCTCCTCAAGTTTCTAGAACAACTTCAGTCACCCTGATTACTCAGCACGTGTCTCTCGAACCATAAGCTTTTACTTCCAATTTTCTGGGTTTTTATTCTATTAACTATCTTTATAATGTACCATAATATATACAAACGCATATATTGTAAATGTATCCGCCAAAACAGAGTTTTTAGGATACTGTGTTTTAACTCAGGTTCAACCACAGTCGTATTCGATTAGGTTTAATCGTTTATGTCATGGATAGCAAATAACAAATTATCAAATCATCAGCTGGTCAAATTATCAATACATTTGAGAGGTGCAAAGCTGTTATATATATATATATGATGGGTGGATGTATAATGCAACTTTAAAACAATGCATTAATATACAAGTTATAGTATTTAAATAAGTAACATACAAATTCAGAAAAAACATAGAATACGTATGTGTGTGTGTGTGTGTGTGTGGGGGGGGGGTTATAGTTGTTTTCTTTTCTCACAAACACACACATGACATGGTCCATTCAAAAGAAAATAAAGTTAATTTATCTATAATTATTGTATTATTTAATAATTGAAATTGTGTAACACTGAGAGTATCTCAGGATATTTAACTGTTTAAATATGATAGATATAATTATATTTACACACACATACACAGGGGGATACATGTATATATCACTGTAATATGGATGTACACCCGAGGAACAACCTGTTACATTAAAAGTGTATCTCAGGATACCTGTTTAATTATAAACGATTTTTTTCTATTTACAAAACATACATAATTTGATACATGTATATATCACAGTGTAATGTGATATATTCGACCTTAGGAACAACCTGCTGCATATACATAGTAGCTAAGATTATTTTCTATCACTGTATATTTCAGATCATGGTGATTATCTTCATATGGATTGGCCCTCAAATAACAACCATATTATAAACATCAATAGTTAATCTTTAAGGTGTTACACCTCCCCCTCCCTATAGCTCTGCTGTGGCCCTTGCCTCTTGCTGGTACAAAAATGTTTGGTTTACAAACCTTACAAAAATTATCATCTTCAGGAATTGTTTTTAGGCAACCTGATGCAACCATTTTTTACACAAAGAACATTGTAACCAGAATATTGGGTTAACATCTGTGCTGTCAATGATACAGGATCCAAACTCTATCTCACATTTGTCAGCTGGTTCTGGCAATTTAGTATACAAGATAATGGCTGGTGTTGTTCCCCCTTTTGGAACTAATGTTTCAGCTCCACTTTAACACAATGAAGGACCCGCAGAGTCCATTTCACTTGGGATTGAGACCGTTTCAGCTGATCATGTGTTGAAATCTACTGATATCAGCAACTTTGAGACTGTGGGATCACTACGCAAGATTCTAGCACCTTTTTAAGAGTAGCCCCTATAAAAAAAGTTTATTCTCTCCTATCGCAGAGGTGTGAGACGACGGTCAAATCGGGATCAATACCCTGAATAATATGTCTACAATGCTGTAGTGTATTTTGCTCATTTTTAAACAAAAATGTATATACAGTATTGAAGGGAATCCGCTCTTGCAGTTCTTCCCTCTCACCTCACCTGTAACAATTAATAATTTTCTATCTGTTACATATTCTGCGGTATGGAAAGCTCTAACAGCAACTGGTCCTATGTGGACCTTGCACAAGGTCATACCCTCCATAAGGTAAACATTCTCATCTTTGATTTCACATTCATGTGGGGACACCAAGTGGGTCACACCTGGACTATTAAGAATTTTGCATTCCCTACTCTGCACAAAGAATGCCCAAATCTAGCAGTTGGTATTTCACCAGACTTAGACTGAACATTTTGGAAAGCTGTATCATCAGGCACATCACAAGGTATGTTTTTATCATGCTCTTCCAAGTTGCTGTATTAATAGGGAATACAAATATGTCATTTGTAGGGCTAAATCTAAACCCACTCTCCATCCCCCATAAATAAAAAATTCTACTTCATTACCAGAAGCTTTGCATATTGCAATGCACGCCTGGCTTAAATTTGGAAAAACCGATCCTTTAATGTTGTGCACATAATGTAGATCATCGAGGCAGATATCGGTTTCATTTTCCCCTGAAACGTGAACTATTATTCCGTTTACAAGCTACCAAGAGGAAAGTCAAACATTTATCACCCTTTTTAATGATACTGCTGAATTGCAGGATAAATGGAGGACAAATCTCTTGCTGTTGTATATCAAGGGAATGTTTTTTCCTAGTTATTTTTTCCATCTTTAGAAAACCTTTTGAAACTAACAACACTCCCATCATCAATCATTGTTCCAATTTTATGACAAATAAGGGCCCGGCTGAATTTGGATTCGTCTGGTTAATTTTAAAAGACACTGTTTATTTTATATTCCCCACAAATATACTATATTATTTATATAGTTTATATGATTTACTGAAATATATTGATATCTCATGAAAATGAGTTCATGCATAGGCTATACAAAAAAGGCATAATAAACGACGCATATAAACTATTTCTATAGTTTACATGATAATGAAATGAGATTATATATAATGATAATGAGTTCATTCAAAGGTGATACATAAAAAGCAACATTTATATAGTAATAGAGAATATTAATATAGAAAAGTAAATAATATACAATAAGATTGAACGTATTCCATCAGGGCCATGGAATTTATATGAATGCGATGTAGGCAACACAATTCCATGCGATGTAAAGTTCAATCTATGACTATTATAAATGGCATTGTAGCTAATGGATTCACTCTGTATCTGAACTAGTTTATCACATTATCACATCAGACATCTTTTCTTTCTATCATTTTAGAATTGACTGAGAATGACTGTTTCTGCTTGTTGATAATGAGTTCGAGGGGGTTCTAACTGTTGACCTGGAAGGTATTCTTTCTTCCTTTTCAGCAGTGACAGGGTAGGGCTCTTGCTGTCATCAGATGATCTTGAAAAAAAGTGATGGCGTGTATACTGTAGCACGAAATTGGACTGAGAAACTGTGCTTTTCCTGTGTTGGGATAATATCTCCATCACTCGATAATGATGTGCAATGACTGCTTGGGCTTTCGAGACAACCGTTGAGGCGCAGTACATGATGATGATTATGATGATGGTTAAAAGCGATGGGGTTTTTACAAGTGGTATGGTCTCTTGTTTCTCTTCATGGAAGGGTTTTAATCCTGATGTGCTAGGCTTTATCTGAGGCTGTTGAACTTGAGCAGTGTCATTGCTAATTCAAGATTTATAGAATCGTATGAAAATGTTTGTCCTGGTTTGAACGCCTAGCGTGGAACTTTATTTATGTCAAAGCTAGAATCGAGGTTAGGTGACTTGTATGGCGAAATTTGTTGTCTCTTAGTATGTTTAAATTTTTGTTGTGTTTGTATGTGTATATTTTTGGAATCAGTGATATCCTTCAAGTCAATAAATACAATCAATACCAAAGATTCATTTTGTATGTTTTTATAAAACGTATAGTTTACTATTGTATGAATAAATATATTTGTAAATAATTATGTCAGTTAAAGAAACTATCTCATTAAATTGCGAAAATTGATACACGATCAATAAAAATGGGGTATGGACAAAAGCCTCCCACCTCCCCTGAAAAGCCAAAGCACAAACCTGAATTTTGTATACAGATTCTAGGTCAAATGGTTAGTATTATGTCTTGTGAATTGACTGCCATGGGCGAGATGAACAAGGGTGACCTTCTTGCTACTAAAATTTTCTCTACGTTATTGTAGCACAATCTCCCCATAATAGGCCCAAAACTTGCTTTCCCAGACAAATCCACAGGTGGAACATTTGCGACACATTTTACCACGCGTGTCTATTTCTTTGACCACATCTCCTTCCACGGCAGAATGTGAACGAGATTTCAGTGTGGCAGAAATGTGTAAGTTAGGAAAATTAAAGGAAATGGATTTAAAGTTATGATAATAATTTAAAGTTAGAAAATATAATGTTATTTGTGTTATTCTTAAATGAAAATTAAACAGACTTATCATCTGGGAAAAGGCGGCTTTATTTAAAAAAGGTTTAATATGTTTCTTGATATTTTGATAATATAGATATGATGAGACGTGGAAGTTCAGAAATCATGTAATATTGAGTGAATTTGTGTATAGTGTTTTAGTTATGTGAAATATTATTGAAATATGATTACTGGTTTTGAATATAGATAGTGTTGAAGTATAAGAAAAGAATCTTAATGGGAAATTGATGTTTTGGTTAATGTGTTGAAGGAATGAAGTTGCTATGATCCGTTTACTAAGTTTGGTAGGTGTAAGGTAGATGTAATTGATGGCAAATTTGAATTCTGTTGGTTAAATGGTGTGAAAAGGTGCTAGTGTGTGAGAGAAATAGGGAGAGGGATACTGGGAGAGATGGATGGATGAAGAGCAATTAGGATAGATCAGTTGATTTAGATTGAGGTTAGCTAAAAGAGAAGATTGTACTTTGTAGGAAGAGTGTTTATTTTGTTATTTTTAAGAAAATGTATATGATTTAAGGTTGATTTAATATGGGTTATATATTGGTATTGATGACTTTAATTGAAGATTTATATTGTTGGTGTATAGAAAAGTATGTAATTTAATGTATGTAAAATGATCTTACCATCAGTTTGTGAGGAGAAAAGGTTGTTCTTTCTTTTCTGCTCTGGAGTGCTGTCTTTGCTTGATGTCCTGAGAAAGGCGATTGACTTTTGCAAAGGTTTGACTTGTGTTGTTTGTCTGTTGAAGATTTGGTTGGGTTTTGTGCCATCGTTTTTGAGTTGAGCAACATGCTCTGTTGGATTCTGACTGTTGGATGAGTATTGCATATTTGAGCGACATAATTGCTGTGTCGAGTAACTGGAAAGTTGCGGCAAGGTCCTTGTTTTCCATTGTGGCTGGTTATCTGTGGTTATTAGTGGTTCATTAATTACAGAGGCATGATGAAGTGAGCTGGGTTGATGCATGTGTAGGTTTACTTAGCGTCTGTGTATGTGTGATGAAAGGTGGTTGTGTTTTTTTGTAAATATTTGAAGGGTAATTTTATAATTAATAGACAAAAATATAATTATGAGCACTACCATATGGTATTATCAGAATTAAGATGTATTATTGATATTATACTTAATGATAAAGAGGATATTTTGTGTTTAAGGTAGTGTATTAATGATGGCGAAAATATTATTGGTATTCGTAAAGGTGTATTAACGATGGTGATGATTAGTAAAGGTGTATTAATTGTGGTGGAAATATTATTGGTATTAGTAAAGGTTTATGTAAGTGTTAATTAATAAATGGAATGGAAATATATACCTAAGTGTACCTGGGCAGTCTGACCAGAGGGGAAGTAGCAGCCTACTGGCAACATGGTCAGAGAAGTGAAGCTGGCACTTGATTACACGGTATCAGAGGGAGATGTGCTCTCAGTAGGGTGTGACTAATTATGTCATATGGAGTGTGTAGGTTGTGTTTTCTTGTACTGTCTTGTATAATTTTATATATATATTTTTAAGATGTGTATTGATAATTGTTTTAATATATTTGGTAAAGTGTATAAAGTGTTGTTTTTTTTTATGTTAAGTGTCTTAAACAAGATAGTAAAGAATAGTTAAACTGGAAGAAACAGAGTAATGAAATGGAGGTGGGGATATTTTTTATATGGATTTTTTAGTATAATAACCGTTGTTCCAAGGAACAATTGGAATAAGTAACATGTTGAAACAAACAAGGAATAAGACGATATCTCCCGAATAACGAAAAATACCGTCATACCATCGTCATAATGAGTCGTCAAAGAAAATGACGTATATATATATATATAAATGTATATATATATATATATATATATATATATATATATATATATATACCCAAACTTGCATGTTAAAGTGTTGAATGAAATTTATTTACATATAACTGTTATAATGCAATGTTACAAGAGAGCAGGTAATCGTGCAAAGTAACGGACCCATCTTACATGGTCTCACAAAAAAGTGTGACCACATTTCAATGAAAAAATTGTTTCATGTTAAAGTTGAAGATCCGGCGCATCTAATGATACAATATTTTTGTAAGTTTGATATAAATATATTATGCTACAAACTGTCGAACAAGGGTAGTTTGCTGAAAATACCTAAAATGACGTCGTGTCAAAGATGTTCTCAGCCGACGTCATGAATCCACAGTAATGTACGTGCATACCATGTTACACGAAAGGATAATGTCTAACAAAAATAACAGTCAATATATCTTTTTATGCATAGATAGAGAGACAATTTGACCTCTAAAAATCCATATTTCCCAAGATTTAATACAAGTTGACGACGTCGTGCCGCTAAAAACATAAACATGCAACTGTCGTCTGTGAATGTATTCGACTAGTCACGTTAACTCTTGCTCTATTCAGCTTTGTCTCTATGTACGTTTTATATGTCAAATAAAAATAAATTGAGTAATGCCCATCATTAGCCAAAATCAAAATTGTAGGTTTCTCTGACGATCAGTTTGCTGATCGAAACAAAACTTGATCCCCTTCATCATGAAAAACCAAGATGTTCTTGTCAGGAAACAATTCACTGATCCGTTTCATTTCACTGATGCTCACTCGAGAACGGGTGATTTTTGCGTCTTTCTTAATTCTTTTAACTTCTGTGTCCAATTCTTTCAACAGGGCTTTCGATAAAGACCGCGTGCGCCAATGGCGTGGAAATCTGTTTTGATTGTTCCAATCCATTAATATAAAAGCGGCAATAAAAAATCTTCCCGTTGGTATGCACGAGATATTTTCCCAGGATCCAAATAAGTACGTGGGTTCTTTTGCCGGACTTGTTTGCAGGGCCCTCCGACTGATTCAGGTATTTCTACCGTCTTCAATTCCATTTCAAAGTCTGGGGTAAGGCGAAAATGTTCATTGCTGTTTAAAGTTTTCTCTACTTGCGTCATGATGTATTCTAATGTTAAATCTTCTTTGCGCAACCATTTTGTATTGAATGCTTTGTTTTGTAGACCTGGTGAAATCATGTTAACTTGAGCGAAACATTCTTCGGTTAAAGTTTTTTTTCCATTCGTCCAACAGCGGTTCAAATATACTGTACAACGCTTCATAAGTTTTCTTCTTTTTCAGCTTTTCCAAGTCAGGCTGTACTTGAACCACCACCCCTTTTTTCTTGAATCTTTTGAAGTAGGCCTGGGTTTTTTCCATTAAGGTGTAAGGTCGTGACGTTGCCATGGCTGACGCTGAATGACTGGCAACGACCCCACGTGACCTCCTATAAATAGAAGTTATTTTGTTGAAAGCATTTCCGGTGGGTATTATTTTTTTCAAAGCATTTCCGGTAGACATCTATAATTTATTTGATACTTCCGGTTTTGAAACTATAAAAGTCGGGGGGCTTTTTAAGTCTGGCATACGCCTCCCATGCCTAGGGAGAACGCAGAAAAATTCCAGCTGCTCGATTTTGTACGAGAGAACAAGCACAACTACAAACTTGAATCTGCCGACTCGCTGTGGTTCCAGAGATTAGGCAAATTGTACAAGTATCGTTCAAAACTTGACTCCTACGATTACTCCGACACACCACGAGTAATCACATGGTCATCACCCGCTTGGTTTGAAGACGAAATACCCCAAGTGCTTGTTGACAGTATGGAGAAAGAAAAACTCACACGTGAAGAATGGCAAAAATTACAAGATCAAGAAGATGCCGCCAGGTGGATGGAAGAAGGGCAAATGAAACCGTGCCCTCTTGATCATATATTTGAAAACAAGAAACCAGCCTTGGACAACCCGCCTTGCTGTGAAACCCATCCGTCCGCTAACGATATTCCAAGTGCCACCCCCGGACCAGAGACTGGTAACGTGCAAGAACCGGTAAAAGAACCGGAGCCGATGGTCGTTGAAGGACCACCACCCCCCGCCAAGGAAACTGAAACACCACCACAACCCAAGAAATCTCTACCCGATTTCGAATTGTGGCAAGGGTATGCTGATTACTAGAAACACACTGATACAATGACAACCGTGGTCGACGCGCTAAAAAAAGAACAAATTCGTGCTGTCAATGCCATGCTGAAATGCGGTGTACCGAAATCGCGTATTCTTAGTACGGTCTACCTGGTGAAAACCAATCCCCTAGAAAAAGAGGCTACTGATTTCTTAGAATTCTGTCACAAAGAAAAATGGACTCTGGAAGAAATGAATGGGGCCTCCAAGATCTTGCGCCATTTGAACCGCTGTGATGAAACTTCCGTACACAAAAAATGCACCCCGCCTAAAGATATGTTCTGGAGAGCACGTCTAGAAATTGCCGCATTCCTGGATGAAGGTAAAAATTTTATCCTCGTCATGCAACGTGAAGCGCTGGTTGATTTGAAAACAAGTGAGAAAACAACCTTGCATCAAACCAAAGCGCGATACTTCCTGGCTGAAAATTGGTCAAAACAACACGCCCCGGTCAACTGAAAAACGGGTGGAGCGCGTTCACAGTCCCGTCATGCATTTTCCGATTCCTACTGAGTAACCGCGCCATCGAATTGATCACCTATGCTATCAAATTCAATTTCCTGGAATCAAAGACCCTGCCTGATTCCTGGAATGGTATCTACAATCAAAGTGCGGCCATGCGGTATCTGTTCGGCAATGACTGTATCACCGCTGATGTGACTCCCATCTTCCAGATCTTACAGCCCAATGTGGAATGTTTCACCTGGAATCTGAATACTACACACGGTGTAGTCCTTTTAAATCATGATGTGTTCTCCGGCCGACACTGCGCGCCCGTTCAAGTACAAGAAGTAGCCTTCTCCGCGCCCAGGTTCTTAGCCATGCTGGTTAATATCGTGGACGACGATGCTGTGCCCGCTAAGATCTTACACGTGCTGATGCCTTCACGCGTTAAAAATGGAAGCCCTCATCTCAACAACAAAAACCGTCACATGATCCTGTGTTCCTGCAGTTCGCGAATGAGCATCGAACAATCAAAGTTCGCAGAAGAAAAAAGGGATGACAGTGAATTCCAAACTATTCTTAAATTACTGAACAAACAAGATGATGATGGACTTTGTTGCATTTTACTGTAGTAAGTTTTTTTTTGCATTGTTAAGACAAAAAAAAAACACGTTTTTATATTTAAAAAAGTCTCTATTTTATTTAAACATTTTTAAAAACGTTTATTTAATCTCTGTAAATGACTTCGGGAAAGAGTTTATTTGTCATCATTAACTTCCGGTAAACTGGAATATCATACTTTTTAAATTATTTTAAGCACAAAGGTTAAGAAAATATTATAATTTACATTATTTAGACCAGAAAAGTTGTCTTATTATGTTTTTAAATTAATTAATTCGTATAAAAAACGTTTAATTTTATTTAACACTTAAAATAAAATGTTTATTCAGTCTTTATAAATGACTTCCGGAAATAATTTATTTGTCCCACTTACTTCCGGTAAGCTGAAAAATCATTCTTTTTCCATTATTTTAGGCACAAATGATAAGAAAATTTTAGAATTTACATGATTTTGACCAGAAAAGTTTTGAAAAATCATTATAATTTCATTAATTCAAACAAAAACGTTTCATTTTGTTTAAAATGTTTAATACAAACGTTATTTAATTTGCATAAATGATTTCCGGTACTCATACTTTTTTCACTTGTAGGCTCAGATAAATAGAAAATACTACAATTTATATTATTTAGACCAGAAAAGTTTTGTAAAAATGTTTTACTTTTATTTAATTCTTACAAAAAACGTTTTAAAATGTTTAAAACAAGTTTCCTTTATGACATCCGGTAAGGTTTTTTTTTGCACCATTTACTTCCGGTTGCTTAAATATCATACTTTTGCACATGTTAAGCACAAATTAACGGATAAAAACCGAAAACATAAAAATACAAAATTATATACAAACAAAACCGATTGTTTTGATCCAAATAAAACTGTATATATGTTATATTTACTGTGTTGTGTAATACTTCCGGTACGGTGTATACTTGTTCTTTGTATGGCATTTCCGGTGGAATGTTCTAGAAGCTTTGACTGTGAATTATTTTACTTTACTTCCGGGGGTGATAGGATGTATGAAACGTGCGCTGATTGGTTGATCGCTATAGTTTCCCTACCTACCCATCCCCCATGCCCAGTCCATGTTTAGGTATAAAAGTTTATTCCCGCCTGATTCCCCCATTCTCCACTGCTTTCTCCGAGCCACGTCATGTGTGATCATGGGCCTCAAGAAAAAGGTTGTGAACTTTCTGAGACGTCTGCGTCGCAAACCGCCTGTACCAGAAGCAGCCGCAGCACTGCCAGATATCCAAACAGAGCTAGAAATAGTTTCTGTTTTGGACGATGTGCTCCAAGAAAAAGAAAAGGGTCTAGCAAACAGCAAAGCAATCACACCAAACGTCGCCGATGGAGCAGTAGCAGCAGCACCGTTACAAGACCAAGGGCCGGTACCCCAGCGAAGACACCATTGGTCTCAAGCCAGCCCGCCAGTGTCCCCAATCCAAGCGCACGGTGACCACTGCTATAGTCTACCCCCAGAGGTCTGCAATACCACAACCATCGTCAGTTCCACCAGCGGTCCCGGGGGTAACCACAACAATGCAGGTAAGCGGGTGCGACGAACTCCCTCCCCCGTACACTACAATGTCATTAGACATACCGAGCCACCAGCTTCTCCCCCCACCATTCCCATGCCCTCTTTCGAAAACTGGTTGGCTCGGACACCCTCACCCTCGCCCATGTGGGGTGGTAGTCGGTCCCCCGGTTACCCCCCGCCGTCCTGTTCCAACTGCCCCATCCCTCCCCATGCAATCACAAACCCAGTCGCACCCGCACCTGTATTCTTGTCCATCGCCAGGGACCAGTTTCTCGCCATTGTGGAACAAGAATACGATGACCTCGCCGAGCGACTATACACCGACGATGGAACTGATGAAACTTATCAACTACGGGCGGGGAGTCAAGAGCACCCTACGAGAAACTGACAACAACACGCGAAAAGTTACTCCGCATCCGGAGCTTCCTGTATCAGTTCATGAGCGAGATGGACAGTCCGGAAGACCGTCAAATGCTGGTCAAGGCCTGCAGTTCCCTATCGAAGGAGCTGTGTCGCTCACATACTGCGAATGTTTAGAATCAACCCCCCTTAAGGCGGTGATGATGGTGCTGGAATTAATCCAGGAAGCTGAAACTATAGAAGTGGGACAGTATCAGCTCCATGACAGAAAGCGGATTGTGTTAGATTTTGATTTCCAGTAACGGACGATAAAGGACTGATTTTAAATTTTTTTACTCACGCGTTTTTAGTTGTAGGTACAGGGAAGAATATAACATCAGGCATACACTCCACGTGATCACACACACAAACAGCGAAGAACACAGGTGGCATACAGACATAAATAATATATCTTTTAGCTTTTTAAGATTTAAGGAATAAATTTGTTTTATTCCTTTTACATCATTGTGTTATTAGTATGTTTAAACTGAGTGCCAATGAATGTTTCAGTGCTTGGATGAATGTGTGAGTGCTTAAGTGTTTAAAAGAGTCACAACCCACTTTAGTTCCCGCAAACTCCACCAGGGGGTGCTTTAGCTTTTGCCCAGTCCTCCTAGTGAATATTTTAACTCCCGAAATGTCCCAGTAGATAGTTAGATACTTTAATTCCCGAAAAGTCCCAGTGGGGGGTGCTTTAATTCCCGAAAAGTCCCAGTGGGGGGTGCTTCCCCTCCAGGGTGCTATAGATTTTAGAGAAGTCCCAGGAAAAGGGGGTGCTTCCCCTCCAGGGTGCTTTAGATTTTAGAGAAGTCCCAGTGGGGGGTGCTTTAATTCCCGAAAAGTCCCAGCGGGGGGTGCTTTAATTCCCGAAAAGTCCCAGTGGGGGGGTGCTTCCCCTCCAGGGTGCTATAGATTTTAGAGAAGTCCCAGGAAGAGGGGGTGCTTCCCCTCCAGGGTGCTATAGATTTAAGAGAAGTCCCAGTGGGGGGTGCTTTAATTCCCGAAAAGTCCCAGTGGGGGGTGCTTTAATTCCCGAAAAGTCCCAGTGGGGGGTGCTTCCCCTCCAGGGTGCTATAGATTTTAGAGAAGTCCCAGGAAGAGGGGGTTCTTCCCCTCCAGGGTGCTATAGATTTTAGAGAAGTCCAAGTGGGGGGTGCTTTAATTCCCGAAAAGTCCCAGTCGGGGGTGCTTTAATTCCCGAAAAGTCCCAGTGGGGGTGCTTCCCCTCCAGGGTGCTATAGATTTTTCGCCCGCCGTTAAACACCACCCGGTCAACCGCCAGGGCCCCCCCCCCCACCCCTCCCACCCAGTCCGCATTCCTCCCACCCATTCACGACGGCACTTATTCATGGATTTGGCACTTATTCATGACTTTTTGGCACTTATTAATGACTCTACTCAGGATGGCACTTGTTAATGGTTTTGGCACTTATTAATGACTTTTTGGCACTTATATTGGTTTTGGCACTTATTAATGACTTTTTGGCACTTATTAACGACCAAAATGGCACTTACTAATGGTTTTGGCACTAATTAATGACTTTTTGGCACTAACATATTATAGCACTACTTTTGTAAAAAAATTTAAGTTTAGGAGTTGTCGTATGGTCAAAAGTAGGTCAACGGGGACGAAACGCGAACTCGATCTGTACTGGTCATTATCTGCCCACACATAAAAAATCAGGGTGGTATCTGCAGGCATTGTGGAAAAAAAGTCCATACATATGCATTTGTTATAAAAATTTCTATTTTTCATGAAACTTTCTATGTTCAGGAGCAGTCGAATGGTCAAAAGTAGGTCAACTGGGACAAAACAAGAAATCGATCTATAACTAGTCAATATCTGCCCACACACCAAAAATCAGGCCAATATCTGCAGGCATTGCGAAAAAAAGTCCGTACATGTACACTTGTCATGAAAATTTATATTTTCTATGAAATTTTCTAAGTTAGGGCACCTTCAAACGGTCAAAAGTAGGTCAATCGGTACAAAACGCGAACTCGATCTGTAACTGGACATTATCTGGCCACACGACAAAAATCAGGCCAATATCTGCAGGCATTGCGAAAAAAGTCTGTACATGTGTATGTGTCATGAAAATTTCATATTATTATGAAAATTTCTATGTTCAGGAGCCGTAAAATGGTCAAAAGTAAGTCAACTGGGACTAAACGCGAACTCGATCTGTAACTGGTCAATATCTGCCCAAACACCAAAAATCAGGCCAATATCTGCAGGCATTGCGAAAAAAAGTCTGTACATGTGTATTTGTCATGAAAATTTATATTTTTCATGAAATTTTCTAAGTTAAGGAGCCGTAAAATAGTCAAAAGTAGGTCAACCAGGACGAAACGCGAACTCGATCTGTAACTGGTCATTATCTGCCCACACGACAAAAATCAGGCCAATATCTGCAGGCATTGCAAAAAAAAGTCCGTACATTTGTATTTGTCATGAAAATATCTATTTTTCATGAAATTTTCTAAGTTAAGGAGCCGTAAAATAGTCAAAAGTAGGTCAACCAGGACGAAACGCGAACTCGATCTGTAACTGGTCATTATCTGCCCACACGACAAAAATCAGGCCAATATCTGCAGGCATTGCAAAAAAAAGTCCGTACATTTGTATTTGTCATGAAAATTTCTATTTTTCATGAAATTTTCTAAGTTTAGGAGCTGTAAAACGGTCAAAAGTAAGTCAACCGGGACGAAACGCGAACTCGATCCATAACTGGTCATTATCTGCCCACACACCAAAAAATCAGGCCAATATCTGCAGGCATTGCGAAAAAAAACGTCCGTACAACTGTTTGATTTCGGAATGACGGAAGGACGGACATGGTAAGACTATACGCCACTTTGTGGCGGGGGCATAATAATTCCATTTGATACACATCAATGGGCCTTGTTGTGAGTTTAGAATAGTAACTATCTTTATGTATAAATGTATCTATCTGTGAGAGAGTAATATTGAATGTCCAACCCATCACTCTTCTTCCAAGTACTGGTACAAGCATACATACAAGTTTGAACTAATAAAGTCATATCTGACAGAGAGTACTATCTCCCCATCCTCAAAGTACTAATTTATTAGTGGGAAAAGATAGGATATACACCTACCCGTGTGAAGAAAGTCACATAAGCAGAAAGCACTATCCAGCACTATGTACACACACCTATTTGTGTGAGACCAGTCACATTTGACAGAGAGTACTGTCCAACACCTCAAACTCCCCTCCCCTCACCATCCTCCTCCATTTGTCACAGAGTACTGTCCAACACCTCACCCCCCCCCCCCCCCCCCAATCCATGTATTTGATGTCGAGTGAAGAAAGGTATACACACCTATGTGTGTGAGGCCAGTCACATTTGACAGAGAGTACTGTCCAACACCTCAAATCTCCCACTCCATGTATTTGATGTCGAGTGAAGACAGGTACACACAACTATATGTGTGAGGCCAGTCACATTTGACAGAAAGTACTGTCCAACACCTCAAACCCCCCTACACTAACCATCCCCCTCCATTTGATAGAGAGTACTGTCCAACACCTCACCCCCCCCCCCCCCCAAATCCAAGTATTTGATGTCGAGTGAAGACAGGTACACACACCTTTGTGTGTGAGGCACTCACATTTGACAGAAAGTACTGTCCAACACCTCAATCCCCCCTCCCCTCACCATCCCCCTCCATATGATAGAGAGTACTGTCCAACACCTCCCTCCCCCCCCCCCCCCCCCCCACTCCATGTATTTGATGTCGAGTGAAGACAGGTACACACACCTATGATTGTGTGAAGCTGGTAACATTCGACAGAGAGACATTTGACATTTCCAACACCTCAACCCCCCCCCCCCCCACTCCATGTATTTTATGTCGAGTGAAGATGGGTACACATACATAATAACATGTCAATGTCAATAGCTCATATCAGTCTCATACACACAATGAATTGTTTTAAAGCTTATAGGGCAATGCAGTATAAATATTAAGTAATTGTGAATGAACTTTTTTATCCTGTAAGCATTGTAGAATTAAGTGAAAATCCTATGTATATACACAAGGGTTGGGTCCAGGTACATGTGACAGTACCTAGGTACAGGAACAGGTATTGAAAAATGGTCAGGTATAGGTTCAGGTACAAGTACAGCAGTTCTGTAAAGTGCCTATAGGTACAGGTACAGGTACTTTAGAATATACCTAGGTACAGATACAAGTACCTGGTCCCAACCCTGGTGTATACACTATTATAATACAGAGATGTTGTAACTCCCATCTATTAATAATATATATATAAAAAAATAGATCATATTGAACAAAAGTGAAAACTACTGAACTTTCAACAGTGTACCAAAAAGCCAACCAATGATCTTGGTAATAATACACATCTTATTTTCACAACCTGCTCACATGCTTCAATTTTAACATTAGGAAATGCATGGTTTGGTCACAGAACATTATTTGCAACAATTTTTTACTCATAAATACAAACCCATCATAGACTATATTGCCTTTTCCCCTTTTATCTCCATTTGATATTATTTTAGATTTTTACCTTCAAGTTAAACTTAAGCAGAGCACAGTGACCCATGGGTCCCTTGATTTTAATTACTTACCAGTGTAATATATGTGTGGTATCATATATAGGCAGATTCAGAATTTTACTGGAAACAGAAGTGGTACAGTCAAGAATAAATGTGCTCACCTCGAAAAGGAGAGAGGAACCAGGAGACACTCCCTCTTTGTTCGAGTTGCATGTTTTAATGATCAAATATTAATCTTTTCAGGCGCCCATCCAGGAAAGGATACAAAAGAATAATGACTGCCCTGTTACATCAGTATCCTCATATAGGAAAATATGTAAGTACTTTCTGTTAAGACCAACGGGTTGCAGCCTGTACAATACTTTAGAATTATTTTAAATTCAATTTTAAAACATATCTAAAAAAAAAATATGACAGTCTGATACCTGAAATAAGTGATGTTGGTGAAAATAATAACTGTAAGCAATCACAAATATATTTCTGATGGTACACTAGAATGGTTTTTGTTTCCACTTGTTAATTGTTATTTATTTAGAATTATTACCTGCAGGGTAAATAAATGTTAGCAAAAGCTAGATTTAGAAGAGGCGGTTCAAGTATTATTATTAATATGAGTGATATCTGTGTAGTATTTATATTCCTGGAAAGAACACCTTCCCAGCACGATGAAAGCAATAAGAATACCAATTACTGACACTCCAGATGCTGCCGACACGAAAGCAAAGTATGGGAGATGAGGAAAGAGTGGGCGAAAGAGGAACTTGACCAGTAAAGATGAGGAAACACCACAAAAAAGGACAAAACCGACAATTCAGGTCAGGTTTTAGCTCAGCTGACTGAAAGTGTACTTAGGGATAAGAATGGCGCATTGTCCGTCGTCAGTCCGGCCACAAATTGTAACCGCTAATCCTGGAAACTTGTTACTTAAAATCCAATTAGGTTTATACAAAATATTCTTGGAAACCTAAAAATACGTCACTGCAACCTATATCCTTCAAGCAACCACCCCCCCCCCCCCCCCCACACACACACAATAATAGAAAATTTGATAGAAAACCTCCAGTATATTGATAATTTATGCATGGATTGCCTTGAATCTTGCCTTGAATGTTAACAACAACTAGATTTGTCAGCTCCCCAAAACTGGTGGCACAACCTGTATTTTTCATAATGTTTACAATTTTTTTTAGCTCAGCTGACTAAAAGTCATCTGAACTATAACAAACACTCTTTGTCCGTCCGTTAACAAGGCACAAATCGTAACTGATGGACCTACAATCTTATATTTGACATCCAGGGAGGTCCATGAAAAATCTCCATAGAAACCTGAAATTTGATTACCCATATCCTTTGAGAAATGGGTCTCTTACATACCCCCCAAATTAATGAAAAATTTGATACAAAAACTCCAGTTTCTGAATAACTAATGCATTGGTCTCCATGATTCTTTGCATGCTTATTGGTCATGGAATGTTTCTTCAGTTCCTAAGATTGATGGTGCCACCTGAATTTTTTTTATGCATTTCTTTCTTTATTTCAGAATGCAAAATTATGTTGATACTATCAGATTCGTAAGTATGGTTTCAAATGTGTCCTTGTGTATTTATTAGGGCCCCGCTTGAAAAAGGAGATGCCCTATATTAATCACCCTGTCCGTCCATCTGTTCATCTTCCTGTATGTCTGTCAAATTTGTTTCCTGGTGACACCTCCAGTTTGGATATGGATTTCAAATTTGACCTATAGTTCACCCACCTTTAACGCATGAGGTTAAGGTTACATGACCCACACTTTTAAAAAGATTGTGGATGTATTTTAAGCCAAACTTTCCATTTCAAAATTGCCAATAGGGGAAGTTTTCTCTTGATTTTCGGGTCTCTAGGTAAAAGTTCAAGGTCACAGAACTCATCTATTCATATATTAGTTTATGAATGATAACTCAAGTATGGGTAGACAGGTTGGCTTCAAACTGATCACAGTTATCTATATATATATATATATATATATATATATATATATATATATATATATATATCTGGGACCCATATTTTAAAAAGCTCATAATCATGTTTTTATATACAAATTGAGCTGAGCATCGAGACCCATGGGTCCCCAGTTTTGTGAACAAACTCAGATTTGATGTCTTCAGTGAATAAGGTAGACACCAAGGGTGACTAAGATGTTAAATATAAATCTGAGTGACAGTCGTCCGTTATCTGTTTTTGTCGCTGAAGGCTGCTATGAATAAGGATGTATATTTATATATAGTGAGTAACTTACGCAATGGAGCATTCAAAAAGGTAAACAAAGCAGCTTGTGACCTGTTGTGACAAATAAGGTGGTGGACATGCTAAAGCTGCAATGTATACAGTTTAAGTGATGCAGGACACATGTCCAGCTATGGAATCGAGGCCAAAAGTGTCATTTATTACACAGTGCAAATGCAATTTATACCTTATTTGCTTGTTTTAACATGCTTGTCAAATTTAGTTTATGCTCATTTGATTTTTTACAGCATTTTATACCAGCTAATGAATTAATGTTTATTATTATATTTTGATCCATGTCCAGTATTTATACTTTAAAGGGTTTGATAGGTTCTCTGGGTATTTTACATGCATATTCCAATCACTTAGTAGAAATATGTGGTTTTGAGTCTCCCACAACTTTCATGTTGTCCATGAAAGTGCACAGTCAACACAATCACTTGGAAATTATGCCACTATCCTCAGAGTCAGTTTCAGCTGAGCTCTGGGACCCCTATGTCCCTTGTTCGTTCTATTCAATCTAAAGCTCTATTAATAATTTTAAGTAACTGACAATAAACATTATAAAGCAGCATACAATTACAGCTATAAGAGCATATATTTCACTTATTGGCTATTTTGATAATTCTCTTGAGTATTTCTATGGTATTTCCAAAACAGGATGTCACATCACCTTTCTCCACCATCAAGGAAGATGGCAAGGGCCAGTTCCAGCTGAAAGTGGATGGGCAACTTGTTATTGAAGGGACAGAAAAGTAGTTCTCACAGGTCATGGCAGCATGGTTCACAACCTTTGGGTATTTGCCATCAGTTACGCTCAGAGGTTGCAAAAGACATGTTTGTTTATAGAAAAGTATGTCATTGGCAAAGATGATGCAAAAGTGCCAACTACAGTCGACACCTGGGCATCAAAACTTAACATTTCATATTGTGATTTAAGACCATTTTGTTTGCAAAGACTTTGGGAACCAAATATTAATTCACAATGCCAGTTCTTGTTAAATTTTAGCTTGTTGTGAGTGTACCAATGAGATATTTTATTTGAAAATGGAATTGTAATTTATGTTAAATTACTTCAAAGTTTACAATTAAGATTTTCAACTGCATTAAGTAACCATATTTTATATTACATATTTAGCTCAGCTGACTACAAGTAATCTGAGCTACAGTAATGGTCCGTTGTCTGTCAGCCTGTCCTTTTAGACTGGCATGTTTTAAAACCATCAGACCAACGAATCAAAAATTCAGCATAATGTTAGATATTCCCAAGACCCCCTACCAAACCGAACACTGGGTCATTGCAGGTTAGTTCCTTCGAGAAATTAAGGTAAAACCTGAATTTTCAATTAAAAACCTATTATTAAACACTTTCAGGACTGCCTAATATCACTTTCCTTTCCTTGATATTTAGGAAATATATATTATTTACTATAATTATTTCTATCTATAGTTCCTATGTACATGCCAGAAATTAGGTAAATATTACGTAATTTGTAAAACTTATGGGCCAAAACATAATGCACTTTGAAAAAAAAATTAGGGAAAGAAACCTGAATCCCTTCACATGATAATTTTTGAAGCTAAAGCCTTTTTTTCTGTTATATGGCTTTTTTTTAAATAAAAAATTAATTGTATACCTAAAATTAGACCTGATTTTTTTATTTTATGTTATTGGCATAAATATAAAATTAGTACCTTAAATTTTGGCCAACTTTGACCATTGTATTTTTTAACATTTGATTTAATTTTCACAGTAGGTTTACATAAGAATTTAACCTGTTATGTTCTGAAATTTTAAAGTAAAGTTTAAAAAAAATATACTAGTTATTGAAGTTTTCTACAGAGGCTCTTTTGTAACGATCTGCATTGTCAAGATCCACTCTTGTTGGATAAGCCCTGCCTGGGTAACCTTTTATATATTATTTACTAGTCGATCACCCCTGCTGTCACAAGTGTACATTTATTCTTACGGCACCTCTCCCTCCCCCTCTCCTAGTGTATTGCAATAACTTTATTTCTTTAATTGTGAAGCTGTTTACACTCCAGTGTACAAAACTTTTCTTGAAATAATTATTCAAAGAGTAATCCAGTTGATGTCATGTTGTGGTAATGTGGCATCTCCTTTTAAATAATTTAAGCGAATTACAAATAATTAAACCCATCAGTAGGCATTATTTGGATAATATGTGAGCCAAATCATGGATAAGTCAAGGTGCAACTTAAAATTGTGAATTCTAAATCAAGTGTTATTTTTAAATTGTTAATGTTTTTCAAATTTAGAGATATATATTATAAAAAATAAATAAATAAATGCATCTGTGTACATACTGTGATGTTACTTGACCAAATAAGCTATAACTTTTGTCAGTTTGTGAATTGTGAATCAACTTAGATATACATGTTATACGGTGAATGTATAGTAAAATTTATCAACTTGAAAAAAAAAATTGATGTTATCAAAAAGATGAAGATCTAGTGCAAACATTTGTTCATTATTTTCCTGCTTCAATAGAATGGGAATTAAAGTGTTTTCCATTTTTTTACCTGTTTTTAAATATTTAATAATTAAATAACCTTTTTTTCTGTAAGCACAGTTGAATTAAATTTCATATCCTGTACGAAGTATATTCAATGTAAATTGTTACTCCCCCCCCCCCCCCCCCTGTCATCACTTTGTCCCTGCACCTGAGCACTTTGGATAATAGTTTTATTTGCAAGTGCATAAAATTTATAAAATAATGAAAATGTATACAGAGGTGTTACACCAACCATCAAGTCCTTCCACTTATGGAGTGTAAATGTACTGGCAACTGTAAACATTGGATAAAATAGAGAAAAAATTGGTTTTATAAAAAAATAGAATGTAATTGAACAAATGTGTAAACTGCTAAACTGTCAACAGCTTATCAAAAAGCCAATCATAATCATGGTAATAATATAGATCTTTATTCACAAACTGCATACATTTTTAAAATTAGGAAACACATGGTAAGATCACAAAATATTATTTGTGACAGTTTCTTCGACAAATCATGGCCTATATTACCACTTCTTCTCAGATTTGATCTCCGATTGATATTATTTAGATTTTAACGTTCAAGGTCAACTTCAGCTGAGCACAGTGACCAATGGGTCAAAGTTTAAAGTCGTTCTAAAAAAAACTATGTTTCCAAAGATAGAGTTACCAGGTTTCATAAAATTATTTCACATGAATAACATAATGAATTATAAGTTTTTTACATTTTAGCATTGTCTTCACATTATTAAAAGTTGTTTCTGTTATACTCATGTAAAGTTTTAATATCAAATAAATAGATATGGATTTCTGCAACATTGTTTCCTTGTTTTATTTTACAGATTATGCACAGTTACCCTAGAAGACAATTTGCACTGTTGTTTTAGATTTGTTTGTTCTATAAACAAAATCTTTCAAAAGGGTTTTTTCATGGCCCTATAAAGGTTAATTGGTTTGATGTATTTTAAATAAAACCTTTAAAGGGTTTTAAAAAGACCTATTAAAGGTTCTTCGGAAATGGGTTTTCTAAAAAAAAAAATTAAGGGTTTCTGTATTTGGACATGATAAAAACCTTTTTATTACCCTTTAGAAAACCTTTTCTTTTTACAGTGTAGCTACAAAGGCAGCAAGGATGAATGCTTTGTAATAACCTATGCCTTACATGGGGTCCTGGCAGGGATGTTAGCTTTGTACTTTGAATTGACCCAAGTCTGGTGTCCATTTCAAGTACAAATATCAAATTTGTACCTGGAGTACCTTATACCAGGTACAGGTACATTAGTTCCAGGTATAGGTACAAGGTACCTCCTACTCATGACAGCGAGGTACAGGTACAGGTACTCTGAATTGTGTATCTAGGTAATGGTACAGGAATAAGTACCTGACTCCAACCCTGAAAGAAACATTCAGTTATATATTGTGTGTAACAAACAACCATAATATATAATACTCCGTCATGATGCGTTTAATACATTATGCAAGTGTGAATATTTTTCTTGATTGCAGTTAATTGTATTAAACAAAAATGATACTTGGTAGTTTCTTTTTTTCAGTAAATTGTTTTCATATTGATATTCATGCATACATTTGTAATGTATTCGCATTCGAATACATTTCTGTTTTGGAGTATTTGTATTCGTATTCGTGTCATGTACGCCTGCTGTATTCGTATTCGAATACATTTCTCCTGTATTCGACCCATGTGTGGGTGATACCCATTAGAATAACCTCACCAGCAGAAAATTGGAACAGGAATTGACTTTTTTCCATCGCGATGAATGCAAGTGCGATGAAAAGTGTACATGGGAATGTTACAACTTGTGTGAACTGTCTCGGCTTTTCTGGGCGATGAAAAGCGCGCATCTTTATTTGGAAAATCCCCTGCAAAACCTGAAAATATAACAGCATTATCAGAGAGACCTTTGAAGCAGATGCCTTTGTCTCCTCATTTTAGCAATTTCTTTTACCACTCATTCGTGATTAAGTTTCAGTTTTCAGGATTCTCTTATATTCCCCAGTAATTGAATATTAGTTTATCCACAGTGTATTACTTTCAAATCTCTGGATATCAAGGGTTCAAAATACTGTCGTGTTTCGGATTGATTGTCACTTAAGTTAAACATGAAAATAAAACTTAGTCAAGTACCATGCACAGGAGTATTAAGTATTCCAGAATGGCCATTCAGTGGTAAATAATTTACAAATGATGTCATATAAAACATTATGAATAATTTGCTCGTTTATAATTGTTTACAGGTATCATTAGAGGAAGATTCCTTGAAGAAATACCGGAGAGAAGGGGATTCACATTCCGAAACAGGCGAGGTGAGATACAAATGATCTCTGGATATCAAGAGTCCAAAAAACTGTTTATTGTGTTATTGTAAAACCTCTAAACAAAACGTAATAAGATATCGCTGCAGTATTATGTATTCGTGCATGGAAATTCAGTGATTAATATTTTTTTTCAAAATGATGTCACACGAAGCATATTATTAATTAGTTCGGGTGAAATTGTTTAACAGGTACACCTGAGGAAGATTCCTCCAGGAAATACTGGACAGAAGGGGATTCACATTCAGACACTGGCGAGGTGAGATACAAATGATATCTGGATATCAAGGGTCCAAAATACTGTTGTGTTTGGATTAATTGTCACTTAAGTTAAATAAGTTAACAAAACGTAGTCAAATATCAAAGGAGTGTTATGTATTCGAGAATGGCCATTCCGAGGTTAATATTTTACAACTCATGTCATATAAAATATAATAATGAGTTCGTCAAATTGTTAAACAGGTATCATCCGAGGAAGATCCCTCGAAGAAATACCGGACAGAAGGGGACTCGCATCCAGACCCTGGTGAGATGAGATACAAAAGATCTCTGGTTATCAAGGTTTAAAATATTGTTTTGTTTCGGATTGATTGTCACTTAAGTTAAACATTTATTCCAGAATGGCCATTTCGAGGTTAATATATTATAAATGATGTCATATAAAACAAATAAAGAGCTCGTGTATATATTTTCTATATGGGTTCAAAATACTGTTGTGTTTCGGATTAAGTGTCACTTTAGTTAAACATGAAAATAAAACGTAGTCAAATACCACAGGAGTATTAGGTAATCCAGAATTGCCATTCTGAGGTTAATATTTTACAACTTAATTCATATAAAACATAAATAATGAGCTCGTGTATAACTTTTTACAGGTATCACCTGAGGAAGAATCCTCGAAGAAATACCGAACAGAAGGGGATTCACATTCAGGCACTGGCGAGGTGAGATTCAAATGATCTCTGGATATCAATGGTTCAAAACACTGTGGTGTTTCGGATTGATTGTCGCTATACATTTAAATAATACGTCAGATAACACAGCAGTACATTGTGTATTATGTATTCCAGAACGGCCATTCAGTGGTAAATATTTTACAAATGATGTCATATAAAACATTATGAATAATTTGCCCGTTTATAATTGTTAACAGGTATAATTTGAGGAAGATTCCTCGAAGAAATACCGGAGAGAAGGGGATTCATATTCAGAAACAGGCGAGGTGAGATACAAATGAACTCTGGATATCAATGGTCCGAAATACTGCTTATTGTGTTATTGTAAAAACTTGCATATTATCTTTGTATTTTCTTCTGAAACCTTCATTTCGAATTAAATTTCGTTAGATGTGATAAAAGTTGAATTATGCATTTCCAGTAAACAGTACATTATTATTTATTAATTTCCGCTAATTTATCCAAATAAGCAAATTATTTCATTATATGGAAAAAATACAAAAGGAACCTTGGGCTTGTAGGAATTTACGTGGAAAAAATTACTTCCGATCCACAGCTGCCGTGTACAGCTATAAAAGCATCACATGCCCGATCCCGTATGGGCTTATTATTTGTTGTCGTGGTGCTCGCAAGGCCTGGTTTTTGACGTTTAAACTTTGTGTCGTTTGAGGATGGACTTTTTATCCCGAACGGCTCCTACGCAGCCCCAGGGGTCGTACTTGCACTTGTACTCGCACTATGTGATTTATTGATTGGAGGCACGCCTACTTCACTTCATTTTGAGCTTAGAATTCTATAATATGGGTGTATCACTTGGACAGACTTTTATGTAAACCAAACATTTTATATTCTTGTACATAATGTATATAATGATTTGTCTATTATAGATATCATTTAAAGAGTCTTTCTTCAGTTGAGTTGGTAGCGTGTGGAACCCGGTTAAAAGTTTAGTTACACGCAACAAAGTAATGGGGGCTCGTCTCTTTGCTTTACTCTTTGGCTCGTTTTTTTTTAAGGAGTATGAATTGGGGTCAGGTCAGTCATCTCTTACATTTTCAGGATTGTTTTGTATTATACTGTGTATGGGTTCACCATAGTTTTTGGAAATACGAAAGACTCGTTGTATAGTGTCATGTATTTAGTGGGAGATTCCACTGTGTAATGTTATATTTATATAACCTTTATATAACGGTCTTTGTCATTTGAATATTGTCTAACAAAAAAGATATTGACAAATGTATGGAGAATCCTACCACTAAGGTCTTAGACCAAATGAAAAAGGTTGATTTCTTAGAGACAAATTAGAGATAGAAGGAAAACAGTCTATGAGCAAAGCAGAACTGAAAAGAAATATTGTGGATTATTTTATGGATAAAGATATTCTTGACCCTTCGGTTCTGAATTTATATCCACTTGAGCCACCTAAAGGAACTGACTTTAAACAATTTGAGTATCAACTGAAATTAAAAGAATTAGAATTAAGAGAAACTAGAGAGATGAAAGAATTGGAATTACGAGAATTAGAATTGAAATTAAAATTAGCAAACTCTGGGGAAGAAAAAGGAAAATCTGTCAGTGTTAGAGTTTTAGTCCCTAACAGGTATATAAAATTGGTCCCAGTATTCAATGAAAAAGAGGTAGATAAATTCTTCGAACATTTTCAAAAAGTTGCCGAAAGTCTTGAGTGGCCAGTTGAGTTATGGTCTGTTTTGATACAGAGTGTACTTACGGGAAAAGCTCAAGAGGTATATTCGGCACTATCTAAAGAGGATTGTTCAAATTATGATATTCTGATATCTGCTGTACTTAAAGCGTATGAATTAGTACCAGAAGCTTACATACAGAAGTTTCGAAATTTGAGAAAACATTGGAGTCAGACACATGTTGAATTTGCTCATGATAAAGAAGTGCTTTTTGAGAAATTATGTAACTTAAAAAAAGTGAATTCAAATTATGAAAAACTTAAGCATTTGTTATTAGTTAGAGAATTTAAGAAATGTGTTGGATATGATATTTAGACCTTTGAACTCCGGATCCCAAAATCGATAGGGATCCTCCATAATTGATGGTTAATACATATTTCAGGTTTGAACTCAATCCGTCAATCCTTACTAGAGTTATCATCCGGAAAAGAATTTGTGGACGGACGGACAGACGGACAGGTCGATTACTATAGGGCACCCGCTTTTCAAGCGGGGCCCTAATGAATGCTTGGGAATTGGTTACAGAATATCGGTCTATTGAATTATCTCTGCACAAAATCATCTGTTCATGGCAATAAAATTAAGCAGCAAAGCAGTTCTTGCCTGAGAAATTAAACTTTGTTTATAAGGAGAGATCTTTTATTTCACAAAAAAAAAAGGAAGGCAGTCACATAATTAATTATTGGAGAATTCTTTGAAGCACACAATAAGATACTAGGCCAAAGCAGAGCAAACAGTTTTAGACAAACCTTTCCTCTTATTCCACCAATACAGTCTTGCGGTTGGTGTATGCTGGTGTTCTGTTAAAAAATGAGCTTATTCTACACCATTACAATTTAGACATTATATATAACCTACAAAATTTAACTGCATTTGGAATTAAAAATCTTTAAAGCGAACCGCATTCACTTTGTGAAGTAAAAAGCAGATAAGATTTTATGTACAGAGGCAGCATCCAAACAATATTATCTAAGTCAAATAAAGTAATATATAGCGGAATATATCACTTCTATCAAAGAGAATACTCTGTCAAAGTATTACATGAATAAAATAATTTTAACAAGGGACCCTTGGGTCATGATACAATCTTAGCAAACAAAAGACGGTTGCAAATATATATATATATACATATATCACCCTGCATATACAAAGACCACAGATTGAAGACCTTTCATGCCAAATATCATCAATGGTTTTGGTATTAGGCTGCCTTCAAGTGTTACAATAGATTTTCAAAGCTTACTGGTATTTGCTTGATATCTTGCAGGGAAGACATCATATTGACCTACTTTAAGGTTTGTAAGTAGATCATATGTACCTCAATGGCATTCTGATTACAAATCTGTCCAATAGTTTTCATTTGTGCCAGTCAATCGGACGGATGGAGCAGGAAAAAGATGGATGAGGGATGCTAGGCCATCATTATGGCTCAGCAAACCCAAGTCAGCATAGCTAATAATCAATGAAAAGTACTGGAACCTACTGCACTGCTGGCAGCTCCCAACATCTTCTTCTATTGTAGTTTACCACTTTGGTCTCTGCAAGGAGAACGCCACAATTGTAGTTGGCATACGATTTGTCAGTGATATCAAATATGTCAATTTCAATGGCAAGATATTCTGATATCCTCTGGAAGTGCAAGCTTGATGCTTACCAAAGGCTTTATATCATACGACAGCTTAATAGCATTGGATGGAGCTGACGGGTCCTCTTCATCCTATCCGTCATGCCTGGCAACCTTCAAGGCAGCTTTGGCAACTTCTGTGAAGTAGCTGGGGCAAGGTAGCATGTCAAATCTGTTCCTTTAGGTGGGATGACCATCTAGTTTAGCTCTAACTTAATTCTAGCAGCTAGTCTCATAACAGCTGAAGTGTAATATTTCCTCGTGATCTTGTTCCCCAAATTTCTTCTCATCTACTGTTTACCAACAGCCACAATTATGTCATCATACCTATTTTGTCAGTTCTCATTATAGGATAAACTTCCTTTGTGAAAGCTTTGCTGGCTTCATCTTTAATCCTGCCTGACAATACTGCACTCTGAATAAGCAGTGACCCTTTAGAAATGTGACATGTTCTTCCAATCATTGCAGGGCATCCAGATTGATGACGATCAATCACTAACAGGCGCAACCAATCAAAGCAATGTGGACCAGGCCAAACAAGCTGAATGTGTTTCTTCTTGCCAGTAATAACATTTTTGTTGTGGATATGGTCTCCTTTATTACGGGGTAATGAAATCAGCCTTTTTGCGCTCCTTTGCTTTGACAGTTTTGGTCTCCTTATCATCAGAGTTTTCAATCTTGATTTTTGTAATTTATACTACTTCTGTCTCACTTTGGTGTTTCTATGACAGAATGATTTTTTAAAAGTTTGGGCTTGGTTTATCACAGTAAGGATATGCATTTGATTGACTTTTACAGAGCTTTTATTTGTTTTGCTTGTTTGTTGAAGATTTGGTTGGGTTTTTGTGACATCGTTTTTTGAGTTGAGCTACATGGCGATCCAGTTGATGCAAGCTCTGTTGGATTTTGTGTTTGTTGGATGAGTATTGCATATTTGAGCGACATTATTGCTGTGTCGAGTAACTGGATAGTTGCGGCAAGGTCCTTGTATTCCATTTTAGCTGGTTATCTGCAATAGAATATAGTGGTGAATTAATTATATAGTTTGGCATTGTGAATTGAGCTGGGTTGATATGTAGGTTTAAGCTTGAATAAGCTGGATGAGCTTAAAGGCTGCTTCATAGGTGCTTGGCATCCTTGTGTCAGTTTTGCTGCGCTGTGAGAGGCACTGTGATAATGCTTCCTTTGACATACCATAATTTGCACTGAAAATGCAGAAATAAGATGCCACTGTCTTGAATACCGGATCTTTGACTGATTCCAGCAAATGTTCTGATGTCGATTGTTGACTTTCAAAGCAATTATCCTTACTAGTTGAACTGTTAGAAGGACGAGGATGATTTACTGGAACCGCTAACCTCTCATGGAATAGTTTACATCTTCTTTTTTTATGGGGTTTTTTTTTATTGTGTGGGAACTGACAATCCGCCCACAACATTGATGTGACTGATAACATCTTTGTTTATCTGGAAGAAAAATTTAAGGTTTTATGTGATGATATGACACCTCCAGAAGAACCACTCTCAAGTATATGTAATATATATATATATATTTATATGTATATCAGGGTTGGGTCCTATTGCAGGGGGCCTATTACTAATAAAGTTACTTCTTAATCCATCTATTACTATTTCTATTTCTTGGTTTCAATTACTATTATTATCACTATTACTTCACTTTCAAATAGTGATATTAGCATATGCTGACCTTGCCTTCTACGTTGCCCCACCCAATTCCCTGTAGGTGAAAGTTTAACGTGTTTGTATATTAAAATTGCAATTCTTGTAATTGTTGTCCTTAATTAAAATGAAAATAGATTTTAATCCTTTAGTATAAATAAGGATTCTGTCGCAATCAATTCGTTCAATTTGGCTAAGTTAAGCAGCATTATTAAAGCTAGTTTATAACCAGTATAACATAAACCTAGTTCCTGTAGATTCATATTCACCATAGTTAAATACACTACCTTCCTCATTTAATTATCCATTTCATACAATGTTCAACAGAAAAATAAATAACTTTATGTTAATCATTTTAATCTCATCTGACCAACTTACAGGTGTCCAGCTCTGGATTTTTTAAAGAAAAAAATGTTTCTTTATGTGTGTCTTTGGTGGGGATGCTATTCTTTGAGATATATGATTCCATTAAAATTTTTATACATATAATTTTTGAATTCATTCAAATTCTTATTTAAAATCTACAGTATTGCTATAATACAGCTAAACAAAACAGGACACCTAGTTACTGTTATATGTCATTTTTTTCCAGGCAGGGATACACAAACAAATAGTAAAGCATCAGTTAGAATCGGGAAAGAAGGGCTAGGTTCTACTGTTTGAAAAACGCTACTCGTGAGGTATGACTCTATTTATCCCAGTGTTATGTTACCACCTTACACTGAGAAACTTTTCTTGCAATTTGAATGCTCTGATGCACAAATATTGAACAGACCAATGAAAAATGGGGAAAATATAATCTTATTACAAAAATGTTGTGTCTGACTTCAATAATTGTCAAGAGAAGTCTGAGAATTTTACAGATTTACTACATTTTTACGTATATCACAGATAATGATAATATTTTTTTTTTATATAGACGGCTTGTACATTTCAGTGTCACAGCTGGTCTTGTTTACCTGTCGATGCTTCACTGACGTGTTTGCCAGATAAATTTCATTAACGTATACTCAGGGGTACCTGTTCCTTCTTTCTGTTCTTATAAACTATAACACCTTGCATATTTTCATTATCACCGATTATACTGGTATTTTGTACGAGTATAATAATGATTTAAAAAAGATAAGAGTTCAAATTTTTTTTTTACTTTTTATTTTTTAAGGTCACATTACTTAAAGTAGGATGCGGCAACAATGCGACAATATTTAGTATAACAAACTGTACTTTAAAATAAAAATAAAAAAGTGACAACATTTGTTTTCATAAGGTACATTGTTAGTGCTGCCACTCTTTATCGTTTTAAAAGTAGATCTTCTTTGGTATTTTTGCGACCTCGGCACTGGATTTTGAGGTCATAACCCTATACCTAATCTGTCTATTAAATACGTCAATCACTGTTTAAATATATCGGTAAGTTTTGCCTCCCGTGGTTATGGTATAATCCGAACAAACGTCTAATCGATCAATTTGATGACGAACTTGAGGAGCAGCGGCAAGAACAGATTTCGGTGGGGCCGTTTTGGTGAAGCGAACGGTTGACGTAGCTTGTATATTCCTTGCCGAAATGCCGCATTTTTGGCTTTAAGTCTGTGGTATATGATCCTTGCCCCGCTTCCTTTTAGTCGTGACAAACAAACTCAGTAGGCAATCGGATAATGGGGCTTGTAAGCCTCCTGGAGTCATGATTCAAGTAAAATCGAGGAGTGCATCGCAGTGATCTTGCATCAGGTTGCATTCATATTGTGATAAACGACAAATAATCTCAAATATATACTGAAGTTATAAACACACACAATAATATACATGCGAGCTCGCAACCTAAACTGATTCACCGTCTCCATTGACCCGGGTCATTTCCTGTATCGCCTGCAAGCAGCTTGCGCCCTGTAACCCGTGCGAACCTGGCTTGTGTTCATGCGGTGATAAATTCAACAACATGCCGAGGGGATTACCAATGTGCTGGGTAAAAACGGAATTTTTCTTGCCCATGTTTAATTTTATTAGAAATTACACAAAAAATTTTAACGATTAGTCTGGTTCATGTTGATTGACAGTGTACCTGTAGGCCATGAAGCGTTGTCAGCAATGACGAAAATATTTGCATATTCATAGGGCCTTATAATGCGTTTCTCAGACATAGATGTAATGACACTCTGGAGCCAGTAATCTGGTCGTAATGCCAGTGGGTCGATATGACGCTCCGCTTCCTTTGGACTCGTCCATCTCTTTTCCAATTAAATTTCGTTTACGTTTGGCAGATAAAACTAGCCTGTCCTTAAAGTATAACTGACCATTTGAAACAGTAAAATAATCTCGATTGCGGTGATACCGCATGTAAGCACTGCGTTCAACTCTGATCCTTTCCTTTACTGGAACATGGCTCTCACCATTGACAATCTTTACAATTGTTCTTTATGTATCACAGTCAAGCAAATTATTAATTATAAAAGTGAATGAAATAACAACGTGTTTATAGGATGAACATGTTATTTTGTAAATATCCATGTATAATATTGTGTATATGGTTGAGCTATGTTAATTAATATAATGGAAACAAAAGATTGAAGGTAACTGCATGCAGCACAGCTGGCATGTAAATAAACATGTCTTCCTAGTATAGTTTATTTTCCATACAACTCTTGAAACAAGATTTTATACCAGTTGAAACCCAAACTTAATATGTCCACATCAGGGTTCAGTTTATGATCTTACATTTAATGCAAGTCTCACTAAATATGAAATGGTTTTCATGGATGAATTGTTTAAGAACTTCTACTTGGTAATGTAAAACCACAAGGGACCTGCAATGATAATACTAATACCAAGTTCCGGACAAGGTTTTAATTTAAATGAATATCATCAAAACTCCTCACTCTTTTAGCAAAAGCAATTAAGGATAACAGAGATGAAAAAAGTGTTCCTTGTGCAATCGCTATATAAATATTTAAGAAGAATAGGCCACAACTATGTGCATGCAGATAAATGACAGTGTTCAAAACGAGTATTAAAAGGCAATGAAACAATATGTTGAGGATTTCCCGATTAGTAATATAATAATTAAAGATAATGTGTCATAACCATGCACCTATTCTCCGGCGGATAGCTGCATCATGAGTCCTACACTCCACATTGCCTCAACAGATTGTCCTTCTTTATATTCGTCGTAATCACACTTAGGATTCTGTATTTATTTATTTAATTCATTTATTTTACTGTTGCAATATTAGGTATAAGAATATAATAAAGAAAAATAAAATATTGGGAGTAGGACCGTTGGTAAACACATGATTAAATAACAAGGCCTACAGGCCTTATGTGACCTTGTCCAATGGGATAAACATCAAGTATGGTGCTTAAATGCTTGATCGTTAGCTTTCCAGGAAATGAATAAAATGTATATAATATGTACAATGCCTGTAGTGAGCATTTTGAACCTAAGCACTAATTACACAATGACAGGTTATCCGAATGAACAAAAGCTTTCAGTGTTTCAACCTGTGTGATTAACCATTTTGAAACCATATGGGGTCATTGTATATATGAATGTATAGTTGGCAATATTAAATGCGTAATTATCGCTGTTATATCGTGTAATTTGAAATATATATATATATATATATATATATACATATATATATAGTGTAAGTTTTATTTTTGGGCTGCAGAAATGCAAAAGAAAAATAAACTACATTCAATCGGCATAAGCTTTTTGCCGATATAATACATTTGAAATATAATACCTTCAGGCATATTTAACAAAATTGACATGTACATAGACATATCATGAAAATCCAGCTTCATCTTATACATTCAACTTGTGTGTGTATATATATATATATATATATATATATATATATATATATAAATATTTCGCAATACTCCCAAACGTGCATGATAAAGTGTTAAATGCATGGGAAATTTATTTACATATAACTGTTATAATGCGATGTTATTTCATCCTATATATAGTGTGATATGTCTATTCAGCTTGTCTGGCAACGTCGGTTGACACTTTCGAATGCCTTAATAAGGTCTAAGATTCCCCCAAAACGGACCAGTACATCTTTAACAATTCCCACTGGTCTTCTTTGCGTAAAACAAATAACCGTGACTTTTGTTCATTTTTTAGAATAACCATTTAAAACACAAGTTAATAATGACTTTCCTCAATGTGAGCCACGCCAGTTAATTGCATGGCAAGGAGGCATATCAAAACAATGGCAACAAAACTTCAGGAAGTCTGCAACGTGGTTCAAGGACTGGCTGACTTTTGGTTGCACACCAGTCCGCCGCCCGAAGTTTAGTTTATGGAACAAAGTGCCTCTGTCAGTACAGTTCTTACTCCTACACAGCTTGTCAATTAAGTCCTTTTAAAACAGCTAGGAGGCCATAATGAAATTATTAACAAATACAGCCCATATGAGATGGTGATTGTTATCCTGAATATACATCATCTTAACAACTTACAATAAATAATCCTTCATACAAATTAACCATGATATACTATGGATTCTTTTAATCTGGTGCGGTTCATTATCCACTTTCATTTTTATCCCCTCCTTCTTCCAAATTATGTAGGCAATCAGTAACTTTTGTTTTCATGTAAATTTTTACTTTTCAATTCTTCACTAATGTTACTTTAATGTTTATACCTGCAACAGGAGCACTCGCCTGTGGAATTCCTGAGGCCCTGGAGTCACACCTTGCAGCAGTGTTACAGGTAAATGTGTTATGCTCCGGATCCTTCTTGCATCTTTCATCATCCCCCGGTGACCCAAGGATGCAGACAAACGGCTCTCCTTCCATGCTCTTTGAAACAAACTTGTGCAGGTAGTCTAATATATGTTATGTATTTATATGTATGACCTCAGGTGATAAGCCTGATAGTTATGTATTTATGTATGAACAGAGGTATGTTAGGTATTCATGTATAAGATTCATGTATGTCCAGATGAATATAAATGTCCTGGCCACCAAATCTGTCTTCGAACAATTAATCCGTGATACCTCGTGAATATTTAGCATCCTCGGGGTTCCAACCTGCGGTTCCCGCCGTCGCGCAGCTACTAGCAACGATTTCAAGACACGGCGGATAGAGTTTCAGTGCGGGGTACCTTGAGGTGACCAGTATTATAATAAACCAGACATAACGAAATGCTGACATATAGTTCTAAGAGCATAAATGTTTATGAACCAGTACCACACACGTCATCGAATAAAAATAATGAAAGAAAAGATGAATTCAATAAATGGTGCATTAACAGTGGCTTTATACATCCTCGGTTCATGAATATTAATGAAGCATTGCCGCCCCCCTACATCAAATATTAAACGACCAGGAAAGGAGGGATTTATCAAACTATACTGATTCAGAATGGCTTTACCACACCTTGAATCTATAGAACTGAGCCTGAAGAACAGGTTTTAAGTGAAAGTCGAAATTAATAAGGCCTGGTATATAAACGATATTTTGAATGACAAACTCGAGTGAGGAATCATTCAGGTACATATTAATGCCGTATATATGTAGTGATTTGTAAATAATGCAGTTGTGTGAAACCAGTGTAATCTTATGTAAAGCTCTTTAACATTAAGCTTTTCACGGTGAAATACGGGAACTGAATCTTAAATTTGAAACAAATGGTAATACTTGTATCCGCCAATACAAAGTTTTGCGGATACTATGTTTTTGACCGGGTTCCGCCGCCGCGTTCGTTTCCGGAATAGAACTCCGAGACCACTAGGCACATTTTCACGAAACTTTACAACATTATCGGGTCCATGTGAACTGGTGCTAACATATTTTGTTTTCCCCTTTGACCTTTCCTCTCTCTGTCCTATTTCTAACACTTTATTTGTGTTGAAATATCTTTGTTTAGTTCTTTAATTGTCAACTGATTTTAAAACATCTTGCCATTTTGATGCTTTTGTTCAAGAAATAAGGTTGATGGAACTCAACGGAAAAATCAACGTTAAAATCTTCGTGTGCAAAAGCAAGTGATGGCTTAGGGCTGAATTCTAGTGGAGGAATATTCTCCAGTCCAGTAATGGATGCCATGAGTCTGAAAAGCTTTCCTTCGTCTGAAAAAAAGAAAATGCTGAACCATTTCCTTGATGAAAAACTATGACATACAAAGGTGATCTTGATTTAAAGATTAAGAATATAGCTGATGGTTACAGTGATTTCGAGGACAAGAGGCCACAATGACCCTAAATTTTGGTTCGCACAGGGCTCTACATGGATTTAGAAGATTACAGAGTAAGAAGTTTCTACATCAAACTATTTAAGTTTGTATATAAACAGACGAGCGGCCGAACAGTCAAGAAGACATATATCAGGATCGACGTACAACGTACGGACAAAAGGTTGATCACTTAAACTCAGACAGACTCACATAGTCTATGGTCAGTTGAGCTAGACTTCGAACACTGTAAAGGAATTCTTTTGTGATGCTGTGGTTATCATTTATATGTTATAATCTACAATTTTGCTTTTCTTAGCGTCAAATAAGCAGCCTGAGGAAACTTCGAAGAATTATTTAATAATGGAGCATGTAAATAATGGAGTTATATATGCCCATGGCCAGAACATATAACGGTTTTGCAAAAGGGAATATTCACTGATAAAATCAAGAGAAAGACAATTAATTTTTCTATATAATATTGACAAATTGTGTATCAATTTTATCCTGCGCTAAAACACTGAACATTTGTTAAATCTGAGGAAACAAAAAATAATATAGTTATGCTTCAATGCTTTACACATTACAACAACAAAGAAACGACTTGAAAATTACTGACTCGACACAATATACACTGAATGATATAATTTATTTTACTGACAAAGCAAACTCACTAATTATTTGCTAACAGCAATTATGTATTTACCTGTCCGTCTTTGCACTTCGTTCTCACTCAGCATGCTTTCCGGGTTAAGACCGTGATGCTGTTATGTTGTCATTATCTGATGAGTCGTCATCATTATAGTGCAATATTAAGTGGCTGATGTTTCTAGAGATCGGCTCGTTGGCACTATCAGGAGTTGCATTGCAGTCTTCGTCTTCCGGCTCTTCAGGAAGCTGTACGCTAGGTTCCAATGAGCCTGCATTCAACATTTATATATGTCATTCAAAAGACGTCACAAGAGAATTCAAGATTATTATAATGGACATTGCATATTTTTGTAAACACTTTATCACAGGATAATACCAGATTTTACCATCAGGTGTGTATATCATCACATAATATATTCAAATATTTGTTTTTGGTTATATGTTTTGAGAAAAAAAATTTAATGAACATGAAAAGTAGGATTTCTTTCTATTCCTTTTTTAGTTGCAAAATGTTTTACCTGGAAAATGACTGTCTTGCTCAATGGTATTTCGTCAATTGCCAGCATATTCCTTAAATGACATAATCATTAATGGCTAATAATGGCTATTTAAAATCGGTCATAATAATTGTAAGATTATAATTACCAAATCACTTGTCCACCTCCGCACAGAACCTTCCTGAAACGGTCAGCTCCTTGGCCACCAATGATCATTGATATACGTTTTGGTTTATTTCTGCCGCGTGGCCCATATGCTTATAAAATATGTCTTTGTCTTTTGCACTCACATTTCTCTCCTCAAATTTTGTTGACAAGATGTGTCTTACTTTTGTCGCTGTAACCCAAGAGGCTGCATCAAGCCCAGCCCCCACATTGACGTCATGATGATCTTTCCACCAATCTGCATGTTCAGATGATTGACCTGTACTTGGGAACAAAAACGTGTTCCTTTCTGAAATTAGGCGAGGACATTTTATCAAGAAGGGTCCAGGTGTCCCTTCGGAACAAGAAAGGGACAGACCCTTTCATATTGCCACCTGCAAAAGTCACTTTATGCTATGTGGTTAGTGTCGATTCTTCCTGTGAGGTCCACTCTTCATTCTTGGCATCATGCCACTCCTAAACAGTTAATCTGCTAGGTTCACCTCCCCTCCTTGCATTATAAATAGTGATGCGACTCGTCAAGTCTCGTCTGACCTTTTGAAAATCTCCTGCTTCAAGCTCCGAGCGGGCACTGTAATAATCCAGTTTAGTAATTATGTATTGTCTGAATTTCTTCATTGCATTTTCGTTCGGCAAGTGTTTTGGCTTACGCAAGCTCATTTGGAGATTGTACATCCACATTGGACCCACTATGACATTCTTCGCTGGCTTCACTCATCACTGCGAACAGAAAAAAAAGTATATATTGAGCTGAAATGAGACAACTGTGTTTCTCCGGATGAATCCAATATTTGAACATTACATGATAACATATTATTACAGGTCTGGTGATGGAGACCTGTAACAGACAATCATTGTTTGTATTGAATAATCATTTTTATGGTTTGTTGGTATAGACCTGTACCATACAGTCATTGCATTCACAGAAAAATCGAACTCCACCTAGTGAAATATAGGTTTATCAGAAAGAAACACTTCCCTAACGTCAGGTAGGTCAATTTTATGCTGCACAAGAAAAAGGAATATTTATAATATAAAAGTTAACACCGATTTAGCAGATTCATCAGGAGATTTGACCATCCCGTCATTTTCTGATAAAATATTACATTTTCTTTTTTCAGCGTCGTGTTCCAGTCCTGGAAGACATTGTGTATGTCTGTGCCGCTCTCTCAAACTTGAGGCCACCACTCGTTGGAAAATGAAAACTACAAAGATCTTTCCTATTGAAGAAACATGAGAGGTATATAACCATAATTATTATAAAATCTAAAGGTTATTTGAACATTGAACACAGTACCAGTTGCTATTACCACAAACGTCAGACTCAAAGCAACACATCCCCAGTGGAACCACTGGTAACAGGAATCACATCCAACACTGTTATCAGCATTGCAATGGATCATTGTTTTAACACAGTCTGACAAACCCCACAAAGGTATATGGGCGCTGATGTTTTACTTTAGGGTTTCCTCCTAACAGTTCTTCTTTTCTTCACTGGGGTGGATGGCACACAGTGTTCTCTGAAGGCAGTTCACAATCGTCATTACTCGAAGCTGTCGCTGTTGGTGGTTGTGTTCCATACTCCGTATGTCAGGCAGGATGTGAGAGTGGAATACCACATCAGCAGCATGCAGCAGCCGAGCTTGATGTTTCCTGTTGGCCACAATCCGCTCACAGTACTGACTACGCTTGGTGTAAACAAAAAAGTCACACCAGTCACACTTGGCTACCAACATTTGATGCTGAACTTGGCTGTAGTATGCGGGTGATGTGTTCAAGGTAAGCTTGCCATCTACTTCTCTCAGATAGTCTGGTGGTTTTTTACATGGGCATGACTGTGCAATGGACAGAGGGCATTTGATTTCAAAAAGACCCTTGGATGGATTACAACATGAACAGCACACAATGCCATCAGGGCTTGCTCCAGTGAATATTGTATCTCTGATGACAAGCAAACCTGTTTCAGATACTGTTAGGTCTGTATGTCCTTTTCCCTTCATGTAATCTATGAAGGCTGCTCTAGCCACTGGCTCCTTTGTTTTGAATCTTTTATGTGTTTTAAAAAACATTTTAATCTTTATCTTGATTTATGCTTTTGAAAGTAAATGGAGTGTGGATGAAATGAGGAAAACATGTTAACAGTATGAACTAGCAGATTGTATGCACGAAAGAAAAAAAGTGAAAGAAAGTGTATGCAAAAGAGGAACAAGTGACCCGTGAGTCATGACGCTCAGCCGACTGACATGCTGTCCTTGCACAGACAAGTAATTAAGTTAATGTAGGTGGCATCATTGTGCATGCATATTAGCTTAAGTTCATCAAGACCCATAAGCACAACAAATCTGATGACAAACCAACTGGCCTTTCATGAGGAATCTGGCAATTTGTGTGTATTTTGCATTATTTCTAGGGTGCTCAAACATACCTCAAAACTCTGACAATATAGTTCACTGTGACCCCATTTTAGGTTTCTGGGGAGAACTTTTGAGGAACTCTCAGGATGTTAAGTTAGAAGATTCTGGGCCCAAAGGTTATGATTTGTGCCCTACTTTGGTATCAAATTTTCAATTATTCTGAGGGGGGCTTATATTTATAAGCCCCATAGCTCAGAAAATATGGGTAACAGAGGCCTACATACACGTTTCCAAGGATATTTTCATAGACCTCCCTGGATTTTATATTAGAAGATTCCAGGTCCAATGTTTATGATTTGTACCCTGCTTTGGTATCAAATTTTTAATTATGATGGGGATTGGTTATAAGCCCAATAGCACAGAGAATATGGGTAACCTAATTTCAGGTTTCCATGGAGACTTTTCATGTACCTCTCTGGATGTAAAGTGAGAAGATTCCATGTCGAGTTCTTACGATTTGAGCCCTGTTAACAGATGACCACATCTTTATAGGTCTTAAAATAGAGAAAAAAATCGTTTAAAATCGAAAAAATACAGGTGGCGCCACCAGTCTGCAAAAACTGATGTAACACCCTGGGATCAATATCATGCAAAGAATCATGGTGATCAATGCATTAGCTGTTCAGATATTTGAGCTTTTGTATCAATTTTTTTTTATTATTCCGGGGGGGGGGGGGGGATTGACTTCGGAGCCCAATAGTTTGAAGAATTTGGGTAATAGAGACCTAATTCTAGGTTTTTCAAGGAGACATTTTTTTTTGGACCTTAATAGATGTAAATATAGAAGATTCCAGGTCCAGCGTTTACGATGTGTGCCCTGTTAAAAGATGACCACATCTGTTAAGGTCCCAAAAAGAGAAAAATAAATCGTAAAAAAATCGAAAAGGTACAGGTGGCGCAACCGGTCTGCAAAAACTGATAAAATACTCCATGATTAGTATCCATGCAAAGAATCATGGTGATAAATACATTAGTTGTTCAGATACTTGAGCTTTTGTGACAAATTTTTTTCTTAATCAAGTGGGTACTTCGGAGCCCCATAGCTCAAAGAATAGGGGTAACAGAGACCTAATTACAGATTTTCAAGAAGACTTATCATGTACCTCTCTGGGTGTAAAATGAGAAGATTCTATGTCGAGTTGTTTCGATTTGAGCCCTGTGAACAGATGACCACATCTTTTAAGATCTCAAAATAGAGAAACAAATCGTTAAAAATCGAAAAAATACAGGTGGCGCCATCAGTCTGCAAAAACTGATGTAAAACCCCGTGATCAATATCCAAGGGAATCATGGTGATCAATGCATCAGTTGTTCAGATACTCGAGCTTTTGTATCAAATGTTCCATTATTCTGGGGTTACTTTGGAGCCCAATAGCTCCAAGAATATGGGCAACAGAGACCTAATTTCAGGTTTCAAAGGAGATCTTTCATGGACCTCTCTGGATGTCAAGTAAAAAGATTCCGGGTCCAGCGGTTACGATTTGTGCCTGGTTAACGGACGGACAGACGGACGACGGACAAAGAGTGATTGCTAAAGCTCAGATGGCTTACAGTCAGCTGAGGTAAAAATGTATCTATACTGGATGTCCATTCAAAAAGCAATACCACAGCAATGGGTAAAAATCTTGAAAATTACAATGATATTCAAGATTTTAATAGTTATGTCTCAAATCAGCTGAAAATACTATTCAGTGGTAAGATTTGGTGTTGAGTTGACAAAAATGGGATTTAATCACCTATACACCCGTATTTTGCAAAATAAAAAAAAATCAGAACCAGTAGTTATAAAGAAACTACAAATTTTTTAACGAGAAATTAACTTTGAAAGATGTTGCACTGCATGTATACTATACAACCCGTGATATGTATCTGCGTGAATTTCAATTTAAAATATTGCATAATATTCTGCTCATCAATGAATTATTATTTACCTGGAAAATGTCTGAAACCAATAAATGCTCGTATTGCTTCACTGATATCGAATCATCGGTCCATCTTTTTTGTGAATGTCCTGTTGCTGTTATATTTTACAATCAAATTCAGACCTGGGCCGGAAAATTTGGAATCATGTTACCCTCACTCGGTCCAAAGTTTGTATATGTTGGTTGTAATGCTGAGAATGAAAGGAAACCGCTTATTGATATCTTCATAATGATTTATATGTTTGTGTTATTCAAAAGCCGGGAAAAAGAAACCCCGCCTTTGTCCTTTTTCTTAAAGAAATTGTGGAAAGTATGGAGAGATTAGTCGCGGAAAAAATAAAACAGTGAAAGCGCATTTACAAAAATGGAAAACCATTAATCTGCCGATGTAATTAGTTTTCTTTTAAGAAGAAATACCCTTATCTTTATGGACACTTTGTCGTTATTGCATGCATGTATATGTTTTTGTTTTTTGAGTTCAGGGAGATGTCGATGATGAAAATGATAATAATAATAAAAAAAACTAGTATACAGTATTCTGAGACATCTTTCTGAGACAACTTGTTTCATCAGTGTAAAGTTTACCATCTGTCATGTTAGGGGCAACTTCTGCCAGGTGAAATTGAAGAAAGTGTCAATCTTTCTCTGTTAATTCTGCCCACTTTAGTGGCACTAGGGAGATTATCAGCATTTGTTTTGCCACACAAGTTTGCAACTGCCTCAATAGCTACTGGCACTTTCTCAAAATCTATACCACAATCTAGAAGCTTTAAAATACATAGCTGAGTGTCATCACTTACACCCCCGAGGCAGCGGAAATCTTGCGCTTCTAAAGAAGCAACTGATTTTCACGCTGTCAGCTTTGACCGTTTATGATATATTTAGACAAAAGATGGCGGTTCGTTGTCCGCTAAAATAAACGTGCGTACGATGTGACAAGCAGCCAATCAGATGCCAATAAACAAACACTCGACAGGTATCCTGGCTCCGCCCATTGCTGCGCTTCAAGCGCCGCTTGATGAGTTTCCGGTCGAATATAAATTGCTCCCTCTGCATTCTCGCATCATCGACCGATTCGATTATGGCATTATGACTGTGTTAGCGTAGCCATGTATCTGTTGTCTGCAGAACTGAAACAAGCCAGCGAGGTGTGCACGCAGCCTTTGTTGTTACGTTTCGTTTGAATTACTTCTCACTGGCCGAGCATCCTATGTGACCAAGGCCCTAAGCAAACCACTCTCTGAGCCTGTGGCCTGTTCAGTCGGTTACGCGGGGCGATGAGCTGTCACTCAAAACGAATTAAACATGATTGGCTCCGTTTATTCCTCGCTTGGCTTTGTCTTCCAGCACAAGGTCTCATCTGATTGGACAAAAGTACAGTGCTCCCCTCTGATGTAGCAATTCAGGATACGAGGTCATAACAAACAGCGCCTTACGGTATAGGTAGTGGCCCTATAGGTAAAGCGCTGTGTAAAGAGCGAAGTCATCACTATATGCACCAGAATCATATTTTAGCATCAAATAATTATCTTTGTTATCATGAAAAGATTTTCTAAATACTCAATATTCTCCTGGGAAACTGAGTTTCTTTTTCATATCTTCATTCTCTGTGATCAGTTCATTATGCAGTGTATTTTCATTCATCACTGTCTCTGTCATCTGCATGTAACACTTATTTTTCAGCTTCTACCATGACAATTTCCTTTTCTGCAGAAATGCATTTTTGTTCCAACTGGTTAAACTTGGTCTTAGCTTATGCTATCTCCATGTGTCGATGATTCACTATTGTTGCTGAAAAATAAAATCATGTTTTGATAAGTTTAAGTATATTTTTCTTTTGTTCATAACTTTTAAAAGAAAGTTCATACCTTTTTTTTCCATGTTGCTGAATGTCTTCATCATGCCCACATAATGTGACGTAGGCCTATGCAGTGAATTTTCTACAAGGTCCGAATCGCCTAGAGACTACGTAAATGTACTACGTTCACGGACACTTGTGCCAGCTGTGAATATAGCTGAAATAATAGACAACTTTGCCTAGCTGCCAACAAAATCGTTTCCGGATTTTTTGGCCCAAATGAAGGCCGGCTTCCTACACCCACAAAAACATATTTAAACTGCACAGCAGAACACACTCCAGGTGAAAGCCTTAACTTTCAGATCAAGTCAGATAGTAATTGATATATGTATATAATATTGCAAAAGATAACAGACATTTTTGCATTATATTAACTGTTTTGTATTCCTTTATTTTAAGGCAAGCCTTCCCTGCCTGGCTGATGAACGCCCAGTCTATTCTCCAGCAGAGGGTGGACATCCAATTACTGTAATCACTGACAGGTATATGCTCCTTGACTGGTTCCCCCAGGATAATACCAAGGTACCAGTCAACGCTCCACGGAAAGCAAGCTTGGTCGAAGAGCTGCGTTGACTCATCAACACTCAAACTACTTCATTTTTTAAAAGCAAAAGACATCTATTTCTTAAACATGATGTCACCTGCAAACTACATCTTTACCCTCAGATTGATCACAAATTTCAACAATGGAATTCGGAACCAGAAAACGATGGAAACAGTCAATCAGTCAATGCACTAAGCCTGGATAACTGTGGACAGCTTGTAGATGGGTCAGCAAAACATCTTGCGACTTCAAGAGTGGACAAGGAAAAGACCATCACTGTCAGGCAAAGCGAAAGGAAAAATGACAGTAAGTGGGAAAGAACTTTAAATGTACTATGAAAATTTTCACAGATATAACAAGGTAAGAAGTTATCAATGATTTGTTTTCAGCTGGAAATGAATACATTTACAAAATACTCGAAAAAAAGTGCACCGTCACATGAAACAACACCTTGAAACAGGAAATGCCATGGCATTGCGTGACTATAAAATATTTCGTTATTATGATTAAGCCCCGAGTGTCCATAGCACACATTGGATGTAATATTTTATAACTATGAGCCTTTTATTTAACTTTCATAGTCCACATCGTGGTTAATTAGTAAAAGAAGTTGGGCATAATTCTCTGAATAAAAAATGTCACCCTGTACCATAAATTAATACAAAGGAGCTTACCAGAAAAAGCAACATAAATTTAACTTTTATCTTTAATATGCCAGCCTCAATAAATGCAAGTGATAGTACAAAATAATAGGAAAAAAATAGAAAGGTCCTACGACATAGACAAATAACACTGTCAAACATGAAATGTACAACCGGACCCTAAGGTAATGCTTAAAACAAGACGTCCTCTTGTTTTCAGAAGAAATGGCAAAACAAGAAAAAGTTCGTCCTGGCGCTTACCTTCGTACCGACAGATCTTTTGATAATGTAGTCTTAATTACATTTCCACCTCTAAAATGTCGAAGAGAAATAGCAATTAAATTATTCCGTTTGCCTGGGATGTCTAATAGACCCATGTATGGTCCATCATCGACCTCGTCTACAAATATATATGATTCATATGTTAAGATCTCAAGTTTTACACGCTGATTCTGTGAAGGCTTGGTAATATGATGCAAAACAATCTGTTACATGTATGGTTTAACTGTAGACCTGTGAGTTTTATAAAAGCAGGGTACAATATCAGCAGTATCTTCAAAAACGAACATGAACATATCACAGGACTATACATTTGTTGTAGAACAGTGAAGATACACATATTATATATGATATAAATATATTTAAAAAAAAGTAAAAAAGCAGGGTATTTGTAAACTGCACTTTAAAAATGTAACGGTCTGAATTATTTGGTGTTTGAAATGGCTCTTCAGTTAAGGATCCCCTCGAAATTGAAAAAAAGAAATGTTGCATTTTTTTACCAAAAGATTTCCATTGGGAATGTAAAAGCGGGGAATGTAAAAGCGGTATACGGAAGTGGTCTTTGTTGGGAAAACTCTGACCTTACCAAGGCGTCGAAACGGTCAACCTTGACCTATTTAAGTATTTTTACACATATTTAAATTCAGAATATTTTGCGTAAAACGTTGCAGATAAATGCAGGATTTTAATGTCAATTTCATTAAATATGCTTAAACATTGATCCAAATGTAGTAAGAAAGAAAGCAAAAGGTGAAGCTTTTATTGCTGATTCAAAGTATATATATTTTTCTTGTGCATCCATAATATTAACATTTATAATTTGAAATCAATTATACTCGTAAAATATAAATATAATCATGGATAATTGAAATATGCATGCTGTAACAGTTGATGAAAACCGAAACAGGTACCCCTTGGTAAACAGGACCAGCTGTGACACTGAAATGTACAAATTGACTGCAGATATTGTTGTACATTTCAGTGCCCTGGATATTTAAAGTACAGCCGCACTGAAGGGTGGTATCGTTTAAATGAAAAAAAAAATCATCTTTATTTACCCAGATAACCCCTGCAGTAATGGGTAGAGTATACCTTGCCACATTGAGTGTATTAAACATGAGAATATTTGAATCAAATTCTAAGAGGTGTACTATATAATCCTATTGCTGCCAAACTACCATTTCCAATCTGACAACCTGTAGGACAACAACACAAGTGGTCTAAGGATGTAATTTTTTTTTTCGATTTTATACATTACATTTTGCTTATGTTTATTCATTTGTAATTTATACATATTTGAAATTTTGTAGTAGTGGACCTACTTCTGTAATCAATGTTGGTAATAAATTTATCTACACATCAAAATTTAGATTGGTGTATATTTGGGCCGAACGTAGACTCAGAGGTCTGTACCAGCACGCTCCAAACTGCAACAGGTCTCGCATTCTCCACACAGGGTTATATCTAGGTAATAACTGTTTCAGAGATGCATAATTTACCCTCTGCCATGAGTTTACTGTTCAAGTGCACACTGTATATAATATATAATTCAGGGTTCCCAGCCCTTAACAAAGTAAATAAAAAATACTTATAAAAGTTTTTTTTTTTTTCGAAAAGGGCATGAAAATGTTATCACATTTCATTTGCAACCTGTCTAAAATTTTGTTATCCGTGCTCTCTCTCTGTTGGTAATTAACAAATGATTTAATGAATCACGGCAACCACAGGTCGTCCTTAAGCAGTCCTAATCGTTTAGGTCATAGCAGGGGGAAACAGGTCAAGAATTTTTGTTTTAACTGATGATCAGAACCCTTTGCAAAAGCTAATTCTCATAAATATTTCACCAGTTCTAAACTTCACCACAATGCTTGGGTTCTCTAGATAAAACACGATTATCCGTGACTGGTAAGATCCAAATTATCTATGCATACAGGAATGGCCCTGGATGGAAGAGAATAGACCATCAGGCTTTAGAGACTGCCACATTAAAGGTAATTTCATTTTACTATTTTTAGCAGCTACCTTTACCAAATTATACTTTTACCTCGTCCAATGTATACAAGCTACGCAAACCAAAATTTCAACTTTGATCTTGACGTCTTTATTTAATTTAGGGGAACAATGGGTAATATGAGCCACTGGGTAAAGGTGGTTTTCCATAAGTGCGTAGTGCGTATCCGTAGTCCGCATGCGTAGTCCGTATGCGTAGTCCGTATCCGCTAAGTTCGTTTTCCATAAATACGTAGTCCATATGCGTAGTGCGCAAACCTCATTTTTGGAAACAATATTCCACCATGTCTACCTGGTCACAGTTAAAACTGGCAAAAGCAGACAACGATGATGACATGCTTTTGCTTCTTGTTTATGTATACATGAAGCAAAAACAAAAGGAACAGAAAAGGTAACACAGGTGGTGGGTGCACAGCATTCTTCAGAAAAGACGGGAACGGGGGGCATTCCACCATTTGGTACAAGAGCTGTTACGTGTCATACTGAGTATACCTGTGTATTTAAGTTCCAGTATTCATCGTGAGGGATATTGCATCGAATACCGGTATCAGGAATATTTAGGATACTAATTGCATCCAATATCATCTTAGTGAATTGTCATTTGAATGTTTTGATGTTTCACACATTGTTAATCACAGTTCTCCCCTCTTAAATCAAATCAAATGTGTATGTTGAGTCCGAATTATTATACATTGTCAACAAAATATATTTTTTTTTTCAAAAAGTAAAATTCAAGATTAAGAAAACAGATGCATAATTAAATCAGGCCGGGACAAGACGCAGCCTATATAGTGTTTGTTCGTTAATTAGATTACTTAGCTCTGCATGGGTCTCCCGTACGATTCCTGCTCTAATTGCAAGCTCTGTTTACGCTCTGAAAAAACATTTCAAAGTTATATCATAGGCCCGTGTAGCTAAAAAGCTGATCAACTGAAGCCCAGAATGCTGAATAATAATAACATATTCTATCTATCGCACTTTTTCTCATTTAAGAAACTTTGCGACTGACAGAACATGATTGTACCTGTCCTTCAAATAAACAAATAGACGTCCTTTTTAAGTCGATTAATAGCATTTATATATATGTATATATATATATATATATATATATATATATATATATATATATATATATGAGAGAGAGACAGGAAGTGGGAATATAAAATTTAAAAAATATTCAGAATTTAATTTAAGAAATCACAATTTATTATAAGTTATATTTTCTATAAATTTGATGTGTTTCAGGGTTTTGTTTCGGAGACAGAAAGTGGACCAAACGGAGAGGATGCATGTAAACGCAAACTGGGTGCTAAAACCACCACTGCAAATAAATCGAAGCGGTTATCAAGTGTGGTGCTGGCTGTTCTTCCACAAACTGTGTCAATTGTGCTTCAACATCTGATTCCACCCCCGTTGGAGGAGAGAGCGGCGGTGAATACCTTGATGCACTCCACAACTTGATGATCAATGATACTGTAGTTAAGGCTGACGAAACCGAAGAAGACTTTCATTTCATAATGGAAGACCAGTCTGGCTATGAAGATGAGCTGGAATTCCAAGACTACATGACCTGCTTGATCCTAACATTGATTGAGACATATTCTTTCAGGGGAATTACCACAAATTACCACAGAAATAATATGTCATGTACATGTATATAACAACAAAACAACTCATTATGTCAAGCTCAAGGTACAATCGGCCAAATCAGAATTCTACCATAAACTGATCTGATTTAAAACTTAAACTAATTTCATTTTGTAAATATTTTTATTTGCTAGGTATTAAGGAACAAAGTAAAACAGGGTGAATATGATAGGGTAGAACACATGATTAAATTGTATTACAATATGGTTTATTTGCTGCATACCTTGATTTAAGGAAATATGTTAAAAGAAATGGTCTACTTGTACCTTTAAATGCAAGGCATAATCTTGTGTAATTTAAGAAATTTACTATAAGCTAAGATACTAAAAGGCATGTTTTAACTTATTTTTTGCCAAATGAGTATCATAAGTATATTTTACGTTACTTGTGAAAGAATGGGTCTTAGCCATTCAAATACACATGTAATTAAAGAAAGAGAGAAAACATAAAACTACAAAAAATAAATCCATCATCAGTGTATTCGTTAGAGATAAACAATGTGATCCTTACAATAAGTATCATATGGTTAAAACTGAGTAAGATAAGAATTTCTGTTTTGTTATATGATAAAAAATGTGTGGACATAAACACGGCATTATTGAGGCCTGTAACTTTTTCCTTGACCTAACATGTTGTAGCATCAGTTGCAGTGTTCATTACACCATCAGTGTTCCTATGGATACTCCTTTGGATGAGTGCTGCCTAAATTTATCTGCTTCTTCTGAAGGAAATTAACTTTGAATTCAAACTCTTTGCAAAGTTAATAAATGAGCAAAACTGATGTTGGAGTTAAGTCTTAAGTGGGTCAACTTGGAACGACAGAAGTACATTTCAGTGATGTGAATGCGAGTGGATTTTTTTTATTATTATTATTATTATTTTGAAGCACCAGTATTAATGAAAAGTATACACTTACCTCGTTCCTACCAATGGAAAGCGTATTAATGGTTAACGATCTTCGAAGCTGTATAGCAAGAACTTCATGTGGTTTGTCTTATTGGGATAACTGTGAAGTCATATATATATTGTCTAAAAATATAAATATATGACTTTATAAATCCATATAGTTATTATGTATCATAATTTACATTAAATATTAATCTCATATTTTACAAAACTTCTTAATGTATTATTACACGTTATATATGATATTATTATTCCGCTAACGTTCGAAGTTGTAATCCAAACTTTTATTTTTTTCAGCTCAGGTCTATAGTCCATTTATATCTTTATCTAGTGAATGAGGATTAAAGTAATCATTTTTTAAATTAAATTATTTTTATGTAGAATCTTTATTTCTAAACTCCATTGGTTCTGAACAGGTTGACAATAGGATTAAAAAAAAACAAGGTGTAAAACTCTACCAAAACAGCCGGGGTTATCTTGGTACATGCACATGAATATAGGTACTTTTCAGGTAACCGATATCACCTTCAGTGCAGGCGTACTTTTAACATCCAAGGCACTCAGCTGAAATTAACAACAGCATCGGGAGTCAATTTGTACATTTCAGTGTCACAGCTGGCCCAGTTTACCTCACGGTGCTTTTCTTAACATACACTAAGATCTACCTGTTTCGGCTTTCCTTTCTCATAAATTATCACGCACTAAATATCAACATTATCACTGATTATATATGTCTTTGTGCGAGTAATAATATTGATTTCTAAATTGTAAAAGATTTTAACATCAGGTACATCATACATACATTATAAAGCGTTCGTGTTTGGGCATTTTCATATCATGTATAATTTGTGTGCACACGACAAAACGGTTGTGTGCATCATTTTCATGGCATGATTTGGTCTTAATTCTAGTGCGTGGTTTGAGATTGTACCCAAGTTCTCCACAAGAGTATCTTATAATAAAGGTTACTTTTCCCTTTATCTGAGGCGTCTATCGTTTTCTGACATTCAGGGTGACATTGACATCTACCTTTGGGAATGTATGAGCTACATCGATTACTAAGGTTAGTCAGTATAAGTGCCATATTTTATTTTTTTCCAAATGAACACCGACTGAATCATTTAATACTGACGAAAAACTAGGTAAGTATCAAGTAGACCAACCTGTTCAGCTCCCGTATCAGCCTGTGAGTTATATATGCCTGTGGACAGAAATGAACAGTTATGAAGGTATGCTAGTTTGTCAAAACCATTTTTAATGGGTGGGGGCTGGGGTTATTTTTTTATTTGGTGAAAATTTAATAAGAAAGTTTGATTATGTGATCAAATGCTATTTATATGTTGTAGGATATGTGAGGGTTGCGCCGCCTGATTTTTACATACCATCAAATGAAGCAACCTGGCGGTTAACATGACTCAAAACATTTCCGTTAGACCTAGCAAATGCACATCCGAAGATGTCCCGTGCAAATCTCCTTGGAAACCTGAAACTAATAAATGGTGAGCTATACAAGAGAAGTACAAAGGAAATGATGGTATAAAAAACGGCAGTGTTGAAAAATTGCTGTAACTGGTCAGATCCAAGCAATCATGAAGCAGGCTGAATGAACCGCATAATTATCCAGAAACTAATTCGATATACTATGTACTTATATGTCATAGGAAAGTTGCCTTGTTTGCTGATAACTTTACAGAAACTTTTTACTGAGATCAAGCAGTGATTGCGAAATGCTACTAAACCAGAAAACCACTATGCACATGTACATACTTAGTTAAGCTTGCATTAAAACATGCAGGCAGCTACCTCCTACAACAAAATTAAAAATAAGTTTGCATAGACGGTGTGCCTACTTTCGAAATGATCAGTTTTGGCCAGTATAAGGGATGCTAAATAAACCTACAGTAAAAAGCCCTTACATCGTTGGCCTATATCATGGATTACACAAATCTGGTGTCGAAGACTTTCTTACAGATTTTGTTGCTGAACTGAACCATAAACAAGCAAATGAAATGAGATACAAAGGTAAACAGAACAAAATTTCGATATCTGCTTTCATTTGTGGTTCACCTGTCGCGGCGTGATCCAATGTAAACAAACCCGAATTTCGCCGATAAACGTGTAAATTGGCTGCACCGGTGTTTAAAGAGCCGGGGAATCCCGTTTACAAGCGCCAAGAAGAATGGTCTGGTGGGCTTGGCGTGTTCAGCCTGGGACATTTGGCTCCTGATAGGCCTACCAGACACACCAGATGAGCAGATCGCGTCGCTTGAAGTAAGACGTCGAGTGACACTTGAAAATGGCAAAGTATGACTGCTGCCTAAGATATGTGATATACATGCCTTGGACGAAAAATTAAGAGACTTGCCTCCCTTTCAAATAGGCAACTCTGAGATTCTTAGTTCCATTATGTCCACCAGGGCGGCAGCACATGCGGGCCGGTTGCTCGTCACGTTCGGTTTAGGTGGCGTCCTGTCGTCAAGGTGGTGGTATCCTGACAAGCCGCTAGAGTTACTTCTTGTCATCTGTTTTTTTTTTTTTTTTTTGGCTTGTGTCATCATGCCTAGGACCCGGTGCTGTGTCCCCCAGTGTTCCAACAGAGGGGGAACATGAATTCCCGAAAGTTAAACAAAGACAGCGCTTAGTCATCGCCATAAGGAGGGTTTGAGAGCGAGGAAGGCTGTGGCAGCCGACAGCGGCCAGCGTCGTCTGTCGAAGGCACTTCAAACCAAGAGATTACGTCTCAGTTGCACTGCTGGTGTTGCGCAGTGTCAGTTACGATGCTTTAAGGATAGAGCCCTTGAAGGGTTTACATTTATGAAATGTTTGTAAACGTTGTGTGGAGGTAAATGATATTAATATAGTCTTGGTATTGCTGAAAGAAACCAGAGAAATTAATGTACACTGAACATGCTTGCAGTGGGCATTCGGACCAACACCAACAGGACATTCACACTCGCATTCTCTGATGGCACCAAGATTATCAATGATGATGTCTACTTTTTATGCCAATTTTTCTTTCATTTCTACAGCACAGCGACTAAATATGTAGCAAGTATTAGGTTTCTTTGCTGCACGAACATACAGAAGGAATCTTTCCTTGTATATGCCCTCAGCCTTTGTATCCAGTGCTGTGTCCCACCGATGCAAGTGTCCCTCAACTGCATGCTGCGACTGTTACAGATGGAATCTAAATAAATAAAACAGTAAAATCACAGATGTTTTCGAAAGAAACGTAGGAGAATAGGCTGTGGTCCATTATTCTTTAATTGCAAACAAATTTCATATGGAGATTTTACAGGTATTTGTCTCATGGTGCTCACAATGCCTTTTTTTTTTGGGGGGGGGGGGGCGGGGGGCAGCAAACAAGTTATTGTACATAAGTAATTTTTCTATCTGTGCAGGACAAGACACTTGTCTGTTTTCCACATATTACAAGATAGTCTTATGCCAAACAGATAAATGGTACAAATGATTTTAACAAACGGATAGTTTAGTAGCATGTATAATTATCAATATATTATATAGTAAAGACATGACAGCTATACCAATAAGCTAATTGGGATATTTATGTATATGGTTAGGATATATAAACAATATCTTTAGTTACTGATCTTGCTCTTACCTGTAAAGACTAACCCATTTACTCTTGTTTCCCATCCTGTGTGGAACTGACATCAGTTTTCTCTGATATGGTGGATGTGATTAGAGTAACTTGGGGGGGGGGGGGGGGGGGGTAGCAGGGACAGGGAAGAGGTCACTAACGCAAAAGACCTACCACTTATAACATTAAAAAAATAACCGGGAAACAATTGGGAAATAATCAGAATGTATTCAGACAACACTCAATAATGTATTATCCAATGGGGTGGACTGACTTGCTTGTGACTGAGAATTTATGTCTTTTTACACTGCTTGTGATGGGACGTCTATAATGATTTGTTCTCTTGTTAACAACAGGAGCAAGGATTATAACTTTTTATATCTGACTAGAAAGATGACCATGTTCGCACGGGCAGTCTTCCCAAAACAGGTTTGCAATTTGTTAAATCTCACTGTTGAAAAATCACTTGTTTGTGAACTGAAGAGCACTTTATGATTATCATTGCAGATAGCAGCCTGCATGCATGTATTGTACACAGCCATCAATGCCTGCTTACAAAAGGAGGCTGGAGCACTGCAGCTTAGCCTTGAAATTCCGGAAAGGACAATCGTGCTGGCCTATCGCTTTGTGAACCATATTCAAGAGCAAATGCAAGAACTGGATGAGGTAAGCCTTTTTATAATAATCTCATGGGACACTGAAGTAGGGTTATTCAATGGTGATGGTAATGTTGTTTCTGGTGAGATTGTGAATAAAAACGGAAATTCCACCTACTAAATAAGAACATGAGGCATGACTGAAATATGTATGATAAAAACCATGAAAGGGAAGCACAAGAATGGTATATCATACCATTGTAAATGTAAAAATTTCAAATTACATTATGCTCAATCAGGCTCCTTAACAGAGGAAACTACATGAACTGATTAGCCTTTAAACAAAACAATAAGAAAAAGTCATTTTGGATCTTGTCTATGTTGTTACAAGTGTCAGTTTTATTGTGCGCCAGAGTGTTACATGTGTCTCTTGACATTCTGATTCGTGTAGCGCAGGCATAGTTCGCTGCTTTGGGAGCTGTTACGACCCATAATGTAATAACTGGCCCATAATGTAATAACGGCCCATATTGTAATAAAACGACCCATAATGTAATAATAGCCCATAATGTAATAAAAAAGGGCCCATATTGTAATAACTATACCCTGCCCATATTGTAATAAAATCGCAAGTGGGTAAAACGGCCCATATTGTTATAAAATCGAAGGTGGATAAAACGGCCAATAATTTTATAAATCAAAGTTCATGCAAATTAACTTAGACAATTCAAATATTGACTTCTCGTGACACGAATGTGTAAGTAAACATACAAGTATGAAAAACCACTGGATTACATAATGACTATTTGCTTAAAACGGTGACCAAGCTAATATGAACGAAATATGGCCATGATTCATGAGTATCCTTTTGTTGAACCAGTTTTTAAATAGGATGATAAAGTATTTAAACAAGATAATATATATATGTATATCGCCAAAATGTAAATATTTTTCAATTTTAACAGATAAATTATACAAAACTCTCATTATCGATACATTTTAATTTATTTTAATTCTTTTTAAAATATAAATGAAAGTTTAAATTTCAGTGCGTTTTGCTCAATGTATCACAGAGAATATTTTATATGATCTCTCGAAACCTCCCGAGATTTGGAAATTATAAATGGAAGTACTGCTGCAATTTTTTGGTGCCTATATATGTATTGGTTAAGATGTCTTAGGTTAACATGTATAACACGTCGCATAGATTAAGAGCTTTCAACGCACGTATTTGAAGTTAAAACCTGGATGCGTCATTCGTGCGATTCAAGAGTTTACAATTTAATTTTTAAAAATAATTAGCCCAAACAACAAAACAACAATCTGAAAATGCCGGTTTCTGTGTTCTAGAGGTAGAGCATAGGGCGCAGAGCGGGGAGATTCAGGGGCGTAACCAGGTTTGAGGGAGGGCAGGGGGCCATGATTAGTGACGGATCTAGAAATTCGAAAGTTGTAGGGGGGGGGCGCTAATATGCATACATGGGTACTATGAAAACTGTTATATATACGTGTATATATATGTATATATATATATATATTATTATTAATGAAATAATGATAATTATTATTATATTATTATTATTATTATACGTTATATTTTAGTGTATGAAATTATGATCTTTTTATTCAATTGTGAACCATGGTTTCATTAAGGTTAGTAACAGGTTCATGGAGAGGGTATGCTAGGGGGCAGGATATTATGTAAATTCACTAAGCGTGTGCTCTGTCATTCTTGAGCTTAAACATATGTTATTACAATATAAATATGTTATTACAATATGGGTCGTTTTTCCCACTTCCCGTTGTATTACAATATGGGTAGGGTATGATTATTACAATATGGGTCGTTTTTATTACAATATGGGCCGTTATTACAATATGGGCCGTTTTTTATTACATTATGGGCCGTTATTACAGTATGGGCCAGTTTTATTACAATATGGGCAGGGTATGATTATTACATTATGGGTCGTTATTATTACAATATGGGCCGTTATTACATTATGGGCCGGTTATTACATTATGGGTTGTAACAGGAGCCTCGCTTGTAGGGCGCTGGCTCGCGTGTGGGGTCTGAAGCGTAGAGACACAGCTTTCTTTTTTGTCTTTGATGTTTCAGGTCTGTTCATGTGGGTGTTTATTGTTCTTTGGAATTTTTCCATTTCTAGAAATATCGGATGAGAAGCTATAAATTAGGGGCTGTGTTTAGAACCGGCAGAAAGGAATATGCCAGCGGGCACTAAAAGTATTACTTTCTCGTCAGTTTGGGACTTTTATCGATAATTGCAGTTGTGTCAGATCTTCAACGGATTTTATACAGATTTAATACGGACTGTCTTCAGTTTACTTTGGATTAACATAAGTTATCATAATGGTTTTCTGGTTTAGTAGCATTTGGTAATCACTGCTTGATCTCAGTCAGAAAGTAAAGTTACCTGTAAAGTTATCAGCAAACAAGGCAACATTCTTATGACATATAAGTTCATAGTATATCGAGTTAGTTTCTGGATAATTATGCGGTTCAGTTCAGCCTGCTTCATGAATGCTTTAGTCGGACCAGTTACAGCAATTTTTCTACACTTCCGTTTTTTTATACCATAATTTCCTTTGTACTTCTTTTTTATAGTTCGCCTTTACTTAGTTTCAGGTTTCCTAAATGATTTGCACGAGATTTTATCGGATGTGCATTTGCACATATAACGGTTACGTTTTGAGTCATGTTAACCACTGAATTGCTTCATTTGATGGTATGTAAAATTCAGGCGGCGCAACCCTCACACATCCCACAATATATACATAGCATTTGATCATATAATCAAACTTTCTTATCAAATATCCAATGAAAATAAAAAAAAATACCCCCCCCCCTTAAAAAATGATTTTAACAAATTAGCATACCTTATAATTATAACTGTTATTTGTTCATGGGTTGCCTCCTGACATGCAAAATCTAAAAATGGTAATGTACAAACTAAGCTCTGTCCACAGGCATATAACTCACAGGCTGATACAGGAGCTGAACAGGTTGGTCTAGTTGATTAAAACAGTCCGTGTTCATTTGAAAAGTATTATATGGCGCTTATGGATAATATTGCATTGTAGTAATGATATAGTTATACTTTAATTTAACAAGCTAATTGCGTCGCATTTTAGGACGTACTCATGGGAATGTATTGTTCTTTGATTTGTGGACACCTGTGATACATTGGGCTTGACTCATCAAAATGAACCTTGGCCCATATAATCTGTAAATTCCATTGATTTGCCATAAAATGTATACAATTCTAAGCCACATCAGTTTCAGGTAATTCTCTCTCTCTCTCTGGATTAACTTGGTGAATGATCCATTGCCTCATGTTTGACAAAATCAGTGATGCACAAAGGGGTAGTCTGAATCAGTGGCCTGGCTATATTCTATGGCTTGAGTCATTTTATCGAACCATGGCCCATAGAATTTGTACATTCCATTGTTGTCTGGCAATCGAATGTATACACTAAGAAAAAAATACTATTCAAAAATATTCAAACAACAACAGATTTAACAAGAAGAATAAGTTATCCTTACCGATTTTAATACAGTTCTTCTTTCACTTAAAGTGTGTGAAAATGGTTCTGCCATGAAAAGGGACTCTGTATGGCGCATGCCAACATATCACGTCCTTCAATATAGTATTTAACATACTATGTAGACTTATACTGACCAACCTTAGTAACCGTGGTAACTCGTACATTCCCAAGGGTAGATCCCTGTGTATCACTGTCTTCCTGAATGTTAGAAAACAATATACGCCTCAGATAAAGGGAAAAGTAACCTGTATTCCAAGATACCCTTGTAGAGACCTTGGGTATAAGCTCAAACAACTCACTAGAATCAAGACCAAACCATGCCATGACCACAGGGCGTTAGTGAAGGGACAGGGAAAGTCATTTGTACTTGACAAATACTACCGCTATCATATGTTGCAGCGGACGGTTAATTACTCATGAGAAAATGATGCACACAACAGTTCTGTTATGCAGTTTAATGGACACAAATCATACATGATATGAAAATGTCCAAACACTTGATAATGTATGTCTGATGTACCTTTTGCGTGTTAAAATCTTTTATAATTTAGAAATCAATATTATTACTCGCACAAAGACATATATAATCAGTGATGATGTAAATAGAAAGAGCCCCGTTTTTATCCGTTTTAATAAAATAAAAATTTCGGAATTATCCGTTTTATCTTTATATTTTATGTAATATAACTGCTACATACGTGTAAAAGTTAAATCTGGTAAAATCAGGATGATTAAAGGGATGATGTGTTCAAAAATCTGTTTATATGTTTTTAATTTAAATACTGCTTTCACTGATGCCATAGTTTCTTATGTATATTTAAAATCATACTTGGTCCTTCTCATAAATGGTTCTTCGTCAAACCCACACAGGAGTAATCCAGCGCGTGAATTCACTGAATCGGCAAGACGGTTGGTCTTCATCTGTAAACAAATCAGTAAGGACCTGCTCTGTCCTCGTTTTACCGTCGATCATTTCAAACATTTGAAACAAGTATGATAATATTATATTCAAAGCTATTTTGCCTGAGAGACGCTATGACATTAGGTAAGATCGGACTTTCCCGCTACAAGATTTTGACCGGTTTGCTTCTTTATTATGGTTATGCGGGACCACGACCGGAACTCTCACACTCAATTTTTACATCGTTGGTCAGTATTCATGTCTTTTAACCTTTGTAAAAACGTTTTTTAATGGACCGAAGTAGGAAATCTGGAATAATTCCGATTTGGTTCGGCAGATAACCACGCACTTCGAAACCGAATCATTGTATATCACATAATGGCGGTATCAGCGTTTCAGGCATGTTCGTCAATAATCGTAACATCAAAGTTGGTGCTTACTGTAACGGTTTTGAGCCGAAATTGGCACACATTGCTTGTTATGTAGATGGGTGGCGCAGTTTGAAAAAAAAAAATTATTTACAAGATATTGGCTGAGAATTTCTTTATTTGCAGTTTAAATCTGCTCTAAATCCGACTTTCCGCCGTATTCCGTGCATTTATTATAATTCCGTTTTCGAATCCCAATTCCGTTTTTCCGTCCGTTTTTCCGTTATAACGGAAAAAGGGGCTCTTAATATGTATGGCGTAATAGTTTATCTGAAAGAAAAGCCGGAACAGGTAGAACTTAGTGAACGTTAATATAAGCACCGTGAGGTAAATAGGGCCAGCTGTGACACTGAAATGTACATGCTGTTGTTAATTTCAGCTGAGTGCCTTGGATGTTAAAAGTACGCCTGCACTGAAGGTGTTATCGGTTACCTGAAAAGTACCTATATTCATGTGCATGTACCAAGATAACCCCGGCTGTTTTGGTAGAGTTTTACACTCAAAAAACAGATTGGTTAAATATATAACCAATTTAATTAGTTAAGCCAGTTTTGGTTGTTTTAACCAAGATATTGTTTATCTTAACCAATGCATTGTTAAAGTACTAACCAAACCAGTTGGTTGATTTGACCAATTTTTATTGGTTAACAATATAAAAGTTCTGTATGTAGGCTTAACCAATATATTGGTCAATTGATAACCAAAATATTGGTTACTTAAGCATACATATATGACCAATTTGGTTGTTTGAGCTGATATTGGTTGATTTAACCAACACATTGGTTATTTCAACTAACTTGTAACGAAACTCATTGGTCATTTTGACCAATTCTTTTTGGTCGACCGTTTGGTTGCATATATTTAACCAGTTTTCTTGGTTGAGCTAAACAGTGGTTATTTTTATCAACATATTTGTTATTTTACCAACTGATTGGTCAAGCACTGACCAAACCGATTGGTCTGTTTTAACATCAGACACAAAAGTGTTCCAAATCAGACACAAGAGATGCAAGCTTCACTGGCTAAAGGGCAAAACGTCTGACTTGTATGCGAGCGGTCACAGGTTCGATTCCACCGGGCGGAATTTGTGTTACCCCTTGGAAACCACACCAGAGCAACCCGAAACCAAAAAAAGACTTACAAGAAGACTCCCAATCAATCTGAAGGATAAAACAACTGAAAAGGGGACTGAAAGTAGCAGTGCACACATAAATATGTCCACTACTCTGACCAATTTGAATTGGTTCATGTGACCAATTTATAATTTGATTTAACCAATTTGTTTTGGTTGACCTCAACCAAAGTACATTGGTTGAGAATAACCAAATAATTTTGGTCAAACTGACCAATTTTGTTGGTTTAAATGATCAGCTGTGTTGGTTGCTCTAACCAATACATAGGTTGATTTGACCAATACCTGTTGATTTATTACGACCAAAATAGTTTTTTTTTAAACAATAAATTGTTTGGACATATTTTGACCAATCAAATTGGTTGGAATCAACCAATTTTTTGGTTGATTCAACCAATCTGTTTTTTGAGTGTACACCTTGTTTTTTTATCATATTGTCAACCTTTTCAGAACCAATGGAGTTTGGAAATATCAATTCTACATAAAAAAATTAATAATTTCAACAAAACTTTCTTGGATTATAGTTGACAACCAAATATTACTCAAGCTGTTAGTTTTAAATCATATATCAATACTGTAGCCGTGGAGATATACGGCCATTTTACATGTGGTTTATATTAATATTGTCTGCTGATACCATCTGTTGGTAAGGACCTAGCTATTTATTAATGAACATACAGGTAAACATAGATATATTATATAAAGTACTCAAAGGCAATCTGTATTAATATTAACCGTGCTTTGTTTACTTATGGACGTAACAATTGACCAATTGACTTGAAGTGCAATCCCATACGAAAGCAATCAAATATGATACATATAGATCAGATTGTGTTTGTCAGACCTACGAGTAACTTATTCCAGCCCTAAACTGACCACAGCTCTTTCTTCAGTGACAAAATTTAGGGGTGGCTAGATCTTTAGTAAAAAAAAAAAAAAAAGCCCTGCCGCCATCTTGCCACCCCGTACACATGGTTGGCCCTTCCCCTAACCCGTCCTTCCCCCGCCCCATCTTCCACCATGTGGGGGTAATATATACCCCACTCTCGGATGCCAACTCTTCAGTGTATTTAAATGAGCAAAATTATTCCATCATCTGTATAAATCGGAATGCTCATTTGACCGTCAGCAACAGCAGGATCTTACTGAAAGGCAGTTTTCTTTGCTGAAATAAATATACATGTATCAAAACGAGATTTTTTTAATAAATTTGCAAAAAAAATAAATATCGTAATATATCATACGATAAATCTTGATTCTAAAAATAATATTTATCATTAATTAACCCTTCTGGTGCTTTAAATGGCAAAATGGAGGACCTAATACATTAGCTGTAATGTACTAAATCACAGATTATGACTTCTGGATTATTCTTAGCTTGGCGTTTATGAAATCGGGTTCGTGAAGGCATAAGGAAGGCACAAAATTGTAATGGCATGAATACTTTAATCCTCATTCAATATATGAAGATATAAATAAAAAAATAACAAGAGTTTGGATTAAAACTTCGAACGTTAGCGGGAAAATAATGGCATATGATTGGCATCCTTCTTTAGTTGCTTCAAGATCAGCTACGAGGCGGAGTGAATCCTGATCTGAGTAAGAGAATGAGTGAGACTGCCAGTGTGCCCATTACGAATATAGGATGTGAAAGAGATTTTGGTCATAATTTTTCAAAAGAAAGACACCGGGAGGTGGCTGCGAGATATGGGTGATGATCGGTTAATAGAGCATGTGGAACGAGCAAGGTGAAAGAGCAGGACAGAAAGGAGACGCGTGACCTAGTGAAAGCAGGGGATTTGTGTGGAGTCTAGTGAGTTCGGCACAGTTAACACAACATTAAGGATTTTATTTAAATATTCTCAGAATCATTTTAAGCGGAGTGCTGGTGCTCACAGGTCCCCCTTTTTCTTTCTTTTTTTTTTTTTTTTTTTTGCTCTACTTGGGTTGTACTCATCACTCAAATGAAACTTGTCTGGAGGACAGCTAGAAACTATTTGAGAATGATACCGTATGAAGTCTTATTGTTATTTTGAAGGGCCTCAATTTTGCTCTCTCTCTCCATTTCGAGGCAAAGTGCTTTATATTATTAAACAATAAACACTAGTATAAGAGAAAATCAGGTGTGTGGATGACGAACAAGTTTGTACATTGTCTGTTTCTTTTGTTAGATTTCAGGGCTGCTGTACTTGATGAAATTCTTGAGGAACAGAGAAGTATCACTGCTGTCCTTCGAAAACTGCTAACAAAAGATGATGGAAATAAATGTGAGGGTGAAATATTGGACAGTGGTCCTGTCCAAACAACTGAAGAATTTGACAAGATGAATGAATATCTGGCAGACAAAGAAAAGAAGATGAAACTGTTAGTGGAGGAGTAACTTGGATCAGAGTACTTGAATAATGTCCCAGAATTTCTCAAAGTCAGAAAATATCTGTTTGGTCTGCTGTTATGCCTACATATATAACAATCAGTTTTCTGAAGCTGTATGTAGTCTTGGTCGTAATAAAAAAAAGGTAACCTTGAATAATAACATGTATTTGTAGGATAATCATGTTTATATGGCAATCAAATAATATCAATAATAACAGCAAATATTGGAGAAAAGGCTTGGAAAAAATCAGAAACTCTCGCTTTCTTGCAAAACAAAAAAGAGTATGCCAGAGAAGAGAGGCAGGGTTACCATCCCGGAGGTTACATCAATGAACTGGGTGAAGGTAATGACATTTACCACCACTCTTCGAACCCCACGATGGGCTCAAGTGTCACAGGGTGTGAAATGACTGGTGCGCCGATCGATATAGGCATTTGGCGCTGGATAAGGGCTTGAGGTGGCTCCCATTGTACCAAGCCATTGGTTCCAGTGAGGCAGAACACAGACCAGTGATTTCCTTTGTCTGGCGTCAGACGTCGCACTATATTGCATGATTTAAGTGTTTAAACACTATCTCTTTGCATATTCTATCGCTACGACTGTTTTTAGCTCAGCTGACTGTAAGTCATCTGAGCTTTAGCAATCACTCTTTGTCCGTCGTCCGTCCGGCCGTCTGTCCGTTAACAGGGCACAAATCGTAACCGCTGGACCTGGAATCTTCTAACTTTAAAGCCTGAGAGGTCCATTAAAAATATCATTGGAAACCTAGAATTAGGTCTCTGTTACCCACATTCTTGGATGCTCTGAAGTACCCCCCAGAAAAATAGCAAAATTTGATACAAAAGCTCAATTATCTGAAGAACTAATGCATTGATCAACATGATTCTTTGCATGGATATTGATCATGGAGTGTTTCATCAGTTTCTGCAGACTGGTGGCGCCACCTGTATTTTTTTCCTTTTTTAACAATTTTTTTCTCTATTTTTAAGACCTCAAAAGATACCGTCATCTGTTAACAGGGCACAAATTGTAACCGGTGGACCTGGAATCTTCTCACTTTACATGCAGAGAGGTCTATGAAAAGTCATCTTTGAAACTTGGAATTAGGTCTTTGTTACCCATATTCTTTGAGCTATGGGGCTCCGAAGTACCCTCCAGAATAATGAAAAATTTGATATAAAAGCTCGAGTACCTGAGTAACTGATGCATTGATCACCATGATTCTTAGCATTGATATTGATCATGGAGTGTTTCATCAGTTTCTGCAGACTGGTGGCGCCACCTGTATTTTTTCAAATTTTTACGATTTTTTTTCTCTATTTTTGAGATCTTAAAAGATGCCGTCATCAGTTAACAGGACACAAATTGTAACCACTGGATTTGGAATCTTCCCTCTTTACAACCAGAGAGGTCCATGAAAGTTCTTGGAAACTTGGAATTAGGTCTCTGTTACCCATATTCTTTGAGCTATTGGGCTCCGAAGTACCCCCCAGAATAATGAAAAATTTGATACAAAAGCTCAGGTATCTGAAGAACTAATGCATTGATCACCATGATTCTTTGCATAGATATTGATCATGGGATATTACATCAGTTTCTGCAGACTGGTGGCACCAGCTGTACTTTTTCGATTTTTTTTCGATTTTTTTCTCTATTTTGAGACCTAAAAAAGACTCAGTCATCTGTTAATAGGGCACATATACTAAACGCTGGACCTGGAATCTTCTAACTTTAAATCCAGTTAGGTCTATGAAAAGTCTCCTTGAAAAACCTAGAATTAGGTCTCTGTTACCCAAATGTTTCAAGCTATGGGGCTCCGAAGTACCCCCCCCCCCCCCCCGAATAATAAAAAAATTGACACAAAAGCTGAAATATCTGAACAACTATGGCATTGATAACAATGATTCTTTCCATGGATATTGATCATGGGATGTTACATCAGTTTCTGCAGACTGGTGGCGCCACCTGTATTTTTTCGATTTTTTTTTTTTTGGTGATTTTTTTTTCCATTTTCGAGACCTCCAAAAATGCTGTCAACTGTTAACAGGGCACAAATCATAACTGGGGTACCTGGAATCTTCTCACTTTACATCCAGAGAGGTCCATGAAAAGTCTTCTTGGAAACCTTGAATTATGTCTCTGTTACCCATATTGTTACAGCTATGGGGCTCTGAAGTACCACCCCAGAATAATGAAAAATTTGATAAAAAAGCTCAAGTATCTGAACATCTAATGCATTGATCACTATGATTCTTAGCATAGATATTGATCATGGAGTGTATCATCAGTTTTTGCAGACTGGTGGCGCCACCTTTTATTTCTATTTTTACAATTTTTTATCTATTTTTGAGACCTCAAAAAATGCCGTCATCTGTTAACAGGGCTCACATCGTAACAACTAGACATAGAATCTTGCCACTTAATATCCAGAGAGGCACATGAAAAGTCTCCATGGAAACCTGAAATTAGGTCTCTGTTATCCATATTCTGTGAGCTATTGGGCTTATAAGCACCCCCATCATAATTAAAATTTTGATACCAAATCGGGGCACAACTCATAATCATTGGACCTGGAATCTTCTAACCTAAAATCCAGGGAGGTCTATGAAATCTCCTTGGAAACGTGTATTTAGATCTCTGTTATCCATATTTTCTGAGCTACGGGGCTTATAAATATAAGGACCCCTCAGAATAATTGAAAATTTGATACCAAAGTAGGGCACAAATCATAACCTTTGGGCCCAGAATCTTCTAACTTGACATCCTGAGAGTTCCTCAACAGTTCTCCCCAGAAACCTGAAATTGGGTCACAGTGAACTATATTCTCAGAGTTTTGGAGTATGTTTGAGCACCCCAGAAATAATGCAAAATACTCAAAAATTGCCAGATTCCTCATGAAAGGCCGGTTGGTTTGTCATCAGATTTTTTGTGCTAATGGGTCTTGATGAACTTAACCTAATATGCATGATCAATAATGATGCCACCTACATTACCTTAATTAGTTGTCTCTGCAAGGACATATTGTCAACATGTCAGTCGGCTGATCGTCTTGACCCATGGGTCACTTGTTCACAGTGAACTTTGCCATATTTCCAACCACACTGATCATATAATTGTTCAGTTTTGGACTTTGATTTGATATTATTGATATATTTGATCAATTTTCTTTTTACAAGACCATTGGACTTTGTAAAGTTACAGTTGTCTTTTTTATTGTGTGACACGGGCGTAACTCGTGTTGTAGCGGCCTCGCCTGGCCGGGTGTTGCACTCTCAGTTTAATCCGTACTGGTTGAACTGTCACTGTCATGCTAGTCTGGGGCTTTCTCGCCTGGCCGGCCCATGTGTGAACCCTAACATGTGTAGAAACACGGCATTCGTTGTTCTAGAGGTTTCCTGTAACGTGTGTACTGTGTATCATGTTAGATTCTGTAGATTGTTCGAGAAACGGAAAGTTCTCGGCTTGAAGTGGAAGTTATATATAGGGGGCTGTGTTTTTGAGCCGAGAAAGTGGTGAGAGAATATTCCAGCGGACACAGAAGAGTGGGACCTTTTCCGATACATGCAGCGGTTAGAGATTTTCTTCAAATTTATGACGGATTTTATGTAGTCTTCAGTTTGCCTTTCGGATCACTGCCAGGATTTCAGTTTAAGATAACAGTAGATTGATTTTGAAATTACATTGAACTGTTATTCTCAGAAAAGATTTGTGTGAACTTTTCATCCGGCTTATATTTTTTAAAGGACTTATCGCTGTGACAGTGGTGGTATCCAGGTACTGTGCACTTTGTTTATGTACTTGTATTGATTTACTGTTGTACTGTAGTTATACTGTGTAATTGTGTTGATTTAGTGTATTGTAATGTTAGGAGTGTTTTAGAATAAATTATAATTTATTAACAAAAAACCACTGACTTCTTTATTCATTCCCCCAGACATTTCACGCTGCCTAGTGTTACAAAATCAGAAATTTTTTCATCTCCATTACAAAAATTATGTTCGTTACGACTACGTGATCTGTTGATGTTAGGTTCCGTAACACACAAAATATATACCACTGTTTAAATGATTAACAAAGATTGTAATTTTAAATTTGTCATTAAAAAACAAACCCAGATCCTGCGATTCAAGTATAGATTATAATATAACATTTATAGCACGTTTTGCTGTGTATGATATTCCGTTTTGTTAAATATTTGAAAAAATATATGTATTAAAAAAAATTTGTAGAACAAACGTAGGATAAAGAAATTACAATATATTTTAATTTAAATGATATTTTAATAAACAGACTGACCTGCTTGGACCGGTCCACCTTATGGAGCGGACCGCCTACAGCTTGACCTGACAAGGAGAGGACCGCTTATTTGGTGCACTGAACGGTCCGGTCCTCACCTCTAAAACAAACTCATAAAATATGTCTAAGGTATAATTTTAATGTTTCTATTGCTGTCTCATTTCAAGACTAAAGCATTTTTTGCTACCAAATTAATTTTTTTTTTTCAAAGAGCAACAGTGTTTCCAGACCAAGATAAACGGTTTCTGATTGGACTTTTCATAGAAAAAATGTTTGGTGATTCGTCAACTCCGTTACTATAAATTTTGATTTTTTAAATTTTACCTAATCCGCGGATATAAAGGACATAATATCATTTAAATAAATATATAAATTCTAATAGATTAACGATGCCTCTTTCTGTTCATGGATGTTTATAGGTTTCAACGATTAATTTTTTTCACAAGTGGCGTAACAGAGTTGATGAGTGAATTAAGCTTCTTAACTTTTTATATACATTTTACACTGAAAAAAATCGAAACTTTATTGAAGCCATGATTCTTCATTTGAATGTCCTACATTAAAACGAAGGAAATGATTGACCACTCGATTTGTTCCACTAGATGGCTGTAGATGGCATATTGGTGCAGTTGTAACGGAGTTGACGAAAATTTAAGACCTGGCTTCGTTAGTCCAGTGAGTGAAATACTGAAGAGCAGCTCATAGAACCTTGTAGGAAGCACATTAGATCATGTTTATAGTAAACAAACACAAAAATACTCCAATTATTATTGATGGAAACAAAATTTATTTATTTTTTCATTGGAAGCCCTTATTTAGGACAACTATTTTATATTAAGGTCTCATATTTCATCTTAAAAATTGGCCCTAAAATTATATCTCATCGGGAGATACCCTCACATCGGGAATCGAAATTAATCATCAAACTCAGTCTGATATAATTATAACCATGACCGTGTTTTAATAATACCCTATGAAGCGCTCGGACCCTATTTTGACCCCTATTTGAAGAATTGCACCTATGCGACCAGCAGATGAGTACCATTGACTGGGGGTGCAATTCTTTCCATTGATCATGCATTCAAAGTTGCATCTAATGTAGGTGTAGTAAATCCATAACAAAAAAGTTTGAAAGAAAATACAGTTCACTCTTTCTTGTATTGAATGGAAATGGGGAGATTGTCACTTGGAAGATGATCCCAGGTGAGTCTTGAGTAGGTGGCTCGCCTACTGGGACATTTGAAGGACAGGTATCAGAGGCTACAGTCAGACTCTCCCCAACGCCCCAAATTAATAGTCGTCGACATATGTTGAGAAGAAAGCTCCAGTCTGTATTCAACGAAGGAACTCGTGTTGTGCTTGATTTATTCTGTGCCAACAAGAGGATTAACATGTACATCCCTAAGCTTGATGAATTCTCAGCGAAGGCAGCATGGCTTGTGTCTTCGGCGCCGTTCAGATAAAGGAGGTAAACGGTCTGCGGCTACACATGACAGTAATGAAATAAAACAAAATTTGTTGGACTTTAAGCGGAAATATACAGAAATAATCACTGCACAGGGAAAAGCTTTTCTTTCTGGGCAGGCTGTGTGTGAAGTGGATAAACTGATTCTACACGCAGAGAAAGGCTGCCTGGCAAATATTCAGCCTGATGTAACAAAATACAAAAATGAAAATCTCCACAGACAACTGCGAAATTCAGGTAAGATCAATGTGGGTTGAGTTACACCTTATGTTGCCACTGCCAGCCTCTATTTATATATCACCCACTGAAACAAAGACCGGCAACTGTCCCCTAAAGCAAGGCACCAGAGGGCCAAAAATGTTCTTTAATGCTTGTTCACCAAGGACAAAATTTTCCAAATAAAGGCACGCATGAGTGGTGCGGTGTTACCTCAGAGTGGGCCACCAGAAACTTAGGTCTTGGTACCGAAGAGTATAACACTGTGGCTGGTGATTTCCTGGCACAGAAATTTGAAGTTCCAAGTTATTCTTAAAAAATGCACTTCAGTTGCTACTGTGCCAGTTCAGTGATACACTAGTTGAATTAAATTACGGCAGTGATAGTCTTGCACACACTCGCATTTAGCCAGCTGTCAGGATATATGAATATAGTCTAATGCTTTGTGCTCCTCAAAAATTTCATGAACTGAGCTGATTTGCTTTGCATTCAGATGAAAAAAAGCACCAGTCAAGTTTTCCCCACCAATCACAAGCAATTGTTACGACATACCAGCTCCCAGCCAATTTTGACACACAATGTATCAACTCTACAGGCTGAAGATCTAGGGCTGTCAAGTTTTATCTATGAACATTGGAATTTGTTACACATGTAACACTTATCAAGCTGGCTTTTCACAGTTCTTATAAAAAAGCAATGTAGTCTGGAAAAGACGGCACTTGTGCACACATTGTGCGGTAGACAAGAAAAGCTTCAGTGGTGTGCTCCCTTCTAACCAATTTTATGATGACCCCTGTTCATCCCCCCCCCCCCTCCCCCGGCAGTTTCATTTTTATTTTGGTTAAGCATAACCAATTAAAAAAACTAACTCTAGATAAAAATTACAGAGATCTTAACTAGAAAAATCAAAATATTATTACAATTAAAATACACAAGGAAGAGAATGACTGCCACTGCAGACCCCTTAGGATTTGCAGTGTGTCCTGTCCATATTAACACTATGGGTTTCCGTGGTCAAATGATCTATTTTGATACATAGAGATGTGTGACACATATGGCTTATTTCCATGCAACCTTCCTGTCCAGCCTTCCTCCTTTTTTCCGGGCTCAGGACAGGCAGGATACACCAGAAGTTGAAATCTCGGCGGCGTTAAACAAGGTAGAGTTGAACGGGGAGAAAAAACAAACTCTAAGTGGAAAAAGATATACTATACACACTAAAGGCTTCTCTCTTAATTTATATAATTATATATATATATATATATATATATATATATATAATACATAAAAAGCATCAAAATATGTTTAACATAATATGAATTCTTAAGGATACATGTAAAATATATACCAAAGAAAAAGATATTATAAATATATAAATAATATATATATATGTAATTCATAAAGCAATTGAAGCTATAAACACCAGAATATCCGGCAGAATTCACAAGACCATCGACAATTTTCCGTCGTTGACGTTATGCGTCCTTCAGTTGCTGATTAAATAGAAAGGAATATATAAATATATACATTGATCACATCACATGATTTCAATACATCCAGGTGATAGTGCTCTACATTGTGATAGCGTTTTATAATCAACTTATGTTCAGTTAAACCAACAGATGAAATCTAACTAAACAGAAAAATTATATTTAAATATATTTATAATATATATATACACACATATGAGGTATTTTCTAACGATTGTTTGTTTTGATAGTATAACATATGTCCCAAATATTTTTCCATACTTAGAATCTGTGACCAAGGCGGTATATGTCACTTAGTGTTCATAATTCCGCGTTACTGTTATTTTTTTTAAATGTTAAGCATGCGTTATTTTATAAATTAGGGCTACAAAAGATTAAACTCAACTTTCCATATAAATAGGATAATGATCAAGTATTCACGTTACGATGGATAAAATATATAAAAAATTACAATATAAGCAGGCTTGTCTGTCTAAAAATGAGGATATTATATTTGTAAATCCCAGTGACGTAAATAATTGTAAAATACTTGATCAGGAATAATAATAAAATTATAAATATGAGGAAATAACTATCCAGACAGGTTTTATGAAACCCCCGGATACATATATCATGCACACCCTCTCCAGTCAGATCCACAGAAAGGGCAGGAATCCTGTGCCTGAACATAGAATGAACTATCATGTCTATTTATGATGACTAACACACCACACGTGTTTGACAATGCGTACTTCATTACTAAAGGGCTGGTTAGTGAGTTGCTATTGGATGCATGAAAAAGCAGATTAAATGTTTCAATGAAATCTGCGCTGGGAACATCTTTCGCATTCAGCCATGAATTTCATACCGCTGTAACTGGATACTTGAGTTGCTACCTTCACTCCAAGTATATACTGAACGATGGTAGGTCCAAATGTCTGTTGGTCAGCTTAGGTGCCGGGCGTGTAGGTTTTTTATGAAGTCTCTTCATTGAAGGATGTACTTCCATTCCACCATTATCTCATTCATGGTGAAGCCATTTTGTTTTAAGTTGTTACGAACGTTCTTGAGGAGATGTGGTGTATCATACATGACAATTTTTTTTGTCAAGGTGTCAGAGCTTGATATTTCATTCATAAAATGCGACATAATTTAAAAAAATATTTTGGGATAAAGATGCTAAATATTTGTGCTTCATTAATTTATACTGGTTTTATGATAGTTTTTAATCCAGGATATTTATTCTAAATACCTTTTATAAAAGCGGGTGACAAATGAATAGTTTTAGTCTGAACTGTTTTTCTTTTGGTTGCTTCAATAGTTTAAGACCTTTAAATTTATACAAAGCAACGTTCCCATAAATGTAAACCCATTCCACTTTAAATTTCTATATATATCCCGAAAAAATATGGTATTTCGATTCAAATTTTTAAGGCACATATACCCTAGTTCTGTGTCACAATCATAGCCCGTTGATTGATTTCAAAATTAATATGCATGTATTCCAAAGCTGTAGGATAATCATATGAAACCGTATCCCCTTGCCACGTCTGCCACAGAAAAGGTTGATAATTTCTACCCAGGGCCAAATTTCTCAAATAAACATCCCCTAGCTGATAACAACAACCTTACTTTGTTGGGTATGTCGCAGGGGACAAGGAATTGTTCTTACCTTGTCGAATGCGAAGTTATATTCGTGGTTGTCCTTCGTGGATCTTTCCTCTTCAGTAGAAACTTAGAAACTGCCCCGGGTTGAGTTCTGATTGGTCGTCCAGGCCACGTGACTGGAGTGTCGTGCGGAGTGGCGACATGTGTCATGTGAAGTACTTATTGAAAAATGTTTATATCGGGAATCTGCTCCCTACGACACTCTCCCCCTTTTGAGGAATAGGTTTTAAAGTCATTCTAACAGTCCAAATGTTCATAACTTTGAAGAGAAAGCAGAGCCGCTCCTCTGTCAAATTAAAATATTCATAACTAAAAGGAGAGAGCTGAGCCGCTCCTTTGTCAAGTCCACAAATGACACTTGAGGCATGTTAGAAGCAGCAGTGAAAAGAGCTTAGCCGTTTCCCTGGTCAACTAACAAAACCACTAACAGAAGGGTCCGTATAGCGCTGCTGCATTGTGGTAAGCTAGATGCAGCAGGGTACTCTCCGGGACGTTCCTGCACTGGGATATCTGTTCCAGCACCTGCCTGATATCCCACGGCGTTCGACAGAGATAAGGAGCATCCGATTCCAGGAGCAGTTTGTCTAATGGAAAGCGCGAGAGCGTAGACCTGGTGATGAACGGCACTGCGCGCGTTTTCGCCAACCCAAAGTAGCAGTTGGACAATACACTGTTCCACTCACGCAGCTCAGAAACATCGCCACTAAAGCAGTGCCGGTGGATTCGATGTTTCTGGAGCCCAAAGTCCTGTAGCAAACGTAACATTGCTCTTCCAGCGGCTCCATCTCCATCATCCCGACAGTACAGCACTAAAACTTTATCATGCCGATGCAAGAGAGGTAATACCCTCCTCAGAAATTCCATTTGTAACTCCTGGTGCTCCGCAATCGGCGTTATGCAATTCCAGTCCTATCTCCCCGAGGCCCACACAGTTAGGGGAAGCTAGGAACTGATCCAACCGCCCCACGTACCACGCCAGGTCCCCAGACTGCCTTACCATCCTAGGATGCACACCAAAGATTAGTTTAACACGTGGATCACCAAGTAGTGAGTGTGTGTGGCTGTCCCCCCAGTGTACCGGCTAGTTGAAAATCTCGCTGGCCGACAGCCCTCTCGTACTGGCCGAAGGTGTTGTATTTACTTCTGGCCAACAACATATCTATGTGCGCATGGGAGTCGATGAAGGTGACTGGCCAAGGTTTATCGGATGGCTGCTTTCCAGATGGCAACACGGAAGGCTGGAAATCTTGGAAGTCTTGTGGCTTTGAAGGCAGAGTTTCCACCACCCGTACGACTGTGTCCCAAGGCAGCACTGCCAAGGGGCAATTTGGGGGTGCTGCCCTCAGCTCAGGAGGTGTGGCTATATCATACTTTCTAGACACGGACATGAGGAGGTCGACCTCTTGGGGGGTAAACTCTTTCCCCGGGTGGAGATTTGGATTGTACAGATGTTGGCGTGACATATGGTCCTGGAGTTGGCGGAGGGATGCCAGCCTTAATCCATCCCTTAAGAAACTTAGAAGACCTGCCGCCCACTGGACCCATTGGATGCGCTGCTCTTCCCCAAAAGTGAGAACACATCCCTCACTGTGATGTTTCAACAGAAGGAAACTGTTACAGCCTTCCTGGACTTTGCACTCCCAGCAGGCAGTGTGCGGCTGGAACCACCAGGGTAAATGTGTTTGTAGACAATGACGCTTCATGTGCGTTGTGCGTTCATTGCAAATGGAGCACAACTTATATTTCCATCTTTGCCTTGTCTTTTGCCCTATTGCTGATCCAATAGGGGCCACCTCCACGTCATAGTCAGGCTCAAAGCTTGCCTCACCAGCAGCATCCATATTAATAACAAATCTGCAAATAGTAACTCTAAAAATACTTTAAATTGATGTACTTAACTAATGAGAACAGCCTTATACTATCATGCTGTTAGCCTAAACACCTTATCTAACAAAATCTCTGAGGTGGGAAGGGCGACGCACCTTCCTTCCTCTGGATGTTGTCTGGGTCGTATCCTCAGAATCGCTGATAATGGGGGTACACCTCTGTTGATCAGGATGGACACTGTTAGTTGCGCCAGCTTTTTCTTCATCAGATGCATCCCTATGTGAAACTGGCAGAGTCATGCCGGCCAGAGGCACATCAGAGATCCTGTCCACGGATTCATTGGGGTCTCTGGACTTTATTTTGTGTTGATGCGAGTCTCGCAGAGCCATGCCGGCCAGAGGCACATCAGAGTTACTGTCTTTGGATTTGTCAGGGTCATCGCGCTTTACTTTATGTTGACGTGCATCTGGCAGAGCCATGCCGGCCAGAGGTACACCAGGGGTACTGTCTTTGGATTCATCAGTTGCGTCGCGCTTTACCCCCTCATCCCATGTCTGTGCCCTGATGTCTGTATTGTCACACCTAACCTTGTCCAGAGGTCTAGTAGAGGCATCGCTCTTTACCATTTCATCATCCCCCAGTTCACCTTGCTCCCCTAATTCTACAGTATTTTCAAGGTCTCCCTTCCAGAATTTCTTTCTAATCCATCGCAACCATAGGGGGATCTCCCGGTCTCTACAGGCTTTCATGTTATTATGATGGAGTGTCTGTTGCGACTTTCTTGTCTGGATCCGATATATGGGTGGCTTACTCGAAATCACCAAGTAGGGCCCTCTCCAGACGGGTTGCAACTTGGGGCTGAGGCCTTTCTTTGTCGACTTTTCCAGTACGTATACTAGGTCACCTGGGTTATACTTGGCCTCCTTCAAGTTGCGATCGTTGGTTCTCTTTTGGTGTAAGAGTGTTGCCTTCAAACGTTGGCGCACCTCTTGGTGAATCCATGTCATTCTCTTTGCGAAATCTGCAATCCAGCGCTCCGGGTTCTGAGCTGTAACATTTTCCTTTGCAGTCCCCATGATAATGTCTACGGGTTGTAGAACCTCTCGGCCAAGCATAATTTGATTGGCCGTAAAGCCTGTAGAACGGTTCACCATCGCATGTAGTGCCATAACCACCAATGGGAGATCTTTATCCCAAGCCCTGGTGTTCCCTTCGATGAGGCACCTTATGATTTGAAGAACATTGCGATTTTGCCTCTCGACCTGGCCGTTGGAAGCAGGGTGATACGGCGTGGTGCGTTTCTTTGCCATTCCAAGTGATGAGCAGAAGGCTGAGAATAAGTTAGATTCAAAATTTCTTCCTTGGTCCGTAAACACCTGCAAGGGACACCCAAAGGTTACTACGAAGTGGAGCAGGAACTTTTGTGCTACCAGTTCTGCAGTCTGTTCAGGAATTGCTGCGCATTCGAGCCATTTTGAAAACTGGTCACACATCATCAAAATGTACTTGTTTCCGTCCTCACTTGCAGTGAATGGGCCCAACACATCAATGTGTACTCGTTCCATTGGGTAACCAGCGTGGTATACCTGTAATCCTGCTTTGGGTTTAACCCATGGCTTCTTATTGCGATTACAAACGCCACAGGACATTACATGCAAAGCACAATCTCTTCCCATGTTGAACCATAGAAAAGACCTTTTCAAGCGACCAAGAGTCTTGTCTCTCCCCAAATGGCCTGCATTGCGTGCATCATGACAGAAGTGAAGAACTTCTTCTCTGAGGGACTCTGGTACGATGAGACATAGTTCCCGTTCTGGTCTCCCCTCCCACAAATAGAAGAGGACGCCATGAACAGGTCGTCGCTGGTGTCTGTGTCTGTGCTGATGGCCTCGATCAAAATCTGCATGTTTTTTACACTGAAGTACCGTTTCTGCCGGGGGTACGCCCCCCCCCCCCCCCCCCCCCCCGTTGAATTTCAGGTGTTTGAACACGAACACGTAATCCCTGGAGAAACACCACATGTACCTGTCCCCGTACCCTTCTAATATATTATCGTACTCCACCCAGGTGTCGCTCTGGGAGTAAGGGTTATCCTGGCATGGCAGGGGCTGGGTCACGTATAGTTGTTTTCCAGCGCCCGACTCAACACGGTCATGGCTTTAGCCCCCAGCAGGTACTTGGCCACGCATTTTTCCAGGCACACGCCTTTCCAAGGGCGCCGGGGCTGATCGCCGTACCCGCCGTACTTGGCCAAGAAAAACCAGTAGGTGGTGTGGGTCAGGCCGTGCACCGCCCCGTCCGGCAGGTCCACTAAGGCTTCGTCCTGCCGTATGATGACAAACGTGTCGGTGATCCAGTAGGCCACTTCCGCCCTGGCTTTCCAGTACTTGGCCCAGGGGTCGCGTTTGGTTTTGAACTCCAGCTTGACGCCATTTAGTTTGTTCAGGAACATGCACGGGTCTTGGCACGCCTCGTGCAGTTTCCAGTATATGAAACTGTCTTTGTCGAGGTGCCCAAAATTCTCGCTGTCCGCCACCTCTTTCACAAGGTACACTTTCTTTTCCACGCGGGCCTCCGGCGTCCTGCAGTTAGCCTTGCTCATCATGACCTCGGCCCGCGAATCCAGCCCGTCCAGGACGTGTTTCATTTTGTCTTTGTTTTTCTTGAACACGGGATCGGACCAGTAACGACCGTCCAGGAGGGGCGGCACGTCCCCGAATTCAATGTTCGGTCCGCTTTTATGTCACCCCGTAACACACACCCTCTTAAGAGCGTTCTGCTATCAGAGCAAGACTAATTATCCCAGGAGTCACACTTTGGTGAGCTTTTCCCTGAGCAACAAAGTAAACCGTCACGTTAGACGAGCCCCCATTTTGTTACGAAGGCAAATTGTTGAGGGGAAAATCCTGGACCGATCCGGGAGTCGAACCAAGGTCGGTGGCGCACAAGTCCGGCGTACCAACCGCTTCGCTAGCAAAGCAAGCTTCACTAGCGAGACAGTTCGGTCCGCTTTTATGTCACCCCGTAACAATATAAATATAAATAAAATATAAATAAATAAAATACATAATTTAAAATATAAATTAATAAAAATATAAATTAATTAACCCCGCTGTTCCTATTTACTTTTTACAGGTAAATTAATGAACTAAGTGTCAAATAAACCTGATGGGGGGCCCAAAAGTAGGTCAAGTGTCAAATAAACCTGATTGGTTTGTCAAATAAACCTACGGTATACACTACTTCTATGGTCTATACTCAATAGTCGGAAACACACTACGTGAAACGGTTTTAACTTGTTTAGATATTTTTAATAACACTTTGTTATAATAGAAGCAAATCATTTATTTCATTCCAGGCGGTCTCAACTTTGACAAATACTGTCAAGTATTAATAACTTATTTCCCCGGTTAAGCGGGCTCTGGATTAATTTTAGCAGTGACCACCTGCGTCTCTATGTAAACATTCATATGCCGTATAGATTCTTATCAAAACCGCACGTGTCTTTCCACTCGGCTCATTTTCGCCTCATGATGTGTGCAATATCAGTTAACATTTTTTGGAAACAATTTATGGGTTTTTTATTTAAGTGTTATTATAATATACGATTCTGGGATACTCCTCATGGAATCCGGCGTAGCTAGATACCACAGGGTGATCAAGTTGTCTAAAGACAAAGGCTCATTTCCACCACCGTTCCAATTTTTCTAAGTCCACAGTAAGACCACTAGAAGCAAGTATTCTCAAGAGAATCTCAAATGTCTCCCTAGATAAATGGAAGTGTGACTTGAAGTCACCGTCCGTGTGGTTGGGCACCACGTTTTCTACATAACCTTTCTGTCAGGCGTGTACCTCTTTTGAGGTCATAAGGTGACAGATGCAACTGATACCACGGTCTGCTCTTCTGCTGACTTAGGCAAAAGTTTACACAAGAATGCGCAGCTGTGAAACTATAATTTTCAACTCCTCTCCTTTTTGATTTATTTAAAAAAGTTCACAACACAGCGTTTCCTCTCGGATACCTTCGTTTATAAATTCTGAAAGAGCCGCTATTGTCATAGTATACGCCATTGTTTGCCGTGACGGGGCGTTTTCCTGAGGGAACAGGAACACGTTCCTAGTTACACTTTTTGTGGTTAGGAAAAGGAACGTAGATGCGCATGCGACCAGATCTAGCCGGGTTGGGTTTTGGTATTTAAGACAGTTCTAGTTTAAAATCTTACAAAATATATTAACTGTCAATGATAAATTATATACATGGAGACTGATGGACACTGAAAGATGTTCATATAATTTTATTGATAAAGAAATAGTTGTTCATTTGTTTTGTGAATGTTTCATGAAATTTTGTATCAGGGTTGCCCAGATGATGTGACGTTTCAAAAACTTGATTTCCTGTTATTATTTATAAGTTTATTATATTTAGTCCACGTAAGCAGAACAGAGGCCCCTCAATGTCATCATTCCTTGCGCAAGTGAAGCATAAGAAGGAAAAAAAGTTAGCAGAAAAGAATAAATTACTGGTTAAGCATTTTGAAAAATACTCGCAAAATTCAACCATTGTTGATTACTGTGAAGCCAGTTGGTGTTATTTTTGTTAAATCCTCTTTATAAATTGCAGTAAATGTTATACTGATAGAGGTTAGGGTAACTATGTTGACGGTAAAAGAAGAAGAAAAAATAATAAAACGATAATTTAGTTATCTTGGTGAAATAATAGATATGTTTAAGTCGTATGTCAGACTTTGTATTTAACCGGCTTCCGTGGTCCAGGCACCGTACAGGACTAGGACAGCAGAGCACAGACCGGGCTTTGGTGTTTCGGTCGATGAGTCGTTAGATGTTTCAGGGTCGACCAAGCCCAAGCTGAGCTCTTCACTCATATTCTTAAATCTGAGGAAAATATCATTGTTGGTGACAATCAACTGCTTGTCAAGCCATGGTGGTTGCCTATTACGAGTTTGCTTACTCAAGGATCTGAAAGATTTTTTTTTAACTATAAATGCATAAATGCATGACATATGTGATCTCATATATAAACGTTTAGCTTTCATGGCGGATAGCTCATATCATTAATTTCTTTCTTCTATATGGTTCGTGATTGTATTTCTTTTGTAGTGGGAGGACCCACCTATGGAATCATGCATCTGCACAAAAATATATACATTCGGAATCTTACATCAATTTGTTCCTTAGGTCCTACCATTAATGAAACCAGCTGATGCCAAGCTGAAATGTGCGGGCGTTTTTAGTACAGAGTGGCTTGAAGTTGTCAATGTTTAATTGACTATTTTCCACTTTTTTAGGACCTTGTAATATGTAAATTCAATTCGTGGATTTAAAATAAGAGCGATATATATATATATATATATATATATATATATATTTACCTGAGGCTCATGAAGCCCCATTTGTAGCTCGTTGTACAAAACATATTTAAACATAAAGTGTTTTCTTGACAAATTTACCCCCCCCCCCCCAAACAAAAAAGTTAAAAAAGGCGCCTATGGCTTACTGATGTGTCACGTCAGAATCGCGTCATGAATCGCTCAAGTAAACATTGTATCAATATGCTAATGAAATATGAGGGAGAGAGAAAGAAAGAGGGAGGGTTTCTTAGCGAGATTGGTAAGGATAGTTTAAGGAATAAATGGTTCCTTTGTATATCGTGTAGCACACCTATTAGTATTGTCATCGGAGATTTGACATTACAGAAGAAATGTTTATCAGAATTTTTTATTATTATTATTATTACTATTATGATAATTACTATTATTAATATTATATTTTTTTAATTTTTGCTCATAGTCATTAATTATAAATATTTATTTGGATATATCTGTCATAACATAATTGAAAATCCCTTGCAGAAATAAACCAAAAGTACCTATAATACTTTGTGAACGGTTCATGAAAATATTTCTACTTCGTATAAAATTTCAATATATTAAATCGTTTAAATCGTTTGCTTATATTCCTGGCTGCAACAATTCAACAAAATTTCATGTGCAAATAAGGGCAACATTCTTACTGCAGGAAGCTGCTGATGACCCGACAATATACCTACCCTCTTTATCCAGGTATAGGTTGTTCTGAAAAATTGGTATCGTGAACTATGATTTATTCAGATTTCAATCACATTTGACCCCCTGCCCCACCAAACTCACCCCCTCCTCTAAATTCTAGATTGGAGTAAACTGTGAGCTACCAGTAATGATAAATATATATATTTTATTTATTTTACATGGATTGTACAACCAACTATAATAATTCAAGAAACGATGATTTATTTTCTCAAACTAAACCAGGATGTTTAAAGGTAATCCATGGAGGAAAATTAAGGAAACTTCAGAGATATTCTGAATTTCACAAAGGGGAGAGGCCCTTTTTTGGTATATGAACAGAAATGCGTGAGAAATGGATTTAATAGCATATTAATTTGAGATATGTCGACACACTTTAACAATGAAGGGAAATACATTTAACCAGAAATTAAGATTAAAAAAGTTTAGGCAAGTGGATAAAATGGAACCATAACGATTCCTGCACGCTTTAAATTCCTTGATATTTTAATTTTTAACCAAACATCGAATAAAAAACCGTTTCGCCTTTCTTAAGTCGACCTTGAGAAAGTAAGGAAAGGCGTTGAACAACATACGTGAACTAAAAATCCCGGGGTTTTCTTTGTGCAGGCACCGGTATATTACTTTTACAATGCGGTTAGCACAACGATCGTTCACAACGATCTTAGCGTTCTGTACAAGTTCTTTGATTCCAGGACATTGAAATTAACAACAATCTCAGGACAAAGCTTGTACATTTCAGTGTCACAGCTGGTATTCTATACCCGACCCTGCTTTAAAGATTTGTTTGCCTGGAAGGTGAATTATAACAAATGGACTTTCGCTTGATATACCAATATATCCTTTAGAAATTCATGCTAAAATAAAATCTTGAAAATGGATGCATATTATACAGCGATTCCAAGCTCTAAGTATAAAACTGAGGTTATTTAAATAAAAATAATTAGTAATCCCCGTCAAAAGCTTTACTTTATTGGTCAAAGCTTTCAGTGCATCCTGTTTGTGTCGTACTGTACTTTCACAGAATCCCTTGTTATTAAAATGACAGGCAAGTTCGCCCATTTTCCCCTCGAACAGAAAGTAATAGGTATGATATTTTGACCACAATATATGGATATCATGTCAGGAGGATATAAGGATACAACTCAACAAAACCATTTTAAGTTAGAAGTATGAGAAATAAAATGAGGAATATAAAGAAACTGCTGGAATTATTATCATATGAAATAAGTGATTTTACACGAGTCCAGTAATAACATTAATTTAAATACCTGGAAGACATATAAGTAAAACAATACACCAGTAACCTTCAATCGACCATTGTAGGTTACCATAAAAATCAACACTAATATACTACACAAATATGGCCCGGTTATCACCAAACTGATCACCATAATCTCACACCAACCAGTAATAAAGGAAATACTTCCAAAAGGACAGACAGTAAGAAAAGTAACATTTTTTTTCAGAATCAACCTACTGCAAAGCATGTAAACAATACAGGATATTGTGATTTCATATCACATATATGACTCAGAATAGACAGTTTTAAATCTTGACAGAAAAACATCCGACGGGACATGCAATATTGGGTACCGTGTGGGGGAATGAATGGGTACAGAACTGTTGAAGATGTAACAGAACTGTTGAAGATGTACGCCCTTCGATGTATTTCCTGACCTATATAAAGCGTTTGACACAGTAAACTATGATATAACAAAAATAACCTTAAATTATTAATAAACTCTGCATGGACCAGTTCGTGTAGACTGGCCAAGTCCATGAAATAGTTCTGACTTAATTGTTGCTTCTGATAGAGAAATCAAACGTGCATGCGTTGTGTCGCATTAAGTATCGGTACCGCCATCTTGCGGCAACTCATATAACTAATTTGCCACTATCTGACCCTCTGATTTAATGATAAGAGCTCGCACTGAGTTAAGTCTATCGGTACATGGAATCACGTTTTATTTTAAGCATTTTAAAAGTAAACGCAAATACTAAAGCCCCGGCAGGGCTACAGTTCGTGAGACCGTCAGCATCCAGTTCTGGACTGAATGCATAAACAAGCAGGTTTTTGCATATTTGGGAAATCTTCGAGCCGATACCAGTCTCTGTATACTGGTAAATTGGCAGTAAACGGTCGGACAACTTCAGTGTAATGTGAATCATCACAACGCCAGTCGAAATACTTCCTCTTCAGAAAGCTGTCTAAGATTTTTTAAGCTTTTTTTTGTGTTAAAATGTGTTACATCATTACTGTGTATTAATTTCAAACGTTCGACAACGTGGAAAAAATGGCGCAGTTAGGTGGAAGAAGCGTCAAATGGAAGACTTTATAAAGGTGCTTTTCCATAAGTGCGTAGTCCGTATCCGTAGTCCGCAAAAATTGCTTTGTAGATTTTTGAACTAGGCCGTTTCTATTCATACGCATGCGTAGTACGTATGCGAAATCCGTATCCGCACGCTGTCGGGAGCGATTTTTGCGCACTACGCATACCAATCATCGTGTCGATTTTAGGTTTAGCATAGTTTTACCATTCAAAGCATGCTGTATTTGCAAAATCTCTATTTCCATAGGGTATAAATGTTATTTCTGGCATAAGTTTTTTTGGAAACTAAACGTGTTTGCATTTGGTTGTATTTTGTTGTCCTCTCTTTAACAAATAAGTGTTTTCCGAATGCTTGAGCCGTAAACTTTAGAACCGCGTTTAAAATAATAATAATTAATATCCCTTTTGAAAATATAAATATTTAAACAATTTAACAAACTTTTGCTGTTCAAATTTGGAAATATACAATAAATATATAATCGAATGGCCTGCTATGAAAGAAAATCTTCAGCCATCGAGCACCTATCAACACGGAGTACGGACTACGTATACGTACTTATGTCAAACGAGCTTTGCGGTTCAATAATTAAACACCTTTTGATTAAAAGAAAAACATAACTAGATAAAAAGTACTTAATAAGAAATTACAAGAAAAGTTAACTATAAAAATTCAAATTTAATAAAAAGTAAAACAAGCAATGAAGAGAATGTCACTGCAGACCCCTTTGATACGCAGTGCGTCCTCTCCATATTGGTGCTGTGTGTCACCATGGTCAAATGCTCTATTCGTGTTCACACGTAGAGAGCTGTGACAGGTGGAATTGTGTCAGTTATTTTTTTATTTTTATTTTTTTTTGCTGGCCATGTACATTAAATGATGCACATGCGTTTGACCTCTATACCTGGTAAAGGATTCTTTATTTTCCCGTGCCCCCCCCCCACATGGCCAATACATCCTCTCCGTGCACTTGCGTGAAATTTTATCAAGCCTAACTTTTCGGTTAACTGGTCTGTGACTGTAGAAATCTTGCCCATGCCTGTGACCTCTCCTTGGACCCCTCTTAATTTTAGCCAGTGAGCTGGCGTGGCTTTCGGGTTTCGCCTGTGAAATCCTCATACACACACATACAAGTAGAAATGATCTGCGGGTAAGCAGTCTTTCCTCCGCGGTCACACAGCGCTCTGTGTTTTGCAAAATAGCATGATATGTAACTAATATATATATATATATATATATATATATATATATATATATATATATATATAACTATTTACTTTTTCATGTTATATATATATATATATATAATGATATGTTGTGTGAAAAATGGGAAAGGTTTGCGGTAATATTTCTGATAAATAAACCATGGAAACATATTGATAATTTTCGAGAGATTCTGCCTTACAAAGGAAGGCAAATATTTAACGTTTTAATAATTTTCATTTTATAATCGGTTTAATTTTAAATTACAGTATGTTGTTCAGTGATAGTGAATAAGCACATCAACATAAGCCTCTGATTAACAGAAAATGCCAAGGAAGTTTGAAATATCCACATATTATAGATTTAAAAATCTATTTGTATTCAAAATTAAATAAAAAAAAACGGGCGATTCAGGTGGATTAACTATACACCAAGAATGCGTCTAAAAAAACTTGGCTATTTCATATATACATATTATGTGAAATGGCTTTTCAATTTTCATTTTCACGATTTGTCTTTTATTTTTTAAATTCAAAATTAAAATCTTTTTTTTTCCAAGGATGTCAAAACGGCATCAGTCTTATTATTAAAAGTAGGTCTTGGACTACCATTTCGTGCAAAAAAAAAAAAAAAAATATATCGTGAACATACGCAATGTCACACCTAAGGTAAGATGCTGGTCTGTTTTCCTTACTATATGAACTTACAGGAACATGTTCACGATAAGATATAAAATGCCCCTGAAGAAACCGTTTGACAGCAACCATGATAATTTACTCTCGTAGTAACCCGCAGCAAATCGTAGCGCTTCCAGGAGAAAGTTGCGAGTAAAATCATTTTGGGTATGGTAAAAACTGTAGAATTGTCCTGCAGTGGTATATCGTAGATAATTAAATCACAGCGTATAGCGACTGGCCACAGAGAGACAAGTGTGGTTTGAGCGACTAAATTAACATAGGTGCACCTGCACTAAATGACCTGACAGATTAAAGGCACATGTGACACTGAAATCTACAAGGTAAGATTTGTTAATTTCAGGCCCCTTGACGCGCCTGTATGCACTCAAAAGGGATATGGTCATTCCTAATGAGCCCTTACTAGACTTTTAAAATTATTAAATTGAAAGGATATATTTCTGTGCATTTCGACTTATCGTTTTATAACAAAAATAATAAGAAGGAGAAAAACAACGACCATAACAATAGTTTTGTTCTTTATAAGTATATATATTGTAGTACATATAAATTAATAGTTTCACGAGTTGCAATGGGTTAAGACGGCACTGTTGTAGGCCAAATATAAAGGAAAGAAACGCTGGCAAATTTAAATTTTCCAAAATCTATAGTTTTACACGTGTACGCTGTACGTGTATACACTATAGCAGGCACAAAAGCACGCATTGTCGTAACGTGATTTACTCTTGTAATTAACTTGTAACAAGTAGTAACATTAACAAATGACAAATAAAGGTTCATAATTCATTCTGCACTATTGGTTGTTCTACATGATATAATTCTCATACAACTTTTATTCACTTGTAAAATTGCTTTAAAAAATAGTTTTATAACTGTTCTTAGTTTCCATAACAAGCATTGGATAGGGTATAAGGTAATATGCCTAAATATACGCTACTTACATGAGGACTTCAAGTAAGCCAGATGAGGACTTACAAACAAATACACACAAGAAAAATAAAATGGCATTTTATTTTTCCGGCCCCATGATATTCCCCAAATAAAATGTCCCGTCTGACAGCCGCCTCCGACCCCCCCCCCCCCCCCCCTTCCCGTCTACCCCGTTGCTTCGACTACAACACCAGTTGCATGATAATGGTGGTGGCACTTATGATGATAGTTGTAATGACGATTCTCCTCTTCTGTTTGCTTTGTTACAAATCCTGTATCAGTCACTGTAAAAGAGGTACATGAACTGCACTCGCATGTGATTTAACAAACACAACAATACCTTCATAATCTCCTGTCTGGTGCAGGTTAATAAAGAAGATACTGCATGCAGCAGTTGTTGCTTCAGACAAACGTTCGTGTTTCTGCAAAATGTTGTCATATCTTTATGTTGACCCGGACGGTCCAAACGTATATCCGTGTGGTTAACGTAAAGTATTGCTTCTGAAGGAACCCCATCTCTTGCAGTTCTCCCCGCTTCTTGCAAATATATTTCAATATTTGTTTGACTTATAAATAATCCGTCTGATTGCTGGGGCATCCAGCCCCATACCAAGGGTCACCTTGGCAAAAACAAGCCTTATCCGAGAATTGGTTTTGCTCAATTCTGAGACGATATGATTTTTCATGTCTACTGTATGCTTGTGGTACAGGCCAAAAACTCTGTTCTCAGGCTTAACATCTCCAACTTATTGTGTAGGTTATCTCGCAATGCCCCCCCCCCCCCCCGAATAATGTAAGATTTGCGAATTGATCCAAGGTCTGTATGTACAATGGTTATTGTTATATTAATTTCACTGTACCATATGTTTTCTCTATCAGGGCTGTCAAGCACTTTCTGAGCCCCAGATCCTTTATAAGCTGTGCTTGCATGGACGGTCGCGCTGTGGCGCTAAGGACCAAAGTAGATACATATAACATCAGGAAATAATGCCAACATTTTTTTGATTTCAGGGAAAAATCCATGCGGAATTCAGTGCCCCTGAAAAATTCTTAGCGATGTGCACATCAGATAGATCACAAAAATAACCTTAGCTTACTTTCAAGCAAAGTATTCTCATATTTTCCAATGGATTACCAAGGATTATTATGGCACTGTTCACAGTCCCTTGCATTTTGTATGTAAAATGTAGACAGGTGTATATAATAAGCTTCAAATTCATCAATTTATAAATTTTTATCCAACATGTTAATTTTCTTATCAGAGTCAGGTGCTATACATGCCAGTATTGTAACCCAATAATACCTGGTATCAGCGGAGAATTATCAGAGGTACAAACCAATTTTTTATCATTTGGGCCCGCTTGAATAAGTGCCCTTTAGTGTCACCCTGTCTGTCCGTCTAAAAAATTTATTTCTTGATGACAACCCAGTTTGGATTGCCATATGGATTTCAAACTTTATTTAAATATGACCCACCACTAAAGCAAGATCCGTATTGATTTTGGGGTCAAAGGTCAAGGTAATAGAACCCACTTCATTTACAAGAATTTGGATACAATGTTTGCCCAAATTTTCATTCCAGATCCCCCATTTTGCAAGTTAAGCTCACCTACCAATTTAGGAAGAATTCTTTTGATTTTCTGGGACACAAGGTCAAAGTGACATGCCCATCCATTCACAAATTAGTATAAGAATGATAACTCCAGTTTGGGTTGACAGGTGGAAGCATGATTTATTAATGGGTCATTACTAATGTAAGAATCCTTTGGATTTGGGGTTCACAAGGTCACAGGTTAGGGTCACAAAACCCACACCTTTCAAATGATTGTACATTTAAACATTTCATTCAAAACTTTCACTTAAAGATTACTATAGATTGCCTAACAGTAAGGAAAGAAACATATTGATTTAGACATCACAAGGGCAAACATCAAGGTCACAGAACCATATTACTGATTTAAATGCATCCCAGACTTACAGTTTAATACATCAGATTTAATTATGTTGTTTGGGATGCTCCCTTCCTACAACTTTATACACAACTATCCCTGATTCAAAATTTAAAGATGCCCATTCACCTACTTTTTTTTCAAAAGAAATTATGTGATTTTTTACTTCCTGTGTATATATTAATTATCTCTAAGGTAATTCTGGTTATGAAAAGTTTGTATAACGTTTAACAAACGGGCAAAACATGTGACCTAAAGTGGTTGGTTGCATATATAGAAAGGTCATGTGTTGTAAAACGCCATTTGCAAAGCTCTGGCTTATCAGACTTGCTTCCATATGCCAATGTAGAGTTCGTTTTCATTATTTTGGCTGTCTCCATATTTTAAAACACGTTGATATAAACAAAACAAGCAGCCAGTGTGCAATGATATCCACATTTTCCGGCCTATTTAAAAAAAAAAAACTCCAAGGGATTTATAAACCTTTAGTTTATAAAGGTCTGAAAGGTGATTGGACCCTATGTGTCATCATTGTTCAGTTGTTAAATACTGCTCCCTTTGTATGTTTATGTAATCACGTCATATAAAATGTTTTTTAAAGCATTCACTTGGGCCTTTTGTTGGGCCCTTTCTGACCGGTCAGTCTCTTAGTTCATGATTCATTTGCATTTACCTCAAATGTATTAGTACCATTCATGAATCATATAGCCCAGCAATGGCAATACAGCAAACTCTCTACTGAAGCACAGGATTGTACTGAACCTTTCTCCCAGCAGGTGACGATACAATGCCTCGAGATATAAATCAATCAGAACAGCCATTCATGATGTCCTGTAGTGGTACATGGGTTTGAGGGCTTGTTTCTTCATCATTGTCCTCATCTTGAAAAAAAAACAGCCGTGTGTTACTGAGCAGTTAATACAGAACATTTATAACCAGATGTTTACAAAACAAGGGACCACGGGTCATGGCGCATAGCTGTATTTGGTAAAATGTCAATGCGTTACTGTTTTCAGCTCACTTGACTGAAAGTCATCTGAGCTATAGCGATCATTCTTTGTCCATCCGTCTGTCCATCTATCTGCCCGTCCGTTAACATGGATCAAATCATAAGCACTGGACCTAGAAACCTCTTACTGAAAATCCATGAAGGTCCATTAAAAATCTGCTAAGAAAACTGAAATTAGGTCATTTTGTCATCCTCTAAGCTATTAGGATCGAAATTACCCCCCCCCCCCCCCCAATCTAAAATAATTTCAAATGGAGATAAAGTCTAAGAGGAAGATGTAATATAGGCCATAGGTAATATAGATATGATTGTATCAGTTTTTTAAACTTCTAAATATGGCGAGCCGTATTTCTATCATACCAGGTTAACCGTTCCGGAGAAAATCAGAAATATACTGAATCTTAGTTTCTTTGAATAAAAAATTTTCTCAATATATTAGACCTATATCATGCATGGATCTTCTAGATGAACACATTTAGCATTTACTTTTACTTAACATACAGCTAGTACGGCTATATTTAATTATGTCGTTCTTAGTGTGATCTAGCTATGTTTTATCGAAGGGAAATGTTAAAGTCTATTTTTCATGTGTGAACCGTCTTTAATGTTTTTTTTTTCAAATGCAGTGCTTGTAACTTGCATATTAAGCAATAATAATGTGCACAATAATTTTATAGTCCGTCCCAGGATCTGTGCCCGCATGTTGGTCCGGGATAATTTTTCATGCAAGTGAAGCAGTATAAACATTTCTGTTCCAAAGTTTGCAGGAACTATTCCTCCTTACCTTGGATTGAATTCGTAAGAGACAAATAATCCGAAATATGACAAAACAGGTTACAGCCTTGACGACTTTTCCATCGCCGGAGAACTGATCACGAACACACCGGTGTGGTTAACCTCTATAAAAGCATGCAAGCTGATGACGTAAGTCAGTGAAGGTCGTGCGGGAACGCTCATTGTGACGTCTTTGTGACGTCACTGTTGTCAAACTAATACTACACCCAACCATAGACATGGAAAGTGTTCCGCGGAGGAATATACACTATATACAGCATAAATTAATACTATTTACATGAAATATTGCAGTATTAAGCAAAAATGGAGGAATAGCTGCATATCTAAGTTAGGCCGAAGGGCATTTTTGAGGAATATTCTTAAAATAATCGCGGAAAAAACATTTGACAAAGGGTTTTGGGACGGACTATTTTAACTACCCTGTGATTATAAAATACAGTATGTGGTCAAAGGACAGTAACTGAACAGTCGCTTCTGAATGTTGCACATGCATATTTCCATCAATCTGATATTTTTTTATTCATTAATTCGAAGCAGATCCTTAGATTGGGCAGTAGTTCGAATTAAAAGAGTACCTGTTGGTGAATGTTGTGTTATGAATTCATATAATGAGACGTTAAAAGCTAATGTGTTCTGAATTCAAAATAAGTAGTAACTGTGTTATGATCTTGAACAGAGAATAGACATTTCCGACTTGTCAATCATGCGTAACCAATTGTCCAATCAGATTACGACATTTATGACGTGATCGCCACGTGTCGAGTGTCCGCCATATTGTCCCACAAACCAACCTCGTGTGTGGGACCGTGCGCACGTGGATGTGACAGGACCTCGCTTTATGAGATTTTTTTCTTGGTGAAGAATGGTTCTTAGATGCGCATGGGGTACGTGCAACGGCGACGAGAGGTACCCTTAAAGACCGGGAGGGTCAAGGCTCATTTTATTTCAAAGCCGAAGACTGAACTGACAAAATGTCTCAGGTGGATTAAGGCGTGTGGCCGGCCGCACAGCCAGCTGAACGTTACCCGGATTAATAAGCACAAAGCTGTCTGATCAACGGTAAGGATCATAGACTGTCCAATTATTTCCTTGTGTTTTTTGTTATTTTTTTGACAAAATTGTTCACATGGCTTCACTTTGTTTTCAAACAATCAAGTCGAGGTCTGTCATGAGAGATATCCGTGCCGAACTGTCAGTTTTACTCAGATCAACAAGCGAATTTTTTTATAATATTTGATATCAAATATAAATTTTGTAAAGTAATCTTATCCAGCTTTACCTGAGTAATGGGAATCTGATATCTCGCTGTCCACCAACTCTATTTGTAGGTGATGAGGTGTCCCCGCCTTCCCCATAGATCTCCAGCATCGGGCTGTCACTCGGACCGTGGCTGTATTGCTCTTGATGTCCTCCCAAATTTTTATGTCATGCACATATCCCTGAGAGTAATAGTTTAAGCCTCTCTGCAACGTGTTGTTCGACAAGCTATGATGTTGCGGCAAAAACGAAACTGATATACTCTCAGGGATATGTGCAAGGGAGTCGCTGGGCGCGGCCATGTTATCGTCTGCTGCGCCCGCTTGGCCAAAATGTGGGGCTTAGCAACCGTCGTTAAGGGGGGGGGGGGGGGGCGGGGCTTAGGGCCAGCCGTCGGAAAGGTCCATTGACCTGAAAGCTGCGTTTTTGGTATCTGGTGTTAGAAGATCAAGATACGCAATCTTTCAGGATCTTCAATATTGGGACAGAGCCCATTTCTAAATCTCAATGAAGAGGCAAGTTGCATTCATAAGTTGGTATATGTCACGCTGTATAAGCAAAAAAATTTCAAATTGGTACACTGAGTGATAAAAGGAGAACTAGCATTCTAGTGCTAACTGTTAAATTCGGTGCCTCTGTTCTGAAGGCCTCAAATTTCCCATTTGTACTATTAGTTGTGATATTTACAAGGCCAAGGCTTAGAAGTCATAATAATAGGCCTAATACTAGATGCTCTTCATAGGCAGAAGCAGTCATAGGCTTTCGAGCGTATTTAAAAGTGTGTGGAGGAGGGGGGGGGGCACATTCCTGGGAGGGCGAATATATATATATATATATATATATATATATATATATATATATACAAACAAAATATGCATACGATCGACAAGGTTAAAGGCCTTGTAAAAGTTAAGAAAATAAGACATCCGTTATAAAGTCTGTATATTATATATAAATCTGATGCAAATGTCGGTCACCGTCCTGTAGGTCACTCTTCTGAAGAAAATTCGTTATTCTGTTATCACTGGATGCAATTTTGCTCTCTTAAGACAAATAACTGTTTATGTAATTAACGAATGTTTCTGAAAACTGCTTAAATCATGATAGATTGGTCTGGACAAAAAATTGAGATACAGACAGTATCTGTAAATGCCTGCCTTGAAAATTCAGTTTTAAAGTTGCACCTCTTTCAGTTAAAATAGATAAAGACCGTTTCTGGAATGTTTAGTCATACATGAGAAAAATGTTAACTATACTTATATAGATATTTTTTTTAATTATTAGGGTAAGGTCTGTAAAGTAAAAGTAATATAGTCACGGCATTATAACCCATTCATATAGCTCTTAGCACCTCTGCGCCCCAAACACATGGTACTATAAATCTGATGCTAATAACGGCTCTCCAGGACCCTGAAAATATTTTTCTTTACCTAAACTACGAATTGAATATTATTTACAGTTTGGTACGCCCACTGTTTTGGTACGCCCACTATGCCATTAATTCTTGCATAATTTCTTGTAAAACTGCAGGTCCATTTCAGCCTGTCTACAACACGTGCAAATTACGCAGAATGAACTTTAATATTTATTAAGTTGTGTATCCCCGATATTAAAATATATACTCTGCCATTATCAAAGTAGAAACGTATATCCCAAATGTACAACATGTTGATTATAACAGATCAGCTTATACATATTCTAGTTCCCCCCCCCCCCCCCCCCTGTCCACCTGAAGGCTCTAGCGGAGCTGATTAAGAACTGAACCGACACACAGTTGAGCGCATACCTCCGCCATATCAATTTAACCAAATCGATCTTCCCCTTTTATCTGAATCTGTCCACGTCTTACTTGGTCCAGGTCAACCCCTCCACAAAGTTTGCTTTGAAATTGGTTTAGGTAATGCCTTTATACAGCTAACAAACAATAAACTAAGCAAATAAGCAAATTAGAAATATTTGTTAAATTTTGTAAAATTTTCAGGAGGTGTCGTATGGTCAAAAGTCGGTCAACAAGGGCAAAATGCAATTTCGATCTGTAACGCTCATTATCAAGCAACACACCAAAAATCAGGCCAGTATCTGCAGGCATTGTGAAAAATGGTCCATACATGTGCATTTTTTATAAAAGTTTCTGTCTTTCATTAAATTTTCAATGTTCAGGATCTGTCATATGGTCAAAACTAGGTCAACTGGGACGAAACGCGAAATCGATCTGTAAGTGGTCATTATGCGCCCACAGACCAAACATTGGGCCAGTATCTGGAAGCATTGCATTGCGAAACTAGAATATTAGCAAAAGCTGAAAATCAGTTATAAATTGAAATTGGAGAGGTATGTACCATGTTTCATAACAATCCACCAAATGCTCCCGAGAAATAAGCTCCTAAGTTTTTTTCTATACTAAGCTCTGTGACCATGAAAAGTAGGTCAAGATTACCCATCTTTCAAATGGACCAAGATTATGTAAATATCATGCAATAGCACTGAAGAAATGAAGTTCCTGTGTTGAATACTTTTGGAGATATCCTGCACAAAATGCCGAAATTGAAAAATCCGATAAAAATTCATTAAAAAATCAGAAATTGTAGGTGGTGCCACCATCATTGTGCAGCATGTACAGATCATCATTCCAAATGTTCATAGTAAGTTTTGTGAAAATCCACACAATGGTTTCTGAGATATAAGCTTCCGAGTGTTTTTGTATAATCAGCTCTAAAACAAAGAAAATAGGTCAAGGTCACACATCTTCGCACTTGACGAAGATTTTGTTGATATACATCTTCACTGATGAAATAAAATTCCAACCGTGAATCCTTAAAGAGGTATCCCGCTCACAAGGCCAAAATTGAAAAATCCGGAAAAAATTGATTTTAAAAAATCAGAAATTGTAGGTGGTGCCACCAAAATTGTGCAGCACATACAGACCATCGGTCCCAATGATCATAGTAAGTTTTGTGAAAATCCACACAACGGTTTCTGAGATATAAGCTTCTGAGTGTTTTTCTATAATCAGCTCTAAAATGTAGAAAAATGGGTCAAGGTCACCCATCTTCGAACTTGACCGAGATTTTATCGATATACATCTTCACTGATGAAATACAATTCCAACGGTGAACCCTTTTAGAGATATTCCGCTCACAAGGTAAAAATTTAACGGACACGGGACGGACGGACGCCGGAAGGACAGACGGACGGACGGACAGACGGACAGCTTGGGTGACGACAATCGCCCATCAGCCTAAAGGCTGAGGGCTAAAAAAGGCTGTACATGTACATTTGTCATGAAAATTTCTATTTTTCATGAAATTTTCTATGTTTAGGAGCCGTAAAACAATCAAAGGTAGGTCAAACGGGACGAAACGTGAACTCGACCTGTAACTGGTCATTATCTGCCCACACTAATAAAATTAGAGCGGTATCTGCAGGCATTGCGGAAAAAAAAGTCCGTACATATGCATTTGTTATGAAAATTTCTATTTTTCATGAAACTTTCAATGGTCAGGAGCAGTCGAACGGTCAAAAGTAGGTCAACTGTGACAAAACACAAACTCGATCTGTAACTGGTCATTATCTGCTCACACACCGAAAATCAGGCCTTATCTGCATGCATTGCGAAAAAAAGTCCGTACATGTGCACTTGTCATGAAAATGTTTATATTTTATGAAATTTTCTGTTAGTGCACCGTCAAACGGTCAAAAGTAGGTCAACGGGAGCAAAACGCGAATTCGATCTGTAACTGGTCATTATCTGCCCACACACCAAAAATCAGGCCCGTATCCGCAGGGATTGCGAAAAAAATGTCTGTACATGTGCATTTTTCATGAAAATTTCTAATTTTCATGAAATTTTCTATCTTAAGGAGCCGTAAAACAATCAAAGGTAGGTCATTCGGGACAAAACGTGAACTCGATCTGTAACTGGTCATTATCTGCCCACATTTAAAAAATCAGGGCGGTATCTGCAGGCATGGCGAACAAAAGTCCGTACACGTTCACTTGTCATGAAAATTTTTATTTTTCATGAAATTTTCAATGTTCAGGAGCCGTCAAACAGTCAAAAGTAGATTAAATGAGACAAAACGCGAACTCGATCTGTATCTGGTCATTATCTTCCCACACACCAAAAATCAGGCCCGTATCCGCAGGCATTGCGAAAAAAAAGTCTGTACATGTGCATTTTTCATGAAAATTTATATTTTTCATGAAATTTTCAATGTTCAGGAGCCGTCGAAATGTCAAAAGAAGGTCATTCGGGACAAAACGTGAACTCGATCTGTAACTGGTCATTATCTGGGCACACACCAAAAATCAGGCCCGTACCTGCAGGCATTGCGAACAAAAGTCCGTTCATGTCACTTGTCATGAAAATTTATATTTTTCATGAAATTTTTTATATTAGGGCACCGTCAAACAGTCAAAAGTAGGTTAAATGAGACAAAACGCGAACTCGATCTGTAACTGGTCATTATGTGCCCACACACCAAAAATCAGGCCTGTATCCGCAGGCATTGCGAAAAAAGTCTGTACATGTGCATTTTTTATGAAAATTTATATTTTTGATGATATTTTCTATTTTAGGGCACCGTCAGTCTAAAGAGGGTTAACTGAGACAAACGCGAACTCGATCTGTAACTGGTAGGGCTGTGTATCGGTCCGCCTCTTCCGATACAATACATATTGCGATACAGTTAATTCGATACCGATACGTATTGACGATACGCTTCATTTTTCTTTGTATTTCATTTCTTAATAAAAGGTTTCATTTTTATTAATTTTTTTTATTTTAATATACAGCATATTTAGTATGCTATGCACTTAAGTTAAGCAGCTTAAGCATGATATTGAATAAATAAGAACAGACGAGTTGACTTTAATTTGAAATAATCTTTATTTTATACAGCACGTCAAGCAGGCATATCCATATTTTTCTTCAAAAAGACCAGAGCGTCGACATTCTCAAATGACCTTGTAGCGCTGACAACAATATCACCAGTTGTACTGAATATCACCAGTTGTTTCCTGCACACACATATAGGTTTCCGAAAGCATGGCTAATGATGGTAATTCCCTCTGGTGTTCTTTCCAGTATAGGCTTGGGTCATCAGACATCTGAATTGGCTTTGATTGCCGATACACGTCTACTTCCTTTTCTGCTCTATCTCCTAATGTCAGTTGTGCTTTATTCGTTATCTGGTCCTCATCTTCAAATAAGGTACTAAGAGCTGATTCTCTCCGAGCTGACTTGTCTGGTTCCTTTTGTACCACCTTAAAAATGAAAGTATTATCGATAAAATATTTGAGGTTGATCAATGCGTTACCTGGACAGAAACAAATGCCAAATACAACAATAGCAACCATTCTGCAAAAAGGTTATCCTGGAGGCATGTGTCAAGCACATTTAGGCATCATGGCGAGAATATGGTGAAGAAAATATTAAATTAACTTATACACAACTGATAAAACGAGATGCGATTCATATGATGAGCTTCGATACAGCTATTCAGCTCTGCTATTATATGTTAAGCTATTCTAACATAATGTGGACCAGTCTTCATAGCCAACAATAACCAATTAATCTTATCTACTGATAACTTTTGATATGTTACCTTGGCAGTCTGTTTTTCTTTGTTTGTTTCTTCAATCCTGCCAGTTATATCCTCCTCTGCTTTTTCTAAAATTGCTGCACTTTTAGTCACTATTCGTTCCCATGTATTCTCGGTTATGCAGGGCTTGTTCTTGGTCCTTGGGTCAATGGCACTTGCTTCCTCGAGGAACTGAATCAGCGCGCAGTTGGTATATCTCTTCATCAAATCTTGATTAACAGCGCGTTTGATTGACTCCAAGACAGTTGAATCATCAGGTTGTGGTATGAAGTGTACTTGAAGCCTCTGAAGTAATGGTAGAACCAGACCAGCAGTTGGAGATTTCTTCTCTGATAAAGCAAGGGTGGCTTTCATCATTACCTTCATGGTCTTCACATTGTCCTCACAGGCCTGGGTTTCATTTTCTAACATGTTGGCTACAATGCTCGATCTATCTTTTATGCTTTTGACCCGGTCATCCAGCAAGGCTGCCAGTATGGCTGGTCTTTGAAAAAGGAAACGTTCTAACATGCTGTAGGTCGAATTCCATCTCGTTTTGCAGTCTATGATCAACCTGTGGGAAGGGAGTCCTAAGGCTACCTGCTTGGTTTTAAGAATCTCTGTTCCGATGTTACTTTTATGAAAAAAAAATTACAACAGACCTCACTCTACTAAGTGCTCTGTTCAAACATGCAACTTCAGTTGCCTTATTTGATGGAAGGTTTAATGTGTGCGCAAACATCCCAGTTTGAGGTCCACCCCAGATACATTTATAGCAATGGTCATATTTGCCGCGTTATCCACCGTTATGACTTTCACCTTCTCATGTAATCCCCAATTGATCATGGCATCTCGCAGTTCACACCCAACGTTTTCTCCTGTGCGTCTACCAGAAAAATGCTCTGTCTGAAGCACCTTGGAGCACAGTTTCCAGTCTTTTAGAAAAATTTCAGGTTATAGTTAGGTATGACTCCGCTGCCCTTGAAGTCCATGCATCTGATGTCAGAGCTACGGCTCTAGCCTGGAGCAGAATTACCTTGAGTTTTTCTTGTTCTGTTTGAAGCAATGCAGGCACAAGTTTTTCACTAAGTGTCTGGCGATTTGGATGTTGATATTTTAGGTCAAGTTTTAACAGCATATTCCTGGAATGCACATTGAACTTAGATAAGCTAAAGGACATATAAGGAAGAGTGCAGATTTTCTGTGCAGCATATAAGTAAACGTAACGTGTTAACTGTGAAATATAGGAAACACTGACAATGCAATAACAGAAAGGGATTTATACATGCAAAATCTGTGAACAATTTACAACTGGCATTAAGTTCTCCGAGATATAGATTAAACAAGCTAATTCGTGGAATTAATGTCACCCGCTTTGGGATCTTGTTGTTTTTCATGCTTGATAAAGGACGGCCAGAGAATGACAGACAGACAGACAAACAGAAGCCAGACTCTCTAAAACCAATCCCAACCAAGGTATGCATGAGAGCAATCACGGACCAAAATTTGGATGAAATTGGATAATATTTAGGAAAGTTATCGCACCGAAACGAAACCTGGCGGACGGACAGACAGACAAACCCAAAACAATGTCCCAAGCATCCGCGGAGCGGGGGACAAAAAAATTCCTAACATCCTGTGAACAGTATTTAGTCAATGTCAGTGACTTTCCTATATATGCTTACCTGAACGCTGGGCTTTCAATGGTTGTGAGGGGCCGCAGGTCTTGTATAACATAGTACGATATTGCCATGGTGATATCATTTGACTGTGAGGAAGGCAACCCTGCCCGTCTGGCTCTTGTCCATGGTGTACGAGTTTTCTCAAATATCCCAGCCGAAGTGGAAGGCGTACTTGAGGTGGAACCTGTAGATAAGCCTCTTGGGTTGACACTTGTCGCGGCGATTTTGAAGCGCCTATGAGATCTATTTTATGGTGTCTTCTCAAATGTGTGTTAATATTTGTAGTTCCTCCGGAACTTGTCACTACCGCTTTGCAAATGTTGCATTTTGCTACCTTTTCATTTATTTGAGTAAAATGCAGCTATACTGTTGACTTCTTTACCTTGGGCATTTTCCGCTCTTTGCTGGGTGAGCCACATGTTAGAGGGCCTATTGGCGCCAAGACCTCGGGAGGTTGAACTGTTCTCTGTGGAGGAGGACAGGGAACCATTTCGAAGGAAGAACCCAAAGTATCGTTTGATAAATGGCATAAAATTATCGACATGTAGACAGAAAAATTTCCCATAGCCTTATTTATTGCATACTATTGAACAGACTATCAAAATGTCGGTCTTCATTTAGACCTTTGCACCCCCCCCCCCCCCCCCCCCATCGTATGCACAAACACTGTTGTATTGCATTTGGTTGGGAAGATCCTAGACTGTATTTTTTATGTCATGTAATTACACAGTTTTGTATATTTCTGCGAATTTGAATGCCATATGAAGTTCCGAGTAACCTATGACCGGTGAGAAATTGCAGCGTTTATAAACAAGTAGAGGTAAAATGATGTATCATAAAGCGAAAACGTGTCCTGCTGAGGTCTCAGAATTGAAAAGAGGAACGTCAGTAACATTCTCCTATTATCGCTTATATGCGCCGGCTTGTCATGGAAGTACTGACGTGCATGCGTATATGCATTTCATATCCAGTCTTAATGCCAAAGTAACAAATATACAGTGGATTTCGCTTTATAAATGGCCATGATTATATTTAAAGTTATATCCCTATTCGTTAGCATTCAATGTTTTACACCGATACGACCAATACAGCATGCAGCGCATTTCGGTTATCGTATCGACTTCGTGTATCGATTCGTATCGATATATCGATATATTGATACAGCCCTAGTAACTGGTCATTATCTGCCCACACACCAAAAAATCAGGCCAATATCTGCAGGCATTGCGAGAAAAAAGTCCGTACATGTGTATTTGTCATGAAAATTTATATTTTCCATGAAATTTTCTAAGTTAAGATCCCGTTAAACGGTCAAAAGTAGGTCAACCGGGACGAAACGCGAACTCGATCTGTAACTGGTCATAATCTGCCCACACACCAAAAAACAGGCCCATATCCGCAGGCATTGCGAAAAAAGTCTGTACATGTGCATTTGTCATGAAAATTTCTATTTTTCATGAAATTTTCTATGTTCAGGAGCCGTAAAACAATCAAAGGTAGGTCATTCGGGACAAAACGTGAACTCGATCTGTAACTGGTCATTATTTGCCCACACTTAAAAAATCAGGGCGGTATCTGCAGGCATTGCGAAAAAAAGGCCGTACAACTGTTTGATTTCGGAAGGACGGAATGACGGACATGGGTAAAACTATATGCCCCGGCCACTTTGTGTTAGTTATAACATATAGAACACATAGAAATGTGTGTGTGTGTTTTAGGCAGGTTATTGTATTCTGAAACATGGGTCACATGAATAAATTTCAGTATATAAATCTACAAGTTTGATTTTAAGAAGCATAATGCATTCTGTATTTTTTGGCTATGTGGGCTATGGTACATATATTGTTTAATATATGAGTTAATGTCCAGGGTTCACTCATTGAAATTTTTATGTAGAGAATTGTTTTACTGCTAAATTCAATCAGAACTACCAATCTAACTAATTTTGATATGCTAATCCAATAAAATTAATTTCGAAATTATATTTCAAATTTCAACCTTAAAATTTTAAAATTAAGTTTAAATGATAAAAAGGCACATTATCTTAAAACTTTACTGTTATTTGAGATTTCAAGATGCAATATTAGTCCGAATCATCAATTTTATAAATCAAATGGAATGAAAATGTTATTTTTGTCATTCTGTTTATCTTAAGGCTGAAAGTTTACAATGTTAAGCTACTTAAAGTAATTAAATGATTATTTTTATCATCAGGGTATACACCAGCTTTTTGGGCAGAGTAAATCTTTGATTTATACATTTCATGTAAACGACATGGGGCAATACGTTATGTTTTCTTTAATTCGACTGCAATGAAGTTAATTTTTTTTAAATGATATTTTAAAAAAAATAATAAAAATTCACATAATTTTAAAATCCTGCAAAAAAAACCTGCAGATGAAGTTTAAAATATAAAATTGATGAACAAATCCAGTGCAGTAATTGCTTTCGTCACATTTCTGCTTTGCATCTTTAAACGTTTAGCATTTAGAATTATAACTATCCATACATTTAGGATATATGTATGTTTTTTTATTGTTTTTTATAAGTTTTTTTACCCAGGCATTACGTGAGAAATTTAGTACTAATTTCAATGATATGAAGTGGCGCGTTAAATGTAATCGCTCGAGTAAATCCACCCTAAAAATCTAAAAAATAAACTTGAAAGATAACCAAACTGGGGATACTCTTCTTTGGCTGAAAATACTGGGAGGCGAAGTAAGTTTTAATTTCATTAAAAATATCTGAATATGTGCATTTGCATGCAGTGTTTTAAATGAAACATAACAAAAACCATAGAAGAGCTGCTAATCATAATTTTTAAATTAAGACATTAAAAAGTATATCTTATATTCGTCAGAAAGACTGGCATTTCTAACTCAGTCATTTAAATTTGAATTAAAAACACTTTTGTATATATTTAGTTGAAACCTCCTAAGACTAGGCAAATCGTTTCTATATTTACTGGGCAATGTGTATTCCGCGAGACTGGGACAGAATACATTTGTTTCAACTTTCCATTCCTTTTCAATTTTGGAATAAAATATAAATGTTGTATGCACAATGTTTTATTAGTTTACATTTAAAGCATTCGAAGTTTAAATTGTATTCCCAATATATAATTTTTGAAGTCCAGACTTCATCAGAATCCCAGCCGTTTCAGTGGAATAGACCCACCAACATTTTGATTTGCTTCAGATGAAAAAGCTAATTTATACTCAAAATATAAACGATATTTGATATATATTCAATCTTCAAATAGTAAAATTAAAATGAGACTTTGGACTGAATTGACAATATAAATCGACTAAGCTGATCAAATTGACCCTAAGGACTAATTTAGCCTGTTTATACTTCATATTAATATTAGCTTATATTTATATTCATTTTAAAATTCATATTAAAAGTAAAAATTTAGTTTTGTAAATTTATTTCAGTCGAATTAAAGAAACCATAAACAAATTGCCCGTTGCCGTTCAAATGGAATGTGTACATTTGATTGTGTATCCTTATTATAAACAAATATCATTTATTTTATTAATTTAAGTAGCTTAAAACTGTAAGGCTGAAATGAGCAAGATGGAAAAAAATGACATTTTTATTCCATTTGGCTCATCAGATTAATGATTACGATTAAATTTGCTGTCTTATATCCAAAATAACAGTAAGATTTTAGAATGACATGCCTTATTTATGTTTAAACTTTTAATTTAAACAAGTGACCCATGGGTCATGACGCTCAGCTGACTGAGAAGACATTCACAAAAGGAATTATATCATCTGAATGCCAAATTTTGTAGGTGGTATCCCCATTCAAATAAAGCTTAGCTCGGAGGATATGGTAACAGAGACCTAATTTATGGTTTCTTAGGAGATTTTGCATGGACCTCGCTGGATGTCAAGTTAGAAGATTCCAGGTCCAATGATTACGATTTTTGCCTTGTTATAACAGACAACCACATCTTTGAAGGTTTAAAATAAATGTAAAATTTGAAAAAAAATGCAGGGTGGTACCAGTCTGCAGAAAATGATGAACCATTCCATGACAAATATCAATGCAAAGAATCATGGTGATCAATGCATTAGTTGTTCAAATACTCGAGCTTTTGTATCAAATTTTAGTTATTCTTGGGGGGGGGGGGGGGGTTACATCTGATCCCCATAGCTCGGATGTTATGGGTAACAGAGACATTATTTCGGGTTTCAACAGAGGATACAGCAAACTCGAAATTTAGGGCCTTCAGTGATCCGTTAATGTCATCTGTAGTAAATGACAACTGGGTGAATAGTTATAGTTGGTTTGTTATAATAGCTACTTTGCACTTCTTCCAGGTAGTCGCAAACAAAGTTTTCTGCAAAGTCCATCACAGCAACGCCATGTCCAGGATACAGATTTTCTTTTAGGTGTCTTACTTCTGAGTACTGAGTCTTAGCTCTACTTGTGTGCTTTCTGAAAGCTGACATTTTTTATATAAAAGTCGCTGACGAAATCATTTCTTGTTTTTGAGACATGTACCACTGCAGTTCTTTTGTACAGGTTCTCTTCTGAATGATTAGTCACTTGCTGCCGTTCCTCAAAAGTTATGGTTGGTGGCAACTTTTTCGTATCAATGTCTTTCAGCTGCTTTTCACAAACAAACTGCTCAGGACTTGAGATATCTCACAAACAAACTGCTCAGCACTTGAGATAATTGACGGTATATTACGTTTCAGTGCACGAGGTTAAACTCAAAATATCGATGTGGCTGACACAAGCAAATTTTGCTTTTTTCCCCACAATGATACATGTCTGATGTGCTTTGTGAGTCGAAAAATTGTCTGAAAAAAAAGAGATGATCACATATGGATTGTCCTCATCCAAGTATTTGTCCCGCATGTTGTAAACAAAATCATTAAGAACTCTCCGCTGTTGGCTCCCTGTCCCATCTTTCCTCCTCGTAGAACACTTGAAATATCATGCCTTTCCAAGAATTTCATGACTAATTTCCTTTCCTACTGATATACTTCTTCTGTCTCTTCTCCTTCACTTTCTGTAACCTCTTTTGTTTTACTACAGCGTAATCTCTTTACATTCATTTTAAGGATTTTGCTTGTTCTGCGTACTGACCTTGTCTTCTTGGCATAATTGCTAGAAACTGCATTAGATATAGACAAATCTGCATCAGTTTGTTCCTGCAGGTCTTTTGCAATGGTATGCAAAGCTGCTAGTTGCTTGTTGAGAGAGGGCTCTTTTTTCTGGTTGAATTCAAGCATCCTCAAGAATACTTCCTGCTATCTTTTTGGTGTGCAGAAGGATTGCTGTGTGTCTGACTGAAGACCATAAGTGATGACTTTATCTTTCAGCCTCTTATTCTGTTTTTGTGTTGTTTTTAATTTCTTTTTAAATGTTTCATTTCTAATTTTAGTTTTCAGCTCAGCTGACTGAAGGTCATCTGAGCTATAGCGATCACTCTTTGTCCCTCGTCCGTCCGTTTGTTAACCAGGCACAAATCGTAACGCTGGACCTAGAATCTTCTTCCTTTACATCCCGGAAGGTCCATTAAAATCACCTTGGAAACCTGAAATTAGGTCTCTGTTACCCATATCCTGTGAAAGTACCCCCCCCCCCCCCGAATTATTTAAAAAATATGATACCGAAGCTCCAGTATCTGAATAACTTTTGCAATGAACACCGTTTTTTTGCATGCATATTAATCATGGAGTGTTTCATCAGTTCCTGCAGACTGGTGGTGCCACCTGTGTTTTTTTTTCATATTTTTACGCTTTCTTCTCTTTCTTTGTTTGTTCATGAATAAGTTGTGTAAATAACTCCTTACTGCACCCCCAGAAAAATATTACGCCGTGCGAACAGAGGCAGTTCACAGTAATAGATTTGTTCCATATATAAAAGAAAAAAGTGTCATCGTCTCATTGATCTTGCGAAATAATTCTCCTTCATTCATTCATTTTTATCAATGTGCTTGATTCATTTCATTTAATGAAAGGCTAAATATGTCTTTGGTTTTATTTTTCTTGAAACACCTTATTTCAATTTTACGATTCCCACACCCCACTTTCAGCGTACATAGCTAGTTTACAAGAATGTGATCGCCATCGGGGACTCGCTATTAAAAGAGAAATTCAGTATCGGACACGAACCCATCTTCTAATGTGTCTTCATTACAAATCCTCCATTAACCTTTGCGCAGTGTTATATAATATCAAGAATATAATGAAGAACCACAATACAAACAAGGGACCCATGGGTCACGGCGCTCAGCTGTTATATGTGATAAAAAAATATGATTTGGAAATGAGGCACATGCTGGTGTTGTGGGGTAATAAATAAAAGCTTTATTATGAGTTGTTGGTGGTTAGCTTATGTATGATTTTGATAGTATCTTTAGAGACAGGGAAGAGGATTGATTTCATTTATTTTATTGACAAATGGAGTGCTATTGTCACACAGATTTTGACTTGGCCATATAACTTAAAAGCAGCACATATAATATAAGAGTTTAACTATTTATTAAAATTTAATAACAAATATTGTGCCAAATATTATTTTTATTAACAATAATAATAAGAGAATAATGATTTTTTTAATAAAATATAACTGAAATGATTATTAAAATAATATTACAGAATATATTCATGAATGCACTGGTATTCAAATACTTTTATTTTTACTTGAATTCCCATTCTTATGCAAGAAATTTTACAATGATTCATTTTCGTATTCAAATACATTTGCAGAGTATTGCACCATGTCTGGTATTTATTCAGTTTTAGCCAAACAATGATGTTGAGAATCCAGAATATACAAATTTCACAAATTTAAATAATCATCATAAGTACCTGGTTTTATGGCTTTTATTTATATTAATAAAAAATTAAATGTAATATATTCACTTTGGACTACTTTCACATCAATCTACACACTAGACACAGTAGGAATCTAGATTAATATTATCAACTGTATCTTTGTCTATAATTAATCTCCTTCATATGATTCCTAATAATTAGTAATGAATAATATGATTTATTTTTGTTATCATTAAAAAATTGAACTGAAAAATACCATAGGTGACTGCATGGTGTTATTTGGAATACTTGACATTCTGTCCATCCATACAAGATTCTTACATCATCAGGAACTGCAAGTTTATTTCCTGTTACTCAACAACTAACCACTTCCTTTTCTATTAATTTTTCTTTAATTTGTTATTAAAAACCAATAAAAATTTATTAATTTATAGTTTGTTATGTTGTTGGTCAAAACAACTACTAGATAAGTTTGGTTGGACACCTGGATCAACTGTGGCTGGCCATAAGCTGCCTAGCTGCCCCAGTGTATGCCTCCCTCAAGCGTGCATAATTTGCAATAAGGTCAACATAGAGATGACTGAAGAGGGGGTTTGGAGAGCCTGGTTCTGACATGGTCTCATAAAAACATTAAAAAAAGCTACAATTTTTGGCCATTTTCTTTCAGCTTTCTAAACTTAAAAGCTGAAATCCTTATATATGCATGATATGAAAATTATATCAACAGTGCTCACAGGAAACAAACGTGCCATGGTCAAAGTTGGGCAAAATTTAAGGTACTAATTTTATATTTATACTAATAACTTACAAAATTTGAAAAATTTCAGAACTAATTTTGGGTATACAATTGAAACTTGATTAAATAATGTTACATCCCTGACAAAAAATCTCTAGCTTCAGCAATCCTCTTGTTAAGGGAGTAAATAAATTTCTTGATTTTTTTATAAAGTGCATTATGTTTGGGCCCATAACTTAAAACAATTACGCAATACTGACATCATTTCTGGCATGTGCATAGTGAATGAATAGAAAAATATGTATATTATATATGATCAAAGTCAGATCAGTGGTTTTGATATTAGACAGTCTTGTTTAACAATGGGTTTTTAATGGAAAAATAAAGTTTTTCATTTATATCTAAAAGGAATTAAGTCCTAGTGACCACATTCTTAGCAAGGTATGGGATTTTGGAGACATCTAACTGTATGTCAAATTTTAGGAACTAAGAGCTGAAGCTGGGGAGTTGAGCTCTAGCAAACTGCATTAGCAAACTAGCTTGATGTAAATAATATGTGACATGGTGCTTGAAAACTTGAATAAAATCTACAGTTTTTGATCAACTGGTTTTAAATTTTTAGTGTTAACAGATGAAATGCTAACAAAAACATGCTGTGAAAATTAAATCCACAGCAGTTACAGGAAAAAAATATGCCATGGTCAAAGTTGGGCAAAATGTAAGGTACCAATTTTTTATTTTTGCTAATATTTAAAAAAAATTAAAAGATTTTGATTTAATTTTGGGGATACAATTTAATTTTCATTAATTAAAGTTATAATACTGGAAAAAAGTCCTTAACTTTAACATGTTTTGTGTTAAGTGATCAAATATCTTTCCTGATTTTTTACAGAATGCATTATGTTTGGGCACATAACTTTTTTAAATTATATAATACAGACCTAATTTCTGGCATGTACATAGGAACTATATACAGAAATATTTATGGTAAATATGAGGAAAAATAGATGAGTGGTTTTGATATTAGGCAGTCCTGAAGGGTGAAAATAGGTTTTTAATTTAAAAAAAATTAGGTTTTTCCTTAATTTCTCAAAGGAACGAAGTCGCAAAGACCCAGCTTGGTAGGAGATCTTGGGGACATCTAACATTATGCCGAATTTTGGATTCCTAGGTCTTACGGTTTCACAACGTGCCAGTTTAACGCACGGACGGACGGACGGACAACCGACGGACAAAGGACCACGACTATAGCTCAGATGACTTATAGTCAGCTGAGCTAAAAATGAAACAAGTGTAGGTCTACATATGAGTGAATGTTTTGTAACAAAATGGTATTTTGTTAAGGATTAAGGAGGGATATTTCAGTAGAAACAGTTTTCTTTTATAAGCTAGCTTCCTATCTATCCTATGAATATGAGTCGGGGGTTAATTTTGGCAGTGTCACCATTTTATATGGAATAATATTAGTATGACAGGGATCAGTAATATTTCGATCGATCCTTGTCAAGCGTGTTGGTAATTAAAACAAGCGTAGGGTTTCAATATGATAATATTTGTAGCGAGTGCAGAGGTATTTGGGTGAATAATATCGCGTGGAAATATTATTATTACTCATTGATGGGGCTGTCAATGCATAATATAGAGGATATTTATCCAATTGTCTGTCGTATCGTTAGGGTTTTATAGTCTAGATATGTGATAAAGTAAAATTTCGGTATTTGGGCATATATGGCAGGAATGGTCATTGATAAATTGTCCAACTCCATAAGTTTCGTCGGTAATTTCAGCGTTCGAGAGCTGACAGATTGATGATTTGTTTACATCATGCGGACCAGCTGATGCGGGACGTTTACATTGCCGAGGTTAAATGTGGGTTTCAGAAGCTTGTACATTCGGTTACAAGTGACTTATTGTATATATATTACCTTTGTATGGTCACCAGGAGCATAATTGCGCGAGGTAATGGCCGGACTTGAGTGAAATCCGGGAAGATAGCCGGAAATATCCGTCTACTAAGTTTTGTTTTGAAGTCGGCGCCATTTGTCATGCTAAAAGTTGATTAGACTGGTACCCCGCTCTATTATGGCACCGCTACTCTGGGCCAATCACAGAGACGGGCGTACAACGCCATCTTCAGTACTCCCGGCAGACTGGTTCCAACTCCAGTATGTATTATATATGATAAAAATGAGCATTTCGTTTGCTCAGAGAAGTTGCCAAAAATTGGCTTTACATTTCGTGTGACATTAATGATTAGATTAATAGATATTAATAATAAATCAATACCACGTACAGTTGAATATCAAAGATTCAGTATACCGTATTATCTTTACATCCATCATTCAATTTTTGTGCAACAACTCATTGTTCAATATTTGAAAACTAGAAATAACTCAAGAAAATTTAAAAACATTTTCTATCTTCACGGATAATCAAGCAGGATCGCGTGAACGTCCATGCAATCCGTATCAGCGTACATACTGGAGTTGGAACCAGTCTACAGGTAACTCAGGAGTTGCAACTGGGAGTACTTAAAATGGCGTTGTACGCCTGTCTCTATGCTTGGCTGAGGGCCACAATAGAGCAGGGTACCAGTCTAAAAGTTGATGACCTAGTTAAAACGAGGCTAGTTGGATACCCGGATGTAGCGTTTTACTATTTAAGGAGCGGGCACAGCCGATTGGCTCAGTTGCATAACTCCGCCTCCGGCTAGCAGGTCAGAGATTACGCTGATTATTTAACAGCCGTCTCTCCCTGGCGAGCTTTCCGCCTCAGGCTGGACAAACATCATCCTAATGACGGGTGCCTGTCCTCCTGGGAGTGGGGAGTTGCCAGGGAGAGATAAAACATGTTAAAATATTTCCATAGAATAAAATAATGGGTTTAATTATGCCCCTGGGATCTTTTAGATCCCTGGGATCATGTCTGTCCCTGGGAACGTCTTTACACGAGTCGAATGTTTTGACCATGCCGGGTTGGGGGGATGGACGTGATGACGTCACGCCCTTTGTCATTGATAACTTTTCCTCAGGTAACTTTTCCACCGTTAATTTTCCCACGGGTTAACTTTTCATTCATGTAACTTTTCCACCAGTTAACTTTTCTTCAGTTCCTCAGGTAACTTTTCCACCGTTAATTTTCCCACGGGTTAACTTTTCATTCATGTAACTTTTCCACCAGTTAACTTTTCTTCAGTGGAAATCAGGCAGACTATATTTGGCTACCATCCCATCTAAGGCTACTAGTTTTACTGACGCTCAACGTAATATGTTTTGGTTTTAATGAAAGCCGGGGCACATTATTGTGCAAGATTTTACGAGTGTTTCTATAATTTACCATCCGTTTGGGAGACAGATATTTCGGCACGGGTCATCAAGAGTGATGTACTTCGTTGTGTCCATGGTCCATATGAGCTGGACATAGTTATTTTTTGTATACACAGAAGTAATCCATTGTTTAGGACATAAAATACTATTACCCGGGCGTTTAATGGGGGATTTCTCAAATTTGAAACTGACAGGCTCGCCGTTTGTGTACTTTAGTCAGCTGTCAGCATGGAATCGCTGTGCTCCCTCTCTCGTTGGTTGCACAGAAAAAATGTCGCTGTGATCCTTAATTCGGAGAAATTGGGACAGTCCTGTAGATTGATTACGGCAGTAATTAAATAACTAGGTGAAATAATTATGGTTCTTAAGTCTACAGAGATATTTGAACGGTTTTTATTAGCTCAGCTGACTGAAAGTCATCTGAGCTATAGCGATCACTCTTTGTCCGTCGTCCGTCTGTTAACCAGGGACAAATCGTAACCGCTGGACCTAGAACCTTGTAACTTGGCATTCTGAGAGGTCCATGAAAAATCTCCTTGGAAACCAGAAATTAGGTCTCTGTTACCCATATCCTTTGAGCTATGGGGCCCCAAATTAAACCCCAGAAAAGTCAAAAATTTCATACAAAAACATCAATATCTCATTAACTACATCACTGATGGTCATGATTTTTTGCATACATATTGATCATGAGATGTTCCATCAGTTCCTGCAGACTGGTGGCGCCACCGGTATTTTTCGATTTTTTACGAATTTTTATCTCTATTTTTGAGACCTTTAAAAATTTGAACATCTGTTAACAAGGCACAAATTGTAAAGACTGGACCTAGAATCTTCATTCTTAAGACATTGAGAGGTCAATGAAAAAATGTCCATGGAAACCAGAAATTAGGTCTCTGTTACCTATATCCTTCGAGCTATGGGGCCCCGAAGTACCCCCCAGAATAGTCAAAAATTTCATACAAAAACTTCAATATCTCATTAACTACATTACTGATGGTCATGATTTTTGCATGGATATTGATCAAGGAGTGTTTCATCAGTTCTGCAGACTGGTGGCGCCACCTGTATTTTTTTATTTTTTACGAATTTTTTTCTCTATTTTTGAGACCTTTAAAAATACAGACACAATTTTGCCCTGTTGGTTAATCTGTTTGATGCTTCAGTTGAATTGGTATATACTACCATTCAGATGAAAAAATTTCCTTTTGCGAATCTCTTCCCAGTCAGCTGAGCGTCATGACCCATGGGTCACTTGTATAACCTAATGTAACTGTTAAAAATGAATGTTTATAACCTGTTGTCATTTGAGAACTGTAAATAATTTGTGGAAAAAACTATGTAACTTTGATTTAACTGGTAATGTTTTCAGTACATCTGATAACAGTTAACTGTGCATAATGGCTTCTGTCTTAAACAGATTTTGTGTCATGATGACTGATCTGCAGGAGGGATTTAAATCAAAAGTTATATCATTGTATATTACCTCAGCCATACTGGGAATGGGATAGCTTCTTAGATAGGTCACTATAGATTAACCAGTTCCTTCATAAAACTTGGACTTTAGGGAATTTATCAGGAATTCCGGAATGATGGTAACATTAAGATATTAGGGAATTTGGGGTTTATTTGAGGATTTGTGTTGGTAGACTGGATGAGAATTTTCTAGGGATGGGAAATTAAGCTAGCATAAGTTCATGTTTGATGCGATCACATCATTTGTTAAACCTGTTCTAAATTAACTGTTTTAAACTTTTAAAAAGGTCTTGTGAATAATTATGGAAGAGTTCTCAACTGATTAGGCGTGTGTCATGGAAACCAGTGTAAATAAGTAATCCGTTACATGATGCCCTGATCCATTAAATGATAACTTTACTTATATCCTGACAACTTGTGCGAATGGAAGTGGCAAATAATAACCACTTAGTATGAAAGGGTGTTTCGGGGGTTGCCCTTGTTGTGTGTGTATGTGTGTTTGTCCAGTAACAGACGGACGGACAAACCGGGAACGCGCGACAGAATTGAACCCTCCCTGTGCTGCCCGCCGCCCGGACCCGCCGGCCGGGGCGTCGCTCTAGGCCATTTGCCGCTCGGTGGCCAGGAGCCCCCACGATGGCCCGGCGGAGCCGGTTCGCCACAGACGGGCGGGCGCCACATTTGGTGTCAGAAGCGGGATATCTTTTTGTTAGACAGTGTGACGAGTGAAATTTAAATTTTGGGGGGACTTTCAACGATGGAATTTGGTGATGGTCTTAGGCAATTAAACGCGACAATTACTTGCAAGGTTTTATCCTTGGTCATTTATAGGTTATGTTGACTTGATCAGGGTAACCGTTTACTACTCTCAAATTAATAGGATCCTATTTAATGATAGGGGATGGATTAATATGGATAGCTATAATGTACAATTAAGTAGCTCTGGTTAGAGAGCCGTTGTGTTGTATAGAGATATAGCTAGTGATTGTTCCAAGAATACACATTGGGGTGGATCCTGCTTAATTTGTTGGTTGGAAAGAAATTCCATTATCTTATTTCCAGAGAAAATAATTCCAGAAAGTATTCCTGAATCTTACTACATAGAGGAAAAAAATCATAAAATTATAAAGTTATTTAAAGAAGTGTAAAACCTGCCTGCCTTGCTGGTAAAAGGAGTGATTGTACTCTTGTGTAGCAGTAGCAGTAGCAGCAGCAGACATTGCTGGCTTACAGTCGTGAAAGTCATTCGCACTCTGCCGTGAAAGAAGATCAAAGCAGTGTAGCTGTTACTGAAGAGAAAAAAAATCGAATATCGCTGGACTTAACTGCCTGAGTAACTTTTAACCGGTTAAAACAGGTGTTTTAACATACAAGTCATAACCTGAGAACTGTGGATGACTCATTATGGCTAAACAAGGACAAGGTGTACAAACCCGAGGCAGAACCAAGCATCAACAAGCAGAGGACGTAACAGATAACTGTCCAGATTCTCCTGAAGCAAGGGTTCAGGAAAAGACTTTGCCTCCTCTCAGCACTATGAACTTTCCTTGTGAAAGGCGTGGTGGAAGAAACCGTGATCACCCGCCTGGACTTGATAGAGGTGATGGTGCTCATGCTAGAACTGATCCTGATTACCAACGGTACATGGCACCTGTTTCAAGTTCCCCTTATCCATTCAATATACCAACATTCAATTGATCTGGGAGATGGGGCACATTTATAAAACAGTTCAAGGCAATCGCCCTTAACCTCGCCTGGTCTCAACCGGAGATGCTACACTATCTACTGGTGTCCCTGAAAGGGGATGCAGCAGATTTTGCTTTTAGAGCCAGCTGTCCTTTCTGATTACAAAGCACTGACTCACGAATTGAGCTTAAGATTTACTGTACACACTACACGTGAAATCAGTCAAAATTTGTTTTACACCAGACGCTTAAAGAAGCATGAGACGCCCAGAGAATACGCTGCTGCTCTCAAGAGCTTAGTTCAGAGAGCTTATCACCGTGGACTGTCTGCTGAGGTAAGGGATGATATGCTCCTGAAACAATTTTTTGACGGAATCGATGACCCTGATGCATGCTATCAGGTACGACCCCTGCAACGACCAAGGTGTATTGATGAGGCAGTGGACAAACTACAAGAGTTTATAATTACAAACAACTTAAACAAGATAATCGCCAGAGAGGGGCCATTAGAACTGTGAATGATGGATTTCTTTCTAAACCGAATCCTGTAAAGAAAGAGGCTGTCTCACCTGACCCAAACGATAATCTACAACAACTCTGTGAAACTGTGAAAAGCTTGACCACTACAATGTCAAAACTGCTACAGAATCAGACTGTCGTGGGTCAAGGTCAAGGTACCGTACAACCTTCTGCGCCTATGTAAAAGATCAAGTGTTTCAACTGTGGAGAGATGGGACATATCTCCAGAAAATGTCCATACAGATCTGGCTTAGAGATCAGAAGACCGAGTAGTGATGCCAACAAGACGGAAAACCAACTCGGGTTTACTCTGACGGCCAAGGGCCAACCCTGGATATTACACAGGGACTTAACTCTGAACATTGTGCAAATGAACTTGAGAAAAATGTTAGTTTATATATTGATGCCTCCATTTATGGGGTAAAAGGACCTTTTCTATTGGACACTGGAGCAAGTCGCACTATCATCTCAAAGAAAAGTTTTGACCAGATATCAACATCTTTTAGTGGGTGTTTATCTAATATTGCGGATTCTTCCTATCAACTGCAACTAGCAAATGGAACTCCCTTGAGAGTATGGGGTTGTTATAATATGCCAATTAAGATTCAGACTGTTAGTATCTGGCATCCAGTTATAGTGGCTGATGTGTGTGACTTTGGAATACTGGGCTTAGATTTTCTTAGAGACAGTCAGTGTCAAATTGATTTAGACTTACAACAAGTGTACCTCAAGGATATTAGGGTACCTTGTTATTATAAACAATTTAAACCGGGCCTAAGAGAAATCCAATTAACTCAGGACTTTATTATTCCAGCCATGACTGAAACGATTTATGCCTGCTATGGTTAAACTCAAACGTTTGAACAATTGTTTGATCAAGCCAAATCGTTTAGCTGAAGGACGATTTAACATTAAGATAGCTAGTGTGTTAGTAAACATCAATGATGGACATATACCTGTGTGGATATTAAATCCTATGAACAGTGATATATATCTACGTCAATTTACTAAACTTGGGAGTTGTTGAGCCAGTTTCGGTTCCAACATCTAGTATACCAGACACTGCTGGACTGGTTGGACAAGATTGTGTAAATCCAGGACCAGAATCCCTGTCATTATCACGGCCGGATAGTGATATGGGACAGTTTAAGCAGTTACCAGAATCCATTATTGACACGATTGTGCAGGCATCGGAATTTCTACCAGATAATGACTATCAATGCCTGGTGTCCTTATTGTCAGAGTACCAGAGTATATTTGCCAGTGATAGTACAGATCTAGGCCAGACAGATATTGTGGAACACTCGATTGATACTGGTGACCACCAACCAATTAGACAACGACCTAGGAGAACACCATTGGCTTTTAAAGGGGAGGAACAAACTGAGACACAGAAAATGCTCAGCCAGGGGGTCATTAAAGAATCGTCATCACCCTGGGCCGCACCAGTGGTACTTGTAAGAAAGAAAGATGGATCCACACGCTTCTGTGTGGACTATCGGAAATTAAATGAAATCACAAAGAAAGACTCTTACCCTTTACCTAGAACTGACGACTGTCTCAAAGCGTTGTCGGGATCAAAGTATTTCTCAACAATGGACTTAGCAAGTGGATATTGGCAAATCAAAGTTAACGGCAGGACCAACCTAAAACGGCATTTGTCACAAAATCTGGACTTTATGAGTTCAAGGTCATGCCCTTCGGTTTGGTGATCGCACCAAGTACATTTGAACGTTGTATGGAAATGATCTGAAGAAACCTGCAATGGCAAACATGTCTAATTTATTTAGATGACATAATCGTATTCAGTAGAGACTTTGATGAGCATCTCCTCAGGTTGCGAGAGATCTTCACCAGAATTAAAGCTGCTGGTCTTAAACTGAAGCCCTCTAAGTGTTGTTTCCTACAAAGAGAAGTGAAATTTTTAGGACACATAGTGTCAGAGACAGGTATAAAAACTGATCCTGATAAAATAAAAGCAGTTAAAGACTGCACTATCCCGAGTACTGTAAAACAGTTACGCTCATTTTTAGGATTTTGTTCCTATTATAGACGTTTTATTAAGGGATTTTCAGATATCGCTGCACCGTTGAATAGATTGATCAGTGCCGTTTGTCTGGAGCAAGGACTGTCAACAGGCCTTTGAGTGCCTACAAGAAAGACTGATAACAGCTCCTATTATGTCATACCCTACTGAGACAGATACGTTTTTGTTGGACACTGATGCTTCTGACTATGCAATAGGTGCTGTTCTATCACAGATTCAGAATGGCGAAGAAAGGGTTATTGCTTATGCCAGTCGTTCCTTGAATAAGGCAGAACGCAATTACTGTGTTACCAGGAAAGAATTACTTGCTATAGTAAATTTTCTCCAGCATTTCAGGAACTATTTGTTAGGGCTTAAATTTCTTGTAAGATCAGATCACCAGCCTCTGAAATGGTTGTTTAACCTGCGTGAACCTAGTGGACAAGTGGCCAGATGGCTCGAGTTATTGTCAGCATATGACTTTTCTATAGATTATCGATCTGGAAAGAAACATGGAAATGCCGATGGCATGTCCAGGATGCCCTGTGACCCAAGGACCTGTGATTGTAGTTCTTGTAACAATTCTTATTTACCATGTGGACCCTGCTCTAAATGTGATGGAAACACAGAGGTCATGAAACTGAAGTTAGCTAGAGTGATAACTAGGACTAATGAGACACCAAAATCTCCCAACTGTGAGTCGGAAGTGAACTGGACATTCCAATTTTCTAACCAGGAGATAGGAAAAATGCAGGAAGGTGATCCTGATATTTCTCCAGTGTTGCTATGGAGAACGGACTGTAGTGAGAGGCCTGCAGAGGATCAAGTAGTTTTTCGAAGTCCGATTACGCGGAATCTTTGGCTCAACTGGGACTTATTGGAAGTAACTGATGGGGTTCTATGGATAAAAAGAACTGACAAGTCAAGTATGATAAACAGGAAAAATGCATAGATGTTCCAAAGGAGATGCAAAAAGATATTTTGGAGTTAACTCATAATGCACTCCAGGCAGGTCACTTGGGATACAAGAATACTTTAGCCAGAATATCTCAGAATTTCTTTTGGTACAAGATGAGAGAGACTGTACATAACTGGATAAAATCCTGTGAAATATGTGCTGCTAATAACCAATCTAAACACCGCAAGGCTCCAAGGGGAAATATGAATGTGGGGACTACTTTAGATAGACTTTGCACTGATGTTATGGGACCATTTCCTCTGCCCCAAGGGGTAACAAGTATATTTTAGTGGTTCAAGATTATTTTACAAAGTGGGTAGAGATATTTGCTATGCCAGACCAAACCGCAGAGACTTGTGCTGATAGGATTGTAAATGAAGTTTTTCCCAGGTTTGGAATTCCATTACTCATTCACTCAGACCAAGGTAGAAATTATGAAGCAGACTTATTTCAGGAATTGTGCCGACTGCTTCATATAAAGAAAACCTGTACTACACCTAGACATCCAGCGGGTAATGGGATGGTTGAGAGATTCAACAGGACATTATTAAAAATGATCAAATCATATATAAAAACAATCAACAGCATAACTGGGATCTATACTTGGGCTGGTAAGCCAGTGTCTATCGCTCAGCTGTGCATGAGAGCACTGGATTCACTCCAAACATGTTAATGTTGGGTAGAGAACTGCGAATGCCAGTAGAACTTATCTATGGGAATCCTTCTAAGTTTGAAAATCAGTCTTATGGGGATTATGTGCAGGATTTACAAGATAAAATCTCACAAGCTCATCAGCTAGTGCGTAAAACTTTGAATGGGAAAATTAAAAGACAAGAAGTTAAAAGACAAGAAGAAAATTTAAATACAAAGTTAGGATATAGAGTGTATCAACCAGGAACATTAGTATGGTTGTTAAATGAGGCCAGAACAGTGGGAAAGTGCCCTAAGCTTCAGCATAACTGGTCCGGACCATTTATAGTTATAGAGAAACTGAGTGACCTGGTCTACTGCATACAGGTCAAGAAGTCGGGCATCACAAAGACTGTACATTATGATAAACTCAAACTGTTTGAGGGGAGAACAATTCCGGAATGGCTGAGAAAGAAAAAAAAGAAATTATCTAATTAGCTAGTATTCATTAGATATTTATTATCATTTTGTTAGCAGCACCATGCTGGAGTACACCTGCTGTAAGTGTGGGAAAACCGGCTCAAGAGTTGTCATCTCACGCCATGTGTATAAACACATACCCTATGACCAATGGCCATACACATGCCCAGCGGGGTGCGATTGGTACGGGAGGTATTTGGCCAGCTACCGGAAACATCGATGCTCTAAAGAACACAAACAACAGGTCTACAAAGTAGGTCAACAAAATGATGCTGAGAAGCCCAAAAACAACCCAGAGGCACAGAACATTGAGAACAATTTCATCCGAACCTCAAAACCAACAACCACTACATCAGCCAAGACATCTACCATCACATCAACCACCACCATCACCATACCATCAACCATTTCTACCAAGTCAGTAAGCTCATCCAGTCAACCTCGACCAGAAAAAAGGAAGCAAAGTGAACCAGCTCTGGAATCCAGCCTGTCCGCTTTTAAAAGAATTTGCCAGGATCCGACTACTTTTTCTTTTCCCCGATCTCCCCAGTCAGCCATCCAGATGAGAGCCTACTCACTCCCCTCATTGATGAAGCGCCACCATCCTCCATTAGCCAGCCAGCTGTGACCACCTGCACCCTAGTTCCATCATTACCCAGTCAGCCTGTCATCACCAGCACCTCCAACGTTCAAATCAACAACTCACAGCCTCCAATAGAATCCACCCAGCAAATCAGTTCATCGTCAACATCAACCAATGTAAGAAATTCATTCCTTCACCGCCACACCATTGAGAAATTACGAGATTCCATGAGAAACAGCCAGCCTTGCAAGGTTCCTCCACCGTCTATCACTCATCTCACCTCCACCCTCCGAGAAGAACTCCACACCGGCCGTCGAGATATGACACATCATTTCCATAGACTGTCTGAAGTAATGAAAACTCAAAGTAGAGAACAAACCAAACAACTTGGAAAGTGCTGTAATATTATTTCAACTATGTCCCAAAATATTCAAGGATTGACTGAGGTCATCAAGTAAACTCATCAACAGAATGTCAACTATAGCCCATCAGCCATCAGACTTCAACTTGCAGGTTTATTTGACAATTTATTTCAAACTCTAGCACCTCTACATCAACACCAAGATTTGTCCTACAATTATTCTCCCAAATGTGTCAATTGCAGACAAACTGAAGATATGCTCAACCGAATCGTCGCCATCACAGATCCCGGACTTCTTAACATGAACATTCGATATTAGTTATTCATCACCACTCCACCTGGATGTTATTTATGTTAATCATGCCTGGCCTATCATCTGATTCATTTTGTGCTCATGACTGGATTACCTTTCCTGGATTTAGAAGATTTATGTAATGATGGACTCATTGTACTCATTGTATTAGCTATATATGAATTTTTAATGATTAATCTGTATCGAAACATTATGATATGTAGTGACTAATATCTTTGCCAAGTTATGGAAGGGTTGTTTTTTTTAGTTAGCACAGAATGGAGATACGGCTCCATAAGGAAGTGTCTTTTGGGTGACACTTGTGCTGTTTATAGTTATACTAGTATGGTCTAAACGGAAGACACTAGTATGGTCTGTGTCATGACACAGTGTATTTTTAATTTTGTCAATATGGTCTGGAACAGATCGCGAGCTGTCTCAGAATTGTTGAATGGAATGTGCATTCATAAATTCCAATAGGACACTATTGGTACCTATATTGGCAAGTGGTCATGGGCTGTCACTTAAAATAAGTTATGGCGTTTAATTCTCTCCAGACGCGTAGGGGAGAGCCATACGGTGCCTTGAAACCCGTACGGTGGCACTTTAACTTGGCCTTGATATAAATCAAACTATTTCATAGACACAACAGACCTTGCATAGTGAAAAATCCAAAGGTTGTATCCATATTTTGCACTCTCAATGGATACATTTCATAATTACAGTGGCAAAGATATAATCAAAACATTTCCTTAATATAGGTCAAACCTCTAAATCAGAATCTATGAGGGCATTAGATTCTTGAGGAGGGGGTATTGTAACAAAATGGTATTTTGTTAAGGATTAAGGAGGGATATTTCAGTAGAAACAGTTTTCTTTTATAAGCTAGCTTTTTATCTATTATTAAATATGGGTCGGGGGTTAATTTTGGCAGTGTCACCATTTTATATGGAATAATATTAGTATGACAGGGATCAGTAATATTTCGATCGATCCTTGTCAAGCGTGTTTGTTATTCAAACAAGCGTAGGGTTTCAATATGATAATATTTGTAGCTAGTGCAGAGGTATTTGGATGAATAATATCGCGTGGAAATATTATTATTACTCATTGACGGGGCTGTCAATGCATAAAATTGAGGATATTTATCCAATTGTCTGTCGTATCGTTAGGGTTTTATAGTCTAGATATGTGATAAAGTAAAATATCGGTATTTGGGCATATATGGCAGCAATGGTCATTGATAAATTGTCCAACTCCATAAGTTTCGTCGGTAATTTCAGCGTTCGAGAGCTGACAGATTGATGATTTGTTTACATCATGCGGACCAGCTGATGCGGGACCTTTACATTGCCGAGGTTAAATGGGGGTTTCAGAAGCTTGTACATTCGGTTACAAGTGACTTATTGTATATATATATGTTACCTTTGTATGGTCACCAGGAGCATAATTGCGCGAGGTTATGGCCGGACTTGAGTGAAATCCGGGAAGATAGCCGGAAATATCCGTCTAGTAAGTCTTGTTTTGAAGTCGGCGCCATTTGTCATGCTAAAAGTTGATGACCTAGTTAAAACGAGGCTAGTTGGATACCCGGATGTAGCGTTTTACTATTTAAGGAGCTGGCTACCATCCCGTCTAAGGCTACTAGTTTTACTGAAGCTCAACTTAATATATTTTGGTTTTAATGAAAGCCGGGGCACATTATTGTGCAAGATTTTACGAGTGTTTCTATAATATACCATCCGTTTGGGAGATAGATATTTCGGCACGGGTCATCAAGAGTTATGTACTTCGTTGTGTCCATGGTCCAAATGAGCTGGACATAGTTATTTTTTTGTATACAGAGAAGTAATCCATTGTTTAGGACATAAATTACTATTACTCGGGCGTTAAATGGGGGATTTCTCGAGTTTGAAACTGACAGGCTCGCCGTTTGTGTACTTTAGTCAGCTGTCAGCATGGAATCGCTGTGCTCCCTCTCTCGTTGGTTGCACAGAAAAAATGTCGCTGTGATCCTTTATTCGGAGAAATTGGGACAGTCCTGTAGATTGATCACGGCAGTAATTAAATAACTTGGTGAAATAATTATGATTCTTAAGTCTACAGAGATATTTGAACGGTTTTTATATAACCTAATGTTACTGTTAAAAATGAATGTTTATAACCTGTTGTCATTTGAGAACTGTAAATAATTTGTGGAAAAAACTATGTAACTTTGATTCGACTGGTAATGTTTTCAGTACATCTGATAACAGTTAACTGTGCATAATGGCTTGTGTCTTAAACAGATTTTGTGTCATGATGACTGATCTGCAGGAAGGATTTAAATCAAAAGTAATATCATTGTATATTACCTCAGCCATACTGGGAATGGGATAGCTTCTTAGATTGGTCACTATAGATTAACCAGTTCCTTCATAAAACTTGGACTTTAGGGAATTTATCAGGAATCCCGGAATGATGGTAACATTAAGATATTAGGGAATTTGAGGTTTATTTGAGGATTTGTGTGGGTAAACTGGATGGGAATTTTCTAGGGATGGGAAATTTAGCTAGCATAAGTTCATGTTTGAAGGATCACATCATTTGTTAAACCTGTTCTAAATTAAATGTTTTAAACTTTTAAAAAGGTCTTGTGAATAATTATGGAAGAGTCCTCAACTGATTAGGCGTGTGTCATGGAAACCAGTGTAAATAAGTAATCCGTTACATGATGCCCTGATCCATTAAATGATAACTTTACTTATATCCTGACAACTTGTGCGAATGGAAGTGGCAAATAATAACCACTTAGTATGAAAGGGTGTTTTGGGGGTTGCCCTTGTTGTGTGTGTATGTGTGTTTGTCCAGTAACAGACGGACGGACAAACCGGGAACGCGCGACACAATTGAACCCTCCCTGTGCTGCCCGCCGCCCGGACCCGCCGGCCGGGGCGCCCCAACTTTTCCCCCGCGCCATCGGTGGCCGGGGGAGCCGGTTCGCCACAGACGGGCGGGCGCCACAGTTTTTTAGGGACACGAAAATTCTTCACATTCTAACTGAAAATTAGAATATTTCCTTATATATCTCTTAAATAACGGTCCACTATATTTTCTGGGATGCGTGTAGAAAACACCAACTCCATAAACTCTTTAGATTCAACTTCTGTGTGAACCTTGAAAGCAGGATCGAGTAAACAAGACCAGCTGTGACATTGGAATGTACAAGCCCAGTCCGGCGAGTGTTGTTAATTTCAATGCCCTGGAGGGAAAGTACACCCGTACTGATGTGTGATCGTATATATAACTAGATCCTAATCTACACAACACAGGCTCATGTTAATTATGAGATGTACGCCTCCGACATGGCTTATAATCCCGGGTTAGCCCAATATTTTCCCTTGAGCAATTTGTCTTCGTAACAATATCAACCATCATTATATATGCTAGTGTATCATTTTTTGTAACGGATGCGGGAAATTGCTTGTCAATTCTTTCTCCTCAATTTTGATGGTAAAATCAGAAGACATACTTTTTTAAGACTGATAAACTTAAAACATATATTACAGCATCATTACCCGGAAGACTATTTTCGTCAAAAACCCTGTGTGACCCATTAAAACCCCCATCCCTTGTTTTTGCATAATTTATGGATATGGCCAAAAAAAAATGTACAGTCACTGAGATGAAGAATATATGATGCAGGTGGGTGAATGTTTTCTTTTTTATTGACCGGTCAGGTTTGCTAAACATTTTCAATGAATGAAACAATTTTTTTTAAGAAGGCAGCGACAATACAAGGTCCCCGTTTAAAAAAAAAAAATCTATAAAAAACGGGAGCGGCGAATCCGAAAAACATTACTTTTTGTATGGGGCCTTACCACTCAATATTTATGTGTTCGTGCAAATAATGATATGAAAAAATAGAAAAAAATCGCATTATGCCGACACATTCTAGGATTTGATTTTGTTCATTTAGAATGAAGTGAAACTCCTAAACAATCATTCAATGAAGATGTGAAAATAATTTTTCCTAAAAGTACATGGGCCCATAGAATCTAAATGAATGTTCACTTACACTCGTTCCATCTGACATAAAAAGTCTGATGAGTTGATTCAACCACGGAATATGAGCTGCATGATGTGGATGGTAATTCCTGTTCAGACGCCTGCCGTGATGAAGATTTTGGAATATACTTCAGACTTGAACACTGCCGCTTAAACATTGTAAAGTATTAATGTGTGCATGGGCGGAAAATGTTCCCGGTGACTCCTTTTTCACAATGGCATGATCTGCAGGTGTTACCACGGGAAAGCGAGGAAGGCACTTAATAACAATAACCTCACCTAATATGGAGTTGCTCATTAATATGGATGTAATGATAGAAGTTTCTAGGTCTAACGGTTAGGATTTGTGCCCTGTTAACGGCCAGACAGTAGCCGGACTAAAGGTTATCGCTATAGCACAGATGACTTACAGTCAGCTGAGCTAAAAATCTGAAGAATTTACATTTGGTTGTGTATTTTACAAAGGGTTTTATAAAAGGGATGGCGAGTTCCTTGTCTAAACAACCACCTTGATCTGGGATGGGAATCGCATGGGATATTCTTCAGGTTTGAAGATGTCCCAGGCAAAGTTGTAGAAAATACAGGCTTACCAATTTACACAGTATTAACTGGGAACACTGAAATTATTCTATGTGTAGATTTAAGAGATGACGGTCAATTGGGGGTATCTGCGGCTTTCTTGTGGAATCGCATTTAATGTGTATCTATTATTTTTCAGGTAGTTGATGCATATTTAAAACTTTTGGTTGAAACAGCAGTTGAGAATGGATGCAAGGTTCTTCATTTGGCAACTCAAACAAGTACCAGCATTGTGGATGGTTCCCTGATCGGGAAATGTAGCAAAACCTTTTCAAGGGTAAATGTGACAAGTCATTCTTATTTATGATAAATACCCAGGACAATTCTTACATCTGAACATTTTCCATGTGACAGTATTAGGAAAATATAAGAATTTCTCTATGTATAAAATGAAAGAAACTACAATCCAGTAATTAAAATTTATAAGGTGTCACATTGTTTGGAATCATACAAGGTTCAGTGATAAAATTAAATTTTAACCTTCATAAATTGCATGATGTTTGAACATGTTTATTAAGAAGTGGTAACAAAATAAGAATTTATGAAAAAAATGACACTAGCTATGAAGTGAGATCTGCTAACATGCTATTATTGGCCTTTCAGATCAAACAACTGGCACATAAGTATTTGATTGGAGAAGTCAGTATACAAGGCTATCACTGGACACTCATTGTAAGTCTGTCCCTATATCATTTATTATTTCTGCTCTAATGTTTCTATGTCTGCTGGAGATATTATCTGGCACAAGGGCACTGCTCATAATACACAAGCTCCTCTTGTGACACTGAATACAGGTGAATTTTGCAGAGATTCATTCTGATGATATCAATATTCATGAGGAGTTTCATGCAAATCCAGTTTAGCAAGTCGTCATAGTGTCACCAAGTCTTGTGATACATGACCTGATTAAAATTATGAACAGTTAAATGACAGTGGGTATTCCATAATGTTCCATGGCTCTGCTTTTTCAAGGCCATTTGTTATGTGTGAATATAATCGAATAGGCACAAACATGGGCATTTATTGCAATGTTTGACAGAAATGAAAATATTTTTGGGCATCATGACAGGAATATATTTGGAGATGATGCTTGTACTTAAATTATTTTTATTGGGAATATGGTACTTATTATATTGCTGCCATTGTATTACACGACTTCTTTAGAACTATTTAAAGACTTCCACAAACATATTTGCTGAGATTAAATATCAACAGATAAATTGTTTTCTCATTTTTTTGGACAAAAGGTTGTTGACTGTTCAAGCTACATCATATGGCTGTATGACCCAATGGGGAGACTGAACACCTCAAGCAGTCTGTTCTTACAAACTGGAGGTAAGTTAATTGCAATGGTCGTAACTTGGTAATGAGTGGTAAAGTGACTAATGAGATAAAAGGTGATAGATTTTGCACCATCTCTGTTGGAAACATCAGTCTGAAAATAATTCTAATAAATAAAGTATGGACTGAATTTCCCTAGCTCAAAGGAACCTTTGCGTATGATTAGAAAGCTAGTGTTCTATTAACTGAAAAAGATCATTTTGGAGCACAAAAGTAATACTGGTGGAGCCACCTGCAGGTTATAATAACAATATTAAAATGTCAGTCATGTGCCCAGTCCGTAAAATTTGATGAAGAAAGCAGCACTGGACTTAGAGATATTTCTTAAATAATGGGGCAAGAATAACAGACAAGGGAAATCTTGCCCCACAGCTCGAAGGATATAGGTCACATTGACCTAATTTCAGGTTTCCAAGGAGTTTCTTTGACCTCCCTGGATAACACATTTCCAGGGTCAGCAGTATGAGTTTTGCACTGCCAATGGATGGAGGGGCAATGGACGAAGCACCATTCCTTAAACTCAAAAGCCGACTCAGTCAGCTGAGCTGAAAAAAATCCTTTTTTTTTTCTTCAGAAATTTTATGGAAAGGAGGGTCGAAAATGGACTGGAAGAAACAAATGGACTGTGGACATTGAAACCCAAACATCACCCAAAGCAAGTTGATAGCTTCAACTGTGGAATCCACATCTTATTTGTGAGTAACATTACCTTTGTGAGTAACATTACCTTAGTTATACATTTGTTTCTTTGGTATCCAAATTCATCCGGAGCTTGTAACTTATTACACAGTTAATGAATTTCAAGTGTGTTCTCGAAGGTTTGATACTATGGAATCTGCATGGTAATGCACTTTACCACCTGTACGATGGTCAAAATGCAATAGCTAGGGCTCAGCATGACTAAAAGTCATCTGAGCTAAAAAAAATTTTTTTTGTGCATGTGCTTAGAAAAAAGTCCGATGGAGAAGCTCGCTTAAATTGGGATCACAGCTTTTACAAGATGACCTTCAAATTGTTCACTTATTGAAAAGAAAGAAAGACATCTCTAGAGTGGATGAAGACTTTTCAAGATTTTGCATAACAAAATATTCTAAAGAAATTTGGACTGGTGTTGCCAGAAATTACTACAATTTCTCACATGAATTGACCTTACAGTATGCTCGCCATCACCTCAGTCACACCGATGTACCGCTCAAGTTTGACCCACAGAGTGAGAGAGTGAACATAGCTCGCGAGCTCCTCAATAAGAAAGGTAATTATACTTCAAGTTATTTTTTTACAGTGATATGACTTTTGTTAGGCCCTTGTGAACAAGCCATGTTGTTATCTATTACAAATATATTTTAAATGTCATTGGTACCTCATGTCTGTGACATATTTGCTGTTATACTATCATCATTACTTTAAAAGAACAGGGAGGCAACAATGACCCATTTTTAGTAAGGAAGTAGTTTGATAAATTTGTCTAAGCAAAAATACTAATATATGCTGTTGCTGCGTGATGTATTTCATGTACAAATTACAAGAAAAATCATCTTTATAGGCAGTAACTTATGTAGATTACATACCATATATTACATTTTTACCAATTATAAATAATAAGTCCATTTTTCTTGGGACAATGTTACAATGTCAAGATAGTGAGTACAAATGTATTAATTTTTTTTACAGGAAGTTCACCTAAAATGCAACAGAGCCTACAGTAACCCTACAAGAATCACAGGATGGCAAGTTCACCTTAGACGAGGGTAGATTCGTTACACAATTAATACCAATATACATATCAGACTGGGCTATTATTTTAGGTACTAGTATACAGCAAATTTCAAGTTGACATTCCAAAGGCAAAGTACCGAAAATGATCAATTAATAATCTATTGATCTGTCATCAGTCATTTTTAATTTTCAATCATTTATTATGATTGTAAAACCAATTCCTACTACTAATGTGTGCAAAATGTAAAAACTTGACTAGGGATGACCAAAGGGAAGAAACAGATGAATATTCTTGTTCACTGTCAGGTAATGTAAAATATATCATTTTTAATATCTGGCTAACATGAAAGAGGTATACTTTATCAAATCAATAACATGCCTTCTGGTATTTCAAGTTACATGCATACATTACATATTACTGAGACTACTGTAATACTATGACTGTTCATCAGTGTAGATAGGGCAACCTATCCTTTCTGGATTAAAGTTTTTTCCCCAAATCTTGTATGAAGTTTCATGTATACCACAAATAATCCCTTCTGATTGCTAACCACAGTATCTGGTTACAAGCTTTGTAATGATTAATTCATGTTAATTGGTAAACATTAATTCTTCGACTGGCAACAGTGCTGTCTGTTTATACAATATTGGCTGTATAAATGAGAAATAGCATATGTACATGAAAACATGCAGACCTCTGAAAAAATATACAAGTGAATAGTCTGAATAAAATGTTCCTAATGTTTAACTGGAGCCCATTACCTTAATGCATTAACCTGTGTAACAGTGTTAACAGTTAAAACTCCAAGTCATAGGCGAGGGCAACCAATGTTTCAGGCAGTTAAAAGTTTTGTTGTTATAACCTATTGTAGGCAGCCAAAAAGCAAGTTTCAGGCACTGCCCTGAGAAAAAAAAAAAACAGATTTGGGGAGTCTAAAACTCCACAGAGTGATACTGACCTTGAATACTCAAATACATTTATGTTATATTTATATCATCTTTACAGCAATCAAACTATAACCAGCCTTGCTTCACAATCTTGAAGCGAAATTCTCCCCAGCTGAATGTAGACACCATCATAAACATCAGGCAGGTGCTTCATTTGATACCCGTTCGTCAAATTAAAATTATCTGGGAATCCTGAAATCATAATAGATAATGTTAACTAACACAGCTGAGAAATCAGGGATTGCATTATTATGAGAACACTGAAATTTACAAATAATATGCAAGGAAATGAACATTTTTAGTGTATTAGGTATTTTGGCGACATTAATTATGAATTTGAAAAATTGTATTAAGTAAAATGTTAGAATAAAATGCAAACTTCAGTGAAACCCTTGGCTGAATACACCCCTTCAGGTCGGACAAATACACAAGGATATAACACATTTGCTCCTATATATTAATTTGCAACTAATATGGATGGTGACAAATATAAAAGCGAAGTGCCAGATTTTTCATGTATATAATTTAAATGAATTGTGATATGGAATCTTGTTTATTATTACAGGCCTGGACCAATTAGAAATTGGCATAACCCATCTGTGGGTTACACAAATTCCAGTTTGCGAAACCCTTCCAACTTAGCGTAAGCCATGTAATTTTTTTTCCTATCTAAAAAAATGTGAAGTTCAAACCTGTATATATATATATATATATATATATATATATATATATATATATATATATATATATATATATATATATATAATATGGAAAGAGAGAATTAAGAATGATGGGATTACTTATTATTTTATGCCAATTATATTTGTTTACTGTTTTTGTATTCACAAATGAATAAACTCAGTACTGAAAACCTTATGCATGTGTTTTTTTCTGGTATTGTTTTTATATTAAAGCAGTAGTCATTAGACAAAGAATAGAATAAAGCAGAATAATTAAACACTTAATTTGCAGAAGTATAACACTAATAATTAATTATAACTGAAGGCCATATTCTACACATCGGGCATAGAGGCCATATTCCATTTTAGGATGAAAGTGAAAAAAAATTTAAGGGGGATTTGGTACACAGGAACTCTGTACCTTGGTCTAACTTATATTTTTATTTGGCAGTAACTGCAAATCTGAATGATATTCATTTAATTTGAAAATAAAAAAATACCTTGATTGGTTCACATAGTTCTCATCAAACCCTGCAATCATTAAATCACTAAATCAAGTCACTAAATAAAATTCACTGCACTAACTTAACCTACCTTGGTATGTATAGTTGCCAGGGGACACTTTCACAAATTATATAGGATGATGAATCATTGGTTTGACTCCATGTGGCAGGTCTTCATGCTTCCCCAGTGCAGGCTTGGAGCCAACATCAATCTTATTTCCTGTCACCGATGCCCCCGAATCCTTTAAGATAAGAGAAAACATTTTTTTTAAATTATTTTTAATGGGTGTCGTTTCCAAATTCATAGAAATTCTGCCCTCTAATAACATCGCCCCCTACAGGCAAAAATGTAAACTAAAATCCACATGCAAAACTTAATGAATTACTTAATGAGTACCAGTAGTAGTAACTTGCCAACAGGGCTGGTAATATTTGTAGGTGCAGGTTGCAAAAGTTTAAACAATTATATATAGCATATCTTAGTAGCTGAAATAGCTGGATTTTCAAATAAGATACATCACTACTTGGAACAGAACACGTGCCGTTGGCTGTGGTTCTTCCTTGCAAGCAAATAAAACGATCATGTAACTGCCCATTTAATTTTAAAAATATAAAAAAAATAACTCAGTGGGAGTAAAATGTGAGTTATTTACTGCATTAATTAACAAAACCTTCCTAAGTATGCATAGTTTAAGGTTACATTCACAATGTACCAGATAGTGAACCGTTGGTTTGGCTCTCCATGCAACAGGTCTTCACACTTCCACGTGTACAATATAAAAGGTCTTGGAGTCCAAATTGATTCCCCTTTCCTGTCACCACCGCCCCCTACTTCCTTCAGGTATAAAATATTAACAATTTTTATGGGTGTCGTTTCAACTGCAAATTACGTTTGCCCTCCGAATAAATTGCCCCCTACAGGCAAAAGTGGAAACTAAACAGCTTGCTCCACTCAATGAACCCCTCAAGTGAACAACGGCAACCTGCCAGGGCTGGTAATATTTGTAGGTGCAGGGTGCACAAGTTTAAACAAATATATATATCATATCTTAGTATCTGAAATAGCTGGATTTTCAAATAAAATACATCACTACTTGGAACAGAACACGTGCCGTCGGCTAATGTGCTTCATCCTTGCAAGCAAATAAAACGATCATGTAACTGCCCATTTAATTTTAAAAATATAAAAAATTAACTCAGTGGGAGTAAAATGTGAGTTATTTACTGCATTAATTAACAAAACCTTCCTTAGTATGCATAGTTTAAGGTTACATTCACAAAGTACCGGATAGTGAACCTTTGGTTTGGCTCTCCATGCAGCACGTCTTCACGCTTCCACGTGTACAATAAAAAAGGCCTTGGAGTCCAAATTGATTCCCCTTTCCGGTCACAAACGCCCCCAATTTCCTTCTGATAAAAAAAACATTTAACAATTTTCATGGGTGTCGATTCATTTCAAAATACAAAGAAATTTTGCATTCCGACGACATCGCCCCCTACAGGCAAAGGTGAAAACTAAATCAAATGCACTCCTAAATGAACTTGTCAATTTAAAATCAGTAAATGCTAACCACGGCTGGTAAAATATCTGATCTTTTGAATAAAAAAAAATATTAATAACAAGACTTTTATTGAATCAACTTATCAAATGGATAATTAGCCCGATAGAGGTAAAAAAGTAAACTAAACCACAGGGTCCACCTAGGGAACCCAAGTAACTTTCCATGAAAGGCTAGTAGAAATATATTTATATGAATAAATAACATTTATTATTTGATATGACCCTAACAATAACCTGCCATGTATGTATCATGAGTACAGATATGAGCCTAACAATAACCTGCCTGGTATGTGTCAATCTGAAATCAAATGAGTTCTTTCAAGAACAAGTCAACAGTCTTATTATTTCAGAAATGAGACAGATATGTGTGGTCTTTATAGCAGAAGTTCAAAATTTGAGCCGATAGTCTAAGATTTTAAAATATTTTTATAGAGAACAAACCGTTTCTTGATTAAATGACATCACTCCTGTAGTACAGTAGTATTGGTCTTATTGAACTGAAAAAAAGTACAATTAAACGGTGAAAGTGCAATATAAGTGACCTGCCACGATTTGCCATTACTCTTGCTTAATTTGTTCTTTGAAAGTTCTATATAGTCTTATTTTTATTTGCATCTGATAAAAATGTGTGCACCTTGTTGAAATCATCAAGTAAGCTTCACGTAGGTGTGAGAAAAGTAAGGACACACCATCAGTAAGGAAGCCAGTTTTAGGCAAGTCACCTTTACTGCACTTTTACAATATTAAACAATATTAAACAACTAAAAACAGCAGAAGACTAATACTTTAAAAATTCTTGTGACTTGTTCGTCTCATGAAGCGATAACTTCGTGTAACATAGACCTGCATCGCCATTCCCAACAGTCATGTTGCCGTGTTGCCCCTCTGCTTCACACATGTCAGCTGTGACGTCAGCTGTGACGTAGTCAACATATGTGTTCATACATATTAATGAGGACTCCATATTAGGTGAGGTTATTGTTATTAAGTGTCTTCCGTTACCACGAGCTTTCCGTCCTCCGTACTTCAAGCGGGAATAGAGCGAGTGTAATACAATGTTGCAAATAATACGGAAGGGATGGTAAGACGTGATGTAACCATAAATCATGGATCTTTAGAAAACTTTATATTTATAATAGTCCCAAAATCTTCGGATAACAGTGACAGGAATTTCATGATTGATAATTTGTTTTATTAAATGTAATCATTAACAGACTTAGTGAAATTCCGGGAAGACGCGGACTCGCCCCCGAGTTTTTGTTACTTTATCGGATAATTTCTTATTACATTATCGGTTAGTGTTACATTATAATATATTTTTACATTATCAGTTGTAACAGGTTAACACCAGGCTGATTTTGCATTGCATTCATGCTAATGTGGAAACGTTAGTTGTGTCAGGACGTGATACAGACGTGCCTCTCCTGCTTGTGGTATCCTATGATAGAAATACGATGTACACGGCATGAAAGCCGGAAGTCCAAAATATATCCCAGTACACAATATATGCAGGTTGTTCTGTGAGAATCAAATACACTCCTTGGTTTCTATGCTATCACTTGCTGTGAAAAGGTGTCTCAATTCAGTGGCCATGGTCAGAAATGAGCATGGGATTTTTTCCAACGACTTCACATAGATCTTAGTGGCCTTGGTAGGTTTTTCTTACAGATGACACTATCATATAATATACACTCAGCTGAAAAAGTCATCTGCAAGTTGTATCGTGTGCCCGCGGTTAACACATGCTACGAAACACGCTTCAAAATATTTTTTGCAGGTCGTCGGCAGGAAAGTCTGCCACCAACCTCACTCCAGATGCGGCCAGGTTCCATATCATTGCACATTACCAGTCAAGTGTTTGGACCCAGGCACACCAGTCCTACAAAATCCCTACCTTCCTCCTGTAGAACGGAGATGGGATGAATGTATCTGGATGGACATTTAGAGCCACGGTTACTTTCCTTCCCAAGTATGCCAACAGCCTGCAGGAAGATCACTTCATGTGGGTGTACAAAGGCGCGTCTCAGGGTAGTAGGCACTGTGGGACGGCAAGGATCCGACTACTTCTCTCAACTGTCAAACTTCAAAATCAGTTTATGTTACATTTGCAATATTTTGTTTGTATTTCACACAGGTATACTTACAAAATATTACTTATACAGTGAAGTCCTTATAACATGTTAATTTTGATTTTCCTGGAAACAATTCTAACCCAAATATATTAACCTCTTCACCCTACTCAGCTAGTGTATGTAGAAGCCGCTGTGTATAGTGGTGTTCAGACTATGACGCCCACAATCCCTAAACAGCTGAGTCGTACCCGTGTAAGTGTGGGTCTGCACAGCAGTTTGTATGGCTGATGCCATATCCAAGAGATCGATAGAACAAATAGCAATATATAATGATAGACAAGGTGAAAAGCCTTGGTAAAGTCCAAAAATGACATTCGTCAATCGTTTCTCTCATGAAGAAAATGCATAATCTTGCACACTAATGTAGATAAAGCTACACTTCTTGCAGTTTTGCTCTCGGAAGACCGATTAGTAATTATGTAAAGTTTTCTTGATTTCTGTGAAATGAGGCAGTGTGCTATAAATGAGAGCAAAACCATTGTCAGATTTCTTTCAGATTCATAATTCCCAACATCGATTTTTAAACATCCGATAAGGGGCTTGAACCAGTTTTTACCGTTTACTTGGTCACACCTTAGTTGAACCGTTTTGTGCAGTACGGTTTATTAATGATAATCATCAGGTGACAATTACCCAAGATACCCAAACTGGTTTGCAAGTGTGAAGGCGAAAATAGCTCGCGCAGAAAAAGGTTTCAACGTGTCATCGGCGCATATATGTTCGAGACACTTTGAGGACAACTGTTTTATTACAAGTTATTGTTTTATCTCTTTCATCGAGCAGCAAAATGTAAACACTTAATATAAATATATATATATATATATATATATATATATATATATATATAAACCTCACAAAATGTGTTTGGAAAGTCTTTATTACAGCGTTCCATGTACAAACTAATTTCACCTGTAAAAGCACTGGTGAACAATTCTAGAAAAGACTTGATGTGTTAATTGCTCAAGACTGGCGGGGGTATATCGATATAATTGTTACTATCGATGGCATTATACATAACGACACACTGTCAACCAATAACGGCCTAGATGTATTTCCTGTTAACGTATACATATGTACAAAAATAACCATCCCTCGTTATAAGTAACAATAAAACTGAGAATTCAGTAGCCTCTCTTGGAAAATAATATATATATATATATATATATATATATATATATATATATATATTTATATATATATATAATGGATATTTCAATTGTTAAGAAATAATATTGGATGAAGGTCGCAAATTTATACATCAATTTTTACAATGGTAAACATGTATATTTATATTTATATATAAATATATATATTAATTATATACATATTTTTATATATATATATATATATATATATATATATATATATATAAATAAGTTCAGGAATAATATTGGGTGAACGTCGCAAATTTATGGGTCATTCTGCAGAAAACCACCCAATTCATGAAAATTCATGTCCCAAACATTCAGAGTGCCAATTTGACTAATTTAACTCAAAGTGAGCTGGTCAGCACTAGAGGTTGGCAGAGAGTTATGCTTCAATAACATGGACAATTTGATGGTTTTATTCCTGAGTCAAATATAACAACATAACTTAAAAGTAATTGAAAAGTAATTGTTTAAACAATTACTTTTCAAAAGTAATCGATTACAAGTACAATTACTTTTCAGGATTTCAAAAAGTAATCGATTACAAGTACAATTACTTAAAAAAGTAATTGTAATTACAATTACTTCAATTACAATTACTTTTGGACCGAACTCTGGTGCCAAAGTATATATATATATATAATTTTAATTATATATTTTAATTTTAGTATGGTATATTTTCTGCTTAATTTAGGCTTTATTTGTTCAGCAAAGAATTACCTAAAACGCTTAAAATATATACTTAATGGTTCAAAGGTAATAAAAAGTACCGGTCCCCAGGCAATAATAAAAAACTGATTATCCTCTTATTTTTATTTTAAAATGGTATAGGCCTAGGAATTTTGCACTCTTCTTGTGTAATAAAATCGTTCCTTAAAAACTTCCACAAGTTTCTTTACATCCCTCTGATTTTTCCACTTTTATTGCGATTAAATGTGTGTCCCCAGATATTGTTTCAACACCGTTATAAAGACGATTTGATCGCCATGACACTATGTTGATTGATTACTCCTTGTTTAAACCCAACCTAATTTGAAGTAACGTCACAGAATGACTTCACAAAACCATCATTATCGATACGTATTTTGTCATTTTACAACAGGAAATTTCCATAATTGTGTAAAAATGTCCGTATATTTATTGCTTTTCAACACCGTTACCTATATTTCTCCGAAATGATTGATGTATTTATACTTTTTTCAAGTTTTGGAAAATAGCTCACACTGTCAACACATACATATACTGAGTACTAGAAAGGTTGAAGGAATAATTAAGTTTCTTTGAATAAATATCATATCATTTTTCAACACCATTATTCATCAACACCGTTACTTTTCACTTTTAACGTTGGTGAATGTCAATGAACGGTGTTGAAACAAAAAGGTGACAGGATGGATGTAAGATCTAAATTCTACAAACTGGCATTGTTATTCAGGAATTATATTTGAATTGACATAAATTCAAGAAAAAAAAATGACTTTAAACAGATTAGGAAATGCCTCTATCTCCCGTATTTTGATTAACTGATGTAGATTGCTATATTTTCCTTCTATTTAGTGCATTATAACTTCTGCTGGGTTGCGGTTGTATTTTGTTTCAGGATTAAACGTAACTCATAGAATTAAAAATATGCATTTTAAGGGTTAAAATATATTTTTTAATAAGATACATCGGACAAGTGAACCTTTCTTATTTCTTCTAAATTAATTTTGTGGGACCGTGAAATTGGCATGGAATTATCCAACTCAATCTTTCATAATAATTTCTAAGCACTGCTTAAAGTTTGTAACGGTGTTAAAATTGATGATACACACAGGGCATTAATTTAGCCAAAACTATAACTTTTCATGAAATAAAGTGCTCCGCTGAAATTAATTTCATATAGTTTACATTTTTATTTCCATGTGAGACTCTATAAAATAAATATTAGAATAAGTTATTTTTCAGATGTTGTACCTGCTGAAATAGGTCGTTTTTCGTAGAATGACCCTTATACATAAATGTTTACAATGGTAAAGATGATGTAGCGATGTCGCCGGGTCCGCATGGTATCTATGAGCAACACAAAATAACATGCCGGGACATGAAATTTCTCATAACTCATTCCGCATTCCGTACAAGAGGAATCTTAGTTTGATCGAGATATGCACAATGGTAAAATGATTCTAGGTTTTTGTATGTGTGCATGAACTGTAAATTTAGTGTCACTTGGTTCATTTGAACGATCACACACCAGTACGGGTGTACTTTCCCTCTAGGGCTTTGAAATTAACAACACTCACCGGACAGGGCTTGTACATTTCAGTGTCACATGCAGCTGGTCTTTCCAATCGATCCTGCTTTAAAGGTTGGCTACACGGATGGTGAATTTTAAGAGTATATGGTATCTCCTACACGTATTCCAGAAAAATACCTTCAAACGCTGCAAATGGTCACCCTAATATTTCAACAAAACCTTTTTTGGATAAAACATTGAAAATGAACATTTGGTTCCATTTTTTTCAACATAAGAATGATAAAAATTGTCCACCCAATAAATATAAATAATGCATATATATATATATGTGTGTGTGTGTGTGTTATTGTTATTAAAAACATTTATTGCTCCAAACCTCATGCCGATAATTTGATCACTTTAAGGTATGACATAATACCTGGATTTCATGTTAGACGGAATAACAGGAACCGCCAAGACAAAACCTTTTCAATCCTTGATAAAGCAGCAGTAAACACAGAAGTAAATAAGGATAGAGGAACAGGATTAGTCACAAGAAACACCCGATTCACAGAAAGACCCAATGAAACATCAATAACCTCCCAAAAAGTGCACGAAAAATAACTTTAATCAGACAGTCATGCAGTATAGGCACAGGCGCTTGAATCCCTATTTATAATAAAGTCTCCATATCTCCAATGTTTTTAGAAATACTACGACGGAATCAGAAAAACGGTCATACCATGCTATCACTTGTATTATGACACAAGGTAGGTAACATGGCATAAAACCTTTCGAGCGATAATAAGAGACGTTACGTTCTCGACCCGCTTATACTCGCTTCATCTTCCTTTTATGCGTAATCCATATTATCGTTCAATACTACGGGAGTTATAGAAACAAAACCATCCAACTCGCATTGTTTTCAACCCCCAATACAAGCTGCCTGGATAACCTTTTGCAGTGATTTCTGAATTTCGACGTCGTCCATTCCAAACGGCGGCGGAAGCGGGTCCGTCTAAAACGCGGAGAATCAGTGGAGAGAAGGAGAATTCGCGGAGAATTCATAGAACATTGGCGGAGTGTTCAGATGCAGTGTTACTTTTAAATATACATTAAAATATCCAACTTATTACCCTTAACATAACTGACACAGTTAAATGACCGAAGTAATTTAAAACACTACATGATTCTTTATTTAGTGCCCAACAATGTAGACTCACTGCCGAGTGAATGCGTTACGCAAAAAATATAAAACCCGTCCGAGTCACCAGCTGACACTGACAGATCTTAAGACGAAACCGAAAACACTTAATGTTTTAACAGTTTATTAAACACTTAATGTTTCAACAGTTTATTGTGCACACCATAACAAAACCATGCAGGTGTTTCTAATTTACAGGTGGTGAACGAAATATATAATATAATAAAAATCATGCTTTTACCTACATTTATTGATAAATAAAAACACTATCACTATTAATAGTGTATCTGGACCAATTTACATGCACAGAATTTAATAAGATTTAGCTAATGAATCAAATTGGCAATAGGATTAAATAAAATAAAAGAAAAAAAAAAGAAATATATCGTGATCACAGTTAAAGAATTATATTTTTCTTATTCGGAAAAAAATACACCACACTTCTTTCTGACAATTACAATACAGAGTATAATGATACTAAAAATAAAATAAAATAATAATACAATGTAGACATACACACAGCAATAATACAATAACTTATTTGTACAATCTTCATAAAACCATTTCATTTATTGTTTTAGTTATTTTAAAAGACAAATGCACATTTTAATGAAACCAATTACATTTTTTCATCACACCCAATCATGTCTTCGAATACATCTTTCAACCCATATTCACATTCAAACCCAATGGTTAAAGTTGCATTATAATGAGGCATAGGTATTCTAGGAAATGCCTGAACTGAAACAATAAACTAAGTGTTTTTGCATTAATCACTGGTTAAAATGTTCAATTCGTATAATTTCTGGATTGAAACAAAAATCAACTGCATTTTTAATCGCAAATGGGCCACAATATCCTAATGCTATTCTTTGTCTCTGGCATGGCACAAATAAAATCTTAAGAACCTGCTTGCCCAAACAACTAAGAGAGCTGAATTTTACGTGAATGTCCAGATTTTTAATTATTACGGTCATTTAACAGTGAACCAATATGTTAAGAGTAATAAAGTTAAACATTTTAAGTGATTTTAATGTATACTTAAGAGCATCACTGCATATAAAAACTACACAAATTCTCCACGATTTCTCCGCAAATTCTCCGCGAATTCTCTATCTCTCCGCGATTTAAACAGACCCGGCGGAAGCGGCCTCCGTTGACAGGCAAGTGATGACCCATTTGGAATGACCGCCGTCTAAAGGTTTTTGGCAGAGTTGCCTACCTTGTGTAATAATACAAGTGATAGCATGTTATGACCGTTTTATTAATGGGTCGTTTAACCTGATTCCGTCGTGGTATTTCTAAGAACATTGGGGATATGAAGACTTTATTATAAAAAGGGATTCAAGCATCTGTGGTATAGGCTACGAGTACTTCCTCATTAATATTACGGGGACGTGACCCATTGATCACCAAACTATCTAATCATTATCTTGAATAATAGACAGTACAAATATGTATTGTACCCCCCCCCCCCCCCCCCCCCGAGAAAAAGAAAAAAAACTCACGACATAAAAACCTAGACATACCTGCTAAAATGATCCCAGAAATAGATCAAGAAAATTTCTTCTTCCGTGTATTCTTTGATTACATGTGCGTTTGCAATATATCACCGTGGTATACTGGTTGAATTATATGATACTAATGAATTTATTAACACTACAAATGTTAAAACTAAACAGCACGGTCCAAGTTGTCGATGACACGTCTGCTAAAAAAATAAAAAATAAACACGAGAACTCCTGCAGGTCTGCCAATGCTAGTGTGTTCCCTTCTTTGAAAAAAGTAACATTTTCCATTTTAGGATCAAATTTTATGGACCGTATGTTTAGTTGAGCTGAAAAGCCTTAATTTATATTGTATACATAACAATGTAAATTTAACTGTATTCAATATTACACAATATGTGCATTTGACATGTTAAACATGCTAAACAAGCAGTTGTCACGGTTTTTGAAACCATTCCTAGAGTTACCAAATAACAATTCAGATGTTTAGGGTGTCACCATTGATTAAATATATTACCAGTATTAATCAGAGCATTATTACTGTTTTTTTTATTAACCTGTTTCAGCGGTTTTGGTCACTGGTATGTGGCACATTGTAACTGATAAAATAATTAGTTTTATTTTAACAGTAAATTTAATGTGTGGCTACTCTGACATTTTTGAGCCACAGGATGCGCCACAGATGCGCCGCAAGTTTACTATTATTTATTATGCTAGTTAACTGGAAATTAGGTTAAACTCTTAAAAGCTTATTAACAAGTGCTGATCAGGGGTGAAAATCAGAATCTTCAATATCGAAGACTATTGTTCCTGTGAATGATATCTCCTATTATATAAGAGCAAACCTGTAAATATGTTTTCTTTAAAAATCTTAAAATTGTTATATTTTATGAGCAACTGGATGTGTGTGTGCCTGCTGTGTGGTTGTGTTCCCAAACCCCACCGAGATTAAGGAAATTAAATAAACCTTAAATGATTAATTCCGCAGAATACTAAATAATTAATAATGACAACCAAGGCCTTTGATAACCCTTTGACAACCCCTGCAGAATGTCCCGGTCTGCCGAGTAAAACCGGCGGGCCGGGCCCGCGACAACTGGCGTCAGAAGTGGGATACTTTGTTATTAATACTGGGGAACAGTTTTAAATAATTAACAAAACGAACCCATGCATTCTGCTGCTATAAGTAGTAGTTAAACCTCCATTCCTTTGTCTGTCCAGCAATCTACCATCATGGCATTAGAACAGAGGGTACAACCTGAGACCCCTAGAATAAGGCCAGAGAGAATGATGATAATGAAGAAACGAATCTGCCCAGCAAAGCAAAGGAGACATGTTCTGGTGTAAGCCCGGCCAAAAAAAAACAAGGCTACGGGTGACCGATGCTCCCCTCTCTGAACCTGCAGCTGAAATTCCAGAGGGAGATGGGCCAGAAATTGTGGACAGACATGCTGCTGGATATATGTTACATTTGCCGGAAAATACCAGCACTGTGGCAGAACAATATGAGCAATTAAAAGCACCTGTGACGAGTCAAACAGTCCATACCAGTGACCGCCATATGCCTAATGCAGGGTTCCAAGCTCCACCAATTATTTCAACCCCGGTTCAACAGATGAGCATACCAGCCTTACCCACTATACTCGAACCTAAACCTCGATTACCTACCTTCGATTGAAAACAGGACTGGGAATCATTTTGGGTTCAATTTGAGTTTATGGCAAAACATTTGGATATGATACACAGAAACAACGTGGATACTTGATGTCAAGTCTACAGGACGGGGTTTTGGCCTATGTTTCGAGATTGCCCTCCCCAAGCGAATTTATTTGATTTAGTGTCAGCCCTGAGGAGAAGATTTGGGGATATTGTTTTACCAGAGACTCATCGAGCAATACAAAAAATCCCGGGAGACGTTGCAAGAGTATGCTGTTCGAGTAGGAGAGACTATGGCCAAAGCTTTCCCCGGACTTGAAGGGAATCAGCTATACAATTTCATGTTAACAGAATACATTGTCAAAGGTCTAGCAGATCCTCATCTGGTATATGATGTAATGAGCAAGAGACCGTCAAGCGTTGAGGAAGCACTCGATTTAATAGAATGGCACGAGTGTTGTAGATCTCTCAAAAAAGAAGCCTTTAACAACAAGTAGAGTGGAAGGGGACGATGGGCTAAAAACTCCGAGCAATCAGGGAAGTTGACCCCTGTTTGTAACCGAGGACCATTTGCTGTCCATGTGTCAAGGGTTTACTGGCAGTATCTTGCAGCAGGTCGAATAGCTCTTCTCCAGGAAGGAAGGTGGTTTTCCAGTTGAAGGAGATGCCATGGTGAGAGAGCCTTCCAAGACTGATTATGTTAATAACCTCAGATCTGCAGAGGCAACACTCGAGGAATGGATTTGGAGCTACCGACGAGGCCCTTTAATGAAGATTATGTTAATAACCTCAGAGGCAATACTCGTGCAATGGGTGTTGAGTTGGGGACGAGGCCCTATAAGGGAAATTGTGTTAATAACCTCAGGGGCCCTTTACTGGAGAATGTCACTTGTGTCATGCGATTGGCCATAAGGCACGGGTTTGTCCTGCTGGAAGATGCTCACCCCAACCACTTCTTGCTAACCCAACCCCAGGCCGTTTAAACTAGACCAGGCTACCTCAGCCAGATGTCAGCCCACACTTAACCAGCCTGTCAATGATAATGTTTCTACTACCAGTGGTGAATGTTTTTCTCCTGGCCCAATGGATATTCCGGATCCCCATGGACCACTGGAGACAAACAGCATCCCTGAAAAATCAGAACAGATGGACATGAGTACAAATGAAGTTTTATCTCACATGAAAAACGAAAACATGAGGTGCATTAATACACAGCAGGTGGAAGCTATGGGAACAAATTTACTGCTGCTATAGATACTGGAGCTGAATTAACCATTGTGAATGAAAACATCTTTAATCAGCTATCTGAAAGTCATGAAATGGATATAGTTCCGGCGCCCCGAAAATTAATTATTGCCGAAGAGAATAAAACAATGCCCACAAAGGGAATAGCTGTTATTCTGATCACTATAGGGTCACTTCACTTTGAATGGCCTGTGTATGTGACTCCAACAGCAGATGATATTTTATTGACCTACTAGATGCTTTTAACATCACATTCACCACCAGGAGAGGGCTGTTGATAGATGGGAAATGGGTTCCATGCCTGGTGGTCCGCAAGCCAGAATCTGTAATCCTTTCCCAGAATGCAAGACTACCACCAAACTCAGAGATTATTATACCTGGAGAGATAACAAATAAATTGGGCATAACTACAGAGACAGCATTGATGGAGCCTCATCCGGCCAATAACCCAGCCCTTATTATTGCTAGGGTCCTGGTCAATACCAACAGCAATGTGATCCCTGTACTAGTGATAAATCTATCATTTATAAAAACAGAAATAGGCAGAGGATATCAGCTTGGAGAGTTCCAGTCTTTTGAGATGATCCCACCAATTACACCTGGTGATCACATATCAGATAAAATGGACCCTCCACCTGAGCTTTTACTACAGGATGGGAATGCGAGGGATACATTGCACAAAGTGCAGCCAGTGAAGGTTAAATCAACTAGTGACCGACTTAACAGTATCCCATACAATTTTCAGGATTTATTCACGCGAAGCCTAGACAACTTGGAAAGATCAGACCAGTCAGAGACCCTCGCCAGCATTTAAGCCAATTATAGCAGTGTTTTTGCTAAAGAAAATTTAGATCAAGGTACATGCACTGTACTCAAGCAAAGGATTGATGTAAATAGGACAACCCCTATCAGACAGCCTCTCAGGCGTACACCACGGGCATTGGAGGCAGAGGAAGAACCATTTTTACAGTAACAGTTGGATGTAGGTGTGGTTGTACCTTCTACCTCTGCATGGGCCAGTCCGGTTGTCCTCATACGAACAAGGGATAATACTTTACGCTGGTGCTGCGATTTCCGGAAACTTAATGAGGTCACCGTCAAGGACGCCTACCTACTCCCAAGAATTGACACTTGCCTGGATTGTTTGGCATCAGCGAGGTACTTTTTCAAGTATGGACCATCACAGCGGATACTGGCAACTAGAAGTGGAGCCTAAAGATAGACACAAAACCGCTTTCATCACAAAGTATGGCTTATTTGAGTACATCAAGCTTCCTATGAGACTCTGTAATTCGCCCAGCACATTTCAGCGCAGTATGGATTTAGTGCTTCGAGGCCTACAATGGAAACACTTTTGATATATTTAGAGATATCATAGTATATAGTGACACTATTGAGAAGTATTTCCGGAGGCTTACTGAAGTTTTACAAGTGTTGCAGTCGGTTGGATTGAAGTTAAAGCCATCAAAGTGTAATTTCTCGAAGTCCCAAGTCCTGTTTTTGGGCCACATTGTCAGCCCTGCTGGCATACAACCCAATCCCGGGCTAGTATCCGCTTTAAAGAATAGGGAAGAACCACAAAATAAACGCCAAGTACAACAATTTCTTGGGCTGTGCGACTATTACCGCCGGTTTATATACCATTTCAGTGAGATAGCCGCACCACTTACCAGACTAACTGAGAAGAATTCTGAATATACCTGGACCCCTGAATGTCAAGTATCTTTTAAAGAGCTACAGGAGGCCTTATGTCATGCGCCAATTCTGGCCCATCCCAAGTGCACAGGCCAGTACATTCTGGATACTGATGCATCTGACTCAGGAATTGGAGCTTTTTTAAGTCAAATACAAGATGGCGAAGAAAGGGTAACTGGCTATGCTTCCAAGAAAATTTGGTAAACCTCAACGACATTATTGCGTTAACAGACGAGAATTGTTAGCCGCGGTTGTCTTCATTCAAGAATTCCGCCATCACCTGCTGGGTCGAGAGTTCATACTCCGTACCGATCATAACTCCTTAAGATGGATTTTTAATTTCAAGTACCCTCAAGGCCAGCTTTCAAGATGGCTTGAAGTACTATCACAGTACATTTTCAAAATCATTCATAGAGAAGGCCAGGAGCATGGAAATGCCGACGCCCTGTCGAGACAATGGTATGACAGAAGAGCCTGTGTACTATCACAATGGGGTTCCATTGGATAAACTCCATTGCGGTGGATGTAAACACTGTTCCAAAATGGCAGACCAGTGGGAAACATTTCAAGGAGTTGATGATGTATTGCCTTAAGCCAAGTGGAAACTACTGTTTCATGTCAGAAAGTCTCCACCAGACATATGACAAAACAAACTTCAGGCGAAACTACTCCTGATCAGGGACAGCTCTCTTCGCATAAAAACTGGATGAAAGTAATTACATTAACTGACTTAAAGCATGCCCAGTTGTCAGATCAAGATTTAGTGATTGTACAAGATTGGATAGCCTGTGATCAACGGACCAACCGTGAAATTGCCAGCTATAGTCCTGAAATCAGGCATTTATGGGTTGAATGGGACAGACTACGATACATTGAGGGGGTACAACCAACTGCTAATACCGGAGAAGCTTAGAGACAAAATCATCAGTGCTTCCCATGAATCACACTTTTCTGGCCATTTGGGTGTTGAGAAAACTGTAGGAAAAAATCAGACAGAGAGCCTACTGGAGAACCATGCACACCGATGTTTGGAACTACATCAAGAAATGTCCTGTGTGCGAGGTGAAGCGCCACACTGGGAAAAAGACCAGGGCCCCTCTTACAGATTACCGGGTAGGTCATACCATGGATCGACTAGGACTTAATGTGCTTGGTTCATTACCGGGGCAACAGTTTAATACTGGTCATAGCTGGTGGGTCGAAGCCTGTCCCATACCAGATCAGCCGGCTGAGATAACTGCAAACACACTAAGAGTATGAGTTCTTGTCTCGTTTTGGGATACCACTAGAAATTCATACTGACCATTTTGAAAGTGTGCTTTTCAACAATAATATAAATTATTAGAGATGACAAAGACACGGACTACGCCCTACCATTCGGCCTCCAATGGACTTGTGGAACGTTTTATTCAGACCTTGGCTCAGATTATCAGGTGTTATGTCCAGTATAACCAGAAAGAATGGAACCTACATTTACCTTTACTAACTGCTGCTTACAGAAGGTACAGATGCAGTACAGATGTAGCAAGTGCTCCTTCCAAGGGGGGAAAGCCCGGGCCATGTGGAACTATCGTAAGAACAATGTGGCCGTGATCTTGGTGCCGTACTTCTGTAATCTCTGCGGCTTCAAGGGGCAGACCCGGGAAGAGATTGACAACCACTGTAGCAAACAGCACCCTGGCAGCGGTTACGAACTCATCCCCATATCAGGTGACGTTTGGCCAACATCCGGGAGCTGATATGAAACCGGTCCAGGTCAGCCCAACTCCAGCACCCTGACCGTCGATATCAACAACTTCGGGGTGTCAAGTGAGGCCAATCCCTGCGTGTCAGAGGCTAGCACCAGCAAGCTACAAACAACCCCAAGCGCCATCCAGAATCATGATGTGCTGTGGGAGTGCCTGACCACCAACCTCAATAGGGGTCAGGTAAAAGCAAAGACCTCCACCCACCAGGCTGTCCAGCGCATGGAGGCTGAAATCGGCCAAAACAGAAAAGTTCTGTCAACTCTAGCCGACCCACTACTGGTCAAGTCTACGCAGGCCATTGAGGCATCTACCAAGACAAAGATGGATTCCTCAAAGATGCTGATGACCACAATGATGTCCCAGCGTGAGGGTATTTTCCCCGCTGATACAAAGCCTGGTAGATAGCTAGCGAGAGCTACCTGCTCAGATGACCGCACAGGCGGAACAGTTTAGTGGAATGATGCAAAAGATGGCACTGCACTGCAAATGACCTGGCATGTCAGCCCCTGCCCAGGAGAAACCGGCGGCTCCCCTGTCTGTGGAAACCCATGTTTTGAGCATTTCCTACCAGATGAGAAGTTCGACACCTTATTGGAAGAGGATTTGTTTGGTTCCGTCTCCTCCAACTCTGCCCCTGAGGAACCTGACCTGCCATCGGTGCATCAGATGGAACTTTCATTACCACAGCCAGCCCAGATGACAACTTATAGCCAAGACCTTGACGAACACCTCAGCCCAAATGACAACTTCAGAGAAGACAATGACCCCTAATGAGATGACTAACTCAACCCAGACCCAGATGGCCTCCAATGCGGAATTGACTGTCTCATCCCCAGCTTCTAAGGCCACCATGCCTTAAGAAAAGGTTAAAGAAAAGACCCAACGAGAAAATATGCAAACCAAAGACACGGCCAAGAAAAGTCCACATGAGCAGGCTATGAAAGAACAGCCCGATGACAGTCGTAAGGAGGATGGTACATCACAAAAAAGATCGCACGACGCAGAACCAGAGAAGTCCACCAAAAAACACCGGCGGGAATGGCGTCCAGACAACATAGGTCGTATTGGAGGCCCCAGCCCAACCGTCGTCGGCCCACGTACGAAAAAAAAAATGGGAAAAAAATGGGACGACAGAGGCCCTATCCATCCCATTAAGACTCAGTGATTCATATATTTTTATCATTTGAATATGTATAGTTACAGGTCTCTATAAATAGTTTTATGATCAGCACTTTAGTTAATTACAATCTGTAAACTAATTTCTCGCCAGTACATTTTTTCTCAGGTAACAGGAAATGCAACAGTTCGGTCCATTTGTAATTCTTCATTTTCCTTGGGTATGCTTATTATCTGTGTGTCTAAATTTCATTGAGTCTATAGCTTTGCATGGTTGTTCATAAACAGTACATTCTAATAGCTGGGCTGGTAACATAGCAAAGTCATTTAATATCATTGTATCATATATCATTTCTGGAAAGAAATGAGATCTTTGGGGGGAGGGGGAGTAGTGTCACGGTTTTTGAAACCGTTCCTAGAGTTACCATATAACAATTCAGATGTTTAGGGTGTCACCATTAATTAAATATATTACCAGTATTAATCAGAGTATTATTACTGTTTTACCAACTTCATCAATGCTTATGTTATTTGTATTGACAGTACAGTCAATCACGAGAACGATCTCACTGTCAGTGTATAAACCGTTACTCTCAACCATGTCATTTAACGGTGGCCTGTGAGCGCAGCGACGGTCGAAATAATATTATATAGAAAAATATCATTTGTATCAAAGTACTAAGGCATTAATTATTTTAATATTACTAGTATTTTAACAGTTATATTTAATAAATACAGTAGTATTTTCATAGCCGTTTTTATAGGTTATTTTCGGGTAACTGTCAGCAAGCATTTATGTAAGCACATGGTGTTTTCACGGCTTCGAGCGGTCCGAGCAATATTGAGGGACTCGGTACTAACACGGAAAGCATCGTTCTTTCGGCCTTACCTCAACGATCAGGCATTAAAATCTCACAGATGAATTCTATTGGCAACAGGACAAGTGTCATGTATAATAATATCCATTTGATCCGTGGAAAACCCATGATGCAAATAAGCTGTCCAGCGTTTGTTGACAACAAGCCGGGACTACTTCCCAGGTCACTTGTATCGGTACAAGTGATTAGCTGTTAGCCGTATCACGTTAGACGAAGTAGGCTATATTTTTAAGGGTTAATTCTCATGATCTAGCATCGTAAGTCCTAATCTATGTATCAGAAAAGGATTATTCAGGGTTATTTTATTTAAAGGTACGATAACCACCACAAGATATACCTGTTTCAGCGGTTTTGGTCACTGGTGACTCAAATAATTTATGAGGTCATCGAGAGGTCACATTCTGAAGCCCATATAAAGGGAGGGGACCTTGGGCTGTCCCAGTCAGCTTATGATGACGTTACTTTGTGAGGGTGTGGCGCTGTAAGTGTCTCTTTCCTCTTCGACTCCTCCCGGTCTTCCTGGTCCCCGGTGCGGATATACGGTGGCGGCTCTCGCGGCTTCTTGGCTTGGCTTGTATGGCATCACGTCTGTCGGCTCGTCAAAATTCATAGTCTAAAGAAAGAGACAGACCGGGGCGGTGGTCCCAGACCATGTCTGTCTAGTGACTCAAAAGACTAGATCTAGCTAGCTAGCTGTCCCTGTCTTCGTGATCCCCAGTGCGGGTAGGTGGCGACCTCTCCTGGCTTCTGGGGGCTTGGCTTGTCTGTGGCGTCTCGTCTATCGGCTCAGCAAAATTCACAGCCTAAAGAGTCAACCGGGGCGGTGATCCAAGATCACCTCAACTGTGTCTAGTGATTTTAAAAGCAAGATCTAGTCTAGTCTAGCTGTCAACCACTCTCTGGCAGGTTCAGTTTCTGAACCAGATAAGATTTGGCATGATAGGTTGTATATTCTTGGTATTTAATGTCACACCAAATGAGTTCAACGGGCTTCTCTCTCTCATTTGCAGCTATTCTCAATAATATGAATATTTTAATTATTATTATAACCTTACTGATTTTGTAAATGTAATCTTTCATATACATTCAAACCTCTGTGTTACCTTGTGACATGTCACACACACACGTATACCAAGCCTTTGTTCCATGATGCCTGGGTACTGATTGCATAATCTCCTAGCCATGGTCACATGGCCCCTTATTTGTTCAGGCCAGGCCCTAATCTGTTAATCTCATTAGGGTAAAGGTGTTTATCTCATCAGGGTGACCACAAATGGGGTTCCCGTGATGTTTCGTCAGCTAGGAGCATACACAGATAGATGATATCAAGATAACGTATAATTACACTGTATGTAGACCTTGTATATGTCAGTGTATAATCAACAAACTCTCCATTCATGAATTGAAATTTATATATATATATATATGTTTGGATGCTACTGAAGAATAAAAATGGTTACATAAGTTGCCGAATTCACCTGTTGCAGACCTGCCAACCTCAGTCGAGGGAAAATAGTAACGGTAACCACTGACAGCGAGGCCATGGTCCCAGCCGAAAAAAAATCGAGATAATTAAAACATATCCTCTACAAAATAAATGCATAAATAACAGGTCCCAAGTATTAATGTTGTTATCGTAAGGAAGGGGGTCTGGAGGCCGTTTGGGGGGGGGGGGGGGGGGGTGCAGACAAAAGGCTATAGTATACAGAGAAAATGAATATGTATTCTCAAATTTAATGCATAACATACTGGTCCAAAAGTTGAATTTTGCAGAGTTAAGTACAAAATGATAATCTCCATGAAGTGTATGTGTACAGTCTTTGATGTCAGGATATCACTTTCTTAGCACTACAAATCAAATTGCCCATCAAATTTTATGTCTTACTCATATCATAATACTTGTATTAAAACCTTTATACATTTAAGACACATCAATGCTTCACCCCTGCTAGTGCAGCAACTGTGGCTTTCTTGGCTCTGGCAACTTGCTCTGAGGTGTGCTGCTGTTTATAACAATGTCCCCTCATGGATACCTTCTGCACCATCAGTGCCTTCAAAGTTTCAGGTGACATTGATGCTCGTTGGTCAGTGTGACTCTTGTTGACTAAAGAGAAGACCCTCTCACAATCAGCATTACTGTGAGGAATTGTAAGAATAGACAGCATCACATAGCTCAACAAATCAAATTTTTTCTTCCCTGTTTCATCAGTAATCTTTCCAATTTCACACCAGTGTTTGTCAGCTCTTTTCATGCTTAAAATACTTTCTGCCAGTTCCTCTAGTCGATACAAATTGAACTGATTTTCTACTTTGTCCATCCTGGACACCCTAGTTTCTGGAGCCATCTGCGTATCACCATGCAGGATGGAGGGAAATTTCTTCAAAAAGAAGCGCAAGGAAGAAAACTTCACTGTTTGTTGCTTTGATACATCACATATTCGGGAATTCAGTAATGTTTCATCACTGAGGGGAAATTTTTTCACCATATAGTCACATGCTCTAATATAATAATTTGTGACACCTTTAAAAAACTCCTTCTGAGCAGTTGATGTCATCTTCTCCTCTACAATTTCTCTAGCTTGTGACCCAATCATTATGTCTGAACTGTCTTTCCAGTTTCAAGATTTGTCAAAAGCTACAGCCAGCAAATTTGGTCCATTCAACAGGACGTCTGGTTTAATAAATTTTGACAACAAATTTCTCAAAAGCCCTTGGAGCATACTATGCACCTTATGGATCAATGGACCTTCTGTCTGCGAAGCTTTATTAACCTCATTGTAAACAGGAATAATAAATTCAGGAAATAAACATGAGCAAGGGTTCTGTAGGATGTCAGGTGGCGAGTGATCCTCTCTTCACGTCCAAGAGCACCTAAAGAGGCAGCAGACTTAGCAGGCTCTGTAACTTGAGCAAGCGCAGGCAGACTCTTTTGTGATTGCTTCTTTGAAGGTTTCTCCTTGTCACTTGATTTTGCAACCGTTGCTTTCTTTGATTTAGCTTGAACTGATTTAGTTAATTTTGCTTTTTCTCTCTTGGCAATTTTCTCCTCCTGCTTTCTTTTCTTAGCATCTTTCTCGTATTTTAATTTCTGGAAATATTTCCTAAGGGGTCTCCACAGCAATATCAGCCTTTCAATACAGTTTCCTAATGACAACCATCTTGTTGACACATGTTTAAGGATTTTTCTGACAGGCACACCACAAAGCATTGTGAAGTTCTTCTTTCCGGTTTGCTGATTTGTCAAAGTAGTAGTAAACATCAATCAAGAGCTCGTCTACTGTCACTGGCAGTTCAGACGCCGCCTTTTCTGCTGCCAGGTGGATAAGATGACATGAACATCCAATAGTCATCAGCTCTGGTTGAAATGATATCAGATATTTTGTTACACCCGTGTGAATGCCAGTCATAACTGAAGCATTGTCACAACTAAAAGACAAACAATTTCCCGATGGAATTACAAATCTTGCAAGAGTGTCATTAAGTAGGCAAGCAATGTTTTCCCCAGTGGAATTGCCTTTCAGATTCGGGAGTGACAGCAAATGACAATTTCTTCAACTTCAGTGCTATAGTAACGCACAACTGGAAAGAGTTTGATTTCGGTGTCGTTTCCACCGTCTGTAGCAAGTCCAAAGCAGTTATGGCGAAGTGAATTGGCAATGCTCCTCGACGTATACCTCGAAAGATCTGCTATTATCGCTGTTGTTTTTGCCCGGTCACTTCGATATTTCTTGGCTATTTCCGAATCTGGAAAAATTCGTTTGAACAACGGTCCTGCGTGGTCCGATGCAGCAATAGGAACGTTATGTTCTACAAGGAATTCACTGAAAAGCAGCTCTGCTTTGGTAACATTTTCACCACTTTTGTCGGTTCCAACAAAGAATTTATCAAGTTTTGACATTTTACTTTGCTGCCTTGTCAGCTCGGCATGCTTCGTTGAACTTGTATGTTTATGTAATCCCTACCTCCGTGGCACACAGAGATATGTGGGCAGCGCAGACCGTACAGAAAGCATAAGCGTCCCCTTTAGATGAAGCAGTGACAATCGGGAACTCTTTACTATAATCCTTTCTGTACTTTTGAGTCCTCTTGAGTTTTTTTTTCAGTGGGGTGTCAGGGGTGGTAATCTCCTTTGATGCCATTTTGGTTCGACGCTTCTTGGAAACACCGGTCGGTACCGGTTGGCACTGCACTGGAAGTCAGCTTCTAATCTTTATTCAGCGGGAAAATCTGTGACGTATACAAAGTTGTAAAATTCATTCATCAATTAGACAACGTGAGCGACCGTAATCCACCGAGAGGGCCCGAACGCCGGATCAATGCCATATTTGGATGTGAACGTAACCATGAATGCGTGTGCGTCTAGGAGCAAAACCCAATGAGCCAAACCCCGAGAACTAATATATTCTATATTTAACAGCTTGCTTTTATGCACGGCAATATTCAGGTTCTGCTCCGAGCCTAATGCAAATGAGTTGAAATGACAAGCCGTGTCATGAGGGTACGAACTGGGTTCATTTGCATGCAAACTGGTTATTCACTGGAGCTCGGTCCTGCTTTAGAATGTAAAGCCCAATCCCTCAAGAAAAAAAATATTTTGCAGCAGTCTAACGTTTCACTGTTCGAACGCTTTCCAAGCGGACTTACAGTAAATTCTTGCGCTTTTCTACATTTTCCAGCGCTAAAATCCCAAAACCAGATCCCTAGTGAGTCATGTGAAAATCACTAAAACAATATGCACGTGAACAGTCCTCCTGGAAACGTCAACTCTGACCTCATTAATATGTATTAAACTCAGTCGTCAGCTGGCCTTCTCGCTCTGGTTTATAAAGTTAACAAAGCCCTGTGTTACACACTTATTTAGAGATTTATACTTGTAAATGATTGGTTTATGGACACTTTCTGAAAGAGCAGTTTGAGGTATACAATTTTGTACTCAATACAATTTAATTTTTTTTCAGGAATTAGACCAAAGAAAACATTATCACAAAGCATTCACATATATCGTCAGAAATCGTAGTAAGCCGTCAGTAAATCGTACTATCGTAGTGAAATGGGTCAATTCGTAACAATTACGATTTTTTCGTAACGGTTGGCAGGTCTGCTGTTGTGGCTGTGTGCCACAAACTTGCTTGAAAAAGAACGTGAATGGGAGAAAGACGAAGTTTAAGTTTAGTCAAGTAACATTAGTTTACAGGTCGGTCCATTCTCTTCAGTGAATAGCCTGCTAGCCATTGAGCTAACATCATTTAGGAATGTTTTGGCTATATCACTTAAGTGGTTTTATGGGAATTAAACTGGGTGTGGTAAGGGTTGTGCAACAGGTTGTGGCCACTTTGTCACATGCGCCACAGGCTGTGGCATCTGTGTCACATGCGCCACAGGCTGTGGCCACTAGGTTGTGTGTCACAGGGCGTGGCACGTGTGCCACAAGAGGCGGCACATTATAACTGATTAAATAGTTTTATTTTTCGGTAAATTTAATGTGTAGCTACTAGGACATTATATAACCACAAGGTGCGCCACAGGGTGTATCATAAGTTTACTATTGTATATTATGGTAGTTAACTGGAAATTAGATTAAACTCTTGAAGGCTTATTAACAAGTGCTGATCAGGGGTGAAAATCAGAATCTTCAATATTGAAGACTATTGTTCGTGTTAGTGATATCTCCTATTATATAGGAGCAAACCTGTAAATATGTTTTCTTTGACAATTTTAAAACTTATTTCCATTGTTATATTTTATGAGCAACTGGATGTGTGTGCGCCTGCTGTGTGGTTGTGTTCTCAAACCCCACCGAGATTCAGGAAATTAAATAAACCTTATATGATTAATTCCTCAGAAAACTAAATGATTAACAATGACAACCCCTTTGATGAATTAGGCAATCCTGACAAACCAAAATAACAGATTAATAACATACAGGTATAGCAGCAGAATGTCCCGGTCTGCCGATTAAAACCGGCGGGCCAGGGCCGCGACACAGTAAAAAATGAGTTATTGACACAACTGGTTAAATACAATATTATTAATATGAAAAATAAACCCATGAATGTTGCCAAAATTTGTAACACACACACACATATATATCACTCTGATAACTTTAACAGTTTAACAGATGAGTAATATTTTAATGTCTGATGCAATGTCCTAGCGCAGTATAATATATTGGACAAAGTCAAAGGACTTGAAAAAGTCCAAAAAATAAAACATTAATTGATTAATATCAGGATATCCCTGATACCCTACCGCTAGAGGTCGTTTCGAATCTGTTCCTAGTAGGCACTGTGGGAAGGGCAGAATCCGACTTCTTCTCTCACCTGAATAACATCAAAATCATTTTTTGTTACATTTGCAGGAAATATTTTGTTTGTATTTCACACGAGTATACTTACAAAATAATACTTATACAGTGAAGTCCTTACATGTTTGTGTAATTTAAATCTAAACCTACATTGTAGACCCGACTACATTAACCTCTTCACCTCATTTTTACCTACGTGGCTGGTATATGTAGAAGCAGCAGTGAATTGTGGTGTCGTACTCGTGTAAGTGTGGGTCTGCATAGCAGTTTGCATGGCTGATGCCATATCAAAGAGGTCGATTAAACGTAAAGCAATATATAATGATAAGATAACGTCAAAAGTCTTGGAAAAGTCCAAAAATGACATTCGTCAATGATTACTCCCATGAAGAAATTGATTATTTTGTACATCAATGTAGATAAAGCTGCATTTGTTGCAGTTTTGCTCTCAGAAGACTGATGAGTAATTATATAAAATTTTCATTATTCAGTTAAATGAGGCAGTATACTGTACATAGAACAAAACCATTAAGTCAGATTTCTTTCAGATTCATGATTCCCAACATCGATATTTCAACATCCAATAAAGTTTGGCATACACGTTGCCCCGACTGAACAGGTTTTCTCAAGTTTTCTACAGTTTCTTCCAGTTTTTGACCCTGCAGACTGACGAAAACTGGGGTGCATACACATAACGACCCGACTCAACTCAACTGGATCGACGGCAGAGGCGGTACATTCAAATCAACAAAAGTGGTGACAAGCTTGTGACTTATGAAAGCAAAGTCATTAATACACGTCATTTTATTTATCAGTATACATGTATGTATCTATATATCGCCCTTTCATTTCTTCCATCGCATAGCTGAATGATTTTAGTTTGATATAATTTAAGTCTATAAAGTATTATTCGATGTCCTGTGATATACACTATATATTCTACTACATCCGTGAACATGAAGCATAATGATGTTATACTGCCATTGTACTGGTGACATTAGCTATACAGATTTATTCATATAAAATGTGCTTATGCGCAGCTTTGTCGACCTCCGTCCGAATATTAAAGCAAAAATGCGTCTAAAATCGTTAGACTGCTGCCAAGACATCGATCGCATGTTGGCCGCTGCCCGAGCGTTCCACGGGCGACCTGTTTACGAGCTCTGCGACCTCAAAAAGTGCCATTGGAAAATCGCTGATTCAAAGGCCTACTTCTAAGAAAAAAAAATAAAATGAAATACTACTGTAGGTTTATTTATTAACATGTATATTTATAAAATATGATATAATAAAATCCAGCGTTGCGGACCTAACCCTTAAAATTGAATTAAAAAAACGCGGAATCCACCAAACGTCACAACCAAAACACGCCGGGCGGTACTGTTGTGGCTTCAGTTGAGTTTAACAAGATCTGGGGAAAATATGTCAGAGTATTGCGTCGTCGTGTTGAGCAGTATTCTCAAGTGTGATTGTGTGAGCTTAAACATATTTTAATCAGTGTATAAGCCACATGTTCTCGCCAAATGGACAGGATTTCCTGTACAGAACGAGACCGAACTAGATCCGGCCGGGCATGATCTGGGAAGGGGATTCCCCAGGTTTGGGCACTGACAGGAGGGGGCAGACGGACTTTACCTGACATTTGGTCATGTTCCTTGCCACTGTTTACTCTTTTTTTTTCCTTACGTGCGTAGGCTGCTAACTGCTGCTTTTCATCTCTCCGACTCCAGTATCTTTTAAGGCCGGCATACACGTTGCGACCCGACACAACTCAACAGGTCAAAAACTGTTGAGTTGAGTTGAGTCGCGTCGCAAAGTGTATGCGCGTCAACGACCCGACTCAACCAGAGTCGGCACCAGTCGGCGTCAGTTTTTGGTTTCTGGCAGTGTCAGAAAAAATCGTGTTCAGTTGAGTCGCGTCGTTCAGAAGTACAGTCAGCAACCAATCACATCTACGTCTCTGATCACATGAGTACCTCGGTCATGTGATCTTCTTGGCCAAAATCGTATGGTGCAGAGAAAGACAGCAATACATTACATGAGCACTATGCGCGCATCATATATGAATATAGATCTGTATGGCCAATGTCACCAGTACAATGTCAGCATAATATCAATATGCTTCATGTTCACGGATGTAGAATATATAGTGTATATCACAGGACATCGAATACTAATTTTTTAGACTAAAATTATATCAAACTAGGCTAAATTAATTCAGCAATGCGATGAGAAGAAATGAAAGGGCGACATACAGATACATACATGTATACTGATAAATAATATGACATGTATTAATGACTTTGCTTTCATATGTCACAATTAAGCTTGTCACCATTTTTGTTGATTTGAATGTACCGCCTCTGCCGTCGATCCAGTTGAGTTGAGTCGGGTCGTTATGAGTATGCACCCCAGTTTTCGTCAGTCTGCAGGGTCAAAAACTGGAAGAAACTGTAGAAAACTTGAGGAAACCTGTTCAGTCGGGCCCAGTTGAGTTGAGTCGGGTCGCAACGTGTATGCCGGCCTTTAGTCTTCAACTGTGCACCTGATATTCCACGACTCGGCCTTGACACGTCGAGAGTTGGTACCACCCATTCTACACTGTCACCGTTTCGGGATATCAAGCGACGTGTAATGTGACAACTAACATAAAGCTGTGTGTTGTTGCTCGTGTAAGTTTAATAATATTAAATTGATCAATCAATCAATTTTTATAAAATGTGTTTGAACGACGCTCGTCAATGATATATTTTGAATATTTATGAATTATATTTGATTTGGGACTTTTTTTTAACAGTTTCACATGTATGACCGAAGGGGTCACGTGATAGCTCGGTGCATGGTGCCTGCCTCAGCAAAGGCATTAAAATTGAAGAATCAAAAATGAGATTCTAAAATAATAAACCTACGTAAAAAATCGTTTATCCTTATTGTTGAAAATAATAAAAATACTTAATTACTTTTTAATATTTCAAACCTTTGAAATATCAGACAATATAAAATATATACTAGTAGAGTATATATATATGTGTGTGTATACATGTATAAATGGTACATATGTGTGTGTGTGTGTGTGTGTAGATATGTAAAGTGATATAGACATCTTGAAAATATAGGCTCTTGAAATAATGCATTTTGATTAAACCTCTAAAGCCGTGTTTCCATAGTTAGGGCGGCATACACGTTGCGAAAAACTGTTGAGTTGAGTCGCCTCGCAAAGTATATGCGCGTCAACGACTCGACTCAACCAGAGTCGGCACCAGTCGGCGTCAGTTTTTGGTTTCTGGCAGTGTCAGAAAATATCGTGTCCAGTTGAGTCGCGTCGTTCAGAAGTACAGTCAGCAACCAATCACATCTACGTCTCTGATCACATGAGTACCTCGATCATGTGATCTTCTTGGCCAAAATCGTATGGTGCAGAGAAAAACAGCAATACATTACATGAGCACTATGCGCGCATCATATATGAATAAAGACCTGTATGGCCAATGTCACCAGTACAATGTGAGCATAATATCAATATGCTTCATGTTCACGGATGTAGAATATATAGTGTATATCACAGGACATCGAATACTATTTTATAGACTAAAATTATATCAAACTAGGCTAAATTAATTCAGCAATGCGATGAGAAGAAATGAAAGGGCGACATACAGATACATACATGTATACTGATAAATAATATGACATGTATTAATGACTTTGCTTTCATATGTCACAATTAAGCTTGTCACCATTTTTGTTGATTTGAATGTACCGCCTCTGCCGTCGATCCAGTTGAGTCGGGTCGTTATGTGTATGCACCCCTGTTTTCGTCAGTCTGCAGGGTAAAAAAAAGTGGAAGAAACTGTAAAAAACTTGAGGAAACCTGTTCAGTCGAGTTGAGTTGAGTTGAGTCGGGTCGCAACGTGTATGCCGGCCTTTACGGGGTGACATAAAAGCGGACCGAACTGTCTCGCTAGTGAAGCTTCCTTTGCTAGCGAAGCGGTTGCTACGCCGGACTTGTGCGCCACCAACATGGGTTCGAATCCCGGATCGGCCCCATGTTTTCCCCTGAAAAAATTTGTCTTCGTAACAAAATGGAGACTCGTCTAACGTGACGGGTAACTTTGTGGCCCAGGGAATAAGCTCACCAAAGTGTGACTCCTGGGATAATTAGTCTTGTTCTAATAGCAGAACGCTCTGAAGAGGGGTGTGTTACGGGGTGACATAAAAGCGTACTTTTGCTAGCGAAGCGGTTGGTACGCCGGACTTGTGCGCCACCGACAAAGGTTCGAATCCCGGATCGGCCCAATGTTTTCCCCTAAAAAAATTTGTCTTCGTAACACCATTTATTCGCAAAAAAAAACGTACGTACGTTCCATAGCGCGCAGTACGTACGTTTTTCTTGCGGATAACCTTTCACGTGCCTCTTTTGAAAATGGAAGGACGACAGGCAGGAAGAAGGTCAATATGTCTCATCACACCTGGCGCCGGGGCACTGTTGGGAAATGTAGGCATTTTTGCCATCCGCAAAACGGATGAATCGCTTACCGATCCGTTTCGATGCTGTCCGTTTTTGGCGGATTACATCATGCGGAGCACATTAAAACGTACATATTGAAACAGTTCATCTTAAAAAGAGGGATCAGTTTTTTGCGTACGAGATTTACGGATAAATGGAAACACAGCTTTAAGCTTTAAGCTGTGTTTCCATGTATCCGCAAAAAACGTATCCGCAAAAGACGTACGTACGTTCCATAGCACGCAGTCCACAAAAACTGTTTCCATAAGTACGTACGTTTTTCATGCGGATACCCTTTTGCGTGCCTCTTTGAAACTGCACACATGCACAATTTTATTTTAAATGCACCTATTACGGACCTGGCGCCGGGGCACTGTTGGAAAATGTAAGCATTTTTGCATGCGGAGAAAGTTAAACGTACACATGGAAACAGTTCATCTTTTAAAGAGGAATGCGATATTTTGCGTACGACATTTACGGACACATGGAAACACAGCTTTAGAGCAGTCATGTTCTACAGTACAGATTGTGAAGAAGGTTATATACTTTTTTTGGTCTTCAGATCAGATCAATGTGATTTGAATGACATCATTACAGACGAGAAGGCTGCTGTCCCAAATAACCCAGCTGCAGCATTGTCCAAGCAAATCAAAGAAGTTGCAGTCGAAGCCTGCATTAGTGTCTTAGCACTCCCAGTTACAATTCACAATTCGATCCAATCACGGAAAGTAGCTTCCAAATGTCAGAAATTTAAACATCAATTCTCTTCGTAGGTTCATACCTTTCATATGTGTGGAAACACCCATAGGGTGGAAGTAGGGCTTAAAGAACAGGTTTCGGTGCCCTGCGATCGTCCGACCCCAAAAATCGCGGCGGAGTCCGCAGTGATCGAGGAAACACCAGCCGTATTTCTGCCGAAAATGCCATTTTTTTAGCTCGCAGAGAAGTCGGACGGGTTCCGTTTTGAATATGTGACGCAGGCTGTTAAAGAACGCCTTATTATGCTCGTGATTTTCAAGCACTGGTGAACAATGCTAGAAAAAAGGATGTGTTGATTGGTCAAGACTGGCGGGGTATATCGATATAATCGTGATTTTCGATGGCATTACACATTAATACACACTGCCAAGCAAAATCGGCCAAGATTTTTTTCCTGTTAACATATACATACAAAAATAACCATCCCTCGTTATAAGGAACGATCAAGCTGAGAATTAAGTAGCCTCTTTCGGAAAATTATGTATATATATAAATATTATACATAATGGATATTTCAAACTTTAAGAAATAATATTGTGTGAACGTCGCACATATATACATCTATTTATACAATGGTAAAGAGGTACATATATATATATATATATATATAATAGGTATGTGCTAAATGTGTGTGTGTGTGTATATATATATATAAATATAACGGATATTTTAAACTTTAAGAAATAATATTAGGTGAACGTCGCAAATTTATACGTTTTAATATGCTTATGGTAAAGATGATGATCGATATAGCGATTTCGTCGGTTTCGCATGGTATTTATGAGCAACACAAACTGACGTACTGGGACATTACATTTCTCATAGCACATTCCGTACAACAGGAACCTTAGCTTTGTTCGAGATATGCACAAAGGCAAAATGATTCTGGGATTTGTATGTGTGCATGAACTGTAAATTCAGTGTCACGTTGTTTATTTGAACGATCACACACCACTTAGGGTAAATTTCCCTCCAGGGCATTGAAATTAACAACACTCACCAGACTCGGCTTGTACATTTCAATGTCACAGCTGGTCTTTCTAATCGATCCTGCTTTCAAGGTTGGCTACATGAATGGTGTTTTTAAAGAATATTTGGCATCTCCTACATGTATTCCAAAAAATAATTCTTTAAACGCTGCAAGGACGTAGGTCGATGTGTCAATATTTTCAGCCAGGAGAAGTCCAGGTATATAAAACGTTAAAGGCAGGGTTGAATAATCGAGCAGAAAAGCACCACTTGCTTGAGGAAAAAAAATATAAAATCTTTATAAATACCTTACATTAAACCGGAGGATCTTGAAATTTAGTTTGCTATTTATCATTGATATTCTAGCTATTTTAATGACCAATTCATCAGGTATTCTGATGAGTGTGAAAGCGCTTTATGAAATCCAATCATCGGAAGATCCAAATTTTTGTTAGATGCATGGGAAGTCCAAACCATTGTGTGCTGCCTGTATTCCTTCGTCGGTAAATAGAAACAAAATCAATGAAAACCCTTTTCTTCTTTATTAATCAAAATGTAAAATCACAATGGATTCAAAGCCAAAATTTATATTATTACATATATATGTTTAAAATAATGCGGATGAGTCCCATTCATTGTATTAAACAAGGGCACGTTGTTTTTTACGTAAATTGAGACGTAATTGCGTGGGCTTTTTTTTTAACATAGTTTAATTAGCCTCGGGAGACTGAAATTAATAATATCTAGTAAATTAAGAAAAGAGCCCGAAAGTTGCTACTTTTAATATAGGTGAAGCAGGTCTATTTTCCGACTGCATCTTTACATCTATTTGAAAGAAACTGATGGAATAAAGCCGTTCCCTTTATAAACACAATAAAGCATACGTGCGTATATATAATATAATATAATATATTATATTTAGGCCTATGTATGTATATTCATTTGTGTGCATGCTATAAAAAACGGTCTCGGTTAATAGTCCGAAATGTGATCGAACGCAACACCCCATGCCAAGACCACTCTACGCCCCTGCGCTGCAAATGGTCCCCTTAATATTTCAACACAACCTTTTTGGATAAAACATTGAAAATGAACATTTCGTTTCAATTTTTCCATAAGAACGATAAACATTGACATGATTGTCCACGGAATATATAAATAACGTACACATATAAATATATATTTAAGTGCGTGTGTTATTGTTTCTAAAAACATTTATTGCTCTAAACCTGATGCTGATAACTTGATCACTTGAAGGTATGACAAAATACCTGGATTTCATGTTAGACGGAATAACCGGAACCGCTAAGACAAAACCATTTCAACCCTTGAATTAGAAGCAGTAAACATAGAAGGAAATGAGGTTAGAGGAACAGGATTAGACACAAGAAACGCGATTCACAGAAAGGCCTAATATTAGACACATCAATATCCTCTTAAAAAGTGCACGTAAAATAACATTCAGTCAGACAATCAGTATAGGCTACGAGTGAATCCTTATTAATATTACAACAAACGTGACCCAGTGATCACCAAACTAATAATCATCATCTTGAAGAATAGACAAGTAAAAACAAAAAAAAAATCACAAGAACTCCTGCAGGTCTGCCAAAGCCTGTTTGTTCCCTTCTTTGTAAAAAATGACATTTTCCATTATAGGATCAAATTTTATGGACCGTATGTTGAATTGAGCTAAAAAGCCTTAATTTATAGTGCATACATAACAACGCTAATTTAACTGTTTTCAATATGACATAATTCGTGCATTTGACATATTAAACATGCAAAACAAAAAGTCAGGAATGAGTTCTTGACATAACTGGTTAAATACAAATTTATTTAATAGAAAAATAAACCATGAATGTTGCCTAAATTTGTAACATATGTCACTCTTTGTGAGAACTTTAACAGTTTAAAAGAAAAGTAATATTTCAATGTCCGATGCTATGTCCTCGCGTCCATATATATTAATATAATATATTGGACATAGTCAAAGGCCTTGAAAAGGTCCATTAAATAAGACATTAGTTGATTACCGTCAGTATATCCCTGATACCCTGCCGCTAGAGGTCGTTTCGGCAAGAATCCGACTACTTCTCTCAACTGTCAAACTTCAAAATCATTTTTTTGTAACATTTGCAGGATATTTTGTTTGTATTTCATACGAGTATACTTACAAAATATTACTAATACAGTGAAGTCCTTACAACATGTTTGTTTAGTTTTCCTGGAAACAATTAAAATCCAACATATTGGACCCGACTACATTAACCTCTTCAACACATTTTACTTACGCGGCTGGTGTGTGTAGAATTGTGGTGTTCAGACTAGGACGCCAAAAATCCCTAGACAGCAGAGTCTTACCCGTGTCGGTCTGCACAGCAGTTTGTATGGTTGATGCCATATCCAGGAGATCGATTAAACAAATGGCAATATATAATGATAGACAAGGTCAAAAGCCTTGGTAAAGTCCAAAAATGACATTCGTTATTGGTTACTCTCATGAAGAAAATGCATTATCTTGTACATCAATGTAGCTAAAGCTACACTTCTAGCAGTTTTGCTCTCATAAGACAGATTTGTAATTAAATAAAGTTTTCTTGTTTTCAGTGAAATGAGGCAGTATGCTGTACATGAGAACAAATGGATTAAGCAAGATTTCTTTCAGATTCAGGATTCCCAATATCGATTTCTAATAAGAGGCTTGAACCAGTTTCTACCGTTTACTTGCTCACACCTTAGTTGAACCGATTTGTGCCGTTCGGTTTATTAATGAAAATCATCAGGTGACGTGCATGCTACCGATGTTGGCATCAAACAGTGGACGGGCTTTTTTTTTTTTTTTTTTTTTTTTTTTTTGCTGTGGGAGGAATATCAGACGGTTTTACCAAATGGCTTTGTTATCCTTAGACTTCAAAAGCAGATCGTTGATCTGAGATACTGCTCTGCTTGGCACAGCGGTTTGATGGTAACTGCTATTGCCAGTTGTACTGCATAACTTTTATACAGTCAAAGAACAGTAAACGACCTCCAGACCAGGAGCCTTTTGCTGTATAACTGACGTGACACCAGTTTTAACCCCCCCCCCCCCCCCCCCCCATTCTTTGGCAGTGTATAAAGAATATGAATAACCATAGATGTCACCAGCCCTGCACGTCCATATGTACAGTACTTGCTATCATATAATACTGTGATATTTGCAGTGCCTTGAAGGATTAACATTTGATGTGATAGGGAATCTCCTCATGTCAGTAGCCACATTGTATACATATACACCATTAAAACAAACATGATATGTTGTATTAATTCGAATTTTGTAATAGTGAACAAACTGTATTGTGAAAATAGCCTCCACCACATTTATGTAAATATATGCCAATATGTAAACAAATATTTTCTCTTATTTTGTCTGATTTGAATTATTTATATGCACTTGTTATAATGTCAATTTCTTGCAAATGAACATTTGCATTGAAAATAATGAAATTATTCTTCAAAGCTACAGAGTTCATTGTTTTAAGTTCTGTCCAGTGTCTTCCGCAAAGCAAGGGTCTCCATACGAGAAAGTGATTTCTAGTCCAAATTCACCTTACCCTTGAAGATGTACTGACGTACCACTTACCGACCCCGCGGAAAAACCCAGACCTTTAAAACTTCTTTTAACGGCCCAATACTCAGCTCTCCACAGTCTAAATCTTCAACTTTGTGGTCACACCATGCATTTGTAACTGTAATGTCGAATTTCAAGGCACACACAACAACATGAACAAGGCTTTCGTTTCTGTATTTTGCTATGCTATCAGTACTAACATTGTCACGCACCCTTAATTCTAAAGCCTTCATGAACTGATTAAAGCTGACGGATACATGTACCAGTCAACTTCTATCCTGGTATCTGGTCCAGCTTATGACGTCACTGGTAAGTGTAGCTTCATCTTCCGGTTACTCAATCCACTGGCGCACAATACCTAAGTACAATGAAGCTGCTTTATTGTTTTGTTTTTTTTTTTAGTTTGATTATCAGTTTCCGTGGAACAAAGCCTGCAGCATAATGTAGTGCTTTCTTGTCTTCTGCATTCAGGGTCAGTGTATTTTGGGTGCCACAGTTCACCACAGTACTATTTAATTCTGCTAGAATTTTAGGGGTTTACCTATTCACTAGGGTCTAAAGTGCATCTCCAGTCACTCGTGTTTCCTCTGTCAATAGTAATAGTGCAGCAACAAATGCTTCAGCCAGTACTGAGCTAGAACACAAGTTGTTAAGCTGACGCATCATGTCCAGATTTTTTTTGCTGGGTCATTCCCCTTGTTATGGGTGTTGTATTCTTACGAACAATTCTTGCATTTAAGAAGGTTATTCTCTGTACTAGGATTGTCCTCCAGATACCACTCGTCGTCCGAATCTAACACCAAATCCTTCAAATCTTCGAGCGCTTCACTTTCTGTTATCGTGGCGGCGGCCATGATGACTATGTCCTAGCAACGGAGAAACACGCGTTAGCTCACACTGGGGGTCTCCGGGAACTAATGAGCTGTTCCGAAGTCACGCCGAAGGGGGGTCTCTTGTGCTGTATCAATTAGCGCCGGGCTTTTCAGCGGCATCTCTGTGTGCCCTTGAGCAGCGAGTCTTATGACCCCCGTCAGCAACATTCGACACGGCCAGACTCTCACTTGATACTCCATCCCTGTAAACTCCTTGGTTCTACATTCTAGCGCGCGCCAGAGTCTTTCTGGCGCGGCCAACATTTGTGTTTTAACGTATGTAAACAAGTGGAGCGCGCTATATAGATAGCGCGCTCAAGCAAGACTCGGCTGTCATATGAATTGGATTTACCAATGCCCGCAAGGGGGTATCCAATCTGGACCGCGCCGAATTGCAGTATTTATCTGCGTGTAAACTCAATGCGGTTCTAGGCCGGGCCAAGTGCAATGTAGCCCATCTTGACAGGGTAGCGCCGGCACTTGGGCCGGCACAGTATGAACGCAAGTTAAAATGTAGCCCGCTCCACATTTTCCTGGACCGGTCTAGCGCGCCCCGCATTTTTCTAGTGTAAATATATATATATATATATATATATATATATATATATATATAAATATATATATATATATAACGTTATATATACACATGGTTATCAATAAATATACATGTATACACATATCACTACATTATACCTTACTACTTAAAACTATCCGTAGTATCCGTTTCCGCACGCACTCCGCACCGCAAAAGAGGACACACTCCTTCTTTATTCCATATGTGTGATTTAAAACGCGTCCGTATCTGTATCCGTACCGCATAAGTGGACACGCAGCTTAAGGTTGTTTTCACGTCGTTTACTGTAGGGTAAAGAATATTCACTAGAAACACAGTTTTAGAAGAAAGCGCAAAAAAACATAGCGAGATGGTTGGTGGAATGGGCTACACTGCCTTGTGATTTCAAAACACAGTATCTGCTTTTCGGATAAAACTTAGAAAAACACGTTTATCTGTTTCGATTGATCTAGCTCTACAGAGTGAAGAGACTCTATATACTATATTGGTTATTTATGCCTAGGAAGAAAGATTTTAACTAATTATATTGGAGCAGTTGAGAAAAGGGTTAATAAATGCGTAAAGTTTTGCCGTTTATATATTATACATACTGTTTTTTTATTTCAAATGTGTTTATATATCTGCGGATAGGGTGGAGAACAGCGCGAACACTTTCACAGTCACTGTGAATCAGTCTATACTTGAATTCTGTCCAACTCTCTAATTTTACACAACAAGTCTTGAAAGTGGATCTTGAAGAGCCTTCAGTGGTGCTTCCCGGTCCAAGTGCTATTGAAACAGTTCACCTATCCTCGATCAGACCAGCTACATTCTCAACAGCTGTTAGTTTTACCAAAATCCTCTCCTGTTCTCGGACATGTGGGGCGTAAGCTTTAACAGTAGAATTTCCGATGGAGTGATTCATGGTCTAATGTTTGCTGTACATGGAGCGATTTCCTCTCTAAAGGTTTTCTTTAGAATTTTTTTTATAATGACCATGATCAGTTTTATAATAGAGGCTGAGCGTCACTAACCATTCACTGACACGTGCCACTCTTATATCTTGTAGCACTGGGCGGCCTGTCTGCTTTGGCTTTGCCCGTGACTAAACCCCCTTTCCAGTCCCTTCTTCATGTTCCATGCAAAGTGCTCATTTGACGGGAAAACATGTTCAGGCTTACTGCAACCAGTTGGACTGTTATTTAACCAAGGCCTACTGCAAATGCTTTAGGCTTTGGGGCGGGAGGGGGGGAGATGAAGATCAGTATGGCCTTTCTTTGAGAAATGACGTAAATTCCATCAATTTGCATGGAAAATTTAATGTATTTCTTCTCAATTTACATGTCTCGCAGGAAAACAACTGGGATTTCATTTCTTAACTGTGTGTTGTAATATAGGCCAGTATTGTGAATTTTTAGAGCTAATTGAAATAAATATAATGCAATTAATCTTAGTGAGAATTTTAAGAAGTACACTTGTATATGCTAATTATTTAAACTGATACTCTTATAGAGAAGCCTGCTGTGGAATATAACAGTTTTAAGAATTGCTCAATGTGTAATTATAATTGACTGAATTCAGCTCAGTTTTCTGTAAATTAATCATTCATAATATTTATTTGACAATTACAACTTTATCTTCATACAAGTGTGAGAATGGTACATCCTTTGCCTCTCAGTATATTTGTTTCATGCTTCATACCATGCATGCGCGCCTATTGCTCTGAGTAAAATTAAAAACCAAGTAATGGTTTTATAACAAACCAAATTGGCTTTACTGTTTGGCTGAGAAGAGAAATAAGGGAAACACCATCAAGAACACAACAAAGATTAGTGTTTGTTTTGCACTTTTATCCCATTTTTCTTGATTAGCGCTGCATCTGATTAAATTATTTAATAATTTTTAATTAAATTCTGCAATTTTTCGACCATTACTTTATAAATAGTACTCGATAGTTAAAGATAGCACTCAGTAGTATTATATAATCTATCTATAATCTAAAGTTTTCTCTGTTTGTTAAATTTGCAAATTAATTTTTTTTATTTATCAATAAATCATATAACAAAATGTTTTGTTTATCAATGTTTACAATTAAATTGCCAGTAAATACTGATAGTTCTTTTAAGTGTTAAATTTAATCGTTCCAACCAATATATTAATGTATTTAAATATTTTTTTCAACATGTTTTAAGAATAGAATAATCAGTAATCCAGCTTTTAGTATCCTCAAGCTTCCTCATAACTTCTCTCTGCTAAGTAAACCTTCAATTTATTATTAAAGCATGAAGATGTGTTATATTTGCGCTAACCCATGATTTCAAAGGAAGGGGTTTTACTTTATATAAAAGGTATTTCTTTCCCCCAAATGAACTGGCTTAATATTTTGCCTGATTTCATTTTACTCGATGGAAGTACTTTTTTGCATTTATAGAAGAAGAAGAAGAAGAAGAAGTTGATTCGACATAAAATTGTACATATCCATATATTGTATATTCAATTGTTTATATTTTCGTTTTTACTATGTCAGGAGACTGTTGTAAGGATTTTTTTTCCGCTAACACAACAGCCACCTGCAAACATTTGGTATAAGAAAGTATATATAACTATATAAATATGGATGATTGAACATGTTTGATACATTTACAATTAGATGATAATAATTGTTTACAAAAATAGTGAAGGAGATTGAAAGAATTAATGGGTATTTATATGTTTGTTTGTTAATGGAGGAAAGGAAAAACAACGAAAAATTCTAATTTTTGTTACAGATGTAGCAGTTTGTTTGTGTGCAATTTTCTTTGTATGTATTTATAAAATGTTGTTTGGTGTAATTAATTAATCCTTGGAGGCTGTGGGTAGTAGAATGAGTTCGGGTTTTGGATTGTGTGTGTGTATTTATCTGTCTTGTTTTCAATTAAATTTAAGATTTTTGATAAATTATTGTTGGCTATTCCTCCAAAGTTTTTTAATATGTCTGCTTCATTTGACATGCTTTGATTAAAATTAATAATAATGATTAACCCACTAGGGAACTAAAGAGCGACTGTTTGGAGGTAACAGTTGTGGTCAAAAGTATAGAAGTTAGGATCTTAGAATTAAGTTTATATAAATATTCTAGATAGTAAAATATAGATAATAACCGTATATGTTACCAGATAGAACGGTTAGAGAGTAATAGTAACAAGTTCAGGAGTATCATAAAAGAAATTAGATTAGAAGTTTGATTTTGTATGCTTTAAAAGTTTAATCCTTGATTGAGCTATGAGGTTTACATCCGACAGGTTCGGTTCTGTTTCCTTTACAACGGATGATGAGTCGCCTAAATTTTCATAATATTCTTTTGCATAGTATGTTTAATATACAAAATTGACGACTCACCTTCACGTTGTTTATCTGAAAGATCAAATAATGAAACAAGTATATATATATATATCTTTAAAGGCTCGTTAAAGTATCATTTATCAAGATTAATCGACCGCCGGAAGTTCGTTCCTTTGTTTTATTTCGGGCGACATCTACCGGCTGATTTACGAACTTCTAGGGTTGCCGATTGACCTTTGACCTTTAATTGTTCTTAGAGCCGTGGGGGCTTTCAGGCTGTAGCGACTCACGGCTGTTTGCTGAAATCAATAAAAAATCCTTGAATTGTTCCAGATGTTCGATGTCTTCAATTAGAGTTGATGTGGTCTTGTCGTCTTCTTTAACGTAGACGTCACCTTTGTATGTCCAAACTGACTTTATTTGTTTGTTCTTTTTCATTTTTCTGCATTCATAAAGCAGTTCGTCAGTTTTTTTGTCAGTTCCTCTGATACGTATATTTTTTCATTTTTGTTTTTTCGTAGTAATCTTTTTTCATGATATATAATGTCCTTTGTTTTTTCTTTTTTGAATATGAGAAGATTTTTTTTCGGCCTATTTTCCGTGTTCTTTCCAATTCGGATGGCACTGTCCAAGTCGTTTTCGTTCAGAGGTTTCCTCAGTTTTAGATTTCTGTTTAGTGTTTCCACCACTAGGTTTGCTGTGTTTTCGTTTATCCTTTGCTGGATGCCTTCGATAATAATGTTTTTGCATTTTTTATGTTGCTCAATTTTTTCTTTGATGGTTTTGATTTCGCATTTCTTTGCAAGTTTGCGTTGCAATTCCTGCATTTCTGTTCTCAGTTCGTCAATTTCAGTTTCGTTTTCTTGTACTGTTTCTTTGAGATTTTTTATTTCTGTCTTCAGTTCTTTCAATTCTGTTCTTAGAGGGTGAACAATATAATTTTCAAAATATTTTGAACGTCTTTATTCAGTAGAGCGGATACCAATTGCTGTGCAATTTGGGACGACGCATCCATTTTGAGTTCTTGTTGTTTATCTCTGTACTTTATTTTTTCGCGTGTTTATTTTCACACGACAAAATGGCCTCTTTGTTACTAGGGGCCCGGCCCACACCTAGCGCTGGTATAAAATGTTTCTTACTTACTATTTGTTGGTTATTCCACTTCGGAGCGACCTGGTATCCTTAGTATCTTCAGTGGTTAGACTTTTGTTTATCTGGCATTATTTTTTCTTTCGATTTTTCATTTTGAACCTGTTTTTTTTGGAGCTCACGCTTTTTGCGTGCTACCCATTCGGCGCATGCGTATTATTATAAGAACTTAAAATCATCTGTCTATAAAAAAATAGTATATAGGATATACAGTGCATTGAATATACAACAGTGGCCGGGAGTTTAGATCTGAATAACTCTTCTTGAAGTCACGCACTGCACTTTTTTACTTGCAGCTCTGTCTTACATAATAAATGCCAATTTCTCCAGAAGGACCAATTGAAGTTATCAGTTTTAACTCCATCAGCTGCAGCTGGACAATATTGAGCAACTGTCATGATGTCCCCTTCATCATCAGCACTAACTTGATCATCATCTGACTCACTTGAAGCATCTTGGTGCACTTGAGTTTCATCAGGTTGCACTATACGGCCAGGTCCTCAAAATTTAACAGGATTGTTTAACAAGTGTGACGAACACGTGTCTCTAAAAAATTAATGTAGGGGCCTATATATGTTTATTTAGACATAACATGATCCGACAGAATTGACATAATATTGCTTATACCAAGTCCATTGATCCATGCGAGGGCAAGAATTAGTATGTCTTTAATTGACAGTTCAATAAAAGTATTTCTGAGACTGTACCTCCTTCGGCAAGTGGTTGCATCTGAGGGTGTGATAATCCACACAAGGATTAGGATTTAGGAAAAGGTGGGGTTCAACCCAAGAAGACTAATGAAAAGCGTAAAACAAGGTCCACATGTGCAGAAAGGGGGGGGGGGGGGGGTTGTTCACATTGCACAATTTTGTCTGAACCCCCACTTCCCTCCCCCCGCCCCACGTTATAGTGCAAAACGTCATAGAGGAAAAGGCCACATATCTTGTACATGGAATTGTAAGGGGTTCCTTTGGGTTGTTAATTTGCCGGAAAATCAAGAGTTTTTACATGGGCGGCAGGAATAACCGGGGAATCACTGGAATTAATAGATTAATAGTCATGCCTTTCTACAGTTTGTTATTAGTAATTATCATAGATCATCTCAAAATAATCATAATGCAAGTAACTCCTGCCTGTTTTCTAAATTTTTTTTTTTCAACAGTCCCATCCACACCTAATATGTGGTAATTATAACTGAGGAAGCCACTGCAGAGGGTCTGAGAAACCTCATTTGTAAAAAACCTGTATTAGCAGAGGATGTAATAATGTCAGTGTGACTGTGAAACTGAACCTCCGCTATCTTATGGTACCTTTAGTAGCACACTTGAATGGAAACGAGAAGGCAGTCTCCAAGAGTATAAATCATGAACCCCTCAACCATTTATTTAGCATCAGTTATACTGGTACATTAATCGTAACAAAGTCCCAACATCAGACCGAGGTTCAGCTCACAGAGAGTTTGGGATAGTATGTATTACAATTGGAGTAGCAAAAATGATTATAAAATTTAGCCATTTTGGCAACATATATGTATATAAAGGGCTTCACTGAACGTGAAAATTAATAAATTTAAAACATCAGTTGTGACGGTTACTGTCAACTTGTGAACCTGAAAAAGAATTGCCCAACAACTAGTGAGGAACAAACAGTTTATTCATTAATCTGTTGTTTTGTATGTTTATATAATGAAACAGGAATTGAAAATCAGCAGAACCTTGATTTTTCATGATTTTTTTTTAGATTTATTACTCCTATAACCTCAGGTGAACCACCATTCATTTGGGCTTCTTGCATGTAATTATGTATGGTCTTTCGGAGGCGGGACACCCTTAACATGCATATTAACATCACAAGAGTTTTCAATTTGATTCATTATATACAGGAGAGATTCCCATTCGGTTTCCATAAGTTCTTCCGCCTCATGGAATGATTGGACTCTGATAATTATTTTTCTAAAAGCAGATGAAATTTTCAGGTATGCAGTAAAATACAGGAGATCTCATATTTCACCATTGTCATGTTTTGATATTGCTCTATTTGGTTATTTTTTTTTTTTCATTATATATATATATATATATATATATATATATATAGTTAGTTCAAGACTATAACCTACATGGGTTTGAAATATATATATATATATATATATATATATATATATATATATATATATATATAAATCTACTGGTTTACTGCAATAAACAACTGCTAGATGTTTTATGCAATGACACCAGAGATCTATTATTATACAAGTAGAGGAATCAAATTTTGTTCGACATTTTTACAACTACTTAGTTTCGTGCAACGTGTTGCACTCATCAGGTAAGACTATTAGAATGGTATATGATTTATAATGGTGCATATTTGAGAATTTTTTACCCTGCGTTGGCAACCCTCGGTTACGTCATGGTTATAGGCTACCCGGTACATTTGCTGCATATTATTATATAACGTCAAGGTAAAACGTGTGTTCAACCATTAGGGTTGATTAAAAATGTTGCCCGAATTATCCAGTGTAGGTTTGTTCGGCCTCATTGGCGGTTGTAACTGTTGCTTGGTATACGATGGATTTTTTTTAGACAGTAGCCGGACATAGAGCATTCAGTTGTTTTTTTTCCGGTTTTCTGCGCTTAAATAATATTTCGCTTTTATATTATCAGTTACACGAGAACGTTCGTGTTCTCGATAGGCCTATAAATAAGGAAACGTTGTCACCAGCACATGCGTTTGACATTTTCATTCACGTCACGTAATCAGGGAAGGTCGTGCTCAAAGATACTGCCCTGTTACACAAGACATAAATATATAAAGTCGGCTTGGCTGTTACTACCATCAGTTACTACCATCTTCAAGGGAACAGTCGCGTGGCGTGACGTCATTGTCGCCTGTGATTAACTAAACACGCTCGACAGATGGCCGAAAGGTCACATGCAACCATTGCAAGTGGGAAAACAATGTGCTATAAAACCACATAGAACACTAATTTCGGGGTTATTTACGCTTGGATTAACACCAAAATTAAACTTCGTCGAGAATCTCACAATACCAGCCTGTATAACAAATTTTAATTACAACCGTTATACCGTCTCCAGATATCGTCTGGACACACACACAGGAACGAGTAAAAACAGTAACATTAACAAGGGTTAAAACGAAAATTAATGAAGGCTATAAGGATAATTCTGTTTGGTACACGTCCAGCTCAGTTTATAGGGACACAGATGCGAAACATCCTAACGTACGTTTACCAATCTCGTCCTCACGTGGCAATCCTTGCCGCTTGAAAATGAATATCACCGCTTTAACTCGGAAACGGATTTCGTATTCTTGCATACTGTACCCCGTATCCTGTTTGAAAGCCCCGTGCCACAGGCGGCATCCATGGGGTCCAGCCGCCAGGGATACTTTGTTTCTTGTGGAATCAGAATGATTCACGTGGTATATTTGTCTCGTCCCAAGACGCTTTATTCCGATCGCTCTTCTCCTCTCCATTAACGTCTCGAGTTCGGCCCTACAGTTGAAACCGTGTATGATTCCAAATATTGGGACCCTTTGAATCATATGTGACCTTTTTATCCGGTGTCACCATAAAATACCTGTTTGTTGCCTTTGTGTATTGTATAAAACTTCTGAAAGGTTGTGGCACCAATGTAATGCTCAATTGCCTTACACATCCATAACTTTACAAGTGACATAATGTTTACATAGATCAGAAGTCGTCATGATTGTATGAAGTATCCCACAGTCCTTTGCGATAAGATTTAGACTTGGACCCCGCTCCGATATTATCGCTGTTGGAACTGGTAAAAGTGGACGTTTATAGGGGAATGTGCAGCGTACCAGTTCATCAAATCACGGCGGCCTTACATGGATTTTAGGGGATAATGTTTCATTAAAATATTAAAGTAAGAATCAGGTAATGTTGCCAGAAAGACTCATTTACTACCAAAGACACGATCGGATGTATTTTGATGTGTATATTTAACATATTTTACAGTTTTTGATGCCGTCTACAATTTCACCATTACACGGCTAAAGTGTACAGGTCAGGGCCACAACTGTAACCTTATCACAGTTGTGGATTCCGCACCAGGGGTTTATAAGTTCATGGAATCACTTTGTAACCAATTTCAAGGCATTGAAAGAAACAACATTCTCAGGACTGGGCTTGTACATTTCAGTGTCACAGCTGGTCATGTTTACTTGATCCTACCTTAAATGTGTACATGGAAGGTGAATTTTAACAGTTGCTGAAATACTTTCTCTTACACGCATTCCGGAAAATATAGTGTACTGCTCAAATATTTAATTGTTCATATTATGTTAGGGATTTAACAGAGAGTTAAGGAAATGAATTCTGACAGTCAACATTAATAATAATAATAATAATAATAATAATAATAATTGTAGAATAAGTAATAATAATTTAAAACACTGTCCGAAATGAGGACGCAAACACTGCGCGGAAGATGACGTCATGCCTCCCTCTCCAAAAAAAAAAAGATGGCCTTATCTTCGCATGCTACGTCTAGTGAAAACATGTCATAATGTGCTATAAAACCCATAAATAATACACTCATTAGGGGGTTATTTACGCTTGGATTTACACCAAAACTAAACTTCTTGGATATTTTTTTACACCACCACTCCATTTGATAAATTTCAATATCACTAGGTGATACCGTATTCAGATATCGTGCGGACACACACACAGAATCGAGTGAAAACTACCTTCGCTTTTCGCAGGTTAATAATAATCTGTCGCGTAATTTTACGATTAAGCTAGCAGGTTCCCAAAAGTTTTATCCTTTTACATGTACATATATACCTTGCAAAACATACCTTCCGGGAACCAGCGCAGTCACATTTGACGATACTTGATAAATTATCGAAACTGGAAACGACTCTTTTAAGATTAAATTAGAGGAATTTCCTCTTTCACTCATATGTAATCTTGCTTCAATTTTCTTATTGCGTTTCCTTATTGTATTCTTGAATATAATACAGTACTGCGCAATCGTTAACTGGAAATAAAGAGACATACGAAATGGATTCGGGTCCGACATTAAATTTCTATTTTAATAGCTATTCCTGAATTCCGATCACACCAGTTATGTAGCTGAAAGTGGGATATGGGCATCGAGAAATTAAAAGTGTGTTTTAAGGTAATAAAACCAGCGAATTTAATCGCTCATTGTCATTAATCCTAAGCTATTTAGGTGTCTAAATGAGTTTTTAAAAGTAAAACGTTTTTACTTTTAAAAATTCAGTTTTAAACACGTGAAGAAAATATAAAAAAAATATAAATATATGAAAACTATATTATATTGGTAAAATGATTAACACAACTTGTCCTTTTAAAATTCTTTCTTTTCCAGGTTATTCACATATTGCGTATCGCGATACAGTTCTTAACGTTCCTGTTACAAATTTAGACATCTAAATATAGGATGGGATTAATGACCAGCTTAAATTGAAATCCTGTACCATGTCTTTACAAGGTTAGTAGAAAATGTTCAAGTTGACCTGATATGTCAGGGAATTGGCATGTCTGCTCGATGACGTATAAGTATTCGAGATAAAATTTTGATACTCAAAAAGTGCAGAACACGGTCATAATAATAATAACTCAATTATAGCGTATGCTAACTGCAGGAAGATCAAGTGTCTGCAGTTTTTTTATTGTTTAAGAACGGCAGCCTTGCGATGTGGTATACACGGTTGCAATTGTGTGCACCATCTATCCCTCTATACCACTGCCCAGCATTAGCCAACAGCCAAGTTATATATATATATATATATATATATATATATATATATATGTGTGTGTGTGTGTGTGTGTGTGTGTGTGTGTGTGTTTGTGTGTGTTTCTTTGTTCACTGTCAGAATTATATTAGTAAGTAACGTTGCAATATTTCGTGTTCGAAATAAACTGATCTGTATTAACTTTTATTGTGTCAGTATATTTAATATCATAAAGAATTTGTATTATAATAATAATATCAATAATATACAAGGTCGCATTTCACAGGTGGTCCAGAAAGTGAGACATGAGTCAAATTGACCATATTTTCAACAAGTGACATGTTCAACCTCTTTCTTTTAGTCTATTGAAAATGTAATGTCCAAGGTTAAAACCCATTAATTAAGCAAATATGGCTTGAAAACGTATTTAAATGATATATAATATCACATAGAGCTGCAATTTATATGTTATAATGTATAATGTGTTTGTTTACATCATACTTTTGTTAACAACATAACTGTATAAAAAGCATGTAATGTGCATCTCTTTATACTATTTCCAGGACCACACTGAAAAACAGCTGAACATGCTGAACGGGCATCAGGTAAAATATATTTGTAAATAAATAAATAAATTTACATCTAGATACTGCATATACAGTTGACAAATATATATAATAATTAGTATCACTTTCATAGAGCAACAAATGATTCACGATAACTGTTAAATTGTTAAGGTTATGATAGAGCTATGTTGTACCTCGGGTACAGAATACGTATTGGATTTTCGAGATAAACAGGAGGAACCACACTTTATATTTAGGGGTGGAATGACTACCCAGGTTATGAAATGACATTTATACTCTGTATGAAATCTAGCAGGACAAGTCGACATGTAATATCATGCTGGACTTTTAAAATGGCATCTGCGTATGATATATATAACCACATATACATAAATATATTTGTGTGTCTGAGCTAATGAGTGCAATATTGACAACCTGCCTATAGACATATTAGGCACAACAAAGTTACTGAAATTACATATGAACCCCAGACTCTTCAGCGAGACTTTAACATTGGTACCCTACTCAAACACAAAGGTCACGCCTAAAATCGGTCACGCTTCGGTCACAGTGATCGGTTACACATGAGTTCACAATGGTTCCGCTTCAAAGGACAGGCATTTATATAGTTTGTACCTACACAGGGGCAGATATACACATCAACACTGACTCTGGGAAACTAAGGTTCACGTCATTCATACTGGGATTGATAAGTTTATTTCAACATACACTTCGTATTCGTAAGTATTACCTATACATTTTACTGCTTATCATTTTTCCTCATCAACCTATTGGTTTAATTATATAGTTTACATACACACACACACATACATATATTGTTGTGGACTCCATGATATCGCACGGATTTCCTCTTCTGCGTGGACGCCGTGGTGTTGTGAACCTCTGCAGCCGCAACTGTGGTGTTTTTCTGGATCGCCCCATACTATTTAGAACGTTATACTGTTATTTTTGTCACTGGCACGGGACTCCCCCTATTGACATTTAACTTATTTTTGTCCCTGGCACATGACTCATCTGATGACTGATAATATCTGTGAACAAGCAGATATTAGAGGCCCTTGTGTGACTGTTAAGATCTGGAGAGGAAGCAGGACTGGTTGTATCAATGGTTAAAAGACACCAGGAAAAGGCAGTGATGGTGAGCACACCATCGAACAAGTCTAGAGCTTATTTTTCCTTAGATCCAATTTCACCCCAGAAAACTCTGTAGAGCGTGAACCTTCAATTCACTTTGGTAAGACTTCTAGTGCATTTAGGCAGCTGTCATCAACTTGGAAGGCGAAGGTTGGTCTCCTGACGAAGATGAAGATCCACAATACAATAATTACACCAACTCTGCTGTACGGGGCCGAGACATGGTCAACAACACGAAAGCCAGAGTAATGACTGGACACCTTTGATAGCCGATGTCTCCATATAATTCTAAAGATCAAGTTGTCGCATCATATTAGGAAAAGTGATATTCGGGAAAGGACCCAGCAGCCATATGATATAGAGCCCCGTTTTTTCCGTTTTATAAATATTTTTTCCGTTTTCATAAAATCAAAATTCCGGAATTTTCCGTTTTATCTTATATTTTATGTTATAAAATTGCTGCATTTTCTAAGAGTAAAAACTTTTAAATCCGGATGATTAAACGGATTACGTGTTCAATAAGCTGTTTAAAATGTTTTAAATTTAACTACTGCTAACATTGATGCCGTAGTTACTTATGTATATTTAAAATTATATCTGGTCCTTCGCATAAATGGTTCTTTGTCAGGCCCACACTTTAGTAATCCAGCGCGTGTGTTAACTGAATCGGCAAAACAGTTGGTCTTCATCTGTAAACAAATCAGTAAGGACCTGCTCTGCAGTGTCTGCGTTTTACCGTCGATCATTTCAAACATTTGAAACAAGTATGGTAATATTATATTCAAAGCTATTTTGCTTTGTGACATGCGGTAATATTGGGTTCTCCCGCTAGAAGATTTTGACGTGTTTGCTTCTTTAATATGATTATGCGAGACCACGACTGGAACTCGCACCCCCCCCCCCCCCCCCCAAAAAAAAATTCCCATCGTTGGTCAGTAATCATGTCTTTAACCTTTGTAAAACGTTTGTTTAATGGACTAAAGAAGTGAATCTGAAATAATTCCGATTTCGTCCGGCTGATTTCAACGCACGGCGAAACCGCATCATTGTATATCGCATAATGGCGGTATCAGCGTTTCAGACATGTTCGTTACAAATCGTAACATCAAAGCTTGGTGCTTACTGTAACGGTTGTGAGCCAAAATTGGCAGACCTTGCTTGTAATATGGATGGCTGGCGCAGTTTTAAAGATTTTCCCACAAGATATTGGGTGAGAAGTTTTTTTATTTGCAGTTTAAATCGGCTTTAAATCTGACTTTCTGTCGTATTCCGTGTATTTAATATAATTCCGTTTTTGAACTCTAATTCCGTTTTCGAACCCTTATTCCGTTTTCCGTTAAAACGGAAAAAAACGGGGCTCTAGATATGCATTCACCTTCCTTAGAAGGATCAGACTAAGCTGGTTCGGTTATGTTCAACGGCTGGACTCCAAGCGGATTCCGTTTCAGTTTTACCGCTTGGACACCGCGTAGACGTAGACGGGGACGGCAGAGACAGAGGCGTAAGGATACTTGTAGTAGAGATTTGGCATCCATTTGGCTTAAGGAGGCGATTGGCGGTTGACAGCAGTGACACTGATGTGACATGTACACTTACAGTGATCATGATGATTGACAGTGAATATTATATTTTGGATATTAAAATTTCGTCATTTAGTAGAAACGACAATTATTTAGCGGACATTCACAATTCGTAGGCTGTGGGCCATATGTTTTCATGAGAGAAAAAGTCATGAAAACAACGTCTTTTGATGACATATACCAGTGGTACAACCTTAAATCCAACAACCAACTTGCGACATCCAGATTTTCCAAGAAACGAATTCCGCTGCTTGATGCATGGTATTCGTAGTTTCTGACCTCGATAGCCCCTTCCCCCATTAATGGTTTATTTCTCAAGATGTATGGCAAAACATGAAACGGAGTTCAGTGACAAAGGTCAAGTGGCCCAGCGTCAATTTAACATAAACTAGCCTATTTTTATAAATCATTGTGGTGGCATCACATGTTTCAGTTGTTCTACTTCAGACACTTTCTATGTGCAAATTTGGAATTGATAAACGATGTTAATTTTATCGCTTTTTAAGGTGATTTTTGAGTAAAAAGATTTGCATATTAATGTATGACATTCAGTAACAAAAATGAACGTTCAAAACACATTTGAGCCACCGGAAACCGTGCACACATATTGCATAAATGGCTAAAAAATGTCTAAATTTTTAAATCAAATATGGCTGCCATGAAATATATAAACTTAAATGGTACCAACCCTAGTTTTGTTTCTCAGGGTCAAAGAATTCATGAAAACGCTGGTTCAAATTGTATCAGAAATTTTAGAAACATTACATTACACCCCACTTATACAGTGGTACTAAACTGTCAATATAAAATATAAATATTAATTCTGTTAGCAACAATGGTTTATATTTAATGTATTTCACACGTATGCAGAGCTAAATTTTAGCTTGGTCGTCAGGCGTACTATCCTTGACGGGCAAGGCTTTGCTTATCTGTTTGCTTCTTATAAAGTCTACATCCTCAATGAACCACTAATGAATTGAGTCAATGTTCATTTGCAGGACCTCGACACGAGGATAAGACCAGCCTTTATGTGACATTTGCACACGTCTTCAATTCCTGACGTAAAACTCGGAATGGCGAAACGGATCTGAGCTGCACTTGGGACTATTCTTAGTTCAACGATTTTAGGGACTATTCTTATGACAAAGGGTTAATATGAAAAAATAATAATAAAATCCCTTTCAAAGATGAAGCCAGCTATAGGGCTTTTATTGATTATAGCTATATATTATTTCAAATTTGAAGAAAGTGATATTGAATCGATAGATGATTATCCAGAAGGCCAGCAAAAGTTGGTAGACGGTATGGACACGGGGGAACCATCAATCGAACGCAGCCTGGGCCAGTATTACAGAGACTCCAACAAGTACATTCTAAACACTTATGGTAACCCAAAACTGCTTCTTTACGACTCTAAGATATGTTCTAAAATCACAGTTAACCACACACTGCTTTACATTTATTCCAGCCCCAATGGGCGGGATAATCGTGATTTCATTCGCCAAACATACGGGAACTCTTCTTATGTGTTGCCGTACAATTTGACCACAGTTTTCGTCCTGGGTTTGACTTTAGGGCAGAATGAATTACCTAAAGCAATTATAGAAGAGCAAGAACAATACGGAGATCTGGTGGTGGGAGATTTCATAGAATCCTACAGAAACCTGAGCTGGAAAGGATTAACCAGTCTTAATTTTATTCGCCAGTATTGCAAGGGAGCCAAGTTTATTGTGAAGGCGGATGATGATACAATGATAGACATGTGGGCAATGATGGACATGTTGCACACAGTTTTTTACAACACTCGGAAGTTTTACGTTGGATACGTGCGTACAGGCGGACACCCGAAGCGCTGTCTTCGTCGAACTAGGTGGTGTGTTACTAAACATGTTTATAAGCGGAACAAGTATCCACCGTATATGCTGGGCATGGGGTTCGCGTACAGTGCCGACCTGGTGGACGAAATGTACAATGCGTCTTTAAGACACCCAGTACATCCGGTTGATGACGTGTACATTACCGGCTTATTATCAGAAGAAATTAAGGACCGTCATATGGAAGATTTAGGTCATGCATTCTTGGAGGACATAAAATCTCGTAGCGTGACGCGCCTCCTACATGGTGACCAAATCAAAGTGGCCCACCTCCCGGGACTAATGGGATTAAAACGAGGATGGGCAGTGGTAAAAAACAGAGACCATTCCAGGTTTGTGTATCATGCAAAACTGTTAGCTAATATATCTGGGGCAGTGTCCGTGACGCCGCATCCTTTGTAAACATCCATTAATATATATATATATATATATATATATATATATATACACACACACACACAAACAATTACCTGTGCTACGCACGGATTTTGTGCAATCACGCCAATCCGTACGGTGATATCAGAAATATACCGGAAATCCGGAGATACGGAAAATTACACAAATCGCGTTACGCTATTAATATAATAAATATATAGATCCATTATATGTATGGTGTTGTGGATGAAAAAATCTTTCGGAACAGCGTTCGGAACATGTTTCGAAACAGCGTACAGTTGCACACGGTCGCCCGAAGCCAGTGCCTAACATGTTTTCGGGATCTTTGACAAATAGTAACCTACACATGAACCATGTGACATGAGAAACTGATCAACAATATCACATATGAATACAAAATAAACCATCCATAGAATAGGCCATAGAAAATGCAAAAATACAAGTTTTGTTTGTGAAAATTATGTGAAATTATGGCCATGACTTATACTGAGCATACACACTGAATGAAAGAATAAATTCTTTAAAAACAAAGGGTATTACATAAACATTATTAAAAATGAGATGGCACATGCATGTAAAAGAAACAAATACCGGTACACACGTATTACATTTACATTTTACAGGAATTTTACGTTTGTAAGTGCAGTAATGAGGAAAAAAATCTCAATTTTCAAAATATTTTAAGTCAATATTATGTGTTTACAACTTTGGTGGTGCCACTCCACATGTGTAAACATCACACTGTACCAACCACGACGTGAATATAGTTAACATTTTCTTTAAATTTGTTGAATAGTAGGCCTACATGTGTTGGTGAATATTTGTCAAGGACCTCAATCGCATGCAAGGCTCCAGCTGAATTTCGTGCGACCGTGTACGACCGTAAAAACATCACGTATTCATGCGACCTCTCTGAGGCACAACACTTCTGTGAACAGCAAACGTTTTTTTTATGTCCAGTTGCTTGTATCTTAATTTTGCCCCTTATTTTTATCTGCATCTAACTTCTCCATTACATGAATCCTAAACATCATACCGTCCATATACACTTATAACTTCGTCGAGACACTGCGTGAGTGATCCTACAGTCGCTTCTGAAATGAATACACCGGTATGTTGACCTTGAAGACATGGTCAGTGGTGATGTTTACATTATTTTACGAACCGGAATCAGACGCGGGAGAACACCGGTTTTCGATGATCTTTCATTGTTTACTATTTTTGGAAGTTTAAAGTATAGTATAATGTGAGGAAGACATTAATTCAACATACCTTAACCTCTAATTTATTTGGAGTATAGGAAGACATGAAAGATGAATTCAATGTACGTTTTAAGGCAAGAAAACTGTTCTTGAAGAAAGAAACGGAAATATGCATACTTTGTTGGTAGCAAAAGCGGACCCAGTGGGAGTGGTCGGTCCCCCATTTCAGCTGCAACATTTTTTAATCGTAAAAGACCAATTTTGAGGTCTGGAACGTTCGCCTTCACCCCAACCAACACCCTTACCGGAAATGGGGACCTTGTATTAGGTTTTGTCTTTAATCCTCCTGGGTTGAACCCCTCCTTTTCGTGAAGCGAGCTAGAGTCATGTGTTTTTCACCTTGACTGACCACACACGTGGGTCAGAGCCTTTGTCAAATGTCAGCCCAAACATGCATAAATCCGTCACTGAAAGCAAGGTTATTCATATGCACGGGATTCCTTAAATCGGCTTAATTCGGGGCTTGCGGTGACCACAAATAAAATCAGATCTTTGCCGAAGGCAGTTCGGCTGTTTTCGGTGATAGCCTACGCTCTTATCAGAAACACGCAAAAATCACTCAAAATGATGTGTACATTATAAATTGTTTATTCTAATGTCGGTCATCTTTCTGAGGGAACAATAACCTTTAAATGAGGTATAGCACAGTATCATACGCAACGCGGTTTTAGAGAACATTGCGAACACAGGTGGACCGACTTCCTGTTATAAGTATTAGATACTTGAGGAAATTTTTACGAATATAAAAAAAATAATTTTAAACTGTCGCACGGCGATTTTATTTTTTTTTTATCTAAAGAATGATCATATTTTAAACCACTCGGTGGAATTGTGTCCATCCGTCTCTTCATGGTTATCGCCACGCAGACTTCTTCTAAAGACGATCCCCGCCCCTTGTACAACACCTTCGTACCTCATATACTATAATGATCCTCTTACCTCTGCCAGCTCGTCCCACGAACCTCCTCCTCCTTACTGTACTCTTAATTGTACCTATGTTAACCTTTCATTGTGTTTCTCATGCTATAATTGCATGATTGAAATATGCTCACAGTTTTCATGTTTCATATTCTAATATAAATACATATACCCCCCCCCCCCCCATTTTTTGCATGTGCAGGTGTTTTTCCATAATTATCATTGACAACTGGTGCTATTACCTCATATTGTATATGGTTATTGTATACTAATTAATATGTTTTAAGGGTATGTGGAATGGTACATGTTTAAATATTGGAGTTCGGGTAGTGAATATGCCCGACGTATATGTTGACCAACAAAACATTGAATTATTTTCATGTCAAGTGTGTGATGGTTTAAAATTTTGTAATTTCTGAAACAGAGTATTTTGACTGATGTTACGGACTGAGAACTGTAGAAATAAGCCCATGCTAAATGAACCTATATCTTTCCTTTGAATTCTAATAAGACTTAAAGAGCATCTGAAGGTTTATAAGACAGGTCGATATCTCTCAGTAATGGCTCAATTCAGAATTAGTATACTTCCACTTAAGATTGTGACAATATTGAATATTGTGATTGATTTTATATTCGCCAGGCTGAAATTTCGCGATCTCTTAATGCTGGACGTTTCGTGAGTTTCATTTTCGCGATTGTACAAGAACATATAAAATCTATAAATACAGCATTTTAGATTTAGAATAAATTCTATGATACCGGATTCATACCAGGTACAGTCATTCACATATGCCTTGTGGCACAGTCTATATATTTCGTGTGATTACCACGTGTTTTACAATGATTTTTGCATGATAAATTGTATGCATTTTCCAGTTTGGATACCATGCACAGGTTAGGTTGTTAATGAGGCGGTTCCCCAGAGATATAATAACTGATCTGTTTGTGCAGATGCATCATCCCCTCTTGATTATCTTATTGGATGGGAATTTTTATTCCTGAGGTTATCATATTCGCGATTATTTCACATTTGCGAATATTGCGAAATAAAAACCCTCGCGAGTAAAAAAGGAAACCATAGTAACGTACAACATGAAAGCTTCATTGTAGTGGATTTTTTTAATAAAGTAACCTTTTACTGCCAGGCCGACTTGAATATGCTTAATGGCAAAGTCATATGTCGTCCCGCTTGCCGTTTCGATGCGAACTCCAACCAAATCTTTTTACTTTTTTAATGTATAGATCAACAGAAGTGGCGACCCCTAGTATCATGCGGGAAACCCAGTTTAATACGAATAATGTTCGTCTGGTGGCTGAATTTTGGCGAACTCCCAACAACGCTCAATGCAATATATTATGTTAATCAAAATAAATTAATTATATTATTAAATATATTGTTAATTTTGTTTTCATTACGGTAAATAGTATCGAATGTCATGATTTTACCCCTACTTTACATATTGCTTTATTTACCCAAGGCTGAAATGAACTACTTAACAGAATTCAACATGAAAAAGAATCAGGGGAACATTGCATCATTTCTTTAACGGCATGACGCTGAATGCGGGGAAAATATGGTGCAAAAACAAAATGATGCAAATATCCTACAAAAAATTAGCAAAACAGTAATACGGCTGACTGTGATGAAAGTCAGCAGGCTAATGGAAAGGTACTCTTATTAAATAATAGGTCGAATTTTGCTCCCACTTACCATTCCTATATACCACTTTTGACATTAAGGCTATTTTATCGCAGCCATGTATGCGTTTCCAGAAAAACACATACCAGCCAAGCGAGGAGTGTGCTGCGCCGAGGCTGTTAACATTTGATTGGATTGACAGCTTACCGACCATGCAACCGGCGTACATAGACCACAGGCTCAGACAGACAGGCCGGAAACCCTGCCGGCACAGAGCCTTGTGAACGCACCTGGCGGGCCAATCGGGCCAATCTTTCTGAGCCTTTGGTTACATTTGTTTTGATTGACAACTTACCTGTCCAGTAACGTTCACAGGACTCTGTGTTGGAAATGGGCACACACGCGGGATATCAGTAATAAACAACAAAGGACACTTGAGGGTTTCATGACTTTGAATCACTCAGGTCCTGTTTGAATATAATTCTAGTAATGACACCACTATTCCGGAAATCAATCCTGAACTCTGCTCTCAACTTACAATCCCCGGCTGTATGAACTGGTTACACATTGATGTAAGGGTCATCTTGTGGGTCCACAAAAAAATCACCCAAAATCCTCCAAATCACCCTCTGCCAAACAGAAATTGTGTAACATGCAAGAAACAATGACTGCTATAACTGCATGTTCCAAGTCCTGGACATCTAAATATTTTTATATCTTCGGAACCTGCCTTTCAACACCCCAAATGTATTTTCGATAGACATTCGGGTGCTGCTATGCACAAAGCTAAACATGCTTTGTTCCTCTCTGACAACGCATCTTTTGTTTGTGATCACATGCTCACTAAGAGGGTATGCAGAATCTGCAATAATGTGTGATCCCTCAGGACACATACTTTGTGGGTTTTCTTCTAACCTCTCGTATAAATCCGAGTTCCCCCAACCCTTGCATCATGGCATGAGCCAGGCCACCCACAAAAGGCGTCTGTTATTCTCAGATTGGATGGCAACAAGCTTGCAAGATCATGGAATGGAAACCTATCCGATTAACGTAATCCACTCCTGACTCGTTTGGACAACTAACTGTAATGTGACTGCCACCTATAACATCCAACAACACCCATCATGCTTTCTTAGTTTGAAATTGCTCTATAACTGTATGTGCATCAGATTCTGTCTGCAACCATACAGATCATCAACAGTGCGACGGATACACATAACAACTGCAGACTCTGACACACAAAATAGGTTTGCTATTTATAGCATAGTTTGTGATAGCCCAGCCATACCGGAAAAATCAAGAACTTTTTGTAATGTGACATTCCTAGTTTTCTGCCTCTGTTTGAAATTGGCCTAATTATCAGTAGTTGATCAGAGGGTTCCTCAGCCTTTTCAACTGAAATTCTGAAGAAACTGCAAAAGTCTTTCCACTAATTTTGGAATTATATTTTCTTCAAATCAAACGAATTTTGGAATCTACTCCCGTTTCCCTACTTCTCTTGATGTAGCAGCATTTATCAGCATAACAGGGGCAGCCAAATCTAAAACAATTAGATGATTAAATGTTTTTTTCAGGATTTCTTATCGTGACAGGGGGCGTCAATAGAGGGGGAGGGGGTATATATCACACCACTACTTATTTTAATAGTAGTATTTACTTTAGTGCTAGAATAATTATTTTGACTAATTTTGGTCTTATTATTTGCAAAATTATTATCTTAATTTTCTATAATAATGAAGCATAGTGACCTGAATAATTTAATATTTTAAAATAAGGTCTTGTTTTCATTTTTTGTAGGTCCACAAGATCATTTGACAAAACTGGACATTCTACTTAAGTTGAATGACGATAACGTTATTATGTCATTTTCATCATAAAAATCGAAGATTTAATCAATCGAAAGCTTATGATAAACATCTCGGCAGTGGGTCCAGACGGTAAAAATGGATCTGAAACCTTTAAACAGATTGCGTCTGAAAAGGGGAGGGCAAATAAACAGTAATATACATACACCATGGTAAGATCATCAATGGTAGGTTAACTGTTAGCAGCATATATATAAAAAGTTGTGATTGTCATTTGTTTCAAATTTCACATATTATCACTGAAAAATATTACTCATTGGCAAGTTGTGTATAAATTATTTGTAGAACCACCTGGCATGGTCTTCTTAGCTCAAATAAGGCTGGACATGGTAAAAGTTAAAAAATGATTATGTGTGGTCTTTCAGTTCATGCTTCATTTTATTATACCTCTTAAACCATACAGGTGTTCCTACCAAAACTTGAATATGATGTTGCTGGGGCATTTCTTTGGGAGGGAATTTGTGTGATGTTACCATCCTGCTTTTAAAATAAAATAAGAGAAGAGAGACTTTTATCCTAGGACCAGATGAAGTACATGTTGGATTCATGTCAGCATTATAAAATAATATTTTGATACCATGTTTGGCTTTATACCATGCTGTGCTTGTATAAGGTTATATTCGTTTTTGTGTGAGATGTCCCACACTTACTGCAAAATAGGTTATTCATAAATAGTGTTATTTATAGTTGCTGAAAACATTCCTAAAACAAGTTCAGTATCATATTTACAAAAAGCATTACTCTCATTTGTGACCATTGCGGCATCTCTTCTTGGTCAAGATATCAGAAACCTTACATTCGTCAGCTTGTCGTAAATAGTGCTCACGCCTAGTTCACAATCAGGTGTACACTTTATGTTGCAGTTAGGTGAAATTTGAAAAAATCAATTATTGCACATGTGAGAGTCTCTGTTGCGTAAACAACCTTCCCCTGGGAGATCCAGGAAAAAGAATTTAGAGCACAAACTTAAAACCATTTTGGTTTAACCAGATGATAAATATTGGTGGTAGAGTTCTGTCTACGGACACTACGTGTTTAAGAGAAGATATAAAAAACTCTGAATGGGTACCTGTAAAACACTTTAATTGTGTGAATGATATACTCAGTGATTCTGTTCACTGACATAACCAACATAAACAATTCATTTATGGAATGAGTAATTTCATATTTTGCTCTTTGTCCTGCAAATATGTGATAAATATGTGAATTTAATTTTTGGTAAATTTACTCAGAAACATTTACTGTGAATGCCCTCTGTTATGCTGGAGAGTTTTAACTTCTAAAATAATGTGAACAATCAAGCATGTAAAACCTAACACTAGCCTTTGAAAAGTAAATTTACATGGAAAACAAATTTGACAGGATGTTAAACTGGCATCTTTTTTGTCTACGGACACTACATGAACCGCAGTGTAGGTATAGTCTATAATTACATCACAATAAAAGTATCTAACACATAAGAGTCACTGTTACACAAAACACAAATGTAAAAAGTAATGAAAGTCCACACTTCAGAAATAAACATCAACCATAATGATCTATTTATAAGCTATATATATGGTAGTGCAGCAGGTTCTAAACAGTATGTTATTTTATCCTTAATGATGGTAACTGAAAGAAGTATCATATGTGAAACTTCAACACTTAGATGAAGCATCATATGAACTTATTAATGTCATTTTGATCTGATTGTTTCTGATACTTATTCTAATAACTCTAATCCCATTTGAATAACATGATTTAACAATGTTGAATTATAAACCTTATCTCTTTAATGTATACGGACACTGTGCATCATATGTTGTGATCTGGGTAAATAAAGAACCTACTACTTATTCAGATTGAAAGAATGTTCTTCATTTAGAGTCAATCCATATCCTGTCAAATAACCTGTCTTTATATACTTTATTAAAATTAACCTATATGACCATTGTTCAAAGTTTAATAAAAAATTAAAATGCATTATAATCAAATGTGTGTTAATTCTTGAGCATAAGGGGGTTTTCAACTTTCTCTAGAAACTATGATTTACAAAACACCCTTGTCTCAATTATCTTGATAAAGAATCATATTTAAGATTAAAGAATCACTGTTCAGATTGATAAATGTATTTAAAATGCAGCATTAGCAAATGCTGTCTCTTCTTAAAAGTGTCAAAGACTCTTATGAAGTCTGATACCAGCAGTTTCCTGACTGTTACAGAATGACCACTGACTACCTTACTGATTCAAAATCAACAATGGCTGCTTTTCATCCTGGCACTTCTCAAAATGTTGATAGCAGGGGACGAAGCATTTAGACCTAGAAATGTGTAACTTGACATCCTAACATGTTTGAGTACAATCTTCCTACAGTTAGTAACTTGAAATTAGAGACCTTTAATGCTGTAGGGTTTGAACATGATTTTGAGCTATCTATCTGTGGAGCGGTCAGACAACGGAGCATCATGACCGATGACTTGATGATAACTCTGGTCACTTGATCAAAATTGCAATGCTGTTACTGCCGTTTTTATAATATGATGGTATCTACATAGTTTTCTACAATCAGGTTGAACATGTGTTCAGGTATAAAACAGTAAATTCAATTTTTCCTTGCAAACATTCATTAAAATCTAATGTTAAATGACAGTAAATTTTCAGTGTGATAAATACTCCGCCCTTTTAAAGGGTATTATTTGTTACAAATTCTGAGAGACAAACAGCAGTTCCACTGGGAAGAAAACAGTAAAAAAGACTTTGAATTGAAACAAAATAAATTAATTAATAATTAATTAAAATTAAATTAATTAATAATAAATCAACAGGCACATGCGTGGAGAAATAAGACGACCCGGGACAGCACGTGACACATGGCTTTATTCTGCAAGAATTGACAAAAGCTCAATTGTGGGACGTGCTTTCCTCAAAGTTCGAATGCCAGAGTCCTTGGTACATTATTATGGACTTGCACATACAATAAAATAACTATAAGGTTCATGCAACATGGCAAAAGTATACAGAAATTTCATTTTATTATATTATATAGTTATATTTATTAAAAATCGTGGCCCCATGGCCTAGACAGGTATTTATACTAACAACGTGGCTCCATGGTCTTAAAAGGCATTAACATTAACAACGTGGCGCTACGGCCGAACTGGGCATATAGAACGTACCTCACGTTCCTAGAAATTATAACCGATTCACAGAGAATTATTTTATTTACTATACTTACTTGGTGAACAAAAATATGAATAATTAACACGCTCACCTGCAAAAATTGACAAAAACACAACTGACATGATGTCCTCAAAGTTCGAATGCCAGAGCGGCGTCACCTGACATTCGAGCGCTTATATACCCAACTACAGGTGGCGCTGAAACAACTTAAAGAAAAATAACCAATAAAAAGAGGTCACAGTTCATAGAAAACCCTTCGACATTATGTACCAATTAAAGTCCTTGTAAAACGGAAAGTATATGTGGCTTTATTAATAACCGAAGGTTTATTTGATGTCAAATTTATATATATTACTAAAGTTAACTGCCGCAAAGAGAAGTAAAATACGAAAAAAAAACTACTCATATTCCGAAAAAAAGGATTCGACCTGCGCGATGTTGTGACGTCAGCTGGGGGAGACGCATAGATTCCCCCGCCGCGCGTCCTGAAGATAAACAATAATGGATGTTAACGAGTGCTTGTCTTCAAGTTCCCTGTCATTATCTGATACAGACAGTGGTGATCTCATAATGGAATGCGAGATCGAGGAAGCCTCAAATGTCTCTTTCTCCATTACGTCCAGTTTTACTCAAGAAACTGCTGTACCTTACCGTTTTGAGCCAGAATTACCAGCTGCTGTTGAAGGTCAAGGAGTTCAAGCCCCACTTGCGGCCGAGCCAGTCGCTGACAGGCTTCAACTTCCAGCTGATGAATGGTAGTTCTTTTGACATCCTTTATTGTGGAATAAAGCAGTCCTTTATACAAGTCTGTTTAGTTGAAAATCAGCCTGCTATAAAATCTTTTTGCATTTTTGTCACAATTGTTCGAAGTCCGACCTGTCACTCAGTCAGCTTTGTTTACAATGTGGCGTGTGTCAACCAGTGTGCCTTGGCTACGGAGCGCGGTTGAGAACTATGCGATACGCTTGACATGAGAATTTATAAGCGTTAACTAGGCCTATTAATAAGTCCCTTGCAGGTACCCTGCTAATTATGAGAAGTTATGTGCGATGCCATCAACAACTAATATTCGATGAAGAAGATATATTTCATTGTTGAGTAAGATTGCAGTGTTTTTTATTGCAGAGCTAAATGTTTTCAATACTGAGGTACAAAAATATTTTAGTGTTTATTTTTATACCAGGGTTGGGCGGGTGATACCTTTTATTATCCGGGTGGGTAATGAGTGATAAAACCCGCTTAATGGGCATTATGATATAAAGTTATAAACTTTTAAAAAATTATAACTTAAAAAAAAACATTCTTTTAGCCTCAAAATCAGGATTTTTAGTCAAAAAACAGATGAATGTGGGTATGCTTTTATGTCCAAGTTAACTAAATTATCATGAACTGGGACAAATTTTACACGAAAACTGTCTGCTGAAACCCAGGGACACGGCCACCGGGTTCACCTCAAAGTCGCCGTCCTCGAAGTGCTCAGAACAGATCACGGAATGCTCCGTGTTGGCCCTCCAATCCCTTTCTTCGCGGCAACAAACCGGTTCCACTGCTTATTGAAATGTGATTCTGTTGGAAAGAGAAACACCATGCAGAGGAACACCATCTTTATGTGTGTTTTTGCACCCAAACACAACACACCGTTTGCCCATCGTGTCGCCTCGAGAACCACGGCACGTATGAATCGGAGAAGTCCGCGACTTCCCCAGCTGACGTCACACTCACGGAAATTGCCGAACGAAATTGTTTATGACCATAACCCGAAAAGAGCCTATTTTTCATGGTATTTTTCGATTATGTAAAATATCTGGCGCTGTATATTGAGTCATTCCTTCGATTTTATATTTATTTGGTGATAATCTTTTTATATTCGAATACATTTTATACCGTTTTGCTATAACTTTAAATGAAGAGTTACAACGTTGCCTGACTGGAAAACGGAAGTAAATCCTGAGGAGTGGAGAAGTACTGAAATTATGCTGGCCTATTATCTAAAGCAGATATGGTTACAGGCTCCCGACATAAAGTCTACACATACACAAAGATATGTCCCACTCAGGCTTTTACATTTGCCTAATATTTTGAATTATGAATTTTATATTTTGTAAAGGACAACGATAACTTAAATGAGGCATTCGAACAGGTTAATGTTTTACTTGTTAAATTGAACAATATGTAGCCAAAGTTACCTTGATGTCATTCCCAGGTAAGGGAGATGCAAACTCTTTGGAGCAAAATGTATCACAGTGCTGCGAGATGCCTCCACAGCTGATGTTTGGTGGACTGGGCTCAGCTTGCGAACATCCTTGATGAAGCTTACCATCAAAATGTGTGCTAACAGCAGCTCACATGTTTGGCTTCCTGTTGAATAAAATTTTCCTACATGCTGATATCTAAAAGTGATTATCTTTAATGGTTTGTTCTCAATAAAAATATATAACTAACATAAGTGTAAATATAATATCTTTGGGTTCTTGATTAGTTCAAAGTGGGATGTATTTTATATCATTGACGATATATATATATATATATATATATATATATATATATATATATATATATATATATATAACTGAGAAAAGCTTTATACATTTTGGGTAAATAAGTTTTTTTTCAACCACTTCCGGCGATCATTATGTCCAAGAATCCCATGTGTACACTTTGGCTAAAATGTGTTGTTGTGCATTTGGTTGTAAGTGGCCTAACAGGGATCTCCCACTTGGCCTCCATCAACTCTCCATTCCCATCCGGTGTTGAGGCCGCACACCAGTCTCTAGAGGTGGTTGATCACCGATTTCTTCCACAGCTTCACCACCTCACATCCCCACTCTCATGCCCAGTGCATCCAGTGCTTTGCTTAAACCTGTGATAGTTTAGGCCAAATTATTGTGTGCAGTTAAACCAACCTTCACTGTGTGTGCAATCCTAACATGAATACCCGTCAAGCACAGAAATAGATGGATCTTGCTTCTCAAAATTATTACATCCAACCTAGCTTCTTGTCATACTTAACAATGTTATGAATCTAAATATTGGTCACTTGAACTTTTTCTATTGACGAAGAAGCTGCCAATATGATCTACATGAATAGGGAATTTTGAAATCTGCTCCATTTCATAACTAGTGAAAACAAGAGTGAAAGCTAAATTTTTGAAGGACATTTTATATATATATATATATATATATATAGGTTAAAAGACAGACCCTAATGTGACTTATTTGTTTCGTTAATTTCATGATAATTACCCGCTTTTATTTGATTTTGCGCGCAACTACTCAAATACTTGTCATTAGAGAGACACCTGTGAAGTGGGTAGGGCCCATCCCAATGTTATTTTAATTATTATCAAACGTCACGTAATATAACCGAGAGCGGACGCGGGAAACTGTGCACTTAGCCGTTTTCCTCCATGGCCGTTGATATGATATTCATATAAGCACATCTTTATACGTTACAGGTATGTGTTATTTATAACGTAGATTTACTAATGCTAGAGGTAAATATCATATATCTCTGGTCTGATAGTACAGTACAGTATGCAAACGGTACAGGCAATGCGCTCACTTGATGTTGTTTCTTTCGAGAACGCATCGTTTTCAGAACCAGGGAAATTATTGCTAAATGTTGCTTCATGTAATTAAAGTATCTTAGTCAAGAGTATGACTAGTCAGCATGCTAAGAGTATGATTTATAATGATATCATATTGCATAAACGTCCGTATTATACACCTAACAATTACATACACCATTTATTGTAATTTATAATGTCTGTGCATTTGGTCGTTTTTCTATCGTCACACACACTGAAGTGATATTCATATAAGCATATCTTTATAAGTAACATAATAAATCACATCGCTTTGGACACCCACTCTGGTGTTTCGTTTTCTGCCGCCCAGGTCCTACAGTCCAGCTAGTGCCACCATGGTTTTGGCGATCCCGCGCACCCTGTGACATATATATATATATATATATTTTCATGTTATATTGCAATCTTCATTATAGCATGACTAGACCTAGTTTAGATGTTTATTAAATCTCATATGATAAAATACACATGCAGGAAAAAGTCATTTAATGTCCTCTTACTTCTTGCAACAAACCAGAGGTCATAGTAATGGTTCACATGCGGATGGGTCTGTCTGATGAACTTGCAAATGGACCTGTGTCTGCCTGTGACAAAGGTGTCCGCTGTGAACTGGTTTGCTTCCAGAAGGTCTAAGGCCCTCTTGAGACCTTCTGGTTCCGTCAATGCAGTAAGAGTTCTTAACATAATTATTCTACAACATATTTACAACTCACTGTGAATAATGGATGCAAATGAACAGTTTCAAGGGTTTAGTGGTTTGTATTTAATGCCCTGCCCACATGCATTTATATATATGAGCCTTCAATAGGAAAAAAAAAGTTAAGTCCTTGATGATCAGGCCAAAATGTATGACAGTCCCATTTAAGTTTGGTGCATACTAATCGTAGATAATATGTATAACTACATTATTTTTGTCCCCCGCTCCGCGGATGCGGCGGACATTGTTTTGGGTTTGTCTGTCTGTCTGTCTTTCTGTTCGTCCGTCAGGTTTCGTTTCCATGCGATAACTTTTCTGAATATTATCCGATTTCACCCAAATTTGGGTCAGTTATTGCTCTCATGCATACCTTGGTTGGAATTTGTTTTGGAGTATGGCTTCTTTCTGTCTGTCTGTATATGTCTGTCACTTTTGTCTCTCTGTCTTTCAGGTTTTCATTTCCATGCGATAACTTTCCTAAATATTATCCTATTTCATTCAAATTTTGGTCAGTCATTGCTTTTATGCTTAACTTGGTTGGGGTTGGTTTTCGAGAGTCTGGCTTCTGTCTGTCTTTCTGTCTGTCACTCTGTTTGTCCGACTGTCAGGTTTTCGTGTCTGTGCCATTATTTTCCTAAATATAATCTGATTTCATTCAAATTTTGGTCAATGATGGCTCTCATGCTTACTATGCATGTTGCGATTGGTGTTGGAGTGTCTGGCATCTGTCTGTCTGTCACTCTGTTTGTCCGTCCTTTATCAAGCATGAAAAACAACAAGATCCTAAAGCGGTGGACATTAATTCCACGAATTTGCTTGTTTTATGTTGTGTCACAATCGTATCATTATATGATTGATAAGCTTTTCATTAGATTTTCACTTGGTTTAAGCTAATTGTAAGGGCACGGTGTTAACACAATGGAATGGTTTGTTTCATACAGCCGACAATATTCAGTGACTGCTACAAGCGCTTAGTCATTTCTTATTACCGGTCCAACAGTAAAAAGTGTTTGCGTCCCATCGGACACTTGAACCCCAGCACCTAAGCGTCCGAGGTTTCGAGCATCACAGACGCTTACCCTAGCCTTCCTGAATTTATATTTTTATAAGGCTTCAGTGGAGTCTATTTTAACCCTTGAATACTAAAAGAACTATGATAATGCAATAGATATGCTAAATACATGCTGGATTTTAAAAAGTCTATCACCCTGCACAAATTAAATCAAAATAACACACAAGTCTAAATGTCATAGTGACAGCTTTTGGGACCCACAAGTGTCCCAGCAATGATACCATCTATCTGCATGGCAACATAGATCTATTGTTAATGATAATGATCTAAAATGTGCCAAATATAGTGAATTATTAAATCTATACATGACAATTTAATGATTTGATCAGCACTACAATTTTTTTCGAAGTTTGCGTGCCGATATGTGCATATATGTATACAATATGTACATTAATTCCATTTAAGAATCAAATTGTATTTGTTCAAAAGTCTTGAACATGACTGAAAGTCAGCTTAGCTAAAAAGTTCAAGAAAAGTCTACTTTTACAAAATTTAATTGTTCTTATTTCATGATATATTTGTGGGTAAATAAGTGTAATAAATCATTTCTAGCAACTTTTAAGTGCTAATAAATGTTCATTTTAAAACTATGTCAACTTATTTTAATTTAATAAACCTGGCTCTCACATAGCTATTTCAAACAGTTTAATATATATAGTGAACTAATTTAGAGAAAGACCAAAAGGTCATTTGTGAAAGAAGAAAGAAGTTCGGCACAGAAAATGCCTTCTGTGACATAACACTATTGCGACCAATATATAAAAAAGCAGGAGTTTCTGATACAACACGTAACATTTGGGAAGGGAGCCGGGGGGGGACGAAAGGCCACAGATTATATTCTTGCCACCTATGGTGGATTTGGAGGGGCGCAAATAAATCTTTGTCAGTGTAAATGCATAATATCATAGTTGTTTCATGTAATAAAACAAGGATAATTCTGGTGTATATAGTGAGTGCTCTGTGTATTGTAACAAGGATGTGTTGTTGATGTTAAATAACTGACCTAAATCAAACATAAGGTCTGTTTGAGTGTTAACGAGACATTGTCATGTGTTTGCAATGCCTCCTACCGGCACCAGCTGAAGGTCTGTTATCTTCCCGGTGGTGAGATCCATGGTGGTGTAGGACCCTTACTTCGCACAGTCCAGGAGAATCCATTCTTGCATCTTCTTCCAAGATCAGTCCTTCGCCTTCACTTTGCAACCTTGACAAAGTGGCTGTCTGGTCCTCTTTGTAATGACTTATCACCACGGAGAAAGAATTCTGTGACCAGTGTTAAAATACCCATTCAAAATGCTTTAGTTATAAATAAACATGTATCATCATATGTTATTCAGTACAATTGAGCTTAAGTATATTCAAGAACTTATGTCACAAAAAAAATAAATAAATAAAAAGTTCAGTGCCAAACAGTGTTTGGTGTAAATTTTTAAATAACTTTACAAAAGTTTACATACCCTCTGCTTTTCTCATATAATCCGGCTACACAATACAACAGTCTTCAAGTGTTTATATTCATGAAATATTTGCCAGCTTATTATAAAATATTCATAACGAGTTTATCCACTGCAAGTTCGTAATACAGTTTTATTATAACTGGTGTCTTGAACAACATCCTACATTAAACATTATAGTGATATTCCTGATTAATTTAAATAATCATATTAATTCACATATGTATATATTAAGGTTATATTTCAAAACATAATGACTTAATTTCCCGAATGCAAATTAAAAATCATCATATACCCACCTGAATATCAACATGAGACTTCAAGGACAGTATTTGAAAAACGTTTGAAGAGCTCACACCTGCTTGTTCCTGGAGAACAATATGATTCCAGATACCAAAGCAAAGGCACCACCTGCTTTGTTACATCAATTTCATACAGAAGAGGTACTCTGTCAACCGACACCATCTAGGAAAGTTGATAATGATCCTTGAGTTCTTTACAGTGTTTTCTGTATAAAAAAAATAATAAAAAACGGAGGCAAACTAGCTGCACATCTGGCGGGCCAACGGTTGCGCCCACTAGTGGCCCACCGTTGGCGTGTCCAGCCACCCAACGTTGGGCCAAATGTGATTTGCCACCAAAAAAGCCACCGTTGGACCCTTGTTGGCCAACTGTCATCAAAACAACCAAAGGCTTGCAGCTACCAGTGAGCCAATGGTGGACCATTGTTTTGCCAACATCAGCTTACACGGCAGGAGCTCTCCCCATCCCTTTTGAAATCAATGCAGAAATCAGTTCCATTCTTCATCTTTCCACTTCTGAATAAAAATAAGATGCTTGTGATTAACAGGAATGTGAATGTTATGAACTGCCACAATGACCCTTTGGACTTTGTGAACATGAACCAACTACTATGAATGCACTTAAGAATCTTTTATTTTTTTTTTCTCAAAACAGTCTTTCAGACTCATCAGTGTCTGAGCTCGAGTCATCCGTATCTTGTGTTTTGGAGCTCGCTGTTTGGTCTTCTTTTCTGAAATATTAAAATCACAATTTATAACGACAACTGCACATAAATCAATGGCGTCTAGGGTTGGTTTCAACTTCACATGTATTTAAACATTAAAATGAGCACTTAGATGCAGGGCTATCTGTGACTTTGTATTTGTATTTGAAAATGAAATATTTGATTATGAAATGCCAATAATATTTATGATCAGATTTGTTTTTATCAAATTAATAATAATATTTAAATGGCTATTATTTAATGATGTTCAACTTAATACATTATCACAATATTTTCTTTATGAATTGTTAAAAGAGAACATAAAGCCCTCGTTTAAACAAAAGACTCATGGGTCACGTTGCGCAGCTGAATTTTTTTAGTTTTTGGAAAGCATTTAAAAAGCTAAGAGGAAATGGCCCTGCTAACTGGTGATTATAAAATATTAAACATGCATTTGGCAAACTAATACTTTTTTAGACAATATCAAAGATGCAGGAGCCTCTCATGATCAAATATTGCTGACAGTATCATTTTTTCAGCTATATGACATTAATATATGCATAAAAGACCATGGAAGTGTATGAACCTCTGTCAATTATAGAGCAAGGAAGAAAGTGGACATCATCTGAATTGTAATATACACATTTAATTTATTAACTTAAATAAAAACTTAAGTAAAAAAATACATATTTTCAAATGAGCATAAATTAAATCTGATAAATATATATTGTTCTGTGTAATACATGAAAATTGGGGCCTGAAACATTTAATGATGCAATGAGTATGACATCATTTCCCCTTAAAATGTTTCAACTTTAGTACTTGTCAGAATTCAATATTTTATCAAATATTAAAAAAATAAATCAATAAAATAATAAATCTGCAATGTGTAGAACATGGGGTTGAAGACCTTAACATTTATTTTGTACAAAAATTGCGAAATTAATCAAAAGAAGAGAAAAAATATGAATTTATATAAAAACATCTTTTCAATTTATTCGGCCCTTTTCTGGTTGTGAACATTTCAAGGAAATCATCCTCATTTTTTCCAGAAACAGTTGTAGACATGGACTGTACAGGAATAGACTCGTATAAATCACAAAGGATCGAACTAGCTGTGACAGTAACAGAATCGTCTGACTACTTATGGACTTGTACATCGACTTTACATGAGATCCCCGTTTCGTGTGTTATTCTATGGTGAGTTTGTATTACCACATTGCCGGCTGGTGTACGCTCCCGAGGCAGCGGAAATCTTGCGCTTCTAAAGAAGCAACTGATTTTCACGCTGCCACCTTTGACCGTTTATGATATATTTAGACACCAGATGGCGGTTCGTTGTCCCCTGAAAAAAACGTGCGCATGATGTGACAAGCAGCCTACCAGATGCCAATAAACAAACACTCGACAGGCATCCTGGCTCCGCCTACGCTCCCGAGGCAGCGGAAATCTTACGCTTCTAAAGAAGCAACTGATTTACACGCTGCCAGCTTTGACCGTTTATGATATATTTAGACACCAGATGTCGGTTCGTTGTCCGCTTAACAACACGTGCGTATGATGTGACAAGCAGCCAACCAGATGCCAATAAACAAACACACTCGACAGGCATCCTGGCTCCGCCCATAGCTGCGCTTCAAGCGCAGTTTACGTTAGAAATTTAATTGCTCCCTCTGTATTCTCGCATCATCGACCGATTCGATTCTGACAGTATGACTGTGTTAGCGTAGCCATGTGTCTGGTGTCTGCAGAACTGAAACCAGCCAGCGAGGTGTGCACGCAGCCTTTGTTGTTACGATTCGTTTGAATTACAGCTCAACGACCGGGCATCCCATGTGCCCAAAGCCCTAAGCAAACCACGTCTGTGGCAATTCTCTCTGAGCCTGTGGCCTGTTCAGACGGTTACCGAGGCGATGAGCTGTCATTCAAAATGAAATGAACATGATTGGCTCCGTGTATTCCTCGCTTTGCCGTGTCTTCAAGCACAAAGTCTCATCTGATTGGACAAAAATACAGTGCTCCCTTCTGGTGTAGCAATTCAGGATACGAGGTCATAACAAACAGCGCTTACCATATTGGAAGTAGGCCTATAGTTAAAGCGCTGTGTAAAGAGCGTAGGCTCCGCCCATAGCTGCGCTTCAAGCGCCGCTTGATTAAAGTTTACGGTCGAATTTTAATTGCTCCTTCTGTATTCTCGCATCATCGACCGATTCGATTATTACATTATGACTGTTTTAGCGTACCCACGTATCTGTTGTCTGCCGAACTTAAACCAGCCAGCAAGGTGTGCACGCAGCCTTTGTTGTTATGTTTTGTTTGAATTACAGCTCACCGGCCGGGTATCCAATGTGCCCAAGGCCCTAAGCTAACCACGTCTGGGGCAATTCTCTCTGAGCCTGTGGCCTGTTCAGACGGTTTCCGGGCGATGAGCTGTCACTCAAAACGAAATGAACATGATTGGCTCCGTGTATTCCTCGATTGGCTGTGTCTTCCAGCACAAGGTCTCATCTGATTGGACAAAAATACGGTGCTCCCCTCTGGTGTAGCAATTCAGGAGACAAGGTCATAACAAACAGCGCCTACAATATAGGAAGTAGGCCTATAGTTAAAGCGCTGTGTAAAGAGTGTACGGCAGGTGAAGAAGAGTTTTTATTCATGTAGTGGTGAGCAAACCAGATGCCGGTCAAAATTACCATTGATGTTTCGCCAAACTCACACTGAACCTCTGACTTTAATCAGATGCCCTTTCTCGTTGGTTAAATGTCAGACGTTAGGTACGACATCTGTATACAGGGATACCTCACGATACCGAAATGATATTTCACTTTCTATCGTGATATGTTGGTGAACCGGTGAATCGTTCCAGCCCTACCAGCGAGTTTTCGAAAAGATCGTCAACCCTCATCATATATCAGTGAGTATTATTACGTGAAAGATCTGCCTTTTGATATTCAGGGTATTTATACCAAATTTATTTTACGAGTACTGTCATTGCCGTAATATCCAGCAGGATATACCAAATTGGTTTCTTCGTGTTTAGTACCGCGAGTGTTATTATTTGTATTATAATTGACGGTTGTGCCACTCGACCATTGTTAGGGATCCTCTCTGTGGCCACGAATAAGATATGTCCTAACGGGTGTCCTAACGGGCTAATATTCACATTTTATCATAAATATTTAAGATGTTACACATTTTTAAGGAGGGGCTATCGCAGTGGCATTTTTCAAAAAAACTAATACTCGTATATCCACATCTACCATGTTGAATGCCAGGTTCATAGTTCGGTTCAAACACAACGTGCAAGCTGATCACAAAGTCGAGACCGAGGTAGTGCCAATACTGACCACTCTTTCTCCCCCAATATCGGCCAGTGAATCCATGGCATAATGGGAGACCATCGGAAAACGCTTCTTTTTTGTACGGGGACTGTTGTTCCGTCGACCGTCGCAGGGTGTTAAACAAATGTGGTTCTTTCCAACAGACATGGGTCTACGGAGTGGATGACGCCATTCTGTCTCTGTTACATGTAGGAGAAACTATTGAGATGCAATAGGATGGATGGCCGTTGCAGTGCATTTCTCAGTATGAGTCAGGTAGACTTACAAGTCCAATATAAATGTCTACTGAGTCGGGTATTAACGGCTTAGACTAAGACAGACCAGTGTTCCTTTACCAAGGGTCCTGTTTTGCTATTCAATAAACGTTACCTTGAAGTTCTAGCTGATTTTTTTTTTCGCCCAGACACAAACTACACCTTTAGGAGAATTATAACATAACATTTTTCAATTATTGCATCACATTAGAAGATAATCTGCACATATGTGAACAGCAAGTCCTCGAAATTCGTACTCTTTATTCGCAATAGAACTATTAAATCTTTATACTTTTCCAGAATTTATTGTTGTTAAAAACTCATTATCTCGAAATAAGGCATCAAAAGTAAACATACTGATTTATAACATACCGCTTTGGTTTGACAAAATGTATTTCCATGTTACTACTTTGATCGCATTGACACATTTAGTCGTTCAGTAGCTTTACAAATTAGTATTTATGGCACATGATGAAAAGATAGGCCGATATGCTTGTTTGTCATGTATATAGTAAAAGAGGGAACTCATTTCCTTATTATTGTATTGTCAGTTATTGTATCGCTTTGAAGTGGAAACTAATAGACACAGAAACTATGTGAACAGGTATACAGCGTGTACAAACAGAAAGCCTCCAACCACCCCCTCCCCCCCGGTCTCTCTCTCTTCTCTTTTCTCTCTCTCTCTCTCTCTCTCTCTCTCTCTCTCTCTCTCTCTCTCTCAAAATAGTAATATGGTATAACTCATAGAAGATGTAGCAAGCAGCAGTAATATGGTTTAACTGTCTTGGCTTTATTCCATTTGTCGATCACTTTGTTAAATCACATAGGCCCTTATGTGATATTCCTTCATAGACACACTCATCGACAACTGAAATATAATATTTAAGCATGGCGGATATTAAAAAAAAACATTAAAAAAGAAATGTAACATGCATTATCATTTAAATTCATATCGGAATGAGTCTCTTTAATTCACCTTAACACAACTGGGACTACTTAATTATCAGAAAAATAATTTTAATGAGATGAACCTTCTAAAGTTTCAGTTTTTTCCTTCGAGGGAGGAAGTTCTAAGAAAATATGTAATGAATGCTGCTATGAAACATTGTCCTCCCGCAAAGTAAAACACAGGGTCGTAGGAATTCAGATTATCCCGGATTAATCCTGAAATATACAAACAGGAAATTAGACCATCAGATATATTTTTCAGAGGATTGATAAAATTAATCTTTCTTACAGGATAAAATATAACAAACGATTCACAACTTATTCCCATTTATAAATTTGATTGATATTAATATAAAAGAGATTATTTGATTCATATCGTATTTCTCACAGAAAAAAAAACAATTAACCTGAAAGTGGAGCTGCCATAAGGTACGCCGCACCAAATACGAAAAACCAAATGCAGTAGGAACGAGCGAGTCTCTCATGTCTGAATAAACCAACAATCACGACATGAACCATTACAATATGTCCACCTGAAACAAACCCTCACCAGGTAAATTCGAATTATTTCTGCGTAAAATACCTGTCATTTTGAAGAAAAATACATAGTGTAATAGACATTCGTCAGTTGTATCGTTGGAAAAGGAAAAAATGTCTATGTAGATCCAGACAGTAACCTCTTGTACTACTGAACATCTTCCCAACCGTATAAGATTCATATTATTATCGTGTATCGGCACGGCTGCTCTCTTCTCGCCCCCAAACTGATTGTTATCATAATACGATATAGTGAGGCCTAATTTATAAGCATTCAAGTGCGTCTGAATGAAATATAGTCTTGTCGTTTAATTAACAACAGATTCCTGGGTTAGATTAAGATATTGAATAGGCTATTATAAAAGTGGTAGATATCTGCCGAGATTGGGCGGCTGATATTAATTATCACATAAAAGTATACTGTCACTTACCCCCTGCAAACCCGCATACCAACATGATAATATATATTGACCAAAGGCTCCAGCAATATGGAACCAAAATATGGCTGACACCTGCCAAAGCGAGACAAAAGCTATGAAGTCTCATGTGTCGTCCTTTAAGGAAGGTTGCATTACCAATCAAACCAATTAAAATTCGTCCGAGTAAACTGCCAATGCCAAGACAAGAAACAAACCATCCGGTTTCATATTTAGAAAACCCCATTTCTGTACCATTATCAGGTGTAAACACGTAAACCAGTGGATATGCAAGCTGAGTAATAAAAAGTACTATCATATAGAGGACATAAGAAAGCTCCTTCAACAGACTGAAGTCAACAGCGGCTTTTAATGCTGCCAACAGTTTAATCTTCGTTTCTGTGTACTTTTCTTGTACATTTAATTGATTGCTGATTCTGGAACACGATTGTTTGGAATTAATGTCTGCATGTTTGAGGCGTCCATAATTCTTTGATTCATGATCTTCATCAGGTCGTACAAGCATCCACAACCACCAACACTGAAGAACAACACCGGCTTGGATCAACATGCAGCCACGCCATGAGTATTTGTCCAGGTGGTATCTTGTCAGAGGACCCATCGCAAACACGCCTAAACTTGAACCTGCGTTTGATATTCCAGCTGCCACCGCTAGGTGTCGGTCAAAGTACTTAGGAATCCCTATTCCGGCCAAGAGTATTAGGAACGCATATCCTAAACCTGAAAGATGATGGTTAAAATCCGTTTTATTTATGGCGGTATATCCATCAACATACATTCGACTTCCGACGTCTGGTTTAGGAATAATGGCTACGGAAAAGCTTTTGAAATGCTTCCTAGGAATTAATTACTTAGTATTGATAAGGGCAGGAAATCCAGGAGAGGATACTTCATCGGAGATAATATCGCTGCGATCAGACCCGTTGAATTTGTCGTGTCAGCAAAGATGGTAATTTTTAATGGGCAGGGGAATGAAAGCGGCATTCGCATATTCCTGTAATAATTTAATGTTTTAAACAGACAATTAGCAGTTTTGCTTTTTTAGGTATTACAGTCATACCTGATACGAAGCCGTACGTCACAGTGAATACTGGAAGGCTGTTGGCAAATGATGACATGAGGAAACCTACAGCGGCTAGTAGTGACCCAATTATACCAGCTGTACGAAGAGAGATGATTTCCAAGAGCGGACTGGTAATCAATGCTGTATAATGATTATTTGATAATGAATATTTGACAGGCTGTAAATATCTTTGCAATCCGGTCTAAAAAAAATAGAGAGAAAAAACTAAATGAAATAACGAAATGTCCAATAAATATGCTACTATATTTATATGCAATTTATAAAAAGGAACATCAATAACAATATGATATAATTTGACCACTGATATAAAATAAAAGTACAACCACACGTATTAGATGACAATAAAGAACACAGATATTACTGAAACGCGAGTTTGGTAACATGTTCATGCATGTCATACTAAATATATCGAACATAAACTACATAAATGAGACATTTAATGCATGTAAAAAAGGTGTAGAAAAACTAAAATATCTTATGCGTGCACTAAATAATCTGGTTCTTCACTCTAAATTAGTAGTGTCTCATGTAACGTTTCAAAATTGCATATCTAGAAACTAGATGATAATTTTATTGATGATAAAGTTGAAAATATTTTTGCATCCATTATAAATTTATAAGCGACTTGCCTCCGAAACAAGAGATGGCATTTTGTACTGAAGAAGGCAGGGACAGCCTGGAGGTGTCGGTTAGGAAACTTGACTTCAGGTCCTGATAGATGATTCCGTACAGGGACAGTATTCCGTCCGATAAAGCATGGGTGGTAAAACATACGGCAAGAACAAGGTAGCTAAACCATGTTTCTTTGCTGTCATCATCTGCTTGTTTAGAGCACCTGTCAGTCAATGTCTCTGCATCTTGGTGCATTGATTTAGAATTTGAGCTGTTATATCTTGCGTTTACACTTTCTGTATTTTCATCATTTTTATGGTTTGCTGCACAGCCAAGGCCGTCTTTTTCGATTGATTCTTGGGTGAGACTGGCGGAAGTAATCATTCTTTTGTCACACAGTGACACAGCCTCACAAGCCGAGTACACTGTCTTAACGTCATCAGCGCTCAACAACATTCCGTCAAAAGCTTCATTAACCGACATGATTGCCTAAATTAAAGAAGATAAATGTGAAAATGTGATTTTCTTCTACGATGAAAAAAAAAAAAACTACTGATGTAATTCTTCTTATATGAATTCCACTTTTTAATTAAATTTATATTGCTAAACGGTCAGGTTGAGCAGAGTTGAATTCCATTCACCTGTAAATGGAAATATCATATCTAAATACAATTTTTAAATTATTCTGAATGTTTAGTTAATGATGTTTGACCGTTTCGACCGTGGAAACTGGCAAAAAGGTGACCCACGGCAGTGGGCCGGGCAGGGTCAAGTAACCCAAGAATACAGGTCAGAAGGTGACCCTTAGCAGTGAACGGATACTACTGGAAGCCAATTTTCGGTAAAGATGCTACTAATAACTTCATGATATTATAACTTGAACCTCAATATAACTAATTAATATGGGTAATTACTCTGCAATAATATAATTTATATAGGAATACAAACCAAGAATTGACACAGGGATCGTTCAGTGAATTCTGAAATGAATATTCCTTTGAGACACTTACCTTTTAAAACGAAAGGCCAGCATTACATACCGAAAAAACAACTGGTCTATAGTATGGCCAATATTCCGGGTAGCTATATTTACATTGCTGTAGTCAGTATGGAAATTGCAAGCTGTGTCAGTTGCCTGACTATATGAACATCTGGATGCTAGCAATAAGCACCATTGTTTGTCGATACTTAATTAGCTTGCGGCAATTTGCATTATTGACAAAAAAACATTTTTATAATATCTGCATGTATCATGCCATTGGTGCATGACCTGACACATGAACTTACTCCAGGTCATCTGCATGTTTTATATGATTTTATGGTTGTATGAATGAGGAAACACAGTCCACTTGTGTGTTTACTATAACAAGACAGTTCTCGTTTTATAGGCCCTGTTGCAACTAGAACGTAAATGGCTATATGTGTGTGTGTGTATATATATATATATATATATATATATATATATATATATATTTATTTATATATTTATATATAGAGAGAGAGAGAGACAGAGAGACAGAGAAAGAGAGAGAGATAGAGAGCGACAGAGAGAAAGAGAAGTTCAGCAGTTTAATAGCGGCTCCTGTAGACACTCGGATCAACCATTCACTTTAATAGTTAATAATCACTTAGTTATAGATCTAAGGCAAACATTGTCTTCATCATCAAGCTGTTCATTATCTTGTTCGTTATGAACTCTCAACCACGTTTAAAAAAATGAAGAAAATAAAACAGGGTCTGTCAACATAAATGGGGCTCATTGTAAAATGAAATATAATATTTAAGAACTTAATTTATCAAGTTGAATACAGTCGTGAAATGATGACAATAAGTTCGGTATTTAAGCAGCTCCACGAATGTATATGTACTCTTTACAGTTAAACGTACAAGCACAATGAAAATCAGGTCCAACTTAGTATTCTCATCGGTTATTGAACAAGCATTGATATTTTCATATTTAGTAAAATCAATGGATGTCCTCATGATCTTATGAATGAATAACTTATCCCAGCCATGATCTACTTTCTGAAAGTATTTTTGTAGGCATACAAGTCACAGTCACAGCTACAACCGGCATTGCAAGCTGCCAGTTCAGTGACCTTGGGGCAACCACTATTCATCACGGGAGTGGGCTTCAAGATCGACGGTATGGTGAAGGTCTGGCAGACCATGTGAAAACAGACACTACCATGCTGGACTGCAAAAAAGAATTAAGAATACAGATATATTATGCATAGATGAAATATCCATGTTACGTAAAAGTCAATTTGATGCAATAGAGACCTGCTGCACAACTATCCGTAATGGATGATAAATTTGTTAATGGCAGGAGTCATAAAACACCTGTTCAAGCAAAACAGGTGGTTTATGGTAAAGAGAATGAAGCTGCAGCTCTGCATCAATATGCACTGAAACAAAATGTCCAGATTCATAAAATGGAGTTTGTTGTTACACCTTCCATTCCCTTCTTGGGTGCAACACCAGACAGCAAAGTACGTGATTATGAGATGTGTTGAATCATAGAAGTTAAATTTCCTTTCACTGCTAGCGATATGACCCCCCTGAAGCAAGCAGCATTATTAATCAAATGATTCTGTATCATTTTTTTTTTAAGAATGGTGAAACCAAATTTCAAGTTAATCGTCCTTACTATATTCAAGTTCAAACTGAGCCTTTGGTGACGGTGACTGGTGCCCCCCCCCCCCCCCCCTTCAAGGGTTTTGTTGTATACACAAAACAAGATATTGTAATACAAAGAATCCAACCAAATCCCCATTTTATGACAAATTTGCTCTTGACATCAGCATTATTTTAAAAACAATGTGGTTCCATTTATAATTATTTGCACATGTAAGGTCCCTCCGTCTGTGTTGCCATAATTACTGTTGTGGCAGAGCCAGTCATGGTCAACTGGTGAGACAGAGTACAGTTGTATCTGTAAAGAAATCAAACAGATTGTATAACTTTGAATGCTCAAAAAACATGGAACAAAATATGATGATGTCATAACATGATTTTGTTTTATGTATTACAAATATTTAATAGTTGTTACATATAAAGCATAAAGAAAAAAATATGAGACACTAGTCATAACTTAAGTCAGTGGAAGTGTCAGATACCAGTGTATGATACAAGTGTAAGATAAACAAATGAAATAATGGCCAACATATGTTAATTGACAGGCAGAAAGAATGTACTATGATATACGAATATTAATATTAAATTATGTAAATTCAAGGTATCATTTCCTTATATATTATCATTATGATGAAAATACTCAAATCTATGTCAAACTGAAACAATATTGTGTTTAAACTGGGAAACTACATGTATATCTAAGGCTCACCAAGGCATCTTAAGCTGTCAAGGCATATTATTTAAAACTTCCCCATGGCTGATATTTCATAAACCTTTATCATGGTGTCTCGTACGAACTTTTTGTGACCACCAATCACCATATAATGTGTATGTCGGAAGCCAACGGTGAAAACTGGACAACGAACGCTTTTTCTGCAACTCAAATTTAAAAATACAGTAAAGTAGGCATGTAGGTTCTAATATGCAACAGTGCAGACATTGTGCTGGAAAAAAGGTTATGCAAAGACTGGTAAAACAATATCATTCTCTAGTTGAATTAAAGGACATGACATGTTTAAGCTTACTATTTAAGTTATCAAATAGTCTGTTAGACAAGTATTAGGTCTAAATGCAGAAAACAATTATTAAAAAGCTGAACATATGTTATAAATCATAGAAGCACGAAAAAATGCATCAATCACGGAAGTTTATAAAGAGATGTGATCAACAACCAAAAGGACAAGTGACCCAGGGGTCATGACGCTCAGCTGAGTAGGATGACATTCAAACAAAAAAATTTTGTTTTCTGAATTCAACTGAAGAACTGAAGAAAAGCTAAGTGAATATGGGTGACAGAGACATAATTTCAGGTGACAAGGATATTTTTAGTGGACCTCCCTGGATGTCAAGTCAGAGATTCTATTTCCAATGGTTACGATTTGTGCCCGGTTAACTGACAACTAGTTGTTTCTTTGAAAGTCTCAAAAATGGAGAAAAAATGCGTAAAATTAAAAAAAATTAGATGGCGCCAATGGTCTGCAGCAAAAGACTACGGGAAAGACTTTGATGAAAAGACTTTCAATCTTCTGCTGAACCACTGTCAATGTCATCGAAGGTCAACAACTTTCTTCAGCCGAGTTTATCTCAATGGTAAACTTTTGCCCTCAAAAGACTATCCCATGCAATCTGCAATGGATATCGCAATAATGAGTCAGGATGTCGGTGATGTACTTACCTAGATGGTGAGCGCTGTATGTTCAACTGCTTCAGTTGCTAGTTGTTCGTCAAGTAGCGTTTTCGAACATGAGGTCTATGACGTAATCACATATATAGTGCAGGTCGCCAGTTTCAATGAACGGTACGAATCATACAGATATTGCTAAATGTGGACTCTAACTATTCTCTTCAAGTTAATTTTATTTAACATATTTGAATTTTTCTATTATATCAAATATATTTATCAATTCAAAAGTTATATCAAATTTATTCGAATATATTATTTAATATAAAGCATTTCATACCATAACATTTGTATCGTTAAGAGTGGCCGGGGGAGGGTGGGGGGCAGTGTTACCTTGTATTACTATATATTAACTACTTTCTTACTATATTTAAACTTATTTTAGCCATAACAATGGTAACGTTTCATAAAGTTTTCTTTGAAATTTGTTTGTTCTTACGGTTTCATCGTTTGTGTTCTGTAACGTTAAAAACTCTTTTGATTTATCATTGTGCTCGGGATATGCCTGTCTGAAAAAACTATGAAACAGCGGCGTATATCACCTTGTACATATTTTACAAGTATATTTTACATGTATTTGACTTTTAGTTTTCTCCCATTTTTAAATTAGATTTTGTCTTTTTTTATACTTTCATAACATTCATTCATTTAAACATTTTTCATTCAAGGTATATATAACTCATAAGTCAAAACAAGGTTCTGAACGTATTGTTACAGGTGCTCTTTTTATATTGTGACACGGGTGTGGCTCATGTTGTGGGGCTTTCTTGCCTGGCCGCTTGTTACATTCTCTGTTTAATCAGTACTGGTTAAACTCTTGTTGTCATGCTAGCTTGGGGCGAGCTCACGTGTACACCACGATGTGTAGAGGCACAGTGATGTTCTTCTAGATGATTCCTGTAACGCGTGTTTACTGTGTTGTGTAAGATCTTTTAGACTGTTCGAGAAGTGGAAAATTCTCGGCTTGGGGTGAAGAGTATATTAAGGGGGCTGTGTTTTAGAGCCAACAGAGAAGATTTCCGGCGGACGCAGAAGCGTGTGTCAGTTTCTGGGACCTTATCCGACGAGTGCGGCAATTATAGATTTACTTCAGAATTTCTCTTGGATTTTGTACATTTGTACTTCAGTTTACTTTCTGGATTGTTACAAGAGCTTTACACTGCATTGTCATTCTCCGAGAGTATACATTTAAAGAACTTATCGTTGTGACGGTGGTGGTATCCAGGTACTGTGCACTTTGTGTATTTTACTGTGTGATTGTATTGATTTGTTGTTATACCCCTGTATACTCTATAATTGTATTGATTTAGTGTACTGTAATGTTAGGGTTGTTTTAAGAATAAATTATGGTTATTTGTTAACAAAAAACCACTGAATTCTTTATTCATTCCCCTAGACATTTCACTCTGCCTAGTGTTACAGAATCTGATTTTTTTATCTCCATTACAAAATTTGTGTTCATCACGCATACGTGATCTGTGTATATTAGGTTCCGTAACAGTGTGTACGTATATGCACACATATTATGATTTTTGGTACAACAAAATTGCTCGGATAAATGCACGGGCAAGCTAGCTCAAATCATTTGCCATCAAAAACAGGTAAAAGGTAAGTATAATGTTATCTAGAATATGAAGAGTACGCAGAAGGGTAGGGAAATTAACAAAGGTATTTAGAAGGGGGCTTAATATAGTTTATCCCGAACTAGAGGGTTACAATGAAGAGCTGAATGTTTCACCAAGAGAATTTGATAATGTCGTAACTCCGACAGCACAGTCTCATGAGATTGTGAAAGAATGGAACAGTCGCCAGTTGTCAATAAGTATTTCACTCTTGATGATTTTGCTAGTGTTTGCATTTGCTGTTCCACCATGTATTTAGAGTGTAGCTCTGCCGAATTCCAGAATGTGACATTCGTAGTCTCTATGAAAAAGCAGAAAAGCCATTTTCAGCTTAGTGCCTGCAGGCAGTAGTTTACCAAAAAGCTTATTTTTGCATATGTATCACATGATCAATGGATCTACATGATGAAGAAAGCTGCAGTTATACTGATGAGAAATTTGGACTCACATCTTGGACAGTGAAAGCTACAGCAGGGCATCAGTTCACAAAGTGAACTAAAAATAAATCAGTTATGCAAATGACTTTAACAATGCAATCCAGTGAATACCAGTTAAGTAATCAAGGTGATATTTAGTAATATAAACCATGAACTGTATTAAATGTATCAAAACTAATGCTCAATTTAGATTATATCGAATGCAATTCTCAACAAATAACCAGATGAAAAAATGGCTGAACTGCAATTGAGTCATATACCCAGTGTATCCCTATCTCCGGCTGAGTTTAATCATAATATTCCAAACTGAAAAGGAGTTCAATCTTGTCAGTGTGTTTGCTATGAGTGAACTTTCACATTTTATACTAGGATATGAATGGTGAAATGTTCTCAACAGGGTCCATCATATTTAGTTTGTATCCCTCATAGTTTGATTAGTATCTCTTTGAGCTTCTTTATACCATATTTGCAACTGGCTCATGTAGTTGTCTAGAATGTCAACACAGTCTTCATATGAAGTTTTTATTCTTTAGCATGATGCCGTTAGGATAGCACTCTGACTTTGTCTCCATTATGTCCCTAAAATCATGAGGTATATGTCATCTTGCATCAATGGTTTCGCCCAAGACATACATGGGAAATAATCACAGAAGTCCCTCCCAAAAAGATGTGACACACTGTGGATTAATATATTGAATTCCTTGTCACCAAGTACAAATCTGCCCATATCTATGTTGTTCGGATCTCCATGAGAACAGGTGCCATCATAGGAATCAAAGGAAGCTCTGTCCACAATATAATTACTCAGGAACAAGTGATAATCTTTGTCTTTACTGTTCTGTCGCCCTTCACTTGTTTTCACCCTGGATGTCCAAATTATCACCATTTAGTTTTCCTTCCTTTCCATGTCGAATAGAATCTATGATCTTCTCATTGCAATGTGAGGCCAACTCTTTACGCATTGCTTGTTTGGTACTGTCCGATACTATAATGTGGGCTTTTTGGAGAAAAAGCACAATTCATCAACGCGATTTGTTTATATGGTACATGTCAATTTTAAAAAAAATTCCTTCCTTGCACACTCAACCACGTGTTTGGTTAAAACATAAAGAGAAACATATACAATACAGATTGAAGAAAAGTACAAGGAAGAACTCTCGTAGCATATAAACATCTACATTTTTCAGCTTTTAGGATTCTTTTTTAAATAAAAATTATTTTATATACATGTGTATAACAAAAATGCGTTCTGTGTTAGAAAAAATGGTGTGTGTTTGTATGTATGCATGCAAAATAAATCCGAATCCCCTCCCTAAGATAAACAAACATAAATATGAATATTTACCTGTAAACTTTACCTGAACCTGTTCAATGAATATATATACTAATCTGTGAAAAATCACACACAAGGCCGTTTTGGCGCCCTTTTTTTGGAACTAACCGCACTGGACTGTTTTTTTTATACACTACTCATGAATATACATTTATACAATATAGAGACCATTTATCATCATAAATAGCTAACATTTAAACATTCGAGCCCGCATATTCAGTTTGCGTATTGCTATAAAAGGGAGGGGTTATGGATAGAATGCAATGTATAACTACTGCGTAAGAAATGCACGCTCGACCTTAACACATTCGCTGCCCAGCCAAATATTCCCCCAGTGCAAGTCTCGAGGAGGTCCGGGTGAGTTAGTTCTAGGTGTGAAAAGCTGATCACGAGGGTGTGAAGTCCACCTGGTCCAATGGCCATAAAACCTGCCTGAGGCGCAAAAGGATGTCATAACCCTGTTCGGCCTAATAAGCTAATTAGGGCTACAGCCAGGAAAGACTTCAAAGGAAACTAGCGCAAACAAACAGATACGCGCGCTCACATGCGCAAATATATATATATATATATATATACTTATATATATATATATATATATATATATATCGAGAGAGAGAATATGTTTAGGCCTACACCAGGACCGGGAAAGTCAAGCAGCTCACGCAATAGCGGCTCCTGTACACACTCGGATCGACCTTTGATATATTTGTGGAAATAATAGATGAAGATTTATAAAAACGTCACAGTTATTATCATGTATGATCATCAAAGTTCTAATTTTACTTTATCCATCTGGTAGAACACGCGATGGTTTGTGTCTCGTTCTGGTTTATGATTGCTATAAACAAAACAGTTTTAAGACTTTCGCCCTGTCACCCAATGTTGAACCAAATCAAGGTAAAATCGGGGCTGGATGAAGGAATGTGTCCTTGAAAACAAGGCTATGATTTCCGCTGTGACCTTGACCTTTGACCCTGTGATCCCAAAATTAATCAGGTTATTCCCCTGTTGGCAGGTCAGCTATATGTGCAGGATGGTAGATATTGTTTTAACATCATAATTTGGTAAGTCATCACGAATCTATACCAAAGTCTGCCTGGTGACGTATGACCTGATAAAATATGAATGGATTTTGCTGGGAATTGAACTCATGCGAGATACTATATTGGTTAGTATTTCTATAGGATTTCATCAAAATTAATCCATCGTATTCCTGGTAAGTTATCGCGGTGACACCACAAAGTAGTAGGCCTAGTTATTAAATATGTATGGATTTTGCCTATAATCGAACTCGGGTGAGACAATCTGTTGGTTAGTAGTGTTGGTAAGTTTCATGCATATTCATCAAAGCCCAGACAAGTTACAGAAGCGGATCCAGGGGAGGGGTCCAGGGGGTCCGGACCCCCCCTTTTTCATCCACTGCAAGCTTTTTTAAGGGTTTCGGACAAAATTTTGCGGCCTGGACCCCCCCCTTTTCTGGACTTGGTGATCTTTTTTCAGGGATTTCACTAGTCCTTCTTGGTTGGACCCCCCCCCCCCTTTTTCTAAAGCCTGGATCCGCCCCTGAGTTATCTCGGTGATACTAAAACTTAATGAATGGACGTGGGTATGTCATAATACGTCCCATCATTGACGAGCGTATAAAAAGTGAGGAGAAAAATATCGTTTATTTATTGCGAAAAGATTTACGTTTAAACGATTGTTTGCTCCGATGAATGTGAAGTGAATGTCAAGTTTAAGGTCAAGGACACCTATAACGAGAGTTTTGGAAACTGGAACAAAAATTGTGTGCATGCATACGCTGGTGTTGTATAGACTTCGTGTCACGTGGTTCATTTGAACGATCTCGCACCGGGACAGGTCACGAGGTGCACTTTCCCTCCAGGGCATTAAAATTATCAACACTCTCAGACTCGGCTTGTACATTTCAGTGTCACAGCTGGTCTTGTTTAATTGATCCTTCCTTAAAGGTATATATAGAAGTTGAATTTAAAGAATACCTAGAGGTGACATCTCCTGTACACATTACAGTAGGCTTCTTAATTGTTTCGATCACTGTTCATATTTTGTTGGCGTTCTGAAAAGCAACATATAAACACTTGAACATCATTTGTCTCGTCTATATACTGTGTTCTTTGTCTCTGTGAAATGTTCAGTAAATGTTCCGAATAGTGCCCAGTAGAGCATGTAATTTAACCCTCTGTCGGACGATCAGTATAGGCATAATCCTAACTATACTACAAAAACCTGACCCAGTGATAACCAAACTGATAACCTTATGTTTTCGGTAAATCATAAAATTTAAAACATTATAAAATACACTGAAAACACCTCCATTCAATTTAACTTAAAACTCTTCAATTATTTTTTCTACATTTACTTACTGAAAACTATAGAAAGGCTTTGACAAGGTAGATGCATTAATCTTTTTCATAGATATCAATCACAGAAATACCTTCACTGTATTTCTTGATTTTTATCTAAAGCGTTTGACACATTTAACCATGATATACTACATAAATCATAATAATATAGAAACAAAATATCATTTGTTAAATTGAAGAATAAATCCAGGAATTTGACCTAAAATATATGACTTTTAAGGCATATCACGCTTTGAAATAACTGGAAGAGTTGCAAAAACTGTTTTATTAAAAGTTTGATGCAGTGTCCACGCGTCTAATCAAACATCTGATGTTATGTCCAGGCGTTAATGATAACGAACAGTAAAATAAGATGGACAAAGGTGAAGGCCTTGTAAAAGTCAAGAAAAGAAGACGTGTTGGTCACCGTCGTGATATGCAGAATGAAACTCTATTGAAGAAAATTCGTTATCTTGTCTACACTTGGTGCAAGTTTGTTCTTTTAATTAGTTATTAATTATGTAACAAACGAATGATTCGGGGAAACTGCTGAAATTATGAAAGATTGGTCTTGAAAAAAAGTTGAGATACAGACAGTATCTATAAAAGTCTACTTTGAAAATATAGTTTTACAATTGTACCTCTTTAATGTAAAATAAATACAGACCGTTTATGGATGTTTAAGTTACGTATATATATAAAAGTTCAAATTTGAATTATACCCATAAAGATATTTTTTTAGTTATACAAATAATCTATTCATTGCGTTATAGCCCAATCATGTAGCCTTTATATAACCTCTGCGCACAAAACACGTTTTACTATAAATCTGAAGATAGGTTAATAACATAATAACATCAAGCTCTCCCTCCCTTGGAAATATTGTTTTTATTTAAATACGAATTTAATATTTTTTTTACTGTTTGGTACGCTGACATAAGCTATGCCATTGATGCCAACATAATTTTTTGTAAAACTTCAGGCCCTTTTTAATCTGTCTAAAACACAAGCAAATTATACAATTTCCCAGAATGAGGATTTATATTTATGAAGTTATCCATCCCCAGCATTTAATACTTGGCCATTCACCCCCCCCCCCCCCCCCTTTCAAAGTATAAAACAGTATATCCCAAACATCATGCTGATCATTACAGTTCTGACTTTGTACACAGATACTCTCATTGCCCTCCAGGGGACCCTAGCTAAGCTGATGAAGAACCATAATAGCACTCAGGAGAGCACATACCTCCGACATATCAATTCCTGTTTATCTGGATCCGCATTAAAATTTAATAGGGGTGAGTCTAAGGCCTTGTACAGACTAAAACCGATCTCAGATGTCAGATGGATCCTATCGAGGCCGGCTATGTTCACACAGCACAACATTCAGTCAGTGGAGCCGGCTTAGTTGGGTTATCAACAGGTCTCAACGAGACCAGGTCCCCGGTCGCGCCTTAACGTTCCAATCATGTCGAAAGTGTACTCCTTGTGTTTGTTTTGTGTGTTGCTCTCCCCGGTGCTTTGTTTCAATTTAGGACTGAAATTCAGAAATCTGAAGAGGAAGCTGCCAGGGCAATTGACCGGCAGCTGCGTTTCCGAAGGACGATGTGTATACGCGCGATGTTAAGGTCAAGGTCGTCTGTGCGCCATCTGTCAGCCAACGCGCACACTATGGAGTTCGATCCTAATATAGACCGCTTGCCCGTACACACGTGAACACAAGCCGTCTGTAGGCGGTCTCAAAGAGATCGATCTAAACTATACCACGGCGAGAGCAGGTCCCATTGCGAATATCGGATTTCGAATATTTCGGTCCAACTTCAGTCCCGTTCGCTTGAAAGGTAGCGAGGCTTGGGGACATGGGTACCTCCGGTGTAGCTGTGGACGTGTACAATAGGCCAATTAAAAAGGTACAAAGAAGAGAATGACAAGATCAGGAGAGAAAGTCAGACTGGTACCCCGCTCTATTATGGCACCGCTGCTCTAGGCCAATCATAGAGACGGGCGTACAACGCCATCATATGTACTCCTGGCAGACTGGTTCCAACTCCAGTATGTATTATATATGATAAAAATAAGCGTTTCGTTTGCTCAAAGAAGTTGCAAAAAATTGGCTGTACATTTTGCGTGACATTAATGATTAGATAAATATATATTGATAGTAAATCAATGCCATGTGCAGTGAAATATCAAAGATTCAGTATATCTTATTATCTATACATCCATCATTCAATTTTGTGCAACAACACATTTTTAAATATTAAAAATAATAAACCATCGGTGTATTTTGTATTGCGTGAGGAACATTTCTTTGGAAATCAGCAGTTTGCATGGTGGATATGCTGAATGAGTTTTTCGAAAAAAAAATTATACGGGGAGCTGCATGGGTAAAAAGCCCACTTGTAGGCTTTTGCCCCCAAGTGGGGAGTTAAACGCACATATTTTTTCTCTCAATAAAAATCAAAGACTTTACATGGAACATTATTATATATTATAATACATTTTCATATTTAAATATATTCTAATTATAATATATGTTTACAATTCAGTCTGTTTATGAAGCTGTCAGAAAAAATTACCCTTACGGTGGACGTCTTGCCCTGACCGGCCCTTCCCTAATATTCAGCATAAAAGGCCTATAGGCTACAGCAGTCATCAATTTTCTTAAGGAATCAGCGTCTGCGAGTGGACCAGGGTACCACAGGTCAAGACCCCCCACCCCCCTACACACACACACACCTTAATTGACACTAAATGACAGATCTAATTATAAGCGACTAGTCATTGTAATGTAAGGAATAAGGGCCATGTTGCAACAACAGTATTCTGCAAAAAGCTAATTAAAGCTCATTGAACATCGCCATCGGTATCAAGAATAGGCCTACACGGTACAGAGTATACATAGTAACCTAATTTTATATGATACCAACAGTCAATAAGTTTACATCAGAACCGAAAATAAAATTAAAATACGTAGGAACAACAAAGATTTATTCTGTGGAATGATATAAAGAGGAAAAAAACTCGCAATATTTGAGAGTCGAATCCAAGTGGTCAGGTAGAAATCCGACACGCTAACACTAGACCAAAATGTCTAGATGGTGCTTGAATCAATAATAGCCTACACTTTTCAACCTACTCGGATATCTCTCCGGTCTCGTAACTTTTTATTGTCCCTCACACGCATGCACATTCATTTACTGCTATAGGTAATATCAGAATAAACGAGTAATTTTTCAATGCACTGCTAAGTAAATAAATAAAAGTAAAAAATAAATAAATTTCTGCTAATTCTAATATAATTTCCGGCTGCTATTTATTAATACCAACAGCTTGTGACCATGCGCATAAAAGCGTACAGTTTCGGGCCTACAAAAGAGGTGTATTACTATTAGGCCTATCCTGCATCTGCGGACTAGCCCTATAGCTTCCGTGCTCTCTTACTACGCTACGCTGTACGAGAGCAGGGCCCTGGATACGTACGCCGCATATAATGCAGTTACTGTGGACTGTATATTGAGAATTGTATGACAATTCTTATATATAAACCGCTGAAAAATATAGGACGTACCCGTACGTCTTAGGCACGGGGTGAATCATTATAAATGACGTACCATTACGTCGTAGGAACTGCAGGAATGGAGTTTTTGGCCATTTTCTCAAAACAACAATTTAACAGACTGCACGGTCTTCGGCTCGATATTTCTCAAAAACCACCACATGTAGAGTTTTCAAATATTGCATATAGTGTTAAGGGGTGACATAAAAGTGGATCGAACTGTCTCGCTAGTGAAGCTTGCTTTTCTAGCGAAGCGGTTGGTACGCCGGACTTGTGCGCCACCGACATGGGTTCGAATCCGGGATCGGCCCAGTGTTTTCCCCCTGACAAATTTGTCTTCGTAACAAAATGGGGGCTTGTCCAACGTGACGGTAATCTTTGTGGCCCAGGGAATAAGCTCACCAAAGTATGACTGCTGGGATAATTAGCCTTGTTCTGATAGCAGAACGCTCTTAAAGGGGGTGTGTTACGAGGTGACATAAAAGTGGACCGAACTGTCTCGTTAGTGAAGCTTGCTTTTCTAGCAAAGCGGTTAGTACGCCGGACTTGTGCGCCACCGACTCCCAGATCGACTCTCAGATCGGCCCAATGTTTTCCCCATAGCAATTGGTCTTCGTACCAATAGGTAAGTTGACAGATGAACTAATTTGCGTTTCTTTTCTTTTTTCGATATCTGTTTTAGACTAGCAGTCATACACAATTTAAAAAAAATATGCATGGTTTGTATCATAATTTTTTTAATTGAAAATTCAATAGGGAAATAAAGATTATAACCGCACATTAAAAAAAACGGCTGGAGATATTTGTATGAACTCCATGTGAGACTATTTTTACATACATGCTGTTTGCCCAATGTGAGATATATTGCGTTAAAAAAATAAAAATTAATTATTTAAAGTTTAAAATCTTCGAAGCAAAATCTGAGACAATGTTCATATATGTCTCATCTAACAGAGGATATTCTAATGATTACAAAGATGTATATATCATTGTTGCTAAAATTAATTTTAATATGATTTCTAAAGTTTTTAATTGCCAATGAAAAAAATATTAATATAGATTTTACATAAAATGAGCCCAATTCCTGGAGGAAAATCATTTTTTCTTTCTATTTTTCACAAAAAACATGAAGTTGAGCACTGTAAACTCGGCAGTGACGTCACACACTGTGAAATCCCCTGTGACTAAAATTCTAGATCTCAGTAAAAGCACAGTATTTCTGCCTCTGTCAGTCCCAAATTTTCAGCAGAGAATAAAAACAACATGCATTACTAGATCTGAGTTGATGATAAAATTCAGTCCATGATGTCACATGTGTACCAGCTAATCAAATCAGGACAAATTCTGGGATCTGGATGAAATCCTCCCATCACACAATAAACGCACATTGAATAGGTTTACTTAACCTTCATTTGTTTTGCTAATTACTATGTTAAAAGCTTCGCCTTATGACTTGCTCGAACGCATCAACTTTTGGGTTACCTTGACCTAGGATTTTTTAAAATTTTTTGTTGACTTTTCGTTTATGTGATTTTTGGTGATTTAGTTAACGTCTTAAGTAATGTTTATTTTTCTTGAAAATTGCTGAACACTTTCCCTTGACCATGTTCTGTGATGTGTTCGATCACCAGTGACCTTGACTTTGATCTTAAAGGTCATTTCGCACATTTAATATTTTGAGCCATTTTTGCACTAGGCCATTGTTAGCTGCTGGGCAGGCGTTGTCTTAAATACAGTGGTTTCATTATTTTGCGAGGTCTGATGCATTGTTGTTGGGGGGTAAGCCATTCTGAATAGGCTATCATATTAGGACTAATCTTTGGTCTGTCAGAATGTGATTTTCTTCAAGTCAATTTCCTACAATTTTTCAGAGGTGAGTTTTCATTTTTATGGAAAGATAATTATTTAATAATGATTTTTTTCTAAATACAGTAATAATTGTTGGTTTTGAAAAGAATTATATTTCTTTTTATACATCAGAAGAGCCATTATATGTATGTGTGTGCTGCATATACAGTACTATTTAGTTCCAATTCTAATTCTAATACAATGTGGGCATTGTTATTTCTTTGCAATTCACAAAATCTGTTGGCTTTTCTGCTGTTCCTGGATTAATTTATGTGTTAAAAAGGCTTGTCAAATTGTTGAATTCTTCTAGTAATTTTTCTTAGAGATGACCCTATATATATATATATATATATATATATATATATATATATATATATATAAATATATATATAAATAATAGAAAACAATGATTACAATGTTTTGATAAAAAAAATGTACAAATGTTCCTTTTTTTAAAGGGCTTGGCTGTTTTTTACATGCGCGTAGGGTTGTCACGGTTACGTTTAGCGATCTAAACGCTTCCTGGGCACAGACCAGGATCAGCTGTCCATTTGAAAGTCGCCTGAACTTTGGGCGACTCCTGTTTCTCTGAAACATAGAAGCAGAAATTCGGTAAACATGAGAATTAACACAAGCTATCCATATTGATAAATACAAAGACATAACCGCAATACCAATGAATAGCTGAATCTCATACGCATTGTTACGAAACCTAATATAAACAGATCACGAATGCGTGATGAACACAAATTTCGTAATGGAGCAAAAAAAATCAGATTCTGTAACACTAGGCAGCGAGCATTGTCTAGGGGAATGAAAACAGAAGTCAGTGATTTTTTGTTAACAAATAACTATAATTTATTCCTAAAACAACCCTAACAATACAATACACTAAATCAATACAATTATACAGTAACACAGCGTTATAGCAACAGGTCAATACAATCACACAGTAAGATAATGGTACAGTACCTCGATACCAACACCGTCACCACGATAAGTCCTTTGAATGTAAACTCTCGGAGAATGACAGTCCAGTGGAAAGTTCTTGCAACAACACAGAAAGTAAACTGAAGTCCAAATGTATAAAATCCAGGAGAAAGTTCTTGAAAATGTATAATTGCCGCATTCGTCGGATAAGGTCTTAGAATCTGACACACGCTTCTGCGTCCGCTGGTATCTGCTCTACTGTCTGCCCCTGGTTCTAAAAAACAGCCCCTGTATATACCTTCACACCCTAAACCGGGACAGTCTATAAGGACCCTACTCCACAGTAAACACGCGTTTCAGGAATTCTCTAGAAAAACATCGCTGTGTATCTACACATACCAGGCTCATCACGGGACCCACGACCAGGCGTGAAAACTCAAGCCCATATGACAACGAGAGTTCAACCAGTACGGATTAAACATGAAATGTAACAACAACACGAGTTACGCCCGTGTCACACAATAAAAAGAGCACCTGTAACACTCTCCCTCCTGTAAGAAAAAAGAAAGTTTTCACAGAAAACTTTCTTTTTGCGATCACAATCACTAAAATTTTTACAACATCTCAAAATCATCTTATCTACAACATAACATAAACATCTTGTTTACAACATTTCATAAACGATCAGCAAGAACATTGTCTTTCCCTTTAATGTGTATGATATCAAGATTGTAATCCTGTAAGAACAAACTCCATCTCAACAATCTATGATTTTTACACTTCAACTTGTTCATGAACGTAAGGGGATTGTGATCACTGAAGACGCTGACTGATGAAGTAACATAAACTTCACAATGTTGCAACGCCAAAATCAAAGCCAAACATTCTTTTTCAATAGTCGAGTAGTTTTTCTGGTTTGCATTAAACTATCTTGAGAACTAAATTGGATGATCTATGCCATCATTGCCTTCTTGTAACAACACAGCACCAGCAGCAGTATCACTAGCATCTACAGCTAACTTAAAAGGTACAGAAAAGTCTGGAGCTGCTAAAACTGGTGAACTTTGCAGAATGGCTTTAAAATTCTGAAATGCATTTTCACACTGAACATTCCATACAAACTTTTGTTTCTTCTTTAACAAATTAGTCAAAGGTTCAGCTACAGCAGAAAAAATTTGGACAAAACTTCTTGTAGTATCCAACCATACCCAGAAAACGCATTTGCTTTTTGTTTTCTGGTCTAGGAAATGCAGGAATAGCACTTATTTTAGCATCAACAGGTTTTACTTGACCCTGCCCTATAATATGACCCAAAAATGTTACTTGTGCATGACAAAACTCAGATTTTACTAAGTTGATGGTCAGACGTGCTTCACTGAGAAAGAGGTCGCGAAGAATTTGCAGATGTTTCTCCCACGTGTCGCTGTACACGATAAGGTCATCAATATATGCGTCGCAGCCCTGAATGTCCTTGACAACCATATGGATGAGGCGCTGGAACGTGGCTGGCGAGTTCTTCATGCCAAAGGGCATTATTTTATACTGGTATAGTCCTTGCGGCGTCACAAATGCGGACAATTCTTTCGCTCGTTCTGTCAGCGGAAATTGCCAGATTCCTTTTAGCAAGTCAAACTTGGAGACATATCTGGAGTTACCGACTCTACCAATACAATCATCGATCCTCGGAATCGGGAACGTGTCAGTCTTGGTGACAGAGTTCAGTTTTTGATAATCTGTGCACATACGGTAACATCCATCAGGTTTTGGCAAAACAATACATGGTGAACTCAAGTTACTGTTACTAGGTTCAATAAAATCATTGTCCAGCAAATATTGAATCTCATCCTATAGATACTTTTGCTTTTCTGGATTCAGTCTATATGGATGTTGCTTGACTGCGCTTGATTCGCCAACATCGATGTCATGGCACAACGTGTTAGTTCGCGTTGGAATGTCACTAAACAAATGTTCATAATTCCGCAGCAGGTTCTTGAGATCTTGTTGTTCTTGTGCGGTTAGGTGAGACAGTTTGGCATCAAGGTTTTTAAGCACGTCTGAGTTTTTTAATGGTACTGTACCATACTGAATGTCTACATCTTACAATCAGCATCTACTTTAACTGGGTCAGGGTCAGTGTTTACACAATTTACAGCAGTTACATTATGTACAACATCCGATGTGCTATTTCTGTCATAATATGGTTTCAACATGTTAACATGGCACAGTTGTTTCTTCTTACGTCTATCTGGTGTCAACAGTATGTAATTTAACTGACTTTCTTGTCAACAATGTAAGGACCAAAATACCTAATTTGCAGAGGTCTGCCAGGGATGGGAAGTAAGGCAAGGACCTTTTCACCAGGCTCAAACGTCCTACTTACAGTGTGTTTGTCATACTTTGTTTTCATTCCACTTTGTGCAGATTTTAGATTTGACTTTGCAATCTCACAAGCATTGTGTAGAAAGTCTGTGACATACGGCAGTAAAGTAAGAGAATCAGGATTTTCACACAAGAGTTTTTCTTTAAGCAGTTTCAATGGTCCGCGAACGGAGGGTCCAAAAACTAGTTCAAAGGGACTGAAACCCAAGGACTCTTGAAAGGATTCTCTGACAGCAATAGGTGGATTCCTTCTGAGGAGCTGTACTGTTTTATACCTAGCCCAAGCATAACTTGTTGGAATAAGCAAGACATAAAATTAGACACTTGGTCATACTGGACGGATTTTGGTAATCCAAAAGTTGTAAAAAACTTGGTCAGAGCTTTGACAACACTTTTGGCATTAATTTTGCGCAATGGTATTGCCTCAGGGAACCTGGTTGATGTGCACATAATTGTCAGCAAGTATTCATGTCCAGATTTTGTTTTGGGCAGTGGTCCAACACAATCAACAATAATCCAACTGAATGATTCCTCGAAAGCAGAAATAGGCCTCAGTTGGGCCTTAGGATGATTCTGATTGGGCTTGTCTACCATCTGGCATGTATGGCATGATTTACAATATTGTACTACATCTTTCCTGAGGTTAGGCCTAGGAAGTGTGTCCTAACTTTCCGATAAGTTTTATTTATACCTGAACGGCCAGACAAAGGAGCCTCATGTGCCATGCTTAGAACTTCACTGCGAAAGCTTTTGGGCATTACTATTTGATGTTTGATGGCCCACTCATCATCAGCGCATACATCAGGTGGTCGCTATTTACGCATAAGCACTCCATTTTTGACATAGAATCAAACTAGGTTTTGTGACAGCTCATCTTTAGAAACTGCCCTGGGAAACAAACATGAAATATCAGGGTTTTTATGCTGTCCGCGAGAAGTTCTGACCTTGAGAATGCTGCATCCCGTACGGGTGAGTCATTAAACAAGTCACTAGTGACCCCCAGAGTGTAATTATCTGGACCATTATCCTCATGTGTGTTTTTCTTGGCCATAGATCTAGTTACAGCACATGAAGGATACAAACCAGGAATTTCCTGACTTTCCTTTTCTGTCACTATTGGTACAGGCTGTACTTTATCACCTGCAACATCATTGTCTAGTAGCAACTGAATTCCCTTAAAGGGTAAAGTAGTTCTTATGCCCACAGTAATATTCCCAGAAATCAAATCTGACTTTAAATGGATACTGTGAAGCGGAACTGAAGTGTGCCTGTCTGAAAACACACCATTAACTAGTGCATGTGCACCAGTAAAGGACCTATTAGAAAATGGGGAAGTGTTTGCTAACATGAGAGTCTGGCCTGAACCAGTGTCCCTCAAAATTCTAATAGGGATAGAATCTGAAAAATCACTTGAAAGTGATACAAAACCATCATGTATGAATGGCTCAAATAACTCCATTTCAGAGTCGGGAGAAGAATCTACTACCTCAACCTCATCAAACAAAGAACTGACATTGAAGGTGTCAGTCATAACCTCTGTTTCAGAGTCATCTAAGGAATCTACATCCTTACCAAACTCCTCATGGGAGTCAACAGAGGAATTTTCCTCAGCAGAAACAACATTTTGTTTGTCATAAGAGGACCTGGCCTCATTTGAAAACTCTCGCAGGAGTCTTGAAAGGACCTAGCCTTATTAAATTCCTCGCAGGCATCAACTGAGGAGTTGTACCCCTCATTTACATGAAAAGAGCCTGGCTCTTGTACAATGCTATGCATAGATTTTGAAACAAAACCAGAAGGTTTGCTATTTGGTTTATTCGCAAGTTTCCAGTAGTCAGATATTAGATGACCTTCCTTCTTGCAGTAATTACAGATTTTCTTTGAAAATCACTGGTCTTTGTTGGACTTAGACACAGTGGACGTGGACTAAGATGTAGCTATGGGCTTTGCTGAACTATCAGGACTACTAGTACTGGGAGACTGCGCTGTAAACTTCTTTTGACCATACTGTTTTACATTCTTATTTGTGAATGACTGGTTTAATTTGCTAGTAAAGGACATTTTGTGTGTCAATGAATAATCATCGGCTAATCGAGCAGCAATGTCAAGTGTTTCAGACTTTTCTTATCGAGAAAAGTTTTAACATTCGCGTTAATGCAGCGCTCAAATTCTTCAAGCAAAATCAACTGGCGCAAATTGTCATAATCTTTCATTACATTTTTAGAACTACACCAGCGATCAAACAACTGCTCTTTTGTGACACCGCTAGGTGGCATGGCGAACAGTAAGGGTGTGTGAAGCGGTGCTGGCAAAATATGGCCCGAAACGATAGAAACACGTTGGATAAACACATGGAAATTGGCACAAATGGTCAGTAAAACTTAAGCAATATGATGAGACAATTAAGTGTTAACTTATAAGTAAAATTTTATCGAAACATCGGAATCAAATAATTACAATAGAGACACGCCACAGAACGACATTCATATTTAAATAAGTTTCGCCCGGGAATGAGTCCATTGAAATCTATTGTGAAAAGAGCTGAGGTGTTAAGAAGTCAACCGGTTGAAACTTTTGAATAAGGAGATAATCGCTGAACTTGAACCTGAAGTGCAGACACCGTTGTGCTCCTGTGTTTAGGTTATTTTTCGTGTGCCAACATGTCAGCTCGTATGCCAAACAATCTCAGTGACAGACAGTTACTTGAAAACATATGGGGTAAAATGTCCAGTATGGAGAAAATTTCAGAGCAAATAGATTTATTGGTAGGCAAGCTAGGTGACATTGAGAAGAGACTTGACTGTTGTGAATCCGGTCTCCAAGATTTACTGAATGGGGTTGGCTTTACAGAGAATGAGTATGAGGAACAAAAAATCGCTGTTAACACAATTAAAGACACAATGGTTACAAAGAATGAACTCGCTACGATAAAGAAAGAAGTCATAGACTTGAGCACCCGAAGTCGCAAAAACAACATTGTGATTCATAATATACCTGAGGACACAGAGGGAGACGTGCTAGAACTTGTACAAAACCTGGTCACGAACGTGATTAAAGTTGACGCTGAAATAGAGTCAGCACACAGAACCTCGATCTTCCATAACGACGGCAGACCGAAGCAAGGTCCGCGTTTAATTCATGCTCGATGCCGCAAAGCAAGCACCAGGAATGACATCTTGTTGGCAGCACCAAAGGCGCTTAAGCATCTTGATCTCGGTGAAAACATGTCTACCTAACAGATGATTTACATCCAGAAACAAGGCAACAACAAAGAAAAAATGAAAGAAATGCGGGAAAAAAAACTGGTTGGCATTCATATCATGGACTCTCCGAAGAGTAATAAGATATAAAAGAGTCTCCAAGGGGAGTGAAAGGACCACTTAAAACATTCAGACTTTCTGATTTGTAAGACTTGTAATAACCATGGGGAGTGTAATGTCTGGGCATCATGCTGAAAGGCAAGTTCTTAATTTATATAAAATTAACACTCAAATTTGATTCATATGTTTGTTTTAATTTTTATGCAAATATTAAAGAGAAATTAAAGTAGCTAATAGGCCATGTTGCCATCCATTTAATTGAAGCATCCTGCTGACACGTCGCCCTCGAATGTACGTGGTGGATCTGTATTCGTGTTCTTTGTTATGTAAGTTTGTTTTTCTACTCATTTTTCTTGTATATGGTCGCACAAGAAATGTTTGCGGTGTTGAACACAAAGATAGTACGCAAATTACCTTTAATCTATGCTTTGTGTTATACAAGGCATAGGTATAAATCATTAATATGCTACAAAATTGTAAAAATAGTTTCTTATGAATTCACAATTTTCAGTAGTGACAATTAATGCTAGGGGCCTCCGCAAATATAGAAAGCGACGTAAATTGTATAATTGGTTAATTAAACATGGAGGCCAAAATTCTGTATGTTTTATACAAGAAGCTCATTGTACACCGGACGTAGAAATAATGTGGGGCCAACAGTGGAGAGGGTAGAGCTACTATGCTTCAGCAAGTAGTCAGAGTGCCGGTGTGATCATACTGATTGGAAATAAATTAGAATATGTTTACAAACAAAAAATTTTGGATTCTGATGGAAGGTTTATCATACTATTTTGTTTAATTCAGGGAAAACATATATTATTTGTGAACATTTATGCACCGAACTTTGAAAATAATCAATTGATTTTCTTTGACAAAGTTGCCAAATCTATCGATTCTTTGAATATCCCTGATTCAACGATTTTTATTTGGGGAGGCGATTTTAACTGTTGTCTTTCAGTTAAAGACATGGATGATCCGAAAGCACCTTTAAAACACAGATCATGTGACCTGTTAAATCGTTATATGGAGAATTATGTATTGTTAATCCACTTAGACAACGACGTCTGGATTATTTTTTTATATCAAATCATGCCAAACCATTGGTTACAGATAGTGACATCATACCGACAGTTGCAACTGACCATTCAGCTGTAAAACTTAGTATAGATTTTCTAAAAGATTATCAACAAGGTCCTAGTTTCTGGCGTTTTAACTGCTCGCTGTTAGCTGATATTAATTATAAAGATTCTTTAAAAAAAGAAATCAATAAATGGCGACAAGAGTGGTATCATGAAAATACAGATGAAGACGTGAGGAAATGGTGGGAATATTTTAAATATAAAACGCGACAATTTACCATAGCTAATTCTAAACAAAACGCACGAAAAGCAAGGGAAAAAATAAGATATTTAGAAAATACAATTAAAAATTTAGAATCTAGATTGAACACGGACTTAAACAAGAATTTGAGTTAGAGGAGTATACGACAAGATTACCGATGGAATAATTATTCGATCCAGGTGCTAATGGTACGAACATGGCGAAAAGAACTCTTAAGTATTTTTTTAGGATTAGAAAGGATAAAATAAAAGAAAAAGTAATATACAAAAACTGATAACACAGGATGGGGAGATAACGGACCAAAAGGTTATTTTAAAAGAAATTCAAAAATTTTATCAGGATTGTAACTCCAGAAAAACTCATGTTACTGAGCAAGAATGCAATGATATTTTATCATCGGTGCAGGTAAATAATTTAACAGTGGACGAAGCACAAATATTAGAAAATTCGTGTTCTGTAAACGAAGTACACGTAGCAATAAAAAGCATGGCACTGAACAAAACGCCAGGTAACGATGGTTTGCCGCCTGAGTTTTATATTGCTTTCTACGACTTAATAGGTAAAGATCTCACTAATTGTTTAAATACAAATTTGCAAGAAGGTAGTCTTACTACTAGCCAGAGTCGTGCCATCATAACTTTAATTGAAAAACCAGGACGCGATACCCGAATTATAAAGTCTTGGCGTCCAATAAGCCTGTTAAATACAGATACAAAAATTATAAGTAAAATACTGGTTTCTCGTGTAAAGCCATTTCTAATCAAACTCATAGACCAGGAACAGTTCGCCTATGTCAAAGGTAGATATATCGGCGAGCCCATACGTATTATAGCAGATATTTTAGAATACACGGCAGCTGAAAATATTGCAGGTTTATTATTTTGTGCAGACTACGAAGCTGCATTTGACTCCACTGATCACATTTTCATACTTGCCGTGTTAAAAAGATTAGGTTTTAAAGATAACTTCGTTAACTGGGTTAGAATTTTACACAATCGAGCGGAAAGCTGTATTATAAATAATGGTTTCTCCTCGAGATATTTTAAGCTTAAAAGGGGAACAAGGCAAGGGGATTCTCTCGCTGCTTACATATTTATTATGGTCATGCAAGTTCTCTCTGCATTGATCAAATCTGATGAGAATATAAAGGGTATTAATAATATAGAAATAAAAATGGTCCTTTTTGCAGACGATTAAACTTTTTTCTTAAAGATTGGGAATCATTAGATCGTCTAGAAATTCATTTATAAACATCTCGTTTCACATCACTCGCAGTAAACTATACAAAATCACAGGTCGCGTGGATAGGGGTAAGTAGAAAGAATGAAAATGTACCGAGTTGTTATCAATGGGTAGATTTAAATAAATCATCGGTAAAAATCTTAGGTATACATTTTACATATAATAAACTACTTGGAATAAAACTTAATTTTGACTCTATAATTGAGAAATTAAAAAATTTCCTTAATATATGGAAAATGAGGAGTTCAACATTATACGGCAAGGCAACGATTATTAGGACGTTAGCACTGTCTCAAATAATTTATGTCAGTATTGTCTTAATACCTCCTACCTCATTCATATCCGAGGTGCAGAAAGAGTTTTTAATTTTTTTGTGGTCACAAGCACCAGCAAAGATTCAGTTTAAATCTTTAATATCCAGGTATGAAGACGGGGGAATTCAATTACCAGATGTTAAACTAAAAATCAAAACCGTGTCAAAACTGTTATCACCTGATGAATCTATTTGGAAATGTATTCCTAAGTATTATTTGTCAAACATAGGAGGTACAGCTATGATACGATCAAATTTAAATAAGCGATGTATTCCATGTAAATAAACAGAATTTTATAGGGTGGGATTATGTCAGTAGGGTGGGCTGATACAGTATGTAATAGACCCGACACGCCTGAATTAATATTAAATCAATATTTGTGGAATAACATACACGTTCAGATAGGTGGTAATTCTATATACAATAAAGGTTTGGCAAATAAAGGTTATATAAGAGTATCTGATATAGTTACACACGACGGGAAGATTAAAAGAATTCAGGGACAAAATACTACCCCCAGGATATATTTAGAGTGGCTTGGTATAGTACATGCAATCCCAAAAGAGTGGATTTCGATTTTAAAAAGTTCAAACAATGAAACTTCCTCTCTGAAGGATAAAATAGGCCTTGTTAATATTGGAAAAGAAGAAAAACTGGTGACTACTCTAACTTCAAAATATATTTATAATGTACTTTTGAAGGAAAAGCAATGTATGCCAACAGGTCAGCTAACACTGAATAGAACATTGTATATTCATAATAACATTATTGATTGGTCAGCGTTGTATATGTCTGTTTATAAAACTACCCTAGATACTAAACTACGAGAATTCCAGTTCAAAATATTACATAATATTCTTGCTGTGAATAAAAAACTGTATAAATGGAATATAACTACTTCACCCCAATGCAGATTTTGTAAATTATATTCAGAAAGTATAGAGCACTTATTCATGTACTGTAAAGATGCAACATTTTTGTATCGCCGAATACACCAATGGGCGGGTAAGTGTCGTATTGAATTGCCGGAGGAAAATTCTAGGGAAATAGTGCTCGGTATGACTGCTGATTTTCCATTGACTTTGTTGATTAACTTAATCTTGCTTATTTATAAATATGTGGTCTTCAACACAAAAGAAGACGAGGTTTTGAAGTTTAATATATTTAGAACAAAACTAATACAAATTGAAAAAATTGAATATAAGATAGCAAATAACAGAAATACATTAAAAACCCATCTGAAAAAATGGGAGAAAATCCTCCCTCTGCTCAAGTGATCATCGCATATATTTACATAATTTTGATCTTGAGTAGGATATGTTTTGTGGATGGTGTTGGTGTATATTACTTATTGTCTTATGTTTTTTGTTTTGTGTAACTGGTCAAGTATATGTTGATATGTAATATACATATGAAGTGAACAGAAATGAATAAGTTAGCGTAGACAACGATATAGATACATGATGCGTGATGCAAGTTTGTATATCTGTATTTTATTATGTTTATATAGTGATGTTTGTCAAACAGATGCTATGTATAAATTGTCTGTTTGAATGTTGCATGCAAAATAAAAAAAAGGCTCTTTTGTCCTAGCAAGTTCTACGTAGGTCTGATTTTTGCGCTTTTCCCAATTTCTAAATTTCTGGCGGTAAGCCTCTGAAACTAACGCATAACCTTTTAGGTCATCGTCAGCAGCAGCTTCTACTGAAAGCTCTGTATAAATTTCTCTGGCTTTGCCAGTCAATACACTTTGTAACAACATAGTCCAATTTTCCTTAGGCCATTTTAAAGGGACATAATCAGGATCAATATTATGCCTATTCTTTCACACTATCAGTTCAGTTTTGCTTTATACAAAGATTTCCCAGCAGAACCATCTCAGCACACAGTCTCATTCCCTCGCATACGACTGTTTAACACCTTGTTATGAACGTGCGTGTTGGTAAACACAGTCCACGTGTGTTTGTTTACCATAACAAGGCTGCGTGACCAGAGTTCCGATTAATAGGGGCAACACGCGGTTTTTCAGCCATGGGGAACATGTATTATATTTTTTTGGCCAAGTCAGTGAGGGCATCTTCTGATTGACACGTGTTGAGGCTCCGCGCTGCACATGGCCCCACGCATTGTGTTTATGTTTACACCTGCCATCGCGCCCGGTCCACTATTTTCAACACTGTTTTACAGGAGTAAGCAAACGGTTTCAAGGCAATGTTTTGGCAGGTACAGATTTATTTTAAAGGGAAGAAACTATTTTTCGTGTAATCTCAACATGCTTTATAGGTGATTGGGCCCCTTTAAGTTTTCAGCTACCTTCTAAAAGTGTAAGAAATATTTGTCAACCTCTTTTTCTTGAAAAGGTGGGACAAGTCTAATGTGTTTAGCAACATCAAAACTGTGAGTTGGGGCAGCAAGTAGATTATGTTCTAGTTTAAGTCTTTCTTTCTAACTCCAGTCGTTTTAACTCAATTTCTTTTTCTTTTTTTAGTCTTTCTCTTTCTAAACTTTCTTCCCTCTCATTTAATGCTAGCTCATGTTGCATTTCCCACTTTTTCAATTCTAGTTGCAGAGCAAGGCTATCATTTTTTGATGTTTTAACTTCAGTCTCTTCAATTAAACCTTTGCTTATAAGATCTTGCATGATTTTAGCAATGATATCAGGCTTTCCCAAAGCTTTTTTTCACACTTAGCCCCAAGTGTTGTCCCAAACGCAACAAGTGTTCTTTTGACAACTGTTCAAGTTGATCAGGGTCGGGATCGTCAACGAATGTCTCAGGTTTGAAATCTACCATGTTAAGATGTTAAAACAATAACAAAAAAACACTGAGATAAATCCTGTAAACAATGTACTGTAAACAATATGTAATCTGTAATCTTGTAAACAATGTATGATAAAACAATGTCCAGGTCAAAGCCTAATAAATTTGAAAACCATTAAGCATCCCGACGAGAGCCCCCAATTTTTTGTTACGGAACCTAATATAAACAGATCACGAATGCGTGATGAACACAAATTTTGTAATGGAGATAAAAAAATCAGATTCTGTAACACTAGGCAGCGGGAAATGTCTAAGGGAATGAATAAAGAAGTCAGTGTTTTTTTGTTAACAAATAACTATAATTTATTCCTAAAACAGCCCTAACAATACAATACACTAAATCAATACAATTATACAGTAACACAGCGTTATAGCCAAAAGTCAATACAATCACACAGTAAGATAATGGTACAGTACCTCGATACCAACACCGTCACCACGATAAGTCCTTTGAATGTAAACTCTCGGAGAATGAGTCCAGTGGAAAGTTCTTGCAACAACACAGATAGTAAACTGAAGTCCAAATGTATAAAATCCAGGAGAATATTCTTGAAAATGTATAATTGCCGCATTCGTCGGATAAGGTCTTTGAATCTGACACACGCTTCTGCGTCCGCTGGTATCTGATCTGCTGTCTGCCCCTGGTTCTAAAAAAACAGCCCCTTTTTATACCTTCACGGCCCAAACCGGGAATTTTCCACTTCTCGAACAGTCGATAAGGACCCTACTCCACAGTAAACACACGTTTTAGGAATTCTCTAGGAAGACCGCTGTTTATCTACACATACCAGGCTAATCACGTGACCCACGACCAGGCATGAAAACTCAAGGCCCACATGACAACGAGAGTTCAACCAGTACGGATTAAACATAAAATGTAACACCAGTACGAGTTACGCCCATGTCACACAATAAAAAGAGCACCTGTAACAACATATACATATTTAAAGATTTAATTTATATATATATATGTATATATATATATGTATATATATATATATATATATATATATATATATATATATATTCATACCTATATATATATATATATATATATTAAATAGACAGATATAGTCTCGATATATATCTACAATAAATATATTATCTATATATTAATATTAAACTATGAATATGACACAGTTAATTTATTGTGTCACTAATACCATGGAATGGTCCTTGTTTATAATATTCATGTACATATATGTATATATATATATATATATATATATATATATATATATATATATATATATATTTATTGCATATATAACATATTTATTAACATAATCTATGAATATGACACATTTAAATAATTGTCCCCATTACCAATGTATTGACCTACTTGGACATATAAATTGCACGATAGCAAAAATACCATTGAATGGCACTAATACCAATGAATCCGAGAACGAAGAAACCATCCGAATGTGACTTATATGCACAGAAAAACATATGATATACTCACAAAAATGCATTTTGTTTGTCCTCGCAGAACAATTAATTGGTATTGGGGACACATTTATTTAACTGTGTGTTTCATATTCAGATTTTATGTTTATGAATACATATTATATATCACAAGTACATATTTGTAATTGATATAACTTTGAATGCACATGTAAAGAATTTGTTTGTTAATCTTATGGCATATTGAATGTTTATCGTTGGAACTTTGGCCTTTAAGCCTTAGGTCTCTATTTCTGAATAAACCCGATCTTTACATACATACATATTTACTTTTTTTTACTTTAAATTAGATTCCAAGTCAAATATATTTCCTTGTATACAGTAAGGTTATCAAGTTTATTCGCATGAATGTTATATTCAAACTTGGATGCATTATTGAGATATCATTTTATAATTGTTTGTCCACCTGATGATTAAATATTATTAATGCTCCGGTACAAGGACATGCTTCACTTCCGATACAATAATTTCCCTCGTATCGCAATGTATCGGTGTACCGGTTTTCACATTTTATCTTATGTTTTAATCACCAATAACCATCAATGCACCCTGGTACAATACAGAACACACAGACTATTGCAACAAGAGTGGTGAATAAAATGACCCCCCCCCCCCCCCCCCCATTTTTGCTAACATAACTTGGTCATTAAACCGAAAACAATTTAAACTTATCTGATCATGTTGATTAAGTTGACTGAAGACCTCTTGAATAATAATTGCAAAGTCAATGACTGCCAGATTTTATTTAAATTGTCAGACACGAAAAAAAAAAGAGAAAACAAATAACCCGCAGCATCCCAACAAAGTGACAAAATTATTTCTACAGTGGAATTTTGACCAAGATTTAATAAATTTAATAAACATGGCCTGTGGTAAACACCGGAGACACATGGACATGGCATTTAAGTATACATTTTAAGGAATCGTCATGTTTTACATATTTCAAGTGGCAATATTTATCTAACACACAATAAGTGGTTATAAAAAATGAATAATCTATCAAGCTTTCTTTAATTAATGCTTTCTGAACAAATATGTACACCCGGTTCACTGAAAAGAGGATGTCCCAACAGGGTAACACTTACAGTTTAAAAGACAAAAAAAATTCTGTAGTGGAATTGTGGACGAAGATTTAATCAATTTAATAAACACGATATGCGGTGAACACAGATGAAATATATATACATGTAATTTTAGTATACATTTTAAGGAATTTTCATGTTTTATTTATTTGAGGTGGCCATATTTATTTAACAAATAATAATTGACGTTTAAACAATGATTAACTCCCAAGCATTGAACAGATATTCCTTTGGTAATGGTCTCTCATCACACTTGTACGCCCTGATCACTGTAAAGAGTTGGTAAATCCGAGCACACAGATACAAAACAAAAACTGGGCAGCGTGTAAAACATCTGTATGAATGAGCAGGATTACCTGGAGCCATTAACCCTTATTCTGTATCGACTGGCCAGTCATCTGTTTTATGGCAAGCTTATATTATATGTATATATATATATCTATTGCCATATTAATGCAAACTGTCCATTCTTTAAATGTCAAAATGAGTAGGGGTGGACCTTTTGATATACGGGCGAGTGAATTATTAGCTGGGTAACTGTAAGCTACACAGACAAATAGTGTCACGATAATCATCGCCCGTGCTCAAACCCAGGTCTCACATTCCAAGCCATCAATCATTATCTTCACTGATACGAGTATTTTTAGACTGGCTCAGTCGATGCAATGGTTAAGACTAAGACTCTTTCCCATGCATGATCGCGTTTCCGCGCAGGTGGAAACGTTATACATGGTTTACACAAGAGCGATATTTCAACAAGCGGAAACGCGATCATGGAAAACGGTTAGGGTTATTCCGCTCCCAGTCACGCTATTTCGTTTTCTGACCACCAGGTGGCATTAGTTTTTCATCAGGTGGATTTTCAAATGAAGGAGTTCCCTAGTTTATCAAATTCACACATGGTGGCTGAAATTGCTTGCACGTCATCACTCTATATGGCTGTTGTAGGCAGGAAAAGCACGAGATCTTGTTACTGCGATGTTTCAGTTCGGTGGTTGTTTTATGAAGCTGCAGAGCGACCATGGATGAAAGGTAACACTGAATTATCAAGTTTATTTGTAGTTATAGTACACATGCATAAATATATATATATATATATATATATATATATATATATATATATTATTTGTTTATAAATCAGCTATATCATACCAACATATTTTTTTTAACTTATGTACATTGGTTTGGTAAATTGCTTACATTTAAAAGAAAGACTATACTGTGCAAATATTATGAATGATTGATGATTTTAAATATGATAAATATTGGGATATTATTGATAAATGGATAAAGAATATATACGTATATATATATATATATATATATATATATATATATATATATATATATATATATATATATATATATTGGCTATTTTCACAAAAAAAGGGGCAAATAACGGTTAAGACGTTTTAGCTTCTATATTTCTAATAATTGTGTTTGTTATTCAATGAATTTTTATACATAAACGACAGTTCATTTTTTTATTCTGAATAAAACATTTGTTTCTGTTGTATAGTTGTATTTTGCTGTATGAAAAGTTTTACCTGCAAAATGTCAACTCTGTTACTGTTAAAAAAATGTTCATGTATTATAATTTGATTTCAGTAAAATTTTAATAGATTTGTTTTTATATAATCATCTGAATAATTGATAAAGTAGTAAAACAATTAGTATAATTTAACAATTTTATAGCTGTACACATTGAGAAAGCAGAGGCAAAGGCGATTTATAGTTTTTCATAAAATTTTCTCCAACATTGTCTTGACCGTTATACTATGTTGAAAAGTGACTACATCAGAAATAGTTTAATTTGCATCCTGCTAGGGGGCTGCATATAACAAGGTTAAGGCTATGTTAGCCAAATGTTTATATTAAATGGTGGGAAGACATACCTTTCAACTTTCTTCAGTCAAGTTATGCATTACGTAATGTCGTACAAATTGTCTGTCTTTACCGTTAGTGTCTAAATATAGACTGAAACCTAAAGAAGGTATCTGATTACTTATTTTCAATAACTGTTTTATGTTTTATTGTAAATTTTACTGTTTTAACACATTATTACTTGACAGAGTTTTAAATGACAACATAAGCATTGTTAATAATTCTAACCCCAGACTAAAAATCAGAAATATACAATGGTTCCAACACAGAAATGCTGCTACTACTGCTGGGGCAACTCATGTGCATCCTTTCTAGTAAGATAACTGAACATTTGTGTTCATAAAATCTTGTTACAACTATAAAATTATGCATAATTTTGTACACAGATATGGGTGTAAGCATGAGGTCATAAACTTCACTAGGAAAGTAATCTTGACCATAGATTAGGATTATCGGGTTTGATGGTAAGGAGTGCATATGGCTTTGAAAACTGGAACTTCATCTAGAGTGTCAGCCAAAAATCAGCAAAAATACATGAATATTGTGAGCCCTATATCTTTTGAATTAGTGCATGATCATTACCCTGACTACATTGACCTTGTTAAATGCTAACATATACTTCATAAGGAAGGGAGATTATTTTAAAGGGGTCTGCTTGATGTTTGGGGATAGTTTGGCATCTCTGATGTCAAACATATTTAGTATGTTGATTGTGCAACAATTCCTTTAATGTGAAATATTAATACAGAATGCAGACACAGTTATACCAATCGACCCACTGATATCAGATTCAAAAGAAAATGGTGTAAGATTGTGTCTTCAGTAGTAAAGAAATGAAATTGTTGATTCAAGAACATCTGAAAACAGACGAAAAATTGTTTGTTTAAGGGAAAACCATGCCCTCCACGAACAAACACAAGATACTGGCCAACACTTCGGCAGATTCGTTATCACATGCTGTCTTCTAGCATTAACAGCAGGAAAAGATTTTCCTTACAATATTTTATGAAAAAATAATCCTAACTCATCCTATGAAAATCACATACTCCTCATGCAACAATGGCCCATTCCTGTTACTTCATTTATTCTTATCTCATGAGACTTGCAACAGTCCTATTCGAACCATCACCCAGTCCCCCAGGAAAATTATTCACTCCTGATGCTTCGAGACCATCACCCACTCCTCCAGGAAGACCCACCCTGTCCTGTGGGACAATCAAACACTCATCCTGAAGCCATGAGTCCATCACCCACTCCCACAGGAAGCATCACCCAGTCAACCATGACCACCACCCATTCCTCCAGATGCCATAAGACCATCAACCACTCCTGCAGAAAGCATCACCCAGTCCCAAAGAACCAACACCCACTCCCACAGGAAGCATCGCCCAGTCCCGCAGGACCACCATCTACTCTTCCAAATGACATGAGACCATCGCCCACTCCTCCAAGAAGCCCGATCCAGTCCTGTAGAACAATCAACCACTCCTCCTGATGCCATGAGACCATCACTCACGCCTACAGGTAGCATCGCCCAGTCCAGAAGAACCATCATCCACTCCTAATGCTATTAGACCATCACCCACTCCTGGCTTTTCCCGCTGACAGAGCCATCAAACTTGCTCTTTTTATAACAGATACCGCCACCTCGCGGCACAATTTGTAACTAATTTACGCCTCTCTGTGATAAGAGCTGGCACTGAGTGAACGTCTATCGGTACATTTAATCACGTTTTATTTTGTGCACTTTAGTAGCAAACGTGAATACTAAAGCGCGGACAAGACTAGGGTATTGGTGACCAGAGTACAATTGATGAATGTGGTTTGCTCACAGCCCTCATGTTAAGTCATGACTTAAAGTCATCGGAGCTTTGGTGATTTACTTGTCGGTCGTCTGCCCGGTTTTCCGACAGAAGTAAATACACTACCTAACAGTCTGGTAAGTCTGTACCTGAGTCAAAAGCATGCATTCTAAAGACCATCCATCCTATTCAATCAATACCGTGATAAGCATTTGGTAATCTCATCATTTAGCTGATGAATTAACAAAAAATACATGTGAGCTCACAAACCAAAGCGTAAATTCATCTATATGGTAACAAGTCAGTTGCTGTGTGGCGGACGTACACGTAAGTTGTCGTCCAGTGATCCGTGCAGAAAATATTTCTTGACATGCGGTCAGAAATTCAACAATTTTGACGGGTATGTATAAACACATAAGAGTAAAACCGTATATATTTATCTTGTGGGTAATAGGCCTCTGTATCATTATTTCATTTCAGCTTACTTTTTAAAATGGATAGGCCAATTTGCGAAACATGATGGCAACACACAATGAATGTTTTACAGGGATTCAGATAAGGTGGCAGAATAACGATAAAAACGAGAGAGAGAGAGAGAGAGAGAGAGAGAGAGAGAGAGTAATGCAGATAAGATGGGTAAATAAACAAAATTTACAATGAGAAAATTAGCTTGGACAGACAGCTATAGTCTGTTCGATCCGCTCATTTCCACCTATTGTTTTCCTTTGTAAACACTCAAAACAGCTAAAACAAGGTCTACTCAGGCAGGGAAACATTTGATCTGTTAGATCATATTGGAAAAAAGAGTCCAAAATTTGTGAAAAAAAATTATCTGGAAATTTATATTTAAATTTTGATCGCCATATTAGGTCATCACTTCCATAAGAAGCTTTCTGTGAAATCATTGAAAAATAAAGATTTTTATTTAAAACAATGATTTCTAAAAAGGTGGACACAGGTTGTCGGGAAAGAATACAGACCGTTTTAAACTGAGTCTTGGTGTATGAAATTAGTTGTTTCGGTTTATATCGACGTGTGGGTTCCCTTCTTATTTTGATTCAGCATTTTGAATTAATCTTTTAATATTATAACCTGTTTTTTCCCATAGGCGTCGTCAACTTATATTATATGTACTTTGAGGTTGCATATGGACACACAAAATACACACATACATGATGTGCATACGATGTAACAATGAATCTTCGTGCAGGTGCGTTCCTCAAGACTATCATCATGTGGCGCCCTCATTGTGGTTGTGGCCGTTCAATGAAAAGGAGAAATGCTTGGATGAATCTCAACATGACAAAGGGAGCTGGACTATTATAATGCATCCAAATATCTAATAAAGGTAAATACTAAGCTCAAAAATATGAAACTTTTACCGTCACTTTGTCCCGAGCGCACCCAGGTGCATCGAGGGACATGAAATTAACAAATCCTACTTGTAAGTTTCAGTGTCACAGCTGGTTCTGATCAGTCAAATCGGGTGTCATGAAGTGCAAACGCACGGATGTTAATTTCATGTCGTATGATCTTCTTCGCTTTCTGCCACTGAATATTTCTTTCACACGCCACGATTCCCAAAAGCTAAAGTGCGTTCCATTCATACAATGAATTATTTTTTTGGAGTTATTTTTAAAAGGCAAGTTGATGTTGCAAAATGTGCTTGTCATGCAATGACTAAATAAGGTACTCGGAAATTGATACTGAAATACTGGTAAGGAAAAATATAATTCCAAAGAATTTAAATATAATTATTCGATACGCTCATTTTTCCAAGTCATATTTGATGAGGTAAAAGAAACTGTGTCAAACATCCATCGTCCATATACAATTAAAATATCAGATATTGAAATTTTATTATATTATATCATATGGATTGCCTGAGGCATAATGTCATTATCACATGTTGATTAGACATATAAACATATCCTAAATATGACCAAATCTGATCATCACCCCCTCACGGAATAGTTCATAGGATGCTTTTATGGGGGTTTACTATAAATTCTCAAAATACTTATCAATATCAAATATCGTATGAAGTATGTCATCTTTTTACAGTGATATAATATTAGGTTAATGCACAAAGATGCTCTGGCCTGATAAGTTTTAAAAAATTATTTTAAAAAATTCTTATGTGTAGATGAATATTCAAATATTTTAAACACCAGGTCCAATAATGAAGATGTTTTCATAAACACAGGGCTGTGTACGTTCATTAACCTTAGGAGGTTAATTAACCTAAAGACCGGCCAAGTATTTTGTTTACACTTATTTGTATTCAGAATACTTACGAATCGCTTCATTTTGACAATGATATCCGCTAGTGCATATTATATCGACCCCCCCCCCCCCCCACACACACACACACACTGTGAAAAATAGGGTGGTGGCATATCGTCGAAATTAAAAGGGATCACAGAACATCATAGACAATTTAATGCACTTATTTTTTATTGCAATTATTTTACTATCACATTCAGTTGTGTCTTGTTCGCGGCCGTCCTACTAGTCAGGTGGCTTCACGAAATGATCGTTACACACCGGATAAAAGCACCAAATTTGGCATGAATTATCTTCAGGCCAATCCTGATCATTTTAGAGGGGGTGCCCACTTGAAATGCTTTCTAGTTCCCTCAGCAAGCTTTTATATAAAATAGATAGCTTGGACGCAAAAACTCGCTTGGACGCAAAAACTCACAAATTCACAAACAGCAAGGGAAAAGTGGCAAAATAAATTGACTTCTGACACAATTTCTACAAATGAATATGCACACAAACATAAATAATTATAATTATAATTATGTTATTGATAATTATATAGATATAAATATATATATATATATATATATATATATATATATGTTATATAAGGTCATCTTTAGATCCATGTACACTGTTATACCGGTTTTTACCACACACAGCCATTGTATAATTTTGTGTTGATGTAGCTCTGTATAAATGTTGGTCCCGAAAAATTTACCTGCGTGATCACGATCGTTCTTCTTTTTTTTTGGGGGGGGGGGGGGGGCTAATTCGCATGACCTTTGTGGTCCTATAAATAACAAATGCATGTATAGGCAACCTGTTTTATATTTTCCGCAACACTGCTTATTAAACAATCTAATCTTTAAATCGAAATAAATGGGTATGTTTATTCAACTTCAATTCTGTCTGCATATAATGTCAGCAGAATTTAGCCGATAAAACAATATTCGTTACCTAATGTGATTAAATTGGTAGAGCCTACTTTGTGTCATGACTTTTGTCTTACTGACAACTGAGTTTTATAATCGTCTGTACTATCACACCAATGGTCCACCATTAGGCTATGAATGAAATATAGATCCAAAAGAAACTTGAACGTACAACATAGTCCGTAATCCCCGTCTCTATGGTGACCGCCGTCACTTCCTGTCTCGCAGTTACTGACTGTTATTCAAATACCCGCTGAAACTACCGCTGGGCTATGGCTGACAGAGGTGAATCTCGATTTGCTGACATTATGTAAAACTGGGATACGAAGATATGGCTTTAGACTGGACCCATTGTTTAATTTGCCAACAGGTAACTGCAGAACCATTAAAATGTCCAATGAACAGTGCCGCAGGTAACAGCGATGAAAAGAAAGCTATTTATAGGACATTTCTACAAAATGTAGCGTCATTTAAATCCATTGACGCCCTGCCAGTCCCATTACTGTTTGGAGCGGATGAAAAAGCTGATACTTTTGCCGGCCACGTTGCCCATTGGCACAAATCTTGTCATTTAAAGTTCAGCCAGGCGAATCTTTTGAAAGCGAAAAAGCGGCATGTATACGTTGAGGAGACTGGGGAAGGGAAGCGTCCCAGGAAACGCCAGTTCCTAGACGTGTAATTATGCATATTTTGCTGGCAGGATAATGGTCAAGATGTACTCCATGAGTTTCGAACTCTCGATGCAGACAGCCATGTGCGTGCCATGGCCACAGAGCTACAAGATGAAGTGATCCTTAATTTCCAGAATTGCGGGGGGTGATCTCATTGCGATCGAGGCGAAATATCACCTAAACTGTTTGGTGTTACTGAGAAATAGATATCGATCATTTGAGAGAAAGGCTGCTCGCCAGGAAACTTCTTACACAAAAGAAAACATGAAAAAAATCTGTTGCATTTGTAGAGCTTGTAAGCTTAATTCAAGGAGCTGTAGAAACTGGGACTTAGTTTTTTTAACTTACAGAATTACATACTCTATTGGTTGGACGGCATCAGTGTCTTGGTATAAACAAACTAAAGGCTAAAGGAACAGTTGCTGAGTCATTTTCCGGAAGCAAACGAACAACATGATGGAAAGAATACCATAATAATTTTCAAGGAAGGTATGAGAAATATATTACGGGACGCTCTGAAACGGCGAGACTTTTCTGAGGATTCAAAGATATTGGCAAAAGCTGCAGACATAATCCGAAAGGACATATTTAGTTTCCCAGGATTCCGTTTCACTGGTAGTTTCCCTCCTCATTGTCAAGAAGATTCAGTACCAACAAGCCTGAAGTCTCTAGTCGCAATGCTGTTAAATGGACTGGATTTGAGGGACCAAGAAAAACAGGATTCTCAATCTTGTCTTACCATTTCTCAAGCTATTGTTTATAACACTAAGAAACGAGCCTCAGAACCCGGGGTGCAAATGCGCCACTCCTTAATGAGGGAGCCACCTCTCCCAATATACCTTGGACTAAATATCCATGCAACGACCAGAAATAAGTCGCTCATCCAAACGCTTTATAACATGGGCGTCAGTATTTCTTACGACAGTGTTATTGAACTAGAAGAATTTCTGGCCTGTTCAGCTTGTTAACATTTCCAGGAGAAGGGCGTGGTGTATCCTCCATGTCTTCGCAAGGGTCTTTTTACAGTCGGTGCCATGAACAACCTGGATCATAACCCTTCTTCTACTACTTCCACATCCTCATTTCACGGGACTGGAATTAGCTTATTTCAATTTCCAACGGATGCAGTCCCTGCGGACATTACATCACAAATAACCATTTCACCTGCGGAGAGAGGGTCACACATTCTTCCCGAGTGCTATGCTTCTGTTCCAGCTGTAGCACTAAAATCATCTACTGTTGCAGTACCATCATGTCACATAACACAAGTACGGTCTGAGCTTGCCATGGCTATGGACAAAGAGAAAAAATGGGTGAATCATGCCATGTCACTCTTGAAGAAGGGTGAGCTGGCCGGTGATGTTAGCCTTGCATGGTCAGCGTATCATGCATCTCAGCAAGACCCCATGAATGAACAATGGGCCTTGTGTGCACTTCTTCCTTTATTTTATGATAAAGCTGCCACACCTGCAATGATAAAGCATGGCATGCATGTCCAGAAATTAGCCATCCATTTCCTTAACCCAGGACAGATACCAGTAACAGCAGTCGACCAACCACGGTTTGCCCTTGCAAAGTGCGTGCAATGTAAGTGGCCCGAAACACATGGGGAGCAGGTACATGTGGTTATGCTTGGCGGTCTTCACACAGAAATGGCGTTGTGGAAAACACTCGGAGATCTCCTTGATGGTTCAGGATGGACTACAGCCATCACAGAAGCTGAGGTGTCGTCAGCGGGTATTGCTGATTCTCTCCTGAAGGCATCACATTTGACTAGAACAAGGTCAGTAACATTAAAAATATTTAAAGTATTTTATATATAAGTATGCGTGTTTAGAATGTCATAATAAAAAAAAAGGATAGTCATATTTGACAGCCATATATTTTCAGTGGCCTAACTAAAGTAATCATTGCCATTCCTTATTTTTTCCAGGCATGCACATCAGGTTACACTCCTGACTCTGGAGATTCTCCAGCATGAAGCTTTTTTGCTTTCTGATGGTCCACATGATGAGACGCACAAAGCTTTGTGGGCAGATGCCATGAAGCAACGCAGTGCCACATTTATGGGATCTGATCCGTAGGTATGAAACGCTCATTCTCATCTTTGTCCAAGCACACAGAGAGAGAAACTTTCCACAATATATAGACGTCCTTGAAGTGCTAACTCCTTTGTTCTTTGCGCTTAATCATACCAACTATGCTAGGTGGATGCCAATCCATTTGAGGGATATGAAATCCCTTCTTGATGCCATAAGGGAAGAATTTGAGAAAAATCACCGTTGGGTCTTATCAAAGACGGGAAACAGGTTCTCTGGTATTCCTTTAGATCAGACTCATGAACAGGAAAATATGACTGTCAAAAGCACAGGTGGCGCAGTTGGACTTACGGAAAATCCTACTGCTTTTAGGTAGGAAACCAATCATATCAATTTTAAGATATTTTCTTTTCTACCTGTTTATATCCTACAACATCGCAGTAGTTTGCTATTGTACTGTAATTTTGTGGAACATGTAACTTAACTTTTTTTTCTGTTGACAGGAGATGGATGTTGTCGGGACCGGAGTTGGCAAGAATAATAAAACAATTTTACGGAGAAAATTTAACTGATGATGACCTTGTACCCCATTGTGACAGGAAAAACCATGAGCAAGGGCTTTCCACCCAGAAAACATTCCAAAGACAGGTCTAGAGTCTGTGCGAATCCATAAATAGTCTCGGAAACCCCTTTCTGGATGATTTTCTGGAACTTGTGTCCATGGACAGCAGGAATTATGTTGGGGAATCGGTAGCAGACCCCATTAGAACATTGGAGGAGACTGGTAGAAAGCAATATCAGGACTACGTGACCAATGTGATAGTAGCCGCATCCAGTCTATCCACACTCCGATAAAGAAAAACTCCGATGCATTATTCAAGAACCAGCAGCCGAGGGCTCCTACGAAGCAAGGAAAAAAAGATGAAGATGTTGCAGAATAACGTGGCTTCTTTTGGGCAAATGTATATCTCAATGCAAAACAGGGAGGGTGATTTAGATGTGACCTCCTTAAATGTCTGAATAATTCTATGTGTGATGACCAACCAACAAGGAACGATTGTCGGGTGATAGATGGCGCTGTAGTGGTGCACAGTTTGCCAACAGTTGGTGTTTCTACATTCGCAGAATACACGACTCAGGTGTTCATCACCTACCTTTAAAAGCAGCTGAAAAGCGCTGATAGAATGTTGTTTGGGACACTTATGTTCAAGACAGCTTGAAAGAGGCAACCAGGGAAAAAAAGAGGAAAGGGTGTGAGAAGGAAAGTTTCAGGTCATGCCAAAATCCCAAAGAACTGGATCGACTTCCTTCGTGATTGCGAAAACAAAAAGGAACTCTTCGCATTCCTGACATCGACTGTTGCAGATCACAGATTCCCACGAGGAAAAGCCATATACATAACATCAGGTGAGAGCTCTTCGCTTTTATATACCTCTACACATTTATGTAATGTAACTCGAATATAACGGCGACTTTAACGAGTTTCTTTTGAAAACTTTACTTCTTATTTCAGGGAGTTCGGTTGTTTCGATCGGCAGCTGCAATCCAATGCTAGAGTGTAATCATGAGGAAGCTGACACAAGGATCGTGGTCCATGTCCTTCATGCCGTACAGCATGGATCTGTTAACATCCAGATTCGAACCGTTGATACTGATGTAATAATCATCCTGATCGGTAAATACCATGATCTTTTGACACACTGTCCCGATATGGATATACCCATAGCCTTTGGTATGGGAAGGAATTTTGGATTTTACAATGTAAGCAGTGTCTGTGCCAGTTTAGGTGAGCAGAGATCTAAAGCGCTTCCTATTTTCCATGCTTACACCGTTTGTGACACAACAAGTGCCTTCCGCGGGAAAGGAAAGAAGACTGCATGGCAAGCTTGGACATCATATGCAGATGTGACCGACACGTTTGTGTTTCTAGCTTCTAACCCATAAGCTTCTTCCACACCCTAAGGTCAGATTCTGTTCACTTCAAACATCTTGAGAGGTTCACATTGGTCATGTATGACAAAACGAGTCCACATAACACAGTCAATGATGCGCGGAGGGACCTCTTCTGTCACCGAAATTGGGCAATAGAGAAACTGCCCCCGACCCAGGTAATGTATATTTATTGAAAATAACATAAAATCTGCAACATGACTTTCATTTTATTGCATAAAATGTAACATCATTATTTTTTTCCAGAATGCACTACTGCAGCATGCCAGAAGATTATGCCTGGACCAAGTTGGAAAGTCAGTGGATGCCATTATGGCTCACGATTCCAGAAGTATATGCAGCCTGCCAACAGCTAGTAAAATGTAGCTTTAGAGGTGCCTGCTTTAGATGCAAATGTAGCAAAGTTAATCTTGACTGTACACCCCTTTGCAAATGTTACTGCATTAAGTAGGCTACGCAATGTGTGTTCCAGAATGTGCCAGTACAAAGACAAACTCTTGTGGCATAGATTATATGACCGGTTTACTTGTTAAAGCTGTCTATTTCTATGTAATATTTCAATTTGTAGTGAATTTTGATAAAAGTGATGTATAAGTGATAATTTGTCAACATTTTATTAGGAATGTGCTCCCACTCTTGTAACATTGCGATTATGACACTTAATAAAATATAACTGATAAAAATTCATTGTGCTGCCCCAGAAGATTACATTTTAAATTTGTAACGATTTACAGAGGCCATATTCAATGGGTAACAAGAACGAATAAAAATACGTTAGTTGGTTTTGATCGGAAATATGGCTTATCGTTCATATTGGGTTAAAAAACCAGAAGCCGCTAAGGCAACTATCCGTTATTATTGACAGGTAATACTTTCCCAAAAACTGAATCACAAACTCAGCAATAATTAACAATAAAAATATTTACAAATATTACAAATATTTTCTTTTATATACTTAATATCTTGATTTAATGTTTGCATGTAGGTTCCCCAGTCCCGAATTTGAAAAAAAGTTAGGGACACGTGACCATTCTAATTTTTGTTGGCCACAGGTGTACAATATAACAATGATAATGAAAAAGATAGAAAGAACTCTTCTTAGGCTTTCTTTTGGAATATTATTTACTTTATTTCATAAATCTAAGGTGATTTTTCCTTCCCTACCCCTCTTCATGTTCATGAAAAAAGGCGGTACTGAGATACACAGGGGGCAGATGGTTTCAAGGCTCTGAAACTTATCTCGTGGGCACCCCATGAGGGCATCCCCTCTAAAGTCATCCGTTTTGGTGTGCTCTATCCATATGCAAACATTGGTGCTTTTATCCGGTCTGTAACGATATGGCCAAAATCTGACGCTAAGCCACCTGACTATACGATGCGATATGCTCCGATATCCCGTAATTGTTGGCAGGAGCGTATGCGTTCATCCCCGTTTGTATGTTTTTATGCGTGTGTTTGTTCCCATCATAACTCATAAATATATCAAATATTGTTAGTTCGTGCATAATTATTATGATTATTATATGTAATTTTGTAAGGTATCCAGTTAAAATTGTTTATTATGTTAACCGTGGGACCCTCATCTATATATAATGCATTATTTGAACAACAGAAACATACATGCATCAATAAGTGTAGTGTTGTAACTTAATTGTAATTTTTTAGTAGAAGATGGTCAGCACACATGTAAAAGAACTGAAATGGATTAACTATTATATGTAACTGAATCTGTCAAAGGTTACTACATCTATTTTTCATGTAGAGCTTCTGACAATAAATTCCATAATATAGGTTTTCGTAGATAAATTATTTTTGCAGCAATTAAGTTCGAACTATAGCCATTTGGAGTTAAAAAGAAATAAAGATAGTCTGACCTGAGATAATTAAAGTAAATAAACACAAGAAATATTAGAAGTCAAAAATACTCATTGACTATTATTTGCATACCATTTTCAGATTTATATAATTATTGAAATGTAGCTTTCAGACATAAAGCCTGGCCATTTAGCTCCAGTCACAGTAGCTGGGTATTAAGAGGTGATTTTAATCACCCCAGAATAAAAAAATCGGAAGCTTTCATATGGTCTCTTGGTGTAATCCATGCAGGGTAAATTTTAAAAATGAGGCATAGCAAGCGTCTAGTGAAGTACATATAGCTTGCATGGATGGTTTAACAGTTTTTGGCCATCCACTATCATGTTACAGAACAATCATAGGATTTGGAGACTTCACTTCTGCACAGAAACAAAACAGAAAAGAGAGATAGTAAAACATGAGAAAAATGTGAAAGTATATAATCCCTCTACTATTTAGATTTATTTTAGAAATTTTCAAAGTCCGACACTTTTTACATTTACATTACAGACAATATCTTGCTAAGCTTTTGTTCTTTCTTCACAACATTTCAACAAATACAACAAAACTAGTTTCTCTTTAGGTAAATAAGAACCTTTAGAACTGATAATAAATATACATTATTATATCAGATATATATATATATATATATATATATATATATATATATACATATATATATATATGTATTACAGAAAGATCTTTCTTGTTTTTCTTATTTCTTTTCCATAACCGTGCACAGAGAAACATGAAAATATATTATTTACTGAAAACACCATTTTTTATCTATGTGTGTGTGTATACTCAAATAATCGAATATAAAATAAAGTCAATTTAACAAAAATAACATTTGCCAGTAGTTGACTGGTATAAGTGTTAGCAAAATTAAGGGGGGGGCGCCCCTTTGCGCCTCCCTATGAATACGCCCCTGCAAACATTCCCATTGATACACTCATTGCTCTTTCTGAAGTAAAATGTAACATTATGGTTAGCAGGTTAACATTTATTAAGAAAATATCATAAAACACAAACAAATTGGTGTATACTTATAATTTCTTCTGCGAAATTCAAGAGATTGTTTAAAAAATCAGAGTTCTTCTGTCAGTTCTTCTGATATTTATATGTATAGAGTTATGGCTAGGCACAACAAACACTAAAGTCGACCACCAGCTGCCGTTAAGATATCGTATATCCTCTGACCGTGTGATTTTTTGATCGTTGGAATCATGAATTCGTGGATTATCTTCATCCACGAAAACCACGAAAATAAAATCCCAACTAATATTTCTGAATCTGCAGTAGGTTATGTACGTGTATATGTGTTATATACGCGTCAGTGTCAAAGCTGGTTTTGACAATCGATGTCATTCTGTTTATGCTCGGCATGTATGCGTGATTTTATGATACCAGGTAATAACTGCAACAATCCATGCTGCAGTATAAGTAACCACTTAAACACAATCACACATACACACACATTAGCACAACGTCAAATCCAGTGAAACACAAGTTTTCGAGGATTTTGTTTTAATAAATAATGTACCATTCATGCAACTGAGTTGCAACATACATGTCTTACATTTATAGCGTCAGATATTGTAAATCCTACCTTTGTGTTTTAAATTGCAGTTAAAAAGTTCAGAACCCTCGATGGGTGTACATATAACTGTGCGTCTGCGATACGAATGTAAAAAAACTGTGTTTCCATGTGTCCGTAAATCTCATACGTCTCGTACGCAACAAATCGGGTCCCTCTTTTAAAGATGAACTGTTTTTGAACAGTCTCAAAAGAGGCACGCGAAAGGGTATCCGCAAGAAAAATGTATATATGTACTTATAGAAACAGTTTTTGCGGACTGAGCACTATGGAGCGTACGTACGTCTTTTGCGGATACGATATTTGCGGATACATGGAAACACAGCTCTACATTGTCGATGGAGCGTTATGTGTACACACTGCTATACGCTGCATTTCATGGGTCGTCACGCAGGTTATAAGAGAACGTGTTTTAAATTTTCTTAACGTTACGACGACGGATCATAGTAGATAAAGTGGGGTTGTCAACAAACAGTTATATCGAGTGCACACAGCAGTACGTCTGCATGCGTTATGCAAAACACAGAAAAAAACATGCAAGTTAAATCGGAAATTAGTCGTCAAGTTGTTGTACTACCACATTGAGGACATCGTAAGAAAAACGACTGCCGGGCGACTGGCTGGCAATGAATCAGCGACGAGTGGTGGCCGTTGTAATCTGTTCTTTTTTACAAGTTGAACAGATAAGAACGTATAATTGCTTCTTTTTAATTTAACTTTTTAAAACAAAAAATGTCTTTATTCCTGTTTTGCTTCAAGAGGGGTGCATTTGCAGGGATTTACCGGACAAAGTACTTGGGTACACCTGTATACCTTCAGAATTTAAGTAGAGATAAGTTAATTTTTTTTTTAATGCACCGAATATAAAATAAATTCATGGTTTTAAATCGTCGAGGTAAAGGTGTTGAGCATAGGTAACGGTGTTGAGCAGAGGTAACGGTGTCGAGCTTTTGAAGTAAAAATAACCGAAGTGACTACTGGAATACCAGTATTATGTATTAAAACAAGCAAATACCTATTTAACTAGAAGAAACGCAAATGTTTAAAATATTTAGCCCAAAATATGTTTCAAATTTCTATTCAATAATATGGATTTAATGCAAAGTTCTCGACACCGTTACCTTGCTCTCGACATCGTTATTTTTCATACAGGTAACGGTTTCGAGTGGTAACGGTGCTCAGATTTTTTCATCTATACGTCAGATGCAGGACAAAGAAACTTCCCTACCGTCCCTATAAGAGGGCAGCATGGGTTATCACTACATGAGCAACAAGAGGAAGCCATTTTCGAGGAGTTATATGTGACCGTTATTTTTTCGCAAGTGTAACGGTGTCGAGTCTAAATAAACATACGGCTATTTTTTAACCATTTAATTATTAACAGACAACACTGATATGAGAGTTACTCAATTTAATTATGGTTTATGAGTACAAGATTTCCTGAACTCTAATAAACGCTGCTCCCTGCATCAGCCAAGAGGTTTCTGTTCACGTCCTGCGAGGTCAAAGGGTCAGGTAACGGTGCCGAGTATTTTTGGGGGGACATACTTTTATATCCAAATTATTGTATTAAAAACAAAACTGTCAGGAAAAATCAAACAAAAATATCATCTTAATAAACTTTCACCGCTGTGACCACGTGGAAAATAAAAACTATATAAATGGAAAGTGGTTCCAGAATAACGCTGTTTTGAATTTAAGATCCGAGAGAAAGGATATTGTAACATTTGCAGCTTTTTTACTGTATATATTCCTGCCCGGATTAAATTTATTTTTATCTAGTAATAATGGTTATAGCATAAGCAACAATTTGAATGGTTATTAATGACATTTTAGCATTTGCTAATTTCTCAGTAACAAATATATTTTCGGGACATGAAATGCGACATTTTTTGTAGAAATACCCACTTATATTGTCAGGTCACATGTTCGGCGACGTGACGTTGACTGCGATCGAACGCGAGTTATAGATTGTCTAGTGTTGGTAAAGGGAGCAGGCCAGTCTTTGATTCGCGACTACCCGCTACCAAGAATTAGACCTGGCCACGAGTGGCAAACTGAATACGGAAAGAAAAAACGTTTCGCGACCAATTTGGTCGGCAGAAGGCTTCACTTGGAGCCTCAAGGCAACAAAAGTGGTCTAAACACCAATCGCCGATACGTGACACTTGAAAAGACTTCTAACAACCAATTAAAAACTTTCTGCACAGAATCGGCCTCTCAAGAGTACACTCTGAGGTGTAGGGTTTGTGGGCGTCACAATCTGAACCCCTCATGCAGTGCACCGCGGCTTCTAAATACGCAGATGTCGTAGGTAAATATGCATTGAAGAGGTAAATGCAGTCCGTTTAAATATGTTGAACAGAATTATTATTTTAAGGCAAAGTACAAACATGGGTGTTTTTTTTTTTTTTGCGGTACGGACTTCACGGAACAAGTAATATTTTGCAAGCATGCGTATGTGAAATGTGTTAAGAAAGTGTTCATTGAAATGTAACAATTTTTATTTAAACGTTTGACAATTAGGAAAAATAGTCGGCTGACCCACAGTGGCTTTCAGGGAAAGGTGGGTTTGAGCAGAAATGACCTCTGGAGGAAGGGTGGTGTCAGCGGTCGTTAGTTGGTGAAATATATTTATACATGGCTTGGTTTTATCTATAAATATAAGTTGCACAAGCTGAAGGGTAAGTGTAATGTGTCAGGTTTGCATGTCAGTGGTACCTTAATAGTTTCAGCGAATCTTATAGAACAGGCTCTTGTTGTAATATTCTGAGCGTGTGAGTACATTCATCATTCTCCGTAAACCTAAGAACTGTTTGTATTCTTCCGCCAGCACGGTGTCATAGAGCCGAATCCTCGCGATTTCATAATCAGCTATTATCCCATCTCTGGCGAGTTTACTCACTGCGTCAAGATTGCTGACCTTAATAATCCACCGATTTTTAGCCCTCCGAGACTGAAGAATAATATTCTGTGGGACAAACTTGATTGAAATTATCTTTGCCCCTGGGACTATTTTGATACAGGCGTTTACTGCTTGCTGGATGTCCTGGTGTGAGAGCGGTAGCTTTGTCTCGTAGATAACCGCCAGTGGTTCTGGAGATGGTGGTTTCTCAAAATGGCGGTACACGGATGGTATGATGTGTTCCCGAGTGAGGAAATAACCTTTCAGTTGATCCAGCAGACCATTTCTTTGTCTTTGGCTGAAATGTATGTATGTATATATATATATATATATATATATATATATATATATATATATATATATATATATACAATTCACATATTTTATCTTAAAAGAAACTTTACCTCCCTGTTTAGTATATGCAAAGTGTGTGCTCCGCCTGGTATATGAGAAAAATCATATCTTTGTTTTTTATACTTCTTATCAATAATTTATAAAACGCACCAAGGTTTTATTCTTACATTTTTGTTAATTTCTCCAAGCCTTTGATCAAAACATATCAGATTCAAGGTGTACAAAGCTTTTTCTGTTAAGTGCATGTTAATCTACATTGTTGACACATTGAGCTACTGACAAGGGGCCTACTCTATATTTGGTTTACAATGCCATAGCGAGTCATGCAGGCATTTTTGTGATTTAAATTCAAAGCCTAGCCTTTGCAGTCCAAATGAACAATTTATGTGTATTAAATCAAGGATATTGTAACAGAATCTACATGGAAACCTGACATTAAGTTGGAGATAAGTTTGAAGTGTTTAGGATAAATGAATATCTTACTCCGCGATCCTCTCTCTGTGAGAGATAGTGGCTGTCTGTGTGACGGTCTGACCTTTCTTCTTGGATTTAGCAGATTTGCTGGATCTTAAACGACCACAGGTCTGGCAGTAACGGATAATCCGCCCACTACGCGTTACCTTGGTAACCATCTGATGCATTGTTTATCGCTGTAAGAGAGTTTGGTCCCATAAATGTGTAACGGAAACGTGAAAAAAAATCTGGAAAAAGTTAGATTTTCAATATAAAAAAGTTTTATCCCTTCAAATAATAGGTACTTATCATCAAAGGCTAGCCGAATATCAAAAGTAGAACAAGACAAATCAATGAAAGAAACAGAAGTTAAACACCACCCATGATCAAAATTATAGTAGGGAAATTCCCTTGTCCCGTATAGAGCAAAGTAGTCATGTCAGATAATACAAGGGAGAACTGTAGGTATAGAAAATAACACCAATTCCTTTTATCTAACAGGTAGAACTGCACCGGCGGAAGATAATATCTGAATGCCATCCAAACACTATAATCGAGACAGCAGACTACAAAATAATAGATCTGTAATAACAAAAACATACTTAATATAAAAAAGAGATGAAGAAAGGCCTGCCAATAAAGGAAAAGAGCAGGAGGACCCCAGGCTTATTCGAAGCATCAGAACCATATTGACTGGGCTGACGCCAGATTATCATTCATCCTATACAAGCTCGACTATTAGGGTCCCCCCCCCACCCTGAATCTTAGGTATGAGACCCATAATATATATATATATATATATATATATATATATATATATATATATATTATGGTATATACTGTGTATTACACTATTAATTGAAACATGTTCAATAAACTGGATTTTTAGTTTGCAGTTTCAATTGTAATAGTTTCTCAGACTTAACAAAATTGTCTTTAATTAAAGTTATGAGCCAAAGCGTGTTCACTGTTCCAATCAGTGCTATCTCATGCACAGACTGATGTTTACCTAAATTTCCTTAATGGGTATACACCACAAGAATATTCTTTTCCACTCTAGTCCTCAAACAATGGACATGACATAACATAAGACAGGAAGACCAGTCATTTTTAACATTGTGAATTGTGTTTCAAAAAGATTGGTTGGCCTTTTTTCAACTGTTTGTATCATTGTAATTTTTGTGACAAAATGATGTCATAAATTAACCCTTCTGTGATATCATAAAACTACAAAACATTCATTTGAAGTCCCTTGTTATCAGGTAAAATAAGGAAATATATCTTGCACATTATATGATCATGGTCCTAACGTTATAAAATTACCAGCACAATATTTGTAAACTCACCTTCAAAGCCCGCGTTTGTTGAATGGCCTATCCCTTGGCTGTCTTTGATACAGATTACTGTCGGTGAAATATGTCTGAAGTGTAGTTTGGCAATCAATCCAGAAGGAGGCAGCCAGATAAAATACATGAATCATTACAACTCTAGTTGCGCCGTCTCTAAGAAACAAGGTCAATAAAAAGAGGAAGTTCAAGCGTAAATGGCTATCCGTCACGGGCACTTTAATAGACCACCGTGTGTCGACTTGGTGTTCATCCTGTCTGAAGTTTATTAAACATGCCAGCGGCTGGTCTAATTAAGCTGTAATCACGGTTTTCTTAGGGGCTATATCTTGAATAAATGAAGCCAATACGGCTTTATTGATCATAAATCCCTGTTAAGTTGCCCTCACAGGTTTATGCTAACTTTGGATGCTGAACTATCAAACTTTTTTTTCATTTTATCTATCGAACCTGGCTGGTTTTCGCATGATGATGATTTTGTGTGAAAGTTCTGCTTTTAAATGATAACATTTCATTCCGAGCCTTTAGACCTGATGTATGATTCAAAATTACACCAGGTTTATGAATTCTTAATAACCGATATTAAATAGTTAATATGAGACCTGGCATATGGCCAAAGTTATCTATATCTTAGAAACAATGACCTATTTATTTACTATCGCGTGTCGAAGGAATGGATGACGTGGACAGTGGCATTCTTTGCTGATTGTTATTTTATTATCTGGATTTACGTTGTGGACAATATTCTTGAACGAAAGTAGTTGGTTTTTTATTCATATTCTAACTTAGGTGAATTGACAATGACACTAGACTAGGTCGATTGTGGTTGAAAGTGATCGATATTCACATATATACAAGACGAAATGGTTATGGATAAAGATTGATATTCACATCCATGCTAGACCGATGGTTTTGACAAAGGTCGAAAATCACATTCAATAGGCCCATGGTTGTCGAAAGAAATCGATAGTCACATATATACTAGACCAATAGTGATTGCCATAGATCGATAATCGTATATACATTAGGCCGATAGTGGTTGGCAGGGATCTATGAATACATATTTATTAGGGCGACGGTGACTGCATTATAACTATGGATTATCACACACAAACACACACATATATTAATATGTATGTATATATATAGGTCCGATAGTGATTGACATGGATCGATAATCACATAAATAGATGTTGTGAGGTAGGTTTCTATAGTGCGTGACAATTTTATAAAAATATGTCGACATGGGTGAACTATATACATATACATAAATTTTAGCTCTGAATCAGGGCGTAAACGTAATTAAACATTCCAGTATAGGGAATTTGTAAACTAACATAACATTTGCATGATCATCTCAAATATCCTTTTGAGATTTTTTTTAATAAGATTTGCCTTTGAATTGGACATGGACTCGTGTTCCAAATGACTCGTCCTCGGTGAAGGTGAACTTGAACTCGAACCACAAGGACTTGGACTTGCACTCGGACCTGGATGGTGTGAACATGACTCTAGCACTTTATACACGTGTCTCCATCACTATATACACGGACGATGGTGTTTACCAAATATCGATAATCAAATAAATACCTTGGTTGTCGACAGAGATCAATTATCCATTTATTCAAAGCCGAAGGTGGTTGACGAGATCACTTATAATATTACGCTCCTCGCGCAACGGTTATAAACTGCAGTCGTCCCAGACATCGTTTCGTTCCTTGCATGGTTTGGCAAGATTCTCTGGGCAGGAACACTAGGGCGCGCACAGAGCGCGGAATTGTAATCAGATCCCTGAAAGCGTGGTATTGCTTTGTGCATGCAGCCCAAATTTTAAACATGCCACGTACAGCCAATTTAATTACACCGGGACCCGGGCTCTCATTAGTCTGATTCTTGGCTCTATGCCAGAATGGGTGTTATGGCTGCTAATACACAAACGATAGAACAATCGATGTTGAGACATGCTGTAACCATGAACGCTAAATCATTGCTATAAATGCCAATTGTTTGTAAAGTATTTCTCTGTCGACTTGTATGTATTTAAGGCCTCCCAGTATGATCATTACTTCAAGAGAATGTCTTTTGAAGTTCATTTTTTTATATAACCATATAAACCCCTGAACTTATCAAACATTTTGTTCCTCTATTAATTCAAACAATATATACTGTGATATTATTCAAGATTCGAGCGCATGAAGCATATTGATATCATATAGTCATTGCATTAGGGAAAATAGCCACACATCTATTCATTCTATGATGCACGCACATTACAAATATGTTATCGCCTGTCTCTATACCCGATGTCTGCATGTCATTTTGGACCAGATGGTCACATGACCAAGGCACTCAGCTGTGATTGGTTGCTGACTTAGCTACGGAATGATGGGACTAATCTGGACCCGAATATTTCTGACACTGTTAGAAACTAAAACATGACGCCGACCCTGGCTGTGTCGGGTCCTTTTGATGCATTCATGCTGGAACATGACTCGGCAAAACTGGTTCTGAACTGGGTCAGAAGTGCTTAGCTTTAATTTACCGTGTACGCATATGAATGGATGGTTGTGTGGGTACATCTTCTAGCAGCTGACATTAATAACATGTATATACGGATAACCATCATCAACCGTGTTCGAAAATGAAGTTGACAAACCAGGTTATACAATCTCGAGGTAAATATCAAGAACAAGATTTATGGTAAATATATTTAACTTGATGGGGAACTGTTCAGACATGGACGCTCCAGAGCAATGACTGACTTAGTAGAAGTATATATACTGTATAATGCAAATAACCACAGAGCCCTTGGGACAATATCACCGAGTCATAATGGCCATTTTACCCTTCCATGGTAAATATAACAAATCACAAATATAACAATACCGTGTATGGTTACACAATTATTTATTTAGAAAATAAGTAAACAGAAGACGATTACTGTCATGTATGGAAAATACTTGGAGGATATTTAGCGATAGAAACACATATCTATTACAATCTGAATAGCCTTCCAGACATGAACAGCGTTTTCTACTTTGTCATATACGGAATGATGTGGTTCAGGTGACATCGATTGATTCGCAGAGCTAGCCTTATGCTCCAAACATGCTACCAGAGATCTTCCTGAAAAAAAGATGATTTATAGATTATAAGTGTTTCATCAACACTTTCTGCTTAATAATGGTTTGAATAAAATTGCTGACACTGTTGACAGTTTTCGGAACCTGGTTTACAATTCGGCGTGTGTAAATAAAAGAAATATGTGCACCGACATTGTTGCAGAAAGCGACTGAACTGTTTCTCTATATATTGAAGTACATTGTGGTCGAAAAAAGGAATTAATATCACGAATCCTGTTTAGCAAAGACAAATGGCCAGCCTCATGGACGTCTGGATACTACTCACATTAACAGGTAACACGATGTTGCACGAGTTTATTCTGGCAAACCTACCGCTCTTCTTTCATAGGTGTGGTGGTTCTACGTAGTGTCTCAGTTATGTCTGTAGTGAGGAATCAATAACTTGCCCACTCGGCCTCAGAAAACCTCAAGTAATATTCAGATGGCATTTTTGTCCAAAGCTGGTTATCACCCCAAAAAGATTCGTTATTGTCTAGGATACTAGCGATATATACGTAGCAAAAAATATCTCTGTATCTCACTCTTCCTACATATTATTAGTTTGATTTGACGTAGAAGTTCAAATGCTGCTTTGGCGACCGGATGTTTATGTTATCTTGGACCTTTATGTTACATTCCATCCAGTGATATTGAAAAAAAACACACCTTCCGATCCCTAAAAGTGGACATAAATCCGGACTCGAGTCCATGCCTGGACCTGAATCCTACATCACTGTCTGTATCAGGTTGGCCCTAAGTGAACAAATCGCCATCTGAAGTTCATTTGATCATATTTGACCGAGTTTGCCGGGCACCACCAACAGTTAACCAAAAAACATAAAAGTTTTATATCTATATTACATGTCGGCGATAATAGCCGTGATCAGTTACCCTGCCGGTTTAAAGAGCGTAAATATGGTATATTTGGCGTGAAAATGATTGGCTTGAACGTCCAATTACCCCCATATACAGTGTAAAGCAAATTAAGTGTAATTAAGTAATATATTTTAAAAATTATGGATTCAATGCATGGTGTGCCTGCGAAGTAAATATTAATACAGAAATACGTATAGAACTGGATTGAGTGTATTTGAGGATTTTATTTCGCTTGCCTGCATATACACGTTTAACATGCACAAAAGCGTTGTATGTGCTGCTGTCGCTGATTATAGCATTTATGTATGGATACATTGATGATTGAAACACATGAATATAATATATTATGCATATAACGCTGGTTTTTGTTAATGCTGGTGTTTACTTGCCACCCACTAATGTATATCTAAGCTTATGGCATGGTGACACTGAGATATATCGCGGCCCCTACCGCCCGTATAATTTACCAATGGCACTCCCTCTTATGTTAACTCTATAGAAACCGATGTCAATATTACATGAGAAAAAAAAGGATATGGGCTCGAGGTCGTTTAACGATTTAATATCGTAAATATTACACATCCCTTTTTTATATACTATGGACAATATTTTGTTATGGGATCAGGATTTATACTGAATCAGTTATGAAATTTCATCAGTTATAACCAGAGGACCATTGATATCGTTTTTCTTGCAGGTACCACTGCTTATTCGGGGATAGACGAAGTTATCCTAGGTGGCACATTTGAATTAAAATGCAATGGCAGCCTTAATAATACGAAGTATATTGAATATGTAAACAAAAGGGCTGAAGTTATTGCTGGTCAATTTTCAAACAATATGCTGTACCCAAAATTTAAAGATCGAGTTAGGACCCTCTCGTATGGATGGATAGAAGTGCGGAATGCCAGCTCTCGTGATTCGGGAGAATACAAATGTAAAGTGCATCCATCGGGAGTGATGCTATCGGCCGGAACAATTGTATCAGTAGGTAGGTGTACATTTCTGGAGTCCGTTTAGTTACAGATGGATTTGGTTGTTCTGTTATCCATATTTCCGCTATGATTATTTGTGTGTGTGCAACAAATACGCTCAGATTTCCAGGATATTTTATTCAAAGTGTGAAGGGAGGAAATATTAGTTACGGTCCGCATGCGGCGGTTATCCACTTCAGTCGTCACATTTCTCTGCTATGTGACCATCATGGTGTTAAGACCCAGAGAACCTTGCCATACAAAGCAGCGGTTAAAACAAAGAAGGCCTGGAACTTCTGCAGTGTATAACCGCTGAGTGCTGAGCGCATATCTTAGCTTGTACATGTTGCTTGTAGGGCATGACACGGATAGCAAAGCTTGGACTAAACCACTCGGTAGTAAATACAGAACTCTAAGGCCAAAAAAAATTAAAGGTATGGTTCTCAGGCACCGCCCGCATCAATTTTAAACCCCCGCATCAAATTTTTTTATTTTGATTTTCAATAAAAACTTTCCAATTTTGAGCTGCTGCCGCTCCGACATTTCTTTCAAGAAGATAAAACCATACAATTTCCTTTGTTTTGTAGTGATTTTACTTATTTAGTAAAATAAAACTGTTATTTTCATGCTTTTCCCTTATCATTTGACATTTTAATCGATACATACCAAAAAATTTAAAATAAAAAAAGCGTCCGCCCGCATTGATTTCTGAAAAAAAGTGCCTGAGAACCATACCATACCTAAGTCGAATAGACGAATACCCATTACTCTTTGCAAAGCGATAATCTACACGGGAATATTAAAGAGTACAAGAATATACCAATATACATTTGTTAGAAGGAAATAAGATCTATACGCATAATTAATCACTACAATATGATTAATGCTTAAATATCTAAATATACAGGAATACACAAGTACTAAAAAAACGTGCACGAGTACTCTGCTCAGGAAAAGTGGCGTATCACTAATCATTCGGTAGTATTGAGAATGTTGGTTGAAATAACCGTAATCAAGTATTGGTTGGTGTATGTGATATTTGTTTGTTATCTAGTTTTGTTTACATACACCGTGAGCAAACTGGCTGTGCAAGAACTCAACTGTCAAGGGGATTTTATTTAAAAGAGATGGCGTGTAAAGCTGTAAATCATAATAACCATTTTGTTAAAACTGGATAAGAAATATTCGTGTGGGCCTGCAATTAATGAGTCCCCCCCCCCCCCCCCCCCAACGTAGGCCTATTCTTAGTTCTGGTTATTCTGTGGTGATTTTAACCAGGGATACGCTAACTTTGTTATTCAAACAGACAAGGTATAATTTGTATGATATATTTCAAATAAACAATGATGTTGGTTATACAACATGGATAAACGGATAATCAAAGGTTACTAAGTCAATTATGATATCTCACTTAACTACAACTAATTCAGCACGATGTGAATACCCCGCTAGATAAACACATACATGTGCTGCCAATAAGTACTTTGTTGTAACGATATATTTGTCTAAAATAATTATTAATGTATTTGTATATTTTGAGACTTGTTCATGCGCACGGGCGGAGTTTGCAAGAAAGCGGATCACCGGTTGGAAATCTGAATTACATATGGCTATTCCGGCATTCTGTGGAGTTATGTTGTTTCAAACAAAAGTGATACAGAGTCCATTTTGAACATAAGGGGAACTTAACATTTTTTATTAACATTGAGATAAAACTACTCTTATTAAATATTAGGTCGAATTCTGCTCCCACTTTGTTCCCTCTCCATCGACCTCTTATGACATTAGGACTATTTAATTGACAGCTAACCGACCAAGCAACTGGCGTACATGACCACAGGCTCAGACGGACTGGCCCGAAACCCTGCCGGCATGAAGCCTTGAAAACGCACCTGGCGGGCCAATCAGGCCAGTCTTTCTAAGCCTGTGGTTCCATTGTTTTGATTGACAGCTAACCTGTCCTGTAACCAAAGTTCACAGGACGCTGTGTTGGAATTCTCTTCGTGAGCCTGTGGTCACACCCGTGGGATATCGGACCGATTAGCTGTCAATCAAATCGAGGCTCTGGACACTCCTCGTTGGGCTGGTATGCGTTTTTCTTGAGACGCATACATGGCTCCGATAAAATAGTCCTAATGCCATAAGAGGTCGATGGAGCGGGAAGAAAGTGGGAGCAAAATTCGACCCAATACTTAATAAGAGTAAGCTTAAACAAGAGATCTTTTATCGCAGCTAACATTTTGTAAGGGTTAATTGAAACACCAAAAAATCTAATACATATAAAAAAAAACACAAAACATCCAGATTGCTGGTTTATATCTGACATTGCTAAAGGAGTGATGATTTCCTATTCAAATCTTAATTTTTCCGTTTCAGCGGGAACAGACTTATCGCCTCCTCCGCCCAAACCCCAGACACAAATCAAAGCAACAAAGATTGGAAACATAACTGAATATCTACTTGAATGCCTGATCAACGATAACAGGACACGTGGACCTCTCCGATATAGCTTTTTCAGCTCCTCTCTGGGTCAAATTACAAATAATACAAGACTCGGGAAAATTAAAATATCAGATGCACCATGCACGTCACAAGAGCAGTTCACAAACAGGACAACAGAAGCACGTAATGCGGTACCAATATCATCCACAAGTGGTCACTACTGGTGCTTTGTATCCAATTTGGCTGGATTATCCCCTCAAAGTGACAACGTGACTATTGAGTCTGTCTGTGAAGAGCTTAAAGGTAAATTCCATGTCTGTTACGTTTGTCATGGGAAATCTGTGTTGCTCATTTTCATTTGCTGATTTTTTTCCCACATTAATTTACCTCTTAAAATAATAAATATGTTCAACAAAAGATGATTAACTGACATATGCACAGTGGCGTCAATTTTTCTTCCAGGGTGGGGGGATGACTTTGTATATATATATATATATATATATATATATATATATATACACACACAATATAATATATACCTTTTTCAGCATCTCTGAGTGACATATTCAGCTATATATATATATATATATATATATATATACGATTATATATACGATTATATATATATATACATATACTTAATTATATTTCAAATAATTATAATATTATAGAAGAAAATGTTTTTATTTTGTGAATTCTAAGGAAGGTTAAGATATAACATTTTCTAGTAAATGGATCCAAAGTCTTCAATTCTATTTATTAATATATTTCATTTGCAATATTATAATATTATTCTCTGAAAAGTGGGGGAGGGGGATGATTACATTGGCCATCCCCCCCCCCCCTTGCCAAAAAGTTGGGGGTATACATAACCCCCCCCCCCCCCCAATATTGACGCCCCTGCATATGCAGCAGTATTTTGAATAAAGGACCCGCTTTATGATGCATTAATAAATGGAAAGGGATGCAATAGATAATGGCAAACATTGAATACGCTTAATGTGTAAAGAATAAATCAAATGACTATTTTGTACATCCAAAGCGAAAAAAAATCAAGAAAATTGTCTACATGTGACAAAATATGATGTTTTAAATATTGCTAGTATGTGCCTAGTGTCATTATTCTCAAACGGTGGAATGTGCTCAGTTTCAGGGCCTTTTATGAGAAGCTCATCCCTAGTAGGACCCCTGGTTGGAGGCCTTGTCCCTGCGCTGGTTATAGCCGCTGGTATTTTGGTGTATTTTGTGTACAGGAAGAAAAACCGGTGGAGCGGTTGGAACAAACGCGACATCCAGATCCGACGAATAGGTAAATGACACCTATACAGATCATAAAATGATACTTGTTTTCTGATACTGAGTCAGTCTGGAGATTTTTCCGTTATATTAACAAAAAGAGTAGGTCATTGGAATTTGCGGTTAAAACGCCATTAAATGATGCATTATGATGATACAACATTCTCATCTAATGTGAAGATGCGAGAAAAACACTGTAATTATCCTCAAAGTTTCTTTCCCATGTAAAGTAAATCCATGTAACCGTGCATGGGAACCCGCGGGAACGCTTATCCGAATACACTGACATCGACAGTGGTTTATAAAGAATAAAAGTATTCTTTAAAAAACACAAGCACGAATATTGTGGCGTATGTAAAAACACGAACACATTTAGTTCCTGCAGGCGAATAAATATACCACCGACATTAGAAATAAACCGGTATTATCAGCAGTAAACTGATAATTTAAATAATTCGCCAAGAATCAGACATGTGTTGGAAAGACGGTGTGTTTTAAGAAAGCCAAGAAATACTTTAACATCAATAGAATTCCAGTTAATATATTACTAGCTAAATAAAATAACATTTTAACATATAATGTTTATTGCAGGTGAATTCCCTTTTTCACATCCAGCAGATGAATCTGGTAAAGTGGAGATAATTGAACCAGAGGCACAGTTCATCCCAGAGCAGCTGGTACAGGAAAATAATGCGGTGCATCCACAATTTGAGAATTATGAAGTACCAGGCAGTCACGAACAGGAAGAGGGCCGCTTGTCTGTGGTAGAGTTTCCACCAAAGAAGCAGCCCTTGAGACGTCTGTATCCGGTGAAGGACCGCTCCAGCACGGGCGAGGAACTAACTCAGGGACCCAATCATGACGGAACCAAAAGTAAGCGAAGGGACCCTCCTCAGCCTATCGGCTACGAGGGAGAACATCACATGACCTTCCCAGGCGACGTAATACCGTCAACTCACACCACAAGTAACCCGTATACAGGTCAACCTGTCACCAATCACAGGATGTCTGGGAAAGTTCGCAGGACTCTCCCTGAACCAACCGGCACTGCAGAATCCATGGATGCAGAAGTGAGTGTTACAGTAACAGAGGATGAATATGACTGCCCTAGAATTCGATGTATTGATCTGCAACAAGAGGAATACGTCATCAATGTCCATACTTCTCCAGCAGTGGGCAGTTCCTCGAGCGCCGCAATACATGCAGGTTTCAGTCATGGGGGAAATAAATACGAAACCAAGCACGATACACACTCGCCAGTGGAAAACCAAATAATAACAGAGAGCACAGAAACATATGAAGACATGCTGCAAAAGCCGTCTGTAAACTGTAACCCCAGGTATCCAAATAATTTCCCATCGGACTCTAACTTCACTGCTGCGGAGGAAACGTACGAAGACCTGAGTCAAACCCAAGTTCACCAGCAACGGTACCTTGTGAATACTGAATCAAATTTTGAAGCTACTCCACCAGAGTATGACCAAACGTATTCCACTGATAGCAGAGGAGGAAGTAGGGACAATACATGCGTGCTCATCCCCCCGACAGACCAGTATATAAGTGACGAGTGCGGTGTGTATGATGACGCTAGCTCTCCAACAATATACGATAACCTTGTCGTCGCAACCGGTACGGAGAGGGACAGACATGGTTATGAAGACGAAAATCAGGCTGTTGTTCCAAACCGTCCGGAGAGAGGTAGGCATTCGTATGATGTAGAAAGTCAGGCTGTTGTCCCCAAACGCCCGCAGCGGAGCAGTCACCTGGGTGATGCAGCAAAACAGACTTCTGTCCCAAACCGTCCGGAAAGGAGCAGACACTCAGATATTGCAGAAACACAAACCCCTCCATCGCGTCCTGCCAGGCGCTGATTGTTTGATAATATAACTGGTGTATTCTTCATAGCAGTAAAACCAACCGAAACCGTTACTGGATCACGAAAACAATAAGGTTTGCGGTCATTATTTTAATAGCACAAAAACAATCATTACGAAATGGCGTGTGTAAACTCAGCAGGCTTCGTCAACTTGGTGTTACTCTGATTAGAATCTACTATTGGATTAGGAAGTTGTGCTCAAAGACCCTACAATATAATGTTCTTGTTTTTAACCTGATCCGGTTGTTTAATACTGAATCTCTCAATCACAAGGCGCGTGCGAAAGATCGCTGGTTAATGTCACTATACTTTGCAAAACTTCTATGTATCAATTAAGTTAGTTACAATACTTTGTCATGAACTCTGCTTACTTAGTGAATTTCCATACCATGCAACTGTGAACATGGTCGCGGATCTTTGGACTGAAATAAAATAAACTACCCTTTTGAAATAACGATCATATTACTTAAACCTGTTAATTCATTCTTCCACTAGAGCTGTAATCTTTTATATGTATGTTTAAGAAATTTAATATAAATATATAGTTTTGCATACATACAATTATCTTTTAATGATATATATATATATATATATATATTCGATGAATATATTATATATGTATTTTTGGGCTGTTGTATGACTAATAAATTGTGTCATTAATGTCATTATTTGTTGAAGAATGTTACATTCTAATATTGACTGACAGCGGCAGAAATTACTCGAAGATACCCCGAGGAGTGTCGTATGGACGCATTTATCATTGTTCCGTCTCAATTCTCAATTACCCTTTCCTTAATTGTAAAAGAATAAGATATTTACTTAAACGATTTCTAACATCTTTCATAAGATATAAATCTGAGTTACGTTAACATCCTTTGCGAACGGATAAATAATAAAATCGAACCAAACCGTATTCTACGCTCATTATTGGCCCGCGTGCATACATGAAACATGCGTTATTTCATCGGTATTAGGCTCATGTGAGTTATTTGGTCAGGTTGTTTTCCACACGGTTAAAAGGATTTTGAGTTCATCTTTTCTAGCAATGACTGACCATATCAATCAATAAACATATGCAAAATTAACGTTTTTGATCGCCTTTGTTTTAAACTCAGGTAACAGGTTTGTAACACCTGACAATGCAAAAACTTTATTATCTTCGGTCCCGAGCCGATAAGATTATAACATGGCCCGAAACATGGATGACTATTTCACTTTTTTTAAGTTTAAAGATTGGCATAATGGAAACGCCGAAAAAGGGTCATTTTTTTTAACGTATAGTAGTTAGATATTACAAATGTCATTGGGTCAAATTGGGTCTTTTGTTTCGTTACCAGACCGTACCTTTCTAAAGAATAAAAACATTTTTAGTTGTATAAAACTTACATGAAGCAGTTTCGCGGTTACTACGTATTAAAATTTCCAAACACTGGTCAATGTTTGTCCGTTAGCAGGGGAGATTTTAAGTAACCCCCTTTGGGCGTGAATAGCGGGGTGTCCACCCTAGAGGGGTTCTAAAAGTAGAAAAAAAACGTATGGTCCCAGACTCTCCATTACACAGGGTGTCCGCCCTTGATTTTTGTCACCTCACCGGGTTTTCACTGTATATTTATTCGCCTTTACACCTTATGTAGGATGTATCAGGTATATTTCGGAATTGTGCATGTTTATGAGGATATGTTCTATGGTTAAGAGCTTGTGCGTTAAATAATAACGAAACCATCAGAGAAGCGCAAGAAATGAGATACTTTCTTGTTAATGCTTGCACTTAAAATTCTTCAAAGCATGATAAAAACAAGAAGCGCTCGTCACGTAAGCGGATACACCTATTTCGCATAGCTTAAAACCATGCACACAAAGGACATTGTTTAGATCGTCATAGTGTACTATGATGCAGTTAAACATCATTCAACAATACATGGTTATGTGATCCTTCCTACAAAATTTATGATTATATCTTTGGAAAATACAGTGCTTGTAAAAAGGATAAGCGATCCAAGATTCTCTACAAAGAGAAAGTATCTTATTAGATTTATTTGTTTAGGAGTAGCACCTACGGGCAGTGATCTACGGGCAGTGATCGCCCGTAATATATTGATGCACCCGCTGTTCACAGTGAATAACCACAAAGACGATAAGACAATGGTGGGCCATTACATAGATTAAACTCTGTAACCATACACAGAAAGCGGAACTCCACACAGTATAAATACACAATCCGTTTTATATCAGTAATCACTATTTTATTAGGGGATTGAAATAGGAAACAGTCGGGGTTATTTAATTATAAGACACAATCATGCTGGGATTATTGGCGGCTTTGTTCCCATTAACTCCTCTGGTGTCGATAAAAGTGAATATGATCTTAGTGGAAAATCTAAGAATGTCGCATTTGGTGGTAAGGAGAATATTTGTATTGTTATGTAAGGATTCTTCTTGAGAAATTTAATTCTTGTCTCCATGTTATCCTGTTTTCTAAATAGTGGAGAATTTAGAATGTTGTTGTATGAAATCCTATTCAGATCAAGGGCCTTCATTGCTGAGAAAATGGGGGCACAAGGGTATTGACAAAAGACATCTCAGCCAGGTAAAAGCGAGCCCCCTAAACAAACTCGAAGCCCCTCTGACCAGGAGCAGAAGCTGAAGGACCAGAAGGACCCCACCTGAGAATATAATTGTTTTCACTCCCAACACATATATTCAAGAGTATATATTTTGGTTATACGCCAGCAATCAACCATAGTTTAAATCCATAACACATATTACTTATATCCAATTACATTAAGACCAAGTTTTTTATGCCATTGATATCAAGTGATTTTAATTATATAACAATGTTCAAAAGCTAATTATTTTTCATGTAAAAAATCGTACGTTCGATATTTACTGTGACTTTATTTCAAAGAAATGTGAAATATGACCTTTAAAAAGGTTTTGATTTTCATGTTTATATCATATTTATATCTCATGGAACGAAGACAGTGATTATTCAGCGTAAATATGAAGAAACTGTCAAACTGTTTTAGTATCGTGAAATTGCTTTGTTTATTATACGTTCAGTCAGTTAAAAGGGTGTGTGTATGGGGGGGGGGGGGGGGGGAGGGGTTCTTCGTTCTCCTTTCCCAACCCCCTCTCAATGCTTTTTATGTTTTCAATGATGTTATTGAATTTACTGTTATCGCAATGTTACAAGGCTTACCTTACTTATTTTAATTCTACAGATCTCAAGCTGCATGGAGTACGACTAGGAAAATGTATAGAAAGACGGAGAAGGGGCGTGGGTGCTTCCTTCTCCTTCCCCAGTCCCCTCTCAATGCTTTTCATGTTTTCAATAATATTATGAATTGACTGTTATCGCAACCTTTGTAAGATTACCTTGCTTATTTTAAACCTACAGATCACAAGTCGCATATAATGTGACTAGGAATACATGTATGTGTTAGACCCGAGATGGCCTATCGAGCGATTATTTGCATATTGCTCTTGCTGGCATGTTTGTATGTATACCCAATTCATACAAGTTTACAAACCAAATGTAACAAATTTGTAAGATATACACATACCTTAAAATTCCAATGTGATACCCTAGGATAAGCCATGTGAGCTTTCGCCTAATATATGCGCATCTGATTATACTATTTCAAGGTTGGCAAAACGTTCTGTAATCCCATATGATACACTATTTTGGGAAACCTCATTTATAATCCGGTATTTACTAATATACGAAATGAAGAATTCAGTCGCCAAATATAACACAATGTAAACATGTTCTGAAGAGTGTAAAGGGTCCGTTTGTATGGTTTTGGTTACAGGTTTAATCCAGTGTATTCGGATCGAACAGGTGATTTTGGGAAACACCTTTGAACTTGAATGCGGAGGAAACCTGCGCAGAGGAAAGTGTATTCACTATATCAAGAATAAATCTGAAGTTTTTTTACAGGACAACAAAGCGTCTTCTAAGATCACCATATTAAGTCCAAAGTTCAAAGGTCGGGTTCTCGGTATGTGGTTTGGGGCTGTAGCAATAGATAATGCAAGCTTTCAGGATTCGGGGGATTACACGTGTCGATTTCATGTTAAAAAGCAAACGACATCGGAAACTGTGTTAGCAGCAGGGACCATCGAGGTCGTAGGTGAGCTCATGTGCTATATAGTGATGTCCTGCATATCCGTACAACCAGTAACTTTCTCCAAGATATCCGGTCTATGCATTTTTGAGTGTAATAATCTGAAGTGAATAGATTTCGAAATGGTTCAAAATATGTTTCCTGTCCGCAAACTAAAGGTAAATGTGTTAAATCTTCGACATATTAGTTCTTGCCAGAAATTAAAAAAAAATCAAGGAATATGGACTTAGAATATATCTCAAACCATGTTTCTCAATGGAACATGCAATGTTTCTTATATTCTTAATAGCTATGCTTCCCGTTTAATCGCTTTCGCACCTGAAAAGTAAATATAAAGCAAACACGATGATCCCTTTGACTTATCAACGCTTGTCTACTATGAATGTGCTTGATTAAAATATGCAAAAACTGATTGCAAGACTACCAGAGTATTTTTTCTTTTTTAGAGAAAAAGGATGTATCACCTGCTCCGCCAAAGCCCCTTATACAAAGAGAAAATGTAAGAAAAGGAAACACAACAGAGACAATATTGCGGTGTTTCATCAATGACAATACGACACGGGGACCTTTGCGGTATAGTTGGTTCAGTACCTCTCATGGTTAAATTACAAATAATACGAGAAAATGGCAAATTGAAGTATCAGATACATTGGCCTCTGTACGGTACTGGTGCCTCGTATCAAACCTTGCCGGACCATCGCCGCCAAGTGATCACGTGATCGTTGGTAAGACAGATATGCAATATTTCGGTATCACGTGATTTCTGCACAACCCAATCGATGGCACTCCATCCGGCATAATTGTTCTTATTAGGTCAAGTGAAGAATAACCACATAACATTTCTTAAATCTATTTTACGATGTATTGTAAAATATTGTTTGAGCAATGAAAAATGCGTAGGTGCGATGAATCGGTTAAACCGAGATTTAATAAAAAAGAAAGTTTATTGCAATATAAACTAATTGGTCGCCTTTTTTACAGTTGGCCTTTGGTAATTATATCTTATCATTACAAAAATTTTTATCCATTGTATATTATATCATCTTTTGAAAGGACATGCAGCAGACAACCCATCTTACACCGGACCACTGGTAGGAGGCCTTGTACCTGGGCTTGTTATAGCCAATGGTCTCCTGTTGTATTGTGTGTGCAGAAAGGAAAGCTTGCTAAGGCGGTGGAGGAAACGTAACAGACGAGTCCGACGGATAGGTTAGTTAACCGAACATCTCGAGTTCAAAACTTTTTACCATGAATGGTAACCCGCATTCCTCTCTTTTCCTCCTTTTCTGTGTTACCACGAAACCACAACAAAACAGGTGCCTTCCAATGCTTCATATCTATATGGCCTCTGCCTAGGATTATGTATGTTCAAGTGGCCTCGACCCATCGTTTTATATACGTACATGTTACAGTTTTCATTTTATTTTACAATCTAAAAATATCGGACAAATAGATACTCCTCTTTTGTCAAGTTCGGCATGTTTAGTGGATTTTTTTTAAAAGCGTTTATTAACTTTCCGTAACAAGAATTATAATATGTCATCATGTAACGTAGATGGTGTGAAATGTTATACTTTTATTTATTATTACATATAATATATATATAATATTAATATAATTTGATATATAAACAGAACAGTCATATTGCAGGTCTGTTCACACTCTCATATCATGTAGATGAACCTGAATGTGATATGACAGGGACAGAATTCATTCCGGTGCAGCAAATGGAAGAACGCAATGCTGTTGATCCCGAATTTGCAAACTATGAGGTACCCGTAAGTCGGTCGCAGGTGGAGGACCAGATGTCATCGGTTGAGTTTCCCCCGAAGAAGCAGCAACTCCGCCGCTTGTACCCGGTAAAGAATGTCCACGGTTCTTCGACCTCCGGAAGCCATGTTAAGGTCAAGAACGAATCGGCTCAGAGTATCAGGCATGACGGAAAGAGAGTGAAACCATTTGATCCTGCACAGCCTGGTGAGTATTTAAATCCCGATGGCATTCAACATAGTCTGAATAAGGTCAGTGTCAGCGATGCCAGAGCACAGCCACTTGTAAAGGGTAATCCGTATATAAGTCAACGCGTCAACAATCAGAGGATGCCAGGAAAAAGAAGCAGGAAGCCGCGGGAACCATCCGACTCTTCCGACATAGAAACGGTCACTGAGACATATGAAGAAATGCAGCAGCAATCCAAGAATACTCCCTCAAACATTCATACAGTTGAGCCCAGCGTTGGTATGCCAGAGGAGACCTATGAAGATGTGACACAGGGCCTTCACGTTTGTGAACAGAATTTGTCCACACGGGCACGACCTTCACTAGGTGGCAAAGGCCTCCTTGTTGGTACAGGTGGAAAAGATGTCCACGACTCACTGCGCATGCCCAACACGGGCCAAAACGAAAGTGAGGAGTATGATGTGTACGATGATGCTGGCTCGTCAATTATATACGACAACCTGGTCGTCCCCAATCGCCCGGAGAGGGGCAGGCATGGTGATGTAAAAACACAGACTGCTCCACCGCATCCTCCAAGAGGCACTCTGCCAAATTTCTCACGTATTTAAAAAAGGCCATTAATCATATTTTATGGTAATATGATGCTATAGACTTATAGTCCGCTGAACTACGCCCTCATTGCTCAGTGAATCATGGAGACGACGAACAACACTGTTTCCTCATTGCAATGTTACCGGAAGTTTTTGAATATATTCGTTAGGATTTCTCTACCCTCATTCGAGGTCATGCTCTTACTTCGGCACTTGTCGGATGATTGGTAAACTCAACGTTTTTGCATACCTCACAAGAATAGCAACTCATACCGTTAAACTCCTTGTTATTTTGTATACGTATACGTGCGTTTGCATATTAAAATATCCTGGACCCTAATTTAAAGTGAAATAAGGAACTGTGTCACCAAGAGACGAAGTTAACGTTAATGTTACATTCGAAGTTATAATAAGTAGGTACACATGTATATATGTATAACTGTGTAATTCTGTCGATTCCAGCCAAAGTGTTCGATACTATGTGTAGAGCATGTAATGTTATACTTACATTGCGGTCCGTTGCGCTACCATTGGTTTGACGCCTTAATACATGGCGGCGATCGTCAAAGAAGAGTGGATTGTAGTGTTCCTATAATCACTTTCCGTGGTCTAGTGGTTTGAATGGGGGATTGTTGTGGTGGCAGAAGGAATCCTCTTGGAGGAATATTTGCATGATACGGAATGACCGTTGTTTGTATATTTTGGGACCGTTGCCATTGTGTTGGCTGTAAACTCATCAGTCGCCATGACGTGACATATGTTAAAATGGGAGAGCTGTGACACTGTCCAGCCTGGTTATAAGTCAAGAGAAGAGAAGTACAGGAACTGTTTCGAATACAAGAATGTTATGTCAGCTGAAAAGAAAATACATGAACGAGTTTGCGTTGTAGAGTCATATATGGTGCCACGGTGATCTTACCAGAGCTTCGTCTGTATTGCTTATGTATTAGGCCAAAGAAAAATAAAAGGAATGGTTCTCAGGCACCGCCCGCGTCAATTTTAACCCCCCGCATCAACCATTTTCATCGTGATTTTGTCATTCAAGATGGTAAAATAATTCAATTTTGATACGTTTCCCTTTGTTATGTAGTGCTTTTAACTGTTTAGCAAGAAGAAACCTATCATTAACATGCTTTTCCCTGATCATATGACATTTTATCGAAAATACAAAAAAGGTCAAAAATAAAATACCGCCCGCCCGCATTGATTTCTGAAAAAAAGTGCCTGAGAACCATACCCTTTTATTTTTTTTGGCCTTATATTTCTTCTCTCCTGTAAAATACATTCGCTATGATTTGAATGGACCTGTTGATCGAGCATTTGTTGTAAACATGTTTTACCATATTTGTGCTAGGATCCTACAACTAATGAACTTCAAGTGTCGAGGTTTCTCTATTATTTAGGATAATTAGGTCTTTCTTGATTCACCTGTGCAGAGCTGGTGTGCATACTTTGATTTCATAATACTGAATTGTGATTACAGTGGTTGTTTCATACTCTCCCTGACGGTGGCCTAGCTATATAGGGCTTTAGTTAGCATGACAGATTAAGATATGCGCACGTGATAATTATCAGGAAGGACCGAGATACTATCGCGTATGAACGAGAAACTATATCGCATGGGAACGAAATAATTGTCGCGTGGGAACAAGATAAAACAAGGGACCCATGGGTCACATCGCTCAGCTGAATTTTGGAAAATATTAGTAACTGCAAATTATTTTTATTTCTTTTGGTTTTTCATGTATATTATCATTAGAAAAGCTATGAGAAAATGGCCCTGCTAAAATGAAACTCTGTAAATTATAGAATAAAAGACATGAGCTAAACCATTTAGTGATGCACCAAGGGAACAAATAGGCCTACGGTAAGTGTTATATAAAAGTAACATTTCATAAACAAATAATGTATGAAGGTAATTAAGTTTGCAAAAGTAAAATATATGGCCATATGAGTTAACAAGTGACCCAGGGGTAATGACGCTCAGCTGACCAGGAAGACATTGACAAAAGTAATTTTATCATCTGAATGTCAAATTTGAATGAAATACTTTTTCCAAACTTGACCTTTTGTATAAAATCATCCAATATACATTGGGGTACTATGGAGCTCTGTAGCATGAAGGATATGGGTAACAGACACCTATTTTCAAGGTTTACAAGATGACTTTTCAGGGATCTCCCAGCATGTTAAAAAATAAAATTCTAAGTCCAGTTATTTTGATTTGTGCCCTGTTAACAGATGACCAAATGTTTATTATGGGTGGTATTTTAAAGCCGCATAGGATGAAGGATATGGGTAACAGAGATGTAATTTCAGGTGCACAAGGAGACTTTTCAGGGGCCTCCCAGCATATCAAGAAAGGAGATTCTAGGTCAAGTCATTATAATTTGTGCTCTGTTAACAGATGACCAAATCTTTATTCTCAGAGCCATAGCATGAAGGATATGGGTAACAGAGACCTAATTTCAGAGTTCCAAAGAGACTTTCCAAAGGCCTCCCTGCATGTCAAGAAAGAAGATTCTAGGTCCAGTCATTATGATTTGTGCCCTGTTAATATATGACCAAATCTTTATTCTGGGGGGTACTTCAGAGCCCCATAGCTCACAGAATATGGGTAACAGGGACCTTATTTCGAGTTTCCATGTAGACCTTTTATGGGCTTCCCTGGAGGTGAGGACAGAAGATTCTAGGTCCAGTCATTATGATTTGTGCCCTGTTTACAGATGACCAAATGTTTAAAGATCACAAAAGTAGAGAAAAAAAATCGTAAAAAATAAAAAAAATATAGCTGGCGCCACCAATCTCCAGAAATTGATGAAACACTCCATGATCAATATCCATGCAAAGAATCATGGTGATTAAAGCATTAGGTGTTCAGATACTTGAGCTTTTGTATTAAATTTTGCATTATTCTGGGGGGTACTTCAAAACCCCATAGCTCGAAGAATATAGGTCACAGTGACCTAATTTCAGGTTTACAAGGAGAATTTCCATAGACCTCCCAGGATGTCAAGTAAGAAAATTCCAGGTCTAGCAGTTACGATTTGTGCCCTGTTAACAGACAGACGCCTGGATGGCTGGACGGACGACGGAAAAAAGGTGATCCCTATAGCTCATATTAACTTTCAGTCAGCTGAGCTAAAAATTGAAAAAATACAGGTGGCGCCACCAGAATGCAGAAACTGATGAAACATTTCATGATCAATATCCATGCAAAGAATCATGGTGATCAATATAATAATTGTTCAGATACTTGAGCTTTTGTATCAAATTTTCCATTATTCTGGGGGGTACTTTGGAGCCCCATAGCTCAGAGGTTATGGGTAACAGAGACCTAATTTCAAGTTTTTAAGGAGACTTTTCATGGGCCTCTCAGCATGTCAAGAGAGAAGATTCTAGGTCCAGTTGTTACGATTTGTGCTCTGTTAACAGATGACCGCATCTTATAAGGTCTCAAAAATAGAGAAAAAAATTAATAAAAATAAAAAAAATACAGGTGGCGCCACCATACTGCAGAAACTGATGACACATTCCATGATCAATATCCATGCAAAGAATCATGGTGATCACTGCAATAGTTGTTTAGATACTTGAGCTTTTGTATCAAATTTTCCATTATTCTGGGGGGTAATTCGGAGCCCCATAGCTCAAAGGTTATGGGTAACAGAGACCTAATTTCAGGTTTCCAAGGAGACTTTTTATGGAACTCCCTGCATGTCAAGAGAGAAGATTCTAGGTGTAGTCGTTACGATTTGTGCCCTGTTAACAGATGGCCGCATCTTAAGAGGTCTCAAAAATAGAGAAAAATATTGGTAAAAATCGAAAAAATACAGGTGGCGCCACCAGTCTGCAGAAACTGATGAAACACTCCATGATCAATATCCATGCAAAAAATCATGATGATCAATGCATTAGTTGTTCAGATACTTGAGCTTTTGTATCAAATTTTCCATTATTCTGGGGGTACTTCGGAACCCCATAGCTCGAAGAATATAGGTCACAGTGACCTAATTTCAGGTTTACAAGGAGAATTTCCATAGACCTCCCAGGATGTCAAGTAAGAAGATTCCAGTTCTAGCGGTTACGATTTGTGCCCTGTTAACGGACAGACGCCCGGACGGACGACGGACAAATGGTGATCCCTATAGCTCAGAAGACTTACAGTCAGCTGAGCTAAAAATTAATCCAACAAAGTTTGACCAATATTCCTAATTTTTAATACTAAGTTAACAGTGTTATTCACACCTAGGCCCTGTCAACTTTAAGAGATATGAATGAAATGCTACAAAGTATTTATATCTTCTTAAATCTGGTGAGTTTGCACTTACATTAGATCCTAATATTTCATCACATTTGAATATAAGGATTAAATTCCTGATTTTCTTTTCTTTAAAACAATCAAAATTATCCAAGTCTCATCAAAAAGAATTTATTTAACATTAAAATTATAAGATTCATCTTGTTTATTAGTCCTGTGTATTGAAGGGGTGGGTGGGGGAGGGGTCTCCGTTGTTACTGCTCGTTGCTGAAAAAAATGTTAATTTTAAGATTCATCTAGTTCATAGTACAGGTCTGTCAACAGAATGGGGATGGGGGGGGGGGGGGGGGAGCAGGGGTTGCCAGAGAAAAAGGCTCCCTGTGGTATGGTATTAACTGCAGACAGTCTGATCAAGCTCAACTCAGTGGACCTACAGTCACCAAAGTGGACTGCTTGACAATGTAAGGGAATACAACAAGAGCCTCCAAAATAAATGTAATTACTAGCCTAATTTTGCAGCTTTTATTTTCAAATTTCAGATTTTAACAGATTAAATCCTTGTGTGCACACTGGAAAAAAACGTGCCGTGGCCAAAGTTGGGCAAAATTTAAGGTACCAATTTTTATTTTTGCTAATAATTTTTAAAAAATTAAAAGATTTTGATCTAATTTTGGGTATACAATTAAAAAGTAGAGAAAAAAAATCGTAAAAAATAAAAAAAATATAGCTGGCGCCACCAATCTCCAGAAATTGATGAAACACTCCATGATCAATATCCATGCAAAGAATCATGGTGATTAAAGCATTAGGTGTTCAGATACTTGAGCTTTTGTATTAAATTTTGCATTATTCTGGGGGGTACTTCAAAACCCCATAGCTCGAAGAATATAGGTCACAGTGACCTAATTTCAGGTTTACAAGGAGAATTTCCATAGACCTCCCAGGATGTCAAGTAAGAAAATTCCAGGTCTAGCAGTTACGATTTGTGCCCTGTTAACAGACAGACGCCTGGATGGCTGGACGGACGACGGAAAAAAGGTGATCCCTATAGCTCATATTAACTTTCAGTCAGCTGAGCTAAAAATTGAAAAAATACAGGTGGCGCCACCAGAATGCAGAAACTGATGAAACATTTCATGATCAATATCCATGCAAAGAATCATGGTGATCAATATAATAATTGTTCAGATACTTGAGCTTTTGTATCAAATTTTCCATTATTCTGGGGGGTACTTTGGAGCCCCATAGCTCAGAGGTTATGGGTAACAGAGACCTAATTTCAAGTTTTTAAGGAGACTTTTCATGGGCCTCTCAGCATGTCAAGAGAGAAGATTCTAGGTCCAGTTGTTACGATTTGTGCTATGTTAACAGATGACCGCATCTTATAAGGTCTCAAAAATAGAGAAAAAAATTAATAAAAATAAAAAAAATACAGGTGGCGCCACCATACTGCAGAAACTGATGACACATTCCATGATCAATATCCATGCAAATAATCATGGTGATCACTGCAATAGTTGTTTAGATACTTGAGCTTTTGTATCAAATTTTCCATTATTCTGGGGGGTAATTCGGAGCCCCATAGCTCAAAGGTTATGGGTAACAGAGACCTAATTTCAGGTTTCCAAGGAGACTTTTTATGGAACTCCCTGCATGTCAAGAGAGAAGATTCTAGGTGTAGTCGTTACGATTTGTGCCCTGTTAACAGATGGCCGCATCTTAAGAGGTCTCAAAAATAGAGAAAAATATTGGTAAAAATCGAAAAAATACAGGTGGCGCCACCAGTCTGCAGAAACTGATGAAACACTCCATGATCAATATTCATGCAAAAAATCATGATGATCAATGCATTAGTTGTTCAGATACTTGAGCTTTTGTATCAAATTTTCCATTATTCTGGGGGTACTTCGGAACCCCATAGCTCGAAGAATATAGGTCACAGTGACCTAATTTCAGGTTTACAAGGAGAATTTCCATAGACCTCCCAGGATGTCAAGTAAGAAGATTCCAGTTCTAGCGGTTACGATTTGTGCCCTGTTAACGGACAGACGCCCGGACGGACGACGGACAAATGGTGATCCCTATAGCTCAGATGACTTACAGTCAGCTGAGCTAAAAATTAATCCAACAAAGTTTGACCAATATTCCTAATTTTTAATACTAAGTTAACAGTGTTATTCACACCTAGGCCCTGTCAACTTTAAGAGATATGAATGAAATGCTACAAAGTATTTATATCTTCTTAAATCTGGTCAGTTTGCACTTACATTAGATCCTAATATTTCATCACATTTGAATATAAGGATTAAATTCCTGATTTTCTTTTCTTTAAAACAATCAAAATTATCCAAGTCTCATCAAAAAGAATTTATTTAACATTAAAATTATAAGATTCATCTTGTTTATTAGTCCTGTGTATTGAAGGGGTGGGTGGGGGAGGGGTCTCCGTTGTTACTGCTCGTTGCTGAAAAAAATGTTAATTTTAAGATTCATCTAGTTCATAGTACAGGTCTGTCAACAGAATGGGGATGGGGGGGGGGGGGGGGGGGGGGGAGCAGGGGTTGCCAGAGAAAAAGGCTCCCTGTGGTATGGTATTAACTGCAGACAGTCTGATCAAGCTCAACTCAGTGGACCTACAGTCACCAAAGTGGACTGCTTGACCATGTAAGGGAATACAACAAGAGCCTCCAAAATAAATGTAATTACTAGCCTAATTTTGCAGCTTTTATTTTCAAATTTCAGATTTTAACAGATTAAATCCTTGTGTGCACACTGGAAAAAAACGTGCCGTGGCCAAAGTTGGGCAAAATTTAAGGTACCAATTTTTATTTTTGCTAATAATTTTTAAAAAATTAAAAGATTTTGATCTAATTTTGGGTATACAATTTAATTTTGATTAATTGAAGTTATATTACTGGAAAAAGTCCTTAGCTTTAGGGTGCTTTTCCATGTACGCGTTTTGCAAGCGTTTGCCGCGCGGCTGCCGCGCGGCGAAAATCCAACCAGTTAAAAAGTCATGTGCTATTTCCATGTATGCGATTGCCGCGCGGCAAACGCACGCGTCAGTTTTGGAATCCAGCAGTGCTGGATTTCTGCGTTTGCCGCGCGGCAAACGCATGGGAATTCCGCCTTAATGACGTCACATTTGGGGGTTTCCTCTTACTCGTGTGTTTAAGTCCGTTCTGTTGTGTCAGGAAGGCATGCGATTGCCGCGCGGCAAACGCATACAAAACGCTCACATGGAAAAGGACTGGCCGCGCGGCAAACGCATGCGTTTGACGCGCGGCAGTTTCTGCCGCGCACATGGAAAAGCACCCTTAACATGTTTTGTGTTAAGTGATCAAATATCTTTTCTCTTTTTTTTTTACAAAATGCATTATGTTTGAGCCCATAACATTTTTAAATTATATAATACAGACCTTATTTTTGGCATGTATATAGGAACTATATAGAGGAATATTTATGGTAAATATGAGGAAAAACAGATGAGTGGTTTTGATATTAGGTGGTCCTGAAGTGTGAAAATATGTTTTTAATAAAAGATTGAGGTTTTTCTTTAATTTCTCAAAGGAACAAAGTTTATGTAACATTATGCCAACAGCCTGGGGAGCATATAGATATGCACTGAATGACCTACAGTCACCAAAGTGGACTGCTTGACAATGTAAGGGAATACAACAAGAGCCTCCAAAAAAATTAAATAACTAGCCTAATTTTGCAGCTTTTATTTTCAAATTTCAGATTTAAACAGATTAAATCCTTATGTGTATATGCTGTGAAAATTAAATCCACAGTACTTACAGGAAAAAAAACGTGCCGTGGCCAAAGTTGGGCAAAATTTAAGGTACCAATTTTATATTTTTGCCAATATTAAAAAAAATTAACAGATTTGATCTAATTTTTTTGTATACAATTAAATTTTGATTAATTAAAGTTGTATTCCTGAAAATAAAGTCCCTACCTTTAACACTTTTGGTCTTAAGTGACCAAATATCTTTCCAGATGTTTTTACAAAGTCCATTATGTTTGGGCCCATAACTTTTTTAAATTAAATAATATTGACTTAATTTCTGGCATGTACATAGGAACTATATAGAGGAATATTTATGGTTAATATGAAGAAAACCAGATGAGTGGTTTTGATATTAGGCAGTCAAAAGTGTGTAACTAGATTTCTAATAAAAAATTGAGGTTTTCCCTAATATCTCGGGGGAACATAGTCCTATTGACCCAATTTTCGGCATGGTAGGAGATTTTGGGGACATCTAACTGTATGCCGAATTTCAGATTTGCAGGTCCAATGGTGTCGAAACGTGCCAGTCTTACGGGCGGACGGACAGACAGACGGACTGACGACGGACAATGGACCACGACTATAGCTCAGATGACTTACTTATAGTCAGCTGAGCTAACAATTCTGTGCGTCCTATACGAGCCACCGTAGTCTCTTGCTGATTGTGTGTAATTGAACATGCAGCAGGCCTAGAGCACTGCCGGATATCATGAAATGGTCCCTTTCTTAACATTTTTTTATGTATTCGGATCGGCTTAGAATTAGGTTGTGACACATAAAGATACATAAAAGAGTAACCTTTTTTTATAGGTTTGCCATTAAATGACTGGAAAATGTTACACCCATGTACAATTGATTTTATGTTTTAACAGATTGTGGAGGCAGCGGCGAATAGCAATATGCCCAGAAACATTACACGTAAATAATACAGTCACCTAAATCACAATCATATGTTAGCAAGGAGGGTGAGATAACGAACAAGCGAGATAGACTTGTCAGTAAACCTTCTTGAAAAATTATGGATTGTTTTTTATCAGAACAAATAATATTATCAGTAGGAACACTGCGACCGAGTTCTTGATAATGTCATCCGAAGATGAATCATTTATTGGCCAGTCAACAGACATCCGACAATGAACAGATCATGCCTGTATATTTGTACCCGATAATCGTATGAGCTGGCAAAACATAGAATAATATAGCTAGGCGTATATTTCTTTTGTTTAATAACGACACGTATTGTATAATAAGTCGACAATCTCAATTGACCCAGAGAAACAAAGTGATTATGTGAATTGTTATTAGTTCATGAGTTATCGCATTATATCTGGAAATGGAAACATCCATCCAATTAATGCATCAAATTAAAAAAAACTATATACAGTACCAGGCTTGCGTGTGATAATATAATCCATTGATTAAGCAAGCATATATCAAAATGTCAATTAAGGTGTCATCCAACGAGGACAAGGTTCTTTCTTTAGATAAACATCATCAGTGCTGTCTACTCCGCGAGCTACTGCTGTCGAAATAACTGTATATTCAGCACGGAGAACCACTGGCCTTACATGGTGTGTGGCATATTTTATGTGGAGAAATATATGAATAGCCATCTGGTTCATTGTACCGAGAGTACATAGAAATGTCGGTTCACTCGGTAGGGAACTTGAACCGATGAACATCCATAACCTTATTATGTAATTAGTTAATTCATGAAATATAGTCTCGTGGAGAGACATCTTTCTATTTTGAAATTGCTAAAATAGAAAAATATAATACAGAAAAAGACTTCCTTGCTATCACCTTTTCCTTTTATATGAGCCATATATACATTTCACAAGGAGATATTGTATGTAGAATTTTAGAAAATCTGATTAACAATGTGTCATGCAAAGGCGGGTGAAGGGGCCGTGGCCACCTGCAGTGACCCCCTAGCTACGCACCTGCACCCATTTAACATGTTTGATATACTCTTTATGTATTGACTCTCCTTACCTTCTGGTTGCCAGCTCAGTAGTAAATTTGTAGTGAACTGAGATGACCTTCTCTCTCTCTCTCTCTCTCTCTCTCTCTCTCTCTCTCTCATATATATATGTATATGTATATATATATATATATATATATATATCTATATATATATACACACACACATACCTCTATGACGAGAAGACACCAGTCTACCAAGAGCTTTTGGGAGGTAGTTACGAGTTACCTGTACGCGTCACTACGAGTTGCCTCGACATCATGAGTACTTTAAACATATATTTATTTAAAGGGGTCCAATCACCTATGAAGCATGAAATATAGCTTCGTCCCTTTAAAATAAATCAGTACCTGCCAAAATATTGCCTTGAAACCGTTTGTGAGATAGAGTGTTAAAAAACAGTGAACCGGGCGCGATCGCAGTTGTCATGAAAAACACAGTGCGTGGGACCGTGTGCATCGCGAAGCCACAACACGTGTCAACCAGGAGATGCCTTGACTGACTGGGCCCAAAAAATGTAATACATGTTCCTGCTGGCTGAAACAGCGCGGTTTGCCCTTTTTAATCGGACCTCTGTTCACGCGACCATTTTCTGGTAAACTGACTGTGTTTACCAACACGAAGGGCTATAACAAGGTGTTAAACAGTCGTATGCAAGGAAATTTTACTTTGTACTGGGATGGTTTTGCTGGTAAACTTTTGTATAAAGCAAAACAACTGATAATGTGAGGGAATAGGAATAATATCGCTTCTTATTTTGTCCCTTTAAGATACTCGGAAATTTTCACGAATGTATACGAATTAGCTTTTCCGAGCTGTTCGTCTTCATGTGAGAGGGAGGGACTATAATTTTTGGACAAAATGCAACAAAGCTTGAGGGTAATTAATGGCGTGGAGACGGTTAATAAAACATGTCATGAATCAAGATTATTGAGAAAATCCCTTAAAAATCAATAAATACATAAATTTACGATTAAAATATGACCGAAAGGCCTTTGTGAAATTACAGATAAAGACTTATAAGGAAGATTAAAAACCTAAATATGTATTGATAGTGTTAATTTAACATGCTTATAGCTTATCACCAGGGTAAAAGTATAACAAACATGTAACCTCTGATAACGGAAAAAATACCGCACAACATGCGCCAGTGCAATCCATTCTGGTGGACTTCGCCACTGTCACTATATATTTTTTACACCAAACAAAGAGATATAATAACTAGAACCATACAGGCAGCCAAACCAGCAACATGGAAACTACGCAGAAGTCTTCTTTCCATTGGGCTGACTACCTAGTCTTCACAGCCACCTTAGTCATATCGCTCTCAATCGGGCTTTATTATGCTTTTGCGGGAGGAAGACAGAGAACAACCAAAGAATATTTGATGGAAATCGGAATCTTTCTACAATTCCTACCGCAGTGTCTATGTTTTTGTCATACACTTCCGCCATCTTGGTTTTAAGGCTGTCAGCAGAAATGTACACATACGGAACAGAGATGTGGATTGGGGCAGTTGGAGGTGGATTAGCCGCCATTTTGTCCACCCTGTTGTTTGTCCCACTTTTCTGGCCATTAAATTTAACCAGCTGCTTTACGGTAAGTCATCAGATTTTGCGACATTACTGACATTGAGCCAAGGGCGTCAGTACAGGGGGGATGGGGGGCATATATCCTCCCACTTTTTACCTAAGGGGGGGGGGAATGGTCAATGTAATCATCCCCCTGATATTCAGAGAATAATTTTATATATTGGAAATGAAATATATTGCAAGAAATAATTAGAATTTTAGACTTTGGTTCTATTTTTAGTGTACATTAAAATATTATGTATTATGTTTATACAAAAAAAGTTTCCCCAACTTTCATAACCCTCCCACGCCTGCGAGTCATGCCTCTACCCTTGAAGATAAATTGACGCCACTGTTCAGAGCACTTATCTTAGAGCGTTCATGTTTACTTCCTTTTATCTCTCCTTATCCCTTTTTTTACACTTTCCTTTTAACGCGATTATAAGGGGTCTATACATTCACAAATTTACATCGAGGAATTTTTTTCCTTGGTCAAGAAAACGTTCAACTGATATCCCTAAAGAGTGTTCTGAGAGATCATATATACATATCTGAACAAACATTAAGTGCCTCACGTACCTATCACCTATCTTTGTCATGTAATTAATATCTTAAGACTTATCTGCCGATATCCATTAAAAAGTGTTTTGAGGGATCATATATACAGATAAGAACCAACATTAAGTGCTTCATGTACCTATCACCTATATCTTTGTAATGTAATCAATCTCTTGAATTGTTATGGATGTTATATTTCGACGTCCCTTGCAATCATTTGAGATAGGGAAATCTTAAAAATCATGTTAATTTGCAACCATAAATACTTCCGCTGCAAACACCGCTTTTCCAAGATACAGGTGAACGATACTAAGCTGAGAACAAATCTTTTTATTTTATTTTCAATTTTTATTACCTTATTTAAGTGGGGTTATTTTTCTGCAAACTATCTTTTTTAACATCTCATTACATGTACCTTAGAATCCAGTTACGCATAGCCAACGCCCAACGATTGTGTAGCTTGTCTGATTACACTGTATTACATAAAAAATGCTAACGATTGGTCTGGTTAATGTTTATTGACAGTGTACCTTTAGGCTATGCGGCGTTGTCAAACATGACGAAAATATTTGCATCCTCATAAGCCTTATAATGCGTTCCCCAGAGCTAGTTGTAAAGACACTCCGGTAGGCCAGTAATCTGGTCGTAATGTCAGATGGTCTGATACAACTGATAATGTAAATATCAACTTATAATGTAATATCAACCGATAATGTAACACAAACTCATGATGTCACAAAAAAAATCAACTGATAATGTAAAACTAACTGATAATGTAATAAAAAAATAACCAATAATATAACAATAACCAATAATGTCAGACAAAATCAACCGATAATGTAACAAATTATGCTAAACGATAACGTAATAATAAATTAACCGATTATGTAAAAAAGTTCCCAAACCGTTGGGAAAAAAAATTAACCGTTAATGTAATAACACTTCAGCGTCCCTGACCAATCCGTGGAAGCCACTTTTAATCCAGATATACTTGTAAGTGTGAGATCATCCGCATGTTTCATAACAATCCCTGGCATGTCTTTTTCAGCTCAGCTGACTGAAAGTCATCTGAGCTATAGTGATCATTCTTTGTCCGTCATCCATCCGTCCTTTAATAGGGCACAGTCGTAACCGCTTTACTTCGAAACTTATAATTTGCACCCGTGGAGTTCCACGATAATCATCTTGGAAACCTGAAATTATGTCGCTTCGACCTATATCATGCGCGCTATGGGGCTCGTAAGTACCCTCCAGGATCCAGTATCTGAAAAAAGGTTATGTTTTGATTGTCATGATTCTTGACATGCATATTGATTAAGGAGGGTTTCATCAGTTCATGAAGACTGGTGGTTAACCCTTTTTATTTTATTTTTTTTATTCTTTCAGTCAACTGAGCTGATAAAAACATGCAAAGGATTGTTATGAAACATGTGGATGATCTCACACGTAATTAGAAGATCAGAAGTGGATCAGAAGTAGTTTCGACGGATTTGCCAGGGACACTAAAGTGTTATTACATTAATAGTTTGGGAACTTTTTTACAGTTTGATCAGTTAATTTATTATTTGTTATCGGTTAGCAAAAGTTATTTCATTATCAGTTGTAACAGGGTCCATATGTCGCTAGGTCAGTGATGGCAAGCTACTTTCTTATAATCTAAATGGGTAATACATTTATATCGAATGTCATGTATTAATCTGACATACGTTGATTTATTGTTTGAGTAAATACATATAAGTTCAAGAGTCCAGGTAGCATGTAATAAGTCATTTATCAGAGCTCTAAGAGATAGGCACAATACGCACCGTATTGTACGTTTGAGTTGTTACACAATTATCTCCTGTAATTATGATGTGTGTATTTTTTGTTAGCTGTATAACTTTGTTATTTCATGTTTATAATACATTTTGTTTGTCTTCATCTTTTTTAGTATCTTGAGAAACGATTCAAAAAGCCCGCCGTGAAACATGTGGCAACAGCGCTCCTTGTGGTCTCACAGGTAAATGTCAAATATGCATTGATACGACTGGTACTGTCCCGATAAGTGATGTGAATCAAATAAAAATAATCTCTTGAACCTCTTATGAAGTGATCGGTGCGCAGGTTGTCCGTTTAGTTTAAACCCACGTGTTTATAATAAGTGGTGGCCCGCTTAAATGCCGCTGACCGTAATACAAATACATCCAACTAGGACATCTATTGGCAAATTAGACGGACCAGAGTTTTGCTAGTGGAATAAGATGGCGATCCTTAACTAGCTGTCGCCACAGGCACCTGAATCCCTATGAATACATGGTTTATCAATGTGTATATTATGAAAATAACCTGTTCTCTTGCGATTTCAAACCTGAGGGCTTATCAACACATCCTCTTTTCCTGAAAGAAAAAGAAGGCTACAAAGGTAAAAAAAAATTAAAAATTATGGTTCTCAGGCTCCGCCCGCATCAATTTTAACCCCCCGCATCAAACATTTTTATTTTGGTTTTCATCCTACAAGAAGATGAAATAATACAATTTTCATACGATTTCCTTTGTTATGTAATGTTTATACCTGTTTTGCAGAAAAACTGTTATCTTCAAGCTTTTCTCTAAACATTTCACATTTTTATCGAAACAAACAAAAAAAAAGGAAAAAAATAAAATACCGCCCGCCCTTTTTATTTCATTAGCCTAAAAGAGCCTCGTTGCTTGGTACACAGCTATTCCTTGAGTGACGTTATCCCAGGGGAATCCCAGGGAAATCCAATTTTAGTCTGGCAAAATTTACTTTTTTTTAAATTAATAAGTTTAAGATTGCATAGTAATTGATATTGTCATATTTTACAATTGTTTCAATATGTCTTAATTCATATGAAGAACATAATTTATTTCCTTAAGTTTAAATAAAAGTTATTATTTATATTTTTGAGGTTATCACCCAATGACCAAACAGAAATAGGCATCATGTGTTGCTTCCACTTCAGACAGTCCAACATAAAGTACCGCTACCAGTGAAATAACGATTATTTCTTTCCAGTTTTTGTGGGATTTTATGGTTAAGCACTAGTAGTAGGGCTGTATCAATATATCGATATATCGATACGAATCGATACACGACGTCGATACGATAACCGAAATGCGTTGCATGCTGTATTGGTCGTATCGATTGGTTGCTAATGAATAGCATTCTAACTCTAACTTTACATATAACCATGACGATATATAAATCTAAATGCACTGCAGCCTATTTATTTGTTGCTTTGGCTTTTAAAACTTGTTAATAAATGTATATACGCATGCACGTCAGTACTTCCATTACAAGCAGGCGCATGTGAGCGATAATAGGAGAATGATAATAACGTTTATCTTTATTTATGAAATCGATATTCACATCACATATTGCTACTAGGAACAAGGTACATTCACGTATATATCCCTTCTATATATATGTCATTTAATCTCTATTTTTTTTTATTTACGCAACCGGTCATAGGTTACTCGTTACTCCCGCGTCCGCATTTGATGTCAAATAAATGGTTAAAGCCTGTGGACAAATCCTGTAAAAACAGGAGAGTGTCTAATGGGATTCATATTCACAGAATTGTACAAAACTGTGTTATTACATGACATAAAACAGCCTATGATCTTCCCCACCAAATGCAATAAAACATGTTTGTGCGGGGGGGGGGGGGATGCTAAGGGCTAAAAAAGAAGATAGAATTTTTGCTAGTCTTGATTAGATAGATTTTTATAATTAAAAGCACCTGGTTTGTTTATTTATTTAATATCAAGCTTACGCTGCTTAAGTCCATAGCATACTAAATATGTTTTGATGTTAAAATAAAAAAACATATAAAAACAAGAAACAGAAATGAAATTTAATTAAGAAATGAAATACACAGAAAAATGGAACGTATCGTCAATACGTATCGGTATCGAATTAACTGTATCGCAATACGTATTGTACCGGGAGAGGCGGACCGATACCCAGCCCTAACTAGTAGCAATGATTGAATGTAGATTTTAGCCCGGAAAACACAGGTAAAGTGCATTTTTACGGACGGAAATAGTAAATTGCCTTATTATCGCTCAAACTCAGAGATCTGCTCTAAGCAGCCTTCCCTTTTCCCTTAGAAAAGGGGGACGTTTTCACGCCCATACTTCTGAAATCGCGTCAGAATACTTAAGTATCATAATATATACCTTGATAAACCATAAATCATATTCATAGAGATTCAAGCGCTGTTGCTGTTGCCAACAATAACTAGTGACCTTTCTACTTCCGCACATGAGCAATCAACCACTTCCGTCCACCTGTCAACATGGGCACGTGAACCGTGTTTATTAAGACCTTGTCGATATGCTAGTAAATACATGCGTCACAGGGGCGTTATAACAACTTTGCAAAGTAGGATTGACATAAGAGTAAATTAACAACTTTAGGACCCAGAGTAAACTAGAAATCATATAAAAATCTGCATATAACGTTGGTAAATAGCAGTTTTAAGTATAAACCTACATGGTTTTTTTTTCTGCCACAATGAATACCATTACATATTGTTTGTACTATGACAGATAAATAAATATATATATATACATATATATACATATATATATATATATATATATATATATATATATTTATAAATGTCTGCAGTGTCTTAAGTCGGAAAGCAAATTTTAATAACAGATCTTCTGTGTTACTCAAAATGTAATTCAATTATTAATAATTATTATAAATAATATCAGATCTGAAAATAAATAACGAAAACCTCCACTCGTCCGATAGTTCTCTCGAGTCCTCACTGATGTGTTCAGAATATTTAATCGTTGCCTATAATGATGGTTTGACTCTGTATATGTTTTTGTATGGTTGTTGGATCGCGAAAATGGAACCTACGATTTTGCTATCACATGTGAGGTTCGGCCAAGTTTGCAAATGCTTCGATATTGTGAGCATCGGTCTAAATTGTTCGAGATGCCAAAGGTGAACTTCATTTTATTTGTCTTATGTCCAAGTTCACGTTGATATTTTATCACTATGCCAACGGGACCAGACTGGGTTTCACATATGGTTTAAACAGAACTTTCAGAAACGCACTTGTTAGCGTCTGTGACGCTCGGAATCTCTTTCGGACGCTCGGTCAGAAATGGACTTGGGAACGAAAGGATCAAAGTGTGTTCTGGTCAGTCACAAACTATCACTGCCTCGAACAAACCAGTCAGTTGTGTAAACACTGCCCTTACCACTAACATTAACATTTCACTTTGATTACAATCATATAATGACAAGAATTCTAATCATATAATGACACAATTATGAAATAACATACAAAAAAAATTAAATTTTATTACCCATTCAAATTTGACACACATATATCATCTCCCCGTGGGACGCCCCATGCTCAGATGGGATTCTCCAATATTTGGCCTGACCGTCCAGGACTCTTCAAATTGTCTTCTCATTGAAAACCCTGGGTTATATTTTCATGTTTCACAGATATTGTACTTGGGTATTGCCATGTTCTCCCCGGCTACAGCCCTTGAAGCAGTCACTCCAATTCCAGTGTGGGCATCCATTATCGCTACAGGTCTGGTCGCCACGATCTACACCACCTTGGTATATAACACGTTTCACTTAAAGCCGCTATATAATTTCTAATACCCGAGTGTTAAATTATTTGAATTGCAAATTTTGTGATTACATGTAAGAATAGATCGATGACCCTTTCTTGAATGCAACTCAAGATATCGCGGAGATTGATATATAAGGGAGTACTTTGAAATAAATTAAGGGAGTACATTAATTCATTTAGTCGATCACATGTTGATCACTTGTTCTTCCAGGGCGGTATCAAAGCAGTAATATGGACTGACAGGCTATAGTCATGTTGGGCGGGTTGGTCCTTGTCTTGGTGATGGTGAGTAGATAACATGAAAAAGACATCTGCCACGTGTTGTTTGAAGAGTTGAGATTAACGTTATGAGCTGGATAAAATATTTAAAAATATGATAAGTACAGAACAGGAATGGGAGTAGGAATGGCCATTTTTTCATAGGACGGCCTCGTTCTTATTCTTAGGTGTCGTTATCTAATCTGTCATCTGTTTTAATAGGGGTCAAATGAAGTTGGCGGGCTCGGAAATGTCTGGAAGATTGCAAAAGAAAATGGACGGATCAGACTTTTTGAGTGCGTATCCCCCTGCGTCCTCTCTCTCTCTCTCTCTCTCTCTCTCTCTCTCTCTCTCTCTCTCTCTCTCTCAGTATATAAAAATAAATATATAGCAAATATTTTGCTAGTAAAATAAACAAATAACTACAAGTACAATAATCTTACTTCCTAGAGGCACCCCATGGGGCACTTTTCATACATTTCTTATTCCCAGATTCACACGACAGCACAGAAGTGATTTATCTGGCACTTGCTAAGTCCTATTATGAAACTTTAAAAAATTAAGGGGAAACTCACGACGAAGAATAATTTTTTCGTCTTTTTATGCTTTTTCTTATTTTAACCCTGTGTGATGATGAGACGTTTAATATTATTTGAACATTAACTTTCACCTCGTTTCAGTATGGACCCTGACCCTACACTCCGCACATCGTTCTGGTCAGTTGTAGTTGGACGAATAATTGCCAACCTGCACGAGCTGGGGACAATACAGACAAGCGTACAGCGGTACTGCGCCGTGAATACCTTAAACAAAGCCAGATTGTACGTAGACCTAATGGCCATATGTGTTAATATGGTAAATCAGAACCCCCCCCCCCCCCCCCATGGTCATATCTGTTAATCTGGCGACAAACCCCCCCCCCCCCCCCCGTGTATGTAAAAACTTTGATTCAAAAGCTCCAGTATCGGAATAACTTATGTATTGATTGCAAAGATTTTTACCATGCTTATTGATCATGGAGTGTGTTATCATTTCTTAAGACTGGTTGGCCTACTGTATTTTTTCTAATTTTAAAGCATTTTTTCTTTATTTTTCAGACCTTCTGATGAAGCAGTTTGTACGTTAACAGGGCAAAAATCGTTGCCTAAAGACCTAGAAACTTCTATCTGTACATCTTGGGAGGTCCTAGGCCAGTCTCCTTGGAAACATGAAATTAGGTTATAGTGACCTATATTTTTGCGAACTACAAACTGAAAATATGGTTTTGAGCATCCAGTCAATCAGATGGGGCACAATTTGTATCTTCTAGGCCTAGAATCTTCTAACAGTACATGCATGGAGGCCCATGAAAAAATCTCAGTGGAAACCAGAAATTAGGTCACTGTGACCTATATTCTCCGAGCTATGGATTTTCAGACCTTCAGATTAAGCAGTTCGTCCGTTATCAGGTCACAAATCGTAACCGTTAGACCTAGAAACCTCTAACTGTACATCCTCGGAGGCACTAGGTCTGTCTCCTTGGAAACTTGAAATAAGGTCATAGTGACCCAAATCGTCCGAGGTATAGGGTTTGAAAATACCCCCTAGAATTTGTTTAAAATATTATACAAAAGTTCCAGTATATCTTAATAACTAATGCATTGATCTTTTCTTCTCCTGCACAAGATGCATACAACCAGTCATTATTTGATTCAGTCTTCACATAAATGTGTAAACCATCATTTAAGGTACAACCCTGCCAACGTTATTGCCACAAGGTCAAAGGTCACGATCACATATGATGCCCATTTTGGCATTCAGATGATAAAATTCCTTTTTGAATATCTTCCTATAGCCAGCAGAGCGTCATGACCAATGGGTCATTTGTTGAAACTTGTACTCAGCTGGCGGAGGCATGTATCCATTGGGATGCAGATTTCTAGTAAAGCATGCCTCCGTAGACATATTTTGTGGATTGACCTAGTTGTGTGTCACAGCACACAAGCAGCGGACATATATTTCGTGGGTTCTTTCACGCAAAAGTTCAAAATGGTCACACTCTGTATAGGGAAACAAAACATGTTTTTCAGTTACATCCAACAATTGGCCACCGCCGTCGTAGACTGACTCTTATCTCACAAGAAACAATGGCTTCATCAAGGTACAGTTCCCGTAATCCTCTAACGCCCTGCTTTGCTGCATATATTCTGTCTCCGGGACCAATATTTTCCTAAGCGGTATTTTTAACACTCCCCGATTGGTTTAGACCTAAACTGTTGTCCCCACAACACGTGTCGTCACCAGTTGACACTGACCTGTAACATAATGACTCCTGTTCCACGGCTTTGAGGACGTCTTTATATATATATCCCTTTCCACCGAAGCTTCCGGAACGCTCGAGCAAGTCAAAATACGTTCCGGTCTTTTCTACAATCTATCTACTGGAAATTATTACTGCCTGAATTCTCTAGAATCCTCTGTCATCTATTCATAATAAACCGTAGTACAGTAAGACCAATGGCTTTCAGAATAGATAAAATCCTGTCGAATAATAAACCGGCCCAGCCGACAGCTGCAAGTGTAACGTCATTAAACATCAAATCCGTCTCCCTCACTATACTATATGATTCGATGAAAGTACCATTTAACTAAACCTGGCCTGGTAAAATGATGTAAACCTACGCTTTCCTGAATATTATTCTATGAAGCTCCCACCTAGCACACCTTGGTCTGTTTATACATTTGTGTCATTGTGCAAACCATCCGTTAAATTCTTTTTCTTTTCTCCGCCATTTTCTGTTTTCGCTAGATTTTCAATATGGCTGATTTGGGGCTTCCGAAAATGTTTTTCCCTAACCATTACTGATAGAACAGTGGCGTTTCTAGAGCTGATATCTGTAATGTAATTTACAAAGTAAACAAAACATCAAAAGTAAGATGTGGTCGATGGCGACCTCAGCCTAACTGATAAAGTTTACTAGGAACAATAAATCTGATATCAATCCACCATCTAATTTATAAGAAATCTGGTATTATGTGATTTTCTTTCACGGGTATGACTTTAAATGCACTCAAATAGTATCTCATTCAGTAACCTAGATAATACAGACTAAAGTGACATTATTTCAGGAATCCCGATAATGAACTGGACAACAGCCTGGCCAATGCAAATGGTAGGCATATAACCTCTCAATAGGCAGTTCATTTAAACTGTTGTGTTGGCCATGTTTTTCTACAGTCCTGAGTTGAATGGCCATCGGGCTCAACGTATGTGACGGCCTAATGATATTAAGACCGATTAAATCGGGATATAACTTGTTAGTAGCCAACTCGCATTAGGTGATGATTAAATGAACCACGTAGGTCTGGAGTACGTACATTCCTGGGAAGGACCACTAATAACTGCTGGCGTCACTAGAACTATACATTAATTCGGTTAAGTGGCGATGTGTGGCGCTAACCGTCCCAAAACTATCGGACTTTACCAGTAGATGAAATGAGTCGGTCAGAGAGCCGAATATTAGTAATATAATTTGAGCCGAATATTAGTAATATAATTTGACATGAGAGGGCAGTACTTGTTCCTAGCGTTGCGACACAGCGAGGGCATGTTAGCGGGAGAAATAAGTCTGAACCACTGTATCGACTGACCAAGTCTGGTGCCGATATGCGTGTAATCTGCCTGTCCTCAAGGCACACAAAAATGGTGTGCTATTTTTTTCTCCTATTGGTGCCACCTGCACTTACTTTATGCAGACATTTTACTAATACATTTAATAATCTCAGATCATTGCCTTGGTCAGTTTTTTTTCTTCAATACATGGATGGTAACCGTTTAACACAGAACGCCTTGGCTTTAGTTCAAGACATGTGGTCAATGAAATAATAAGACAGATAGGTCTCTTTGATATACATTTTCAGGGTTTTCTGATGATATACACGTCTGAGCACCCCGAAAATTATACTCTTAAAGTCACACAAAAGGCCAGGTTTCTCAGGAATAAGTTGGCTATTTGAAAGATATTTATTGTTCCTACAATAACCATCATTCCTGGGAAAATTAAACTTTACATGTGGAGTGGTTTTGGTGAAGTCCTTTTCTTCAACTAGGTCACTGTGACCCATTAGTATGTGCTATTTGACCTTTGTAATGTATCAATTCAGTTTGCGGTTGCAGCTATTTGCCACTAGGATATTGTATAGGATATTACAATCATAAGGACACATTTCCAAGGTTTTATTATTACAGTTTCATGCTACAAACCTGCGACATAACTCTGCATCTTCAATGTCCTGCATGGGAAAACATATACCAATTTGAGTTAATATCTTACCAAGAGGTGTTCTAGAGGTACAAAAGACCATTAAGTCAGACTGTATTTTATATAATTTCATGTGTATTAAGTCAGACAATTTTATTAATGTAATTCCGTGTGTTTTCAACCTCTTCTCTCCAGAACAGTGCTGATGAACATTCCACCTACTTTCGTAGCGTACTCTCTAATTTGTCTGGTCGGGTTGGTGGTCTTCGCTTATTACACGCGTGTAGGATGTGACCCACTCCGAGTTGGTGCCGTCCGAAATCCAAATCAGGTACGTCCAGAGACAGATGAAAATGGTTTGTCTTTACAAAAGGAGACCTTTGTCGCACGCACACTTTCGCAACTTGCAACAAAAGTATTCCCGTGCCCGGCAGAATATTGAATTATTCCTTTAGTAATACAAACCGTGTAAATGCATTAACTTAGTTTATTTTCAGAGTTTTGAGTTTTTTTCTAGTCTTCAACCTTTTGCAGTAAAATATTGTTGAAATTTTAACCGAATAAAAATCCAACTGCGCTATTGTCCCAGCTTAATGCTTACGAATTCAGTTTCATGATTACCTATCACTCCGAAAATTTACACACTGACAATACAAATTAGCGGATGTCTGGGTTGAGAAAATTTAGGCTTCAAGAACAAATACAATGGTGTATTTGGTCACCTGGTATTCATTTGTGATTATTCATGGAGAAACATATATAGTTTGCGCTCAATATGAGCGGATGTGAGCGAATGAGACAAATTTTAGAAAAAGTTAAACCAACAGAATACTTTATACTCTTAAGAAAGCATCAATGGTCGTTTTTCATATGTTATATTTCCCCGATGTCATCAATATAATGATCATCCGTTCTATGATTGGTGCGACATTTTGCACCATTTTGCGGAGCCTTGAGTCATGGTGAAATTCGGGGCTTATGAGGTTATGCCACGACCTGGCTACAATCTAATCTCTTCCCATGCGCTATGTTCTGCATGATTTCAAGCGATGGGCCCAATCTGAATTACTATTGACTTCAAGTTATAAGGACGTCATGCGCCGTGCAATTTTAACATCGTTCATACTTTATTCCGACTACCGTACACAATCACGGTACATTAAACAGGCTGAATCGTGATTAGTCGTGTTTTTATATTGGTTACACGTGTATATGTGATAACCTTTTCCTTTATGTGTTTTTCACAGCTGCTTCCGTATTTTATCATGGATCGTTTTGGTCAGTACCACGGGATTCCAGGAATATTTGTTGCAGTCTTATTCAGTGGCGCCCTCAGGTGAGATATAAAACTGTTATAGTAGTATAATAGTCAGATCACGTGATCACGTGATTGGCCCCTGTAAATAGACTAACATGTACATAGGTATTCATAATCAAACCATTAATACACCCGAATCCAGGTCGACTTTTTTGCCTCCCAAGGTTTCGTTTTGTTGCTGTTCATAACTTCCTGGTCGTAGATCTCTCAGTCTGACAGGATTAGATGCTTATGTTTTGTTTAATCGTATATATATAGAGAGATTATTTTTGTTCCAGTTCCATATCCTCATCACTGAACTCTTTAGCAGCTGTTACATGGAAAGGGTTATTTGATTGGCGATTGAGACATATTCCTGAGTCCAGGAAAGCTTTAGTCACAAAAGTCTTGGGTAAGGCTTGATTTGAATAGCGCTGGCGGTGTCTAGAGTGTGTTAATGTATACACCATTAAGGGTTCATTACTATGTAGACGTTCATTTGAATTGCTGCTTGAGCTCTGATTTGCACCTGTTAATTATGTTACATCTTAATGTGTATTTCTTTATACCTTACTTTCAGCGGCAGTGTACGGTGTTTTGGGAATAATATTTGCCTTTTTAACGCGCAGCTTTCCTGGACATGTAGTGCAGGTGAGGACTTTGACGATACAGGAAGAGATTCCATCTATTAGTCCGTATCCGCACTAGCAGCTAATCCGGATCGTGAATCCGTTTACTCTGTCCGCACTAGGCCACTTATCCTCATAAGTCCGGTTTACTTTAGTCCGGTTTACAGTAAACCGGTTTCTAGTGCGTACAGGCAAATCCGCTTCTAGGCTGAATGAGTCCAGTTTAATCGAACGCCCTTGACCGCTACCCTTGCCTATGTGGAGCGAGGGAGTGCTCCACTACAGACCTAAATCAGATTACGAACTTAGTACGGACAGCAAACTCACGATGTGTTGAATAAACCGATTTAGGCTTTGGTAAAGCGAACTACAGTGCGGACGAAAAGCGGACTACTGCGAGACTAAAGTAAACTGGTTTAGTATAATCCGGTTTAGATGCGAACCAATTGCGGATACGGCTTTAGAGCGTCCGTTATCTGATTAAATTGCGTTTGTTAAGATGTGTAATATTAAAGGTAACACTGATCAAAGATATAAGATAATATCTTGTATAATGCTAAACTGTCATTGGCACATGACAGTATTGGTTACATTCATATCTACCTCAAGGTACCCATCATATGACACAGACCACCTCACATGGGGCGGGACGATATATCCCATTGAGAAGAGAAACACGTCATTGCGAAATTTCAAATCTGACATCATATTATTCAAAATTTGTCCGTTGACAAGGAAACGTCGAAGTAAACTGAGTGCAATATGGCATATTATCGTATATATTAAAATTATTTTATTATGGTTTTTGGAGTTACAACCACCAAATGACTGTGTATAACATTAAAAAAAACGCTAAACTCCAGTGGCTTTATCGTATGATACAATTTGATTGATCACTTCCGTTTTTAGGCTGCCGTCAGTTTCGTTAATGGAGTATCTGGACCTCTTGCCGGTATTTTTCTGCTGGCTGCCGCATTCCCTTTTTCCAACTGGGTGGTAAGAAAACAACGCTTTAAATATATTACATCGATTGTTGCAAACTTGAATACATATGCAAAGTCGATGGTCATAGCATGGATCTATTCAATCGTCAAACCAGTGATTTGGATCTGAAAGCAAATAAGGTTTTAGTGTATGTATTGGCAGAGTTGTCAATGTTGTATATGTCACAGGACAATTTCCGATCCAATAGTCACCTTGATTATTTAAATGTTATTCTTCCTGTTTTAAATAAAGTAGGGTTTTTTAATGTTCCTAAATTGACGGATTATTCTTTGATTTTGTAGCTGTAAAGTATGAAACTTATTTAGTGATTCCATATGAAGTAAAAATATATTTCAGAAATGGTTTTTATTTCACTGGTTTCATCAATATGATCGGAGAACGTTTTAGGACATACTTCGATCAGGCTTTGTCCAAATAGAATCGACAATCCTACAGGACTGGAGTTTTTCCTGTTAGATTCTTTGTGCATAAGATACAGAGATAGGTTGCAATAACATCATTTTTCAGTTAATACCTGATTGTCATTGTTACAGAGGTAGCACTTTAGTGGTAACCATGATTACCAGCTCATCCCATTTGACGTAAATTCAAAATATATCTGTGTCACTTTCTATAAACAGTTTTTTTTAAGATTCCTATTTTTATATCTAGGGGGCCATCGTTGGTTCCCTTGTAGGATTGGCTTTCACCATGTGGATGGCCATTGGGTCCTTTATTGCTCGGCCTAACCGTGGCAGGCTGAACACCTCGGTGGAGCTCTGCTATAATTACACCAACACGACGCCAAGCATTATACCTACAAATCCGTAAGTATACAGTTAGAAAATTGTCAAATGTAGAGGTACATGTGTATGAACCAGGTCATCATGCCTCATTATGATATTAAAGGTCTTCTGTCTTTACCTGTCTAAAATATACATTTCCAATATATATTTAATAAATTCACATGTCAAATTCCAATACGTTTTAAAGTATTCCCATACTTTCTTTCAGTTTAGCTCACCTGACACTTTCATTCATGTTAAGCAATAGCGTTCACCCATCCATTATCAGGTCACAAATCGTAATCGTTGGAAAAGGAAACGACGTACTTAAAATCCAAGGTCTTTGGGAAATCTCTTTGGAAACCTAAAATAAGGTCACTTAGACCTATTTTCTTTCAGTTATTTGGCATGTTTGAAATACAGAAATTATTCTATTATAGAAAAATTCGTACAAAAGCTCCAATATCTCAGTAATTAATGCATGGAAGCCTCGTTTTGCATGATTACTTATGGATAGTTTCATCAGGTGCTGAAAAATGATGGATTGTATTTTCATTATTATATTACCTACTTTCCTCATTTCTGAGATCGTCAAATGACTGCCCTCATGGGGGTTTCTCAGCTGTGGTTACAACTAGTGTCCTGAAACCTGACATGGTTATTGATCATGAATATTTTACTAGCTGATAAAGACTGGTGGCATCACTTGTATTTTTTATAATTTTCGCGTATTTTTACCTGCATTTTTGATACTACCGAATTGCAGCAATGGGGAAAGTTTCTCAACTGTAGTTGCATCTAGTGTCCTAAAACCCGGAGTGTTCTTTTGATCGTGACTTGATTGGTGGCGCCACTGTAATTTTTTTCAATTTTCGGAGCATTTTTTTTTTTGACCTGCCACATTACAGCAATACTATCAGTTTCTTAGCTCTGGTTCCATCCAGTGTCCTAAAACCTTGCCTGTTTGCTGATCATTACTAATTTTATTAGTTGATATAGACGTTTTTGCCACCTGCATTTTTCCTTTTTTGAGACGGTCATCTGAGGGGAATGGTATAATTTTCTCAGGTCTTGGGTTATTTGATGTCATGAAACCGTATGTGATTAATAATCTTACATTATTTCACAAGTTTCTGATGACCTCGGCACTACCTGTACATTTTCTGTTTCCATGCATTATCCCCATCTGTTTAATTTCAGCTGAATTTCAGTCTATAACAACGAGGCTTTGTCCTGTTGTCCTCCCTCCGGCCGACCGACTGTATCCAGAGCACACATCTTAACCGTTAGACCTTGAAACGTCTTACGTGCTATCCAAGGATGTCCTTGGAATCTTTCTTTTCTTTTATTTATGATAATTTTAATAAGATTTGTGGCGCCACCTGTTTTTTTGTCATGCGTTTTCCCTCTATTTTTGAGACTACAAAATTTAATTAATGGTTTCGGTTTCTCAACTGTGGGTCAAGTGTCTTGAAACCTGGTTTGCATATTACCTATGACTAGTTTCATCAGTTCCTGATGACCGGTGGGGCCAGTTGAGGTAGTCGAGTGCCAACAATCACGTAAGGTTTTCTTTCTTAGCTGTGGTTTCATCTAGTAACCTGAAACCTTGGGTGTTTATTAATTATGACTCGTTTTATCTGTTCCAGAAGACTGGTTGTGCCATCTATACGTTTCCTCTATTTCTTACATTTTTACCAGTATTTTTGAGTTTTTCTTTTGTATGTGTGTGTGTGTGTTTTTTTTTGTAGCAAATCATATCAGTTGCTCAACTGTGCTTTCAGTTAGTGTCTTGATTTCAACGTCATGGTCCTTGCTATCCCTTTGCCAATACAAGAAGAACCCTATTAAAAGATCACAGATCCTTCTTTTAAAGTTTGTTGCCAACTTTTCATCCTAAACCTTCCATGTTTCACATACCGCTCCCCTGCCAATCGGAAAAGAACTCTATTGGTTTTATTATTGGTTCAGAAGTCACAAGGATAAATGTCAAGGTCACATGGAAACCTATCAATGTTCACATCAGTAGACAACGTTTGATCTCAAAATTACTTATAAACCTGTTTAAGAACCAAAGACAGAATGGGAAAATCATATCTGAGAGAAGAAACAGCACAATTAAAGTCGCCGTGATTAATTTCAGGTTTCCAGGAAGATATAACAGGACCAGTCTTGATGTCAAATAAGAACTTTCAAGATCTAAGGGTTACAATATGTTTTCAGAGAAGTGACTTTTGGAGGCAGTGGAATGAGTAGTTTAATAAACCTTTTCTTTCCAGACCTGCAGAACAGGTGTTTCCTCTGTATCGTATTTCCTTTATGTGGTATGCGGCTGTCGGGACCCTCTCCTGTATTAGAATGGGACTTCTTGTGTCTTTATTAACATGTAAGAAAATTATTTTATCCTCATATATAATTTGATCTTATGTGCTCCAACATATCTTATTAATTCAAATTTTTACGTTACCGCCTATATTTTATTTGTTTACTTTCTTAAAATATAAAATTAAATTATTATGTAACCATCTAAAATATTTTATAGATCTATGTTTCATAAATATAATTAAATAATGTATCTTTTACTCGAGCTTTAAGCAATTACGACAGATTATATATTTCTTATGACGCCTATCATGACCGCTTTCGTTTATTATACGAAATAAATAGAGATGTGCGTTTACCAGAGAGGTAAATCTTTATCAGTAAAGTGAGCACAGCAGACGATAAATTTCTCTAACCTCCTATCAGCGATATTAAATAAAACATCTTCAACCTGACTTGCATTTGTTTATCTTACAGGCGGAGAGAAGCCATCTGAACAAAATCCTTATTACATCATACCCTTCTTTGACCGGCTCTTCTGTTGTTTTCCAAAATCATGTCGACGTGTGCTGTGGTGTGGAGTACGTCATGATGATCGCCCACCCCTGGAATATGAGAAGGAAGCCGATGTCAGTAAATACACACATACGGAAAACATACATAGTTGGGGCAATAGTGAGAACCAATAAGAAATAATAATTTTTTGTTAAGAATAACAACCCTCAGAAAGAGAAAACGTTTTGATGAGGCCCAAGTTTACACGTCTCATAGATTAATTATTTTGAATGCTCAGTGTAGTAACCAAAGGAATGCCAAGAAGCGGAAAGGAAAACCTCTGACTATTCAAGTTCAAAGATAAAATTATTTAATTTTGTTTTTATTGAAAAACTAACGTGACGTAGCCCTGTTATTATCACAAGCCCGCCTATATGGCGACTGTAAAATACACCATAGCATTGACATTTCAGTACAGAAAGGGCGAAATGTGACAAGATCAGGTTAGAATTCAACAAATGCAACACAATGAAAAAATAACTAGATTTCTTTCGCTCATCCACTTACAACGTTTTACGCATTTTCCAAATATCTCGTTTATTCTCTTTTGATAGCAAACGTAGCGAGATTTGTCGAGGCTTGCGACATAATGAAATCCTACCAAAAGCAGAAAACTAGACTTCTCTGTCATTAAAAGTCATCGAGTTTAGAACATTTCCCTCGATATCTCGCTTGTTCCCTTTTGACAACATGATTTCACGAGGCATGCAGTCTTGCAGTTAAATCAATTAAAGCTTATAATGAGGAAATATATAATTCTTTAGCAGTAAAAGATCGCAATATAAAATATAAGGCTAAACAATTTCGGATTGAAAATGTTAAACAATAAATACATATAAATATAAAAAAACTAGGGCCACTGCAGATTTGGACCTTAGGACGAAACCCGTGGATTCAAGTTTCAGATGATGCTTTAAATACTACGATTTTATTAAGATTATTTGAGATACTACTGAAGAATATTTCATACTTTTGACGGTCAGCTTATAATCTCTGTATTAAACAAATGCAGAGACGGATAGACCCGACGTTCAGCCAACTATAATAATTTTAATCGTGTGACATGCGACAGTTGCATGCAAGATGTATAATGTAAGAGACCTTGCGACACTATTTCCTCCAACAAGTAGTGCAACTTGATTGTGACTGGGTTTTTTTGTGATTCTCAAATGGGAAGAGTTCAAAAGAAACTCTGGGGCATGTTCACTGCAGAGCAGGCGTCATAGCTCCAATTATGTACTTTCATGGGAAATTGTTTTGCTTTATTTGAGCCCGAAATTAGGCGATCTGACATACGACTTTTTATCTTCAGTTTATCCTCCGAGAAATTATGAGAAAAAATCAGGAAAATCCAAATGGAAGGTTCCCTTGTATAAAGGGTAATTTATTTCCCGGAGTTTCTTAGCGCCACTGATAGAGTGGACAGTCCACATTCTAACCATACGCGCCTTATTTTTTGCACCATAAGTCAGTTGCAGCATGTTAAGATTATTTGATGGTATGATGGTAGGTTTTACGTCATTGGCATTTTAGTCCCTAAATTTTCCTGTTCATTGTTAATTACAACCCACTGTCATATTCTGCACGTAAGTTGTAAAATTATTTTATAGGAAAAGGAAGAGGCCGGGGTAGATATGTTGGCAACAGCAGGAGGCAGCGTCCATCACCGAAAGAAAACAGGTTATGATCGTGTAGTGTCTGCTCCTAATTCTGCCAGCGTCCAGACAGAGTAGGCGCAACTAATCACAGTCATTGCCTAATTATTCCGCGGTGACGGGAGGTCTTGGTATCAACATCGGTATATCCGCGAGGGCGGATTTCAACAGGAGCTATCCAGAAAGTTTAGTAGGATCAGACGAATGTTAAATATCCGTTATCACGTATAATAAATGTAACGTAAAACTGTGTACAGTGTTTCTGTATTCATTATTCATGTGATCTCAAAGTTAATTCGTGTATCACAGTGGTTTATGATAAGCTGGACCAAAATGGACATACATTAATTTCTGTGAAATAAAATCAACATCCTCCAGCTTTTATATGTCTACTTTTCTGCTCCATACATGTGATAATCGAAGTACACTATTGGATAAACGGTCATTATATTCTGCAGTTACGACACGTTGATTAACAGAAAAGGATACATTATAATAAATAATGGAAAAAATGTAGTGAAGTAATCGAAAGATAACCTTTTACATGAATATAGATTTCGTCTCCAACCGACGCTGAAGTGTTCATGTATTTATCTTTAGGCCCTTTCCATGCTAACGGGAACGCGCGCGTTTCCGCGTTGAAAAAAAAAGACCGCGCTTTTCCATGTCCATATATATATATATAAATATATATATATATATATATATATATATATTTATATATATATAATCATTGAAGTTGTCAAGCAGAGCAGCAATTAAGTATCATTTGTCACCATGATTAATGCTAGGGCGACTACAAGCAGGCTTCATTAGCGTCCTCCGCCTCCACAAGAAGACTCACCCGCGGGCGTTTCCGGGTGTATGGAAAAGGGACACATGATGTACACTGGTGCGATTTTTCCGCGCGAGTATTCTAAAAGCGCAACCCACATGATTTGAGCTGTATTCGTGAATGACACAAGGGGAAAATAAGTTGTTCAATTCAATTCATGTTTATTGCCACAAGAATATATTCATTATACATGAAAGTCCAATTATATATTATTTTACCTGTGACAAAGAGGGCTGACTCAAAGAGTATATGTCTTCTCAGTATTAACAATAAATATAGTAGGTTATATGGTGCAGACACTGTGCAATAAGAAAACTAAAATTACACCTTTCACAATATAGAGAAAACAATATAATAAACTTTGATTATGAAAATGAATTAACATATAATGAATATGATTCTTATGTGGAGGAAAATTTTTTATGAGATGACGTTTTAACGTTAATATTGCACAGCAAGGATCTATATCTTTAATTATATTGTTCCGAATTCCAATCCCTTAAAATTGTAAAGTTTTACTGAAGGCCGCAGTATTATATAAAACCGATTTGAAGTCAACCAATACATCAGATTTGGTCACATGTCTCAGATTAGAACTTGCTGAAACTTTTGAGTTCAGAAATACAAAGATTGCTCTCGCTTCAGAGTGTACTATATACAAATTAATGAAGACAAAACAAGGAATACATCGTCATTTTAAGTATTTATACGATTCTACGTCAATAGGATAAGTAAAATGAAAGTAGATATAATTAACACTGAGCGATATAACTACCTTCATGGAAGGAACAAACATTGGAATAATAAACGGTTCACATGTCATGGCAAATATGTGAATTAAAAACATGGAGCCTCAAATTATATCAGATGAATTAAATGTCACACAACAACTTATTACAATACATTTAAGATAAAAAGACAAATTTAAAAATAGAGCTCATGATACACGGTCGTAAAACAAGTGACCCAGGGGTCATGACGCTCATAGCTCAGTGCACATGGGTAACAGAGACTTAATTTCATGTTTTCAAGGATATTTTTCATGGACCTCTCTGGATGTCAAGTTAGAAGATTCTAGATGCAAAGGTTAAGATTTGTGCCCTGTTTATAGACGACCGCATCTTTGAAGGTCTCAAAAATAAAAATAAAAAATACGTAATAAATTGAACCAAGGCGTACAGGCCTTATGCAAACCTGTGCCAATAGATATGCACGAAGTATAATGCATCATTGCTGGACCATTACTTTTCAAGTAAAAGCGTGATATGTATATGAACAATGCAAGTACTAAACATTTTGAAAAAGAACCAATTACGCAAACATCACTCCTGAAATACTGGCAGGGGTGCACATAATATAACAAATATTGTAGTTCGCGCAACCTGTCTTGCATACGACAAAGCAATGCGATTTTCATTAATATGCACCATTTCAGGGTGATATATCATATCCCTCCTGAGAAATAAGCAGGCACATACACTGTGCTAAAGTCATTGTAGGTGGCAACACCAGTCGTGTGAATGAGAAAACCCATCAAGATGCATGGACAAGTCAAAATAACAATTAGATACATCAAACCTCTCTTGAGTCAGGTGCACTGGGTTAACCCGGCTTAGATGAGAAAGGCAGTTGCCCCGAGTGAGCAGGAACGAGTGAGCTCTTGATCTGTTCCTGGGTGCAGTGGGTGAACTCTTGACCTGTGGCAAAAGCTATATATATATCAAGACTTACCTTTGGCTTGTTGCAAAATCTATATTTAGTTCGAAGTCTGCCAAGCTATTAATAGATACAGACTCATTCTTAGACTGTAGGGTAAATCAGTTTACACAAAACTTGGTGATGCTAGCTCCTATCGTTTATGAGATTGTTATGTCAGTATGCTTACTTGGCCAATGACTAAGTTCAAATTCCTGTAACTCGGTCAAAATTTATCAAAACCAAAACATGTGAACAAGCTTGAGAGAGTTTATACCTGGAATTATTTCTGTAAAATATTGATCAATTTGACTGAATGATTTCAGAAAAGAAGTGTTTTTGCCCCCCCCCCCCCCCCTTCCGTAAAATTTAAGCAGGTGGCGCCACAAAATGCTCAATCCGAGAACATTTGATATACGACAGATTTTTGCTTAAAAATTGGGAATGCTAGCTCCTGTTATTTCTGAGAAATTATGGGTTAATGTACTGATAACCGATGACCATTGTACAAGAAAGGTTGATGCAGGTGGCGCCACCAATACCAAAAATTCATACACGAGTCATGTGACCAACAATTGCATAAACTTTGGTGATGAAAGCTCTAGGAGTTTCTGAAATTTTTATTTTAGTATCTTTTTTTGGCCAAATGACAAAGTTTCCTGTAACTTGGCTAAAATTCACCGAACTGGAACCATTCGAACAGACTTGAGAGAGATAGTTTAGAGATTATTTCTGTGAAATATTACACAATTTGACTGGACAATTTCGGAGAAGAAGATTTTCTAAAAGTTTTTTTTCCGCTTTTTCCCCCTATGAAATCGAAGTAATTACAGATAGCAAAAAAAGCAAAATCCGATAGAGTTTTTCTTTTAATGACTGACGTTCGCATGAATTTTGGTGATGCTAGCTCAAACTTTCTTAGATAGCATGGATTAACGTATGGACGACGGCGGACAGACAACGCTGCACCATCGCATAAGCTCACAGGTTCGCTAAAAATCAAGGTGGCAGCACCAGTCTGCAGTAACTGATGAAAAACTTCATGATGAATATGTATGCAAAGAATCATGGTGAAGAATATATAAAGGATATAGGTAACAGAGACCTTATTTCCGGTTTCAAGGAGATTTTCAGGGACCTCTCTGCATATAAATGTAGAAGATACTAGGTTGAATGGTTACGACTTGTACCCTGTTAACGGACAACTACATTTTTAAGGATGAGAGAAAAATGCGTTAAACAAAAAGAAGAAAAAATCCAGGTGGTGCCACCAGTCTGCAGGAACGGATGAATCAGTCCATGATGAATAAGCATGCAAAGAATCATGGTGGCCAGTGCATTAGTTGTTCAGATACTGAAGCTTTTGATTAAATTTGTTGAAAACAATTTAAATTCATGTTTTGGACACACAAAATTCACTTTAGTTAAAGCATAGGGAAAGCAGAAATATATGTGACTAAGTATATAACAGTGATCACAGATATGTAACATTTATATTGTCCTCTTCAAAGGCCCGGTTATCTTCCCCTGCATTAGATACACCAGGGCTTAATTCTGGAATTCCTGTCGCTGGAACATAACTGGGAACAGAATCGAGCCGCTCATATGTCGTATTCTTTAGTTCATGACTGGTGAAAGTATCTTCATTTGAGCCCGAGAGTCCTGTCACCGGCACGTAATTGGGAACGGACTCCACGCTGTCATAACCTGTCCACCTCCGGTGATAAAGGCCGTCTTTTGTTGTAGTCCATATCTCTGCCCCGCCCTCCACCGCTTCCTAAAAATATATTAACAACATACTTCCTGAAGGGTGTCGACTTGGCAGTGAATTCGCCTTTTTCAGTAACCAAACCGTAAATACAACATACCAGCATATCATCATCTTATGTTTACAAGTTGTGGATAACATACGGTGCCTGGTACAAAAGAATAAAGCGAAATGATATGGCTATAGGAAGTTATTTTTTTACTTTCACCGCTACCAGTGTCTCTTCGTTGAAAGTAACTGAAATCATTTAGATTTAAAGATTAAAGAATTTTAGTCCACTAAAGATACAACAATATATCTCCCTCGGCGGGTTCATAATTTCGTGTTCACACCTGGCAAGAGTATTTAAACTACAATTTGTGATATAACGAGGCGAGGCACCAGAAGTACATAAAATTGATGAAAATGATGTGAGACTACTGTATGTCCCAGTATATTACCAGCTTTCTGAAAAGACCGATATTCTTACGACTAATTACGTTTTCCAGCCGCAAGTCGCATATAACTTGGGGATGTTTTAAGTTGCAGATCTCGTACGATTCCGACGGCCACGCACCAAAATCGCCAGTTTGCGGCAGACTTTATACGCCTATGGCATCCCTATGACAAAGTTTTACTTTTTAAAGTAAGTATCTATTTTTTCTTTACCTGTATAATCCCCCGTTCTGTTTTCTTTTTCTTTCCCTTGCATATTACACCGTGTATTCAAAACAAATCGCCTAGGAGCCAAATGTATACACCTGGACCGCATTTCTTTTTTATAGGGTTATTTCCGAATGCTTTTTGAACAATACTGTATTTTTGTTCTTATTGGTTCCAACTGTTGCCCCCCCCCCCCCCCAACTATGTATTTCTTTCTGTATATGTGTGTTTACTGACATCGGCTTCCTGTTCATGTTCAAGAGGTGGAGGATCATCATGTCGGACCCCGCACCACAACACACGTCGACATGACTTTGGAAAACAAGAGAAAAGCCGGTCAAAGAATGGTATGATGTAATGAGGATTTTGTTCAGATGGCTTCTCTGGACCTGGAAGACAGTATAAAAACAGGTAAGAGATATCATACCTCCTAACAGGCAGAGGTAATTGAGATCGTTTACCTACATTGTTTAGTTGAGATCATAGGCAAAGGTGGTTATGACAGGCGTTAACAGAAATGTATTCAATCTTCTTTTTATATAAAATTGGTTCTTTTGCAATAAATTGTCTAATACATCAATAGTAACGGATATTTTCTACATTAAGGCAGTTATTTCATTTAGGCAGAAATCAAAAAGAGCTCAGTGAAAGCCTATAATGTAAGCACAAGGAATGAGACTTAGGTCTCAGTATATTTAAGGATACGGACGGAAAGATTGTATTCTCACCTGATAATAAAGAGACAAGAAGTCCGACCACTAGACAACTGAAGGTCCCAACGGCCGCATACCACATAAAGGAAAGACGATAAAGTGGAAATACCTGTCCTTCAGGCCTGAAAAAAAAATATTTTAATATATTGTGAATCTGTTGTTCTCTTCTACAAGCCTCTCCCAAAAGCTCACTACTTACGGATTTGTAGGTACAGGGCTGGGCGTTCTGTTTGTGTATCTGTAGCAGAGCTCGACAGAGGTGTTCAGCATGGCACGGTGTGGCCGAGCAATGTAAGACCCGATCGCCAGCCACATGGTGAACCCCAACCCCACAAAACCGCCAACGATGGCACCCTAGAGAAAGGAAAAACGACCATTACCCTCTCGGTCTCTCCCATGCAATGTGCATAAAAATAAAACAGTTGTGTTTAACTGTTTCTGTTGCTGCCGCAAACGTATATTCGTAAACATATAATTACGGCACACGCCGCTCATACTGATATATTTCGGTTTTCTTCTTGTGTGAATTTCGGTTACACATGGCGATAGAAAATGCATGTAAAATCCGGTTTGCAACCGAATTTAAAGCCAAGCCATTCGCGGGATTCACTCACCACCCAGTTTGTAAAAGGGAACAAGGCGGCCATAAGAAAGATGCCGACGAGAGGTCCTGATACGCCATTTACAAAACTGATGAAGGCCTAAAATAGAAGTATAACTTTACGACCACATTAAAGTACTACACAAACTAAAAAATGTTAACCGGGTAGTTTTGACCTTTGCATGACCATTGACCACAGTGTCTTGAATATTATATTGAAGGGATAGGACTCTATTATTTTGTTTATTGTAAAATGTGCTTGAAGATAGTCTAGATGATGCGATTTGGATGACACTGATATACACGGGATGATAATGCTTTATTCCAGCTAGATAACGCTAAACTGTCGAATTCTCATGGGCGATACTTCGGTATCTTCTAAAGAAGGAAAAGAAAACACTCGTGTTGATGAGCCTGGGAACCCCGCCGATCCTTCAGCAACAACAGAGTTACAGTGCTTAATTCTTCGAACCAAAAATAAGGAAATACAGATGAACAGGTACAAACTATACATTTTGATTGATACAATGTTATGTGAACGCGTCTGCTTATAGATATCCAGATTATAATCTGATAGCCCCCCAGTTTCCGAATCACTAGCAAACCAGTATCACACAGTCATCAGTGTTGTTTTCCTGTCGTATTTTGTTATATTCTATGTCGATTTTGTATTTCATGTTCGAGGTGAGATATTTGATATTAAATCTTATATGTTAAGTGGTCGTATCACAGGACACCTGTGATACAGAATCAGCTCACCCTTAACTAGTCATCAGACTTCATCAGATTGAAGAGAAAAGTGTGAGTATTTATTATTTCTGCTGACGTATTATACATATTGTTGGTCTGATTTTACATTTGACGTAGTAGGAACATGTTGAATATTGTTTAACCTTTGTGGTTCATTTTGTTTAAATTTGGATTCTCAAGGGGTCGCGCGGTTTTTTGTTCAGTTGTTGACATTTGTATTGAACGTATTTGTTTTATTCTAAGTTTTGATGCATTGTTCCAATTGATAGCATTAAATGATAGTTTTGGGATTAGTAATGTAGTTTTAGTGAATCTTAAACTCATTAGGTAGTATTAATTTTATTTGTTTTTACTTTATAGATTCTGTCCGTGCATTAGCTGTTTAAAGGTGTGGGCTTGTCCCAAGTTAATATGGACATTTAGCTGTCCTTCTACACAGTCCTTCTTTTAGACTGGCCCAGTCGATGTAATGGTTAAAACATAATCCCTCCCACTAAGTAATCATACTTTGCTGTGTTGCAAAGCTTAGAACAGGTACTTCCACTTCGCGGCAAATTGTATAACTGAAGTACGGCTCTCTGGCCGACTGTTCATCTATTTAGTAATAAGAGCTGGCACTGAGTTAACTCTATCGGTACATGGAATCACGTTTTCTTTAAAGCATTTTGTAAGTAAATGCAATTACTTAAGCCCAGGTAGGGCTGCAAAACTTCATAGGAATACTTAAATTTTTATTTTATTTATTTTTCTTTTCCTTTGAACAGTTTTGATTACCTTTGGGGGCATCAATTGTGCTCCTTGTTCAATGACCGGTCTGCTCTAAAGTTAAGGTACCGAATGTGCAATTTCAGAATATTTCAAATCATAAGCTAATAATCTGAATAGAAATGTTTTGTTTTGTAGGCGGCACGAACAATAAATGCCTGTGTTTCATTTTGGTTAATTTTGATTATCCAGGTGTCGCATCAGTCGTTGATTGGTTTGGCTTGGAACGCGCTGCATAAACGAGAAATTTAGAACCAGTGCCCCAGGAAACTGACCAATTTGCCTCGTCTTAGGGAAGTCGGTCAAGTACATGATAAAAAGTAAAGGGCTAAACCCGGGACCCTGGGGAGATGAATCTCTCAACTTTATACTGCACAAAGTAACTCATATTTCTGATGCAGGCCAGATTATCCGACTGTCTTCACAAGATCCTAATTGCGATTCAGTCATAACGCTCTCTGGATTTCACTTATTGATGTCTAGTTTTCTTGACTTAAACTAAACTACTCTGAACAAACTGATAATCTATAGCTTATTTATTCTTGATGTATTTTTACCACGTGTTGAAGTTTGTCAGAATGGGATCCATGTGAAATGAACAACTGCTGCAAGCTGGCAGTATCCACCCACTTATCTCTCTCCCTTTCTCTCTCTCTCTCTCTCTCTCTCTCTCTCTCTCTCTCTCTCTTGGTTGTCACATTCTTACCTGCGCTACGTGGCCAGGAAACCCTTGGGTTAAAAAGGCAAATATTATTCCCAGAATACCATAAACTGCCGCTGAAAGTAAGGTGTTAAGCATCAGCGTGTTATGTGATGACCGTCGAAAATCACACTTAAAGGGATGATCCTAAATTGCGTCAGTATACGATACGATCAATAATGAAAAGGACTGCCAAATGTATGAAAGCAGACGAGACCACACATTTCGTAAAACATGTCTTACCTAGGACTTTAGTGGCCAATGCTTTCCTTGCTTCTGGTATATGTTTTAAGCGCCATTCAAATAATCCTTTCCATGTGACGGCCGCTAAGGAGTTCAGTGATGAGGATATTGAACTAGAATATAAAGACATGTAAATAAATTAAAAAACATTCTTAATTTTTTTTTTTTTGTTTTTTCGCCTTTTTGTGCATGAAGATTTCGACATTTTGCACCACGTGAAAGAGGATACGTTATAATGCTTTACTAGCTTCGACTTCACGAACTTTAAGACCAGCTCCCTGAGTGACACTTGTTTGGGATGTGATGATATATGTATAAATGCAGATCACTCGCTCGGGCCAAAGAGATAGGACTTCTTAATGTTCTGTGATAAATAGGAGCGCCACCTACATGGATGTTGGCGTATACAAGACCTAGATATCGCCTCTCAGCGAGGTTGAATTTATTTTTAAACTGCTAAGTTGTAATTTTACTTGTATTTTGTTGTAATTTTATCCAAAGGAGTCTTAGTACATCCTTTTTCTACAGATACTTTAAACTTTCAACACAGAGGTTTAATAGGATAACGTGACCTATGGATTTTAACTTCCTTCACTCTCACCTGAGGGCGCCACTGAACAGAACTGCAACAAATAATCCTGGAATACCGTGATACTGGCCCAAACGATCCATGATAAAGTACGGGAGTAGCTGTGAAAGACGTTAGAGGTCAGGATGAGAGGTTAACATATACTCGACATGGTGATGCCTTGTGTTAATTAAACTATAACACATTCTTCTAACTGTAGGTCTACGTGTCATAGCACATTTTACTGATCGCAAAAACCGTACGGTATATTAAAACTCATGAAAAACAACAGTAAAGAAATAATTCAAAAGAGCCCCAGTACGCAACGGCGTAAAAAATAGGCTGCGGTCCAGTTCCAACACTGTTCAGCATGATGTTTTCTGTCATGCTAATGGGTGCTTTTAGCAACGATTTTCCTGTAGTGGGTGTTAGATATTTCACAGATTGGAAGCTATTCAACCGCACAAGACTGTATGCTGTCACGTAAGTCAGGACAACCATCATCAGTGACCTGCTCTTTGCTGACAACTGCGCCCTGAACGCATCTACAGAATCAGCCATGGAACACAGCAGGGAGAAGTTTTCCCGTGCATGTGACAACTTGGAGCATACCATCAGCATAAAGAAGACTGAAATGACGAACCAACCAGCACCAGCAAAGGAATATAATGAACCCTTCATCATGGTGCTTGGATCAAATATGAAGGTGGTGGACAATTTCACAGATCTTGGGAGCAAATTGTCAAAGGCAGCAAACATAGATGACGAGGTCAGCAGCTTGAATAGCAAAAGCCACGTCTTGGAACGTAGAGGCATCCTTCTTTAAACGAGGATCCATGTCTACAAGGCAGTAGTCATCACTACCCTGCTGTATGGATGCGAGACATGGATTCTTAATGAAAGACATGCCAGAAACCTGAACCTATTTTACATGATCTGCCTCCATCGACTGGTCAACATCAGATTGCAAGAAAAAGTTCCAGACACTGAGGTCCTAACATGTGCCGACCTTTCATCAATATACACCATCTTTCATCGATCCCAGGTTCAAAGGGCAGGTCACGTTTGCCGCATGCCAGATAAAAGACTCCCAAAACAACTTTTGCATGGAGAACTGGTGTCTGGTAAAAGCTTCATCGGAGGGGCTACAAGGACAGTCTCAAAGAATCGCTGAAAAAAAACTATCCATCAATAAAGATACGTGGGAAAGTCTAACGCAGGATCGAAGAGCGTGGCGTGCAGCTGCACACAAAGGTACAGAAGACGCTGAGATAGCACGGCTGGAGGAGTCCAGGAGGAAACATCAGGTTTGCAAGGCGAGGATGGCAACTACCACAACAGCAACCACCGATCACATGTGTCCAACATGTGGGAGGTTCTTCCGTGCCCAGATAGGTCTGACAAATCATCAACAACAAAACCTCGATCTTCATGGTTACCTTCGGAAAGCGATGGACGAACATCAGGTTATAAAGGGTGGGGGACATATAGGTCAAATCTAAAATTAATTTTTGCTAAATAAGGGAACTATTTTATTTCGGGACCAAAAACGTCAAGCCTATTCCACTGTTGAAAAAAAGATGTTTTGTACATGTCGCTTACGAACCTGATTTGGATTTCTGCCGGCACCATTCCGAAGTGGGTCACATCCTATCCGTGAGTAATAGGCGAACACCACCAACCCGACCAGACAAACCAACGAGAAAGATATGAGTAATGGCGGGATGTTCATCAGCACAGCTCTAAAATTTCAATATAGATAACGTGCCCTTCGAGATACATCGATTACCTCCTCTGAAACTTTAATAAAGGACGAATGGGTACGTTGCTCAGTTCATTTTTAATTATGTTCTTTTGAAAGGATGAATTGCCCAGAGGGTGAAAAAAAAACTGGTTTTTGGTATATGCTTTAAGAAGAAGAGAATACTTTTAGTCGCCTGTCTAGCTAGCTTATTTGAAGAGTCTTTCTCTAAACATAACAAATCGTACCATGTTACCATCACAGTGTATAAATATGTAAAAGTAAATGATGCAAACTGGCAAACTCCTCAACATCCTCAATAAAAAACCTTGACGATAATTTAGGATTACTAATTAGAAGGGTCTGAAATATGTATACAAGTAAGGTATTTATTTTTTATATATTTTAATTATGGTTGGTAGTAGCGGTTACTAGTCGCTAGGTGTATCCCTGCTTTCATTTTTGACAGACACATAATTGTTTAAGAATATGTTTCTACCTGTTGATTTAGATTAGAATATAAGATACACAGAATAATAACAGAAAGTATAATAATCATTTCCTTTGTCAGATATATGATACTTTTTTCTATTTTTCATTTATAATAATACATATTATCTGTTGAATTAATAAAATAAATTAGAACATAATTCACCATCTCGGGTGTATCTAATGTAAAACGAACGAATACATCAAGACTTCCTAAAACTACTATATATGGAATATCTTCACACATCTGATAAACGGAATAACATTTTATCTGAGGCATGCGTACATCCTGCCCCTGGTCATGGTCGGCACGGCACAGTACCGCTGTACGCTGGTCTGTACGGTGCCCAGCTCGTGCAGGTTGGCAATCATTCGTCCAACAATAACTGACCAGAAGGTTGTCCTGATTGTCGGGTTAGGATCCATACTAAAAAGAGGATAAAGTCGTCTTTATACTAACCAGGAAAATCTGTCTCATCAGATTAAAATTAAACCGAGAGAAGGAAAAATGCGAAGAAACAAGTCTTTTTATGACGGTAACTCAGAAGCTGATATCATAAATGTCTTACATAGTTACCTGATGAAATTATTCGAATAGTTATTAGAAAACTGTTAAAACAGCGTTATGTTCTTACGAACATGATTTTGAATAATGTCGGAAAATGTTCCTTATGCGGTCCCTCAAAATAAAGGTGCCTCTTGGAAAGTTTTGAAAGTACCATATATAGGTTGAACCATCCTTATTTACAATTATCGTAGATTTTGCTCATTTTATATACTGGTCGTTCAAAATGTGAAAAAAAGGAAACAAAGCCAGGAGAGACAGACTGAAATCATACACACTCAAAAAACCTGATTCGTCCATTTTCCCGAGCAATCCTCCAAACATTTCCAAGTCCGCCAGCAGCATTTGATCCCTTAAATGAGAATAACCATATAGAAGATGGATACACAATTTAATGACTGAACTGAGGGTACATTTGTGATAAATATCACGTGACTATATTTACCGTAAATATTCATTATGCGTTAATAATGTGTTGTTCCGAATTATTTTATTTTGTTTTATCAATGGCCATTATAAAATGTATTGTCTCGCCAATTTTCATCCATCTGAAAAGTTTTCGAAAATCTGCTTTTTACACATGTCTTGTCCATAATTTTTAACTACTCACCAACACCAGAACAAGTATCAACCCGCCAAGCATGACGATAGCTTGAAACACGTCAGTCCATATCACGGCCTTGATACCGCCCTGAGAAATAACAAAGTTTAGGCAAAAATAATGTTTGGATATCAGGCACCGCCCGCGTCAATTTTAAACCCCCGCATCAGAAATTTATATTTTGATTTTCATCTTTCAAGAAGATAAAATAATACAATTTTATCAGATTTCCTTTTTTATGTAGTGCTTTTACCTGTTTAACAAAAAATTATGTTATTATCATGCTTTTCCATAATAATATGACATTTTTATCGAAACATACAAAAAAGTTAACAATAAAAATCACCCGCCCGCACTGATTTAAAAAAGTGCCTGAGAATCATACCTTTTATTGCCTTAAAAATAATAACTGAGTATACAAAATACAGATATTATACATTACGGACGAATGCTCCTTTGCTGGTTTCCTGTTCCTGTTTGATGAGTCTATCATAGGTTAATTTATGGAGAAATATATTTTAAAGGTAATATTTACGTCCTCTGCTGTTGGAGCAATGCGTCATCATATCCTTTACTGTTTGTAGCGGATGAGCATATGGTGTAATGTCTTTGTCTATTCTGTCTTGTATGAATTACATTCACATAATGGAATGTTGGTATGTAGATGATAAGTGTACCATGTTAATTTTTTTTATTTAATACTCAGGTTTAAGAAACAGCATAAGGGTCTATAATAAAAACATGTTACCAGAGTGGTATAGATCGTGGCGACCAGACCTGTAGCGATGATGGACGCCCACACGGGAATCGGGGTGACGGCTTCAAGGGCTGTAGCCGGGGAGAACATGGCGATACCCAAGTAAAATATCTGTGAAACACGATTATTGCTTCTATCAGTACTTTTTCATTTTCATCTGCTCGTGGAACTATCATATTTTCCGAAGTAAGACATATAGTTACCTTATTATAATGGGAAAAATAACGAATATTACATTCACGATTGACTTGCATATATTTATGCAACAGTTTGAGTGCGTACGTCGGGATGGCCTGACAACTTTCTGTGAATCGGTGCAATAGGGAAGAAATGAGGTGACTAATGTAATTTATTTTGTGTAACAACATGTTTCTTCATTATTTAGCAAATATAACACGACCATAAAAGCCTCTGAGGTCAAATGCAACCACACAGGAAATATTTTAATCCAAACCTTAGAGTGGGTGTTCTATTCTGACTTGCATCATGGAACCCAATAACAACAGATCACGTAATCGTGACGAGTATAAATATTGTTATGGAGATAAAAAAAACTCTGTAACACTAGGCAGCGTGAAATGTCTAGGGGAATGAATAAAGTCAGTGTTTTTTGTTAAGAAATAATTATAATTTATTCTAAAAACAATCCTTACATAATAATACCCTAAATCAATACAATTATAAGTATAACAACAGTACAACAGCAAATCAATTAAATTACACAGTATAATAAATAAGGTGTACAGTATCTGGATACCACCACTGTCACAGCGACAAGTCCTTTAAAACGTATAATCCAGATGAACAGTTCACATAAATCTTCTCAGAGAATAATAGTCCAATTCAATCACAAGATCAATCTGTTGTAATCCAAAAGTGAAATTCTGGTAGTGATCCCAAAGGAAAACTGAAGACTATATATAATCCGTTACAATTTCGAAGAAGATGTGAACAATGGAATATTTCTCTCTTCTCCCTCTTGGCTCTAAAACACAGCCCCTATTTATAACTTTTCATCCGAAAATTCTAGAAATTCTATTTCACAAACAATCCAAATAACCCAACAATACATAATACACACGCGCCCAAAGAACAAAACAAGACACGCGCTCACAGAGCGCGACCAGCCCAGAAAGTTCCAGATTAGCATGAGCGCTGTGTTTCTACACGTCAGACCCCACACTTGGGCCGGGCCGGCTCGTGTGTTTCCCATGGTAACGGACAATGCTAGCGCTACACAGACACATGCAAGACTGCTGCACACAATAAAAGAGACACCTGTAACAATCATGACTGAGTGTCTGGTTTTCACAGTTAGAGAAACGCGTGTCACCGACAATCAGATAGGTAGGTATTAAACTATGACAGCATGAACAATGGATAGGTACACGCCTGTGACAAACAGAATATTAAATTCACAACTAGGCCAAAGTATCAAAATTGTTTGTAGCATGTGACAGTTCAAGCAGTGCTTGCAAAAACTCATATGTTCTCGCACGAACAGTGTAAGCTGATACACACCTGTGACAGCACCAGCAACATAGTGTGATAATATAATCTATTACAGCATAGACAGTGTATGTTGATGCTTAAAATGTTGTGACATGGATTGTAATTCCTGACAGTACAATCAGTGTTTTCTTTTTGTATTTATGTACGTGACGTCACAGTGGCATACTCACCTGTGAGAGAACAAGCAGCGCTGTTGCCACATGTTTCACCGCTGGCTTTTTGAATCGTTTCTCAAGATACTTAAAACAAATGAAGACAAGATAAGTCATAAAGGAATTTAAATTGACAAAATTATCCTAAAAAATGAAATATGAAATATATGTTATATAATACACAGTATTTATACTAGACAGTGTCCTCTGCTAACCTCTTCAAGGTGTAGCAAATCATTCAATACCCTTTATTACAAACAGTGTTTTTTTGCATGTATATACAGAATCATTTTATATATAGAGATAATGGAATTTCGTTAATATATATAAATTGAGTTTTAAGTTTGATAATACTTTAGCCTTGTCGATGATTCATCGTAAGTAAAGGGACATAATCAGGAGCAATATTATACTTATTCTTTCACACTAGTTTCCAGGCAGAACTATCCCAGCACAAAGTCTCAGTACCTCCCGTTGAGCTATCAAACACCTTGTTATGGTTTTTCGTGTCCACGTTTGTCTGTTAACAATTATAAGGCCGCGTGGCCGGAGGTCCGATTTTGCGATGCGCGACAGATAACATACGATGTTTCAGCCAGCGGGAACATAAAGTACATTTAGGTTAGCCAAGTAGGTCAAGGAACCTCCTGATTGACATGTTTTGGCCAAGGCGGTGCATGCAGTCCCATGCACTCTGTTTATGTTGACACCTGTGATCGCGCCCGATCCACCGTTTTTAACACATCTGTATAGGAGAAAATCAACGGTTTCAGGGCAATATGTTGGCTGTTACAAATTTAATTCAAAGAAAAGACGCTATTTTTCGTGTTAATGCAAAATTCTTTATAGGGGATTGGGCCCCTTTATGTCCCTTCGACTTCAACACAACGAGGTTTTACTGTATATATTCTGTTACATAATATATATATCAATTTTTTTACTTTTATCTGTACTAGTACCCTTTTGATCTTATTAAGAGATGGTATCGCATTCATTATACACGTTATCGGAAACACCCTTTGGCTTTGCTTATCTTTAATAGGACAACCTGACATATGTCCAATAAACATGTCACATGTCGTAATAAATTTATTACCCATTCTGATAATAAGCAACGTGCATGCGTCCTGCCAACTGGCACCAGTTTGTACAGGTGGTTTGTAATATCTTGGTAAGATATGCTAATGATTATACACTGTTATATGGCTATTTTACATAAATCAATCGTACTCTAATACCGCTAATGCACGTAACGGATCAGTATATTCAAAATCCATCTTTTATAATCTAGCATAGACACAGCATCATATCGACCCTCTGGCATTACGACCAGATCACTATCGACCCTCTTGCATTGCGACCAGAACACTGGCGCTAGAGAGTCATTGCATCTAAGTCTGAGGAACGCATTAAAAGGCCTTATGAAGATGCAAATATTTTCGTCATATCTGACAACGTTACATGGCCTACAGGTACACTGTCAATCAACATAAATCAGGCCAATCGTTAGCATTTTTTGTTTACTTTCTAATAATACCAAATATGAGCGAGAAAAGTTCCGTTTTAACCCAGCACGTTTGTAAACCCCTCGGCATGCTTGTTGAATTAATGACCGCATGAACACAAGCATGGCTCGCACGGGTTACAGGACGCAGGCAGCATGCAGGCCATACAGGAGATGACCCGTGTCCATGGGGCGGTGTATCAGTTTGGGTTGTAAGCTGACATTTATACTATTGTGTTTATTCATCATTCTTAGCATGATATTGAGATTTTAGGCCGTTTACCACAATATGAATGCAACCAGATGCAAGACCACTTATAGACCACTTTCCTCGATATCACTCGTATCAAGACTCGAGTAGGCTTACCAGCACAATTATCCGATTGCCTACTGAGTCAGGTTGTCACGGCTAGCGCAGACATTTATAGGAACCGTTTATCCTTCATTGAAGAAGACCAATTTCAAGTTTAAAACTATTTCATTTTGATCGTTTTAAAGTGAATGATTTTTATGCAATTTTTGCCACACAGTTAGTGCTGTAACCTGTCGCGCAAAAATATTCTTGCCACCGCCCGCTGAAATACGGAAACAAGCAAATATTAAAATTTCCATGTATACATTATTATGGTCAGATGGCCAGCGTGTGTTAATAATGCGTCAGACGAGGATCAGTGAATTAAGACCGATATGCCTTTTTTGGGGTGGGGGTGGGGGAACCGGTGACCCTCCCATAGGTTTATACAAGTTAAGCTTATATTGACCCTTTTCTGACATGGGGCTAAGGATTACGATAAGGGCTGGATCAATACACCGATATATCGATACATATTAGTAAGGCTGGGTATCGGTCAGCCTGTCCAGGTACAATACTTATTGCAATACCTTTAAAGCGATATTCGATACGTATTGACGATACGCTTATATTTTTGTGTCTTTTTTATTAAAACATGTTCATAAATAAATAAAAAAAAATCAGTATATTTATTCACATATTTTTGTGTATATATATACATTAGGACTGTATCAATATACCGATACGATACGCTACATCGATACGGTGACCGATACGCTTTACATGCGGCATCGTCGTATCGATGAAAAACAATTAAATAAATAAAGCTGAAGCTACTTATGATCATTTTATTACCTTTAAAGACTTGAATGAAATCAAATAAAATGTCGTATGATCGACTATAGATGAACGATGTATTACTTAACACTTGTCGGTCCTACCTTGATATGCCGGCCCTTGAGCGATGATAGACAAATACGGATATATATATATATATATACACTTTGCACTCCGAGTGATGATATCTCTCAGGAAAGTGTAATAAATATCAGCGATATATCGAATGCTATGAGTTTTTTGACAGGGAGGATAACTGTGAATCATCTTCAGTAAAGGTTGGTCTTATGTTATCGCTTTACAAGCTTGTGTAAAATTATTGAGGAGCTATAATAAGACAAAAAACCAAACACCATAAAACCAGCCCCCTAAGTCTTTAAAGTCGTAATGTTCCATGACCTACCGTGAAAGAACTCGTAATTTTCAGCGGCCAGAAAAGAGGAACAAACAACAACGTGGACAAGATGGCGGCAAGTACACTTCCGACTGCTCCAACCCAGAGTTGTGTACCTTGAGTGTACATCTCTGCTGACATTCCTAAAACCAACACCGCAGACGTGTACGACAGAAACATGGACACTGCGGCGGGTATCGTGGCCAAATTCCGATTACCCATCAAATATTCTTTGGTGGTCCTTTGTTTTCCTCCCGCAAACGCATAATAAAGTCCAATTGACAAAGAGATTACTAAAGTTATTGTGAACACCAGATAGTCCGCCCAATGGAAGGTTGTCGTAGGAGCAGTGGCCATCCAAGCAAACACATAACGTAACCAGAACGTTCCTGGAATGTCCTGGTTTGGTCACGAAAAGGACGTCGCCAAATAACGTCACCAGGACGTTATGAGAACATTATACTGTAGGATGACGTTCCAAATTTATCGCTGCGCGCATGCGCAAGAAATGCGCATGCGCTATAGATGACATCGCTTCAGGAGACGCCGTCATGTTATCAGTATAATCTGAATAATCTAGATTATACCAACTGCAGTGGAAGGCATCCATCATTTCAAAGTAAGTGAACTTAAGACATAACACCCAAAGAAAACTAAGATATAATTATTTTGTGATAAAGGACAATTTAAGTAGCAATACAAAGAGTGTTTGAAACTTCAAAATACTCCCATGCCCTGGTTTGATGTTTTTTGCTTGCACTGAGGGCATAACCGGTAAATCTTATATAAAAAGAATGATGATGAAAATATGGCATTGGTGTACAAAACACTCTGTGTGAAGAAGCAGCCTGTAAAAATTAAATTGATATCATTATTTTAAGCTATTGTAAAGAAAGTCCAGTTTAAACGTCATAACAACGTCCGGAAAACGTCAGTTCTTTTACCACATACGTAGTTCCAGACGCGGATCAAGGATTTTTTGCACCGAGTGGTCAACGGGTGTCATGCATTAAAATTGTCTCAATAAAGGTGGTTGGGTGCAAGCAGGTGGGGGGGGGGGGGGCACCCCAACCCGCCGTCATGCATAAGATTTGTCTAAAAAAAAGGTCGTTGATTGAGAGCCGGGGGAGGGGGTGCTGGTCCCAGCAACCCCCCCCCCCCCGGATCCGCCTCTAAATTCTTGGTATAAATGTTGCCGGGGATAATATATTTATAATTTGTTGTTGGCAACAATATATAAAACACTACGGAAGCATATTGTTGCCACCTGATAAATGAAAAATAAATTATTTATCTCGTACGTATGATATACTATATATCTCGTACGAGCGACATATTATCTCGTACCGTACGTACGACATATTGCCTCGGACAAGAGCTACAGCTACCAAATAGCCTGATTTTAAGAGATATTCAAAATTGATCTAAGAATTGGATATTTGACATAAGCACGGTGTAGTGGGTCGTTGAAATTATTTCATGCATAGGCCTTTACAGCCATTGATACGATTGGTTGGTAGCTGAACAGGAAACATTCCATTTCATTAGTTACTTATAACTTTTATTTTGAACTAAAAAAATATTGAAAACTATCACCCATGGACGTGCGATTAATCTGTGACAGAAGAATACGAAATTCTAATGCAAGTCTTTTCCTTATAAATCAGGCTGAAGTGGTGATAAAATCTACACGTCATATCGGTCTCATATACGTGTAACTTGCCCTTAACGGCGTGAAGTTCAACTTATATGCATGGGATCAAGCACTACGTTTCATAATATATGAATCATGAACCTCTCTCATTGGCATATTTATATATTTTACAGACACCTCAATAAGTGACATTTAAGTTTCATATTCATTTGCAATAACATATGTATTGTCTCACGTATATATAAATTCATTTTGGCTGAATAAGAAAGTTGCCCAGCAAATCAATCACGGGCGCACGGGTTTAATATCTGCCGTTCACCGGTTTAAACATTGTTATGTGAGTAAACCAAGTCCGTCTGTGTCTGTTTATACCATGCAGAACAAGACCGCGTGACTAGAGGAAAGATCTTGGTCGCGCACACGCGAAAATTTTATTAAAGAGAAGAAACATGAGAGAAACACCAAGAGAAGCTTGAAAAAACCTTGATCAGTGAAGTTTGGCTTGACCACCACCAGGTGGTGTGAGCGCTAAGTTTGTTTTTGATCGCGCCCAGAAAAGCTTTTTTCCACTTGCGTACAGGAGTAGGGCAAATATTGAGAGACAGCGTAATATTTTAAGGAAACTACACTGTACACTGCAACAATATCATATCAACCATCCATGGCCTATATTACCTGTTCCTCTCAGACATTATCTCCATTTGATATAAATTTAGATTTTAAACTTCAAGGTCAACTTCAGCTGAGCACAGAGACCCATGGGTCCCTTGTTTTCTTATAAACATTATGATCGGCTCACTATTATAACATCATACGCTGCTAACACACCTATCTGAAACTAAAAGTTTTGTATATCACGTGGAGACATCGATTTGATATTTCACTTCCTTGAAATAATTAAAAAATCTGTGTGTGTTCGTTTCAACTGTGTTTCAGCGGTTTGCAAGAAGGTGGAGCTGTTGTAAAGTTAGGATGAGAGCATGCCTTATTAAACAGATATATAAAGGCCTACATTGCTTATATATCATTACCAGCTGGCCTTTTTGTAGTCTGTGAATGAGATCCGTAAGATTACTAATATATGTCGTACGTAGGAGACAATATGCCTGTCGTACGTAGGAGATAAATCTTTTTTTACCAGGTAGCAGCAATACCATTCCGTAAAACACAAATGAATACCATTTATGAATATTTTACACATGTTAGCTGTAGTTTCTTTCAGATCCAAACTTCGCTGTCGTGGTACTTAGTCCCCAGTACATAATGCTGTGGAGGTGGTCCACTCTTCCTGGGTAGAGTGTGGATATGATGTGAGTCAGTTCATCAATTCCGTGTTCAATATCCAGTTTATCTTATTTTCGGATGTTAACCAAGCACAAAGAATTAGTATTCCTACAAGTACAACTGGTCTTCTTAAGTCATTACAGGTCATCGGATTAATACTGCATTTTTCAAGGTTCTTAATTCGCTTCACGGATAAAAAAAAGATCATTCCATAAAGCGGAAAGCCTGATAAACATATGTGGAAGACTTGATGTGGGACTATTTTTATTTACAGGTATATACAGTACCGGTAATGTATTAACCTAGTATATGTACTAGAGGTTGCGCTCTCCATTAATTTGAAATTGAGCTCGAAAGTTAACACCTTAGAATAGGAAATTTGATATTATATGCTTTCTTGTCCATTATATCATACAGTATAATATAAATCGTTGTGAAATGTATACAGTTGCAGAAACATGATATGGCCCTACCGCCCAGCAAGCTGAAATAACATGTATATCGACACCTCTGATGAACGTGAGCCGCAATCATAAGGAACGGACATTGCAATGAGTTGTATCTGCATTCTGAAGAAGACGGAGATGGTAAATGTTATAATTTCATGGAATAATCTGTTGTCAAGTTTTGAGTGTTCTTTATATTTTCGAATCAAATGAGATTCTTGCGGTCATTTATAAAAAGTATAATACATTGGTAATAGGGATTCGATTATGCTTTATAATTTTCGCACATAAAATGCTATTGAGCTGAAGTTGCATGTATTTCCATATAGTATATCATAATTGACAGCAGGGCCACTAATCCGCTGTCATGCATCTCATCTGTGGCCACGCCTGGGAATGCCTTTTTTCTTTAATTAACAGGGAACTATGCCGGGTTTGTCATAGGGGAGGGGGTAAACTTCATTTCCTTTTTTTCACCTAAATCTCGAGAAAGTGACACAATATATCTCCAGGTATCGTCACAGCGCCTTCTATTTGATTAGAAACTACACATCCACATAAGAATGGACAAAACGTATATATAATGAATTAATTATTTCAGATGAGAGTTGATATATAAATGTCGATGAGAATTTAAAGGCTATACACCAGCACATCTTTCGGTCACTCTGTTCCTGCCAAAGTAACATCCATTGTCCTTGCCATGCTGACTTCGCCTTTCATGTTCAAGCCCTGGTACTTCCGTCTACGAAAGCAGGTAAATCTGTTATGACATTTCTAAGTTAAAATTTATTTGTGATTGTTTATACATTATAAAATGTTAAGCATCTTTCAGCCCATCTGTATAAGCTATTACCACCGCTTCCAATGTCCGTTTGTGAGCAGCTTTTCTCAGAAATGACTGATGAATGTTTATCAAATTTTGTGTACATGCATGTTCAGGGATTAGCACATCCCACTTTTGGTGGTTACACATAAAACTATTTATTTTACACGGACTGTACAAATAGGCATTATAACTAATAACTATAGACACTGTTAATAGCTGAGGTTATGGCGTTGGGTAATATGTAGGGGTGAACTCTAATATCCACGCCTGGAATCAAACCCTGGTCACCAGCGGAAAGACCTGAGTGATTTATCCCATGACTGTTCAGGCCCTGTATTTTGTTTATTTTAAAAAACCTTGGTTCAATAATGAATTACAGCACAGATTTTTGGCTTTCTGTGCCACTGGTGTCCAGATATTCACTAAATTATATCTTATGTTTATCCTGGTTAAAGAAGTTCACATGACCAAAACACGTGCATGGCAACTTACTTTCGTATAGTTATAAGCGATATTATTCTGTTCAGCAGTTTTATTGTACTTTGTACAGACTTTGAATAAGTTTTTATATTTGATTTTACGATCGTGCATGATATTTGTTTCATGGGTGAGCATGCATAGTCATGCACTTGTGTTCTTTGTTGAAGCTAATAATTCATGTTGTGCTCATGTGTGTTGGTTACAGCTATCATATGGCATGTGGGAGACACATCACAAGTAGGGCAAAGTGAGGGGCTGCTGGGAGATCACAAGACAGTCATGCCAACAATACACCATTAAGCGACTATCAGGAGCACATCACGAGAAAACGACGAAAGTAAGTTTTTTAAGGTTTATGTTGTAAATAACACTTGTTGTCAATTCTAGCAAATGATATCTATAAGACTAAATTGAATTGAAGTGTCGGCTTCGAGATAATTATGCAAAAAAATCCTGTTCTTACCTTGTGTCCTAGGACTTTTTACATTGTCTTTTCGTTTTCCTAAGCTATCAGTTAATCATATAAGAATTACCATTGTTTTAACTTTTCTTTACCCTACGTTTCATTTATACAATAAGAAGTATCCTTATAATATTTAAGAATATGTCCTTTATAAGGTTGAATTATATAACTTGATACAATCTGTCAGCATTGTAACTTTTCTTTTATCTTACCTGAGTACACGGCTTGTTCATACAATATTTGCAGTATGTTTTCTATTGGCAGGAGGCCTATAAAGCATTTCATAAAACATCCAAGAAACTAAAATATCTCTTTTATACCCATCAAGGAATCCCTGGCCAAGAATGCTCCAGCCGCAATACGGAACAGAGAACAGCTGCAATATAGGCCCCTACGGAACAGCGCACAACCGTCAAAAACGGGGTTCGAGCCACCAAGGACAATATTAAAGCTCGCGTAGCGCAACATCTGACACCGAGACTTCAATAAACCAACTTAAATAAAACACGTAGTTCTCCAAATGAATGTTTGCATGAAAATGAAAGGGATTTGAAAAGTTGTGGGAAGGTTCCTGGAATGTCATTTCATAACGTTATAGCATGACGTTCAGGGGACGTCTACAAAACTCCACACATTCACGTCAGCAGGACGTTCGGGTCGAACGTCCCCATGACATACATGTAACGTCACCCTAACGTCCCCGAAACGTTATTTTGTTTGCTGGGATGTCGCTTATTTGACGATACGTCTGCTTTGAAAAATGGTGTTCTTGTTGTATGCTGTATAATCTACGACGTTAAGAGGCGAAGTCCATCGTTGTTGATTTTTTTTCGTCGTATGTTGTGCGTTTCGGGACTCAGATCTAAGCTTATCATACGTACATCACCCTGAGCACGTGGCGTGCTGCTGACATGTATATGTGCTGGTTAACTGCGTGTGAATGTGTCTTAATAAGTAAATAGTAATGTTATGTCCCCCTCTGGATCCACATAAATGTATTATAATTTCAAAACTGTTATGGGACATTATATAAATATGAAATCTGTTTAATCATAAAAGCTTTTGAATAACCTGTAGAGGGTATTTATTATTATATACTAACAGATACCCTCTTATTGAGTCTGCCTGTGTACATACTGTTACAATTCAGCAATACCCCTGTGCTTGTGGCCTTGTTAGCCCCAGTATCACAAAGGGCAAATTAAGATTGATAGCGAGATTAAAATTTGTTTACAAGCTGGAAGGCAGATATCAAGGGCAGCATGAAGAAGTTCTGTGGTTAAAGTGTTGTTCATGTATATCTAATTTCCAAATTTGAGTGTTATTGATTTGGATATGTAACAATAACTTCAAATACATTTTCAAGTTGACAGCTTTAAATCTGATTAACAAATGTTTCTGTCTGTTACCCTTAGTAAATGAAAAATTCTATACACAATTGAAGTAACCCAATGATGTACATGTTTCCAGTCCATGGTCTATCAATAAAGTGACCCAGAATTTTTTTTTCAGCTATGTAGCTACACAGCTTCACGCAGAAACTTGGTGTACGGGTTCCTGTGACTGAGAAGTGTGTACTCTCATTCTGATTCATCAAGATGTAATTTCTAACAAAGCTTGATTTAAACTGGACTGTAACACTTAAAGTTTACATTTAAAAGCCAATATGGATTAAGATTTGTATATGCATAGTGAATGGAGTTTTAGCAGAGTTGTTCTGGTGAGTACCAGTATTTGGAGCAGAGACAGACAGTCACTGACTATCGACATGGCATGTCTGCTTGTGCACAAAGCCACGTGCTGTTGTTTATAAACATCATGGCTGCTATCTGATTGGCCCCTGCTGTGGCTTTGCACCTCCCCCACTAAATTTGTCGTCGGACTTGCATAGGCACATATAATTAATTTACTTGCAGAAACCACATATATTTATCAGTAAAAGATCATTGAGCATGTTGGTCAAATGCGTATGTCTGTTTGTGGGTTTGTTTCTTCTCCATAACATGGTCTTGTCATCTTTTCTCAACTTTGTTTCACTTTGTCAGTCTTTAAGTTGACCCAAATTTCGCCTTCTTGCTGGTGCGTGTCTTTCATATAGCATTCTACAGGCCATAGATTTGCAGGAAACCGCGCGAAACTGAATCATCTTATGTCATACAATAATATCTCGAAAGTGATTATTCAGTTTCGGAAAACGGCCGCTAGGGGGCGCTGAACACAAAACACTACAACATTTCACTTTTTGGCCATATGCCCAAAACTATCAACCTGAATTACATAAACTCTTGCTTATTTTCTTCCTTTGGGTCTTCTTCATTACTTGAGCAAGTCGTCTGGTCTCAATTTTCAAGTCATTTTTCAGTATGTCTGTCACTTTAAAACACTTCAAAATGCTTTTTTCACTTATAATTTTGTCAATTCTGGTCCTATTTTTACAAACTGTAACTATTTTTTTTTCACCTTTGTCTTCTGCATAATTTAGTCTAGTTAACTGGTGTCAACTTTGTCAACATGTTAGTCTGTTTGTCAGTTGTCCTACATTTTGCCTTCTTGCTGGTTCTTGCCTCTGTTATATAGCAATCGTCAGGCCGCAGTTTACCTGAAGTCAGTTTCACCTTTCGTTTATTGGAACAATTTCTTAAAGCTGTAGGTGTTTTTTGTTTAAATAGGTCTAAGTTCAAGGTCAAGGTCATGAAAACACTTTGAATATTATTTCCATTGTAACTTTGCTAATATTGGTCCAGTCTTAACCAACGAAGCCTCTTTTTCTTCCTCTTTGTCTTTCTGATGACCTGTTCTAGTTATCTGTCTTAGAATCATACAGCAAGTTTTTCTGGCAAGCGCGTGACCCCTGGTCGTCTTGTATATTTCAATTATTTGCAGTAGTAGAAAACATGTCTGCCAAAATCCAGCTCGGTAACACCTTCCTTCTCAGCTAATGTTCAGAAAGTTTCATTTAGAAAGTACTAATCGAGATAACACTAGGTGCTTGGACGTAAAAATCAATCACCCTAACTTTCATATTACATGTCAAGTCATCACTAATGACACAAAGTTAACATTAAACATACTGTATTTTCAAGAACTCGTGGAGAAACAGCCTAATTGAAGGTCATTCGGATTCCGCTTACAGGCACACCAGAGGCGGACTTCATGAGCAGCAATTATGGCAGACCAGGAGTCAGTTGCAGAAAAAGAAAGTTTTCTTACAACACTGAGGATGATACTCCACAAAAGCAAACCAGACCTCCAACTAAGGTTGGTTATATTGTACATGATTCATTATTCATGGAGTATTATGATCCGAGTGTCTGAGAAAAGACCAATATCAACCAATTTACGTTTATTAGCCAATCTAAAAGACCAATATCTACCATTTACCATTTATTTGACAATTTAGTAGACCAATATCAACCAGTTTACAGTTATTTGTCCCTTTAATAGACCAATCTCCACCAATACGCAGTTATTTGCCCCTTTATTTCTGACTTTCCTTTGCTAGTCGAGGATGCTAAATCTTTTTTAACTTAATAAGTAACATTTCTTTTTTACATTATTTTTTTTATAATTTATGTAAAATTTAAAAGTAGTTGTGATATTTATTTTAAGGAAACTGAGGTAGAAGAGGATGATTTTAGCATCAGGCGGAACGTGAAAGACCTAGAATAGGAAGCTACGATGGCAAAACCCGATATTTCACGTGTAGAGCGTAAGCTGCTGCGAACAGCAATAAACCGCAGGAATCTGATGTATAGCGAAAGTACTGATATTGAGGCGCTGCTTCAAGAATTTCCAATAATCCGGATTAGGCCGTATATAAGTTGAACCATATTTCATTACATTATTGGATGGGGATGTCACTAGTTATATAATTCAGCAATTTTATCCCGAAATGAAATTCAGCATCGTTCCTTGGAAAATTCTAACCTCTGCCTTCTCTGTTAATTATCCCTCTGTGTCAAGCTCTGGATATACAAATTCATTTTTTTCTAAATCATGACATCTTTGCAGAGGGGTATGTGTAACTTTAAATTGAAACCAATTGCTGAGGAAGTATAGTTTTATATTATGTTTTCTTATGCATTTTTATGCATTTGAAACATATCCAATGTCATTAACAGTGTTCTCCTGTTGATTTGATACATGTAGACATGTAAACTTATAAAGTGGAATTACAAAAATAAAAACTTGATCAGATCTTCTCATTCCAGTTTTTGTTTGTATATATATTTATATACACTGGTTTTATCTAAATCCAATAAATCTTTTCTATTGAGCTCATTGGATATGTAAGTTAAACCACAACATGGATATCCGAGGTGAATTTAAAAGGATGCTTGACGGAACTAATCAAGTACAGTCGAAGGAAGGTCACCAACTTCCACATGTTCCATGAGGAATACTTAACTTCCATTAGGTAGGGTCAATGGGTACAGCAAGAAAGGCTCGTGAGTGGATTTAATGCAGTAAATTTATTTTGCTGGTTACAGGACATTTTTCAAGTATTCATTTATACCAGTAATACTTTTTTTAAACGAGAAATGAGAAAATCCATCGTTCTATTTAGAAATTAAGTTGAGATGTTTTGAAATTTTTCAAATATGTTGACTTATATTACATAGATTTAAAGTAAAGCGAAAACAAAATCAACTTTACCAGTATGAAAAGCAACAAGGCGACATCAACAAAAAAATAAATAAGTTATGAATGAAATTCAGCTGTATTACAACCTGTGGTTTGTCTCTTTCAGAATTCGGGATTCAGTTCTCCTACAGATTGCTTCTGGCAATATTTGGTGAGACTAGACGCAACTGTTCAAAGAGACACCAGAGGTAAGTATATGAGAGGGTTAGTGTTATTAATTTGTATGTGTCAAAGCTATATATTAAAAAAGAAAATAAACCATTTCAAGTAAAAGCTAATCTCAGCATGTTTTTCACTATTACCGGTGCTTTGTAAAATCGGCAACTACAAACATAAATAAGATTGTCATATGAGTGCTTACTCTAAATATATGTCCAATTATTTTGCCACCATTATGAGGTAATTACACCTTGATATATAATCAGAGTATCCAATTATGTCCGTTACCTTTATGAAATCAGCTTGGAGGTATATAATGTTGATCAGATTTTCTATTTTTTTCCACATGTCGATATACATGAATATTACTGTTATATTCAATTTCTAATTTGGCTCGTCTATAGTTCATGACTTCTCTCCATGCAGGATGTTGGATCGCCGTTTCCAACCATCGTTAAGGATCAGCGAGGTATTCTGCAACAGGATTTATGGAGCAGACACCATTAAGGAGCCAGTCAACAAGTTTGCGTATGCCATGGAAGCTTGGTTAGCCTCGTTTTGGGTGTTTGCCTTCCAAAATCCGCCAAAACTCTTAAGAAACTTGCATTTTGATTGAGAAGTTTAATTGCATCCAACAAAGGGTGCCAAATTAGGGTGACACAAAGGCTTCGAAGTTACATCTAAATTAGCAACAAGGTTAATGTGGTTATGTGGCTTCTCACTATGTTTCTGATCAAAACTGGTTTCTTCGAATGAGTCAGCTCCTTAAAGATTTCGGCCTGTGATTCAATTTGTTTACTTTTTTTATCAATGTAACAGTGATCATTTGATCCTTTCATATTTTGATTTTGTGAAAATGTTTTAAATTTGTGTTTTGTTAAAATTTTGTGGAGGTCATGTGACTGCTGAAATTCTACTACTGTACACACAATACGAGGTATATTACAGTGATCACAGATATGTGACTTCCGCTTGTCCTTTTCGAAGGCGTGGTTATCTACCCTGGACATGGGCTGCACTCCAAGAGTAACACCAGTGTTTAATTCAGGACAACCTGTCAGCGGGACATAATTAGAACAGTGTCAAGACGCTCATGAGTCACATTATTTTGTCCATGGACACTGGTAGAACTGTCTTCATCCGAGCCCGAGAGTCCTGGCACCGGCATATAACTGGGAACGGACTCCACGCTGTCATAACCTGTCCTCCTTCGGTGATGGAGGCCGCCTTTTGTTGTTGTCCCTATCTCTATTCCACCCTCCAACGCTTCCTATAAAACACTTTAACAAATTACTTGCAGAGCGATTTCAGATATATATAAAAAAAATAAAACGATAATTAAATGTTCCATGCGAAGTCGAATTAAAGCAAAGTAAATTGCATTATTGTATTAATTTGTAAACTTAAGTAACTGCCTGAAAACTAGACGAAAAATAAGTCAAAACACCGAAAATACATAAATGGAAGAGTTTTGTTTCAGGAAGATTAAACTTTGCAGAGAATATTATGTGAATCGCAAGTTTACTGACAAAATAAATATCCTTGCTGCCAGCCGCAATGTATTCATATGATTTTCAGTGGCAAAACTCTTGCGATGTTGATGGCTATGCCTTAGAATGGTCAGTCTGCTCACCATCATATTATTGTGGAGTTGCAGATAGACTTTGATTTGCGGACTTATTGAGCTTGGTTTCGAATCAGTATTAAAATAAGATTTGGTTTGATTTTTTTAGCCCTAATAATCAACATTTTTCCTTTCAGTTTCCGATCATTCCTTTGGTTTATACTTTGGGTTATCAAAATTATTTGTCTGGGCTTTTACATTTTTGCAGCATTAAACTATTTTTCTGTTTTCACTGTTGTTTCAGAATGCCATCTTTTCAATACTATAATATTGATCTTAGAGGTTCCCACTTTTAGCCCCCCCCCCCCCCCCCTAGCAACTATGTATGTCATGCTGTTGCATGTGTGCACTGACTTCAGCTTCCTGCTCATGTTCAAGAAGTGGCGGATCGTCATGGCGGACCCCGCACCACAAAACACGTTGACATGGCTTTGGTAAACAACAGAAAAGGCGGTCAAAGAAGGGTATGATGTAATGAGGATTTTGTTCAGATGGCTTCTCTTGACCTGAAAGACAGCACGGTCAAAATTACATGAAGGTCTTCATATCTCTTACCAGGCAGTTGTCAAAAACGAGCCTCAGTTCAATGCATGTTTAAGGATATAAATGCCTGTGTTCTTACATGATAATAAAGACACAAGAAGTCCGACCACAAGACAGCTGAAGGTGCCAACGGCCGCATACCACAAAAAGGAAATACGGTAGAGAGGAAAAACCTGTCCTTCAGGTCTGGAAAGAAAAATACTTTTACAATTATTGTCCTTCCGTTGCTCACTCAAATGTCCACTCCCAACCTTCACCTTACGATAAACATATATTTCGGAACCTGTGATTAGGACTAGGGGGCACTTTTTCCACTTATTTTTCCGATCCTGGAGGATAACCAAATTTTATATGTAGTAGTACATATGATTTTGTAATCACTTGTATTCACTCCGTCTTAGGAAAATGCAATTGTTGCAGATCGTCAAGAGTTTGTCAATAGATCTTATGTTCTCTTTCAGTTTACCTGTAAATACGCAGAATAATGAGCATGGGGACGGGTTTATTAAATGTAAAAGCGAATCGATAAGCAAATCCAACAAAAATGACCCCAGTTTGTCTCTTGTTCTGTTGTGTCTGTTTATCCACTTATTACTAAAAAATGTACATTTAGGATAACAAATAAAACCAAGCAGAAGATAAAGGCATGCTCTGAATCAAACGGTAGTTAAGACGTGACCTTGATACGGAATGAATATATGGCATCAGGCAGGTATAATGATAGCAAACCATTCGTCCTATGATTGCAAGAATATTGCTCTTAAAATCAACTCTCTACGAATTAACAATCCGACCTGTATCTCATTGACAGTGTCCTTACGGATTTGTAGGTACAGGGCTTGGCGTTCTGTTGGTATATCTGTAGCAGAACTCGACAGAGGTATTCAGCATGGCACGGTGTGGCCCAGTAATGTAAGATCCGATCGCCAGCCACATAGTGAACCCAATCCCCACAAATCCGCCAACGATGACTCCCTAGAGAAAGCAATAACAACCTTGTAGCGCTCTCTCTCTCTCTCTCTCTCTCTCTCTCTCTCTGAGTTAAATTCGCAAAACGTTATTCGGATAGAGCCCATTGACGGTACACACAAACTGAAGTATATAGTTTATTTTTCACAATTAACAAAATGACATGACGATAGTATTTCTATGTAAAATCTAGTTTACTTGTGCAAACATTGAATACGTTGATCCAATCGTCAAATTCACTTACCACCCAGTTGGAAAAAGGGAATAAGGAAGCCAATAGAAAGATGCCGACAAGAGGTCCTGATACGCCATTGACAAAACTGAAGAAGGCCTGAAAATAGGATTAATAGTTGAAGACCGCATCAAATGATTAAGGCATGGGATGTAATCATCCATAGGATATTCGCTTTTGTTTTACACCTCTACATATGATACAACTTTTCGTATCCGTTTATTTGTTCACGTAATACAGTACATGGGTTGGAAAATTATTTGAGCTCCTTGGTTTTCCTTAACAGGGATATGGGTAGTCTACTCGGGTATTCTGTACGTGAAGACCATTGCATTATCATGGTCTAATGTGCAGGTAAGCAGCTACGAGAGTCAGTGATGCAGTCCAGTCCACATTGTCCGTGTCCGAGTGCAAGTCCGAGTACAACCCACTCGAGTCCGATTCCTTGGTGTTTGAGTCAATGTCCGCCGCCTTCGAGTACGAACCTTTTGGAGCTCGAGTCCAAGTCCGAGTCCGAGTCCTATATGCCTTAAATAAAAGCACTTTACAATAGGAATCCCGAGATCATCATGTGCATTTTTATGTCTATTTACAAATGGTGTTCACTTTAATATTGAATTACATTTTATTCCAAATGCAGCAACTGAGTTTGGAATATAGTCTAAACTTATTTTTGTAATATTATGTTATAAGTTCTACGTATAAGTCTGTATTTTTCCAATCTGAAAGTCAGACTTTACGTGAGAATGTTTTTATATCATAATCAAGATGGACTAGGCTATTTCTCGTGTTCTGGGTTCCGAATCTGAGTACAAGTCGGAGTCCGGACTCAAGTCCAAGTCCGGAATCGGGTCCTATATCACTGGTGAATAATTATGATTATACAATTATTACATAAAGCGACTATCCGGGGGCTGAACAGGCGCTATAGCTCCGATGATGTTGATTTAGCGGAACTAAAAAATATACCTGATAATTTTGGAGTGTCAGAATCTTTTAAATCGGTACCTAATATATATTTAGGGGTTCCAACTATATTGGTTAGTATGCACCACTTAACAGACCTGTTTGTATATTATTCATACTTTTGAGATATTGCCGTGTATTTCAATATCAGTCCTAGTGACCTACTGTGACTTGGTGCTTAAAATCGTGTACTGTATTTTTTTAATGTTACAAAATCATATCCAACCCTAAGAAAAGTTCAAATATATAACCAGAAAGATATTTACGGGGAATATGATGAATTTTAAACAACTTTTGGATTGATTTTAGATATTTTTTTTGCTACCTTAATGATTTTTAATTGTCATAGAATATACCGATCACTGCTTTGGATGATTCAATCTACGCCTGACTACTCCCACTATAATTTGGTCAAGTGAGTAACGGTTTGTGTCATAGGCCGGTCAGAATGATGTAGAAGAGAAATTAACCACCAACGCTTATTTCATAGCATATTTTGGTTCAGTTTTGCTTTTTCTTATGTTACATATTTTAACAGAACTATTTTGATAAAATTGCAAATGGCACGGCTTAATGTCTTAATATTCCGAAACGAGGGAATCGAGATCTGCCTCCCCGCTCTCCCTCTCTGACTGTCTCTCACTTTCCTTACCTCTGCTACGTGGCCAGGAAAACCCTGGGTTAAAAAGGCAAATATTATTCCCAGAATACCGTAAACTGCCGCTGAAAAAGAGATGGAAATATACGTTAGTGTGTAAGGAAAATGAAAAATTGAAAAGCAAACTGTCAGCAATGGACAAGTAGTCGTCTATATATCAAATTTTCCCGGCGGGTGCGTTATCCACACTAAAAACTTCCAATGTTATGCTTTTCGACAAGACCCCACGTTATGTAATGAATACTTACCGAGGACTTTAGTGGTCAATGCTTTCCTGGCTTCAGGAAAATGTTTTAAGCGCCGTTCAAACAGCCCTTTCCACGTGACGGCCGCTAAAGAGTTCATTGAGGAGGAGACTGAACTGAAAAAAATTAATCTATTTATAAACATGGGAACAAATTTAAAAATAAACTATTAACTTCATTAATTTCACATGATTTTTACAAATAGTTATAATATCTAATGAAGGCACTCTCCATGGCACGGATGCTGACGTTGAGAAAAAATAAATAATATAAAAATATAAGCATTTATATGAAGTTTTGCAGCCATGTTTGCTACTAAAATGCGAACAATAAAACGTGATTCCATATGCAGGTGGACGTAACTCAGTGCCAGCTCTAATCACTAGAAGAATACAAAGTGGTCGACCAGAATACCGTAATTTAGTTTTGTAATTTGCCGACAGGTGGCAGTACCTGTTCTAAGCGTGTAGACATGGCAAGAGCAAGCTTGATGGCTCTGTAATTTAGTCTTTAACATTACATCGACTGGGCCAGCCTAAAGATTTCGTATACTTTCTGTTTCATACATTTAAACACCTTACATCTTTCCACGAAATAGATAACTCGTATTTTCTCTTACGAAGGATAGACTGTTTCCTTTTAGATTTGAGTAACATGTGATTGGGGATCAAACAATAAATAAAACAATCGCGGGTCATTTGCTGGAGTCATGAAGGGAGCAGGGTTTCTTGGATAAATATGAGGGCCACCTGCAAGAATCTTGGTGCCAGACCATAGATGGCGCCTCTGTGCGAGGATGTTTTGTGGCACACAAAGGTGATCTTTCAAACAGGCGCCATATTAGGTCATGCACCCGAGACGATTTTAAGCAAAAAGCAGGCTCGAATAGGAAAGAAAAATTGACATTTCCCCAGCACAAAAACACACTTGTAGGCTATATATCAACCAAATATATCTAAAATGTTACTCTCTAATATGTCATAGCTATATATGTGAAAGCGTTTGATATAAGTTATAGATGTTTTATTCTGGTAAAACTTTGGTTCTACTTTAAGCTTTATAACCGGTAAAACAGCAATGTGAATATAAAATGACAAGGTCGATTACAGCCCGATATACTTCTGGCAAGAATTATGGTCTTATTGTAATAGATGATGATGATGATGATTATGATGATGATGATGGTTTAGACACATGGATGGCTTTTATCAAAGTTTAACGCCAAGCAGTGTATCGGTGTATTAATGTATTGGTGTATTGGAACATTCACATTATCTCTTATCGTCCCTTATTGATTTAAAAATACCAGGTTATTTTTGTACTAAATAATCACTATCAATTGGATATATTGTCTTAATATTGTAAGTTCATAGGCTTCATCGATACTTTCATGTAAGAAGTTTTAACAGGACTATGTGACCTATGAATTTTAACTTCCTTTTCTCTCACCTCAGGGCGCCACTGAACAGGACCGCAACAAATAATCCTGGAATGCCGTGATAATGACCCAAACGATCCATGATAAAGTATGGGAGCAGCTGCGGAAGACAGGTATAAGGTAGGTCCCTGGAATGTGCAGTTTATCAACTGTATCTGTCTACTTATGATGAATAATGCCTGATAATACTTAGTAAACATATGAAATTATATTTAGCTGAACACTTGCTACAGCTAGTGTATTCCGCTTGACCCACAGCGTGCAGGTGCTTCAGTAGCGTACGGTGAGAGTTTACCTCGCGGATCGTTGGGCAGAACTATCCAAATACCTTTGGGCACATATTCCTTGAGAACCATGAAGTCACTAAATAATCCCTACATATAATTATTAATACCGATGTTTAGACTCCATTGAGAACAAGATTCCTGCCGATCCACATGATCAGTATGTCCGAAAGTGTGGGAACTTACTGCTATGAAAAAGGGAAATGCTCTGTTACAACCGTAAGCTATACTTTGAAGCAATATCATTTTCTTTGCACCATGTTGGTCAAGCGGTACACAATGTGGCTGAACACGAGAACACTACAGGCCTACTGCTGGATAAAAAAATCGACAAAACATCAATTTTACCTGTCTCTTTACCTACCTGATTTGGATTGCTGACGGCACCAGCGCGGAGAGGGTCACATCCTAACAGTGTGTAATAGGCGAACACCACCAACCCGACCAGACAAACCAACGAGAACGCTATGATTTGGGCTGGGATGTTTATAAGCACAATCCTTCAATCAAAACAAAAGGTTTTTATGATTATTAGATTCTTTCATTCATTGCATCTTGCAAAACAAACTCTGTGACTGGTAGTCCTCCTAATTCCGAAGAGAAGAGATCCCATGGCTATCAGTTAGGGAAATAATGATAATATTAGTTTTGTGGTCTACAAATTATCTTAATTATATTTCATTTCCATCTTTGTGTATGACTAATTAATTTCCAATTTAGGTGAAAACACAATGTTCATTCAGCAAGTGTATAGATCTTTCACAGGCAGGGGCAAAGCGTTGACTTGCTCAGCGTTTATGGACAATTAAACAGGAGCCTACAACCTCCCCTGAAGGTCAGTGGTTAAAAAGGATTAGTAAAAATTAGAAAGGATTAGTTATTAAAATGATCTCTGTATCCTTCAATATTTGTTACGTATTAAAGATTTATACTAATAAATTTGGAAAAGATTTGCGCTCGAATTTTATATATATGCCATCACGCTTTACCTCCCTAGACTACATGCAGAGACGACATGACAGAGTTTTTTTTTTCCATTTGATTCCCGATGACACAGTTGCAACAGCAAGGACCTATTGCAATAACATCGCACCAGTAGCAGGCCTTAATAACAATTTTACAAATGTGATGTCATAATGGTTACCATAATGGTTAGGGCTATATCAATATATCGATATATCAATACATATCGATACACCACGTCAATACGGTTATCTATATGCAGAGCATGTTGTATCATCTTATCGAGAAATACAAAGACTATTTATAAATATAGATACAACCCTGACTTGAAAAGTAATGAAAACTATTTACATATGCTTCATTTATTTTATCGTTCGAATGTTCGCCTTTATGACGTAAATCAGATGACCTCTTGTCGTAAAATCGACATGCATGTACACAGGTCGGGGCTTCCAAGACAAGCCGACGCGTGTGAGCGACGATTCAGGAATTTATTACAATCGGTCCTCGTTAATGTTGAATTTTATATTCAGTTCACATACAGATACCATTCAAATATGCATAACATGTTTTTTTTAATCAATCTGTGATCTCAGTAGGTCATGATCTTCACTTTATAATGCATTATTTACCTCTACATAGTGCATCAATTTCTGCGTCAATAAAACCAAATACTAAAAACATGGGGAAGCTATTTTAGGGTACTCGCATTCCAAGATGCACACCAACAAAGGTATGTTTATACGGCATAAAATTTAACTCGTTAACCTTCCCTATAAATGTTAACATAATAATGAAGGGTCCGGAAAGCCGGGTGGGAGGGCAAGGAGAGTAAACAAGATCGAGATCTCAGTACCCAACAGGCTACTCACTGTATGAAGTAAGGAAAAAGGAACCATTTATAAAACGAAAGATTTGGAAATTCATTTGAAATTGAGTGCCTACCAACCACAAAGCAAACAATGCAGTCAATACCGAGCTCGGAGGTTATGGCGCTACCATCATGTGACCCGTCCAGCAAGGCAACAGAAAATAAGGAATTGTCATCACGAAACTATATATATATATATAGAAGGTAGTGTTACCCTCCGATGTAAAGTGCTCTATGGCCTACAGGCTAGGCCAGAGCGGTATAACTCTGGAGAAAAACAACACTGTTAATTCACAACAGTCTGTTTCACGGGATGCGACCCGATCATCAGGTGATGCGACCCGATCATCAGGTGAATGTGGTTAGAATCTATTTATAAATATATTTATATTATATTATGCCATGTGTATAGTTAGCTTGGTTTCATAATGTACTACAGTACTCTTTCGCGAGTTCAGCTAACCAGCCGGCCCACTCCTCAGGTACAAACTGAAATGATCACGTGTGAATTTAATTCGTTTAAAGGGACATAATCAGGAGCAATAATATGCCTACTCTTCCAAACTAACAATTCAGTTTTGCTTTATACAAAAGTTTACAAGGAAAAACATCCCAGCACACAGGCTCAGTACCTCGCATACGGCGGTTTGGCACCTTGTTATGGCTCTGCGTGTAGGTAAACACAGTCCACGTGTGTTTGTTTACCATAAGAATCCTGCGTTACCGGAGATCCGATTGTGAGCCGCAACACGTTAAGTTTCAGCCAGCAGGAACATATATTTCATTTGTTGGGCCAAGTCAGTCCGTAGAAGGGCGATGCACGAGTTGTGTCTATGTTTACACCCGTGATCCCGCCCGGTCCACTGTTTTTACATTCGTTCGCCGGAGTAAGCAAAGGTTTCAGTGCAATGGTTTGGCAGGTACCAATTCATTTTGAAGGAAAGAGGCCATTTCGTGTAAATTCAACGTGCTTTATAGGTGATTGGGCCCCTTAAAATTAGCTGAATTAAGCTTTGGTTATTGGGTTCGTTGAGGTTTTCGTGGTCCAGGTAGGTATTGTGTTTATTTGGTGGGGGCTTGTAGGATTAATTGATGTTACACATGTTAAATATATATATATGTTTATATATACATATATATGTGTGTGTATGTTTAAGCACTTTTATTTACAGAGCTTTTTATCTGAAAAATAATACACAAAAAAAGGAAGCGTTTCGTCAAGACGTATCGGATATCGCTTTAAGTGTATCGCAATACGTATTGTACCTAAAATGGCTTACCGATACCCAGCCCTAATAGTGACCTAGAACTGCCAATGCACGTAAGTCCTCTATATACCTGAAAACACTCTGTTGGAACGCAGATATGCATTTTGGTCAGGTAGATAGATCCAGTGGTTGGCTTCATATTCGCGAGGCTGATATTTCGCGATTTCTTCATTTTGAACATTTCGCGAGGGTTTCATTTTTGCGATTGCACCATAAACTATGAAATCGAAGTACAACAGTATTTGCATTTATTATAAAATAAAGATAAATCCCACAATAGCTCACTCATTACCGTTATAGTCATTGTATTATGACCTGTGTCATAGCTGATGTTTGGACAATTATTATTGCACTACATGAGGAGGTTGCGATACCATCCACGGATTATGTTGTCGATGAACAAACCATGTTTCCAGAGGTGTGATACCTAACCCATCTGTGCAGATGCATCAAACCCTATTTTTTATCCTAGATAAAAGGGCAGCTTATTCAAGAGGGTTTTATATTCGCGACTATTTCCAATTCGCGAATTTCGCGAAATTGAAACCCTCGCAAACAAAAAGGCAACCACAGTATACGTACATCCTTCCTCTGGCCATGGTCGGCACGGCACAGTACCGCTGTACACTGGTCTGTACCGTGCCCAGCTCGTGCAGGTTGGCGATCATTCGTCCAACAATAGCTGACCAAAATGTTGTCCGGATTGTCGGGTTAGGGTCCATACTGAAAGAGAGTGAAAATCATGATTATAATAACATAGAAAACCTTTCTCATCAGATAATAAACAGAGAGACAAAACTGCAAAGAAACCAGTCTATATACGTGGAATGTCTGCTTGATTGATAACATACAGAACGGGCCTCATCAAGCTGTGTGTAAAACCTAAAGGAAATAGCGGAAAAACAAGTCTATTTGTGACTGTTAATTAGGTTCGAAGAATGGCTACTTGATATGTGCATCACTCTGGGCCGAATCGTCATCATAGTTGTACGACACTTCTGTAAAGGGATTGTGGGTACAGAAAACAATTCCCCGCAATGCACTGGGGCTCTAAAAAACTAATACACCAATGACTTAGGGGTATATATGGAGTGAACAGAGTAGGCCATTAAAATGTTTGATTAGGCCAAAAAAAAATAAGGTTTGGTTCTCAGGCATTTTTTTTCATGCTAGCTTGGGGCGAGCTTACGTGTACACCATGGTGTGTAGAAACAACGACGGTCTTCTAGATGATTCTTGTAACGCGTGTTTACTGTGTTGTGTAAGATCTTTTGGACTGTTCGAGAAGTGGAAAATACTCGGCTTGGGCTGAAGAGTATATAAAGGGGCTGTATTTTAGAGCCGGGAGAGCAGCAGAGAAGATTTCCAGAGGACGCAAAAGCGAGTGTCAGTTTCTGGAACCTTATCCGACGAGTGCGGCAATTATAGATTTTGGTCAGACTTTCTCCTGGATTTTGTGCATTTGGACTTCAGTTTACTTTCTGGATTGTTACCAGAGCTTTACACTGGACTGTCATTCTCCGAGAGAATAAATTTAAAGAACTAATCGTTGTGACAGTGTTGGTATCCAGGTACCTTGCACTTTGTGTGATTGTTTGATTTGTTGTTATACCGCTGTTTAACTGTATAATTGTATTTATTTAGTGTATTGTAATGTTAGGGTTATTTTAAGAATAAATTATGGTTATTTGTTAACAAAAAACCACTGACTTCTTTATTCATTCCCTAGTGTTACAGAATCTGTTTTTTTATCTCCATTACAAAATTTGTGTCAACACGCATACGTGATCTGTTTATATTAGGTTCCGTAACAATATATATATTTAAAATGTTTATATAAATGTTTTTATATATATATATGTGTGTGTGTGTGTGCCCGCGAACTACCCCCCCCCCCCCCCGAAGAAAAGTTGCCGCTTATTTAAATAGTTGAAAGCGGTAACCTTGCCGAAGTGCCCTAAGAATGTGAAACGTTAATATTCAAATATAAAAAATCTGAAGAATTACTATTGAAGAGTAAGATTATTGTATTATTTGCTCATTTTACCTTGTGATCTTTCCATTAACATATCAAAGAGAGAGAGAGAGAGAGAGAGAGAGAGAGAGAGAGACTGAAGGTATACACACTCAAAAAACCGGATTCGTCCATTTTCCCTTGCAATCTTCCACACATTCCCAAGCCCACCAGTGGCATTTGATCCCTTTTGAGAAAGTAACGAAATAAGGGTCAGAAAACAACACTTAGAATAAGAAATAGGATACCCTCTAGAAATATGTGCTAAGTTCGAACCTAAGAACCAATTTAAATCAATCGTTTCGTATAAGCGCGGCGAGTATCAAACAATCTTTTACCGTAGGTACTGAACAATGTTCATTTTGTGTTCATTATAATTAATTCGTCTCCTATGGATGCCCCGTATTCATCTTGTTTAAAAATAATCTACCAAACTCATAAACGTATTTTAAAATCTGTAGAAGGCACCTTGACACCTGGCATGTGTCGTTCATTTGATCTACTCACCATCACCAGAACGAGGACCAAACCGCCAAACATGACGACCGCTTGAAAGACGTCAGTCCATATCACAGCCTTGATCCCGCCCTGAAACAACACGTAAAAGGCCTGCCAAAGGTAAATGCCAAGAAAAAAGAGCAAGTTCCCCCCCCCCCAAAAAAAATAGAAAATACTTCTTTGAAATAAAGAGGGAAACAAAGAGTAAAATAAGCGTCAATTCCCCATTTATCGCAGACTGAATAAAGATGTGCTTCGCATTATACAAATGTGTATATGTATGTATCGTTCACAAAGTCAGAAACATATACATGGTGCACATCCCCCTGAATGAAGATATGGGCATTTTCCACATGCTGGACATTTGCACACATAAAAATTGTGAAATGTCCTATTATTGTCATATTTGTCATATTTTAAAGCAGGAGAGAAATAGTATATATCAGATTTATTTCGCTGTAAAAAACGGGGGAAAAGAATGCTGTAAAAAAAGAGTGAAAGAGTGAAAAAAGGAGTAATTTGCGTCATTTACAGGATATCTTCAAAAAAAAGAGTGACTCTTTAAAAAAAAAAAGAGTGATTTAGCAGGCCTGACGTTGTCAAATCCACCTAACCGAGACCAAAGGGTAAAGATATGTTTCTTAAGGAGCGAATATTCTTCTGAAGTTGCCTTGTATTTGTCCATCCTTGGTTGTATCTATGGAGGAATACATAGATACTCTTAAAAAGCCACGTCTACAAACATCTCCTGATAGGTGTCACACCAATAGGGATGTGAACATCCAGGTTTTTATCAGTCAGTCAAAATAACAGAAAGACCGTACACTAACATACCCAAAGAAAAATCTAAGACAGGTAAGATAACAAAAAAGTAGAAAATAAATGAGTTACTTACAGATCCCTGGGGGGTGAAGTCAATACAAATAAAGCAGTAAACGATAATCACAGAGTTCATTAATTCTCATAACACTAATCCTCCTAACACAGATACAGTTTCAAATGTTCCAGGTCTCATGACCTCTCGCTCTCACGTGACGTCTAGACGCTCTGGTGGTCTCTGGCGTAATCCATGTGTAGACGGAGCATAGTCCTGTCCCAGCGTGATACAGACGGACATGACACAACTTGTTCAAATTGCGGTATAACTGTTAATCGTCCGTAAAACACAATTCAGGTACCGCACACCGAAAGTTCCTGTGGAACCATGAATCAACGGCTCTCTCAGCTGTAGTCTGCTGTATACTTCCGGCTCCAGTTACCGGATACCAAACAAACGCACTCTCTAGCGAAATTCAGCATCATCACAGTTTCGAGTTAAGACAAAGTCCCAAACCTGTTCCTCGGAGCGCGCACCATCACAAGAATGCCTGTCCTTCGGCAAACAACATTACTGTCTCACTGAAGTACTTTACAGATCGAGTATCAACAAAGTGGCCTCCCTCAGACGTAGACTTTCATTAACCACTGACGATATCGCCCATCTGGACACACAGTAGATCGCAGACCAGCCGGTTGGACTGCTGAAGCACGCTCAGATGACACTCACGAAACGCACCGGTTCTTTTTCAGACACCTGGGATTCACGCCTTTTATGAGACTCCTGACTTCATAACTCCCGCTAGACTTCACCGCCGATCAGCACTTCCATCAACGATGTCCCTTGTCAACACACACCAACCTAACGTGGACACGTCCCCAGGTAGGTTTCGTGGGAAAACAATTCTAAGAAAATTCGCAGACAAGACGTCGCCTATCAGACACAGTTCCTATGGAGACCGTCATACAAGATCGGTTCTCACGAATCTATGCTAAACAGAAATGAACATCAAAGGATGCAGGTACTGATTGTTAAACTGCTTTGAATATACATCAAATAAACCACGAATGGCTAAACATGATACTACATAAATTAATAAAACTTGCAAAACAATTACCTGGTCATTCTCCCTATACCTATGTACATAAAGTCACCGTCCTCTTGTGACAATAGGGTATTTATAATAGAAAATTCGTTCCGTTTTAATAATGGGACATTGACTCAATTAAGCTTATAGAAGCAAAGAGTGCCATGTAAATAACTGAACACTCAATAATTAGTCATGATATGGAGGCCTGTCATAAAATGCGTTACCAGAGTGGTGTAGATCGTGGCGACCAGACCTGTAGCGATGATGGACGCCCACACTGGAATCGGGGTGACGGCTTCAAGGGCTGTAGCCGGAGAGAACATGGCGATACCCAAGTAAAATATCTGGGAAACATGATAATATAAATATTTATAAACCCATTTGTTTACCTCTGCATGGCGATAATATAAATCTTATAATAAGAAAAAAAAAAAGAAACTGATATTCACCTTTGTCACATTTCACATCCACATTGGTCAATAAATTTGACATTACATGTGTCACATTCCAAGTATTTGACTGAATGAATTATCTTTAATATAATTAAGACAGGTCTACGTTCATGGTACAATCCCAATCACACAAAACCGGCAAAGCCATTATGTAACAATAAACAAGTGTATCTATAAACAATATACATGATAATTCAAAGATATGACTCGTTCCTGAGTTTCTGTCTAACTGGAGCTATGTAAACTTAATTCATAATGATAAAAAATCCAACACTGAAAATATTCGTCATAGAGTTCGTTAATACCAGAGAAAGCAATTGGAATACACAATCCAGTGTTTGTATGAAATTCGATTCTGGGACACACAGCTTAGCGTAATCATTAACGATCAATCAGCTGGTACATAGTGTTAACAGTTTAAGTTTTTTATATGAAGAATAAAACGTCTCGTGGTCCAGGAAAACTCTTTTAATATCACACTGACATCACATCTGGATGACTACAAAACACTAACCAGTATCTTGGTATCGTTAAAATCCTGCTACTTCTCTTCTTTTTTTAAAACAATATTTTTTTTCAGGTTGTTGTTTACTAAAATGTGTTAGTGTCAGCGCACACGTGAAACTGGAGTAATAACACCTCAACACAGGTAATGTCCACTACGTTTTAAATTACAATGTGAGTCAACGTATGAGCATCCGTCAATCCTTCACTATAATCTACGACAGCCTTACTGGCAGGGTTGGCAGTTTTATCCGCAGTCGGTTTAATCCTCTTGATAAATCTGGATTCATCCGATTTAGATAAAACAGGTTTTATCCAGTTTTATCCGAAGGGTGTATACTGTTTGTGAAGTAGACATATATTAAGTTTATTATATTAAGTTTAGCTTTCCACTGTAAAAAATACAGTTCTTATAAGGAACATTTATGTCTAGTTAACTGCATTAATATGTGACCATATATTTCTACATGAGACACATTGTTTTTGTCAGAGATAGTCATGCCTTGATTTCCACTGTAAAATATACAGTTCTTATAAGGAACATTTATGTCTAGTTAACTGCATTAATATGTGACCATATATTTCTACATGAGACACATTGTTTTTGTCAGAGAAAGTCATGCCTTGATTTTAATAATAATTCTGAAATTTGAAATTATTTCTCTTCTTAAGAGAGGTCAGTTAGAGTATGACATATAAAAACGTTATCACCATCATTGTATTTTGTACATTACACTAAAAAAAGCTGAACAACTGCAGTTCACACACGTTTAGTAAAATTCCACAATCAGTGGTATTATAGAATATCATACTATTCACAGATAAACATCTATTCTTACATCTGAGAGAGATGTACTTAATTCAGTCATTTTTTTGCATAAATTACTTGAGATTTACAGTGACATTAGTCACTATGTCAATAATTTTGTTGGGCTGACCTTTCAAGAGGCAAATGAAAAATACTTGAAAAGTTATCTTGCCCAAGTAGGCTTCTCTGAATGTTGTGGAAGCGATGAGATTCCTTGAATTTTGCCACTGGTAAGGCATGTTTACATAAGCAGCTAACAGTGGGTTGCCATTTGACAATCATCCAGTCATGACAACTGACAGGAAAAAACCTCCATCAAAATCATTCAGGCATTCTCCTCCACAGTCTCTATAAGATGTTGACAATTTGGCTGAAAAAGTGACCCTTAAACTAAGCCTGCCCTCTGACTATGAATTAATACTTGATGGCTGTGGATGATGCTACAAAGATGATACATATCCTACTGAGAAACTGACTACCAGCCAGAAGAGTAACATAGAAGTCAAAGGGACGGGCTCCTCATTCAGGTTTGTGTTGAGCATTAGCTATAGTGGCTGCTGACAACAATGAAACATGAACCTGGAAGAAATTGCCAATTGGTTAAAAATTATAATATTAATATATTAATAAACCCTCTGAACTTATTTATCAAGATTATCATTTATGTTAATTAAATTAAATTTTACAAGGTGATTCTTAGTTTGATCCAGTTTAATTCTGTAAAATTCGGATAAAACTGGATTAAGCCAGATAAAACCCAGTTTTGTCCATGGTCCTGATTTAAACAAATTTTATCTGGATAAAACCCAACCCTGCTTACTGGAAGTGACGTGTAGTCCTGCCACAGACTGACACGCATAATCATACGCAACTCGGTTTTCAGACGAGCTTTTTCTCCAGTAGCCCTGCGTTTGACTTAACATAGGCTCATGGATGTATAAATGGACTCCACACACTGGGATACTAAAAATTTTTCGTCAGCGACCTGAGCTCAAGTGCCTTAATCTTGAAGTTTTCTACAGAAACCCTGACCTGCCACATCAATATATCCTTGGTATGAATAAAAATAAACCTAATGTTAATAGCCTGACTTAACTGACCATATGTTGTCATACCTCTGTTCAACTGACAGTCAGGCCACTAAATCCCAGACATTGCCTCATACAGTGCAAAACAGCTATATCACACAACCCGTTTTTCATGCGCTAACTGAACAACTAAACCAATAAAATGCCTGTTCTCCCAAACGTTACAATAATTGCTTTCAATATTTACTCTAAAATATTCGGTGGCGCCTAATAAAACATTGTGTTCGTTAAAATCTGACATGAAACAAATCAACAAGTCACTATTTCAAAATAAATAAAAATAAACCATAAATTTGACAATATCAACGGGTAGTGTGTGGCTAACAAGATTTGACACAGAACTCTTCTATGACAATGGGAATTATAGGTTAATTACTCACCTGTGAGAGGACAAGCAGCGCTGCTGCCACATGTTTCACGGCGGGCTTTTTGAATCTTTTCTCAAGATACTATAAATAATTTGAGACAAAGCAAATAAAGTATATAGAAGAAAAAAATAATGACAATAATACTTGTGTGTGTGTGTATGTGTTCATATCATATAATGTAAAACAAATTTTTTGAATCTTTCTCAAGATACTATAAATAATTTGAGACAAAGGGAATAAAGAATATAGAAGAAATAATAATAATAACATAATATATATGTGTGTGTGTTTATATCATAATGTAAAATATATTTTTTAATATTTTCTCAAGATAGTATAAATAATTTGAGACATAGCAAATAAAGTATGTAGACGAAAATAATAATAACAATATATATATGTGTGTGTGTGACGGTGTTTGTGTTCATATCATATCATATAAAGTAAAATATAAATTATATATAGCTTCTCTATTATTATATGTGCCGAGTACTCTTATAAAATCTTTCATAACACGTTATCTTAATCACTCCTGTGTACTTTGGCTATATTTAAAGGGTGATTCGACATATGTCCAATTAACATGTCACGTTTCGAGAAAAAAAAGCGAAGTGTATGCGACGGCTATCCTGTCTTCAGTGTATAAGTGTTATCAACTTTAATCCTAGCATATTCTGTAGAATATAAGCTAGCGAAGGCGAATACAGACGTCTATTAATCGATCATTGAGGAAGGCCTTTGTTTAGGATTAAGGATTACGGATTTTTTGTTAATCATGCTCGAACGAGCTCAGAATGTGTGATATTTGTGCGGTCTGCAAATATCATCGTTGTCAGACAAAACCGCATTTGTCCCTGCCCAAGCGAGAGAAAATAACAGACTAATATTAGTTCAATAACAAACACAGACACCAGTCCATGTGGCCATACGGTAAGTAAACTATAGAGAAGATGGTTTGTACGATAAGCACAAAGGGTCTCTCCGGGGGTAACCAGTGACGGTCCAATATGTTTCGAAAAGGCAGGCTTATGTCGACACTTTTGACAGGATATTTTAACAATGTAGTCTTAGTTTATGAGTTAAAGGCATAATACACCACACCAGTGAATTTACAAAATTAAATTAAGACAGGCTAGTTAGATAAAAAAATTTGGGTTCTCAGCAGCATCCACCTGAACCTGTGGAAAACTGAAGTTGAAATATCTCGTGCTTAGAAAATATTTTGAATTATTTGAAATTTTCAGGATTGTTTTAACCGCTCTAATTATTTGAGTCTCTTTCCTAACTATTCCAATCTACATCACTCTTCAAGTGATTGAATCAGAGTAAATTTAAAGATAATCTGTATAATTTTCAATATTGTTTATCCTCTCTAAATAAGTCTCTCTCTCCCTTATCCATATTGCTTTCAAGTGACCGAAATTAGACCGATATCTTTCTTAAACTCATAAATATCACAAGGAATATCTTAGCGCAAACAGAGTCTATAATATCATGAACACAACCAATATATTGACGTATTTTTAACCTACAAAGCTTGATAAGTAGTTTTGCTTCCATTTTTTTTTTCATTTATTTGGTTTTTTTTCACCTATCTATATTGCTCTTTAAGTGACCGAAATAAGACTGATATCTTCCCTTAAACTGATAAATATCACAAGGACTATCTCAGCGCAAACAGTGTCTAAAATGACTGAAACACAACCAATACAAAGAGGGATTTATTAAACCTATAATTACTTTTTAATGGTTTATAATGGTTTTCCATTTAATTCTTATTTTTTATTTATCTGTTTTCTGTCAAATCTGTTCAGCTGGATATTTTTAGTCAGACAGGATTTCCTCTTAATCGTTTTGTTGATTCAAAAATAATTTCCCTCTGGTGGAGTCTATTGGTCCCTTATAATCACATCACAGGAATTTGCAGACTCATTAAAATAGAAAAAAAGGATAATGTGGTACGGTTCGATGACTTACCGTAAAGCAACTCGTAATTTTGAGTGGCCAGAAGAGAGGAACAAACAATAACGCGGAAAAAATGGCTGAGAACGAGGTCCCCACTACTGTGAGCCACATCTGTTTACCTTGAGTGTACATTTCTGCAGATATTCCCAAAACCAGAACGGCAGACGTGTACGACAGAAACATGGACACTGCGGCGGGAATTGTGGCCAGGTTCCGGTTACCCATCAAATATTCTCTAGTTGTTCTTTGTCTTCTTCCCGCAAAAGCATAATAAAGTCCGATTGACAGCGATATGACTAAAGTTGCTGTGAAGACTAGGTAGTCAGCCCAGTGGAAGGTAGCCGACGCCATGTTGCTGGTTTGACTACATTTATACTTCTAAGGACCGTGCTCTTCTGATGTATAATCTATGACATGAAAGAGGCGAAGTCCATTAGAGGGGATTCCTTCTCCGCATGCCGTGCATTTTTATATTAATGAAGTCACTTCATTCATCTCTTGAGATAAGCTCAGTAGGGACATGAGTGGTATGGACGACAAACGGCAAAAAAAAAAAAAAGACCGTTTCTATCACGTTCGCAGCTAAAACGGATCACAACACGATTGATAAATATTAAATAAACTGTTTCCACCCTGAAAATGTATATTTATGCTCTTGGTAACGATCATTTTTATAGAATCATTATACATGTATATCCTTAACATAGCAGGACTGGTTAAATTCCTAAAATTGATGTTTTTACTATAAAAGGTAAACTTAATATTGATTATTCGGCGGATTTAATGCACTTGAGCATATTTTGGGTCACCGGTTGTATATCGAAAGATACGCAAAATTATTTCTAAATAAGCTACTTGGTATAACGTCTTGATATTCATACTGTCAACATCGGAACAACTAAATATTAGGTTCATAACAATCTAAAAGACCAAGGGCCGACGACCAAAATCTCGAATGCCCCTTGGTAAACTGCAGATGCTGAATGAACTAAAGTCTCAGCGAGCCGAACCTAGCGAATGTTTCTGGGACGCTGTTATTTGTTGAATATTTAATTGGTTATCAGTTATTTATATAATGTAAAAAAGACTTTATTAGAAGGTAAAAACAGGCTCTATCTGTTTCATGGATGTGTATGCAAAGTGTATGTTACAATTTTACAGACCACCGTCTCCCTGCTTCCCTCAAAGAAACAAGCAAGACTTCATTTGACTAGTAGGCCTAGGGGTCTGCGTGATTTGTATTATCGTTGATACTTGATTTTATTTTTAACTCCCTAAAGGGTGTAAACCGTAATAAGTAAATCAATCCTTGCGGCCTGGTTCTCCTTGAATGCCCATATATCCCGCAACAGTATAGCCCCTGTGTAAACACGCGGTTTACAATTAGGCCCGGCTCGGCTACGACGGCCCTCCTGTTCACACGCGGGTCCCGGTTTTCGGGTACTCATGCAGCCACAGGCCGCAGAAATTACTATTAAAACATGTCTTAATGACCCCTGTATAGCCTTATGCTATACATAATAATATATAGACACAATTAAAGGGACATAGTCAGGAGCAATATTATGCCTACTCTTTCACACTGTCAGTTCAGTTTTGCTTTATACCAAAGTATCCCAGCAAAACCATCCCTGCAACCAACCTCAGTACCTCACATACGGGTGTTTAACACCTTGTTATGGCTCTTCGTGTTTGTTAAACACAGTCCACGTCTGATGTTTACCATTAAAAGGCCGCTTGACCGGAGGTCCCATTTTTAGCAGCAAAACGCGGTGTTTCAGCCAACGGAAATATGTGTTAGATTTTTTTCGGCCAAGTCAGCCAAGATATCTTCTGATTGACACATGTTGTGGTTCCGCGATGCATACAGCCCCCACGCGCTGTGTTTATGTTGACACCTGTGATCGCGCCCGGTCCACTGTTTTCAACATTCGTTTAAATGAGAAAACAAACGGTTTAAAGGCAATAATTTTGCAGGTGAAGATTTATTTTAAAGGGAGGCAGCTATTTTTCATGTTAATTCAATATGCATTATAGGTGATTGGGCCCCTTAATTAAGGTATGAAACGACTGACGGACGACCCCGAGTGACCTGCTACATTTTTTTTTATGCCCCCGCCACGAAGTGGCCGGGCATATAGTTTTACCCATGTCCGTCCTTCCGTCCTTCCGTCCTTCCGAAATCAAACAGTTGTACGGATTTTTTTTTCGCAATCCCTGCAGATATTGGCCTGATTTTTGGTGTGTGGACAGATAATGACCAGTTACAGATCGAGTTCGCGTTTCGTCCCGGTTGACCTAATTTTGACTGTTTTACGGCTCCTAAACTTAGAAAATTTCATGAAAAATAGAAATGTTCATGACGAATACACATGTACGGACTTTTTTTCGCAATGCCTACAGACATTGGCCTGATTTTTGGTGTGTGGACAGATAATGACCAGTTACAGAGCGAGTTCGCGTTTCGTCACGGTTGACCTACTTTTGATTGTTTTACGGCTCCTAAACATAGAAAATTTCATGAAAAATAGAAATTTTCATGACAAATACACATGTATGGACTTTTTTTCGCAATGCCTGCAGATATTGGCCTGATTTTTGGTGTGTGGACAGATAATGACCAGTTACAGATCGAGTTCGCGTTTCGTCACGGTTGACCTACTTTTGATTGTTTTACGGGTCCTAAACATAGAAAATTGCATGAAAAATATTTCATGACAAATGTACATGTACAGCCGTTTTTAGCCCTTAGCTCTTAGGCTGATGGGCTATTGTCGTCACCCAAGCTGTCCGTCTGTCCGTCCGTCTTGCCGTCCGTGGTGCCGTCCGTATGTCCGTCCGTCTGTCTGTCTGACGTCCGTCCGTCCGCGTCTGTTAACTTTTACCTTGTGAGCAGGATTTCTCTAAAAGGATTCACGGTTGGAATTTTATTTCATCAGTGAAGATGTATATCGATAAAATCTCAGTCAAGTTCGAAGATGGGTGACCTTGACCCATTTTTCTACATTTTAGAGCTGATTATAAAAAATACTCAGAAACTTATATCTCAGGAACCATTGTGTGGATTTTCACAAAACTTACTTTGATCATTTGGACTGATGGTCTGTACATGCTGCACAATTTTGGTGGCGCCACCTGCGATTTCTGATTTTTTAATCAATTTTTATCGGATTTTTCAATTTTGGCCTTGTGAGCGGGATATCTCTAAAAGGATTCACCGTTGGAATTTTATTTCATCAGCGAAGATGTATATCAACAAAAACTTTGTCAAGTGCAAAGATGGGTGACCTTGACCTATTTTCTTTGTTTTAGAGCTGATTATACAAAAACACTCAGAAGCTTATATCTCAGGAACCATTGTGTGGATTTTCACAAAACTTACCATGATCATTTGGAATGATGGTCTGTGCGTGCTGCACAATTTTGGAGGCACCACCTACAATTTCTGATTTTTTAATGAATTTTAATCAGATTTTTCAATTGTGGCCTTTTGTGCAGGATATCTTTAAAGGTATTCAACACAGGAACTTAATTTCTTCAGTGCTAATGCATAATATTTACAATATTTTGGTCAAGTTCAAAGATGGGTGATCTTGACCTACTTTTCAAGGTCACAGAGCGAAGTATAGAAAAAAAATTAGGAGCTTATTTCTCAGGAAGCATTTGGTGGATTGTTATGAAACATGGTACATACCTCTCCAATTAAAATTTATAACTGATTATCAGCTTTTGCTTATATTCTAGTTTTGCAATGCAATGCTTACAGATACTAGCCTAATGTTTGGTCTGTTGGCGCATAATGATCACTTACAGATCAAGTTCGCGTTTCGCCCCAGTTGACTTATTTTTGACCATATGACAGATCCTGAACATAGAAAATTTCATGAAAGACAGAAATTTTTATGAAAATGCACGCATGGACTTTTTTTCACAATGCCTGCAGACACTGGCCTGATTTTTGTTGTGTCGCTTGATAATGACCCGTTACAGATTGAGTTTGCATTTTGCCCTTGTTGACCTCCTTTTGACCATATGACACCTCCTGAACTTAAACATTTTTTACAAAATTTAACAAATGTTTCTAATTTGCCCCAGGCGGGGGCATTTGTGTCGTTCCGACACATCTAGTTCATTTCTAACCTACCGTAGGGAACCTACCGATGGATGGTCTTCCTCTCCATGCAAGTAATCGAGGCCGGAGCGGCTTCCGGGCACCATCACGGGATTGTCGACAGAGAGGCGGCGCTCTCATATGATCACATTCGACTTAATAAAATATGCAAATAACTTAATACAGTTGCAAAATACTTATCTAATTGTTGACATACAAATAAATCTTAATTAAATACAGTTTTATACCTGGTTTTCACAAGGTACATTATGTTGATGCACACAAATACTATAAATTACACAATACTGACCATATAAATTATATATATATATATATATATATATATAAGCTAACGAACACAATTTAAGCTAATGAGATTTCCTGTTTTTGTACATGCATTTCCTTGTACCTTTGCTACCTCCTTGGCCCGAGCCCAATTAGTCCCTGTTCAGCACTAATGATTCCATTATATACAAGTTATAACAAAGAAAATCAAATTCGGCGTTTTCGATCCTAATGACTGAAAGTCATCTGAGCTATAGCGATCACTCTTCGTCCGTTCGTTCGGCCGGCATTCCGGCCGTTAACAAGGCACAGAGCGTAACCGCTGGATCTAGAAACTTCTAACTGAAACCCATATAGGTCCATAAAAACCTGTTTCATCGATTCCTTTAGACTGGTGGCCCCACATGTATTTTTTTTTCGGATTTTTGCACCTTTTTTTCTTTATTTTTGCGACCTTCAAATGAAGCGGTCTGGCTGTTAATAGGCCACGATTTGTAACCGTTAAGACCTAGAATCTTTTAACTAAACATCCAGCGAGGTCCTATGCACATCTCCTTGGAAACCTTAAATCAGGTCAAAGTGACCTATATTCTGCAGGATATGCAAAGGAACATGATCTGAGCACCCTATAGGAAAAATTTGCATGATTGGTTCTAGTTGGACCTAGATTTTATATGTTTAATATCCAGGGAGGTTCCTGTAAAAATTTCTTGGAAACCTGAAATCATGTCACTGTGACCTTTATTCTGTAAGCTGTCTGAAAGAACTTGATTATAACAATCTGTTAGTCAGATGAGCACATATGGTAGCAGCTGGATGTAGAATAAGGTCACTGTGACCTATATCTTAGGTCTATTGGCAAAATGCATGATTTTGAGCACTATTGCCCATGGGCCACTTAGTTTACATGGCAATCTCATTCATGAATGTCAGGGTAACATACCCATGCTCAGACAATTTTATTTGCAAGGTGCTGATTGGTTGTTTTATTGACATCAATAATGTATATTATGTAATATTATGTAATCAAAATGAGGCTGCAAAACTCTGCAGACGTCAAGTCACGTGACTTAAAGGTATTCAGAAGAACCAGAAGGTAATCAAATAAATATCTGGTTTTCTGTAACGAACTTTGCACCTAGTAGGCATAATATTAAGCCTCGAGTCCCTTATAAACTTATTATGTCAAACTAAGGGGGAAAACTTTCAAGACAGAAATATCTACTAGGAAAATTAAAGAATGATCGTAATTATAAAATATGGAAATATCAGTCATGTTTACGTCGTTTCATTACGGACCACTTCCATATTTCCTCTAGGTTTCAGTCTTAAGAAAGGTACAAGGATATTAGAGAAGGCTGATTATATATATATATATATATATATATATATATATATATATATATACACACACACTCCTTAGCACTCCAAGCTTTCCTCTTCCATTTATTAAATTTAAAAACAGATTTTATTTTTTATGCGGTCTTTTTCTCCTGTAATTACAAGAGGCATCATTGCAGTTGCAGGTTTATCAAATGAAAAACTTTTCATTTCTAGATTTTAAAATTCTGACCAGAATGCTGATTTGGGTCTTGAAGTAGTGTGATCAGGCCACCTGAAAAGTAGTTTTATGAAAGTACTGAGGTCTGACATTTTTTGTGTAGCTACCTTTTCTTTGGTAGTCAGACAGACTTGATATGCAACAATAGAGTATCTCTTTGCTTCGATTCAAATATTCTCTACAGGTAAATAGCACACAACAAAAAATTATGAGATTACGGGATTTTGTTCTGGAAATGGTGATTTTGAATTTTGGCAGAGTTATTTATGCAGCCCTTTGAATTCTTTCTGGTAACAGTCAGAGATGCATTCAATTTTGTAAATCTCTAGTTTAAAAAAATTTTGAGAGGCATACATCGCTTCATGAATCTATCACTTAATCGTCACCCAGCAACCATTATGTGATCCATTTGTAGGTCACAAGATGATACTAATGATGCCAAGTGTTTCCATATTTACCAATAAACTCTGCCAAGTTGGACATCATTTTGGAAAGTTTCGGGAAGTATCGATCGTAGCACCATCTATTAGAAAATGCTTCAATGTATCCAGGGGTCGAACTAAGCCCGTGCAAAATATGGTGGCACTAAATTTTTTCTCGTAAATTCTTTAGGACCCCCCCCCCCCCCGGAGGAATGCACAGTTATTGTCTCCAAGTGTCGTGAATAATGCCAAGTGTGTCCTGGGGGTAATTTTCTATATTTTCAAATAATCAAGAGATATTTGACATAATTTTGTACATTTTTTAGTCTGTGACAAGGCCATCTATCAGAAGTTATGCCAGTGTAATCAGCGGTTGACATCGGCTCGCAGAAAATCAACCTTTGGTGAAATTGGCTTAATTCACGCAGACCTGGCTCACTGCAAGAATGGGTTATCTGCTAAAAAATAAACCAGCAGGAGCAACTCTGTCAGAAAATGAGGTCACTTGCAGGGACTGTACACACAGTTATCAATTAGCATGAAAACACACATTCTATAAAACCACAACATTCTGTTTTATATTTATTTCTCTTTGAACAGTTAACAACAGAACATGTTTTAACAACTTACTTTCCAACCAGTCATCATCACAATAGTCAGTTTAACCTTAATACACAAAAATGTATAAGAAATGACACCTGCATGTACAAGTAGCAATGCAATATTGTCTAGGTCATTATGAAATTAAGACTACTATGAAATCAATCTTGACAGATATAATCAAGTTCTAAACAAACCGCAAGGGCAAATTTACCACACCTTACACAATAAGTTTTCAGTGCAGCTGGTAAAAATGTCACAGTTCTTTACATAGGAACAAATTATTAACAGAATATGACACAGACGTGTATTTAAACCTTTCCAAGAATATCTAGATCACGTGGGCCAAGTTAACGTCATACAAAAAGGTGAAGCAGTATTTAATAAAAAAAAGTACATCATCACCGACTTCTTTTGATTTCTATTGTTACTGTACAATCCCATGTTATTATTATGTGAAAATGCATTGCTGACTTTAAACTTCTATCTGCTGTTGTTTCCATTCACATGGTATTAATTGGTTTACATTAGGCCATACAAAAAAAGTTCAACAGATTTGCAACTCCAAACCAGGTCCGTAGTAATGCTGCTAATTTTTTGCTATCGCATAATTCCTTAAAAGATTTCTGAAAAGCATGGAAATTGGACTAATGTTTTGATCTTATCCATTCAACAAAAATAGAAGCTATGGACAAAATTTAAAAAATAAACGAGTTGGTTCTCAGGCTTCGCCCGGGTCAATTTAACCCCGCCCCCCCCCCCCCTAAAATTTATTTTGATTTTCATCTTTCAATAAGATAAAATTATACAATTTTGATAAGATTTCCTTTGTTATGGAGTGCTTTTACTTGTTTAGCAAAACAAATCTGTTATAATCATGCTTTTCCTTGATCATATGACATTTTTATCAAAACAACCAAAAGAGAGTTAAAAAAAAAAAAAAAACCCGCCCGTACTGATTTTTTTTTTTTTTAAAAAGTGCCTCAAAACAATTTTTTTTGCCTCATTTTTTTTTTTTTGCTTGCTGGCAAAATTCCTCCTATTGTTTTATGAGCGGTAAAGAAGGAAAAGTAAAATCCCCATTTTCCCCCAAGATTCCGTGGAAAATTATTTTTTGTGTGTGGCCTTACTGTAAAGTACAATAATAAACACACCCAATCCATATTACATATATCAAAAAAGTCCGATGGGTACATCGTGCTAGTATATATGAAAAACAAACCGCAAGCATCGATATGGATAAAGACAGTACAATATCATAATAAACATGAGCACCGCAAACGTGCATGATATGCCCGTAATGTATCTGATGATCTCTGACCTCATTAAATATGCGTGAATTTTTATGAGAAGGTAATCTAGGTGAGAAACTCTATTGGTATATGATACTGTAAATGAGTTTCATGAAAATCCATAGGATATTTGATTAGTCACCATGGCGCCTCCAAAGAGCGGTGACCTCTGACATCATTAAATCTGCATGGAATTTGCTGGATATCAAACTTCGGCCAGATATTTTATTGAATAAAATTACTGATGAGTTTTATCAAATTTCTTCATATTCTGCATAAATTATCGCGGCGACACCACAAAGTAGCATAGTGACCCATGATCTTATTAAATAGGCGTGGATGTTGCCGATAATTGAACTCGAGCAAGATAATCTGTTTGTAAGCAGTTATGGTGAGTTTCGGGAAAATCCATCCAAGCCCTGGCAAGTTATCGCAGCGACACTTAAAGTTAACGGGCGGTGGGATTACCATAATACTCCCATCATATGACAGGTGTATAACAAAACCAATACTGAATGTAAACACGAGTTCCTAGAACTCGGGGCAGTATAAGCTGAACGCATTGGCAATAATTTATCTGAATCGCCATGGATATCATACCTTTTCACTCAATATTTCATTACTATAAAGAATGGTTATATACACATACAATTCTGTGACTGACATTAATGTACATTCCACTGACTGGATACAGACAATAATAAATACTACAGCAAAGCAAGCTTTTCTAACCAAACCTCTCTCCATTCACAGCATAATTTTCCATAACAAAAACCCTCGTTAAGCGACCACTTCATATTACAAACACTTTAAACGGTCTTCATATTTTTGTTTGCTATATTGTTTGCTATATTCTGGATTATATATAATTCATATTTACTTTATATATATATATATATACATATATATATATATATATATATATATATATATATATATATCATATTTACTTAATTTTTTTAATATATATTTCATATTTGCAAGGCACACATTTTGCGATTTTCACCTTTTTCACTGTTTTGCAAGGGTTCAATTTCCGCGATCTCGTTATACAACAGCCAACACAGAGTATATTACTGATTTTATATATAATTATGCAAAGTAATATGTGTGAAAAATTGTACAATTTAGGCCCCTGCTAAATCTGTCCCAGTTAATATGATTTCTTCAAGTGTCCGGTCATTTAGTCCGTTAATAGCTTTAACCAGTAGTCTGACAAATATAGAACTACATGGTCTATTGATCGATCTTGGTCCAACTTCTCTCAATTACCTGGGAACAGCAACCATATTATTAAAGGGGGCTATTCTGATAGCTGACTTCTATTAACTAGAGAAAATCCCTTGAACCTTGTATAAAAACAGACCAGAAAATGCCAATCACATCACACAATGGTTGCCCATTTTGTTTATATCCACATTTATTACATGTTGGGGGGGGCACCAAAATAATTTAAACACATTCAACAAGGACACCTGGTAGCAAATCAGAGGAACAGTGTTTTGCAACTAGAGACCATAAATCTTATGCATATAAGCAATCAAACACCTTGGATTTACTGTTGTTTTTTTTTTTCCCATTTGTCATCACTGATGTGTTTACTAAAAGGCTGTAAATAAACAAACTCAGATATCCATCATAGATGCATTAGAAGAATCTTTCCTAACAGGAATTATCTAGTATGGTTATTCAAATATTATGAATGCAGAGTAACACAGAAATAACAAAAATTTCTATACAAAAGATAAGTGAATAGCTGACCTTAAGGTATAATTACTGTTAGAAACCCCTATATCTAAATTCAATCCAAAAGTGGTTTATATTCATATAAGACCCCATAAAGTACACCTTATTTTAAACCTGGTACTGTGATCTTTCTGACAGTAAACATATTTTGTAACTTTTCTTTCATTTTCACATGATTTTGTAACATTTAAACAGATTCATAACATAATGGCAGTGCAAGTATACGCTACATAACAATCTAAATCATCACATTCACCTAAACCTCAGCTCCAAGACGTGGGATATCTGTCTCCTTCTACATCTCTTTATCTACATGCAAGTGCGATATCTGTATATGTACAAGTGTTTATAAAGCTTCAAGCTGGCAGTGATTTGAACTAAAGTATCTCTTGGATAAATAACATCCACAATGTCTTCAACATATATGTACGATATCTGACTGGTATTACTGCTACGTTAACCACTAATACCTCCTACACATGGATAGCACCAAACTGATGTGGCATGAGTACAATGACAGAATCAGTGCAATATTAATGCATTATGAACCATTTTGATTGGCACTGCCTTCATACTGGGGTAACAGTAGTCAATAAGAATGGGACTCCTCAACTGCATTTTTTTACAGACTTGCGCAATGTGGATTGCCTCTGCAGTTACCTATGATTATGATACTATACACAACTATGCAATTTAACATATTTCATTAATTAATGTTCAGTACCTCTATGTGTATTGGATATTTGGTCATTAATATACCTTACTGTCCTATTCACAGAGAAAGTGAAAATATGTTCATAATAGTGCACAGACCCGATGCATTATACAGGACTTTTTGTCAAATACAAGATGGCTACCGGGCTGTATATGCTTCATTTCTCTCTGGACATAGAAATCAATTATTGATCTTACAGGTGCTTCATGCTTTCTAGAAGGGTTATTTGAGATTACAGGCCTTTCAACAGTGGCAGATCCAGAAACTGCCAAAGGGGGGGGGGGGGGGGGGGGGAGGGGGCCAATACTGGCGATGGATGGATATAATGAAAACTAAATTCTTATGTTATTAATTTATTTTAGGCTATCAAAACTGTATATTACTATTTTTTTATTAAAGTTAATGAGAAATGGATGGGGAAGGGTATGGGAGGCATATTGAGAAAATTTTTAAATAAGTAATGTAAACAGAACATTCTGAGGCACTTTGAGTACAGTGGATTAAAGAAAAAGACTCCCTCTCTTATTATGGAAATAACTGAATGCCTCAGCTTATGAATAAGAAAGTAATAAACTCTTGATAATTAAATAATTGAATTGCCAATGAATAGAAAAGAAATGAAAATTGATGACGAATAAATAGGGAAAAAAATAGATAACATGAGAGGTGGTACGGCTGAACAGGGGGGGGTGGGGGACATGCCATGGGCGCCCCCCCTCTGGATCTGCCACTGTTTCAACATACAATCTAATGTGAACATTGGTATGTTACAGCCATAGTAAATATTTTTATTCAATTTCATTTCAAGGGTAATAGATTGTTTCGTGCCGTAATCCCACTTAACCCTTTGGTAGGCCAGCGACACTGTTTAACAGACTTAGAAATCAGTTGTGTCCCAATCGGCAGCTAGGGTAACAATTGCCTCATCAGCCGAAGCCTGCAGGGTTGAGGGTTAATATGGCTGCCAAAAGGCCAATATGAAGGCAGCATCAAAAATAAAAATTCATAATATATTTATTAAATGACCACACATTATCAACCATATACACAGTCTCTCTTTTTTCCATTTAACATTTACTTGATAAGTATGTTGTATTATAATGATAATGTATATGATTATCCCTGGGATGTCACATGAAAATTATCTTCTTGAAGGTTCATCATATGGTATAACCATCTCCATGTAATATCTCAATGATGTCAGAGTGAAAAATTATATCACATCTGGGCTGAACAATAAACAAACAGATTCACTGTCAATTTCATCTATGGGCTTGGTGTGTTTGAACATAAACACTTAAGTGGGCTGATACCCACATGCCATGCTGATATAACCCATATTAACTGGCAGCAATAGAGACTAGTATTTCAAATGGTATCAAGTAGCTGCACTTCGTTCAAAATGTGCATGGTCAGTTAATAATCACAACTGTAAATCATTTAATCCTTTCAGCATCATCCTTTCATCATTTCAAAACAATAATTATAAATTTAAGTATACAGACTGAAACTGTTTAGACAGTCCACTGTTTTACTATCACCTCTCTCCTGGCAAAATGTACATTAAGACATAATATACAAGCAAGTGATTCAGAATCACCCACCCTGATCAACTGGAAAACTTGTTTAAGCAGTAAAAACATTCAATCTATGTTTTACTGAAAGAAGGAAATTTCATCAGTATTGAAAATGTCTGAAAATTCTTAACTTATTAAATGCCCTTTCAATGTCATGCAACTAGTCTTATATGCGACTCCCTGGTACTAACTTATCTTCCTTCATCATGTGAAGGTTCATTTTATATAGCAATACTGATGTGGCCTACATTCTGGTAGCGTCATGGATATATTAACAGTGATCATGTCATCTCTAACCACTGTTCTGCACACTACACTTACAGTAAGCTATTCAGCGTACCCACTCTACAAAGTGATCTCACAAGTACCTTTTAACATAACAACTTACTCATTCATACTTACAGGCCTGTTGGCTCCTCAAAACTGCATTTTGTATCACTCTGTAATACACAATTCAAAAATAATACCTTGTATCTTGCACATCTGTAACTCAGGGACAAAATAACCAATATCTTTGTCAGGCTTTGTGTCAGCTCCAACTATCTAAGCAAAACACATTATAGCTGATATTCTATATATGCTTGCTTAAAACAAATAAATAACCATCACATGGCTGTGAAACCAAAATGCAGCAGGCTTTCTCAGTGGACCAATACAGCCTACTTTGATTTGTTAAACAAGTACCCACATTCAGATTTTAAGCACAGTTTTGAACATGGCTCTTGCTATGCTCAATCATCCCTGGTGAACTTAAGTTTCAGGAGCTAAGTTTGAGGATGCCACTATCATTCACTGGGTACACGCACAAATTTATACATATATATTCCCAAATCATACAACAGCAAGAGAGCCCTATGATATATGAGTCTGACAGACGACTCCTTGCCAACAATGACTTGATCCTAATTGAGAAGTCACAAAGCAAAAAATATGCTGATTCAGCAAAAATGCCCCATCACCAAAACATAAGTGATGTCACATGTTTTAGGAGAAGATGGGAGTGATTGACACTCTTGGGAGGCATTTCAGTCTTTCCTGGCAATATGCCCAAATGGCTTGACCAAACCTGATTTATTCCACATTTTACTGTTTGTGGGGAATTCAATTAGTTGAATGTGCGTTTAGTTGATTTGGAAAGTTCATAAGCAATACACATTTTATTGCAATGTAAACACTCAATCAAGATTTAATCTGCAACAAACCTAAATAAATTCTGCTGAATGAAAGGCATGACTGAGAACAAAAAGCATAAGCTTTGTCCAATCACAACCCTGCAGCAGTCAGGCCAATCACAAGACGTATACTCAGCCAACAGTCATACAATAAAGTTTTTGATGACCCTTTGGATTGGACGGCGACAGACAGGACATGGCTTCCTCCTCCGCCGTAGCTCCTTTGCACACGGGTAACAACAGACCTGGTGGCCAGACTTCCCATGGATGATACTGGCTTCCTTCGAGCCACTCAAACAGATCATGCACCGGTCTGTGTAGCCACTAGGTCTGCTTGACGGGGACCGAGACCCTTGTCTGCCACCTGCTTCATCTGTTGTTGCTTTTGTTTGGGTGCAGCTCTGATCCTGTGAAACTGTTTTTGTTTCAGTGTAACTCTGATCCTGGGAAGGTTTTCTTTTGTTTTTCTTGGTTTTTCTGTCAGAATGTTTGCTTGACACATCTGAGTCCAAACCTTGCGAGTCCTTTCTCTTTCTTGTATGGTCAAGGTCATATGACACTTTGGACTGTGAGTTCCCAGGCAAACCTAATACACTTACGCCTGAAGTCTGTTTTGATGAATTCTGTGAATTCTTTTCTAAATCACAATCAACTGGTGACAGCACCTGACCTGAGAAAATATCGAAGGACTGGTCTCTTGGAGTAATAAAGCTATCTGGGTCATGTTCACCTTGCGACTGGTGCACAGAATTAATTGAATCATTCCTAAAGCTACCAATGCCTGAATCTGCTCGAGTCAGAGATAAATTTTGACTGCTATGCTGGGAGTCAGGGAAGATGTCTGGCTTGCAAGGATCTAAAAATCCTGAATCGCAACGCGAAAGGTTATGTGCCACATCCTGTGAATCCAGAAGATCAGTGTCAGCATTTTCTTGTGTTGACGCTAAAGGCGTGTCTTGGTGGGGAGGGTCGGCAAGTCTTAATGTTTGTGAACTGCCTGAACTCTCTAGAACTTTCTTGCCGAGACATCTATCATGTTCTTCCTGTAAATTTCTGGACTTACTTTTGACTCCGTGTTTATCAGGTGGTGGAGATAAATGGTGATCTGATAAATCATGTAGTTCTTTCGTAATACTTTTGAATGGTTTAGGTATGTTCCGAACACTTGAATTCTCCGGTTGTGACACAGATCCTGAAGAAGTTTCACAAGCACTTATCTGAGATTTCCTGAGTCCCTCCCCAGTCTGCTTCCATCGACCTGGCACAGAATTCGACCGTTGCAGCTTCTGTTTCAAGCGGGCTTGCTGTGTTCTCTTCTCCCCTATCCAGCCTGGTCTGGTGTTCCAGCAGCGTTCACATCGTCCCACAAGTGGAGAATTCTTCATGTCACATTCTGAACACTGCCATAGATCCTGTGTCAAAAGAAACCAGATGATATTATTATTTTTGACAGGTTTTTAAGACTCATTCAAACTATTTGCAAATTTACTGAACACATATTAAACTTGAAATGGACACCATAGAGTATTGAGGATATTGGCAACACTTCCTTTAAATTTACCCAATTTATTCATAGATTTATGTAATAGACTTATATTTACATGCTACTCACTTGCTTAATTTCAGATTTATCCTTCAAATTTTTCATTATAACCCTTGCACAAAATAATTTAAATTGTATAAATACACAAGATACTTGTAAATGGCACCACAGGTATTGTTCAACATATAAAGTTAGCCAATATCATAGGACAGTACGAAACATCAAATTTCAGATCAATCCATGACTTGAAACACTGGGATGTCTAAACAATTAAACCTCCATGAAAAGAATTCTATTGTGGGTAATGCCAAGGTTCTTGTTCATAATAAAGATAACCAGGACACAACAAATTTCAGAATAATTGATTAAATAATACTGAGAAATATGCATCTTAAAAAAACAGATCATTATGTTCTAGCATTAAGTCATAATGAACAAAAAAGGTTTTAAATGTTTCCAATACAAATTATAACTTATTAGATGTTTCTATGTGATATAATTAGGGGTGCCATTTTATATAATACTGTTGATTCAGATAATATTGTAGGCTTAAATTCTGTGGTTTTTGTGGAATCATGCATATCATGAGGTATTTGAATTTGTGGAAATAGAATGAAAATGTTAACAATTCTTGGTTTATAAAGGAAGTGGCCAAACAGCCGGCAGGGTCTTGCCCTTGAGTCTATAGCCCACTGGCTGAACTGTTGGCAAATGAATGTAACATTGTATGCTCTATTTTAGAGTGATGCTCTGTACTTTCCATTATCATTTTGACAATGAGCTGACAATATAGTGCTTACTTACCAAATTAGATATTTTGATAGCCCTTACTTAAGAAATGCCATTTGGTGTGGATATTTCTTGCATCATCTCAAAACACAATGGCTAGGCTCAGCAACTTTAATTGGGTGTGGTGTAAGATTGTGTGATTATACCTTTGATCAAGTAATTAGCTGATCCTTTGGCCATTTGTTTGACATAACCTGAGTTTGTTTTCACACACTAATTATTTGTTTGCTCACTAGCACACTAGTGTATAAACTATAAACCGTCTATGGACACACATTCACATTTCTGGTAAATTTTAATGACAAAATCTATAAACTATCCTGTAAATATTACAATTTTTATCAGAAAATTCATATAAAAGTACCCTGTAAATATCTGAAATGTGCACTTTTAATACCTACTCATTATTACTCAACATACTTATTACATATAGACCAGCAAATTAGATAATTTTGTAAGTCATGCATCACTATTGTCAAAATAATAATGATAATGGAAAGTACAGAGTATTACTATAACACTGAAATAGACTGAAATAGTCTTAATAGAGCATACATTAATTTGCCAGCAGGTTAGCCAGTGGGGTAGACTGCTAGCAAGGTCAATTTCCCCTGCCGGCTGTTTAGCCTGTGGTCTAAACTGCCGGCACCATGCCGGTTGTTTAGCCAGTTCCGTTTATAAACACATAAGCATTGAAGTCGAGAACTTAAACACCGGTAAAACACCAGTCTCTTGACTGAGATCCTTATCACATAATGCGCCTGCACAACAGTCATTTGGCCAGTGTTGAGCAAACAAACCTTGACCAGCCTGAGCCTAACAAGGGAATTAATCAGCTGTGACCGACATGTGCCAGCCAATTTATCAGCTCTTAATTTTCACAACCATTCACACTACGTCAACAGAAAATGTATACCCTCACTTCATCTGAGGGAAAATAAAACAGGACAATTAAGGTTTTTCACTTTTTTTACTAAAGTACATTGCAGTAGTCACATGTAGCAACTGTCAATTATGATACGGGGGCTTTGAGGAGAGAGGTTCACTTGGCATTTAATGTGCCAATCATAAGGAACTTTTATCATCTATGGGCAATATTTCGGAAGAAGAACCGCATGTCTTATACATGGCTCATTTTTTTGCTATGCAACTCTACCGTCAACAATATTCAGAATAAGAGTTATTTACAATTGCATCCTGGGGTGATGCAAATGAGTTTACATGGCCATTGTCTTTCAACCAATGAATAGGCGTACTGTGATAACCGTGGTTACGAATATTGGAACAGGCGTACCGTAGTGTCACCTTCCACACTGCATGATAGAACAAGTGACCCATGGGTTATGACGCTCAGCTGACTGGGAAGAGATTCACAAAAGGAAATTTTATCATCAGAATGGTAGATACCCATTCAACTGAAGCATCAAACAGATTAACCAACAGGCCAAGATTTAGTCTGTATTAGGGTTGGGACGGTTACCGGTATACAGTATTATCACAATATCTGACCGCTACGGTTATCATACCGTCAACTTTCCTATTATCGCGATATCACGATATCAATTTTTGTTCATGATTTTGGTTCACAAGCAAGCCCTTGAAGTTCAAAATAAATTTATTTCAAAGAATCGCATTTATTTTCATAAACCACGTGTATTGGAATACACGCGTGTGGGTGGAAGCGTGTGCTTACAGACTTCGGGATAAGTCGGAAATGTCCGGATGTAGCAGGATGAATCAGAAAGGACTTGAGAATTCCAGGAGAAAATAACATAATGAAAGAGCAATAAATACATGCATTTATGCTTTTATTGCATGGAACGAAAATGTCAACATAAAAGTGTCACCACTGAATCGAACATTCCATACGGGTTGCATATTTTGCCATATAAAATTGAGATGATATATTTAGCCAAGATTCGTATGACATGCTCTCCGAAAATTTGCCGGGATTCTCCGGCTTTTATGTAGCTATAGGAAACTGATGGAAAGTTCTGACAAGCGTGATTCGTTGATGGGGGCAGGACTTCCTGCGCCTCAAGCTTGCGCACCTGCAGGACCTACATGCAACTTACATCACTTAATGAGTCATTCTGTGGTACTGGCACAATAGGTATAAATTATATTAATACTTAACCCCTTGTATAAAGTCAAGACTTTAAAGGTGGTTGTTATAAATATCATTATTGATGTCTTATTAATGCAATTATATATAATTGAAAATATCGCGATATCACCGTATATCGCGATAAAATCTGAATAATTATCATGATATCAAAAACCCATATCGTCCCAACACTAGTCTGTATTTATATATCTGAAAAATAGAGAAAAAATGTGTAAACTTTAAAAACTAGAATACGGGTAGCCGACAAGTGACTACGTGTATCTGCCAAAATCAGAGTGAAGTGAGGCATGGATTGAGTGGCAAGGGGAAACAGAGTGAGGTATGTTGCATATTAGCATGGATGTCTGCAGCCTAAATGTGTATGTAGGTTGTGCAACCTACCACAAATCCAGAAAGCTGTCCAAGTTGTATACATATGCAAAATTTTAGGCAGAAAAGTCAAACCACTACATGGATATGAGTGATTTTAGCCCACGGCAGACAAACAGACAGATGCTGTGCAAAAATGGTTGCAGTTTTGTGTATGATAAAGACCTATGTGAGATCTAAACACAAGCACAATTTTGGCCCAATCGGTCAAATGGTTCCTGAGATATTAGCTTGGATGTGTGCAGCGTTAACTAGAATGTAGGTGGCGCCACCTGTCATAAAATCAAGAAAGCTATCCAGGATGTATAAACCTGCAAAATTTTAGGCAGTTATGTCAAACCACTACAGAGAAATGAGTGATTTTAGGCCACGGCAGACCAACAGACAGACGCTGTGCAAAATGTGCAAAAATGGTTGCAGGTGGCCCCTCCAGTTTTGTGTATGATAAAGACCTATGTGAGATCTACCGTATTTCATCCAATTGTTCGATCCCTCTATTTATACGACCTCCAAAAATATTCAAGGTTATTAATTTCTAAATTTCCTCTAATTTTCGACTGCTTGAAAAGTTTTTCATCTCACTGAATCATGTCCAAACTGGCGGACATGGTGTCGAAAGAGACCAGTCATATCCAGTAAGGTAAGTGACTGATGAATAAAATAAAGGAATATATGTAACATACTGTATTTGGTGTTTGTTTCATTCATCAGGACAAATGTAAAGGCGTCTTCTACATTATAAAAATGTGATTTTCTTTAATACTTTTAACAAACTGCGCAAAAGTGATCACATTATAGCGACGCCAAACATTGACGTTTGATGACGAAAAGATATCTCTAACACTCGCTCGATAGTAGTTGATAACTGACGTAAGATAATCATGTTGATTATAAAATAATGCTGTATTCACGGCATTCATATCTCTTGGCTGGCACCCTTGGTCGTTTGGGGCGTAAATAGCTCGCCCATGAACACAAACTCACAGGCCACGCGCAAAGCAGCATGGGACATGGGAAATGGGAACAGACTTAAACAACAACCAGTAGCACTTAAATAAATATTAATCGAGAGGAACCCTCTGAAAAAAGTACCGTACTTATAAGCATAAATTATGTGATTTATTGGATTCAGCCTTAACACTACACGTTTTGCGTCCCTTCAGTCCCGTATGAATGATCCAACTTATTTGAGATTTAATAAATGCATCGTTATAAATGAAACAAAAAAAAAAACATGGGCGAATTTTCTTACCACTACGGTTCAAAAGTGAAAAGAATTATCATTAAATTTTATAATCCTTATTTTTATTTACTATTGTTATATATAAATGAGAGAGAGAGAGAGAGAGACTGATTGTGTTTCTCTATGGACCGCTAGAGACACGGTTCTATACTTCGTGTATTATCGAGTCAGTATTGAGCATTTTCATTCATGATTTCAGTAATTCTGAATACCGGTACAGTTACATTGTGTGGAAATATGCGAGTTAAAAAAAAAAAAAAACAAATCTGCATGCAGTCAGCTGAAAATGAAAATCTTACCTCAGTATGTTAATCACGATATCAATTAAATGAGTCATGAAATATGAAATGAAGCAGTGTTTGGAGAACGTCTTGCCCTATTAGGTGCTTCCGATGCCCCACCGTTAATTACGTTCAATGAAAATCGACTCACTAATTACCGACTGGTCACAGTTTACCCTCTGACACGGTCTGACCAAGATTACACGGTAGTGGTCAAAGGGCAAACTATCGCCTTTCATGTTAATCGATGTTTTGGCAACGGGAACACTTGGCCGGGAAATCATGTCCCGTGTCCGTGTTTGGACAACAGGCGTTATTATAACCAAACTCGCTATTAAAGCTTCCTCAGCCCCTTTGTACTGACATATTCCCTCACTATTCCTTTTTGTTTTTCATATAACAACCTCATTTACATAACACAGTGTCTTGACAAACACAATAGGTATGCTGTGAAACGTAGTTTGCATTCATCACTTTGTATTTATAACTGACAAATACATTGAGCATGCTGTGAATATTTGTTTTCTTACAAACACTGTGAGCAGGATGTTTGTATTTTGTATTTCTTTAAAATACGATTAAAATCTTGTGAAATTTACTGGTCTTATTTATGATATTTTTGAGAAGATCTGACAAGATAATAAACCAAATTTTTCTTAAAAGCTATAATATCGCCCACCGTACGACGGCAAATCACGCACTTCTTATGTCCACCACAGTAATGTATGAACGCCCGTAACTCGCCATTTGAATGGAATTAATACAGTTGATTTTAAGAAACAGCTCCTTAATATAATGGATAACATTTATTTTGTAACCTATTATATTGTCACATGACGGGATTTAATAGCACACATAAAGATATAGCTGTAATGGACAATACGAGAGACATGACCATGAACTGAGGCGATGGCTGACGAACCCATACATAAAAGCGATTCTATTTATTCGACCATGACGTGATTTGCAAGGTACTAATTTCTAATTATCCTCCATTTAAGTGACCTCTGTAAAATTTATTTATTTTTTTATGGTCGAACAATTAGATGAAATACGGTATACACATGCAAAATTTTGGCCCAATCGTTCAAACGGTTCCCGAGATATGAGCTTGGATGTCTGCAGCATAAACTAGAATAAAGATGGCGCCACCTGTCATAAAATCAAGAAAGCTATCCAGGATGTATAAAACTACAAAAATTTATGCAGATATGTCAAACCACTGCCAAGATGTGAGTGACTTTATTGCACGGCAGACAAACAGACAGACGCTGTGCAAAAATGGTTGCAGGTGGTGCCACCAGTTTTGTGTATGATAAAGAGCTATGTTAGATCTATACACATGCAAAATTTTGGCCCGATCGGTCAAACGGTTCCCGAGATATGAGCTTGGATGTCATCAGCGTGAACGTGAATGTAGGTGGTGCCACCTGTCATAAAATCAAGAAAGCTATCCAGGATGTATAAAACTGCAAAATTTTAGGCAGATATGTCAAACCACTGCCGAGATATGAGTGACATTATTGCACGGCAGACAAACAGACAGACGCTGTGCAAAAATGGTTGCAGATGGCGCCACCAGTTTAGCGTATGATAAAGAGCTATGTTAGATCTATATACATGCAAAATTTTGGCCCGATCGGTCAAACGGTTCCTGAAATATGAGCTTGGATGTCATCAGCGTGAATAAGAATGTAGGTGGCGCCACCTGTCATAAAATCAAGAAAGCTATCCAGGATGTATACGCATGCCGAATTTCAGGTGAATTAGTCAATTCACTGCAGAGATATGAGTGATTTTAACCAAAGGCAGATGAACAGATGGACACTGTGCAAACATGGTTATAGGTGGCGCCACCATTTTTTGTGTATGTTATAGAGCTATCCAAGGGCTACATAAGTATAAATTTTATTTCCTGATCAGTCAAACGGTTCCCGAGATATGAGCTTGGAAAGCTGATAAAATCAAGTCCCAGAGGAGCACTCTGGAAACGAACGCGGCAACGGCGGAGGCACCCGGTCAAAAACATAGTATTCACAAAACTTCATTTTGGCGGGTACAAAAATACAGGTGGCTCCACCAGTCTGCAGAAACTAATAAAAACACTTACAAACATCAATATCCATGCAAAGAATCATGGTGATCTCCCCATTAGTTGTTCAGATACTTCAGCTTTTGTATCAAATTGTCCATTATTCTGAGGGATACTTCGGAGTTCTATAGCTTGAAGGATATGGGTAACAGAGACCTAATTTTAAGTTTCCACAGGCACTTTTCATGGGCCTTCTTGCATGACAAGAATGAAGATTCTAGGTCCAGTTGTTGCGATTTGTACCCTGTTGACAGATAACCACATCTTTAAAGGTATCAAAAAAAGAGAAAAAAAATCGTAAAAATTTGAAAAAAAATAGAGGTTGCGCACCCAGTCTCGAAAACTGATGGAACAGGTCATGATCAATATGTATGCCGAAGATCATGACCATCAGTGTTGTAGTTATTGAGATACTGCAGTTTTTGTATCAAATTTTCCATTATTCTGAGGGGTAATTTGGAGCCATACAGCTTAAAGAATATGGGTAACAGAGACCTAATTTCAGGTTTCCATGGAGACTTTTCATGGGTCTCCCTGTGTGTCAAGAATGAAGATTCTAGGTCCAGTTTTAATGATTTGTGCCCTGTTAACAGATGTTCATAACTTTAAAGGTCTCAAAAATATAGAAAAAATTTGTAAAAAAACCCGAACAAATACAGGTGGTGCCACCAGTCTGCAGAAACTGATGAAACACTCCATGATCAATATCCATGAAAACAATTATGGTGATCTCTGCATTAGTTGTTCAAATACTTCAGCTTTTGTATCAAATTTTCCATTATTCTGAGCTGTACTTTGGAGTGCCATAGCTCAAAGGATATGGGTAACAGAGACCTAATTTCAGGTGTCCATGGAGACTTATCATGGGTCTCCCTGTGTGTCAACAATGAAGATTCTAGGTCCAGTCCTTACGATTTGTACCCTGTTGACAGATAACTACATCCTGAAAGGTCTCTAAAATAGAGAAAAAAAATTGTGAAAATTTGAAAAAATACAGCTGGCACCACCAGTCTGCAGGTACTGATGAAACACCTCTTGATCAATATGTATGCCAAAAATCATGACCATCTGTGTTGTAGTTATTGAGATGTTGCAGTTTGTTTTTATCAAATTTTCCATTATTCTGGGGGGTTATTGGGAGCCCCCCATAGCTCAAAGGATATGGGTAACAGAGACCTTATTTCAGGTTTCCATGCAGACTTTTTATGGACCTCTCAGTGTGTCAAGAATGAAGATTCTAGGTCAAGTCTTTATGATTTGTGCCCTGTTAACAGCTGTTCACATTTTTAAATTCGTAAAAGATCGAAAAATTTGGGTGGCGCCACCAGTCTGCAGGAAGTGATGGAACATCTCATGATCAATACGTATGCCAAAAATCATGACCATCAGTCAAGAAGTTAATGAGATATTGAAGTTTTTGTATGAAATTTTTGACTTTTCTGGGGGTTACTTTGGGGCCCCATAGCTTGAAGGATATGGGTAACAGAGATCTAATTTATGGTTTCCACGGAGACTTTTAATAGGTTTCTCAGTGTTTCGAGAATGAAGATTCTAGGTCCAGCGGTTATGATTTGTGCCACGTTAACAGATGACAGCATCTTTAAATGTCTCAAAAATAGAGGAAAAAAACTGTAAAAAAATCGAAAAATACAGGTGGCGCCACCAGTCTGCAGGAACTTATGGAACATTTCATGATCAATATGTATGCCAAAAATCATGACCATCAGTGTTGTAGTTATTGAGATATTGAAGTTTTTGTATGAAAGTTTTTACTATTCTGGGGGGTACCTGTGGGCCCCATAGCTCGAAGGATATGGGTAACAGAGACCTAATTTCTGGTTTCCAAGGAGATTTTTCATGGACCTCTCAGTGTATCAAGAATTAAGATTCTAGGTCTAGGCTTTACGATTTGTGCCTTGTTAACAGATGTTCACATTTTTAAAGGTCTCAAAATAGAGAAAAAAATTTGTAAAAAATCGAAAAAATACAGGTGGCGCCACCAGTCTGCAGGAAGTGATGGAACATCTCATGATCAATATGTATGCCAAAATCATGACCATCAGTCAAGTAGTTAATGAGATATTGAAGTTTTTGTATGAAATTTTTGACTTTTCTGGGGGGTACTTTGGGGCCCCATAGCTCGAAGGATATGGGTAACAGAGACCTAATTTCTGGTTTCCCAGGAGATTTTTCATGGACCTCTCAGAATCCCAAGTTACAAGGTTCTAGGTTCAGCGGTTACGATTTGTGCCTGCTTAACGGACGGACAGACGGACGACGGACAAAGAGTGATCACTATAGCTCAGATGACTTTCAGTCAGCTGAGCTAAAAATGGTTTTGTTCTTAAATTTTTCACCGGAAATGTTGAATAATGGAATTTTTAAAAATATTTTCATTTCAGTATAAGGTAAAGCGTGAAAATGTTTATTGTAAACATTAATCGTCATTTTAGGGGCCAGGTATGTGCAATATTATAGGGGTAATAATGGAATGGATAACAGAATATTTATAAATCACATAACGTTAGAGGGCCTTTTACTGGAACTTTACAAGGAAAGTAATTCAGCACATTTATAATATAAACCAATAGCTTTCCTCAAATAGAAATAAACAATTTCATGTACTTTTCTTGAAAACTCATCAGCCAGCAATAATACCTCAACTATAGATGAAGTTGACCACCAGCTGCCGTCAATATATTCTCAGACCGTATAATTTTTTTATAGTTGGAATCATGAATTCGCAGATTTCCTTAACCCAAGAAAATCACAAAAAATAAAGTCCCATCTGATATTTCTGAATCTACAGTAGTTCAACATTATTAATAACAAAACACTTTTAGAACACCAGACATTTTTTTTCAAATACAACATATATATATAGTGAGTTTTTAAAAATTGATAAAGGAAAATAAAATTAACTTCACTGATTGTCCACAAGTTATTTCTGTAACATTATGACCAGTGGACAGGCATATATAGGAGAGTTACAAATGATCATCTTTATATGTTATATTGTAACATGTTTACTGTATGTATACTATGTGTGTATATTTTCTAGAGATTTGGACTTTACCCCATCAGGTATGACAGAATCATCTTCTTCTGATTCCAGGTCACTCGAGTCCGCCCAGAACTCAATGTCACTGTCGTTACACACCACAATTAATTCCTGCAAAGAATACAAGGGACCCATGGGTCATGGCGCTCAGCTGAAGTTTGAAATTTTTGCAAGTGCAAAATATTCTATTGTAATGTTTTTCATTTATATAAGAATATGAGAAGCTAAGAGGAAAGGGGCCCTCCTACTTGGTTATAGTAAAGTTCTAAATTTGATTGCAAACTAATACTCTGACAAGACTGTCATGAAGAAAAACAGTAAAAGTTTTGAGATACTGTGATGCATATGAAAATTTCAAGATGGACAGGCAAGTGGACAGAATGGACTAATACCTTTATTTCACTTTCATGGGAATAATGCATTTAAGTTTATATATAAGCAATTTTTTAGCATATCCACTTTTTCCATTAAAAGTTGCAATCATTATATATCAAGAGTGAAAAACTGAAATATAAGTTAAAATATTAGAATTGTTGCAATCATTATATATCCAGGGTGTAGCTCATATAGGGTCATATAATGCATACACATATACTTTATTATTTTTTAATCACAAATGTTTAAACAGAATTCAAAAGAAAATAATGCCACAACATGGCATTTACAGGATTATTTCTTGAATCACTATTAAAAAGTTTTGCACATTGGAGTTTTCAGTACATGCTTAATTTTATTCACTGAAATAAAATAAAAGATTCAGTAAATCTGATAAAATAAAACATCTTTTCAAAAAAAGTATACACACTGTTGGTTGAATGAGGGACAAACAATATCATTGTGCTAATTATTATCTCAGCTTTAATTTATTACTGGAATTAATAGTCAATTTCACACGTGGTGAAGTTTTTACTCTTCTGAAGTAAGGAATTACTTATCTGATGAACATCCACACTTTCATAGCAATACACCACTTTGTGGACACAATTAAATGTGCACTTTAATCATGGTTACCCTGGTGGTACAATACAAAATTTAAAATGTAGCATAGCCTAGAATAAGAATGAATCAAATACAGAAAATAATAACATATTAACAATAATCATCTTGTTTATGCACCACCTGGTGGGGGGGGGGAGTGCAGGGCAGAGGGGAAGCCTGCTGGTAGTGGCCAAGCTAAGCCAAGGCAAGGGTGGGTTACATTATGCAAGTGAAGGCTGTACTACTAGGTGGGCTAGATGTAAAAAACACTTGACATGGTATATGAAAACTTGAATAAAAGCTACTCTTTTCAATCAATTCCTTTGAAATTCCAGGTTTTAAAAGATTAAATCCTTATTAATATATGCTGTGAAAATTAAATCAACAGTGCTTACAGGGAAAAAACGTGCCATTGCCAAAGTTGGACAAAATTTAAGGTATTGATTTCTTATTAATGCTAATAACTTGAAATATTTGCAAAATTCAGATCTAATTTTGGGTAAACAATAGAATCTTGATTAAATAAAGTTATATTCCTGAAAAAAAGTCTCTAGCTTTAACAATTCTCATGTTAGGTGAGTAAATATATTTCCTGATTTTTTAAAAATTGCATTATATTTTGGCCCATAACTTCAAAATAGGACCAAACACTGACCTAATTTTTTGTATGTTCATAGAAAATGTATGGAAGAATATGAATACTAAATATGATCAAAAACAGATCAGTGGTTTTGATATTAGGCAGCCTTGAAGTGTAACAATGGCTTTTTCATGGAAAACGGAGGTTTTCCTTTATATCTCGAAGGAACGAAGTCCTAATGAACTAATTTTCGGTATGGTAGGAGATTTTGGGGACATCTAATGGTATGCAAAATTTTGGAATCGTAGGTCCAACGGTTTTAAAACGTGCCCTGTTAACGGACGGATGGCCAGACGGACAGACGACAGACAAAGGACCACGACTATAGCTCAGATGACTTATAGTCAGCTGAGCTAAAAATCAAATGCTATAATAAAGGAATCAGGATTCTTAAAAATTCACGAGAATTTTACACATTCTTTACCTATTTTTATAATTCAAATTGCTGATTCTGTGCTAATACTGAAGAAAACATTATCAAAATGAAAGTTATGATGATAACAATGATGGCCAAAGGCTCACATAATCCTCAGTTATGTTCAGCTGATTGTATCACATACAGTGGTCATTTTTTTGGGTTTTTTTGTGGGTTTCATATTTGCGATGTTCAGGAAATGTAGGTTACTACATGGTAAGACTGCAAGGTATGGTAACCTCAAGAGGCAATGAAAAAATGAAAATCACGTACAATTAGCCTCACAAATATGAAGGCAACCACAGTATTTTGAATGGGGGTCTATGAAATGGAGGGGAGGAAATTGCATATAAAACTGGGCATTTATAGTATCAGTAATCCCACAGCATAGCTAGATCTTGAGTAACCCATAAGAATAGACTCCTTAATTGCTTTTATTTTAGTGTCTGATGCAATGTGGAGTCAATAGATTGGCCCTGCAGTTAACTGTGATTATAACACTCCATACACAACTGTGAGATTTAACATATATCAACTGATTAATGTTCGTTACATCTATGTGTATTGTATATTTCACCACTGAAAAATATTTCTATTCTATTCTCAGAACTATTTTGCACCAAAGAAATGAAAATAAGAAAAACATAAAAGTACACAGGCATAAAGCATTATAGAGGACTGCCACCAAATGCAAAATGTCTACCGGGGCTGTTAATGCTTCAATTCCCTTAGGACAAATAAATCAACTGTTGATGTTACAGGTGCATCATCCTTTGGTTACTGGAATGGAGGGGAGGATATTGCATATATATCTGGATATTTATAGTATCAGAAATGCCACAGAATAGCTAGATTGAGGGAACACTCCCTTGTACATATGTTCCATCATCTGACCAATGTCTATTGACATATAAAATGGTGGCTGCCAGTCTGGTTGAACAGAAAAATCTTTTTCTGATCAATGGGCACACTAAACTTCAAAATATTCCAAGAAGCCAAATCAAGAAAACCCTTGACAATCAAATTCCATGATCAATTTAGGGAAACAGCTATAAATATAGTTTAATAGGATGAATTTCAAAACAGAATACATTCATGAGGAGGAATATACTGAGATGCATTCTCATATTTGGGACTGTGATCTCATACATCACCCCATTATGTTATATTAGACCATGTGAGGATATGTTCAAAAGTGTAATGCCTTACATGATGCTGTTATTTTTGAAACTGTTATGTTTTATAATTGATACTGATGCTTAACACTGCTATATTATATATGACACAGCTTTGTTATATTTGGCATTGCTATGTTATATATAACACTGCTATGTTATATCTGACACTGCTATATATTATTTGACACAGCTATGTTAAATCTGAAAGTGTTATGTTCTACCTGAAACTGCTATATTATATTTAACACTGATGTATTATATTTGACATTTCTATGTCAATGACACTGTTGCATTATATTTGACACCACTATGTTGTATTTGACATTGTTGTGTCTGACGCTGCTGTATTATATTTGACACTGCCATATTATCTTTGACACAGCTATGTTATATCTTAATTTGTTATGTTGTACCTGACACTGCTAAAGTTATATTTAACATTACTATGTTATATGTAACACTTTCATGTTATTATATACACACCTCCTCTGAGTTCATGTCTGACTCCCCCTCCACGGTGTCGCTGGACTGCGACACCACCTCATACTCCTCAGAGAACTCATCCTCTGACCCCCCTGACTGGATCTCAAAGATCTGATCCTCCTCGATGAACCACAAGTCATCCTCTGAATCCTGTACCAGAACCGTCTCCTTGCTCTACAAACAGACAAACATACCAGCAATGTTAACTGATGCATACAGCTGACCCTGTCTAAAACACCACCCATCTATTAAGACCACCCTAGGGTGAACTGAAAGCATTAAAATTAGTTATAACTTACCTGTTTAAAAAGATCACCTGTGAATTAAGACCACTTTTGGCCACTTCCACAGGTGGTCTCATAACACAGGTTTCACTATACTTGCGTTGACTACCAAATCAAATTATGTACATACAAGCTGCTTATGCATTTATTCTATAAAACAAGTGACTCATGGGTCATGACCTACAGCTGACAAGCATGAGATAATGGCCTAATTTTTACAACTGTTGTCTTATTTTGAAGAAAATTATTGCAAATGTTGTTTGAATTTAGGGAGGGGCAGGAAGATTTGTACACATAAAGCACATTACTTGATGGTTTAGGGAAAAAATAGTGATACTAGGCAAAATTAAACATTTGCTACTGGTTCAAACAGTGGCATTGATGTTTCCAGAACACAGCTTGATAGACCACCATGACTTTATTTAAGGTTTGCAAGGATTTTTCATCAGCTCAGCTAAAAAGTACATTCTAGTTCTAGTTTGTGCCCTGCTTTGGTATCAAATTTTAAATTATTTTGGGGTTGTATTATAAGCCCAATAGCTAGGGGCAAAAGGGTAACAGAGACCTAATTTCAGGTTTCAAAGATGACTTTTCATGGACCTCCGAGGATGTCAAATTAGAAGATTCTAGGTCCAGTGGTTACAATTTGAGCCCTGTTAACAGATGACTGCAACTTTGAAGATCTCAAAAATAGAGAACAAAATGCTTAAAATTTGAAACAAGGCCTACAGGCCTAATGCGAACCTGTGCATTGGGAAATACACTAGGTATAATGCTTCAATGCTGGACCATTACTTCTCATGTATATGAACAATGCAAGTACTAAACATTTTGAATATGAAACAATTACACAAACATCACTGCTGAAATTCTGGCATGGGTGAACACAACTCCAGGTCACTGGAAGTCAGCTATACAAGGGTTTCTGATTTGTTACAGTCACTGGGGGAGATCCCATGCTGTGACAGGTGTACAGTTATTCTCATATCACCGCCCCAATCATCCCCCCCCCCCCACCCCCTGGCAAACCCAACCCACCAAGAGTGTTATGCAGTAATTGTTATTGTTTTCACTGTATCTCCTTAATTGTAATGCTGTTTCCACTCTGATATGCAAAAACTTTCCTTGAAAAAGTAATTCAAGGTGTAATCCAGAAGATGCAATGTTGTGTAATGTAGCATTTTGAAAGAAATCAATTTTCTTTTAAATGATTTTAACAAATATAATTGAACCCATCAGTATGCTTAAATTTATCAAATATGAAGCACATTACGGATAAATAAAGACACAATTAAAATCTGTGAAATCTAAATCAAGTATTATTTTTAGATATCTATTGTTTTGCAGATTTAAAAGATATATTTTTGTGGTAAAAAATAAATAAACATTTGTATGCATGATGTGGTGTTATCTGACAAGATTGAGTTTTATGATGATACAGTTGAGAATTATGAATCAACTTTAATATTCAGATATATGTTATATTGGAAATGTATAGAAATATAAACTTAAATTAAAAAAAAAAACTGATGTGATAAAAAATGAGGATTTAATACAAACGTTTGTTCATTATTTTCCTGCCTCAGCAGAATTTGAGATCAGGCTTTGTTTGCCCTGTTTTATGTTGTTAATTAGTTATATTCCAACTGTATTCATTTCATTAACAAGGCCTACAGGCCTAATGCGAACCTGTGCAAAGTTTAGGAGTATGAATGGAGGTTTATTTTTAAAATTTAATATTTATCCTCCTAAGTCTTGCATATCTACCTTAGTCATTATGATTTCAGCAAAATGGACGTTTCTGACCTGCAAGTTTCGGACTAGGACATTTTAAAACCAGAATATGGGTAGTCGACAAGCTACTATATGTATCTGCAGAAATCAGAGTGGGACGGGTGAAGTGAGGCATGGATTAAGTGGCAAGGGGAATAGAGCATGGTGTGTTGCATATAAGCATGGATGTTTGCAGCTTAAACGTGAATGTAGGTGGTGCCACCTGTCATAAAATCGGAATTGTCCAGGATGTATAAACCTGCAAAATTTCAGGTGGACAAGTCAAACCACTGCCGAGATATGAGTGATTTTATCCCAAAGCAGATCAACAGATGGATGCTGTGCATAAGTGGTTGCAGGTGGCGCCACCAGTTTTGCCTATAATTAAGTGCTATGTGAGATCTATACACATGCAAAATTTTGGCCTAATCGGTCAAACGGTTCCCAAGATATGAGCTTGGATGTCTGCAGAGTAAATGTGAATGTAGGTGCTGCCACCTGTCATAAAATCGAGAAAATTGTCCAGGATGTATAAACCTGCAAAATTTCAGGTGGATAAGTCAAACCACTGCTGAGATATGAGCGATATTATCCAAAGGCAGATGAACAGATGGATGCTGTGCATAAGAGGTTGCAGGTGGCACCACCAGTTTTGCCTATGATGAAGAGCTATGTGAGATCTATACACAAGCAAAATTTTGGCCTAATCTGTCAAACAGTTCCCGAGATATGAGCTTGGATGTCTGCAGAGTAAACGTGAATGTAGGTGGCGCCACCTGTCATAAAATCGAGAAAGCTGTCAAGGATGTAAAATACCTGCAAAATTTTAAGTGGAAAAGTCAAACAACTGCCGAGATATGTGTGATTTTAACCTAAGGCAGATGAACAGATGGACGCTGTGCATAAATGGTTGCAGGTGGCACCACCAGTTTTGCCTATGATGAAGAGCTATGTGAGATCTATACACAGGCAAAATTTTGGCCTAATCGGTCAAACGGTTCCCAAGATATGAGCTTGGCTGTCTGCAGAGTAAATGTGAATGTAGGTGGCGACACCTGTCATAAAATCGAGAAACCTGTCCAGGATGTATAAAACTGCAAAATTTCAGGTGGATAAGTCAAACCACTGCTGAGATATGAGTGATTTTATCCAAAGGCAGGTGAACAGATGGAGGCTTTGCATAAGTGGTTGCAGGTGGCACCACCAGTTTTGCCTATGATAAAGAGCTATGTAAGATCTATACACATGCAAAATTTTGGCCCAATCGGTCAAACGGTTCCCAAGATATGAGCTTGGATGTCTACAGAGTAAATGTGAAGGTAGGTGGCGCCACCTGTCATAAAATCGAGAAAGCTGTCCAGGATGTATAAACCTGCAAAATTTCAGGTGGATAAGTCAAACCACTGCTAATATATATGTAAAATATTATATCAAGGCAGATGAACAGATGGACGCTGTGCAAAATTGGTTGAAGGTGGTGCCACCATTTTTAGTGTATGTTATAAAGCTATCAAAGGGCTACATTTGTGCAAAATTTTTAGCCTGATCGGTCAAATGGTTCCCGAGATATGTGGGTTTATGTGTAGAAACAGATGCACAAATGGACACTGGGCAGCAAGGAAAGGTAAGAGGTCAACCAAAAATGGAGGCGCAGCAATTCACATGTGACCTGATGATAAACCCGATTCGCTTAAAATGCAAACCAAGTTTTTTTCAAACAAAGATATAGTTCCAATAATCTTGGAATTCTGCATCTAAACATTGTGTCCAGACGTCTAGACGCTGTGTCTAGACGTCTAGACACATTGTCTAGACACCCCCCCCCCCCCCCCCCCCCCCCCGAGCCAGGTCAGTTGCCATGGTGATGTCTGGACCCCACCTGTTTGTACTGAGTGACCTCTTGACTTGGATGCATGAAGTAAAATCTGTACTCAAATACAGAAAGCCTTTTTCAAATGGCTACAATGTTTTTTTCAAACTGTATTTACCCAATCTATTCTTATGAAACTGGCAGAACCCTACCATAGAATAATTCTTGTAAAGTTTAAACCAATCAGCTGAACAGTTTCATCATAATAAGTGTATAAGCTAGAAGAGTTTAAAATTACATTTTTGCTTGTAAAAAACACATCAATGTAGGTGGCGCCACCAATACCTCAAAATCAGATATGACATATGTGACAAACATTGGTATAAAATTTGTTCATTATATCTCTAGCCGTTTCTGAGATTTAAATTTTAGTGTGCTTTTTTGGACAGATGACTAAGTTCAACCTCCTGTAACTCGGCCAAAAATCTCCGAACTGGAACCATTTGAACAAACTTGAGAGAGATTGTTCAAGGGATCATTTCTGTGAAATATTGGATAATTTGGCTGGACAGTTTCAGAGAAGAAGATTTTTAAAGGTTTTTAAGCTTTTTCCCTATTAAAATCTAAGAAAATGCAGTTAGCCAAAAAATAAGCAAAATCCGATGGAGTTTTTTAGATGACTAATTTTTTTGCATAAAATTTGGTGATGCTAACTCTTGCTGTTTTCAAATTAGTATGGGTTAACGTACAGACGACGGACACCGGACGGACGCCGGACGCCAGACGACGCCACACCATCGCATAAGCTCACAGGTTCGCTAAAAATATATATATATATATTTAATAATATATATTATACAAAAAAATAGATTCAACTGAACAAATGTGTAAACTACTGAAATGTCAACAGTTAATCAAAAAGCCAACTAATGATCATGGTAATGGTACAGATCATTTGTTCACAAACTGCTCACATGCTTCAGTTTCTACATTAGGAAACACATGGTCAGGTCACAAAATATTATTTGCAACAATTTCTTGCTCATCAATACAAACCAATCATATAATCCCACCATGGCCTTTATTACCTCTTCCTCTAACACTTTATCTCCATTTGATATTATTTTAGATTTTTACCTTCAAGGTCAACTTCAGCTGAGCACAGTGACCCATGGGTCCCTTGTTTAGATGACTAATTTTATGCATAAAATTTCATGATGCTAATTCTTGCCTTTTCAAGATAGTATGGGTTAACGTACAGACGATGGACGACCCCACATCATCGCATAAACTCACAGGTTCGCTAAAAAATTGAGGTTTTTCCTTAATTTCTCAAAGGAACTAAGTCGCAAAGACCCAGTTTTCAGCTTGGTAGGAGATCTTGGGGTCATTTAACATTATGCCGAATTTTGGATTCCTAGGTCTTACGGTTTCAAAACATGCCACATCTAGGACGGACGGACGATGGACAATGGACCACGACTTTAGCTCAGATGACTTATAGTCAGCTGAGCTAAAAAAATAAGCTGAATCCCACAACATTTGACATGTGACAGATTATTGCATAAAATTTGGGGATGGTAGCTCCTACCATTCCTGAGAAATTATGGGTTAATGTACATATGACCAATGACCCCGTACAAAAAAAGGTCAATGCAGGTGGCGCCACCAATACCTGAATTTCATATAGGACTCATGTGACTAAAACACTTGCAAAAAATTTGGTGATGATAGCTCCGGCCATTTCTGAGACTGTCATTTTAGTATGCTTTTTTGACAGATGACCAAGTTCAACTTCCTCTAACTCGGCCAAAATTCACCGAACTTGAACCATTCAAACAAACTTGAAAGAGATGGTATAAAAGATTATTTCTGAGAAATATTGAACAATTTGGCTTTACCATTTTGGAGGAGAAGATTTTTAAAGGTTTTTTACCTTTTTCTCTATAAAATCTAAGAAAATGCAGAATTTTTCAGATGGCTAATTTTTTGCATTAAATTTCATGATGCTAGCTCCAGTCGTTTTTAAAATAGTTTGGGTTAACGTACAGACGGCAGACGCCGCCACACCATGGCATTAGCTCACAGGTTTGCTAAAAATTACTACAGATGCATATTGAATGCAAAATTATAATACAGATACATCTCACTGATGGCAGAATCTTGATTTAAGTTGAGTATGGATAACTATTATTTATAATCCATGTACAGCCGTCTTTATATACCCAAAGAGAGCTGTATACCTGTGATTGTAAACATTGCCTGGCATGAGGAATATCTAAAATCATAAATCTACATTTTTTAAAAGCTTTTAAAAAACATTCTTGTCAATATTAACCATAGATAACCTGAAATCTAAATGTCTAAAGGTATGATGTAATGGATGCTGATAAACAGGTGCCAGGCTAGATGTATCTGCTTCACTCAGCTTACATATAAGGTAAAATGACTCAATTCAGCCAAAATTTATTCTTTGGAACCATAAAAGACAATTATTATAAGAGTTATTCAGGGAATTATTCTTGTAAAATATTAAACAAATATGCCTCAGTGGCCTCAGTCAAAAACGTTTTACAGGTTTATAACTCATATGGGAAATTAAAGCAAAATGGCTAAGTTAAGCTTCTCATAACTCAGCCAAAAATCACTAAACCAAAACCATTTGAACAAACTTGAATTATCAACATCTAAGGATAATTAATGTGTGAGATTTAAGAATTTGGCCCAGTGGTTTTTGAGAAGAAGATCTTTGTAGCCATTTAAAAGAAGTTTTTTGTAGCCATCAGTATCATATGGGCACTGATGACCCCCGCTGAAAAAAAGGCTAAAACAGGTGGCGCCACCATTACCTCAATTTCGGGTATGACTCATGTGACCAACATTGGCATAAAATTTGGTGATGATAGCTCCAGGCGTTTCTGGGATTGTAATTTTAGTATGCTTTTTTGGATAGATGACTAAGTTCAACTTCCTGTAACTCAGCCAAAAAACCACCTACCTTAAACCATTCAAACAAACTTGAAAAAGATTGTTCCAGGAATCATTTCTGTGAAATATTGGACAATTTGGCTGAACGGTTTCGGAGAAGAAGATTTTTAAAGCTTTTTAGCTTTTTCCCAATAAAATCTAAGAAAATGCAGTTAGCCAAAAAATAAGCAAAATCCCATAGAGTTTTTAGATGACTAATTTTTTGCATAAAATTTTGTAATGCTTACTCCTACCATTTTCAAGATAGTATGGGTTAACGTACAGACACTGGACACCGGAGGCCAGAAGACGCCACACCATCGCATAAGCTCACAGGTTCGCTAAAAATCAAGAGGGTGCCACCAGTCTGCAGGAACTTATGAAACACTCCATGACCAACATGCATGTAAAATATCATGGTGATCAATGCATGAGTTGTTCAGATAATGGAGTTTTATAATCAAACTTTTAAATTTTCGGGGAGGGGGGGGGGTTACTTCTAATGTCCATAGCTCAGAGGATATGGGTAACAGAGACCTAATTTCAGGTTTCCAAGGAGATTTTTCATGGACCTCTAAGACAGCTCAGAGTTCATGATCCTAGCCCTTACGGTTGCAATTTGTGCCCTGCAAACGGACAACAGGATCGGAGGATGACACACAATGGCCCATCGCAATTGCTCAGCATGACTGAAAGACAGCTGAGCTAAAAAATATAGTAGAAGATAACTCCACCATAACAGAAATACTATAATTAAGTGATTCCTCAAATACAGTGGCAGTATGGTCAATACTAAAATGTTCAAGACTTCTTGATCACCCCAAACAGCTACCTATTTGACAACTGAATGGGGGTCATACCATGAATCCATTAAAAATATCAAATAACATGCCAAAATCTCGTAAATTTAATTATTTATATTCAAACCAGAGAAAAAAAAATACAAGTCTCACTAGTTACATGTTCAATTGACAAAGTCCTCTGAAAATTCTGTTCTATTTGTTAAAATGTGCAGAAATCATTAAATATTTAGTATTATCAAAAATCCATCATATTCTTGGCAAGTTATTGCAGTGACACCACAAAGTAGCCCAGTGACCTCTGACCTTATAATTTATGCATGGATTTTGCCCATAATTGAACTCAGGTGAGATAATTTATTGGTCAGTGGTGATGGCGAATTTCATGAAAATCCATCAAAACCCTGGTAAGTTATCGCAGTGACACTTAAAAGTTGATAGACAGACGAATGGACGGCTGGACCATGGATATACAATTAAATGTCCCCTCATAGGCAGTCACATTAAAATTAAACGGGAATATGAAGCCAACCACAGTATTTGAATCTAGGTTACCTGAATACTGAGAACTTCACTGTCGTCTGAAGTGTCGAGCCTGACGGTAAAGTACCAGGGAGGGTGTGATGCAACGTCCTGCTCATGGTCTCCCGTCCATGTGATACTGAATGATGGGTCTCGCCTTCTGGAACCAGGTCTGCCCCGAATATCACTCACTTGTTCTGTTTCACTCCGCTGACCATAATCAGACTCACTGCTTCTCAAGGTGTCTGCAAATTATGCAAGATTTGCGTAATAAGGTGTGCAATATTTATACTACTCAGTAATAAATGTATGCAAAATGGATAAGAAATAAGCTTAAATCAGTCTGCAATGCTTTGTAAAAATTTCTTCTGAATATGAATGTATAAACTCAGGTCCATGGGTCCTGGCGCTCATCTACCTAGTGTGACATTATAGCCCAACATTCACGAAAGGAATGAATTTAAAACCTTAAAACCAAATTGAGATTTTACTTCAAATGTAGCCTTGACCTTTGACCTTCTGACACCCAATAAGTTGCTACTCACCCAAACGATCCCTGAGCTTGCGTTTTAGTCCCCTGGGATGTGGGACGTTATCAGCAGTGCTGGGGGGAGTGAATCGTTCACGCGAGGTGGTATTCGCATCAGTGCCACCATGCTGACCTGAAACATACACAACAACAATTGCATCTTCATGTTTTTTTTTATTTTTGGTTGGAGGAAACTGCCTCCATTTTTTAACACTGGCTGAACTAAGAACTATATATATCTTCAGAATTTCATAACTGTTTTAGACTAAGTGACAGGCATGTAACATAAGATTACCCTGGCATCAACCAGGCTCATTGTACCACATCTGTGGGTCGTGGGTGTGTAAACACTGAGGAACCCCTGAAAGGCACATTTGTTTGTGAGTGAAACATGACTGTGGGGCACAGTCTACCCATTTTGCCTGCAGACTGTTCACCCTGGGTGGGGGCCAACTGTGAAAAATCTCAATCTCCTCCTGTGAGATTTGAATTCAAAAACATTATCTAGGCTTTGAGCCCTGTGCTCTACCCCTAGACCACAGAAGCCAGATGCCTACAATAAAGAGAAGCCACAACTGTTACTGACAATTAAAAGAAATTTCCTAATAAATTCTAAAATATCCCACCAGGTGCTGTCAAGTACAAACACTGGACATAGCAGACCAAAGTTCTTACCCTATTTTAAAATTGTAAATGGCACCATTCAACTAAAATCAGTTACCCTTGCTGTGTTTTTCCTCCGTGCTTGCACTATGTGGAGTCGAGGTTGTCTTTTCCTGCGTACCTGTGGATGAGGTCACTGGATCAGGAGACTTGGATAATGTAATGGTCTGACTGACCCTGCGCACCTGAACACAAAACAAATAAATTAATAAACGCACAGGAATTGGAACAGAAGCATACCCTCCTGTAGGAGACAAATATAGTTACTTAATTTTTTTGGAATATAATATTTATATAAAAAAAATTTGTTTACACTGTATGGAAAAAATTAGACTGTTGCGATCTAATCTTGGTTTTTGTGGGAAATCAGCTAATCACAATTTTCAGTAACAAATTATGAGCTTTATCAGAGAAACCTCATGCCCTGCTAATTACAAACTACAATGAACCATAGCAAACAAGGGCACTGCAAAGCAGAGCATTCCCTCGCATGGGGCACAATTTGAATGGGTGTATTACACAGTGTGAAAATGAGAAGGGCAGCTCTCTGGCCTTGTATTTGCTCCTGTGACCTCAAACTAAGTAGGGTTCTTCATCCATGTATGGGTAAGCCATACGAGTAAGATGACACTGACAGGCGTTGATCAATTGGTTTGGCCTAAAATGGGTCCACAAGCTTTTTCAAGCAGGTGGCACTGTGGCTGTGACCTTTGACCCAGTGACCTCAAAATCGAAAAAGGTCTTCATCCATGGGTCGGTGAGCTATATTTGCAAGATAAAAGGTCATGGTCAAAAGGTTTGGCTTAAAATTTATCCACAAGCTTTTTCAAGAAGTGGGCCTTATGGCCGTGACCTTTAACCCTGTGACCTTAAAATTGATAGGGTTCTTCATCCATGGGTGGGGGAGCCATAAGTGGAAGATGAAAGGTTTTGGTGAAATGGTTTGGTTTTAAATGGGTCCACAAGTTTTTTCAAGAAGTGGGCCTTGTGGCTGTGACCTTTGACCCTGTGACCTTAAAATCCAAAAGGGTCTTCATCCATGGGTTGGTGAGTCACATTTGCAAGATGAATGATTTTGGTCAGATAGTTTGGCTTAAAATGGGCCACAAGTTTTTCAAGCAGTGGGCGCTGTGGCTGTGACCTTTGACCCGTTGACCTCAAAATCAATAGGGTTCTTCATCAATGGAAGGATGAGCCATATTTGCAAGATGAAAGTTTGTGGTCAAACGGTTAAGCTTTAAATTTGTCCACATGCTTTTCAAGAAGGGGGCCTTGTGGCTGTGACCTTTGACCCTGCGACCTCAAAATCGAAAAGGGTCTTCATCCAAGGGTCAGTGAGCCATATTTGCAAGATGAAAGGTTTTGGTCAAACAGTTTGGCTTAAAATGGGCCTACAAGCTTTTCAAGAAGTGGGCACTGTAGCCGTGACCTTTAACCCTGTGACCTGAAAATCGATAGGTTCTTCATCCATGGGTGGGTGATCCATAAGTGGAATTTGAAAGGTTTTGGTGAAATGGTTTGGCCTAAAATGGGTCCACAAGCTTTTACAAGAAGTTGGTCCTGTGGCCATGACCTTTGACCTCAAAATCAATAGGGTTCTTCATCTATGGGTGGGTGAGCCATATGTGCAAGATGAAAATGTTTTGGTCAAACAGTTTGGCTTGAAATTGATCCACAAGCCAATTCCAGAAGGACAGATGGATAAACGGAGGCGTTACTATATCCCTTTTGTGGGGATAATAAGCTTAGCTAAAGCTTTGACTTGTTTGTCCCCCCCCCCTTGCAAATTTGCCAGTGAATGCGTTTAACCACAAAACTGAAGCACAATTCCGACAGACGAAGGACAAAGATTGATTGCTATAGCTCAGATGACTTTGAGTCAGCTGAGCTAAAAAAAATAAGCTTCGGTCCCCCTTGATAAAAGCAGATAAACATTGGAAAAGGCTTGGGCAAAACACTTGACAAAATCCTGGGTAAATCTGGGTGTAATACTTTTTATTCTGGTATTTTACCAAGTGGGTTGGGTAAAATATGTTTACTCTGGGTGCAATGCAAACCCTGACTTTACCATTTGAAAGTATAACACGTTAGGCCTTTACAGTATCGAAGTCCTCCTCAAAGTATACTAGTTCAAGGATCAAAATTCAAGAATTAAACTGTAGTTCTCTCTTGAAGAGAGAACTTCAGTTAAATTCTTGAATCTGGATCCGTGATCTGGTATACTTTGAAGAGTCATCAGTCACTAGATGGCAGTAAACAGTGCATTTGAGAAAGAAGCATCAACAAGGGTCACAGTCTATAGTGTATGACTGTCTAGCTTCTAGCTGTTAATGAGTTGCCATTTTTCAACATGTACTTCAAGGAAGGTTCAAGAGATGTTTGGAGGAAAAGCACAGATAGGAGCCACTGTCTGTAGCACCTGGCCTAGGAGCCAGACACACTTGGACATCAAACTGGTGGCAATGTTGACCCTCTGAGTCTACCATGATGTCAGTGGCACCACATGCCATGTTAAAAACTGATCTGAAACTCTCATCATGGTTTATCTTCCTAGAGGTTTGTTAAATTTCTGAACACACACAGATTATGTGATGGACAGCAAAGTTGTGCAAGGTGCAGGAAATAATAGCAGTCACGACAGAGATGGGACCTACATCTTGGCTTGTGAAGTAGGCCAAACAAAAATAAATGTTCTGCTGCCAGTTTCCCGACTGATCCTATTTCTACCTGCCAACCCTATTTCTTTTATGACCTACCTAAAAGCATTCTCATTGGTATACATTGTTGGCCTGAAGCTGATCTCCTGGTTGGGCCCGTAAAAATCTGTCTTAATGTGCTAGAAAAATCGGTCTCCATGTAGATGTTCTTAATTTCCATAATGAAAGGATTACCCAACATAGCTAATCTTTCAATTTGAGCCTTTAAGATCAGTCTGATTGATCCTATATTTGTGGAATGATTGGTAAACTCTCATATATGAGAGAAGAAAATTGTTGGTAAACTGCTCCCAAATCTCTTTACTTGGAGGAAATAACCATGCAGGTTTCAGCTAAACATGATTTCTTTTGTGTTAATTCCTCACTCAAACAGTCAAAGCCTAAATTTAAGATTACCAGCTGCATATAGCAATATCATTGTTAGGGTATGGATGGCCACTGCAGCATATGGGTAGTTTTTGCCACAACCAGTGTCAACACAAAGTTGTTCAAAAAGCTATATTTTTACTGGTTTGGAAAAGTATGTGCTGTGTGGTGGTTAATATAATAACTGATTACAGTGGGCTACTATTAGGCTTGAAACGTGACCAGATTTTTTACCCTGGCGCCGCCTTGATGATACTGCCGAGCCTGATAGTGGAGCTGCCTGTTCTGTTTCTGGACGGCTGGTTTCTGGGGGTGCTTCCTCTTAGGGTACTGTTCCAGTGGAGATGTATGTTTGCTCACCAGCTCCCTGTAAACAACAGAACCAATTGATTGAAAAGTATGTCTTACATGATAGGACAGGAATTATTTCTAAAAAGAGTAAACATGAAAATAAACAATACATTAAACAAATGTAAAATATCCACTATGATTTATTACCTAATATTACCTAGCATTAAAAGAAAAGCAGTCATGTAATATTACTTAAATAATTACTGCAAAGACAACACCAGCAAGTAACACTGTGGTAACATTATGATAACTTGAACTTTATAAATGACAAAACGAAATTATTTAGCATGGTTTCTGGCCATTAAAGGGACCTTTTCACATAAAATCTTAGAGATAGTTAAATATATACAAAATATAAGGTTTTGTTCTTAAAATATGTGATTTGTTCACATAAAATACAATGAAAAAAGTAAAACATTTTTTTTATATCATTTTATTTGAATCAGAAATATATTTAATATAAGTCAATTTAAGTCCTGTCCCCATTTCAATTTGTGGTCAATATTATTGTTATTTCTAGTATGTACTGATCACAACTATCACCATCTATCTGAAGTTTTAAACTAAGCTGTTAGGCATTCATAACTGTGTGGTTTCAATTCTGCAATCTTATGGCAACAACTAATATTGCAAATTTGAAGCTGCTGCAAATAGGAAGACAATCACAGTATTCCATGGGTTTAACATATGAAGAGTGTTTTGCAAAAGATGCAAAGAAATTCAGCCATAGTAGTGCTTTGCATTCTGTTATCCAGCTTGAATGCTTATAAATTATAACCAAACACAATTCCAAAATCTTTATGATAATACAATACACCAAATTCTTTAAACCTTAACTTGATGTGTATGGTGTACTCACATATGCTCCTCATGCAGCAAAAAAAAAAACACTGCAGTTGTCTCAGATAGCAAGATTCTCTTGCTTACACCACCAGGGTGGGCACAGAACAAAGAACAGTAATCTGACCAATGACAGCATGGTATTACATTGTGCATCCAGCTCCAAATATTTAACACGTCTTTAAAAATTTGGAGCTGGATGCACAAGGTGATACCAGGCTCTCTCTGGTCTGATTTCAAATCTTTGCTCTGTCCCCACCCTGATGGTCAGAAATAGAGAACCTTGCTATCAAAGCAGTGGTTAAAACAAAAAGAGATCTGGGACGACTGCAGTTTATAACCACTGTGTGAGGAGCGTTTATGATAATATGCCATATACAACACACCAAATTCTATGAACCTAATCTTAATGTGTTTGGTGTACTTACAAGGCATCTTCAATAGTGAAGGTATCCACACCAAACACTTTGCCTAGAGCATCCTTCTGACAGTGGATGATCCGAGGGTTGGTCTGATCATACAATAATTTGCTCCCAATATACTCCTTCAGGTAGAAACACACCTGCAAAGTCACATGGAATTTATCAATGTGGACTACTGAGTTGGAGGATGTTAATCACTGAAACAAAAAGCACTGCAAAAGGTGCATAATACACCCATCACATATCTTGTGACCTCATTAAACAAATATGTGTGGATTTTGCCCATAATTGAACTTGGGCTAGATAATCTATTGGTTATTAGTTATGGTGAGTTTCATGGAAATACATGAAAGCCCAAATACAGATAAATTATTGCACGACACTAAAAGTTAACACACCGTGGGTATACCATAATATGTCTTGTCATAGACCGGTGTATAAAAAGTATGTAACTGATGATTTCTGTATACAAAGGTCTTTTTTAAAAAGTTGGAACCAGTAAAACTCAAATGTACTTAAAACTTTAAACTTGTCAGTGATATAAAAGTGATTTAGAATGCACTGTAATGCACTTCAACATTACCATGACCATGTTTCTTATTCAGCACATAAAGGCCCTACATACATTGTATATCAGCGTCTGTACAAGTGGTATCTCTCTTAATTTTATCAAATGTATTATATATTATTTTATATCAGTGTCACTATCCACACCACACACATGAGTTTGCAGCTAACATATACTGGTAACTTTGGTTGTTTCCATTTACGCACTTGGTTTGCATCCAAATCAAATTATACTAAATCAGTTTAATTTAGTCTGAAAGTAGTATGCTTTTGTCTGCACCAAAGTTGGATTTATAAAAACCTAAATCAGTGTATTCATTTAAATGCGAGTTTGCTGTCCACACTTGGTTCTTAATGAGATTTACTGTGCTGCAAAAAGATATATTTCTTGGGAAAGACTGGATCCTGCAACATAAACATAGTTAATTCTCAAAACCCTGTAACAGGTACAAGAGATGATCGTATACAATATCTGATAATTGATCAAAAGGCAGGAGAACTGGCCTCTTGCAGATCAGACTGTATACTGGGCTTAAGTAAACCAAATTAGTGGACCACCTTTCAAGCGGACTACAGCAGACCCAAAGGCTGCAGATTAGTGGCTAAGTGGGAACAAAGTAAACCAATTCATGATTCAGATTATTTGCTGGTGTGGATACCTTTACCTACCTCTTTCTTTGTAAGCACCTCTTTTGGAGCACCTGCTTCTTTCAGTAGCTGTAAAAATGGTTGAGTGGGTCTCACCTGCAAATCAAAGCAAGTTTCTATTAAACCTCATGCTTACTTCAGTATCTGTAAAATTTGTTGAGTGGGTCTCACCTGCAAATCAAAACAAGTTTCTATTAAACCTCATGCTTATATCAGTAGCTGTGAAATTGGTTGAGTGGGTCTCACCTGCAAATCAAAACAAGTTTCTATTAAACCTCATGCTTATTTCAGTAGCTGTGAAAATGGTTGAGTGGGCCACACCTGCAAATCAAAACAAGTTTCCAAGAAAGTTTCTACGAACATATTTGCAATCCTAACAAGTTTAACAATCTCAACAAAATTATAAACCTAGTTCAAAAACAACAATTATAAGTGGCAAAAGTTTAAAATTTATCTATATTTTTAAGAATTCGGCAAGAAAAATCTTTATGACACAACTTAATGAGAGATCTTACCTGACATAACTGACAATTTATTTTTTCACAATATGTATAATGGAGATTATGACTTTGCGAGCAATAATTTGCCTAGCTTTTTCTCTTGATAATATAACTGCATACAAGCAAGAAACATTTTAAGTATTTCTGGAGTGTTGCACATACAAATTCTGGCTGGTAACTTGGTGACTGTTTTTCTTGTTCCTGTTCGCCTTGGCTCATTCTACACTCACCGTCTTCTCACGCCAGCCTCTGAAAGATAAGTCAGTTTGTCACTTGGTGAATTTGAAATGTTGACATTTGGTTTAAAATGGGCATATCTGTTTGTCAATGCCAACTAGTGTTCAAGCTTCAATCAATTTGTCCTATTTAATAACTTACTGTACACACTAAACTTCTGTCTGGAATACAAATCTGTTTGTCACAGCATAAATAAACTGCCATATTCTAAAGTTATAATCTTAATTTGAAAAAATATGAATATGTGTGCATATGAATGAAAATCCCAGTTGTGGCTGTTTATCCCAGCATAGGGTCTGGGTGAACTTGGTGATTCCCAAAGAAATGACATTACTCTAGCATCTTTTTTGAGGATGTATTGCTAGACCAGTAAGGGGACATATCAGCTGCTGGCCTCAAATGGACCATGTCCGCTGCCAGCACCCAGCGATTTCGGCCGCCAACTCAAATGAGCCACAGACTGGCAGTCTAGTCATCCACATTGGCCGTAGTGTGAACTGGAAAGCACAATTTCAGCCGCCAGGCCCCTCATCTTAAGTGCCTTAGCCTCAGTACTTTATTATTTCTAGTTTTCCCTACATTTTAATGAGGGACATGCAATTATTATTTTTACATGCATATAGTTCCCCTCTTAGATTTTAGAGAAATACAATGGTGTTTTTTTCAGATGCTGTGATGAATTTTAAGGCAGCAGATAAGTCAACATACATGATTTTTTTAAATTATAATTAATTTATCAAAAGGGGGATGTCTAAAGCCTATTTGTTCTGTTTGAGGAAGTGTGTGGGTATGTGTGAGATTGAGTGTCAAAAATATGGGCAAGTTATGTGTAAACATAATATTAAAAAGTGATACCTGTGAAAAAATTAGTCTTTATAGAAATGGCAGAAACAGAAGTAAAGCACTAGCAGCACTGAAAATTCCAAGTTCTAGGACATATTCTTGAAATCAAAATGAAAGGTCTTCTCTGACAAAGGCAAACAGAGCAAAAAAAAAATGCTCATTTTTTAGCAAATTGTCGGTTCGAGGCTGGCAGCCGAAATGTCTCTAAATCTGCTAAACCCACTGTTTTCAGTATCACTATACTTTTGCTAGTTTACACACATACGCACACATGGAAACACAGCTAATTTATTCACGCATGCATATACTCACATATGGAAACACAGCTTTAGCCTTTATAACAAAATCCCTATATGAATGATAACAAATTGCATTTCATGACATACTGCAAGCAAATAATACTAAATGTGACATTAATGATTTTGTGGTACACGGGCCATTGGTGTACATGTCACAACAGGTTAAGAAAGTTAATATATGATTGCTGGTGTAAAACAACCACATCTTACTTAAAATGCTCAGCTGAATGGGCTTGATTCACATATTCATACAAATAATATTAATATTATTCTCATGTAACAGATTTGAAATGTTACCTCACATTTTTTTGTGCGACCAAAATTATAAAGATTTTTTTTGGTGGTAAAGTAATAATTAATTATATTGAATTTATTCAGCCAAAAGCATATATTTATTTTGAGATTATTCTGATTAACGATCATGTAACAGTAAAAGTACGTAACAGTTTAAGTCCGTTATTTTTTACGCAGCGTAACTGTTGACCTGAAAATTTAGTACTTGTGGGGAAATTTTAAGATTTCAAAATTTGGCAGTTCATAAAAACTGTTGTACTAGTAGTAGTACTAGTAGCAGCCACTCAAGACAGGTGACATGCAAAAAACACGGAGGCAAATTCGACTTAACAGGTGCATGATTACAACCTGATAGACACTAATTGGCTAATAATCTTGTCTGTATTGGTTTATGAACTGTCTAACATTTGCTACCAGGGTGTGACCTACCAAACGTGGACGATTGTTTCGCTCTCATTGCTCAACCCTTTCATATCGCTTCCTGTCTTGTCACACGTGCTTAACCAAAACATTGCCGCATTACACCATGCACCGGAAATCCTTCAGCGTTAATTTCAAAGCTAGATTTTTCAGTGCTGTGATATTTGTTTATAGTTTCATTAAATTATCTAAAATTTATTAATAAAATGCCATCTGGCTGAAAATATCTCAATTATTGTCAATAAAATTATATTTTCGGACCGGTAAGCTAGGGACTATATTCGCACAGTACATATTATTGCGCCTTACGACGTGCTCTGACTTGCCCAACATCACTCGGAACTTCCCGGGAGATTTCGTAATATACTCAAACGAAGTCCACCGAAGACTCACGAAGACGAGACGATGAGTTTCGATTGGCAACTGGCCAAGGCCTTTGCCTACTTAATTGTAGTTGTAAATGATGTGAAAGTCGAACAAAAGGCGTTAAATTCAGTTAATTTTATAATTAATTTAGTCATCATGATGCGAGCTAGAAATTTTGCACAATATGGCACGTTTCAACCCGGATCATATTATCTAAAACGGGGTCCTTTTGTCCTTGATATAAAAAATTGGAGGAACTGCTATATAAATTAATATTCTAATCAAATGAAAAATTAAAACATTCGGTGATATAAATGTTCAAGTCGCATTAAAACTAATTTCACTTGGCAAAGGCAAATCTGAAGACTCATAAGCTAGTTGAAAATGCAGAATTTGAGTTTTCTTTGTTATAACTTGTATATTAAATGTTATCATGAGTGCCAAACAGGATCGAATGGGGCTCGTGCCAAGGAGTAAGCAAAGGTACAATAAAATGCGAAAGTTTCTTTTTCCTTTTGTGCTTTTTTTTTCATCGGGGCCCGGGAAGGTGTTAATATTTTATAATGACATAGTGGTCAGTTAAAAAATTAAGGTTATCTCATAATATATTCGTATTAGCTAATTAATATACAGTTTTTAACCGTGAGTTACTTTAAATAACCATTTAGGGGGCCTGCATGGGCCGGATAAATGCTTCCTTTAGCGCATAAGAAATTGCTTTTTTGAGGATGCCTCTTTTGGATTTTGTGTTAAATGTAGCTTTTTCAAAATTTTGCAATTACCTTAAAGGAAAGCCGTAGAGAGCGTATCGGCCGTTCTGATTCGGACCCGTATTCTATTCTGTCGGTCATTTAAAATTTGAATATATTTATTTGCTCCTTTTGTTTTGCTTAGCTTACTATAAGTAACCTGAGCTATTGCGATATGGTCCTTTGTCCATCGACTGTCCGTCCGTCTGTCGTGCCCTCCGTGGGTCCGTCCGTCCGTTAAACTGGCACGTTTTGAAACTGTTGGACGTACGAATCCAAAATTCGGCATACATTTAGATGTCCCCAAAATCTCTTACTACACCAAAAATTAGGTCACTTGGACTTCGTTCCTTCGATATATTAAGGGTCATTTTCCATTAAAATCCCATTATTGCTTTTCAGGACTGCCAAATATCAAAACCACTTATATGTTTTTGATCATATTTAATATACATATTCCTATATATATTCCAATGTACATACCAGAAATAAGGTCGGTATTGTGTAATTCCTTGAAGGTTTGCATTTTGTAAAAAATCAGGAAATATATTTACTCACGTAACATGAGAAATGTTGAAGCTAGAGACTTTTTTTTCAGGTATATATATAACATTATTTAATCTAGATTCAATTGTATACACCCAGAATTAAATCTGAATTTTGCAATTTTTTTTAAGTTATTAGCATAAATATAAAATCAGTACCTAAAATTTTGCCAAACTTTGGCGACTGCATATTTTTTCCTGTTGGTACTGAGGATTTAATTTTCACAGGCTGTACACATAAGCATTTAATCTGTAAATATCTGAATTTTGAAAATAAGCTTAAAAATTAGGCTAATTATTAATTTTTTGGGAGGCTCATATTTAAGTCACTTGCGTTGTCAAGTATCTAACTTTGGTCACGGGGGGTCATTCAGTGCAGTTCTCTCTGCTTACATGATCTGCAATGGGTCACTGGGGGAGCAGGGGACATAGGTCAACAGTTATTTTCACATCACAACCCCCCCCCCCCCCCCCCAACCAAGTGTAATGCAAAAATTGTTATTGTTTGAAATGTAATTCCTTAATTTAAAAAGCTGTTTCCACTCCACTTCATAACTGTTTTATTTCAAGGAGTAATCCATAATTCCATGTTGTGGAAATGAAACATTTTAAAAGAAATTAATTTATTTTTAAATAATTTTAACAAATTAAATATAATTAAACCCATCATGAAGCATAAATTGATATAATTCAGCCAAATTTATGGATAAATAAGGGGCAATTTAAAATTGTAAATTCGGAATCAAGTAATATTTTCAGATATTTGTTGTTTTGCAAATTTATAAAATATATACATGTATATATGTTTGTGGTAAAAAAATACATGTGAATGCATAACGTGTTGTTATCTGACAAAATTAGTGGTACATGGTGATGCAATTTAGAATTGTGAATCAACTGATATATTCAGATATAAGTTTTATTGCAAATGTGTAAAATTTATCAACTTGAAAAAATAATGATGTAATAAAAAGAATCAGGATATCATGCAAACATTTGTTGATTATTTTCCTGCCTCAGCAGAATATGAAATGAAGTGATTGGCTTTGTTTGTCCATCATTCTGTCTGCTTTAAAATATTTTATAATTATGAATAAAGCATATGTAAGCACGGTTGCCTAAAATTTCATATCGTGCGTGGATATAAGCAGAGGTGTTGTATCTCCCATTAATCCCCTTTAATCAACTTTATTCCTATAAACAATGTTGAATGTGCCCCCCTCTCAATCTCTCCCTTTCTCTCTCTCTCTCCTCCTCCTCCTCCCTCCCTCCCTCCCTCAACCCCTCCCTCCTCACTGCCCCTTCCAAATGAGAGGCTCAATAAACAAGATATTTTGCACAATTATTCCTCCATATTTCCTATGTACATGCCAGAAATAAGTTCAGTATTGTGTAATTAATAAAAATTATGGGCATCAACGTAATGTACCTTGTGAAAAGCCATGAAAGATATCTATTACTTACATGATAACTTTTGAAACTAGATAACCTTTTCAAGCATAGGACCGTAATTAATTAAGATTAAATTGAATGCCTACAATTAGATCAGTAATTTGCAATTTATTACGTTATTAGCATATAAATATAAAATCATTACCTGAAATTATGCCCAACTTTAGTCAGGGGACTTTTTACATGTATGCATATAAGCACTATCGATTTAATTTTCATATGATGGAGAGATAAGGTTTTCAGCTTTTATAATCTGAAATGTGAAAGCAGTTGATTAAAAAGTACACAGTATTAGTTTAGCAAACATCTATTTAATGTTTGATTATCACCAATAAGTATGGCCATTTCCTCTTAGCTTTTCATATTCTAATATATATATATATATATATATATATATATATATATATATATATATGAAACAAAAAAAATAAGTATATTTTGCATTTGCTAAACTTTTAAAAAATTCAGCTGAGTGACGTGACCCATGGGTCCATTGTTAAAATATAAACTTTAATATTAATATCCCATTTATGTTGTAGGAAAGTGTTTTAAAGTAACTTTTTTTAAAAGGATTATTTATGATGTATGCTGAACATAAATGATTCTTTGGGGAGGGGACTGAGATCCGTTTCACGTTTGTGTATGCCGGCGGGGGAATGCTGGAGGGAGAGACTTACTTAAAATCTGTTTAATAATTCTCATATCCCTACATGCATACCAAAATGTCGACTATCAGCTTTTCACGAACACATGTAGCTTATTTTTGTGACCATTATATGGTTGCGTTCTAGATATATATGCCACATATTCAACATAAAGCAAATATATGCTGGTCTTTTTCTTTATGCTTTTCCCAAATATGATGGATGTCCTTAGAAAGTCAACAAATTTAATGGTAGGTTTGATATGTTTGGTAGAACATGATGCTGAAAAATATCAGCCCTGAGATGTTTGTATATATTTGTATATACGAAAATGTCATTGGTACAGCCTGCACTGTTTATCTAATGTTTATATCATTGTGGAGTATATCGTTGGAGGGGCAAAACGTCGCTTCATGTCCCGGTAATTTTTAATCCTACCAAGTTCCAACACTTTTAGAAAAGAGGGTTACACGTAGAACCCTGAAGGTTCTTTTGAGAGGAGCCCTTTGGGAACCTTTAGAACCCTCTAATCAGGGTTTTACAAGGAACCCTATCCGGAGGTTCTATCGGGTAACACTAATGGTTCAATATGTAATCCTGATAATGATAGCTTCTAGGAAACCTACAAATGGGTTCTTCCTGGAACCATTTGTTTATGAAAGGTCCTAGAGGTTCATATATATATACACACACATATATATATATATATATATATATATATATATATATATATATATATATATATATATTGGAAAGGTAGTCTGGGATGTACATATTGAAGGGACACGGTTTGATTGATAATATGAAAAACTCTAAAAAGTATTTCTCAAAGAAAGTGGGCAATTGCAAGGACCACAGCTAAAATGAGTTTTTTTCTAACTGAGACATGTCCTGTAAATATGATAAACCCTTCCAGTTGAAGTGAAAACACATTTTTAAGGAAACAAATTGTTTTATTTGGTTGAAAAAAAATCCACTTGTCAAAAATTGTGCATCAGTCAAAAACATTAGCATGTGAATGCACCTAGTACCTTATATATTGTGGCATCGGTGATATAGAGTTAGTGAACACGTCACTCAGTTCTTTCTCGTACGCACACTCAAAAATGGCGATAAGAATGAACTACAAGGGGCCCAAGGGCTTGCTGGTCTTTGTGGTTTATATAGCTAGTAGCTGGTGTACATGAAGAATACGTCTTATTTGTTTGCGTTTTCTTGTATACATCTGTTGTGATTACTGATCCTCTTCTGAAGTAAACTGCATCATAAATTGTTAATTTTCTGTTTCATAATATATCAACTCGTAGCACCATACAATCGACAAACAGTAGGTGATGAAAAGTGTCTTATACGATGATTTCGCGATTAATTGGCAAATGCATTTTTTTCTATGTATACAAGTGTTCCGTCCAAAACGGTATGTGTTCGTTGAAATGATGAGCTGTGTGATCGGCGTTAAAACTCCTAACTTTCGGGACGGTCGAAATAATCACTAATTCCGTGTCGACATATTCCTTAATTGCGTGATGGATAAGGAATGGTGAGCAGAATCAATCTGGAAAATAGGAGATGAGATACATAAATATAAAAAATATATAAATTTACTCACGTACACGTATGTAGTGGGATGAATAAGGGATCAGAAGAAAGTATTCCGTCGTTGTGAAAAGGTCTGGAGAAAGCATCGTTACGTTGACCAATGGCGGTCCTTGTGTATTGAGAGAAATCAATATAGTATACTCTTGAATGATGAAAAGATCAATGTCCTATCCGACAAGGTAAGAGGATGTGGAAACAACCCGAAAATGTTGTACAGACTGATTTACAACATTATGGTAACGACCACGGATAATCCTCTAATAATATCATCGGGCGACGAAATCTCTGCAAATGGGTTTGCAGATTTCTTCATAGTTAAAATTCAGAGGATAAGAGATGCACTTGATAAATATCCTAAGTAAATCCCTAGTTCTAAAGCAGTCACTGATTTTGAAACTTTTGAGCCACTATCTGAAGATGTTAAATCCATCATTAAGGGTATGCCCACGAAAAGTTGCGAGTTAGATGGCGTGCCAACACAGCTTTTATAGGACATAATGGATGGTATTTTGTCGCCTGTTACACACCTGGTTAATACGACCTTACAGAAAGGAATATTCCCGATGAAATGGAAAGAGGCGATGATACGGCCGTTGCTCAAGAAGGCAGGTCTAGATCTCGTTCATAGAAACTTCAGACACGTTAGCAATCTACCATTCCTTTCAATGGTTGTGGAGAAAGCGGCTTTGCTTCAATTTAACAAACATTGTGATGCAAATAAACTTATGCCAAACTATCATTCAGCATACAGAGCGTTCCATAACTGCAGAACTGCGGTCGTAAAATTGATCGACTTATTATGGAATATGGTAGGACAGAAACTGACGATAATTGTGGACACTGATCTAAGTGAGGCATTTGACACCGTAGACTTCGATATAACACTAGATGTCCTGGCATGGTATTGTGTGGATGGCTTAGTGAAATCATGGTTTGATAGCTTTCGGAGACCCAGATTTTGTAAGGTTAATATCAATGATAGTTTTTCCACAACCAGAGAACTTCATCAGTCAGTTCCGCAGGAAAGCTGTCTGGGTCCGTATGTATACTCTTGTTACGCCAGTACACTCGAAACCGTAGTACCTGATGGTGTGTCCATCCATGGATATGGTGCTGATCACATTTTTAATGCTTCTTTGAACCTCATTATACGGACAAGTCAAACGAAGAGTGTGCTGTCTCAGTCCTACACCAGTGTGTCTCCAAACTCATATGAGGAACGAGAACAGGCTGAAGCCTAACGTGGACAAGACGGAAATATTAATAACCGGCTCAAGACAGCAACTGCTAAATGTGACAAACGATCAATGGTTCTCGGCGATGAGGACGTTGATATAAGCGATTGCATCAAATAACTGGGAGTTATACTTCACTCTAGGGTGTCACTGAAGAAGCAGATTCAGAGCAAATGTAAAACTTCGACGTTTGCTCTAATTCGGATCAAACGGGTCAGACATCTGGTTACTGAGGATGCTTGTCATACCTTGGTTCGAGGAATGGTCCAGTGCCACCTTGACTAGTGTAACGCTGTTTATGCAGGATTGCCGAATGTTGAAATGGATAGGGCAGAGTGTGCAAAATATGGCCGCATAGTTAATAAGAAGAGCTACCAAGTATGACAGCGCCAGCAGATGCCTCAAAGACATCCATTGGCTTCCAATTAAAAAATACAATACAAGGCCCTTTGTCTCGTGATTGTTTCACTCACAGCAAAAGGTCCATCATACTTGCAGAATCTTTTAACACCAGCTCCAGTCAGAAGAGCTGGATTGCGTTCATCTAATAAATATAAAAGCCTTCATGTCCTATTTACAAAATTAAAAACATTTGCGGCAAGATCCTTCAGCTGTATTGGCCTAAACTGGTGGAATCAACTTCCAGACTACATGAAGGAACATTTTGACTTTGATATGTTTAAAAGCAAGTTTAAAACGTATTTATTTCAACTTGTTATGATTAGTATGTTCAGCGCCGCCGAAAAGTTGCATGGGTTGCATAGGTAATTTATGTAGTGGTGCAATCTGCAGGTATTTAATGCGTTCTGTTTGGAGAATCTGTAAAGGCCCCTTTACACAAGGCTGCCGCCTTTGTGCCACCTTGGAGCAACCAAAAAATATTACCAGGACGCCCAATGGTCGCCTGACCCTAGAAAATCTTGTTTCTGTGCAACTGCTCCAAGACTGTTTCAGCGATACTTTTGCCTTCTTTGAACCTCCAAAAATGCAGCATTAGGGCATTTTCTTGCCTGCCTTCCCTCTGCTTCCCTCTGTCACCAGCGCGACCACTCTGCCTTCATTCTACAACTATAGCAATGCTTGTGCCTCCCTTCTGTCTCCTTTGAGCCACCTTTGAGCAACCCACTACCAACAGTGGTGCCAAAGTTTTTCATTACGCGGCTTGAATTAATCAGCATACGTCTCTGGTCTGTGAAGCTGCCAATAACATCTTTCGAGACAGTTCCTCTCTCTCTCTCTCTCGATCTCTCGATCTCAATATCATTAACAAGTTTAATGACAAATCCCATGAACCATACATTTAATACATTATATATCATAAACATAATGCAATGTATATGCGTGTACTTTTTTTACAACGATACATACACATACATACCATGGAGATATAGAACAAGAATACACAGAAAAAGTCGGATCACCCCGTATGGGAATCGAACCCATGACCCTCCGATTGCCGGTCGTCTGCTCTACCACTGAGCTAACAGGGATCCCCAACTTCCTCTGTGTATCAGCACACTTTCATTGGAACCAGCGAAGTGACGTCACTACTGTGACTGGTATTATACATACTACATGTGTCGACACGGCGACTTTGCATGTAGCAGTGATAAACTGATGGCCTTTTTATGGTGTGCATCAAATATTATATGGAAAGATGTTGAATGGCCATGCTGGTCCATCTCATGGAGATATAGAACAAGAATACACAGAAAAAGTCGGATCACCCCGTATGGGAATCGAACCCATGACCCTCCGATTGCCGGTCGTCTGCTCTACCACTGAGCTAACAGGGATCCCCAACTTCCTCTGTGTATCAGCACACTTTCATTGGAACCAGCGAAGTGACGTCACTACTGTGACTGGTATTATACATACTACATGTGTCGACACGGCGACTTTGCATGTAGCAGTGATAAACTGATGGCCTTTTTATGGTGTGCATCAAATATTATATGGAAAGATGTTGAATGGCCATGCTGGTCCATCTCATGGAGATATAGAACAAGAATACACAGAAAAAGTCGGATCACCCCGTATGGGAATCGAACCCATGACCCTCCGATTGCCGGTCGTCTGCTCTACCACTGAGCTAACAGGGATCCCCAACTTCCTCTGTGTATCAGCACACTTTCATTGGAACCAGCGAAGTGACGTCACTACTGTGACTGGTATTATACATACTACATGTGTCGACACGGCGACTTTGCATGTAGCAGTGATAAACTGATGGCCTTTTTATGGTGTGCATCAAATATTATATGGAAAGATGTTGAATGGCCATGCTGGTCCATCTCACGGAGATATAGAACAAGAATACACAGAAAAAGTCGGATCACCCCGTATGGGAATCGAACCCATGACCCTCCGATTGCCGGTCGTCTGCTCTACCACTGAGCTAACAGGGATCCCCAACTTCCTCTGTGTATCAGCACACTTTCATTGGAACCAGCGAAGTGACGTCACTACTGTGACTGGTATTATACATACTACATGTGTCGACACGGCGACTTTGCATGTAGCAGTGATAAACTGATGGCCTTTTTATGGTGTGCATCAAATATTATATGGAAAGATGTTGAATGGCCATGCTGGTCCATCTCATGGAGATATAGAACAAGAATACACAGAAAAAGTCGGATCACCCCGTATGGGAATCGAACCCATGACCCTCCGATTGCCGGTCGTCTGCTCTACCACTGAGCTAACAGGGATCCCCAACTTCCTCTGTGTATCAGCACACTTTCATTGGAACCAGCGAAGTGACGTCACTACTGTGACTGGTATTATACATACTACATGTGTCGACACGGCGACTTTGCATGTAGCAGTGATAAACTGATGGCCTTTTTATGGTGTGCATCAAATATTATATGGAAAGATGTTGAATGGCCATGCTGGTCCATCTCATGGAGATATAGAACAAGAATACACAGAAAAAGTCGGATCACCCCGTATGGGAATCGAACCCATGACCCTCCGATTGCCGGTCGTCTGCTCTACCACTGAGCTAACAGGGATCCCCAACTTCCTCTGTGTATCAGCACACTTTCATTGGAAACAGCGAAGTGACGTCACTACTGTGACTGGTATTATACATACTACATGTGTCGACACGGCGACTTTGCATGTAGCAGTGATAAACTGATGGCCTTTTTATGGTGTGCATCAAATATTATATGGAAAGATGTCGCCGTGTCGACACATGTAGTATGTATAATACCAGTCACAGTAGTGACGTCATTTCGCTGGTTCCAATGAAAGTGTGCTGATACACAGAGGAAGTTGGGGATCCCTGTTAGCTCAGTGGTAGAGCAGACGACCGGCAATCGGTATAATACCAGTCACAGTAGTGACGTCACTTCGCTGGTTCCAATGAAAGTGTGCTGATACACAGAGGAAGTTGGGGATCCCTGTTAGCTCAGTGGTAGAGCAGACGACCGGCAATCGGAGGGTCATGGGTTCGATTCCCATACGGGGTGATCCGACTTTTTCTGTGTATTCTTGTTCTATATCTCCATGAGATGGACCAGCATGGCCATTCAACATCTTTCCATATAATATTTGATGCACACCATAAAAGGCCATCAGTTTATCACTGCTACATGCAAAGTCGCCGTGTCGACACATGTAGTATGTATAATACCAGTCACAGTAGTGACGTCACTTCGCTGGTTCCAATGAAAGTGTGCTGATACACAGAGGAAGTTGGGGATCCCTGTTAGCTCAGTGGTAGAGCAGACGACCGGCAATCGGAGGGTCATGGGTTCGATTCCCATACGGGGTGATCCGACTTTTTCTGTGTATTCTTGTTCTATATCTCCATGAGATGGACCAGCATGGCCATTCAACATCTTTCCACATACATACCATGTAATCTTATACATTATAATATTTATCTCTCTTTAAAATTATTCATCGCCTCCTTTATAATTAGTTGGTTAATACAAACGAAACAATCTTGGATTTTTTTTTTGCTTTGTGATGCACAATTCCATGTGCATTTTAACACCTATATGATTAAGAAATAACTCTGTTACCATGTTACAATCGCGTACCCATTTTCACCTAAAAATCCACTCTTCTTTTTCATATTTGCACTTTTGCTAGCCATTTAGATTTATCCGGTTGCTGCAAAGAATAGACGGGTGACTTCATTATGGATAGTGTACACTTGGTAATAATTGGTCAATAATAAGAGAACACCTTCAGTGAATGTGTAATTAAGCGTGACCAAACACTGAGAGACTCCGCTTTGTCCCACATGCCCGTATGCTTTGAAAACCAATATACAAAACTTTTCAAAACATATTTAACATGTTTAACAAGTTCAAAATATAATAATGTATAGTGTGTGTATGTATTCGAAAACAAATACTGTCAAAATATTCAATAAGTAATCTTTTCTGATTCTTTAAAATATTTTTTGCATCCTACTTATAATCAGGTGGTGAATACAGACAAAATAAACCTTTTTTTGCTTTGCTATACACAATTTCATGTGTTTTTTTAACACTATCTATAATTTAGGAACAGCTTTTTGAATAACTTACATTTGCACTCTAGCTGGTAAAGCAGATGTATCGTGTCTACAAAGAGAAAGAATGTATGGGTGAATTTACGTTTATAGTTTATATACTTGGTAATATATAGTCAATGTGACACCACGTTAATTAGAGAAACCCTTCAAATCTCCATACACACATACACATCATTTAAAGAAACGAATTTCAGACACTGAGGTTTAAATAAATACTTATTTACAGACACTGAGGCAAGTTCCCCCTTTCCCCACCATCACCACCAACACAAAAAAATGATAATAAAATATAAATAGTATTTTGTTGTAGATAACACCAATGTTTCATATATGTATAAATATATCAATCCAGATGCTATAATCGGCCAAATAAAATCAAATGTTACCATCTCCTTGCTGATCTGTATGTGTTCAGTTTGGTTTAAATATATATATATATATATATATATATATCAAATCAGAAGCCATGAAATAAATATTATCAGCAATAGGATTCAATATAACCTCCTCAAGTAATGCTTGGATATTGTATTATAAATAAAACGAGTTTTTCCTACATGTATTAATGTAAAATCTCAGAAACTTTCATCAAAAGAAAGATGAAATAGAAATAACTTTTCAAGATAGGATGAGATAAAATAAGTTCTCCTTACAGACACATAGAGATGTGTTCAGTGCAGTTTAAATGTATAACCAATAGAAATAATTATATACATTTAGAAATCTCAGACACAACCTCTAATATTAGTTTTACCCCTTAAAACAATACACTAGAGCTATGTTGATTCACATAACCCACATAAAATATATATGTGTACAAATATATTATCCTAGACCCATAGACGGAGGATAAAAGCAAACACAATGTGCTTGCCAGAGATGCAAAAACACCTTATTCTATATATGATCAATACACGAGGCACAGTGTGTGTAAGTGTCATTTACAACTTTAAAATCTCATAGGTAAGGCAAAATAAAATAAGGTATGGTTCTCAGGCATTTTTTCAGAAATCAGTGCGGGCGGGCGATATTTTAGTTTTGACCTTTTTTGTATTTCGATAAAAATGTCATATGATAAGGGAAAAGCATGAAAATAACGGAATTTTATGGCTAAACAAGTAAGAGCACTACATTAGAAAGAAAATCTTATCAAAATTGTATTATTTTATCTTCTTGAAAGATGAAAATCAAAATGAAAAATTTTGATTCGGGGGGTTATAATTGACGCGGGCGGTGCCCGAGAACCATACCTTTTATTTTTTTTGCCTAAATGGTTGATTATCTGTTTATGTCCCTTAAAATATAGTTTTATTTTACAGTTGTGTTGTTCAGCCTTTCTCTTTCTCTTTTGTTCCGGTTTCTTACCCTTGCATGGGGTGACTGGTGTTTTAAGGCTACCATCTTTGATGTGACCATGTTGCCTTGGGTGGTTTTAGGACGCCTTTTCATGAACATCTTGAAGGCTTAATTCATCTTTCTGTTCCTTAGACAGTCCATCCCATGTCTGCGTTGAGAACTTAAATGTCTCAAACTGTTTGCTTAATCTTAAGTTGACGAAGCCAACAAGTCTGTGTCGTACATCTTTGTATGATGAAGTAACAACTTCTTGCAGTGTTTCAATCAAGGTAGCAAGGGGCTTTGGTTTTCTAGTCTGTTGCATGCGATTCTGCTTTGTTGTTTGTCCATTTCCGGTCTGCACAACTTCTCCTATCCGTGTTATGTATTTTTGTTTTCAAGTGGGGTATGTCTATGAGTTTGTCATCCAGATAGTGCCTGAACTCTGGCGCCAGTGTGTCGCAAAGTTCCTAGGCAGTACTGATGCGATGTCCATGTCAAATTGGTCTTCTGCGTTTATAATCTCAGATGTACCAAAAAGACTGTTAATTATTGTTTTCCTGTCCGTTCTGTTAAGTCCCACCTTGTTTTGTAAATAATCATTGGCATTTCTTTCCCGATGTCGCGAGCACAGAACTGCTTCTGATTCTTGGAAAGCTTTGATGATAGCTTAGCGTAAGACTCTTTCGTCATCAGACCCAATGTACAGATTGCGAAAGACACATTTTAGAAGCACAGCTGCTATAGGTGGGCAAAAAAATGCATAGTAAGTTTCGAAGTCCGCATTACCGTGAAGGAACACTGGTCCAAAGAATACTTGATGGTCTCCGATATCCACCCTCTCAACGGCCATGTTTTTGAAAACATTTGTTGTCACAAAGACATCCCCCAAATTGAATATTCTGTCAACATCAAGGACACCCTCACCAGTGCAGCAAAACCTCTTTATATCTTCAATTTGCTCATCGAGATACAATATCACTATTGGGACATGGGACTTGGTGACAAGTACTTGCTGCACAAAAGGATTTCTTGCACCATGTTTAGTACAATCAGTATAGGTTGTCAGCGAATTGCATCTGTATTGTACTTTTCCTTTGAAACGTAATATGTCACAATATGTTTTGTTTTTTATTTGCTAAGTGTCACAGGAGCTTGGGTTACGCTGTTTTCCAGGAACATCTGATTATACACAGTTTTTGGAGGTGCCCTTTCACCAGCTTACTCTAGTACGCTACTTGCTGTCCGCACATAATGTCTCTGCCCGGCCTTGTTGTTCCCATGTGGCTCTTGTCCCAGAAAAGTGCTAGGGTTCTCTATGCACGCAAAATCTGTTTCCAACGGCATGTGAAAAGGTGACTATATTATCCAGGTTACTCGTTTGAGTATGACAGATCTGCTATAAACTTCGAATATCCACGGAATACGATCAAAAGTTGGCCATCTTGTGGCTTGGGGGAAAATGGTACATACTGACGTTTACCATCCTGCTTTTCCTTACAATAATTTCCATGTCTAAAGAAAACCTTTTCACATTTTGCAGGGTTGTCGGTATCTGTCACATACATAGTCATAATGCAAGTACCATTGCTGGTTTGCTAAATACCGCAGTCATCTACTTGCTTACATAATTGCCATTTTTTCTTCGGTCAAGATTGGCTTGATTTTTTTCTATGAAGTAAACGTCTGAGTTCGGTCCATTCGGGATTTTATCTGGGCCTGTAGCTTAACAGTTCATTTTATAGCACTTCCTCGGTTGGCATAAATTTGCCATGGGGAAAAGGTACTCAACTGGACGCTCTGCCTTTGTCTACTGACCAAAACCAGCCTCAGTGTGGTCATCCAGTAGTGCACTGTCTGTTACTGACCCCGGTGAATCAGAACTTCTGTTGGGGCTGCTGGTCTGTGAGGGCTGAAAGACAGATGATTGCTCAGTCATCTGCGAAACATCAGTTTGGTTTCGTCTAAGTTCATTGGCTTATCTCGCGCTAGAAGTAGTATACAAAATGGTTCGGTTTGAAGTTTTGTAGGGTGTTGGCATATCTGTCGTAGTCCACATGACAGTACACATAGGCTCCAATCGAGAAGACACCTGTCGACCGATGATTCTACGCGAGTATGCAGAGCTCCGAACACGATTTGGACCCGTCAATATCATGTAGCTGATGTTAGGTTTTTGGATGTCTGCGCTTGCGCCATGAATGTGCATAATGTCCACATAATCCGCAAAGGTTACAACACCCTGCAGAAGATCCAAGTACTCAGGGATGAACATGTGTTCCTCAAGAGCCTTCTCAATAAAATCAGGGCTACGTCTATCGTAAAATCGTCTTCCTATTCTGGATGACCCAGAGCTCAACAAACGGAGGTGCTCATGGGCTTGCTCACTGCAATACAAGACAAGAGATATTACGCGATAAAAACAGTTTCTATTGGCGCTAACACTAGGAGGTGAATAGCTGCTGAGAGTCAACTGGTTAAAATGTTTGATCAGAAATGTTGAAACTGAATACTCCTCACTCGAAGACTGAACCTGGCTGCTGCAGCTGCTGTGGCAGGCACACCTGGTGGGCGTCCAGCAGCAAACGCTCCTGTTTGGCAGTGGTTTTCACATCAGGCCCTTTATGGTTTGGTCTACGTGAACTTTTTTTTATCTGAAGGACAATATATATATATATATATATATATAATATATATATATATATATATATATTTATATGTACAGTAAAATATTAGTAAAAATATCTTTCATCACTATCATAAACGAAATGTTTCGTGAATACAGTGTATTTATAAGGCCTCCATGATGACAAAAAGATAATCATGGCGGAGAAAGTACACTGGCGTATCCAGGATTTGACAATAGAGGGGCTGCTAAGCGGGCTTTTCTGCGTCTTTTAGACGTCATATAATATTATATATATATATATATATATATATATATATATATATATATTTGGAAGTGGCATTAAAAAATATGCATGCCCCCAATGATATTTATCATTTGTCTAAAATATTCAGAAAATCATCAAATAGGTACGTACAATAAAACTGCATGAACAATGTTTGTTATGTTTATGTACAGTTACATTATATATATTTATATACTAATAAATCATTATTTAGATTATACTGATCTTCCAGAAAGTCCTAATAGGAAGCAAGCATATATATTTAAACTTGTTTGAAAACAATGCATGGCGGTAAAATTGTCTCCAACTAAATATATCAAATGTTGTTAGTTTATGCATTATTATTATGATTACTATCATGAATTTTGTATGCTATCCCGTTCAAGTTGTTAATTATGTTAAAACGTAAGGCCCTCATGTATATATAATGCATTATTTTAACAACAGAATAATACATGCACCAATAAGAGGTGTTGTAATTTAATTGTAATTTTTTATGAAAAGATGGTCAGCACACGTACATCTAAAAGCACTGAAATTTACTAAAAAAAAACTGGATTTACCATTATATGTCACTGAATCCGTCAAAGGTAACGGCATCTATTTTGTGTGAAGCTTTTGATAATGAATTCCATAATTATATAGGTCTTTGGTGAAGTTGAAAAATAATGAAGATAGCCTGACCTTAAGTAATTAAAGTACTTAAACACAAGAATATTAGAAGTAAAAAATGGCCATTGAATGATATTTGTTGTCATCGTTGAGTGGAAAGGCAGACAGAGGTGCACTCAATGACACCAGCATAAAGAAACCTGAAGGTTTTGTTTATTCCAGGCTAAATGTCCAAAATGAGGCTTAAGAAGCCTCTGCTTAAAGTAAAGTACATTTCATGGATTGTCATGAACTTATACAACAAACATAGTTATTTCTTATTTCAATAGAAACCTTTAAAACTGGGAATAATTATACCTTATTACATAAGATATATATCTATGTTAACATTACAGACAATATCTTGCTAAGGTTTTGTTCTTTCTTTACCAAACATCAAGGTAGCCGTGACAACCCGACTCAGTAGGCAATCGGATAATTGGGCTGGTAATTAAGCCTACTCGAGTCGTGATACAAGTTATATCGAGGAATGTATCGCAGTGGTCGTGCATCAGGTTGCATTCATATTGTGATAAACGGCCCATAATCTCAATTTTATGCTAAAAATAATGAATTTACACGATAGTATACATGTGAGCTCACAACCCAAACTAAAACAACGTCTCCATGGACACGGGTCATTTCCTGTACCGCCTGCAAGCTGCCTGCGTCCTGTAACCCCTGCGAACCATGCTTGTGTTCATGCGGTCATAAATTCAACAAACACGCCAAGGGGTTTACCAATGTGCTGGATTAAAACGGAACTTTTCTCGCTCATATTTGGTATTATTAGAAAATACACAATAAATGCTAACGATTGGTCTAGTTAATGTTGATTGACAGTGTACCTGTAGGCCATGAAGCGCTGTCAGAAATGACGAAAATATTTGCATCTTCAAAAGGCCTTAAAATGCGTTTCTCAGACTTAGATGTAATGACACTCTGGCGCCAGTAATCTGGTCGTAATGCCACAGGGTCGATATCACATTGGCCAAAAGGGGGCGCGGCAACCCTCTTGTACCGCCTCAAAACATTTCCTCTTGGAGGCCCTGTATGTATTTCGTATTAAGCCAGGGAGAAGACATATATAAATCCAAAGTGTGATAAATTTATTACTTCCGGATTTAATTTAAATATCGTGAAAACTGCATTATTTTAAGGTTAATAAGGTGAAATTTACAATATGTCAATAAAATGGTTGGTATGGTACTGACAGTTAGATTTATACGTAGATTATTTACTAGAAAATGGGGACCCGTTGGGTACCGTTGCAGAGGAAGGGTTTATTGCCGCGACGTGTGTGCCGAAACCAATGAGGTAGCGAACTCACGAGACCCGTTAGATCGACGTCTGGTGGTCGATACGGGAAGGTCAGCAATGGCGAGGTAGAGAGCGCGGCTGACCGACAGACCTGTGATATTATTATGTAAAATTCAATTTTGTGCAAGTGGAACGGCCAAATTGGTGTGCATTCTGTATGTTAGGGCATCTGATTGACTCTGATAGCAATACTGGCCCACTGTCAAGGCCCGTTTCTGCTGGTTTCTGGGACAAACGTACAGACAGCACAATTTTAGTAGTATATATATAAATTATACCATAATATTTAGAATATACATGTATTATGTTTATTTAAAATAATAGTAACCTAAAACATGAATAAAACATTTTCAGGGTGAAAGTGTATATAATAATTTACAATCGTGTTGTGATCCGTTTTCTGGACGACCGTGATAAAAACGGTCTTTTTTGCCGTTTGTTTGATCATACCACTTATATACCTACTGAGCTTATCTCAAGAGATGAATGGTAAACAAGTGACTTCATAAATCACAAAATGCACAGCATGCAGAGAAGGAATCTCCTCTGATGGACTTCGCCTCTTTAACAATATAGATTATACATCAAACAAAAGAGCACGGACCTTAGAAGTATGAGTGTAGTCAAACAAGCAACATGGCGTCGGCTACCTTCCACTGGGCTGACTACTTAGTCTTCACAGCAACTTTAGTCATATCGCTGTTAATCGGACTTTATTATGCTTTTGCGGGAGGAAGACAAAGAACAACAAAAGAATATTTGATGGGAAATCGGAACCTGGCCACAATTCCCGCCGCAGTGTCCATGTTCCTGTCGTACACGTCTGCCATTCTGGTTTTGGGAATGTCTGCAGAAATGTACACTCAAGGTACACAGCTGTGGCTCGCAATAGTAGGGTCCTCGTTCGCCGCCATTTTTTGCGCGTTATTGTTTGTTCCTCTCTTCTGGCCACTCAAAATAACGAGCTGCTTAACGGTAAGTCATCGAACCGTACAACAATGTCCATTTTTCCATTGTTTTAATGAGTCTGCAAATTCCTGTGATGTGATTATAAGGGACCAATAGACTCCACCATGAGGGGAAAATATTTTTACATCCACAAAATAATGAGGAAATCTTGTGATATTTATCAGTTTAAGGGAAGATATCAGTCTTATTTCGGTCACTTAAAGAGCAATATGGATAGGTGAGAAGGAGAGACTAATTTAGAGAGGTTATTAAAATATTGAAAGTTAAATAGATTATCTTTAAATTTACTCTGATTCAATCACTTGAAGAGTGATGTAGATTGGAAAAGTAGGAAAGATACTCACTTAATCATTGAGGTTAAAACAATCCTGATAATTCAAATACATGTGATTCATAATATTTTCCTAGCACGAGAAATTTCAACTTCAGCTTTCCAAAGGTTCAGTTGAAAACTACTAAGAACCAATATTTTTCTTTATCTAACTACCCTGTCTTAATTTATTTTTGCAAACTCACTGGTGTGCAAGATTGTGCCTTAATCTCATTAACTACGACTGCATTGTTAATATAACTTTCAAAAGGGTCAACTTGAGCTTGCCTTTTCGAAACATATTGGACCGTTAATGGTTACTCCCGGAGAGACCCCTTTGTGCTTATCGTACAAACCATCTTCTCTAGTTTACTAACTGTATGCCCACAGGGACTGGTGTCTGGGTTTTTAATTCAACTAATATTAGTTTGTTATTTCTCTTGCTGTCAACGGGAAGGGGCAAATGCGGTTTTGTCTGACAACGATGATATTTGCAGAATGCACAGATATCACATATTCTCGAATATGATTAACAAAAGCTCCATAATCCATAATCCTAAACCATGGCCTTCCTGAATGATCGATTATTAAATCGTCTGTAGCCGGCTGCGCCAGCTTCTAATCTACATATTTCGCCAGGATTAACTAAATTACACTAATACACTGAAGACAGGTTAGAGATCGTATACACTTCGCTTGCTATTAGAATGCTAATCCATGTGACGTGACATGTTTATTGGTCATAAGTGAAAACATCCTATAAATATTGTCTAAGTGCACATAATTGTTTAAAATAACATGTAATATATGAGTTATCAAGAGTACTCGGCACAGATAATAATAGAGATGCGATATATGAATTATATTTTACAGTATATGATATGAACACACACACACACCCTCACATATATTTATCATATATGTATATATATTATTGTTATTTTTATTTTCGTCTTTATACTTTATTTGCTTTGTCTCAAATTATTTAAAATATCTTGAGAATTTTTTCCAAAAATACATTTTACATTATATATATATATATATATATATATATATATATATATATATATGGATTATTGTTATTATTATTTTCTTCTATATACTTATTTGCTTCGCCTCAAATTATTTATAGTATCTTGAGAAAATTTAAAAAATATATTTTACATAATATGATATGAACACATACACACATATATATGTGTATGTATTATTGTTATGATTTTTTTCTTCTATATACTTATATGCTTTTTCTCAAATTGTTTATAGTATCTTGAGAAAAGATTCAAAACTCCCGCCGTAAAACATGTGGCAACAGCCCTGCTTGTCATCGCACAGGTGAGTACCACACTGTAGCGTTGGTGCTGTCACAGGTGACTGACAATCTGCATAGCTGGTGAACTCACAGATGAGTAACCTATAACTCCTGTTGTAGCAGAAGAGTTCCGTGTCAGACCTTGTTAGTTTAAGCCACTGCAAGAGGCAATGTCTGAGATTTAGTGGCCTGGCTGTCAGTCGAACAGCCAGGTATGACAACATATGATTGATAGTTTATAAGGCCTAGCGCCGTCGCCAGCTGAGTTAAGATTAAACCGAGCCAGCCTAGTTTATCAGGAGACTGCGCGTTATTTCATTAAGCCAAAGTGAGCCGAATTTCGTGATTTTTGGATTGAGAAAATATTAATACAAACAGATAGATATTTTACAATTAAAAATGCTCGAAACAAATGTCCAAGTTATGTTTTTTCCTCTGTTTCTTGTCGCTGAAAAGAAGCGGTGATATTACTAAAGTATGAAAATGTTGGCGCATGAAACCAATAGGGTAAACTTCACAAACTAGTTAAATGTAAAACCATATGTCACACGTAATATAGCTAACTTGTTTAGATAAAATGGATACTTTGTAAAATCGTTAAAATGAATAGGCTTTCAGATCAGTTTAAGCCAGCCAACATTTTGCAAGCGGAGTCGAGCCACGAAACTCCGCTTACTACTAAAGCCAGCCGTCTTGTTGTCCAAGCCAGTCACATTTATGTGGCTAACACGGCTTCAGGCTCTAGGCTTTTAACTGTAGGTTTATTTTTATTCATAACAATGATATATTGATGTCGCAGGCCAGGTTTTCTGCACAGAACTGCAATATTAAGGCAATCTTAGATGGCTGACGAAAAAATATTGTTAATATCCCAGTGTGGAGTCCCGCTAAACATCCATGAGCCTATTTTAAGGTCTTTTGTTTTTTTACTTTTTTCCGAACTGATTTCAAAAGGCCCAAACGTAGTGAATGGCTCATACGTTGACTCACATTGTAATTTAAATGTAGTGGACATTTCCTGTGTACGCTCTTTACACAGCGCTTTAACTTTAGGTCCACTTCCTATATGGTAAGCGCTGTTTGTTATGACCTCGTATCCTGAATTGCTACACCAGAGGGAGCACTGTATTTTTGTCCAATCAGATGAGACCTTGTGCTGGAAGACTCGGCAAAGCGAGGAATACACGGAGCCAATCATGTTCATTTCGTTTTGAGTGACAGCTCATCGCCCCGGTAACCGTATGAACAGGCCACAGGCTCAGAGAGAATTGCCGCAGACGTGGTTTACTTAGGGCCTTGGGCACATAGGATGCCCGCTCAGTGAGCTGTAATTCAAACGAAACGTAACAACAAAGGCTGCGTGCACACCTCGCTGGCTAGTTTCAGTTCTGCAGACACCAGACACATGGCTACGCTAACACAGTCATACTGACAGAATCGAATCGGTCGATGATGCGAGAATGCAGAGGGAGCAATTAAAATTCGAACGTAAACTTGTCTTCAAGCGGCGCTTGAAGCGCAGCTATGGGCGGAGCCAGGATGCCTGTCGCGTGTTTGTTTATTGGCATCTGGTTGGCTGCTTGTCACATCATACGCACGTTTTGTTCAGCGGACAACGAACCGCCATTTGGTGTCTAATATATCATAAACGATCAAAGCTTGCAGCGTGAAAATCAGTTGCTTCTTTAGAAGCGTAAGATTTCCGCTGCCTCGGGAGCGTATTTCCTGTGTTGAGGTGTTGTTACCCTAGTTCAGAACTGGACTGTTTGGGGCCTATTTATAATCTGATGTCTATGTTGCCCCGTCTAAGTCCAGCACCAACATGCCACTTCCCGGGAGTCCAGTGGAGAATCCCACTGGAAGGCTTAAACTTCTATGACAGACTAACATGTGTCAAAATACTGACTCAGTCTTATCATCTGAGTTGTTATTTACCTCTCAGCATCAAATCCACATCCTCCCAATACTGATAATAAGTGATATATCCATATTTTGTTATAATTATCCCCATGAGCTGATATATCCTGTAAACTCATGTCGTATCCGGTAAGCAGATGCGTTAGGAAAATATATTAGGAATTGGGAAATTATATGGATTTATCACTTCTGGGAAGGGGTGGATTCAAGACAGAGAGGTAAATAACAACTTATTTGATAAGACTGAGTCAGAATTTTGTCACTTGTTGGCCTGTCACAGTAGCTACAGCCTTCCAGTGGGAATCTCCACTGGAATCCCGGGAAGTGGCATTTTGGTGCCGGACTGTGACGGAGCAACATAGCCGTCAGATTATAAATAGGCCCCAAACAGTCCAGTTCTGGACTATTGTTACCCCAGTTTCTCGTGTGCGCTGACATTAACACATTACAGTGATTTCCAACCAAAAAATATGAAATTCTTTTAATGAAGAGAAGTAGCAGGATTTGAACGATACCAAGAATTCTGGTTAATGTTAAGGAGTCATGCAGATGTGATGTCAGTGTGATATTAAAAAAGAGTTTTGCTGGACTAAGAGACGCTTTGTTCTTCATATATAATAAACTGAAACAGTCGACACGATGTACAAGCTGATTGAATGTTAGTGATTACGCAATGCAATGTGTCCCAGAATAAAATATCATACAAACACTGGATTGTGAATTCCAATAGTTTTCTTTGATTTCATCGAACTCGATGACGAATACTTTCAGTGTTGATTACGAATAAAGTTTACATAGCTCCAGCATGTCAGAAACTCATGTACGAGTCATACCTTTGAAATATTATCTTTTAATGTTTGTGGATACACTTGTTTCTTGTTACATAATGGCTGCTGCCGGTTGTGTTTTATTCGGATTGTAGCAAGCCTTGCGCACGGATGGGGGTAATACCATGAACGTTGACCTGTCTTAATTATATTAAAGATAATTCATTCAGTCACAGATTTGGAATGTGACTCTCGTATATAAAATTTATTGACTAATGTGGATGAGAAATGTGTTACAGGTGAATATCAGTTTCTTCTTTTTTTTTCTTATTATAAGAATAATATTATCGCCATGCTAAGGTACACAACTGGGTTTACATATAGTTATATTATACTGTTTCCCAGATTTTTTACTTGGGTATCGCCATGTTCTCCCCGGCTACAGCCCTTGAAGCCGTCACCCCGATTCCCGTGTGGGCGTCCATCATCGCTACAGGTCTGGTCGCCACGATCTACACCACTCTGGTAAAACATTTTATGACAGGCCTCCATATTATGACTAATTACTGAGTGTTCAATTATTTACATAGCACATTTTGCTTCTATATGCTCAAACGAATCAATGTCCAATTATTAAAACGCAACGAATTTTCTATAACAAATATCCTATGAGAAGATAAAAGTTTGTGGTCGCGCTTTTTTCAGAGTGGAATTTTCAAAATGCCTCTTTTCATAGATACAACCTAGGAGAGACAAATACAAGGCAACTTCAAAAGAATATTCTTTCATAAGGAATCACATAATAACTCTGTGGTCATGGTCTCCGTTATGTGGATGTTGATGACGTGTTCTTTCAGGGTGGTATCAAGGCTGTTATATGGACTGACGTCTTCCAAGCGGTCGTCATGTTTGGCGGTATGATCCTCGTTTTGGTGATGGTGAGTAGAAATAATGGACCACACATGCCTGGAGGCCTCTGCAGATTTTAAAATACCTTTTATGAGTTGGATAGAATATTTTCAATCGAGATAAATACGAGGCATCCGTAGAAGACGAATAAAAAAAAAAAAAAAATGAACATCACCACATAGTCAATACCTACGGTAAGCGGTTGTTTGATACCGCACTTATACAAAACGATTGATTTGAATATGTTCTAAAGTTAGAATTGAGCATATATTTCGAGGGTGTATCTCCATTCATATTTTTTTAGTTGTGTACTTATCCTCAATTCGTTGCTATCTCAAAAGGGATCAAACGCTACTGGTGGGCTTGGGAACGTGTGGAGGATTGCCCGGGAAAATGGACGAATCAGGTTCTTTGAGTCTGTAAACCTTCATTCTCTCTCTCTCTCTCTCATTCTCTGATATGTTAAATTTAATCTTACTCCAATGGTACCTCTTAAGATATATTTTTAATAAGAAACCTGTAACCGTCTCAAGGCACCTTAGAAAAAATGCCGCTCTCACCTATTAACGTATCTCACGAGGAATTTCATGAGGAAACTCAAAAGGAACTTTATGTGGCACATCAGGAGCCATTCCGCATATGAATACATTTCCCAGGACATTTTTCACAAGTAATCGGAGAGACTGTTTTTGGGCAGTTTATTAGGGCTTTTTAAATCCTTTCATTTTTAAACTAATCCATTTGGCAACTTAGGTCGACCGAGAATACTTGTCTCTAATGCAACATTTAAAATTAAAATAAAAATCAATAATTGTTGCAATTCCAGTAAAACCCTCCATATAAATTGAATATGCTTAAAAAATTCGATTTAGTTCATTAGATCCTTATAAAAAAATCATGTACATGTAATTTTGCCTTGAGAGAACTATTTAAACATAATTTAATGGCCTGCTCTGTTTACTACATTTTTACCGACGTCATAGGTGTATTTTAAAGCCCCAGTGCATTGCGAAATGTTTTCTGTACGCACATTCCTTTACCAGAAGAGACGTACAACTTTTAGGAAGATTCGACTCAGAGTGATGCATATCATATCGCCCTTTCTTCGAACCTGATGAACAGTCACATATAGACTTGTTTCTCCTCTATTTCTGTTGCGCTTTTTACACATAGCTTGATAAGGCCAGTTCTGTATGTTATCAATAAAGTTGACAATCCATATATAGACTTGTTTCTTCGCACTGTATTGTCTCTCTGTTTATTATCTGATGAGACAGGTTTTCTATGTTATTATAAACATGATTTTCATCCTCTTTCAGTATGGACCCTGACCCGACAACCCGGACAACATTTTGGTCAGTTGTTGTAGGACGAATGATCGCCAACTTTCACGAGATGGGCACCGTACAGACCAGCGTACAGCGGTACTGTGCCGTGCCGACCATGGCCAGAGGAAGGATGTATGTATATCTATCTACCTGGCGAAAATCAAAATTTGCGTTCTTTTTCAATAGAGTGATTTCAGCTATATAGAGGGCTTACATGCATGGGCAGTTCTATGTCACTATGGTTACCATTATGACATCACAAATGAACAATTGATATTATGGCCCGCTACTGGTGCGATGTTATTGGAAAAGGTCCTTTATGTATCAACTTTGTCATGTCGTATCTTTATAAAATTTGAGTGCATAAATCTTTTCCAAATTTATTCGGTTTAAATCTTAAATACGCAACAAGTAATGAAGCAGACAGAGATAATTTTGATAACTAATCTTTTCTAATCACTAACTAATTCCTTTTAACTACTGTCCATTGGAGGAGGTTGTAGGCTCCTATCTGTTTACTTGACCATAAACGCTGAGCAAGTCAACGCTCTACCCCTTACTGTAAAATATCTGACATTATATATCTGACATGAAAAATAATAAAGATCATTTGTAGACTAGATAATTAATATTATCATAACACCATTTCCCTAACTGATAGCCACGGAATCGCTCCTCTTCGAAATGAGATCTAACAGTCATACAGTTTGCTTGTCAAGATGCAGTAGACGGACGAGACTTATTGTCTTCTTAGTCTAACGGTTTCAGTAAAGAGGAAAAGACGTGGTTCACTCTATCCGAACAATACCCCGAAAACCTCCTTTTTTACAGGCTAGGTTAAAATAGTGCCTTTTATGAACCATAATTCATATTTAGCTGCGCACCATACCCATTCGTTGTAAATTGAAGTTTAAGGAGTTTCTGGATTAAAAGCAATGCATTTATAAATAACCCGATATGGTAGCATTATGAACCTTCTCTGTATTTCCTTACGTATCCTGATGTTGTAAAAGTGTTGAGTATCGGCACATCCCTAGAGTAAAAACCTTATGTTTTGATTGAAGAACTGTACTGTTAAACATCCCGGCCCAAATCATAGCGTATTCGTTGGTTTGTCTGGTCGGGTTGGTGGTGTTCGCCTATTACACACGGTTAGGATGTGACCCTCTTCGCTCTGGTGCCGTCCACAATCCAAATCAGGTAAGTAAAGCGACAGGTAAAATTGATGTTTTGTTGTTTTCCCCCCCACCAGTAGTACCCCCGTGTACAGCCACATAGTCTACTGCTTGACTAACAGGGCGCAAAGAAAATGATATTGCATCTTGGTATAGCTTCCGGTTGTAACATAGTAATGTCCCATTTTCACAGCAGTAAGTGACCACACTTTCGGACATACTGATCATTCGGATCGGCAGTAATATTATTAACAATGGATTCTAAACATCTGTATTAATAGTTATATGTAGGGATTATTTGGTGTCTTCATGCTGCACAAGGAATGTGTACCCAATTGTTTATGAACAGTTCTGTCCAACGATCCGCGAGGTAAACTCCCAAGGTATACGACGCTGTAGCTAAATATATTTCAATTTGTTGACTAAGCATTATCAGGCATTATTCATTATAAGTAGACATATACAATAAATAAACTGCACATTCCAGGGACCTACTTTATACGTGTCTTCCACAGCTGCTGCCATACTTTATCATGGATCGTTTGGGTCAGTATCATGGTATTCCAGGATTATTTGTTGCGGTCCTGTTCAGTGGCGCCCTCAGGTGAGAGAAAAGGAAGTTAAAATTTAAAGGTTACACAGACTTGTTTAACTTTCCACATGAAGGTATCTATGAAGTTTATGAAACTACAACATTTAGACAATAAATGCAATTGAATGTGATTATTTTGTACAAAAATAAACTGGGATTTTTAAATCATTAAGGGAAGATAAGAGAAATAGGGAATGTTGTTTCTCCCTATTTGCAGAAAAATTCACACCATTACTTTAATACACCGACACAATGCTTGGCGTTTAACTCTAATAAAAGCCATCGGAGATCCATGTGTGTAAACCATCACCATCATCTTCATCATCATCTCTGACAATAAGACCATAATTCCTACCAGAAGTATAGCAGGCTCTTATCGACCTTGTCATTTTTGTATTCACATTGCTGTTTTACCTAGAAACAGCGTTTTACAAGAATATAACATCTATAACATGTATCAAACGGTTTCACATAATAGAAATGACTTGTTTTAGAATTACATTTTACAATTACATATTTGGCCAATATATAGCTAATAAGTGTTTTTTTTTTTTTTTGGTGCTGGTAAACTGTAAATTTCTTTTCCTATTCGAGCCCGCTTTCGGCATAAAAGCGTCTCGGGTGCATGACTTAGTATGGCGCCTGTTTGAAAGATCACCTTTGTGTGCCACAAAACATCCTTGCACAGAGGCGCCATCTATGGTCTGGCACCAACATGCCTACAACTGGCGCTCCTGTTTATCCGAGAAATTGTGCTCCCTCCAGGACTCCAGCAAATGATCCGCGATTGTTTTATTTATATTAATACTCCCAATCACGTTACTCAAATCTACAAGGGTATGTATATATATAAATAATATGTATATTATCATATAAATATTGTAATAATCTTTATTTATTTTACATGGATTGTACAACCAGTTATAATAACTAATACGAGGCACTCTCCATGGCTCGGATGTTGACGCTCGGAAGTTGGTAAGGGTGGAGGAAACCGGAGGACCCGGAGAAAACCACCGACCTTGGACGGGCTACTACAACCCATTCAAATTATCCTCGATTGTTTTATTTATATTAATCTGCAAGGGTATGTATATATATTTGGCGCATACCCCGCTTTTGTAGAAGTTACAGACTCGGTATTCCGGACAACTCTAGTAAAATTATTACTAAATAAACCCGCTTGTGTCGAACCTCGGATGTGTCGAAGTTTTCTGAGGGTCCTTTCGACTTTGACACAACGAGGTTCCACTGAATATAAATATTATATGTAATACATGTATATAAACACACATATTAATATATAGAAACTGGTCTTTTTTAATTATTTACGAACAGTTTTAATAAATATATATATATAAAAAATAAGCGTATCGTCAATACGTGTCGGGTATCGCTTTAAGTTTATCGTAATATGTTTTGTACCTGAACTGGCTGACCAATACCCGGCCCTACTGAGTTACATCAATCGGCACATGGAATCGTGTTTTATTGTACGCATTTTAGTAGCAAATATAAATAATAAAGCACAAGCAGGGCTACAAAAGTTTATATAAATGCTTATATTTTATAATATTTTCTTCTACCTACATCCACTGTCGCACGTCAGCATCCGTCCCACGGAGAGTGCCTTCGTCAGTTATAATTACTATTTGTAAAATCCATGTGAAATAAATGAAGTTAATAGTGTATTTTTTATTTTTTTCATATGTTGATAAATAGATATTTTTTTTCAGTTCAGTCTCCTCTTCATTGAACTCTTTAGCGGCCGTCACATGGAAAGGACTGTTTGAACGGCGCTTAAAACATATACCTGAAGCAAGGAAAGCATTGGCCACTAAAGTCCTTGGTAAGTATTCAATACATAACGTGGGGTTTTGTCAAAAAGCATAACAGCAGAAGTTTTTAGTGTGGATGGCGCACCCATCGGGAACATTTAGTATATAGACGACTACTTTGGCCATTGCTGATTTTCAATTGTTCATTACATTACACACTCACGTATATTTCAATCTCTTTTTCAGCGGCAGTTTACGGTATTCTGGGAATAATATTTGCCTTTTTAACCCAGGGTTTTCCTGGCCATGTAGTAGAGGTAAGAAATGTGAGAGACAGATAGACAGACAGGGAGAGCGGGGAGGCTGATCTAGATTCCCTCTTTTGGGAATATTAAGACAGCTTTTTATGCCAGGCCATTTGCAATTTTATTAAATTAGTTTTGTCACAATATGTAGCTTAATAAAAGTAAAACTGACCGGCATATGATAAAAACAGTCACTAATGTGACCGAATTATACCAAGAGTAGTCAGGCGTAGATTAATCGTATTATCCAAAGCAGTGATCGGGATAATCTATGACAATTGGAAATCATTAAGGAAGCACAAAAAACTATATCTTACATCAATCCAAAAGTTTTCAATTAATTATATTCCCCGTAAATTTCTTTCTGTTCATATATTTGAACTTTTCTTTAAGTTGGACATGATTTTGTAACATTTAGAAAGAAAAAAATAAAAGGCACACGATTTTAAGCACCAAGTCACAGTAGGCCACCATTTAGTGGACTGATATTGAAATACATGGCAAAATCTCAAAGTGAGAATTAAATACGTACAGGTCTGTTCAGCTGTGCCTACAAGCCAATTTGGTTTAAACCCTTAAAGATAATAGGTACCAATTTAAAAGATTCTGACACTCCAAAATTGTCAGGTTTATTTTTCGCTCCGTTTAATGAACATCATTGGAGCCATAACGATCACCTTGTGCCCATCGTCTGCTCAGGCCCCCGGATAATTAATGCGCCATAACTGTGCAACAGCGATAAAGGTAGGACTCGAGTCCGGATTCGGACTTGTATTCAGACTCGGAACTCAGAACTCGGGAAATCGACAAGTACATCTTGAGTTTTGTAAAAAAAAACATCACCCAGTCTCTGTTTTTCATATTGGAAAAACTGCCATACAGACTTATAATTAGAACTAATAACAAAATATTACAAAAAAAGTTTAGACTATATCCCAAACTGAGTCGCTGCATTTGTAATAAAATGTTATTCAATATTAAAGTAAACACCATGTCTAAATTGACTTAAAAAGGCAAATGATGAACTCAGGATTCCTATTGTTAAGTGCTTTTAATTCAGACATATCGCACTCGGACTTTTACTCGAGCTCTAAAAGGTTCGGACGCGAAGGCGGCGGACATTGACTCAAACACCAAGGAATCGGACTCAAGTGGGTTGTACTCGGACTTGCACTCGGACTCGGAGAATGTGGACTCGACTGCATCACTGACTTTCGTAGCTGCTCACCTGCACATTAGACCATGATAATGCAACGGTCTACATGCACAGACTATCCGAGCAGTTAGACCAAATCCCTGTTAGTAAGACTCAAGCAGCTAAAATAATTTTCCAACTCATGTACTGTATTAAGTGAGCAAATTTACGGATACGAAAAGTTGTACATGTTAAGGTGTAAAACTTAAGTGAATATCCCATGAATGATTACATCCAATGCCTTGATCATTTGAAGCGGTCTTTCACTGTTGATCTTATTTTCAGGCCTTCATCAGTTTTGTTAATGGCGTATCAGGACCTCTTGTCGGCATCTTTCTATTAGCTTCCTTAATCCCTTTTTCCAATTGGGTGGTAAGTGAATTTGACGATTGGATCAACGTAATCAATGTTTGCACAACTTAAATGGATTTTACATAGAAATGCTATCGTCATGTCGTTTTGATAAACGTGAAAAACAGACTAAATGCTTCAGATTATTTGTGTCAACAATGGGTCCTAGACAAATATACGTTTGTGAGATTAACAGAGAGAGAGAGAGAGAGAGAGAGAGAGAGAGCACTACAAGGTGGTTATTGCAATTTAGGGAACCATCGTTGGCGGATTTGTGGGGGTTGGGTTCACTATGTGGCTGGCGATCGGGTCTTACATTACTGGGGCACACCGTGCCATGCTGAACACCTCCGTCGAGCTCTGCTACATATACACAAACAGAACGCCCAGCCCTGTACCTACAAATCCGTAAGTACATTGTCAAGAAGATACAGGTCGGATAGTTTAATTGTGGAGAGTTAATTTTAAGAGCAACATCCTATAAATCATAGGACAAAAAGACAAAACTGAATAAGAACATAAAAAATTAAGATCTTTTGACAAACTCTGGATGATCTGCAGCTATTGCATTTACGGAGTTAATACCAGTGATTACAAAAATCGTTTCCACTAATACTTCAAAAAGTTTTGCTGTCCTCCAGGGTCGGAAAAATAAGTTGAACAGAGTCTCCTTTGCCTAACTACATGTTTCAAAATATATGTTTATCGTGAGGTGAAGTTTTGGAGTGGACTTCTGAGGTAAGCAACAGAAGGACAATTATTCTAAACGTATTTTTCTTTTCAGACCGGAAGGACAGGTATTTCCCGTCTACCGTCTTTCCTTTTTGTGGTATGCGACCGTTGGCACCTTCAGCTGTCTTGTGGTCGGAATTCTTGTGTCTTTATTATCATGTAAGAACACACGCATTTTATATCCTTAAACATTCATTGATCTGATGCTTGTTTTTGACAACTGCCTGGGAGGAGTTATGAAGACCATGTGTAATTCTGACCATTCTGTCTTACAGGTCCAGAGAAGCCATCTGAACAAAATCCTCATTACATCATACCCTACTTTGACAGGCTTTACTGTTGTTTTCCAAAGTCATGTCGACGTGTTTTGTGGTGCGGGGTCCGCCATGATGATCCTCCACCTCTTGAACATGAGCAGGATGCCGAAGTCAGTAAACACACACAACACAAATACATACATAGTTGTTGGGGAGGAGGGGGCAAGACTGGGAACCAATAAGACCAATATTATTATATTGTTAAGAAAGCATTACGAAACAACCCTGAAAAAAAAAGAGAAAAATCGTTAGATGTTACAAAGGTATAATTGCCGAGACTATTTAATTTTATTAAAAAAGGAATATCCAAAAGAATGATCGAAAGGAAAAGTGTTGGTTATTTTAGGCTATAAAATCAAATCATATCTTACTTTTTACTGATTCGAAACCATGCTCAACAGTCTTTCTCGTTTGTAGCACCATTTACGCATTTATGATTAAGAGTTTTCCATGTTTTTAACTATATTTTTACGTAAATCAAAGTGTATCTGCAACTCTGAAATAATATTATGGTCAGCAGATTGACGATTATTAGACGTATATGTGACGAATATTTGAAGCAGTTTTTCATCAGATAGCCGAAGCAGCGTTTTCAGCAGATCTGCAGCAGTTGTTCGGTACAATTACTGCATATGATGTATATGTGCTCCAAGAATCATGGATTATATGCTAAAAGTCTGCTCCCCACTTACCATGTATGATCCTGTATTGCGCAGCAGATTTGGAGAAGTGATTCAGCACAAAATGAGCGGTTCCAATTATTTAAATTAATGTTGTAATGGAGCAGGCCTATTTACTTATAATAGGCCTATTACTTACAATAATTATGTCTTCCCCCGCCATCGTCTGTCGTCGTCGTTTGTAGGATATCTTGTGAACGCAATAACCTTTGATTGGCCGCATATTTTCCTCCAAAATTTTAAACACTCGTTATTCCTTCAAAAATCTCTGGGGAGTTCGAAACCAGTTGACCTTGACCTTCATCTTCATGGTCAAATCTACCGAAATGTAAAATTATTGTGAACCTCATATCGTTTGAAGTATTTCACATTTTGTCATCAAATTTGTTACACCAGTTCCTACCAATTTCTTGGAGGTGTTCGGAACCCGGTGACTTTGACCAGAATCTTCAAGGTCAAATTGGCCGAATTATAATTATTGTCTTGTGAACACGATAACTTTTGAAGGGCTGGATATTTTCCACCAAAATTTTTAAGATTCATTTATCCTACAAAAATCTCGGAGATAGGACCTTGATCTTGATCTTCAAGGTCAAATTTATGCAATTCTAAGATTATTGACCCCATAACTTTGGAAGTACTGATTTTTTTCTTAAAGTTTGACACACCAGTTCTTTCTGCCAAAAATCTCAGCGGAGTTTTTTAAAGTATTGACCTTGTCCTTGACCTTCCAGGTGAAATCTACTAAACTTTAGAATTAGTATTTTGAGAAAGTGCATATTTTACCCCTTTTGTTTTGGGATGGCCAATAGGAGGAGACATATCTAGTACAATTTGCTTTGCTTTAACTCGACTTAGCCTGCACCATATAATTATGGTTTAATTTTAATTTATATCTGAAATCGTTCATCAAGTAAACTGTTAATGTGTTTAATAGGAAGCGGTGGAGGATGAAACAGAGACGGGGACAACATCAATGGGCGGCCTCCATCACCGGAGGAGGACAGGTTATGACAGCGTGGAGTCCGTTCCCAATTACGTGCCGGTGACAGGGCTCTCCGGCTTGGATAAAGACATTTTTACCAGCGTCCATGCACAAAAGGATATGATTTATGAGGGTCTTGACTCTGTTCCCAATTATGTCCCGCTGACAGGAAGACCGGAATTCAACACTGTTGTTTCTCTTCGAGTGCAGCCTAAGTCAGGGGTAGATAACCACGCCTTCGAAAAGGACAAGTCGGAAGTCACCTATCTGTGATCACTGTCAAATACTTCACATTGTGTGTAGAGTAGTAATATTTCAGCAGTGCCATGACCTTCACAAAATATTTTACAAAGAACAAATTTCAAACATTTTCACCAAATCAAAACAAATAAGGATCAGTGTTAAATTGCAACCACTCTTTCTTAAATTTGCAACAAAATTACTAACATGTTGGCTTATGGAATATTTATTGATTGCGATCCATTGTTGATACTAAGTGAGGGAATATAATTAGAGAAACTGTAGGACTATAACCTCATGACTATAGTCCGTCCCAAACCCTTGTCCGCATGTTTTTTCGCGATAATTACTTTATGAATATTCTTAAAAATGCCATTTGCCCCAAATAAATATACAGATATTCCGCCGATTTTGTGTTAAGTAGTAATTTATCATGTAAAAAATATTCACATCAATTTGCCTTGTTTATTATCAGTTCTCCGGCGATGAAAAAGTCGTAAACGCTGTAACCCGTTAAATCATATTTTGGATTAGATGTCTCATACAAAAATCAAAGCAAGGTAAGGCATTATTGTTTTACACAGGCAGTCGGCGGAATAGCTCCTACAATGTTTGGACCAGGAAGGTTTACGCTGCTTCACTTAACAATTGTATGAAAAATTGTCCCGTAAAAACATGCGGACACCGGTACTGGGCGGACTATAGCTGGCGCCATGGCTATGTAAATGAAGTGCCATTTGAAATTGACGGACAGATTGGGTACTAGGATATAAAAACATGAAAAGGCATCGTCTAATTTTAAAATGATTCTCTTCTGTATATAATTAGCTGGTATTATATGTTGTAAATGTAATGTTTGTAAATCTGATGCTTAACGGGCCCTTGTTTTTTTTATTTTTAAATAAGCTATTCATTGCGTGACTTTGAGATTTAGATATATATCTATATTATATATTGCATATATTATTTCTCTGGGGTTTTTATACACAGTGTTATTTGTATCATTCCCATGCTACTGACCCTTGTGTTTTATGTGTTTTTTGTTTTTTTTACTTTTTTTTATTATCTATTCTTTGCGCGACTTTGATAATTTGATATATATCTATATTATATATTTCATATATTATTTCTCTGGGGATTTATGCACAGTGTTATTTGTATTCACTTTAACGCTGCTTACTATGGCTGGAACAATGCATCGAATAATTGATGCATTGAATCGAAGTCAGTCATTAATCAATAATCAAATCGGGCATGGAGTAATCGATTAATTTCAATTATTACATTTTCATTCATTTCTATACCATTTCGGTCTCTAGGTCTTACCTAGGAACAGATAAACAGTATACATGATGAAGTAGTAATGTTTTTTTTTTTAATAAAGAAAATCAACTAATATCCTTCATTAGTTGTTAGCACAATAATGGCTGAGATGATTTAAATATTACTCGGTCTGCATAAATTCTCAGGTATATAATAATCGCAATCTTATAGCATCATATGGGATGAAAACTTTGAGTAGATAAGATATATTATGACAAAATATATAATAATCGAATCGAGAATTTAATCAAAAGGTAATAATCGATAATCGAATTGAATCGAAGACCCCTTAGCCATTAAAAGGCATATTGCTTACCCGGTTAGTCATGGAGTCGTATACATAATACAAATGTAGATGTACTCCTTATTCTGTTATATTTATACTATATTTAATAAGAGCATAGTTGGCCGAGCAATGTTTAACACAAAACATACAGTTTCTTAGAAAAAATAAATAAATAGATGAAGCTTCAGGGGTAATTGGTTCCTGGCTTAGATCTCGTTATCAACAGTTTGTAGTGTCTCTGCTCTAATGAATCCAAACCTGTACTGTAAGTGCTGTTAAAGCGGAGTATCAGTCTATATATTTTGTGCTGTTACAGGTATTTAAACATATATTGCTCTTGTTGTTACGATCTTGTTGTTGATTAACATACACATTCGTGCTTTCATCGATGCTAATCTATACTCTCCATATTGTCACCTATATTAGTGTCAATCTATTAACGTTATCTCAATGTTCCATCCTATACTGTTCGTGTTTCAAAGGCGAGTATCAACTGATATTTATCTTAATGGAAAAGATGAGCACCAGGGTGGTCTGCTATCATAGTTGTATAACAGCAAATACTGCTCGTGTTGTCATAGGCATATATCAAAGTATTACAATCACACTGAAAGAATAGAATTTCCGATTTTCATTTTAGGGACATCAGGCTCTACTTTTATTATCATGTCAGTAGTATTAGACTTGGCTTTAAGAATAGTGATATCTGCTTGGTTTCTGAATACAGTTTACTGGGTATCAATTTTTTGTTCTCCGTGACAGCCGTTGAAGCCGTTACCCCCATTCCTTTGGGACCGTCCGTGATGGCTACATGTCTGGTCGCCAAGATATACACCTACCTGTCAGTCAAGGCGTCTTTACCATTTCCAATTTTTATCAATATTTTTTACTAACATGTCAATTGAATGTCCCGGAATGATAATTAAAAACACATCGCCAATTAGTAACGTTTTGTGGGATGAAGTTCGCAAAAAAATCATACTATACACGCGGCGTTTCAAGAACACCTGTTTATGGCCTGAATTGTTTTTTAACATCTATCCCCAAAGTGCTTAATCCAGGATGGGATTATACAAATAACCGACGATACCCCACGCGAAGGAAATTATAGAATACGCTTATCTCTGTACCATCTGTGTGTCCATTTCTGTGCATATTTCTCAAAACCTGACGTAAGTGAAAGATGTATACAGGGACACTGCAACGGTGATTGTAGGTTGATTCTGTTTCTGATCAAATATTCTGTTCTTGTTCTTTCTTTTCCCACACACTTGAGTGGCAGATGGAATAAAATATAACTAAAATTATTGTAAAAAGCAGAATGACAGCCCAGTGGCGGTTAGTCGCCTGAGCAATATCCATATTGACGGTTTAGTGTCCAGCGTATAACTAAGAATAAAGCTCGGATGTTTGCAGGGCAATGTCTCATATTTAGCGACAAAAGTCTACTATCGTGGATTACTTTAGCGTTTCGCTGTTTACTTTAAGGACCTACATCGTGAAACAATTATTTCAGTATATTCTAACGTACATTTTTAAACAAGCATTTGATTGATATATTTGAACCATTCTTCAGGGATCTTTTTTTTTAGGCATAGTTTCAAAAGTCACTTTATAAGCTTTTAAAGATATTTAATAATTAGAAACTCACAGAAAGAAAGGATACGGAGGAGCTAGCTAGCGGTATCCATTCGTCGTTCGCTTCTGCCTTCATGAAAAGTGATACTTTAGGGTGCTTTTCCATTTACGCGTTTTGCAAGCGTCTGCCGCGCGGCAGTTTCTGGAAAAGAACCCTTAGAATAAATGATACTGTTATTGGCATACTGAACAAAAAGATTTGCTTGTTGATAGTATAATCTTGTCATAAATTATTCATAGGCAAAGTATAACGGTAAAAAATCTTCGCCCACAAGGTTAAGGGCAAAAATACGGCGCTGCATTTTTCTCTATGCACGACAATCACGTACTGGCAAAAAAATGTAATAAAATCGCACACAATATATCACCCGTATCTTTATGATTTATTTAGTTTCTTCAATCAAAACATTTGGTCTGAAAACAATAGCTTCCTCATTAAATAGGTCTAAATACAAAATGGCTAACGGTATTTCCTAATGAGTTCTTGAGGTATCCCATTATAAATAATGGAATGGAACTTGTTTAGAGCAACATATTTGATTCAATATTATCGTCACTTGCACCCACCAACGAAGACCATACAGCTAAATGTCCTTGCAAAATGTACCGATAATAAAGTATGTGTGCTAAGTTTATCCTACGAGTTATGCTCATTTGTTCAGGTCAAAAATAAAAATAAAAGGTGTGGTTCCCAGGTTCTCTTCTTTCAAGAAGATAAAATTATACAGTTTTGAAAAGATTTCCTTTGTTATGTAGAGCTTTTACATGTTTAAAAAAATTATGTTAATATCGTGCTTTTCCCTAATCAAGTGACATTTTTATCTAAACATACAAAAAAGATTGAAAAAAAAAATCGCCCGCCCGCACTGATTTCTGAAAAAAAAGTGCCTAAGAGCCAATTTTTTTATTTGGCCTTGGGCGTTTTATTGTATAAGGCCGAGTGCCAATATAAATACCAGTAGGCGTTACTGGGCAACATATATATAATATCATCAACTGTTCACTTGTGCCCGGACTATTCTGAATATTAGCTGAGAAGGAAGATGTAACCTGATTTGGATTTTGGCAGACATATTCCTATAGTACTGCAAATACCAAAACTAAATTAATTTACTGGATAAATTTATGTGGTTTCTGCATGAAAATGAATTATATGTGTCCATGCCAGTCTCAGTTAAAAATTAGCGTTAAAGTTGCAAAGTCACAGCAGGAGTCAATCAGACAGCAGCCATGATGTGTATAATTAACAGCACGTGGCTTTGTGAACAAGCAGGCATGCCACGTAATTATAGTCAATGACTGTCTGTCTCTGTTCCAAATACTGGTACTGACAAGAAAAAAAATCTGCTGAACCTCCATTCACTATGCACATACAAATCTTAATCCATTTTGGCTTTTACATGTTACCTTTAAGTGTTAAAGTATAGTTTGAATCAAGCTATGTTAGAAAGTACACCTTGATGAATCAGAATGAGGATACTACACAGTCACAGGAACCCGTACACCAAGATTCTGTGTGAAGCTGTGTACCTACATGGCTGAATAAAGATTTATGGGTCACTCTATTGTCAGGCCATGGACTGGAAACATGAACCACGTTGGGTTTCTTCAATAATGTTAAGAATTTCTCATTTTCTTAGGGTAACAGACAGTAACATTTGTTGAACAGATTTTATTCAGTCAACTTGAAGTTGTGTTTGAATTAATTTTTACATATTTAAATCATTAACACTCAAAATCCATTGGAAATTTAATGCTGCCTTTGATATCTGCCTTCCAGCTTTTATACATCTTTCACTCCCGCGATTAATCTTAATTTGCCCTTGCGATACTTGGGCTAGCAAAGGGGACAAGCAACAGGGGTATTGCTGAACAGTGGTTTATATACACAGGCAGCCTCGGTAAGAGGGTATATGTTGGTATCTGTTAATTAGTATCTTCTTCAGGTTACTCAAAATGGTTTTATGATTAAACAGGGTTCATATGTATATAATGTCCCATACCATTATTGAAATGATAATACATTTATGTGGATCCAGAGGGGGGCATAACGTTATTATTATTACAGGTGTCTGTTTTATTGTGCGCAGGAGTGTTACAAGTGTGTGTTGACATTCTGATTCTGATAGCGCAGGCATAGGTCGTTGCTATGGGAACCTCGCTTGTTAGGCACTGGCTCGCGTGTGGGGTCTGAAGCGTAGAGACACAACGTTCTTTGTGCTAGATGTTTCAGTTCTGTTCATTTGCGTTGTTCTTTAGGCATTTTCCATTTCTAGAATTTTCGGGTGAGAAGCTATAAATTAGGGGCTGTGTTTAGAGCCGGCAGAAAGGAAAATACCAGTGAGCATTAAGAGTGCATTAAAAATGTTACTTTCTCATCAGTTTTAGGACCTTTTCCGAAAATTGCAGTGGTGTCAGATTTTCAACTGATTTTATACAGATTTAATACGGACTGTCTCCAGTTTGCCTTTGGATTATTACTATTTACGTGGATTACTTATGTTAAGGGACTCTGGTTGAGTTGTGAAAGTGGTGGTATGCAGAAATCAAAGCCTTGGATCCGGACACTCTGGTACTGTACATTTTTTATTGTTATACTGTGTAATAGGACAGATTTAGTGTAATGTAGTCTAAGGATTGTTCTAAGAATAAATTATAATTATAATTATTCTTTATTCATTCCCCTAAACATTTCACGCTGCCTAGTGTTACAGAATGTGATTTTTTTTATCTCCGTAACAAAATTTATGCTCGTCACGAATACGTGATCTGTTGTTGTTAGGTTCCGTAACACTATATACTTAATGAGACACATACACACGCAGTTAACAAGCACATATACATGTCAGCAGTATGCCACGTGCTCAGACTGATGTCTGTATACGTTCAGATCTGAGTCCCAAAACGCACAATATGCGAAGAAGAAAAAAAAACAGCTCTGATGGACGTCGCCTCTAAACATCATAGATTATACAGCATACAACAAGAACACCATTTTTCAAAGCAGACGAGTCGTCAAATAAGCAACATGGCCACTGCTCATACGATAACCTTCCACTGGGCCGATTATCTGGTGTTCACAATAACTTTAGTAATCTCTTTGTCAATTGGACTTTATTATGCGTTTGCGGGAGGAAAACAAAGGACTACCCAAGAATAATTGATGGGAAATTGGAATCTGTCCACGATACACGCCGCAGTGTCCATGTTCCTGTCGTACACGTCCGCGGTGTTGGTTTTAGGAATGTCAGCAGATATGTACACTCAAGGTAGACAATTCTGGTTTGGAGTAGTCGGAAGTGAACTTGCCGCCATTTTGTCCACGTTGTTGTTTGTTCCTCTCTTCTGGCCGCTGAAATTTACGAGTTCTTTCACGATAGGTCATGGAACGTTACGACTTTAAAGATTTAGGGGACTGGATTTAAGGTGTTTCGTTTTCTCTCTCATTGATTGCTCAATAATTTTACACAAACTTGTAAAGCGATAACATAAGGCCAACCAGTACTGAAGATGATTCACAGTTATCTTCCCTGTCTCAAAACTCATAGGTCCCGACATTCCGCATATATATATAAATATATATATATATATATATATATATATATATATATATATATGTTACACAGTCCTGTGTGATAACATCACTCGGAGTGCGAAGTGTATTAGTAAGGAAATAGAGAGAATCATTTAACGAGGTAAAAACGAAACTTATACTTCAAAATAGTATCCCATGCCACCGTAAAATATTTCATTTGCAGCTTCAGCTGTCCCAGTTGAGGTCTGCTGAGAACAATTTTTTTTCTGATCACATCTCTCGGTGTTTGTCTTGCAAACTGACGCAACGGGTGTCTCCTGTAATTGACTACGTGTGTATCGTAAATAGGGCTGGGTAGCGGTCAGCCTGTTCATGTCCAATACATATTGTGATAGACTTAAAGCGATACTTGATATAGTATTGACGTCGTATAGACGATACGCTTTTTTGTATATTATTTTATTAAAACATCTTTTCGTAAAGAAATAAAAAAAAGTATTTATATTTATATGAGTGTGTATATAAACAAGTATTACATATAATATTTTTAATATATATATACATATGATAATATACATATTATACACATAGTATCGAACACTTTAGCTGGGCACGACTGTTGAAAAACGCACCTCCATGGGCATAACACTTCTGTAAACAGAAAAGGTTTTTTTAGTGTATCTTAATTTTGCCACTTATTTTTAACTGCCTCTTACTTCTCCATTACATGAATCCTAAACATCATACCGTCCGTCCGTATACACTCATTACCTTTTCGAGACAGTGTGTAAGTGATCCTCCAGTCGCTCCCTTTAGCTGGAATCGACAGAACTGCAGTTATACATGTAGCATTTTTGATTCCGTAGCCAGTTTGTTTTTGTCGCATTGGAGATCACTTTTACAAACTCGGGGAGTGTACCAGTGTACCACTACACTCCTTTTGTTATGGGTCAGGTGTATGTCCGATTGAACATTTATTTTTATGTTTGAACTGAATTTTTTTTTCGCACCAACTTCCATTCTTTGGATAAACGGTTCCAAAATGAAAATGCCCTCATTTCCCTTTGTTGGGGGGGGGGGGGGGGGGGAGTGATGTCCGACAGATCCCCTAAGATACATTTTTGTGTATTTATATTTAATTGTCATCCATTTATTTTGTGTGACAATGTACAGTGGGAGACACAGCCATTGTTTTGGGTCCCATGTACTTGTTTTGTACCAACCTTGACCACACTGGCAACAATGACCTGATTCAAGTGAGGTGTAACAAGAACAGGGCTGCCATGATTTAACTGGTTCCTCTCAGGGTGCTGAGAATTTTTGTCAAGGCTCTTTTTAGCAAGAACAAGATGTAATCATGACATAGTCGCCAGTGTTTGCCAAGAACCGTGACCTTGCCCTTGGACCGATCAAGGCCAAAAACAATAGGCTCCGAGGGATACCGATTTAACACTTGACCTATAAGTTTCAAAGCGACTGATGCAAAATTGCGACCTGTAGCATGCGGACAAACAGACAAACAAACAAACAAACAAACAGACACGACGATTAGCCTATAGTCGCCAGACCTAGGCTGGCGACTATAATAAGGCAGTTGGCCAGCAGCTCTGCTAGAGAACATGAAACCCTCTAAACTTAAACTTTAAGAAGCCTGGGGGCTGCACAACATGCCTGTTACTATGTGCTACACTGATTCAAGACCCAGAGCTGTGTGGGTTTTTTTTCGTTAACTTTTAAGGTATGGTCAAGTATAGACCTTTAAATGAACACCAAACCCTGGTATGAACTGTGCCACACTCAGAATGCTGATGTTATGCATTAAAAGACTGTTTCCAGTGTGCACAGGCTACATGGTGACCGAGGGATACGGGCATTGCATGGACACCACACAGAAGTAACGAGAATGGTGGACTTCAGACTGTGACACTGGGCACAAATTGCGTCGGTAGCACCTTGGAAGTTTAAATTGCTGGTAGGTTCTCTGCGGTATCCAATGAAGCCAATGAAACATTTATTATAGTCGCGAGCTTACCGCAGGCGAATATGTATAGAATGATTGTACGTACTGTCCGTATTTTTTTACAGGGTGCTTGTTCGTCTCTGGAATAGCTGAAGTTATTTCAAATTTATTCATTTTATCATGTATGAGCAAAATATAGACATATATAAACATTAAACAATATATTGTTTGATATATGCGACTGTGGCCAATAGAGGGCGTTGAAGTTCCAACATAATGAACTATCATTTCGTGCGTCAGTTGCTATAAGCAGTATCATAACAATAATTATCAATATTATCCCCAAGTACGGTCCGAGCGCGTTCTTTCTTATGGCAAGCGCCCACAGTATGCAGTAACCATGGTTTCGTATTTGGGAGAAAACATTATGAAATGTAAAATATCCAGCCTTAGCTGTCTATCTCATAAATTGTTTATGCAAGAGTGGTCAAGTTTTCTGCATATGGCAGCATTAGACAATCTTTACGTTTGGCGTCAAACAAGATTTAGCTAGATTTTTTATCACTCGGTCACTTTTATGGAAAAAGCTCTAGTTTTCTGTTTTGGGTAATATATTTGACAAACTTTTAGTAACACAGTTACAAGTTTCGTCAAATCTCGTTACTTTAAGAAACAAAAAAAAAGCTCGAGATTTGGCGAGAATATCTATGACTAGCCCAGTTTTTTTTTGTTCTACATAAAGCAGAAGGTGGCAAGTTTTCAGTGACAATATCGTTACGTCTCGTGTCAAACGAGACTAAGCAAGGATTCACTTGATTATTTATAATCTGGTCACTTTTTTGCTAAAAATGTCTAGCTTTTTGCATTAGGTACTATTTGACAGGCTTTCATAAACAAAATTGAAAGTTTCGTCAAATCTCTTTACATTTTGGTGTCAAACGAGAACAAGTGAGATTTTGCTAGAATTCCAACAAAATATACTTGTGAAATAATGTAAAATCTTAATGCATATCGGTATTTATATTTATAAAAAGCACTTGACGCAAGTGATCGTCTTTACTTGACATTGCTGAATAAAATCGACAACCATCGCATGCTGATATCTTATTTTATAAGATTTCAAATATACTACATGTGTTATTTTCAAACGGAGGTGGCCTAACGTGTTTGCCACATTACACATATGTATAAATATGCTTGTCACTTCCATCCACAAGCGATGGATTTCTCACATAGTCCGGCGGCTGGAACGAAATCTTCCGTGCTGTACCATTGCAGGGTCGTCCTGTCCATGTAGATATAAGGCCCAAGGAAGGTCTGAGGCTGGGCTTTAGCCCAGTGAGTGAAGACCACTTTCACACCTGTAGCATTCCATAGGAAGCTCGAGGATTTCTGTAGAACCCCACTGGTCCAAAATCCGACTCCCGGCACACCTTATAGATATGTATAACAGGCTGTTTGTTTAAATTTTAGAATTTTTTATTTCTTTGTAATATTTATAACATTAAAGGGGCCCAATCGCCTATAAAGCATGTTGAATTAACACTAAAATAGCTTGTACCCTTTAAAATAAATTTGTACCTGCCAAAATATTGCTCTGAAAGCGTTTGCTTACTCCTATAAGCGAGAGTTAAAAACAGTGGACCGGGCGCGATCACAAGTGTAAACATAAACACAACGCATGCATCGCCGGGCCATAATTTGTGTCAATCAGGAGATGCCCTGACTGATTTGGCCCAGAAATGTAATACATATTCCAAGTGGCTAAAACATCGCGTGTTGTTGCTCACAATCGGACCTCCGGTATTGCGAACTTGGTATGGTAAACAGACACACGCGGACTGTGTTTACCAACACGTAGAGCCTTAACAAAGTGTTAAACAGCAGTATGCGTGGTACTGAGACTGTGTGTTGGTGGGATGGTTTTGCCCCGAAACGTTTGTATAAAGCAAAAGTGAACTGATAGTGTGAAAGAGTAGGCATAATGTTGCTCCTGTTTATGTCCCTTTAAGCTACATATTGTACATATCATGCTATGGATATTACATTGGATATTTCAGACCCACTTGAGACCTCCTCATGTCTTTCAAAATCAGATGAGTCAGATGTTCATGTGCAAAAAGTATGTCGGAAAAATGTTTATTCGCTTCACCTTTGTTAGTGGGATCTTAAAACTGATATCTTACTATAGATCTACGTACAACAGTACGTACATGGTCCTCGCCGATTTCACAGTAGGGCGTGTGACCTTAATTTTTATTTTTTCCCTTTGTTTTACTTTTTTCTCAAATACAATGCAATTTTGGGTCATTTTTTTTAAATCGTAATTAATCAACAAATCTCAATATTGTCACTCTTCTGGCGAATTAGTTATATTAAACAGATGCATAAGGACGATATTTAATTTAACATATAACCTAAACACGCGTAATTAATTTGCAAGTTTATACGGAAAAATCAATCAAAGCGATTTTTTGTGAAACTGTAGGATTTCTCCTAAGGATAAAAATAAACAACAACACAGCAAATTAAGTTTTAAATCACAAAATGGCGAAAATGGGTGTCCGAATTAGGATGTTGTTATTATAAGACAAACTGTGATCATACTGCCAGTGTATGGGGATAAGAGTTTACTAAAGAAATGGAGGGTTGCGGGGTACTCAACTTCGCCGGTGCTTAACAACCTCCATCTCCTTATATACACGGAGAGCTGGCTACTAAGTGATTTACCTATAAGTGAATAGGTAGGGGTCTCGGCCTAGGCTCCTTCCTTGATAGACATTCTTTCTTCTTCCGACTCATCAGGCTGGCTAAATTATCTTCCGGGCATTAATGGGTAAGTCCATTTATAGTGTATTAGAGGTGTATCTATTTAAAGGTATATGGAATATCCTACAGCACAGTAAATTTAACCACCCATGAAGTTACCTACCTCGAAATTCTTTGAGTGAAAATTTTAGATGATCCAGTTCCTCCTTGGTCTCTACGCTCACGAGGTCTCCCCCTGACTTCTTACACATTAGTTTGGCCTCGGTTCTGCTGCAAATTTTATTTATGGGTCGGTAGCAGGAACCTTTCCCAGTGACAGAGGAGACAGACTTGAAAAAGTGCTCATAGGGCTCCTCGCATTTACCTAGAGAATTTTTTACACAGAAACAACAGCATGTCAAAAGTAAACAATTTTTAACAAGAACGGAAATGCAATTATTTTGAAATTGACTTTGTCACTCAATTGCTATCTTGTAACAAACATTTGTCTGGTTAAGATTTAATAATATTATTTGTGCAGAAAGCTTGATATTTCTTTTATCTAGCCCTGGATGTTTCCATGTAACTGCTTAACATGGTTATCCTCTGTGTATATATGGATGCTCGCTATTCATGTTATACGTTATATAAATAACATACTGAACAAATATATTGATATTTGGATTTAACTCCAATCAGCGTTGTCTGTATTAGAAGACACAGGCCTGTTAAAATAATGATAATAATGAGAATGGGAATAATGATAATAAAACAAGTTGTATTTATTTGTTAATATGATTGTATTTTTTCCTTGTCAATGCTTGTGTATTGATTTTCAGTGTATGTTCGTTGTATTCATTCTATAAGAATATGTGTACATTCCGAAATGAAGAAAACAAACACAATGCACTCCTCTGATTTTGTCATCGTCTTATAATTATTCTTCCCATTTCTTTGAAAAATAGATTAATGGAATAAAATACAAAATAAAATCAGTTTGTTACGTTATAAGATATAAAATGCTACATTTCAAGACTAACCGCAGGGTTGGAGGGATGTGTCCACCGGTCTGACAGTTGCGTTATTTAAGATCAAGGCCAGGGCATTGACAATGTTCCCCCTAATAGGATCCTCTGTGTAGCAGAGATTACACGTTTCTTTTTGTTGATTATTATTTTTGAAAGTGTGATTGTTATCAGACGACTTTTTCGCATGATTACACAAGATGTAACCCAGCAACAGGATAACTGAAACAAAACAGAGCCATTCGTCAATAAATTAAGCTGTGCATATATATTGATATAATGATTAATCATGTATAATCAATTAAAAGAGCACTCGAACGATTTCTCTATGTTTTTTTTTTCATGTTCTCTTTTCAAGTTCAAGTTAAAGAATATAAGGTAAATATTTATTAATTTTTATCATGTTTAAAACTTTGAATATTTTAAAATTAAAAAAGGACAACACGAAATATGAAAGTAAATACAGATTGTCGAGGGAAACTGAAAGTATAATAATCTTTTTCAAAAATAAATAAGCACATTGAAAATTTAAATTCAAAGGCCTTTTCCCGTTAGGGACAGTTTACACGAGTATAACATGAACACAACGATATCAGAAAAAAATGTTACCTTTAACCTTGGACATAGTTGTACGTCTTCTTAAAAAAACAAAATACAAAATGAAAGAACACTTTTCCTGTCAGGGAATCAGTATCAAGTGAGTATTAAAAGAACTTAACTGATCTAAATGTATAACATTTGCGTAAAATAAACTACACTTGACAGCAGCATTAAGGGTTTGGTTTTCAGGCACATTTTTCATAAATCAGTGCGTGAGGGCGATTTTTTTCCTTTTTTGTATGTTTCGATAAAAAAGTCAAATGAAACAGGGAAAAGCATGATAATAACATAATTGTTTCCCTAAACAGATAAAAGCACTTCATAACAAAGGAAATCTTATCAAAATTGTATTATTTTATCTTCTTGAAAGAAATGTCCGAGCGGCTTGAGTTTAAAATTGGTAAATTTCCATTGAAAATCGAAATAAAAATATTTGATGCGAGAGATAAAATAGACGCGCGCGGTGCCTGGGAACCCTACCTTTTTCTCCTTTTTTACCTTAATATCACATTTTGTGGCAACTTGATATCCTTACAATCTTTTTGTCAGACAGATCAACACCCCCGATACCGCAAGCCGATTGAATAAGAATATAGATTTGCACCACAAAGGATTAATTCAATCACAGAACCATCTTTTGAGTCAGTCTGTTGTTGAAATTCAATGCTTTCCCGATACAATTGTTCAACTTTTATGCATTTACCATTTAATTCAATCAGCACTGCCAATACCGATCATATTCTTCTAAATAATTTCACATGTTCATGACAATTTCAAACAAAGAGGGAGAGGCAGAAAACATAAAAAAATAGTTGTAAAGCAATATCGGATATTTGGAACAATGTAAGGTACATTTCTAAAGCGCACTTTTTACGGCTTAGCATGAATGTGCCATAGTTTTAGCATATATACTCATTTTCCGACAATTCGAAATGTTTAGTGAACGATATGTAATTAAGAATCGTTCTGTATGGTAATGCAGTGGCGTCAGTTTACTTTCCAGGATGGGGGATGACTTGCATACACACACATATATGTATGAATGTATATATATATATATATATATATATATATATATATATATATATATATATATATAGTCAATGAACACAAAAAGAAGAGAGACATCAACGCCAACATTTCAAACAATCATATTATTTGGATAACATGTACAGATTGTTGCTAAATTTTCAGCTACCCCTGTAGCCTTCGTCAGAGCGAGTGACTAACTGTAAACAAAGCTGATAGTGTGACCCTTCGCTAGGTCAACGGGGCTGGCTTGCCAGCTAAACTCATTAATCAATCTAATGTCTTGTCAGGACTGGCCTGTGTATGTCCACATGAAAACAGGGCTGCTGGGGTGTCAAAGACAGGGAGGGGTTAGTCTCGAGGGGAAAAGTATGTGCTGAGTGCCGGGTATTTACAGAGAAAAGCCAAGTCTTTGTTAAATCCTTTTATGTGCGTACGTAGTGTATGAATGTGCCTTTGTTATGATGTGAATCTGTCTTTGCTTGAGGGAAAGTTGCCTTTAAGGATGGTGCATGTTAAATCTCGAAGAGAATGGTCGGATTTGTTGAAATGTGCGGCCACGGGGAATCCGGGAGTGTTGTCGCGGATGGGTTTTTTTGTGGTTGTTCATTCTGAGCCTGACTTTGGTGCCGGTTTCCCCTATATAATTTCCCTCCCCATTGGGGCATTTTTTACAAGTAATGAAGTAAATGACATTTGAGGAATTGCAAGAAAAAGGGCCTGGCCTGAGGGTTATGTTAGATCCTGGGGACTGAAATGTGGGTTTGGTGTTTAAAATATCGCAAATCTCACAGCGGCGGTCACCGCATTTGACATTCCCTGACGGGCTGTTCTTTTTGTGTAGTTGCACATAAAAGGATTAAACAAAGACTTGGCTTTTCTATGTAAATACCCGGCACTCAGCACATACTTTTCCCCTCGAGACTAACCCCTCCCTGTCTATGACACCCCAGCAGCCCTGTTTCTAGTGGACATACACAGGCCAGTCCTGACAAGACATCAGATTGATTAATGAGTTTAGCTGGCAAGCCAGCCCCGTTGACCTAGCGAAGGGTCACACTATCAGCTTTGTTTACAGTTAGTCACTCGTTCTGACGAAGGCTACAGGGGTAGCTGAAAATTTAGCAACAATCTGTACATGTTATCCAAATAATATGATTGTTTGAAATGTTGGCGTTGATGTCTCTCTTCTTTTTGTGTTCATTGACTGTCTTAAGCCAGCAACCGGAGAATTCAGAAATGTTATATATATATATATATATATATATATATATATATATATATATATATATATATATATACCTTTTTAGTGTCTGTATGAAACGTTTCAAATATATTGGTGTCTGTATGATACATTTCAAATATATATACTCAATCGCTTTTCAAATATATTTTTATTTAGTTCAAAGTTTTAGAAAAAAAGTATGTTTCAAGAATAAGTTAATTCTAAACAAGGTAAATTTAGATAAATAACCATAAATGGAACCAAAGTCTATAATTATGTTAATTGATATTTTACATTTGCAATTTATAAATATTATTCTCTGAATAGTGGGGGATCATTACATTGACCATCCCCCTTTGCCATATATTCCTCCCATGCATCCTGTATTGACGCCCCTGGGATAATGTTTAGTTGAATTCAGGTTCAGTTTAGAGAATGCAACCTTTAAGAAATATTAATACTGTTTCACTTACTGTTATATTTACTCTTTCTCTAGCGTTTTTTAACACTGGTATTTTTGTATTTCAAGCCAACATGGAATGAAGGCCCGAGCTAAAGCTAAATTTTCATTTCCTTGGACAATACTTAAAACAAATGCTAGCTTAGCTGCCAGGTACACTCGATTCACGGCTTGAATGGTGGCGTTTTGTAGTGTCTGGAGGTGGAGGACACCGGAGAAAAACAACCGACCGTGGACAACAACAACCCATTCATATTGCCACCCCGGGAATTGAACGCAGGCTGAGAGAGTTGAACATGTTATCACACGACTGTCCAGAAATGTGTAGACATCTGTCCACGCATAACGTTGTCTGATACACGCTATATCGATTTTTTCTACACAGTCACTTTTTAAGTTGATGGTGGATGGTTTAGATATCGTTTCGTTCGGATGAGCGGGTTGTAGTTGGCAGGGATCGTAATACTTAGAAATGTTCACCTTTCCAACGGAAAGACATTAAAACAAGTTTGCCTTTCGGCAGAAAAATTGCCTTCTTATCTTCAGATGCATACTACCACAGGGGCTTGTCACAGAAGACTGAAAAAAAATAATATCCCGGAATTTTGAGCCACATAACCCCAAGAATAAGCTTCCTTTGAGAAAACGAAATTATCGCGAAAATAAAACCTTCGTGAATAAGACAACTCATCTACACTAATGAATTTTTATTTATAGTGTAGATTCATTGGTATATCTTGTACGATGTCATTGCATGTAGCGTCGAAAATCAAAAGATTTATATCTTACAAAAACAATATCCCTTTCAGACATCCGCGAATCAAGGACCGAAAGATTCTAAACATATAAGATTTTTTCAGTCATCTGCCAAAGATAAAAAAAAAATTTCACTCTTTTTGCATTAGATTCTCGTCAAACTGTTAGGACTTTTGCGCTTTTAAAATAATTAAAATAATTGGTATAATAATGGATATATAACTGTCAGGAAGTTAACCATCAGGCAAGATCGCGAAAAAATGAACACTTGCGAAAAACACAGAATTTCAATCTCGCGAATGTCATCCACAGTGTGCGATTTTCCCAATGTTTTCTAAACGAAAACAAGTACTTCTCACCTCAACTGAAGACTGCTGCGTAAGCAAATCAAATCGAAATGACAGTCAAAACAGCGGTGTTCCCATTATCGGTATCAGCTTTCAGCAAGACTATATGATAAAGCTATATACTAGGAACATATGCCTTCAATGCAGCGCCTTCTATCAGACAGTACAATAGGTACATATGTCTGACAATCATTATAATGTTAAATCCTGAAATAGAACTATCGCCACGGTAGATAAAAGGGTTCTTTTCGTCAATTAAATGTATGTTTCATCCTTCACCCTTTGGAATTGTTCTTGTGAATCAAAACTGCTACTTATTGTCCATGAAAATACAGTGGTCGACTTTATATTCGCACAGTTAAATTTCGCCATTTTAAAACTACCTGTGTTTGGCGAGGGTTCCATTATCGCGATGTTGCCATTAAATAGCATAAACAATGTATATCCAGCATTTTAACACTTAATGTTCGGATAAGAAACCATTTGAAATAAACAAACTCCCATTAAATGTTCGTTGTTACGACACATGGACTTGGTTTAGAAGTCGTTAATAAACTCAGTTATTTGGAGACGCATATTTTTATGGTTGCTGATGTTTTTCAGGGATGCTTATAAAATAATTTATATGCTTCTTTAACTATTTTATTAATTTTGATGTTTTAGTATATGTACAGGTTAATAATGCTTCGGGACGAAAGACTATACAGACAAAATAATTACAGCTGATCAAAATTTATAAGACGTTCGTTCAACATTAGACATGAACTGAATGGAATCTGAAATAAAATCATCAAATATGAGAAATTCAAACGCAGCCTGCATGTTTTTTTATTTTATATACTATTCATATAATAGTTGGGTCAGCAGCTTAAGTCAAGGTGTATTTCAACATTTCAAACATTTCAAACATGAAGAATTCAGAGGCTCACAAAAAATGTGTATACAGTGGATGATAACGACACCTGGTGGATCCGGGTGGAACGAGAGACTTTTCGGGAAAACACCCTTTATTGAATCACCTATGAGTTTCTTATACAACCTCTATTTTGTATAAAAATGAAAACTTATATATATATATATATATATATATATATATATATATATATATATATATATATATATTTCTCCAACAAGAGGCAGAAAAAAATTAAATAAAGGGAAGACCGATTATCTCCTTAAGCTTAGATAATAATATACAGTATGGCACTAAAGCTTAAGACGTATCAACGGCCTATAATATGAGGTGTAATAATAAATAACATTTAAATTTTGCAACCTTTTGATTCTTCTGAAACTTGCAGCCAAAAGACATGGCGTCTTTCTTTCTGAATTGGTTGGCAGCCTCACTCTGATAGTTACATTTTTTTAGAATATATATGATACTAAATAACCAATCAGGAGCTTTAAAGTGCAGTTGTTTGAGCATATGACCAATGACCTTGACCTTTCTAAATAAGGTTGATACGTTGTAAAACATAAACTGTTTACTAAGATTTGCTTTATTCATCATAGTTAATTAGGCCTATGCCCCATTCCTTGAGTGTAATATACCACTTGAAAGAAATCTGTCGGTTTACCAATGTCCGTCATTCCGTCATTCTGTCAATCAGTTATACGCACTTTTCTCCGCAATGTCTTTATATTGCATTTGGTCTGGGTTTTTTTTTATATGTGGGCATAAAATGACCACTTACAGATCGAATTCGCGTTTCGAAAAGGAATTGACAGTTTGACGGCTCCTCGACATAGAAATGTTGCATTAAAAATAAAATTTTCATGATGAATGCATATGTACGGACTTTCTTCATTGTGCTTGCAGATATTGGCCTAAATGATGGTGTGTGGGTGCATAATGACTAATTACAGCTTGAGTTTGCGTTTTGTCCTGATTGACTTGCGTTTGACTGTATGACGGCTCCTGAACATAGAAAATTTCTTAAAAAATAGAAAATTTCATGATTTTTACACATGTACAGACTTTTTATCGCAGTGCTTGCAGAGATTTGACAGACTTTCGGTGTTTAGCCGGATCAAGACTACTAACAGACCGAGTTCGCGTTTCACCCCGGTTGACCTCTTTTTGACATTATGACAGCTCCTTAACATAGAAAGTTTCATGATAAATGCACATGTATAAAATTTTTTTTTGCCGTGCTCGCAGATATTTGCCTGATTTTTGGTGTTCTAGCCATATCATGACCAGTTACAGATCAAGTTTACGTTTCGTCCCGGTTGGCCTACTTATGATGGTATAACAGCTTCTGAATTTTTCATGGAATTTCTTATCATTTAATACCCCGCCACTTTAACAAATATTTCTGATTTGCTCCAGGCAGGTGCATTCGTGTCGTTCCGACACATCTAGTTATTATTCGGCTACGCATGTTATGCACACAACCAACCGTGTACAATCACTCGATTTTCACAAAGTACACAAGTAAAATACGTTAAAAGCACACCGGCACCTTCACATCTTCAGAGACAACATTGTTGTAAGTTTCTTTCCAAAGGGGTGCGTCACAGAGCATGGTGACGTCACACGCCCCGTGATGCTTGTCCATTTCACACCGAGGGGACCAGTCACTGTGCACTGTGCGCCAGGCTGATATGAGACCACTGCATGTTATATCATATGTGGCCGATTAATAAAACATTATATTACTGCTCACACTACTCTTAATGAAAATAAAATATATATATATCAAAGACCCCTACCCGTAATTTGACTTAGAATATGAATTAAGTTTGAATACCTTCAATATAATACCAAATATGACTGAAAGTCATCTGAGCTATAGCGATCACTCTCGTCCGTCCGGCCGTCCGTCCGTTAACAGGGCACAAATCGTAACCGCTGGACCTGGAATCTTCTCACTTGACATCCAGGGAGGTCCATGATAAATCTCCTTGAAAACCTGAAATTAGGTCTCTGTTACCCATATTCATTGAGCTATGGGGCTCCAAAGTACCCCCCAGAATAATGCAAAATTTGATACAAAAGCTCAAGTATCTGAATAACTACTGCATTGATCACCATGATTTTTTGCATGAATATTGATCATGGAGGTTCCATCAGCTGCTGCAAACTAGTGGAGCCACCTGTACTTTTTCTAGTTTTTACGAATTGTTTTCTCTATTTTTGAAACTTTCAAAGAAGCTGTCATCTGTCAACAGGGCACAAATCGTAACCGCTGGACCTTGAATCTTCAAACTTGATATCCTGAGAGGTCCATGAAATATCTCCATGGAAACCTGAAATACTGTCTCTGTTACCCATATTCTTTGAGCTATGGAGCTCGTAAATACCCTTTAGAATAATCAAAGATTTGATACAAAAGCTCAAGTTTCTGAATAACTACTGCATTGATCACAATGATATTTTGCATGAATACTGATCATGGAGTGTTCCATCAGTTTCTGCAAACTGGTGGAGCCACCTGTACTTTTTCTAATTTCAGCGAATTTTTTTCTCTATTTTTGATACTTTCAAAGAAGCTGTCATCTGTCGACAGGGCACAAATCGTAACCGCTGGACCTGGAATGTCCAAACTTGACATGGGGGGGGGGGGTGTCCATGAAATATCTCCTTTGAAACCTGAAATTAGGTCTTTGTTACCCATATTCTTTGAGCTATGGAGCTCGTAAGTACCCTCCAGAATGATCAAAGATTTGATATAAAAGGTCATGTATCTGAATAACTACTGCATCGATCTCAATGATTTTTTGCATGAATATTGATCATGGAGTGTTCCATCAGTTCCTGCAAATTGGTGGCACCACCTGTACTTGTTGTAATTTTTACAATTTTTTTTACTATTTTTAATACTTTCAAAGTAGCTGTCATCTGTCTACAGGAGCACAAATCGTAACCGCTGGACCTGGATTCTTCTAACTTTAAATACAGGGAGGTCCATGATAAATCTATTTGGAAACTTGAATTTAGGTCTCTGTTACCCATATCCTCCGAGCTATGGGGCTCGTAAATACCCGTCAGAATAATTAATAATTGATACAAAAGCTGCACTATCTGGACAACTAATGCATTGATCACTATGATTCTTTGCATGAATATTGATCATGGAGTGTTCCATCAGTTGCTGCAAACTGGTGGTGCCACCTGTATATTTCTAATTTTTACGAAATTTGTTCTCTATTTTTGATACCTTTAAAGAAGCTGTCATCTGTTAACAGGGCATAAATCGTAACTGCTAGACCTGGAATCTTCTTACTTGACATCAAGAAAGGTCCATGAAATATCTCCTTTGAAACCTGAAATTAGGTCTCTGTTACCTATATCCTCTGAGCTATGGGTCTTGAAAGTAACCCCCAGAATAATAAAAAAAATTGAAACAAAAGCTTCAGTATCTGAATAATTACTTCCTTGATCACCATGATTCTTTGCATGAACATTGATCATGGAGGTTCCATCAGTCCTGCAAAATGGTGGCGCCACCTGAACTTTTCCTAATTTTAACGAATTTTTTTCTCTATTTTTAATACTTTCAAAGAAGCTGTTATATGGCAACAGGGCACAAATTGTAACCGCTGGACCTGGAATCTTTAAACTTGATATCCTGAGAGGTCCCTGAAATATCTCTTTGGAAACCTGAATTAAGGTCTCTGTTATCCATATTGTCCGAGCTATGGGGCTCGTAAATACCCCTCAGTATAAAAAAAATATGTGATACAAAAACTCTGCGTTAGTTTCCAGAGAACTCCTCTGAGACCCTTGGACCAATCTTTCCGAAACCCAGCATAGTTGTTCCTTCACCTATATATGCTGTTGTGCCTAACAAAGACAGGTGGCACCACCTGCAGTCATTTCTGTGCAGTACGAATCTGGGTGTCTTTTAGATAACAGGCCATATCTCAGGAGTGGCTCAATGTATTGTGCTGAAAGTTTGCATGTCCATAGATCTTGGATCTCTCTATCTCATAATTGCGACTGCTGGTGCCACCTACAATACTTTTTTGCGTAGTGTCCATCTGTACATTTGTCATCTGTTCGTCTTAGTGGTTCTTCAATGTATTGGGTTAAAATTGTGCATGTTCATAGATCCTGAACACCTAAATCTTGTGAACAAGATGGGTGGCGCCGTCTGCAGTCGTTTTCGTGTTGCGTCCATCGGTATATTTACTTTTGGTGAAAATTGCTCATATCTCAGGAATGGTTCAAGATATTGAGTGAAATTTGGCATGTCCATCTATCCTGGAATGTTTTCTCCTAATCCAGACAGGTGGCGCTACATACTTTACCGGCTTTGTGGAATAAATAAATGCCCTTTTCTCAGGAGTGATACGCTGTATTGGCCTGAATTGGTGCATACCCATAGATCTTGGACTCCTCCATCTTGTACTCAAGACTGGTGGTGCCATATGCATGTCTACATGTGCTTTGGATGAAAATTGCTCATATCTTAGGAGTGGTTCAAGATATTGGTCTGAAATGTGGCATGTCAACCGGTCTTGGAGTGTATTCTTAGAAACCAGACATTTCTAAGTACTCTTCACAAAATTCATGATTTTTTAGCACTCTGGCAGTCATATTTCTCAATGTTCAACATTCCTTGAATTCGGCTGAGCGTCATGGCCCATGAGCCACTAGTTATAGTTATATATTTTCTTTAAACCACTGGTTTTTTAACCCAGTTTTTTTTATGTTGTTGAGTGAACGCTTCTGAATCCAGTAATGCTGAAATTATGAAAGTCTGTTCTCACAACACTTGGTAGCTTTTTACATAGTCCGACGACTATAACGAGGTAGCCGGCACTGTAATAAATAAAATAATATATAGTATATATAACGCCAATTCTCCGATGGTCGGACTCACAGCGCAACTCTCACACACACACACATAACACACATACCCACATACAATTTCATAGAAATCTACTCCCTGTGCCTGACCCAGAAAAAAATGATGCATATTAATTACCAAAAGCTTGTCGAAAGAGAAACGTTTTTAAATTAGTTTTAAATGATACAACAGTTCTAGATTTTCTACATGTAATGGCAAGTGAATTCCAAACTTTTTGGACTATTAAACGGAAGGAACGTTCACCGATTTTCATATTACACTTTGGTACTTTAAGAAGATTTCCGCCAGCCGAGCGCAGCGTACGCAAGGGCCGATAGGTTATTATTTTTTCAGTCAAATATGATGGAAGTGATTAATCAAAACGGCGGTAAACAAAAACAGCAATTTTGTATTGTGTGCGGTACTTGACGGAAAGCCAATTGAGCTTTTTTGAGCAGAGGGGTGACGTGGTCGGTGTAACGCTTCTTAAGAATGAGACGCGCAGCATTATTCTGGACCATCTGTAGCCGCGAGACTTGCTCTGCGGTAACCCAGCAAGAACTGAATTACAGTAATCCAGGCGAGATATTGCTGTGGCTCAAATGAGCCGACAGCACGCATTAATAGAGAGGAAACTACCATTGGCAGGTCGTCCAGTCCATATAGATGTAATCACCAGGATACGTCTCCGGCTGACCCAGAGCCCAGTGAGTGAATGTCACGTTCTCTGCTGTAGCGTCCAACTAAAAGACCTACTGTTTCATAAGAGTTCCTCCCGTCCAGAATCCAACTCCAGGGGCACCTAAGAAAGATACAACAGACAGTGGACTCTTTTAGAGCGTACGAGTTCATTCCCGTGTGTGTGTGTGTGCGTTTGTATGTGTGTGTGTGTGTTATCACAACATAACACGCGCAATCATACACGGAAATGCATAAATGTTCAGGGCATTTCGTGAATGGACCAAGAAAGATTTTGGTGTAGATCCGGCACTTGATCCAGATTCAGGAACATTATCAAGGAATATTCAAAATGTACAATCACTTATGCACGAATACACCCGGGAATATGGGCCAAATAAGTCAATGGCAAAGGTTTGTATTCATTAGAATGCTTTCATACAGATTTTTAGTTAAAAATCAAATTGTGCATTTGAATATTCATTTTTAAAGGAATATTCACAAATGTACATTCACTTATGGACCTAGAAATGTTAGCCGAATAAGAGACAGGCGACGGCTTGCATTCTTTATTAGAATGCAGATTTGTAGTTAGAAATCGCATTACCCATTTGAATATTTATATTTAAAAATACAAATTCATGTATTCACTTCGTTTTTTAGTGGAATTTCACTCTCCAGGGATCGTGGTTTTGCATTAATTTACGTAAGATATTTCAATATACGTTTGTACTCTTTGTTCTTTCTGTTATGCTGGACCACTGGTATTTTACTGGAAGAACGTTTTTATCCACGAATCTGTCGTAAGGTTTTTAGAGACGCCCTGGTACTTATTTGATTTATTTCTGTAAAAAGTAATACCATGGAATCCACTGGGAATATCTTAGCTTTGATTGATTTTAACTCTTTTACAACTATGTTACTTCTACAGTTCTACTTAATCAAACTACCCAGATAGGAACACACTAAAGTAACAAAAAATATCAGCTTCACATTGACCGATATATAACATAATTGATATTAAAGACGGGTGCATATTGTGTTCTCATTAATGGTTATAGTACAAAGCACTTTACAGCCAGATTTTCATTATATAACCAGAAAATACTAAGTGTATTTATTATTATTAACACCTATCATTAACATCTAACACTAATGGGTTTTTTGTTGCCAGATCTCAGTGTCAATTGACAGGGCTAAGCCAAGACTGTGCGAGATATTAAAGGTATTTGACGCCTACCCATTAATCTCTACACGATTTACTCACAGGCTCTTGAATCCCTATATATGATAAAGACTTCATATCCCAATGTTTCTAGAGATGCTAGGACGATATCAGGTCAAACGACCCAATAATAAAACGGTATACCGGGTTATCACTTGTTATATGACAAGGTAGGCAACTCGGCCAAACCCTTTCTTGCGATATGAGGGAAGTTACGTTCTCGACCCGCTTAAACTCGCTATGTCTTCCTTTTTTGCGTAATCCATATGATCGTTCAAATACTACGGGAATTACAGAAACAAATCAATCCACTTTCCATTGTTTTTAACCATCAATACAAGCTACCTGGATAACCTTTTGTGGTGATGTTTGAATTTCGACGTCATCCATTCCAAACGGTAACTTGAACAGCCGTCAAGGTCTGAAAATAGATTTAGTTTAAAACATTTCCTGGCCAAGGTCGGCCAAGAACTGATATATATAAGTGCTATATATTTTAGTTTAATAACATTATGTGCTTTACATTATCACCATATATATATATATGTATATATATACATATATATATATATATATATATATATATATATATATATATATATATATATTGTTACAGGTGCTCTTTTTATTATGTGACACGGGCATAACTCCTGTTGTGGCACTCGTGTCTGGCCGCGTTTTACATTCTATGTTTAATCCATACTGGTTGAACTCTCGTTGTCACGTTAGCCTTGGGTTTTCACGCCTGGCCGAGGTCCTGGATGAGCCTAGTATGTAGAGATACACAGCGCCGTTTTCTGGAGAATTCCTGAAACGCGTGTTTACTGTGTTGTGCAAGATCTAATAGACTGTTCGAGAAGTGGAAAATTCTCGGCTTGAGGTGTGAAGGTATATAAAGGGGCTGTGTTTTAGAACGGGAAGGGCAGAGAGCAGAGCAGATTCCAGCGGACGCAGAAGCGTGTGTCAGTTTCTAGGACCTTATCCGAGGAATGCGGCAATTATAAATTTTCTAACACTTTCTCCTGGATTTTATGCTTTTGGACTTCAGTTTACTTTTCAGCGTTGGGAATGACATGCAGGCGTGGGAGTGTAATCAAAGTTGGGGTAACTTTTTTATAAACATTTTGCACCAGATTTAGATATATGATATTTCAAACTCTGAAATGGAAAAAAAAAATATTATAATATTAATTATTAACATATTTCATTTCCAACACATAAATATTATTCTCTGAATAGCAGGGGAATGATTACATTGACCATTCCCACTTAATGAAAGTGGGGCAGGGATATAAACCCCAATCCCCCACTGTATTGACGCCCCTTAGCATATATATGATTATGTTATATAGATCTCTATTGGTATGGAAATTTGAAAAGATAAAAATACACAAAAACAAACGTGAGCTCATCGGGCAATCACAAACTCATCAAGTGAGATACACACACCCAACATAGGACATTCTGGACAAACGTTCTGTATATTATATTTTGAAATTCATACTATGGTGGGCAAAATGTAAATGTACTGCGTGTGAACGTCAATGTTTGGATTGAAATATATGACAATGTGTGTCTGTGTGGATGTCCTATGAACAGTGGATGTCGCTTGGACCGGTCCGGTCCACAATTTTCGACTGGACCGAACCGGACCACTAATAAAATACCGGACCGCTTATCCCTGGACCGGACCGGTCCGGACTGCTCTACTTATTTTTTTAAAGTAGAGCTAAACAGATTACATAATGGATTTGGTTAAATGACATAATGGATTTAGTTTTAACCTACAATTCTGGTTATGAGCAAGATGTAATTAGCCTATCAATGAAAAACGCGTAAGCTATACGTAAAATGCATTTAAAGCAATGGCAGCTTCTATAGTATAATTATATACGTGCATTAATTTATATATATTTTTTTAGTACCAGTGAAGAATCATTATTTTGTTATTAACTTATGACTGAAGTGACATGTTCAGCATTTGAACCATTGTCCCCTGTACGGTCCTCACACAGTGATTATACACTGCAGTCGTCCCAGTCATCCTTTCGTGTGTAACCGCTGTATTTTCCCTGCTGAGTTACACAATGCCGATGCTCTCCCTCTGAATCACTGTGTATCAAATTATAATAAAATCAATTTCTATACATTAAATATATTCAATACACAGGTGTATATATACTCTATATGTTAAATAGTCTATAGATGAATACGTGTTTTATTTTCAAATCGCATTTAAACCACAACATCACTAATCAGCTAAACTCAACCCGATGTCATCCCCGCCCAGCAAATTCCTGGAATCAGCTCGCCACATTCTGGTTTATATTCTTAACATCATCCCCCACATGCAGTATCACAAAATATTCCACTGTTGTCATTAGATTAGATTATAATATTACATTTTTAATGAACGGTTTGCTGTGTATATATGGTATTCGGTTTTTGTTAAATATTTAAACAAATATATGTAAATATTATTAATAATATAAGTATTTAAAAGCAGAATTAAAACTTAAGTTTTATTTTGTTTTAATGATATTTTTTAATAAATGAACCGCACCGCTTTGACCGGTCGACCTACTGGACCGGACCGCCTACAGCTGGACCGTACCAGGACCGGACCGCTTATGCGATGGACCGCACCTCTGATGTCCTATAAGCAGTGTTTGAATGTCTTATAAGCAGTGTGTGGATGTTCTATGAGCCGCGTGTGAATGGAAACGTATGAGCATTGAATGTCTATATTAGCACGAAAATTCGCAAAACGTTGCAGTTTGTTTTAAGTAACCTTGATCTCTGGAGGTACACCCACGAACACTTACAAGTACACCACACTGCTCATAGGGCATGAATACGCACTAAATGGGCATTCACACACGCATCATAGTACATTCACACATACACTGAGAATATTATATTTTTGTAGTCTGTTGTGCTGTGAGATTTGTGAATGTCCTATGAGCAGTTAGCCGTATATGAGTGACTTAGTAGGCATTTATTTTGGAATAGCGTAACATGGGTCGTGATACAAGCCATGCGGCCGAGTTTAATGTATATATCCTAATGCATTTATATCGTGATATACAGCCAATAATCTTAACATTACCATATACGAGTGATCAATTATCACAAAAGAATACATGTGAACTCATAAGCCAAACTGAAAATCCGTCTCTATAGTAACGAATCATTTCCCGTATCACGTATACAAGTTGGCTATTGTGGGAGCCGTGCTTGAGTTCATGCGGTCAGAAATTCAACAAACATGCAGGTTTACCAATATGCTACCATTTTTCTTGTACATGGCAGGTGTTCTTAGAAAGTATACTAACGATTGGTCTGGTTTATGTCTGTTGTATAGGCAAGGAGCAAAGTAATAAATGACGAAAATATCTGCATCCCCTTGGAACTTTACAGTGCGGTCCTCGATCCAGGATGTAATGGCACTCTGACGGTAGCACGCTGGTCGTGGACGTGCTAATTTCAGAGGACTGTAATAGCGCTAATGGTCATTCTGTGTTGAAACAAATATATATATATATATATATATATATATATATATATATATATATATATATATATATATATATATATATACATGTATATATATATGTTGGTGCAAAAAATTTGATTGGACATTCCGAGCCTAATCATAGGACATTACACATACGTTTAGTTTATTATAGTTCAGTATTTTACTGTGATGGACAAATGCAAATGTCCCAAGAGCATTCATTTGGGTGGTGTGATAGAAACGCACGAGGATTGTATAATTGTAATACTATTAACATTTGAAAGATTAGCAAAATACGGTTTGTGTGCACACAAACATGATATCCGATATATCCACGAACACTTACGAGCACATCACAATGCTCATAAGATATTTGCAAACTGCTCATAGGGCATTTACACACACCTCCTACACCATTCACACACTCATCATATATATAGGACATGAACACACACGCTTAGTATATTACATTTTTTGTAGTCTTCTATGATTAGTAAAATATGAATGTCCTATGAGCTGTGTAAATGGAAATACGTGACCATTGTATTGAATATAATAATTCGAAAATGGTTCAAAGTAGGGTCTGTTTTTACAAACCTTAACACACTGCCTACAAGGTAATAACACACCCATAACATGATGTCCACGCACAAGTGTTCTACATTGATGGCATGTTAATGTGCTGGCATGTTATGTCCTACAACGTTTGCATGACTTGTTCTCTTGTCTCAGATTTGTCCTTAACAACTTCAAGATGTGTTCTCATGTGTCATATTTTTGGTTACAGAATTTGTTTTGTTTGTCGCTGATATCATGTATCGTCTGCTAAAATTGAATATGTTTTCAGGCCCGAGACTGTGAATTTGCCTGCTGCGTTCGCGTATGTAATAGTCCATGGGCTAGGAGGGGTCACCGTGCAACCCCTCTGGGATTTCATGACATAGGTATTTTTAGATCCCCAAGTATGTCCAATTAATGAATTAAGATGTTAACATTGAATATTTTGGGATACACTATCCTTTTAGGCCATTTAAAGACAACCGCGTCGTTACGCACGGCACCCGCGGACAGGTATCCTTGATAAGGGGGTAGGGGTATGTAAATGCTCATAGCTCGCTTAATATTTGACATATTCACTTCAAATGAAGTGCATTATGTTTGCAAATAGTGGGGAAAAGTCACTGACAACAATTATTATATGAATGTATGATGTATTTTTGTTGATTAAGCAATTAATCACTATACTTTTTTAATATCCAAAAAGAAAATTGAATTTAACAGCTTTTTCTTTCATTTTTCACAATAGTTGTTTATTTCCGAGATGATGTTGCATTTAAAATTTATAGTGCATTAATTCATAAGTTCCTGACATTCATACAAATTCTGTTGATAAAATTATGAATATTTGACCATATACACCTGCAATGAATGACCCATTGTTAATTCTATTTTATGGCATCCCTTGTTTATCAGAAGGATCTGGTGTCCCATTTTCCTCTCCAGATGCATTGATTTTCACTGTGATGCTTCCTTGATAGCATGAATTGTAATTTGTCTGAACCTGAAGGTGTTTATTGGTTTTAGAAATAATAGAAACCCTTTCTTAAGTCATTTTTAATATTTAATAATTATACAAAAATGATCATATTTAATCCATTATATATGAAGGGTCACCATGCCCCCCCCCCCTAGGATTTTATGACATAGGTAGTTTTAGATCCCCATATATGTCCAGTTAATGAATTAACATTATAAGACTGATTATTGAAGGATACACTATACCCTTTTAAGCCATTTAAAGACAACCGCGTCATCACGCACCCACCCCGCAGACAGGTAGCCTTGATAAGGGGGTACTGGTATGTAAATTCTCATAGCTCGCCTAATATTTGACATATTCACTTCAAATAAACTGCATTGGATCTGCAAATACTTGAGAAATTCACTGATGAAAATAATTTTATCAGTGTTTTATATATATATATATATATATATATATATATATATATATATATATATATATATATATATATATGTTGATTAAGCAATTCATCACGATATTAATAAAATATCGTGAAAGGATATTGAATTAACAGCTTTTTTTAATTTTTTCTCAAAAATGGTTTTGTTGGTTTGAAATTTCTAAAAATTCTAGTGCATAAATACATTAGTTCTTGACACTTTAACAGATACATTAGCTATAAAATTATGAATAATTGGCCATTTACACATGTACTGAATGACCCTTTGTATATAAGATAAATGGGGTGTTCCATTTTCCAGTCGAGATGTTCACCCTAATACTATAAATACTTATTTTTCTGAACCTGAATGTGTTTATTGGCTTTAATGATAATAACAATCCCCTCTGAACAATATTTGAAAACAGTATTAGGCCTAATCACAAATAATAATTATGTGAAATATCTAATAGATAGAAAATCAATCTGTTATGCTGATCAATCTGAAACAATGTGATGAAGTTGTCCACAGAATGGAAGACCAAGTATTAACAATTAACGTACTGTGAAGCTTAGTTCATTAAACCTGTATACAGTATAGGTAGCGTCTTGTACCACAATATCAACACAAGGTTTCAAGTCATGTCAAAAGGAGAAAGAAAGGAAGGCATGTGCTACAGTTTCAATTAGTATACAAAATTAATAATTACGGCATATACAGCTTAATAACATTATTTGGTGTTGCTTGATTTTTTTTATGTATTTATTGATTTGATTTTTTTTATATTTTTGCTTTCAGATTTTCTTGCAAGGAAATGTACTTAAAGGTTTAAATTGTAAACAAATCACAGATTCTCATTTAAATGTATATTGATGGATCAGAGTGAACACTTTTTATGGTATCTTTTCAATGCGATCGTATGTAATAGAAGGACATGGTATAGGAGTACATGTAATAACAGCAGTGAGAAAGCAGAGGAGCGGAAGTTTCACATCGACTGTACCATACAGGGAGGGGATCATATCTGTGTTATTAATTAGAAGGAATCTAATTTTAAAACGTACGTATGATTTCTGTTTGTAAAAAAAAGGAAAATTAAACATAGAGAAGCTATGGGTTCTAATCGGAAATGGACAAAGCCTGTGCCCTTATACCGGACACAGTCTAAGGCCACTGATACCATTGAGATCACTACTTAATATACGATCTCTGACGTCTGCATGCAAGTGTAGTATATATTTTGTCCTATATATTTTATTTTATTTCGGTTCAACTCTGCTTATGTAAAATGGTGTTGTAGACATATATAAATTGGCATTTGATTTCACCTGTTAATGGCACCTTTTCAAAAGAAATGGGTTGTATATATATCATCCATGAAAATTCGAGAGGACTCATCCTGTGGCTCCTATGCATTTTAGTCTTCAAGTATTCGTTATTTATGATGAGGCATTCTGCCATTTCAGTGCCTACTTCTGAAATTATAAAACGGAAGACCATGGATATTATACTGCCTTTAGAAGATAGAGTAAAACAAATCAGTCATTCGCGTTTATACTCTTTATAAAGACAGACTCTAAGGCCTATAACCTCAGAACGATTCAACATGAATGGCGGAGCTGTCATTTGAATCATGTCTTCAGCGAGATTAAACTGCCTGCTAACAATTTGGTAAAAAATCCCTACCCTTAAAAGTACAAATAAGCGTGAGCATGACACAAATTCATTTCGTTCAATTAATTATGTACACCCGCCTTCCTATGCCAGTTCTCAAAATACGTGTTTTTATGAAGGATCAATTAGATTTCAGTCCTTACTTCTGGAATTATAAATTTCAACGACCATGCATTTTTTCGTCAAGTTAATGAAAAATGGACCCCTTATTTCTCCCGGAGAGGTCGAGGTTATGGAACTCCCAATCTAAATACAATGCTCAATCATTCAAAGCTATGTATACAAGCAGGAAGTTAAAGCCTACCATTTTTAAAGCATTCGATTCGACTGTCAGGAGACATTGTTGAGAATCCGCTTCCTAGTTTATGGTATCGTTTAATATTATTTAACAGATAGGTGATATAAACAATGCCAGTGTTTCTTTACATTCCCTGCACAAACATCGGCTAATATGCACACAATGGCTTCTGGGGAGTACTCAGTCTTACATATTTTGATCCTATCTAAAGTATCATAACATTTTTTTTATTCATAATAATATTCAATGCTGATAAAATTACTTAAATCAAATTATACATATGGTCACCGCCGGAATTTTCATCTTTGTCTAATCAGTAAAATGATAAAAACAGGTCGGGACATTCTTGACAATGCCAACACGCTTAAACATTCAGTTAGGTTTATTTTTTAATGGAAACTGAAATTTTTCTGAATATTAAGATAGGCTTTCTACTTAATAATACTGGCAGCTTAATTGCTGCATTAGGTCTCAGGTCGATCCATTTACCAGAGTCGAGGGGTCACAGTGGTCTATGTCTTCCATGGTATTAAATGTATTTATCAAAAGTGAATCACCATTTTTTACTTGAACGACGTTTGTTTACAAGTGGTTATTCACCCTCTTCATCATGACAAGCCCAGTATATGTCTTTATTTGATTTCCGCCAGGAATATTAACCGGTAACCGTGATCAACATAATTAGATCTTGTATGATGAAATATTCGGTATTAAGAGATAACATTTTTGTTCTATGAGGGAAAGAGACCATCGTCAGTCAAAGGTACTAAGAGAAAAGTGCAAATTTCTGAATATGATGAAAGTTTATCCCACTCGCATGCACAGTTGTTTAGCCGCTGATGTTAAGGTAATCTAAGCTCAAATATGATGCAAGCATCTAGTTGGTGAAGGTGGATCATTACTCTCAGCTAAAATTAATAAAGTTCCTTGGTTCACGGACCACACATCAAATGTTAATCAGGATCCATCACTGCTGATCCTTGTTATTGGCAGAGGTACGCGTGTTATTTTCAATGCTTTTTATATACACTTTATACGAATTGATACTTTAAAATAGTAAACGAATAGACAATGTGCAATAAAGACAAATGCTTCAATATGAGGTATTACACAATGTACATTACCCCGTTTTGAAATTGGCCAAAGGATGACACAATATGACATCCAGGATTTACAAGGTATTAAACTATATAATAAAGGTATAAATAAAACAATAAAACAGTATAAGCTAAATTAATAATTATCCATGATAATTTAAACTTGCCTAAAAATTGTGGTGGATACTTTTCCTTTTTACTTATTTTACAGGCCTGGGGCACTGGGCCTAGACTTTTCAGGAATCCCAAAGTAATCGAATTATCTGGTTATAAAGGACAAATCAGGTCATGAGGACAAAAACCTTACAAAATTTCAGGGGGGGGGGGGGGGGGTGAACAAAACACGGGTTAGTGCTTATTCTTGGAGAAAGTTTATATCCTTTTACACCTTTATAATAAAACTGATCTGGATTGAAAGTTTACTGGTGTTTGTATCCTTAGTTTCATAACAATAACTGTTTATGGTATAAGGGATTCTTCACGGTGCGGTACATCGAGATAGGAACACACAACACCTCGTATACATGTTAAAGAAAGGGTGATCAAAACAGAATTACACTTTATCATTAATTGATGTCTGCATTATTTTATTTTTTTTTAATGTTTTCAGGATTGACAAGGGCTGATATATTAATCAACTAGAACTTCAGAAATGTCAAAATGTCTTGTAAAATCAGCAACAGCGAAAAGTTTGGATATATATCTGTGAAATTTCTTCAGGATGTTTTATTAATATAATTAATTAATTTCTTCATCACCAAAAATCATGTAAAAATAAATATGATTATATCTATTAATGACTTTTTCCCCGACTGCTTGCAAATACAAATGAGTTTATGTGAATTAAATTACCCCTTATCAAGGCTACTTGTCCGCGGATGCCGTTCGTAATGACGCGGTTGTCTTTAAATGGCTTTAAAGGATAGTGTATCCCAAAATATTCAATGTTAACATCTTAATTCATTAATTGGACATACTTGGGGATCTTAAAATACCTATGTCATAAAATCCCAGAGGGGGTGCACGGTGACCCCTCCTAGCCCATGGACTATAACAGATTCGCGCCTTCATCAGAAGGGTGAATTTTTCGTTTTACGGACTTTCCTTGTGATGAGGTTATCCCAGAAATACTTATTTAGCTCTTTTTTTTTAAACATATGGCACTTTTGTCTTGGGTCAACATAATCTATGTGTTTGAGGCAAATAGTTTTTTTAATAAAACATTTTATAAGCAATTTGTGCTTTACTTGACAGCTTCTTAGTGTATTGTTTGAGCCATCTAACCCACTGTTTAGCCAAATATTGGCGAGGCTCTAGCCAGCATTATCAAGTTCAACTAATTATATTGAGATGGGAACCGCGAAAAGCCTGCCCAATCGCATAATGTATACTTATACTGCCAGTGAATATTATCTATACAACTGATGTAGAATTTATTGCCTTAGGCTCATTTTCGTAAATAATGTGAATAATGATTAAACTGTTAATAATGTATTAATTTTAATAATGTTTTAAAACTTTTTAGTATTATTAACAATATTTAATAATGTTTAAAGTGTTTATTGTTTAAACAGTTTAATTAAGTTGAATACAGAAAAAATCAATGTAAAAAATGTTATCATTTTTTATACTGCTTTATAATGATTAATACGGTAAATAACGTTTATTTTAATTAAATTAAGTATAACCAATATATCAAAAGGAGTAATATTAAATACACTATTCCTTGTCCCTATATATAGTAAATTGTTGAACATTTTGAAGTATTATCATTAAAACATTGTAGAATAGGGATTTTAGTCTACCTTGTGTATTTTTATATAAGTTTACAAACATTTTTACTTAAATTTTACATTACATTTAGCTCATGCCCAGTCCCCCCCCCCCCTTAACCGACTTTGCATGTAATATTGCGATATAACTTTCAAGACATTGTACATCTGTTAAGAAAATTATAATATGAAAGAATTTTTAAAAACGAATTAGTGTATGTCATGTCTACATCATGTTTCCTTGCTGTACAGTTTCATCTCAAGTTACCAGTTTACACACAGGGGACATTAATTCTCTAATGATTGATAAGTGATTTTTTTTCTCTTTTTTGGGTGTTGATATATATATATATATATATATATATATAAATATATATATATATATATATATATATATATATATATATATATATATATATATTCTCTTTGGTCAGCATTCACTTCAGTCATGGACTTCTCATCCTTCTCTGCAATCCAGGCTACGCCCCTGGACATATTCTAGCTTGCTTTTGTAATATAGGCTGACTTGCATTTGTCTAAGTAATAATTAGATTCCTTCATTAAATATAAATGCAGTTCATTGTCCAAGACTCGTCAGTATCAAAGCCATTGTTATCTTACACGGTTCAGCGTAAGACCTTTTTCCAAATACAAAGATAATCGGTTTGATACAGTGATCTCCTTCGTGCCGGAGTTATTTTGTTCTAATAACTAGAATAGCACTCAGAGAGCGCAGACCTACGCCAAGTCAGCTTATTAGCCTAATACATGTATTGAACTGTCAGAAAAGCAACGTTTTTTCTTTAAAGTATTTCTGGATCAAGAATGTTTCCGTAACAGAATTGAATGAATTTTTTCTTCGATCATTGCCGAGCTATCCTGAAGATTTCATCAAAATCCGTTGAATACTTTTTCTGTTATCGGGCTGACAGACAAACAGATAAACACATAACCAATTAATTAAGCAATTAAGCAATTAAATAACAGATATGTCATCAAGTTCCCATATTGGTAAACTGTAAATCGAGATTGCACGCTACTAAAAGGCCTACTCTTTAATGCCACGTTATCGTAATCTCAGATAAGATCCTGCATGAACATGACAAACATCTGCACAAACACTGATGATTACAGAACCTCCTCTAAACTCGGCGGAGGCGTATGAACCTTATCATGATGATTTTTTTTTTCAAAATGACGTTATAGTAATCGAGGCAGACAAATTTGACATATTGTCAAAAAGGACTTTGCCACGCTATAGCAAAGTCACGTTATCTCATTATGCCTGAACTAGAAATCTATAATTACAATTTTCTATTCCACAATGCACCGTAATTGCTCTTGCTGGCTCCATGTAGGGATGTTGCGGGCATATAAAACTGAGGATGTAACCATACAATACATGTTATATCCCTCAAGCGGCCAAGTATGGTCATTTATGACCCCAACCATGTATTTATATGTCGTTTTGATAGTTATAACCCCTGAAATGTTTCCTACCTTAAATTTATCAATTTAGTCTTCCTATAATTTTTCATAATTTCTTTGCAGAAATTGGGGTATTGGTGTGAAAAATATTCTGAAAAGTTATATTGAGGCACACATTATCCCCAGAAAGATACGTCCTTCTTTTAACATAAAACACTCTGATGTTGTTGTAATTTTCCATTTATTACTCACATATTGTAATGTTTTCCACTGAACCATGACTAAGAGAATTACACTTCAAATACAGTTCAATGGTCAGAAGTCTTAAGACTAAGATATTGGGTCTAAACCAGGTTACCACTGACCAAACCCAATAAGAACGATGTGACAACAACCAGTCATTGATTTCAATGTTTGTTACACCAGCGACAGCAGACATGGTTCGGTTGATTGCAATAGAAACTTACAGATAAAAGGGCATTCCCATTTCCACAAATTGATCTCCCGATGCGTAACAAACAGGAAAGATATCGAAGAATACAAAGCTCTGCGCGATTCAGCCCTGATGACATGAAGGGGAATAGGCCACTTAGAAGTCCGACGATGCCGCTTCGAATCAGTCACGGAGCATTACGTAGCTATTACGAGATCGTCACAATAAATCTGCAGTTTGTGTCGTAGGAGTTACTAATTACTACGAATTACAAGGAACCACCGCGCATTTGCTGCGAACAGCATAGGCATTCGGAACGATATATACCGAACACATACGACTAGCTATGCGTCAGTAAGCATTCTTGCGATTTTCTCGAATTATGCTGCTACGCTTCATAACGCTATAAAGGCAACGCTATAAGTTGGGAAAAATCTAAATGGGGAGTGAAAAAGGTTTGTACCACTTTGTGCCAAACTCATACTCTTTATGTGATTTCATTGGCAAAATATGGAGGAGCTTATACAAGAGCGTATAGGATATTAACAGTTTAACACACTGCTCATATAAGGTTCACACGCTGGTCATAGGACATTCACATTTTACGCATCATAGTAGAATATTAAAATATAACACATACTGAGCGTATGTGTGAATTTCCTTTTGTGAGTGTGTGAATGCGGCATACTGAGTGAGTGAATGCAAAATGAGCCCATGTTTTCGTGGATGTACCAGAGACCGTGGTTGTGTTAAAACAGAGTGTATTTTTATCATTTTTATCAAATTTCTATACCAATACCAATACTATACTAATACTTTATTTGATATTTCCAATTTTCATACCGAGACAGACAATGCTCATAAGCTTCCACATATAAACATTTTGAAGGACATTTAGATGGAGGCATTTGTAAAACATATATCGACTGTGCGATGATGTGAATGCCGCATGAGTTGTGCGTGAGGCCTTTAGTGTGTGTGTGTGTGTGTGTGTGTGTGTGTGTGTGTGCAGGCTGTCTTAAAGCATAGGCACACTGGACACGTGGCAAGGGGCCCCAAAGGATGATGGAGCCATATGCACGCAAATTTACATTGATTTTTTTAAACCCGAAAGAAAATATGTGTTCACAATGCAGTCGATTCGTTTTAAAGGAGCTCTTTGTAACTCTATGGAACAGCAGAACTTGCTTGACTTCAGACAGATCAATTGATTGTAATGATAAATAAATTATGATGATTAAATGGGCTCATTCACTGGTATTGGCCAGTGGCAAGTAACTGGTAATAGCGGTTGATTGGTGTAAGGTGCATTTTGTCATTATACAGATGACATTCTTTGTACAACTGCAAACATATGACCGTGGCCATGCATATTCAATGGGTATACTGGTCTGTTTATCAAGCAGTTACCCTTTAATCATCAAGGGATTGGCTGGTGCATTATCTGTTATTTAAGTGGTAAACATTTTATATAAAAATGCCTGAATTTTTAAACGCTACAGTATAGTGTTATGTCTGCCAGACTAAATTATGTGTGCCCTGTAAGGACTGCTGACTCGCGGTGTCACCTGGTACGGTATACCAGCTATCAAAATTGTACTACTTACTGAATATTCCTCTTTGTGCTTCAAATGTAATGTGTATTGAAATATTTGAGGTGTTGTCCATCCAGAACTGATCATTATTTTCAAAACAGTTACAAAAGAGCTTGGAGAAATTATATAGGGGTATGGTGTTGTTGGTGTTGGGGGAACGGGGGTCATGAATATAGCTGCATACTTTGAGGAGTTTCCGATTAGTTGTATGTAACGGGCCCAAGTCTATTGTTTTTCCCGTAGTGGTGTTAGGACGGCCCTTTGAGAGCGAGGGTGTGTAGGGGAATGTTTATTTGCTTCGGTGCGTGTTTGTTCACAACATTACTCATGCGATTATGTACGGAAACTCATGAAATTTTCAGAACATTTCGGAAGTTGACATTTCCCGATTTAGGAGGGTCATCAAGGAATATTCACAAATGCACGTAGGACTCTGGGAATATAGGCCAAAAACAAGTGAATGCAGTGCAGACAAGGTCCAGTCTCATGCACTGCGCAGTGTGGCCTGGGCATCTATTCAGTCCACGGTCGAGCACCCAGCACCTCGAAGTGACGGTGTCCCGTGGTTATCTGCAATTTGGCTTGAACTCACCAGAAATTTCAAATTTTAAGCTAAAATCACCGGGATTTCAATGTTTACAAAGTGTTTTTGAAACGGGATGCAGACACGGGTTAGGGAGTATCCCACAACAAGAACCCCCAGCTGTTGTATGATTATATGTTGGCTGTTTGAACGAGAAGATCACAGTTTTTTAAGGTTATTTTTATTGAAATAGTATATCTACATACACATATATATACAATTACAATATATAAAATGTTATATAATACATAATTCATAATTAGGAGGAAAAGAGAAAATGTTATATAATACATAATTAGGAAGATATCTTTTCCTCCTATGACTGAAATGATTCACATAAACATAAAAATGTGTTTCTTACACAAAACTCCTAGATACACATTTCACATATTTAAATTTACCTTTTCATATTCCATCTATACATAAATACAGGTCCACCTGTCATGGAAATTACTTACTCTGTTGTTTTTCATTGCAATGATAAATTCAATATTTTTACAAATGCAAGGTGCTTCTTCGAGCCTGAGAATGATACTATTATCTGTTTTTTTCTGCTTAAATAAATGTAGTATTTACATAAAAGGAAAAATTTTAAAAATTAATGTTATCTTTAAATAGAGGATTACCAAGAAGTACATCATTTTTACACAAGCTTAAAGGGACTAAATCACCTATAAAGTATGTTGAATTAATACGAAAATAGCTTCTCCCTTTAAAATAAGTTTGTATCTGCCAAAATATTGCCCTGAAACCGTTTGCTACTGTAAACGAGTGTTAGAAATAGTGGACCGGGCGCGATCACAGGTGTATACATAAACACAGTGTGTGCTTCGCTCAGGCCAAAACACGTTTCAATCAGGAGATAACCTGACTGACTTGGCCGGAAAAATGTAATACATGTTCCCGCTAGGTGAAACATAGCTTGTTGCGGCTTACAATCGGACCTCCGGTCAAGCGGCCTTGTTATGGTAAACAGACACGTTTGGATTGTGTTTACCAACACGCAGAGCCATGACAACAGCCGTATGCGCGGTACTGTGACTGTGGCTGGGAACATTTTGCTGCGAAACTTTGTATAAAGTAAAACTGAACTGATAGTCTGAAAGAATATGCATAATATTGTTCTGATTATGCCCCTTGTAGTTATCACAATGCCTCAAGACCAAGATACTGAATGATTCTTGCCAAATACGTTGGATATTATCACATGACCATCATAAGTGTTCTACTGTTTCTGTATCTTTATGACAAAATGTACACTTACCATTTTCTCTTAAACCCCATTTCATTAACCAGTAGTTGTTACGGGGTGACATAAAAGCGGACCGAACTGTCTCGCTAGTGAAGCTTGCTTTGCTATCGAAGCGGCAAACATGTGCGCCACAGACATGGGTTCGAATCCGGGATCGGCCCAGTATTTTCCCCTAAGCAATTTGTCTTCGTAACAAAATGGGGGCTCGTCCAGGATCGGCCCAACGTTTCCCCTTACCAATTTGTCTTCGTAACAAAAGGGGGGCTCGTCCAACGTGACAGTAATCTTTGTGGCCCAGGGAATCAGCTCACCAAAGTGTGACTCCTGGGATAATTAGTCTTGTTGTGAAAGCAGAACCCTCTTAAGAGGGGGGTGTTACTGGGTGACATAAAAGCGGACCAAACTGTTTCGCTAGTGAAGCTTGCTTTGCTAGCGAAGCGGTTGGTACGCCGGACTTCTGCGCCACCGACATGGTTTCGAATCCGGGATCGCCCAGTATTTTCTCCTGAGCGATTTGTCTTCGTATCACAGTTCTTAGCTGATATATCTTGCAACAATTTGTATTGAAAGCATTTTGATTTTGTAGCAATGCATATTTGAAAGGGCAGTAAATATTCTACCCCAATCTATCATTTCAGTCTTATCACAATATTTTGATATCCTTGGTGTCCTGCGGTTAACTTGTAAAATGCTACAAAAACACTATACAATCATTTAAAATTACACAAATTAAGTGGCACACTCGTTCCCTTCTGAAATACATTGTTCTTTTAAGGACTCTTTAGATACGTTGATGTTACTGAAATCTTTTTATATGCAAGTTTCACTCTTTCAATAACAGCTCTCCATCTGATATATTCTTGCTTTTAAACGCCTTTAAGTTGCCATATATTGAAAGGAATTATTTTCCTGTTGCTGACAAATGATTCTTTTATATAAAGTGATCCTGATTCATACAGACTTTTACTAAAATAATCGCCATTTTAAGTGCCAAGGTTACTTTTAAACCATAATATTTGATCGTATATTGATTTAACAAATTTAATCTTGTTCCAGTTCTTTAATACATCAATCTGAAAACGATCTAAATATCTCAATCCCAAAATAAAATCATCACTTTACTCACACTGCAACATAAGATCCTGATTTAATCCCAAGGTTGCAAATAATTTCTTCTAAATACTCATAACTCCATTTCTTTTTTTTTTTTCTCGAATTTTAAAAGCCATGTTGTTTTACAAGTGTGTATCATGCTTTCTATATGTGGTACATTCAACCCGCCATAAATGACAGGTTGAAATAGGAGATTTTATTTAATTTTCCTATTTTCGAACTCCACAGAAATGTAAATATTACTCTATTTATTTCTTGTCTATACTTTAATGGTACATCAATAAATGTGAAAACACTGAAAACATGATATTAAATATGATCTAATGATTTGAATCTACCCATCAAAGAGAAATATCTTGTTTTCCAAATCTGTGCTGATAGTTTTAGTTATGTAATCCTATCTTCAAAATTTAAACATGCAGGTTTTTCTGGTTCTTGGGAAAAAATATTCTTGCTTTAAATGTTTCTGCTTTATCGAGACCCCAGCCCTGTGCGCTCCCCAAGCATACTTTTGAGAGCCAATAGACGTGATGCGACCAAGCCTAGCCAGCGAGAGCCAAGAGAGGCCGCCATTTATCCGCACCGAGATAGAGAGGAGTCGATAGACACTGCAGCACTGACACCCTCACAAAATAATGTCATCTTCGCAGGAAAAAAATATTCCGAGCACCTTTTTATGCTGCTGAGACCATTTTAATTTTAAAGGCCTTTCTAATATATTTGTTGATGCTCTAATCCTCATACCTTCTGTTTGATCTATATTAAGTGTCAATCCAGACACACTTTTAAACATATCTGCTTCTTAATCATATTCTTAGCAAAATCAATATTGGACAGAATTACTGTCATATCATCTGCAAACATTAGTAATTAAATTTCTTCTCCACAAAATATTTATACCTTTAATATTGTTGTTATTTCTTACATGAATTGCCAACATTTCAATACAAAGAATGAAAAAATATGGAGAAAATGGGTCTCCCTGTCTCAATCAATAGAAAAGTACGGAGATGTAATACCATTATTTAATAAACCGCTTTCTATATTATGAAAAGTTAAAGTATGTTAACACTTGAAACAGATAAGTCCATTCTAAAGACTCAAAAGCTTCTCAAAATCCAATGTTTAAATCAAGCCTTCTTCACTGTAATTCTTTGCATAATTTATTATTTTTGTAAGAAGTCTAACACTGCTAAATATATCTCTTCCTTTTACATACCCAGACTGGTAATTAGGAATTACTTTTTGAAGTATTAGAGAAAGAGCTTTTGATCCAGTTCTAAAATCTACATTGAATAAGAAATCGGTATCCAGTTCTGTAGTTTTGTCCGATCTTCGTGTTTTTCAATTAGGGTTATAATAGCCTGTTTTTGTGAAGATGACAATTCTCCAACATCATATGAATAATTTAAGAAGTCCACTAAGGGTTCAATAAACCTTGCCAGAAATGTATATAAAATTCAGAACTAATGCCATCATTCCCTGGACTTCTCTTATTTTTCATTGATATTAAGGCTTTGTGACATTCTTCTACTATTTTTTTACCTTCACAAAAATTTTGCTCTTAAGTGCTTATTTTAGGAATATTATACTTTTTGCAGATAATTTAAAGTACATGGTTAGTTATCCTGTATTGGAAAAATACAATTTGACATAAAAATTTGCAGTCTGCTTCAAGATGTTTTGTCATTCTCTATCACCTCTCCAATATTAAGTATTAACTTTCTTATCGGTTATTTTTGTATTATCTCTTTTCTAGATTAAGGAAATATTTTGTGCTTTTCTCACCTTGTTCGTACCATCTTTGATCTTAGAATTGTTCCGTTCACTCTTTTATTTTCTATAGTTTCTAATTTGTACTTCAATTTGTCTATATCTTTATCTTTTTTTCAATATCTTAATCGCTTACTGTTTGTCCTATTTGAGCTTGTAAGTCAAATATGTCTTTTGACATTTCTTTCTCTCTATCTCGGTTTTCTTTTGCCTTTTCTTTTGCATAATTTATTGTTTCCTGTCTTAATTTATATTTTAAGTATACCCATATTATTCTTGGATCTTTACTGTATCTATATCCTCAAGCCATTTGGATTTCCATCTATTGTACTTTTCTTCCTTCAAGAAAGATGTATTTAATTTCCATAAACCTTTTCTTTTCATGGACTTCTTTGGATTTCCCGAAACATTTCCCAACATTATGGTCACTATGGTTAGATAATCAATTTTTACAGAAATTACAACATCAAGTTTTCTTCTAGAGATAAACCAATAAACTAGACGTCTATATATGTTTTGATTTTTGTGATTCCATGTTAATTGTTTAATATGTGGACTTTTTATTCTCCAAATATCACATAATTCACATTCATATATGATTTCATAACACAGTTACTACACTTTCCCTAATTCCACCCGTTCCTCCTTTCCTGTCTAATTCCTCATCTAGGAAAAATCAAAATTAGTATCTCGAAATTTATCTAAGATCTTATTATAAAATACAAGCTGATCTCTCACAAAGAGATGTGCATACACATTTACTAATAAATAATCTGAACCATAACACGCCATTCTTAATATAATTTCTCTACCTGGATTATAAATTTCTTCTTTATATTTATAATTGACAGAATTCTTTATCAATACAGCAACCCCTCTGCTATGGTTCGAACCATGACACCAAAATATATGGCCACCCTATTCATCTTTCAGAACTGTAGGTTTCTTGCAGGAACATAATGTCTGATGTTTGTCTGTGCAACCATCTGAAATAGATTTTCTTTTTTTTTTAATTGTTAAGTCCTCCCCCAATTAATGTGAGCAGGCTCAAACTCTCAGTTATAATATCCAATTTGAATTTCTAGTGAAATGGCATGACAGGTTTTCGGTTTCATCGTTAATTCCCCTGGAATATTTATATTGTTCCAGCAGCTGCTTTCATTATGCTTGAATGTCCCCAGTGTTAAAGCAGCTTTGCTTTTGTCTATTTAAAATAGACCAAAGCCAAAAAAGGAAACTGGATAAAAATAAATGAGGTGTGTTATTCAAAGAGTCTTTCGTGTTCTTTTTTTCTCTATTAACTGTTCTATTTTAGAAAAAAAAACCACAGGTGGTCCACCATGGATTCCAATCCACAGCTCAACTATCATGAAAGTTCAAACAAACTGAGTTAGGTACATGTGTCCTTATTTCTATGTCAACAAAACTCAAATAATTATTTTAATATCAACAGTTCAACCAGAATTTCACAATAAATATACATTCATATCATTAAGGAATCATTGTTAACATGGTTATTATCAAAATAACCATAAGGTAAGTTTTTTTTATATATTCAGTTTGTCATATTTATATTATACAGTTTAACATAAATACATGTACAAGCAATCGTACATATCACATAGACAAGCTTATAAGATCTGCATTAGTTCTCTTACAACAAAGATACTTTAAAGTTTTCAAAAAAAAAAAAACAACAAAGCAGAAATCCAGTATGTCATAATGAGTTACCATTTGTTATTTATTTATCAAATCATGACATTTGAAATGAAGTTGTTTGCAACACAAAAGCTTGTAACAACGAGAGATCTCATGTTAAGTCTATAGTAACTGTTTTGGGTTTATAACATAGATATTTCTCTCTTATAAAAGATCTTTTCGAACCACTACTTAAACTTCACAACTATGTTACCATCTGATGACCCAGCTGCCTCAACTCTTAGATGTTGCTTGGCCTTTTTTAGAGTTCAAGTCTTTTTTTTATGTGAGGTCTTAACTTTTGTAATGCCTGAACCTTTCTTGCTATAATGACCTGGTGTTTGTATTGCCAGCTTACAAATTTCACCAATACTGCCCTTGGTTTTTTACCCCTTGGTTTACCTGACCTGTGTGCTCGGTCTATCATCCAGTCTTCGACTGGTACCCCAATGTTATGAAACACTTACTGCCTGTGATTTACTATTTTTCATTTGTCTCTGGTAAAAGCATTACATTCATGTAATTCTCTTTCTAAACTAGCATTTGTTTTCCTCATTTCTGTTTCTTGTCTACTCTGTTTACCTCTAAGATCTGAAATCTGTTCTGTAAGTTCTCTCTCTTTGAAGCAAATGCTTGCATTACATTTTGTTTCTAATGCTTTTTATCTCTCTTTTCATTTCCTGTTTTGACAGGCCCAGTTCTTCATGCATATTCTCAAGTCTGCTGTTTATATTATTTATTTCTAGTGACAAATTTTGTGTAATTCTCCCAGTGTTTCAACAAAAACTGTTCCTGACTAGCCATATTCAGATCACAAATTTATCCAAATATTGAAAAAGAAATTTCCAAAGTTTGCTCAGGAATAAGTTATATGTGTTCCTGTCTAAAAATCCAAAATATTTCAATCCTAACCTTGCTGTGGAGTGGAATACCATGGATAGAATAAGCCTAGGCAAAAACCCCTACCTCTCGTCATGGTGGACAGACCTTGACCTCAGAGGATCAAAGTTGGCTATCACTGACCGTTGGCGACCAACTCAGATACCAGCAAATTATGTGAACACATATAATGATACATAAATAACAAAATGTAAGCAAAATCAATTGTACACGTCCCTTCGAAATTTGACACATATCGCCTCCCATCGGGACATTCCAGATTCCAGTGTGACGCGCCAAAAATGTGCCTTTTATTTGGTTTGGACATGCATGTCCCTTAAAAAAAGGCATTTCATACGTCACTTAAAGTTTTTAATATGTATAATAAGATTTAATCAAAATTTGTATCTTCATGGATAAATAGTACACTAGAATTGTAGCACTCATTACCGATGGTCGTATATATTCATATGTAACAGGTTTATACAGCAATATTACTTTATATATATCAGTATATAGTATATTAGATATTAGTTTTCTTTTTTTAATTTTCATTCCATTATTTTATCTTACATTTTCATTGTACGTTTTTTATGTTACATTTTCATTGTGGCGTCTTACTTCAAATTAAATGTTTCTACTACCGTTACTTCTTTAACTCATATTAATGTTATAATATCTTAAAACAAATATTTTTGTATAGCAAAATTGTTGTGCCTATATATAAACATCAAGCTGTCCATGGGTTCATTGTAAATCATAAAATATGATAAAGACATTGTGATATTGGAGCGGCATGAAAACTGCTTTTCACATGATAAAAGGGCGAAATGGTTATTTACATATTCTGTCTTCATTCTGTTCATCCTTTGTGCTGGTTTTCCTCGTGGTCCGGATTGTTCTTTACTGCATTCTGGGAATGCCGTTTTCTGCATTTCATGCAGCATAATATCATGCACATATCCTTGTGACGTATTGTGTGTATCCAGGGATGTATAACCATAGCAAGAAAGGTAACAGTCATCCCAATAATACCAGCGTGAAAAATGAATTTGTAAGACACCTCCATGGGTCCTGTACACCAATTCATAAAAAATGTCACTACAATGAGGCTCGGTCCGACTGATAGTAAGAGAATAGATACCATGCAGAGCATGATGGATTTTCTTTGCGGCTAATAAATGAACAATTGTCCTTGCTGCTTCTTCCCCTTGACCACGCCAAGCATTTCTGCCAAGTCTTCTTAACTTCACATCCGTCACTTTCTTTTGTACATAAATATACATCCCAGCGTTAGCGATACTTGGCAGAATAACTGAGGCGCAGAGTAGAATAGATTGAACACAATATCTCTTCCAAAACATATTCAAAAGAAAAGCTAGAATCCACAGAGAGAGTGTTAAGGGTAAGACTCTTTTGCCCGGGCACCATATTTTGTATTTCATGGGGTAAGCTGCGCTGACGAAGCGGTCTGCAACCATACCACAGAAAGTCCAAGCTTCCACTGTTATCAGGCTGAAAAATGCGCTCCTGAATATATCAGAGTAGTCGGGGTACATGAATACAAGGTTAAACGCAAAGTGATTTAATACAATCATCACATCCGCTACAGCCAAGGAGACCATGAACCATTTTCTATGTTGTAATACGAGTTTGCTTTTCCAACAGTAGAGGATGAGGATTAGAATATTCTGCAAGAGACTGGGAAATGCTGCCGCCACAGTTATTGCAATGAACAATTTATATATGTACAATGTATATTCATTATCACTGGCACTCACCGTAGAAGCACGTGCTGTATGATTCGCCTCCATGTTTGGCAAACCGGCAGATAAGGTATTTGTACATTTATGAGAAATGGTACTTAAATGCTTGTAAGTCTTATATTTATGAGCAGTAATGCTCTCCCATTCGTTGTGATAATCCGCGACGTATTGTCAGTACAGCTGGTGGAGCTTGCGTGTTTTGTATGTGCATGTGTGGATGGACAGCCGAAGCTGAACTGCTGGTGGGTTGAAAACATTTGCTGCATTGAATGTAAGCTAGTTCCCGTGTCATGAACTGATTCGTACTTGCAGGGGCGACAAACAGCGGGCGAGAGATTAGGGAACCAGCTAACAGAGAATAAACAGAATTAAACCCCTGGACTGAACTGTCTTAGATAAAGCCTCTGAGTATCGAGTTTCAGGCCAAGAACCTTTTATTAATTTTAAACTTTTAAATTTTAAAAACTTTTATTTAATTTTTTCATTCCTTTGTTTTGAATCTTGATTAGGGTTGTACCGGCCATATTTCGATAATTATTGTGCCATATCGGTGACGTCAGCCTTTGTGAGTTGGCAGTCAAACGGTTGATAATTTAGGCCTAAACTACTAAAGAACACAATTTTGGTGTCGTACATTTACATTAAAATTTCTGTACGAGCAACATTTTGGGTATTTAAGAATGAAATCCCATGGCTCATGAATATGGTCATAGAGTATTTTATTAGGGCCAGTCCTACGGTGTGCACATAACCTAACATTTTAACAGCAATCGAGTGTGATATACATGCTACTCTGGCGAGGCAGCAGGTGGATTCAAAAGGACTGGTCAAATATTTAGCATTTAAAACCCTGTGTTAATAATTCGTTTAAATGAGGTAATATACGGTTTTTTACACATTTTACTAATTTTAGATGTCTAAATGTACGAAGGGTATTATTCAGTGTTTGAGGTCTCAAGGCCGGTCTTGGCCTCGAGGCCGGGTTTCGCTGGCCTCGGCCTTGGCCTTGGCCTCGGAAAGCCATGACTCGGACTCGGACTCGGCGTCGAGCCCTCTGGCCTCGGTGACTCGGGGCAAACGGGTTCGAGTCCGGCTCGAGGCCGCGCACGTTTGACCTTCTTTGAATGTATACTCTGCTCTCATTGTCAACAGGGTTCAAAACTTTAGGGGGTCCGCAGGCCAATCACTCATATTTTATGGCTCACTCCCGTGAAATGTGAAGGTGCATGCTTGTTGGGCCTGTAAAAATCTGCCTTCAGGTGCTAGAATATTAGCCCCTACATTTTAAATCTCCCTCATAGTATGGGGGCAAATATATTGCCGTCTTTTTTAATGTTAATTTTTGGAGACATATTGGATTCTCTTCTAAGGTTTATAAGCTTTGAATAAAATGACGTCTCCATTTTTTCTGACTAGTTTCATATACTTCTGTCTTAAATTTTTCATCATACCTTATGACCACCTCACAGGCTGCTCGTTATGATGAAATCAATGTTGTCATTGGATAATAAACTAAAATGTACTGCCTTTTATAAAAGATCGTAGACATTAATTTTCGCAGATGTAATTATAAATTTTGTGAATTTTTTGATAACATATGACTGAAATTTTTACAAATTATCTTTTGTTATGAAAAATTGGGTTATTGTGATTAACGTGATCTCTTCCCTATACAAGTCTTACACATCCTAGAACAAACAAATGTGGTTGTTAGCCTATACATTTAAGCCCTCCACACACACAAAATAAAACTAAATATAATATGTCCATCAGCCATAATGACAGTTGTTGCCACATTACATAAGTAGATTAATTTTGGCAGTTGCAAACTTCAAACAAATAATGGAACAATAAGCATTAAAGCTCTCCCACATTTCTCACCTCAGAACAAACAATAGTGATGGATTAACTGCACTTAAACATTTATTCAAGCCTTACACAACAAAGCAAAACTATACTCTATAAACATATTTACAGTATAAACATTACCTCCAAGCACCACACAGGGTCAACTTGAGACTGAGGTAAATATTAAGTAGTGATCCAATGGTACTGGTAGTCCTAAGAACTATGCAATCAATGTTATTATTGACATCTGCAGCGGAGTATCACTCGAATGATTAAGCCGATGGATCTCCATCATCATCATCGTCATCGTCTAGTTCCAACAGATGTTGCTGGCTGACGTTGTCACACACCTCTTCATCTGCTCCGCACATACACATCTCTGTACAGTTGAGATTCTGCGACCTACCAGAGCAGTGAGATCTGCAGGTAGTCTTTTAACATACACATTTAATGAGATGTGTTATGGTGTCTGGGGCTGGAGGGTCTCTTGTTGTGACAGGCACGAGATGGTCTCCCTCTATCACCCACCCATACTCGGTCGCAGGTGGCAGTTGAGGCATAGGAATATGATCCTGATTCCACACCATGACTTGGAAGTGTGCCCGGGCAATGGCTTCATGCAAGGCTCCTCGTGTTGGTGGCAGCCTCCAACTGCTTCTTGGTAAACATCTTCCACCTAAGAGTTGTAACAACCACCACTGTGGTACCAGGTTCATACAATTGGCAAACAAATGCTTCAATATGTTTCTCTGTCTCAGCATTAAGCTGAATCGTAGTTCCCAGATCAGCAAATGCAGATACAACTTCAACAGAACATCTCTTCATGGCTTCAGCAAGTCAGCTTCCCTTTACCTGAGAATCGGCCTGTCTGATCAGCCCCTGAGAAAGCATGGAATCCTGGTAATGCAGCCGCTTTTGTGCTACCAAGTGCCCGCACAACTGGTTCCAGCGATATAACCCTTTTCTTGTTTCCCACGCCTGTGATGAAGTACGTTTCCTTACATAGCTGGAAGTACCGCCTGATCGCAAGCACGAACACATCAGTGTTGGGGGATTGAATGTAGAGTTGTGTTGCACCTCTACGAACGGCGTCTAGACTGTGCAGAATTATCCTAGTGTCGGCCTCTTCTTGATAACTTTGGAGATGCTGTACATTGATATATGAGCAGTTGGAGAGGACATTCTGCCTTGAAGTGACTCTGAAAACCTTTGGTTTTTCCTGGAAATGTTCGAGGGCTTTATTTGCAAAGTAGACAGTTAGCTCATCTTTGGTTTCTGTACTAGACAGGAACTGCTTTGCAGACACCTTTCCTATCGGTGTGCTGTCTTCCACATGATAAACAGTTGCTTGCTTGCCACACTCGCGCCTCTCCCGTGTGGCCTCCTTAAGTGAGTAGGAAAGGTCATAACGATCAAACACCAGATGGACCTCGTGGTAGTCCTTTGTCTTGCTCTCCAGTATATTTGTGAAATGGTCAGCCCATTGGGAACATGTCTTAATCCGTGGTGGCTTGCCCATGGCCTGTACGACTGCCATTCCATCAATGGCGGTCACCTTCCTGGTTGTTACCGATTAGGCATCAATGGCAAAATTTTCTGACCGCTGACCTTCATCATCATTGTTACTATCATTCTTCTTTAGGCGGGGAAGCTCCTCAAGTATGAACATAAGCTTGCTTTTGTCGAAGCATGGTAGAAGACCCACATTCACTGTAAGAGTGCACGTGGGAAACAGGTGAACTCATACTGACCGATGGTTTCTTTCAAATTTAACTCTGGCCGTGATCGGGCTGCAATGAGCATACGGGCAAAAAGTGTCCGGTCATCCTTAAGCTCCACAATTTTGTCCACCAGTTTGTGCTTCACAGCTTTCCGTGCACATATCCACATTTTAAGTTTTACCTTTTTCATTCTAGCCGAGATGCTGACCTCCTTTCTGTTGATGCTTTCTCTAACAAAAGTTCGGTATTTCTGCTGCCCGATGTTCTCTTGGCTGCATACATCTGTCTGGATATCTGTTGGCATCACTATTTTCGTAATGATATTGGTCAGGTCTTTCCTTCATATGTCATAGGATTCATGGATGACTTGATCACATCCTTAAGTCGCCGGATGCTCTGTTTCCTGCCTTATCCACACACTTATTGACAGGTGTTCCTTTCTTGTAGCTGTTACAGAGCCAGCCATTTTGTGTGATTCATCTGCTAGTCTACGCAACTCTGGTGCTGTTAGAAAAAATATCTCCCGTGCACTGTCATTCTGAGTAATTCCAACGAGACCTCCTGTTACCTTCATCATGATGTTTATGTGCTCAAGGGCGTGATCCACACCTATGGCGCAGAAAGGTGTCTGGTTCTTATTCACAGAGAAGTTTCCCTGCACAAACTCTTGGAAGATACCAGGATCAGTTGTCTGCAGAGAATGCATTTCTGCCAGATAAAGTGGGACTTGCCTGGCATACATTAATTTGTCGTGGGCAAAAAAGTATTTACACAACTCATCGAGAGAGGAAAGATGAAGCTGCCATAGGCCATAGCGAGTGGCACGTATGAACGTGAATATTAGCAACACGATCCTCATGTAACACTGCACAAACATGAAGAGTGGATTGGTAGCTTGCTTCTTTTCATCAGACTGTGCCATCAGCTCCAGTACTTTGTTTTCCTGGAGTTTTCCAAGCATTCTCTGATGCTCTTGTAAAACCTCCTCATGTGCGTGTTTAACACAACTTTTGTCAAAATTTTGTGCTAACTCTCTTCACATATCCCCCAACTGAGGATGCTCTTGGAAGAATTGTTCAATATAGAGGTCAAAGAGTGCTTGAATTGTTGTGATGTGAGCTTATAGGGCCCTCTTCATGTGTTTTGCTTCTAGAATCTGCCTTGTTGTTGTAGGGCCATATTTATTTGCCTCGTTCCAGGCTTCGTCAAGCCAACTATCTTCGATAATATTGCTAGCTGCTCTCAGAGCTGCCATAACGGTATGCATCTCTCCAAGCCTGAGAACCCATTTGCCCTTGCAATCATCTCTGGTCATTTCCAGCTGTTTCTCACGTTCATATTAAGCCATGTCCAATGTTATCACTTTCTGTCTGGGCCCATGATCATGCAGTTAATTTGTTGTGTCTGCTTCAACACTGTAATTAGTGTTTGCCACTAATGGGCTGGTGCTGGGATCAAAGGCAAGGCACTGATCTCTGTCAGAGGTTTTTCAGATGCAAGGATTGAATTATATGCTGCCCATGTGGGGGTGTTATGATGATTGACCTTGGCGTCATCTTTTAACTTTAGTGAAGGCTGGATTGCTGGATTGGCACAGCCATCTTGCTTTGAACTTGCTGGCTGTCCAGATCATGGGGGATATCAATTACTTAGGCATCCTCCAAATTCCCTGAGCATTGAAATGATGTTGTGGAGCAGAAATATAGATAGCCTGACCATGTTCTATGTCAGTGGGTTGTTGTGGAGGCTGAACTAATGCCAATCTGCTGGTCTCTCGCACATGTCTTGGACGTCTTTAGCTACAGGTGTGCGCATGATAGCACGTGAAAGAAACCACACTGCATCTCCTGCTGAATATGGTTGGATAACATCGGGGCTCTACCTGGGGTAAAACCAGCAAAACTGCTACATTTGGTTGCTTGTATATCGGGTGCAGCTGGAGCATTGAGCAAACTCGAGAGGTGTCAGATCTTTCAGGGAGCGGGCTCGAGCCTTCTGATCATGTATCCTCAGTTTCATTCTGCCTTGAGTATCTGCTGCAGGATAATCTTGCCGCTGATATATTGCAGTTGCTGTAGCATGGAGAGTCCTCTTGCCATCTGGGGTATCCTCATTAAAATCACTGTTATCGATAGCAAAGAATATGAACTTCCCCTTTTGCATAGTCACAGGTATGTATGCTCCTTGTTCTCGGGAAAGGTCTATGACTGAGTTGGCCAATTATGTTTCCAGCCTCAGGATTCTACTATAGTCCACAGACAAACCAAAACCATGACGGAATTTAAGAAGTTGCTTGCTTCTTGTGGACTGGTGAACTGTGATGCCAACAGCCAACTGTTGTTGCCATTCTAAACGATGGCGGAAAGGTGCATCTTGACCTTTTGGCTTGTACATAACCTGGCATTTTGTCTTAAAACAGTACATGATATTCTGGCTGACTCTCAATACATCTTTGTGCGAAGCAGCTGAACGTTTTGTGTTGGGCGCTATACTCGTGGTTGGTCCCTCTAATACCCAACGTATGAAGGCAATGAGCGTTTTGGATACATGGCTTTCGATATCATCAATGTCCAGTTTCCCTTCAAATCTTCATGGGTGTTTTGTTTGAGCAAAAATGCCCCTTCGTAGAATAGATACACTCTCAAATAGCTGAGAAACGTCATTTTCTGTTGTCTTGGACATTGCACTATCAACAACCGCATCACGTGTTTTGGTAGAGCATACACGGTCAGGCTCGTTGCGACGTTTTGCTTTTGTAAAGTGGACATCATCAATATGAGAGGTGATTTTCTCCTTGAGACGACATGTGGATGGCTGTGTGTTGTACACACCGTTAGATTCCGAACTCTGGAGTAGACTGACTTTAGATCTGCCATATTCAGATCTTCTCCATCTTGAAGTTTAGAGCGAACTGGTTTCACAAACTCAATATCTGAGGCTATTATACTTACATTGTGTTGTTCTTGCTGTGCTAGCCCTTCACCCAGGTATTCTGTCTTCTTACAACGCTGGACATTCTTTACCCAACAAGGGAGATGATATTTAACGTCAATTGCACGGGCATCATTTTCACTGACAGCAGCACTCAGTTGAACTTTCCATTGCTGATTGTTGCTCTCTTCCACCGCCTTTTTCAGCTGTTTACCTGTATTAATACTGCATACTTCATGTAGATACTCTTTTGTTATCTCCTGGCAAAAGAAGCACCTGTCTGAACTGGAAGGACATGCTGATGAAGGGTCGAATCGAATTTCCTATGGTGAAGGATCTGGGACAGTCACTGTTGTAGAAGGACGTCCACGTTTTTTCTGAAGGGCCTCACTCTTTCCTTCTTGACATGCTTTCTGATAACAGGCTCTTCCATGCTCTAGATGACCACTATTGCAGGTGGATCCGTAGCAGGCCCTCGGCCACTTTGCGCGCTTCCCTTGAAGATCTTCTGCACTGTAGGCTTCCAGCCGTCTTCTAATTTCTGGGTAATCACTGTCTCCATACTTTCCTCTCTCGTGGATATATTGTAGGAACTTTGCTTCCAGGGACGGCTCACTAACTAGACCACGAGTTTCTGGTTGCTGGCACTTGATGCACAGTGTGAAGTCTGTCTCTGCTCTCATCTGCTTTGATGTTTGTACATACTCCATTTTGATATTATGCTACTCTATACAGGATAACTCTGCAATAAATCAATAAAGGCCCCATTCGGATCAATGAAAATGTGAAACTCTTAGCACTAAGCCCTTAAATACCATGCGAACATTTGAAGAACATAATTTCATGCGAATCAGATATGATCTTTTTATATACCTGAAAATATAAAACTTTTTAGTAGACAATATTCCACCAGATCTTTTTTTCTGAAAGGGAAGAAGATATTAATGCACATTGGAATGTTAAAAATGCAGTTTGCATTGTTAAAAAGCTGTATTTATGCTGTAAGAGCTTCAAACAAAAATGCATAATTACCAGCAATATACGATTTAAGGTGCAAAACAGACCTTAAGTTCAACCTGTTGCTAAGACCATTATTAATGTCATCTGAACAAAATGGAGACATGTTTCTTTACTTTTGTAACAACCCTAAGAGACATTCTGTAAGAGTCTTAAAAAATAACACGCAAAAACGACGGCACCCGATTCTGATTGATTGGTCCCGCACTATCAGTCTCCATGTAGATATTCTTAATTTCCATAATGAAAGGTATAATTCGACGTATCCCACCATTTAATTCGAGCCTTTAAAATATGTCTGAATGTGCCTACATACAAGGAACGATCGGTACGCTTTCGTACGCCGGTGAGAGGAGAAAAACTGCCGGTAAACCGATCCCAAAGTTCCGTCACTTGAGTGAAAAAGATCCATGAACTGACTTATCAACTTGCGCAAACTTTATGAAAAATAGGCGAATCGCGTAAAAAAATGAGCAACATTAAATAAATCGTTCTTGTTGGATTACAAATAAAGCGCAAGTTCATTGCTGTCGCATTAAATGAAAGTTCTCTAGACATTCACAATGTCAACCGGCAATGTTGGCATTTAAACCATGTGACACGTTGATTGACATGCAGTTGATTTGCATACACATCAGTGCCAAGACAGTGAACGCATACGTTCTCGTGATTGGCGGAGAGATGAAATGTCATAGAGAGAGAAAGTGAGAGAGCCAATAAGAGGTTCGTAGTAAAATTTACCCCATGTGACTTCATCCATGACAATTTTGGCGGGGAAATGTTCACTGAAATCGCTTTGCATTCGGTTGTTTTGAAAGTTTTTCAACTATGATCCCGGCGGCACCGTGAGTATATAAAGCAAATGAGGCAGGGCTATATAATGGTACCTGCAACTGACGATGTCTGGTGCAAGATCTCCGCAAATCAGATGTTTGCTATTGCAAAAATTGTGCAATTTCTCCGGTTCTGTAGCGATCATAACAGGGTTTTAGGAGCAGGCCGGTCTCTGACGAATCTGATCTGATTAATTTAAGCAACCGCGTATAACGTTTTCTTTTTTTCTTGTAGTGTTTCGTTTAAACTGTGTTTGTTTACGTAAATTTAGCGTTTAAAATAAATTTGTGGACCTTTCCGATAATTGCAATAGTTTAAGATCTTCTTCAAAATTTGTAACGGGTTTTATATAGTCTTCAGTTTGCTTTTTGAATTATTGCCAGAACTGCACTTTTGGATTACAACAGATTGTTTTCGGGATTACATTGGACTATTATTCTCTGAGAAGTTTTTCGTGAACTGTTCATCTGGATTTTACGTTTTAAAGGACTTGTTGTCACTGTGACAGTGGTGGTATCCAGGTACTGTACACTTTATTTATTATACTGTGTAATTGTATTGATTTACTGAGTCCTTGGGTTTCAGTCCCTTTGAACTAGTTTTCGGACACTCAGTTCGAGGTCCATTAAAACTGCTTAAAGAAAACCCTTGTCTGAAAATTCTGATTCTCTTAGTTTATTGCAGTATGTCTCGGACTTTCGCGCTAAACTACACAATGCTTGTGAGATTGCAAAATCTAATCTAAAATCTGCACATAGTAAAATGAAAAAAGTATGACAAAGTATGACAAGCACAGTGTAAAGAACGTTTGACCCTATTGAAAAAGTTCCTTGCCTTACTACCTATCCATGGCACACCTCTGCAAGCTAGGTATTTTGTTCCTTACATTGTTGACAAGAAAGTCAGTGATTTAAAATACATTCTGTTAACACTAGATAGGCGTAAGAAAAAACAACTGTGCCATGTTAACATGTTGAAACCATATTTTGACAGAAATAGCACATCAGATGTTGTACATAATGTTACTGCTGTTAATTGTGTAAAAACTGACCCTGACCCAGTTTAAGTAGATACTGATTGTAAGTGTGATGTAGACATTCACTGTGGAACAGTACCACTAAAATAATCAGACGAGCTTAACAACCTGGATGCCAAACTGTCACACCTTACCGCACAACAACAACAAGACCTCAAGAATTTGCTGCAGAATTATGAACATTTGTTTAGTGACATTCTAATTCGGACAAACATATTGTGCCATGACGTCAATGTTGGCGAGGCAAGCACAGTCAAGCAGCACACTTATAGACTGAATCCAGAAAAGCAAAAGTATCTACAAGATGAGGTTCAATATTTGCTGGACAAAGATTTTATTGAAGCTAGTAACGGTAATAGGAGTTCACAATGTATTCTTGTGGCAAAACCTGATGGAAGTTACCGCATGTGCACAGATTATCGAAAACGGAACTCTGTCACCAAGACTGACACGTTCCCGATTTCGAGGATTATTGATTGTATTGATAGAGTCGGTAGCTTCAGATATTCTCCAAGTTTGCCTTGCTAAAAGAAATCTGGCAAGTTCCGCTGACAGAACGAGCGAAAGAAGTGTCCGCATTTGTGAGGCCGCAAGGACTGTACCAGTATAAAGTTGTTCCGTTTGGCATGAAGAACTCGCCAGCCACGTTCCGGCGCCTCATCCATATGGTTGTCAAGGACATTCAGGGCTGCAACGAATATATTGATGACCTCATCGTGTACAGCAACACCTGGGAGAAACATCTGCAAATTTTTCGCAACCTCTTCGAAAGACTCAGCGAAGCACGTCTGACCGTCAATTTAGTCAAAACTGAGTTTTGTCATGCATAAGTAACATTTTTGGGTCATATTGTAGGGCAGGGTCAAGTAAGACATGTTGATGCTAAAATGAGTGCTATTTCTGCATTTCCTAGACCAGAAAACAAAAAGCAAATAATGCGTTTTCTTGGTATGGTTGTTTGAATGATTTATTGACACAATACATAGTAAGTACATTCATGTGGTATTCTACCTAAGCACATATATAAATATAAACATGTATCAATAGATTGAGCGCAAGCTACTTAAAGCTTATGAAGGTCGCTCCTGAATTCTAAAGTGATAATTTTCTGATGCATGACAGGAGGAGTGTGATGTTAACATATTGATGACTGAAGTATCATGGAAGATGTGGATAGCATAATGACTATGTTTTTAGTTGTGATTTGGAAAGTGTAAGGTACCAGTTGAGAGGAGAGAGAGAGTTTTGATGGTTGTGGGATGAGTTTGTTAGGAACGTCAAATTATTCTATGTCAGAAACTGTTTGAGTTTTCAAAAAAGTTTGCTACCGATTCGAATATTTCCTTGTTTGATTTCTGTCCCTTCGTATCGGTTCTTGAAAGTCTGGTATTAGTAAATCATCATTTGGTAAGGTATGATCGAGATGTGTTTCTGTGAAACAGATTACGTCAATTCTTGTGGGGTTGCTGGTGCAAGTTCCATTTCTGCGCCTGGTTTGCGTTAGTAAATAGCTTAAGTACGGAGGTCCGGTAATTATTCTAGACGTTTTGTTTTAGTGTATTTAAGAAGATGTTTACCTATGATAAACTCATTATCTGTTGTGTACGATTGGGGGGTTTTTGATTCAGCTGTGAATGTAACGGGAGCTGTGGGGGGGGACTTCCGGTTTGTTCATGTCTCTGTTTGTTCATGTCTCTCATGATTCTGTCGACGGCGAAACTGTTAGTAAAATAATAAATGGAAACGTGTATATATATATATATATATATATATATATATATATATATATAAACGTATATATATATATATATATATATATATATATATATATATAAAGGAAAATAGAGTCCGACAAACGTTTGTGTCGCTTTCATTTGTGTAAAGTCGGCTTATTTACCTTTCAGTTTTGTCTCTCGTTATATTGTGTAGTTAATGCGTTAAGAAAAAGGAAGTTGTATTTGTTTATGGTTGTTGCATTATGGGAATTTTTTAGCTTCCGGTTTAGTTCTGTGTAGACTTGTTCCCTTCTTCTGTTAGCGCGATCCATTCTTTAAATTTCTGAAGTGTCGACGCATTTTTTATTAATGTAGGGATATCCTCTTTCTCTTCTTTTGCATAAATTTATCCGTTTCCGGTCCATGTCGAATGTATCCGCTTTTGTTTGTTTAGTTCCCTTGTATCATGGAATAATTTGGTCTTTTCTTCGGTAAGATCTTCATTTATGTAGATTATATTTTTGTCCACTCGGACGTTCTTCAGTTTTGATCTAGATCTATAAACCATCTCCTTCGATTGCGTGCTGTGGAATTTTATCATCAATTTTATAGTTTTGTTCTTGGTATGGTTGGATACTACAGGCAGCTTTGTCCAAATTTTTCTGCTGTAGGTGAACCTCTGACTAATTAGTTAAAGAAGAAACAAAAGTTTGTATGGAATATTCAGTGTGAAAATGCATTTCAGAATGAAAGCAGTTTTGCAAAATTCACCAGTTTTAGCAGCTCCAGACTTTTCTCTACCTTTTAAGTTAGCTGTGGATGCTAGTGATACCGCTGCTGGTGCTGCGTTGTTACAAGAAGGCAGTGATGTCACAGATCATCCAATTTGTTATTTTTCAAGAAAGTTTAATGCAAACCAGAAAAACTACTCCACTATTGAAAAAGAATGTTTGGCTTTGATTTTGGCGTTGCAACATTTTGAAGTTTATGTTACTTCATCAGTCAAGCCTATCATTGTCTTCAGTGATCACAATCCCCTCACGTTCATGAACAAGTTGAAGTGTAAATATCAAAGATTGTTGAGATGGAGTTTGTTTTTACAGGATTACAGTCTTGAAATCAGACACATTAAAGGGAAAGACAATGTTCTTGCTGATTACTTCTCGAGGTGTTAATGAAATGTTGTAAACGAGATGTTTATGTAATGTTGTAAATAAGATGATTTTTTTTAAATATGGGAAAAATTTAGTGATTGTGATCTCAAAAAGAAAGTTTTTTTTATAAAACTTTTTTTTTTCCTTACAGGAGGGGGAGTGTTACAGGTGTCTTTTTTATTGTGCGCTGTTGACATTCTGATTCGTGTTAGGCAAGCCCTGGTTTATTATGCGCAAGAGTCTTACACGTGTCTATTAGGCCAGCATAGTTCGTTGCCATGGGAGACGTGGCTTGGCACGCGTGGGGGTCTGAAATGTAGAAACACAGCGTTCTTTGTTCCAGATGTTTCAAGTCCGTTCCTGTAACGTGTGTATTGTTCTATGGAGTTTACCATTTCTAGAATTTTCGGATGAAAAAGTTATAAATAGCTGTGTTTAGAGCCGAGGAGAGAGAAATATTCCAGCGGACACGGAAGAGTGTGAGTCAGTTTGTGGAACTTTCCGATAATTGCAGCACTTATAGATATCCTTCGAACTTTGTAACAGATTTTATTTAGTCTTCAGTTTGCCTTTGGGACTATTACCAGAATTTCACTTTTGGATTACAACAGATTGATTTCGGGATTGAATTGGACTATTATTCTCTGAGAAGATTTACGTGAACCGTTCATCTGTATTATATGTTTTAAAGGACTTGTTGAGCTGTGACAGTGGTGGTATCCAGAAAAGCCTAGGATCCGGACACTCTGGTTCTTTACCCTTTATTTATTATACTGTGTAATTGTATTGATTTACTGTTATACTGTTGTTAAACTGTGTAATTGTATTGATTTAATTTACTGTAATGTTAGGGTTGTTTTAAGAATAAATTATAATTATTTGTTAACAAAAAAACACTGTTTCTTTATTCATTCCCCTAGACATTTCACGCTGCCTAGTGTTACAGAATCTGATTTTTATTTATCTCCGTAACAAGATTTATGCTCGTCACGACTACGTGATCTGTTATTATTAGGTTCCGTAACAAGGTATTGGTGGCGCCACCTGCATTGGCCTTTTTGTACGGGGGTCAACGGTGCCCGAATCATACAGAGGGCTACAAAAAACTTCTTTTTGCTATGAAAGCATAAAGCCAAATTGGTTCATTTTGCACAGAAATGCTCCTAGGGTAGTGCTTTCTCATTTTTATTCAAATGGTCTCTGTTCAATGACTTTTGTCCGAGTTATGGGAAGCTGAATATAGTCAAATGTTATAGCAGCCCATTTCTGCTCAGTGGCTACAAAGATCTTCTTCTCAAAAACCACTGGATCTAATTCTTTAATCTCACACATTAATGATCCTTAGATGTTGATAATTCAAATTTGTTTTGAGTAGTGATTTTCTTAGGTTTTATACAGGAAAAGTTAAATAAGATATAAAAATCTTCTACTCCAAAACTTTCCAGCCAAATCGTCCAATATTTAACAGAAATGATCCCTAGAACGATCTCTCGCATATTTGTTTGAATGGCTCTAGTTCGGTGATTTTTGGCCAAGTTACAGGAGGTTTAATTTAGTCATCTGTGCAAAAAAGCATACTAAACTTAAAATCTCAGAAACAGCTGGAGCTGTCATCACCAAATGTTATGCCAATGTTTGTCACATGATTTATATCTGAAATTGAGGTGTTGGTGACGCCACCTACATTGATCTGTTTTTACAAGCAAAAATGTAAGTTTAGACTCTTCTAGCTTATACACTGTTTTTTTTTTAAAGAAAATGTTCAGCTGATTGGTTTAAACTTTACAAGAATTGTTCTATGGTATTGTTCTGTCAGTTTTATAAAAATAGATTGGGTAAATGCATCTCTAAAAAAGCAGTGTAGCCAAATGAAAAAGGCTTTCAGTGTTTGAAAACAGATTAAGCAGCATGGCAAGTTTCAACATGCCAAGTCAAGAGGTCAATCAGTGCACCCAGGTGCAGTCCAGACATCACCACGGCAACTGACCTGGCTCTGCCTGGTGTCCAAATACAGTCTAGACGTCTAGACACATCGTCTAGAACCTGCTAAATGTGTCAGATTTTACAATAGGTCAAGTTACGCTCTGTATCTATAAATAACTTTGGCAGACTGCCATTCACTTCAGATTAGCAAAAAGGTCAAGTTTCAGTCTATAAGATCCAGTGGTAAGTTTCAGTCTGTAAGAGCCAGTGGTGCGGTTACATGTGGCACATAAGGTACCCTTGACCTGGGGGAAAGCTGAGCCTGCCTTGCCAGGATGCATGAATAGCTGTGACTCAATACCAAGGCTAAAAGAGGAACTTGTTAGCTCCTTGGAAAAAAAATATTAGGTAGGTGTATAGTCATTATAGCACAATAACATACAACTGTGTTGATATGCTTACATTTTGTGATGGTTCTGTAATCAGATTTAGCATCCAGTAAGCATTTGATTTTAGGGTCCCGTTTGACAAATGGGTGCCCTATAATGATCACCGTGTTAGTTCATCTGTTAGTCCGTCATTTGATCAGTTTGTCAGTTATGCTTATTATCATGCATGATATCTCAACAGCAGCACAATGGGTCTTTCTCAAATTCACAGGGATGATTCAAGATTGGTACCTATGAGGACTCCATCCCTTTAAAATTTCAGACCCGCCAAAAATACAATGATTTTCTTTCTCTTGTAATATCGCAGAGAGAATGCAATGGACTTTTTAACGAATCTGTGAGCTTATGCCATTGTGTAGCGTCGTCCGTCGTGCGTCATAGCTATCTCAAAACGGGCAGGAGCTAGTATCACCAAAGTTTTTGCAAAAAAATTAGTCGTCAAAAAGATTCTGTCGGATTTTTGCTTATTTCTTGGCTAACTGCATTTACTTAGATTTTATAGGGATAAGTTAAAAAAAAATTTAAATGTTCTTCTCCGAAACCATGCTGCCAAATTGTCCGTTCATCTGTCCCAATAATCCTTTCCTGGCAAAAAGAACATAACCGAAATATCCTGACTGATACATCCTAGTTTTAAAATGTCCTAGTCCGAAATGTGCAGGTCCTAAACATCCATTTGGCTCAAATCATAATTACTAAGGTAGATATGCAGAACATAAGAGGATCAATATTAAATTTTAAAAATAAACCTCCATTCATACTCCCAAACTTTGCACAGGTTCGCATTAGGCCTGTAGGCCTTGTCTCCTAGTATATATGCTGGTGCATTATTTCACAAGTATTTTGCCCAGCTGACTAGTAGAGGATTTTCCAAAATAAAGTGACAACAGACTGGAAAAATATATTGAGAAATCAGTCTTTATGTTCGTGAGAGTAATATTACAAATATAAGTATGATCTAAAATTACACACAAGTGCTGGTATATATCAGAGTATGACCCGTCAGATACAAAAAGTCGATGTCTGTGACACATATTTTATATATATATATATATATATATATATATATATACACACATATATATATATATAATGATCAAGGAGGAGATCCGATATATTGTTATGACATTGAAAAACAGACAAAAGTGACCTGTTTTTTTATACACCCGTCTATACGGGACGTATTATGGTATATCCAGCACTCACCATAATTACCAATAGCTTATCTCGCCCAAGTTCTATTATAGGGTAAAATCCACGCATATTTAATAAGGTCAGAGGTCACAAAGCTGCTTTGTGGAGTTGCCGCGATAACTAACGTGGAATACAGTAGATTTTGATCAAACTCAACAGAAATATTAATCAATATAATATCACGCCTAAGATTTACGACAAAATCCATGCATACTCAATAAGGTCAGAGGTCACCAGACCTTGGTGGCACCATGGTGATGTAAATATATTATTGGTGAGTGACATGGTGAGTACAAATATCAATCTATACAGTTTCTCGCCTGAATTTAATTTTTAGCAAAATTCACGCATATTTAATAAGGTCAGAAGTTATAAGACGGGCGCATTATGCACGTGTGCGGTACTTTTGTTTTTAAATCAAAACCAAATAAAAACAAAACCATCGAGGCAACGTACGTTATATAAAGAGTTCATATGTGGTTAATTATATTTAATCTTTTAACTATATTTTTCTAAATTTTGACACAAAAATATACTGGCCTGTAATTTTTTGGCGGATCTTTGAAACCAGTGTGACACAGGCCTGTAAATTTTCTGGTCTGTTTTCTGGTTTGTCCCTATTGGTCACTTTTGTCACAGGTTTTAATTTGCATAGAATTTAGACATGCCCCATGAATTTTCAGTAATCATAATGCCCCTCGCCTTTGTCCCACTAGCCCAAAAAAACCGTGGTGTTTCAATCTATAGTATCGGCACTGTCGGAAGTATTTGGGGCGCACGTATTGTTCACAAAAACAAACCTTTATCATGAACATCTGCATCTGTTAAATATCTCCTCGAAGTTCTTCTATTATTAACAGTTATTAATTATAAATAAATAATTATTTGTGCATGTGTGATCTTTGAAGCGGGGCCTTTTCCAAACGGGAATTCCCCAGACTTGTCATTTATTTGTGAGCGTGCCCCGTGATTCAGCTGAGAGCCAGCGCAAACAATGTCGAAAGGAAACTTGAACTTGGTTGTGTTACGTTCTGAACACAGCATGCTGCGGAGATATGATCCTACCATAGAATTTTGTCAGCTGACAGGAAGGAAAGGCCTATATAGGTGCAGCATTTCTCGGAACAGTCCAGATGAACCACAACAAGTTTTATCTGCTATATATAGGCATATATATGCTATATAGGCACATATATGGTACTTTTATGAAGGAAATATTTGCTTTGTTAAATATAGGCATAGTTTAACTGGTAGATCGTGGCCTCGGCCTTTCTCGGACGGTGGTGACTCGGACTCGGCCTTGGCCTCCGGTGGCGGTGACTCGGCCTAGGCCTTGGATGGTGGTGACTTGGATTCGGCCTTGGCCTCGGAGGTTGGCGTCTCGACTACAACACTGGCATTATTCCAATGGGAAGTGACGCGATCATTCTTTTATTTTGCAACAAATAAAGTAATTGCGTTATTCCTGCCATAACATTATTCCAACAATTAAACTTCCGGGGTATATCCGGTGGTTGTGTTCATACAACAATTAAACTTCCGGGGTATATCCGGTGGTTGTGTTCATACATAATTAGTTACGATATCATCCGGTAGATGTCAGCAACATGCATGTGTCAGTCGTGGCTTTAGGATCTGCATCTCAGCCTAGTTGAGAAGGGGATAAACCAGAAATAACATTTTAAACCGAAAACGGATGTTATCAATCTGATACAGATGTAAGGTTCGGTTCCTAATTTATTATAACAATTTTTATGTTTTCTATATAACAGTTGATTAGGCACTATATCGTTGTCAAGCAACTTAATTTCTGTATGCCCATGTCTATTTGTGTCTTGAACGATGCCAAATGTTTCCTAAGGGGGTTATTTTACATATTTTCGCATGAATCCTGAGAAATTCGACATCATTGGCAAATTTCAGGATAGGTCTGTTGCAGCGCTTTCTGGTAAAAACTACGCCAGTCGTTTTAGCGTTGAGCAACCGGCCAGTAGAAAACCCGCCCGGGCGAACTGGGCCATGTTATATGCTAGTATTAGAAAGAAAGCCTTGAATATCAGACATCTTAATAACTTTACAGGTAAGTTAACGCAAGCCTCATACAAGCAAGCACTCACACAGAGGGCCCGGTGACCACCAGATTTTAGTATTTTTTATGCATATAGTGTCGATTTCGGCAACTAATACACATTAAACAACGTTCCTGCATACTATAATATATTTATATCTACCCAGTAAGATGCTGTCGGTGGTGTCTCCGGAGGTAGTTCTTACTTTATATTCATTAATGCATAAATATATTATACATTCATATACAGATCTTAAATAACGTAAGATAAGTTATTTAGGATTCGAAACCTGATCACCTTTGCATACGTCTCTGCGCTAGATCAGACACAGCGTCTAATTCCCCTTGCTGTGCCCTTTATGTTATTTAAGTCTGTGCTTTCGTTCATAAATGTAAATACAGAAGCCTGTGCAACAAAAACGTCTTTAGACAAAACGCATGACATCACAGATCCTAACGTTCATTATCAACATTCGCTTTTATAAGTCAATGACAACGTAAATACTTACGTATTTATGCATGATAATTACTGTGCTTCTGGGCATAATAAGCCGTGGCTATTATTGATAGTGTATGATGATACTACGATTTGACTTTGACACGATTAAACGCCGCGGTAATAAAATAATCATAATACATGTGTATTGGTTGTTATGAGTTCTTGACCGAGTATGGAGCCCCTGTCCCCCGGTGTGTAATCCTCAGCCTTGCACCAAGGCAAACCTTTTGAAAGCATCACCTGGCAGCAGGAAAGTGCAACCTAAACCCCAATAAAGTATAAATCTAATTCCCTATAAACGCGGTGAAGAAACGTCACTATAGGGTACAATTAGCACAGAATGTCGATGAAAACCATATTAATTTATAAGGGTCACTGCAGTGGACCAAAGGCCAGTGTGGCGGAGCAAACACTGGTTATTTCATTAAGATCAATACAGGGGACTACAAGGATAGTTTGTCGGAATAAATCACATTTAGCTAATGTCTGCTCTTCTGCTGGTTCGTTGTAGCCCGAATATACAGCACCTTTTTAGGAATGGAGACCGAATACCTGTGTGTCTGTTTGTGTGTGTGTGTCGGGGGGGGGGGGGTTCCCTCGAATTCAACACAACAACCTTAATGGGAATCTCATGCAAATTAGCAAGGGCTCTGTACAAATTACTCAAAACACTACAGAGATGGTGGTTCCCTCAAAGATCCTCATTCCCAACATGATTTGGAAGGCTGTAAACAATAGCCGATGGAGGCAGCAATTACCTGATATTCTTGGGAGTATGTGCCAACATCTTCATACATCCTGAACAATACGTTACAATTTATACCTCAACTGAGTCAACACAACTGTATTATGCATAATATATATAGGGATTTTGTATGTCCTCACGCTAAACAGCGTGTATTGTGAAATGAATCGTGATACGGTAAGTTCTGACCAAACTTAACAGGGTAAACTTTCCACCTTCGGGGCTGTAACGCAAAACAAGAACAAATTTAAGAAGATTTTTATGTTAGGCCAAAAAAATGAAAGCTATGGTTCTCAGGCACCGCTCGCGTCAAGTTAACCCCCCCCCCCCCCCCCCCCCATCAAAAATTTTTATTTTGATTTTTATCTTTCAAGAAGATAAATAAACATTTTATGTAGTGCTTTTACCTGTTTAGCAAAAAATAATTAGTTATTTTCATGATTTTCCCTGATCATTTTTATCGAAACATACAAAAACAGGCAAAAAAGCCCGCACTGATTTCTGGAAAAAATTTTTGAGAACCATACATTTTTTGGGGCCTTACAGGCCTGCGGCTAGATTCTTTGTTACATTCTAGGGAAGATAAGACGACTACCTGCGTTTCATCCAGCCGCAAACAATGCTCCTGTATTCATATACCGCAAAGCATAAAAGATTGATATCCGTATGAAACCTCGTTGACATGGTTAGAAGTAATTCAGATATGAACAAACATGACTTCTCTAAACAGCAGAGCTGGAAAAGAAGATTCATCAAGTTGAAAATCGTTCATTGTTGAATGGTCAGTTTGTTTTAGGGTTCACATTATTGGAAAAAGCATATCTTTTCTAAATGTTTGTGTGATTGTAATCATCCTTCAGAATATTATCGTTCCCAATTAATCCCCTTCTTGGTAGTGCCATAACGGCCTTCTGACATAAGAAATTCTACGACCAGCTTACTGGAGTCAGAGTGCCTGTATATCTTGCATCAAGGACCATTCGTTTGTTAGCGAACCTGAGAGCTTATGCGATGGTGCGGCGTCGTCCGTCGTACGTCGTGTGTCGTGCGTCGTCTGTACGTTAACCATAGCTATCTCAAAAACGGCAGGAGCTAGCATCACCAACGTTTTTGCAAATAATCAGTCATCCAAAAAACTATATCGGATTTTGTTTATTTTTTTTTTCTTACTGCATTTTCTTAGATTTTATTGGGGATAATAAAAAAGCTTTAAAAATCCTACATTGAGGTGTTTTTTACAAGCAAAAATGTAATTTTAAACTCTTCTAGCTTATACATTGATTTATGATGAAACTGTTAAGCTGATTGGTTTAAACTTTACAAGAATTATTCTATGGTAGGGTTCTGCCAATGTTATAAAATAGATTGGTTAAATACAGTTTTAAAAAAGCATTGTAGCCAATTGAAAAAGGCTTTCTGTATTTGAAAACAGATTTGACAACATTCTGAGTTTTAGCAGCCAAGTCAAGAGGTCACTCAGTAGAAACAGGTTGGGTCCAGACATCACCATGGCAACTGACCTGGCTCGCGGGGGGGGGGTGGATGTCTAGAAAATGTGTCTAGACGTCTAGACACAGCGTCTAGACGTCTAGACACAATGTTTAGATGCAGAATTCCCAGATAATTGGAACTATATCTTTCAACTGTTTGCATTTTAAGCGACTCGGGTTTATCATCAGGTCACATGTGGACTGCTGCGCCCTCATTTTTGGTTGACCTCTGACCTTTCCTCGCTGCCCAGCTTCCATTTGTGCGTCTGTTTCCACACATAAACCTGCATATCTCGTGAACCGTTTAACCGATCAGGCTAAACATTTAGCACAAATGTAGCCCTTTAATAGCTTTATAACATACACTAAAAATGGTGGCGCCACCTGCAACCATTTTTGCCAGCATCCATCTGTTCATCTGCCTACGGATAAAATCACTCATATCTCAGCAGTGGTTTGACTTATCCACCTGACATTTTGCAGGTTTATACATCCTGGACAGCTTTCTCGATTTTATGACAGGTGGCGCCACCTACATTCAGGTTTACTCTGCAGACATCCAAGCTCATAACTCAGGAACCATTTGACCGATTGGGCGTAATTTTTGCATGTGTATAGATCTCATATAGCTCTTCATCATAGGCAAAACTGGTGGCAACAACTGCAACCACTTATGCACAGAGTCCATCTCTTCATCTGCCATTGGATTAAATCCCTCATATCTTAGCAGTGGTTTGACTTATCCACCTGAAATTTTGCAGGTTTATACATCCTGGACAGCTTTCTCAATTTTATGACAGGTGGCGCCACCTACATTCAGGTTTACTCTGCAGACATCCAAGGTCATATCTCGGGAACTGTTTGACCGATTCGGCCAAAATTGTGCATGAATATAGATCTCACATAGCTCTTCATCATAGGCAAAACTGGTGGCGCCACCTGCAACCTATGCACAGCATCCATCTGTTCATCTGCATTGGCGTAAAATCACTCATATCCTAGCAGTGGTGTGACATATCCACCTGAAATTTTGCAGGTTTATACATCCTGGACAGCTTTCCCGATTTTTTGACAGGTGGCGCCACCTACATTCAGGTTTACTCTGCAGACATCCAAGCTCATATCTCGGGAACTGTTTAACCGATTGGGCCGAAATTATGCATGTGTATAGATCTCACATAGCTCTTTATCAGAAGCAAAACTGGTGGCGCCACCTGTTACCATTTATTCACAGTGTCCATCTGTACATCTGTCTCGGGATAAAATCACTCATATCTCAGCAGTGGTTTGACCTATCCACCTGAAATCTTGCAGGTTTATACATCCTGGACAGCTTTCTCGATTTTATGACAGGTGGCGCCACCTACATTCAGGTTTACTCTGCAGACATCCAAGCTCATATCTCAGAAACCATTTGACCGATTAAGCCAAATTTTTGCATGTGTATAGATCTCATATAGCTCCTCATCATAGGCAAAACTGGTGGCAACTACTGCAACCACTTATGCACAGAGTCCATCTCTTCATCTGCCATTGGATTAAATCCCTCATATCTTAGCAGTGGTTTGACTTATCCACCTGAAATTTTGCAGGTTTATTCTTCCTGGACAGCTTTCTCAATTTTATGACAGGTGGCGCCACCTACATTCAGGTTTACTCTGCAGACATCCAAGGTCATATCTCGGGAACTGTTTGACCGATTCGGCCAAAATTGTGCATGAATATAGATCTCACATAGCTCTTCATCGTAGGCAAAACTGGTGGCGCCACCTGCAACCTATGCACAGCATCCATCTGTTCATCTGCATTGGCGTAAAATCACTCATATCTCATTAGTGGTGTGACATATCCACCTGAAATTTTTCAGGTTTATACATCCTGGACAGCTTTCCCGATTTTTTGACAGGTGGCGCCACCTACATTCAGGTTTACTCTGCAGACATCCAAGCTCATATCTCGGGAACTGTTTGACCGATTGGGCCAAAATTTTGCATGTGTATAGATCTCACATAGCTCTTTATCATAGGCAAAACTGGTGGCGCCACCTGTTACCATTTATTCACAGTGTCCGTCTGTACATCTGCCTCGGGATAAAATCACTCATATCCCAGCAGTGGTTTGACTTATCCACCTGAAATTTTGCAGGTTTTTACATCCTGGACAATTTTCTCGATTTTATGACAGGTGGCACCACCTACATTCATGTTTAAGCTGCAGACATCCATGCTTATATGCAACACACCTCACTCTATTCCCCTTGCCACTTAATCCATGCCTCATTTCACCAGTCCCACTTTGATTTCTTCGGATACACATAGTCGCTTGTCGACTACCCATATTCTAGTTTTAAAATGTCCTAGTCTGAAACTTGCAGGTCCGAAATGTCCATTTTGCTGAAATTATAATGACTAAGGTAGATATGCAGGACTTAAAAGGATCAATATTAAATTTTAAAAATAAACCTCCATTCATACTCCCAAACTTTGCACAGGTTCGCATTAGGCCTGTAGGCCTTGATTTTTAGTATTTATTATAACAACACCTACCATGTGCGAGAAAATTTCCGCTTAACGCAGCATATTGGCAAATCCCTCTGCACGTTTGTTGAATGTCTGACGGCATGAATACAAGCATGGCTCTTCACAAGTAAACGGACGCTTGCCAACTTGTACGCGTACAGGTAATGATTCGTTTCCTTAGAGACTGATTTTCAGATTGTTTTGTGTCAAAGCATCATTGTTCTAAATAGCATTAATTAAATATATACCTATAAATATATTTATATTAAATGAGAGCAATGTAGATTATATACAAGAATAACACGCAAAGCGCCAGAAATGATATGCTGTCGCGCATGTGCGATTTAATTGCTCTTGCTATGATATAAAAAGCGGTAGTGTTCATGCGGGCTTATTGCATTTTTTCTCCTTAATATATATATATATATATATATATATATATATATATATATATATATATATATAATGTATTCTGAGAGGAGTCAAATCTGTTTTACCTCAGCCGATATTTCCTGCATGACCAAAAGTATTAAGGCATGACATTAAATATGTTAAACACTGGAGTCTCCTTCATTAATGTCGAGGTTAGGTGAATGTACGCGTTATATACGCTTTAAATCATACGTAGTAGCACCTCTAACTGACATTTCTACAGACACTTCAAACATTCATTGTAACGCTAAAATTTGATATCGATATCCTAGTTCAAAGATTTGTTCTGTCACAGACTTAACTTCACGTTTATTTTATTTTAAATCATCGTATTTTTTTAGCTCTACTGCTGTTGTGGTTTTGAGCCTCCCCAAGGTAATAGTGCTATATTTGCCATTACCATTAAAGTTACCACTGCAAAGCTCCCGAATTTACTAAACATCTTTATGTATAATTGATCCACAATAGGGTGACAGAACATATACGTATTCAACTCGATGGCGGACCCCATGAGACAAGGTCGAATATTTTATTATGGCAGGTCCCAGTTTAGCCATTTAGTAAAAGCATATCAAAATGAGAAAAAATGCTGTCGTCCTACGGCGATAGGTGATATTAAGTAACCTTGAAAAACCGGCAAGGTCGTAGAACAGTTTCAATTCGAAACATTTTCCGGCCAAGGTCGGGCGAGAATTGAATATGATATAGACGGCTGAGGGGACATAGAATATCTCAGGATAGAGCCGTGTATTATCCTGATTTGGGACCAAGAACTATATATTGAAAAGATTATCGGTAACAGGCATAAAACAAGCACTAACGTTGTAAAAAGTATTGTATGTCACACTTACATTATAGGGAGGGCCATATCCATGTCCCTTAGGACTACTTTCAAATATTCTCATTTTTTTATTGGAGACAGACCTCTTTAATGCGATTCTAAAAATCACATTTGCAATACATCGTTTATATAAGTTAGCAATTTGAATGTTTCAGTGAACATTTTATTGTGAATTTATCATAATGTTTGCTTTAATTCTAGCCATGCCGTATATCGTTGGATTTAATGTTATAATTAGGATTGAATTTCGTTTAATCATCATAAAAATGGTCACTGAACGACGATGTCTTCACATGTTACAGAAATACATGGTACTGTGTAAGCACGTGTTAAGGTGATAAATGAAAAGAGTAGCGACGAATAACGTCAGGTCTAATCCAAGGTACAACCGGCTTTATAACACTAATTGGAAATGTCACAAACAATTTTCCTAAATAAATTTCCTTCGCAAATTCATGAAAAACAATTGCACACAAGTAAGGTCTCGTTTGCACCTGACGACAAGGTATTTTAATGTATCATTTATATGTGGGCGTCAAACTGACAATCGCTCCTCGTAAAAATAAAGGAAAATATATACATATATATGTAATGATACCATACTTTGTAAGCTGACATGTATATGTATTATTTGGAAACCACACTGACCTCCAATGCTCACCTTTGTGCAAATACATGTCTCTCATTACTACTGACATACGCTAGATTTCTCGCATAATCCAATAGCTGGAACGAATGGGACCGCGCTGTACCATTGGAGGGTTGTCCTGTCCATGAAGATGTAAGGTCCAGGGCCTATATTAGGCTGACCTTTAGCCCAGTTAGTAAATGTCGCCTTTTCACCTGTAGCATTCCACAGAACTGTCCGTTTTCGGAGCATCCCACCCGTCCAGAATCCGAAACCTGGAGCAGCTGAACCAGACACTCTTTTAGATGTTTTATCACATTCATTACCTTCATCTTTCTTTTAATGAGTTTTTATAATAATTTACCTTACAATATCATGTTCTTCATCATCATTCAGATGAATGTTGTTTACACAATGATGTTTATTGATGTTAAATGATGATTATAGTTTCTAATTTCCCAAACACTGGCAAAAACTTCAATGAGTTTTTGGACCGAAACTTTGTTTGTTTTTAATTGGAGGCTATTTTAATTTCCATTTTTAATTAAAGTAAACACAGAAAATCACTGAATTGTGTATATATTAAGCAGACGTCAAAATGTGATTTTCCCTTTATCATAAACGTTTCACATCAAGGAAATCTCGCTATATGTATGTAATTACTACAGACTGCTCTTTTAAAAGAATATTTAAAGCGTCCACCACTTTCCAAACTAGACAGAATACCTACCGTCAAATGATCTGAGGGAATATTTCAGATGTTCCATTTCTTCCTCGGTCTCTACGCTAACCAGGTTCCCGCCAGAATTCCGACACACTGTATGTGCCCGTGACCACTTATACATTTCTTCCAGGGGCCGGTAGCACGAGCCTTTTCCCGTAACAGAGCTGAACTTGAAATAGTACTTGTATGGAGCCACACAATAATCTGCAGGAATATATTTATAATATAGTTCCACAAAAAGAAAGATTTAAGATTTTAGTCTGTTTCAAATAAGTCAATCCTGCTTGTTTTACTTCTGAACTCGTTACTTGAATATGAAATAATTTTCTCCTCGATTTCATCTTTTAGTGACGGTATTGATGCACAACTTGTACCCACCCTTTTTTCATACAGTTTTTTAAACAGAAGAAACGATAGAAAGTGTTACAGTAAATTCCTTTGGATCAAAACATAGCAGTTTATAAATATTTAAAAAGACTGATTTCAAGACTGACCACACTTGTGGGAGGGCTCGACGACAGGTTTGGTCGTTTCTATATTTAATATCAAGCCCAGGAGAATGAAAAGGTTCCTCTTCCGCGGACCTTCCTGGCAGCAAAATGCATTTGTTCGTTGTTGTTGATTTCCCGCTGATGTGAGGCTGTCGTTATCATCCCACCTTTTCGCATGATTGAACAACAGACAATTCAGGAAAAGAAAAACTGAAAAAATAGATTAAACAATCACACACTCATATGTCTATTTTTACATATTTTAGTTCACTCGTAGAATGTTTTTTGATTATCTTCCCAAGTTCTCTACTTATTGGCATATATATAAATATATTAAAGATACCTAAGATTAAAAGAAAATTATTAACATAAATTTAGCGTTAGTAATTTGCAGGATAACAAAACCCGGGTCGCATATGGGCGACAAGAAGAGTCATGTAAATATATTTCTAGATCAAAACTATATAAACGTAACATTATTTTACACATGACAAATCCCGCATCAAGGGCATACTCGTCAAAAACAAAGACTCCAGAACCAACAAAAAAAATTTTTTTTTTAAGGATTAACATATGCATGTTTCAGTGTTTAATTATAAATCTTTCATGTCGTCAGAACAATAAAGATCTATACCATAATTGAAAAGTGAGTCACCTTTCACCCTGGCCATAATATCCATAAACAGAATTAGGTTTAATCCTAAAAGAAAACATTAAACCTAATGAATGAAAAATCATCTCAGAAATGACAGACCTATACACATGAAATAGATTTTTTTATTTATCTTACAAGCAGTGTGTACCTAGCCTAGGTATATTCTAAACTGTCAAATTAATGGCTTTCATTAAACAGCGGATAAATGGGGTTTGGTCCAAATGAGCCTCTGTAAGAATATGTTTATCAGAAACCTAGACCCTGTCCTGTGTCCAACTTTCTCTTTAATCCGAGCATGGGAGTTGTGCGTTGAACTACCCATATGAATTGAACAACTCACATGCTATTAATTAGCATATGATATATAGCATAAAATGTAACTTTCCCTTTGTCCAATACATACCATAATTGTTGTTATAATAACGCAAGAGTTGATTTCTGTCTGACATAAGCTAAATACTAAATGCTTTCGAAAATATGTATTTTGTGTCCAAATGAAGAATCCCAATTACATTTTTCATTAATGGGTCCGTTGGTGCAGTTCCGCTTAACAAAAAGGCAAGGGTCCTAGTCGACCCTGCATGAATCACCTTACAATAGGACAAAGAAGATGGAACATTAGTATTCCATGTAATATGCCAAATATTAATGTTAATCAAATTGTATATGCTAAATAAATTTATTTTAATTGCTTTTCAATGCTTCGTGGCAAAAATAATTCAAGAGAATCCCACCCAATATAACCGTCTTTGAATCAGAGTGAACATAAAACCAGCAATATGTTGTATACAAAAAGTTGAAAAGGACCGAAGGTAAATCGCTACTGTGCATGTTTACATTTAGCCGCTACTCTCGAGCGCCTAGATGAACAGCAACAACGTTGGATTTTGGGTAAAGATTATTAAACATTGAATTAATCTTAAATGAAACGTCATTTACCCTATTTCTTATCAAAACTCCAAATATATCACTGTTCCGTGTATTCTCAGAGACTTTCACTCCTCAGTCGGAATATGCTGCACAACCAACAGTTGTCGGCATGGCATAAATGCAAATTAGACAATGGAGCCTCCGTCAATATATGATAAATCATGGAAACTCAAAAGGACTAAAATGTCGATTTCGCAGCTGAAACACACATCAGTTTGAAGTCTCTGTATCACTGTTTAGCTAGAGTGCCGATGTCAATCTTTTCCCTCTTTCCCATTAACTTTATCGTTATAGCTTTTATATGTTTTTAAATGACCACGTGTTATTGACACGGGGACTAGACAGAAATATTTCTATAATACAATGGTGGCTACCTTAGTTAATGACAGGTCTATTACTGAACTGTATTATGAGGCATATCATTTGCTCCAACAAGAATGGAATAAAATGGTTGTTTTAGTTCTTTTTACACTTTCCTGGAATTTATCTTGTAAGAAATGTGTTTACCTCAGGAAAGAGAAGAATATATATATATATATATGTGTGTGTGTGTGTGTGTGTGTGTGTGTGTGTGTGTGTGTGAAATTGAATTTGTTCTAAGGCTTCAGACCAGCCCGGTCTTCTCTATATTTCGTATGTGGTAGGTTAATATGTTCGTAAGTATTAGGGTCCTTTATTTTACTCAACTACACTGGCGTTTTTGTTCCTCATTGGATATATGTGATTATTGTCTCTTTGTTGCTTGCCGGAAATCTTCGATTTCGGCAAGCATGTTGGTCAGTTGCGTATGTCTGTTTGTTTGTTTGTTTGTATGTCTGTCTGTCTCCAGCCTAAAATGCACAATTTTACAGCGATGGCTTTCAAACTTACATGGTTGATGTACAACCAAAAGTGCCCGAAGCCTATTGAATTTTGTCCTTATCAGTCAACGGTCAAGGTCAAGGTCATCAAAAGTTTGCAAAACGATTTTTTCCTTCATATCTTTGTCACTATTAGTTGTATCTACTTCAACTGAAGCTCATTTTAATCGTCATTCCAAGGCCTTTCTTCTGGTGTATAATGGCCTCAAATAACCATGGTTACGCATTTTGGGGGAAAAGCCATGATATTTGAAAATAAGGGGTGATATTTTTCTAAGTTTGTCAGTTTTAAAGCTACAGAGGTCTAGTTTTATGCATCAGGCAACATTTAACTAGTACTTCACGATTCTATTAAGTCTTGCAATATCTCGTACAATATCTCGTCAAACGAGATATTTCGAGATTTCAGTAATCTTGCCCTGGAGGCCACAGTTTTGCAGGAATCTTTTTGAAACTGACATATCATAAGTCCTACACTATTATCTCAAAATCAATTTTCATTTTTTGAATGCGGCCGCTAGGGGGCGCTGGATGCAAACCTCCCCAACATATCATGTTTTGGCTATATCTCCAAAATTATAAGCCTCAATTACAAAAACTATAGTTTATTATCTTCCTCTTAGTCTTTTCCATAAACTCATTTAGTCATCTGGTCTCAATCTTGTGTTCCTTTGTCAGTATGTCTGTCTGTTTGTCAGGTGTCCTCAAATTTGCCTGCTTGCTCTTTGTTGCGTCTCACATATAACATTCTACAGGCCACAGTTTTGAAAGAATCCTTTTGAAACTATTATATCTTATGTCTTACACTAATATCTCGAGACAGATTTTCCATTTTCCAGACATTGCCGCTAGGGGGCGCTGAACACGACCCTCCCTTATATATCATTATATTGGCCGTATTTCCAAAACACAAAGCCTCAATTACATAAACTATAGCTTATTTTCTTCCTCTGAGTCTTCTCAATATCCTCGTGTAGTCATTTGGACTCAGCCTTGAGTCACTTTGTCAGTGTGTCCGTCTGTTTGTCAGTTGTCCTCAAATTCGCCTGCTCGCTGGTTCTTGAGTTTCACATAAAGCATTCTACAGGCCATAGTTTTGAAAGAATCCTTTTGAAACTATTTCATCTTATGTTTTACACTAATATCTCGAAATGAAGTTTTCATTTTCAAGATATGGCTGCTAGGGGGTGCCGCACACGCCCCGACAAGCATATCATTATATTGGCCATATCTCTTAAACCCAAAGCCTCAGTTACATAAACTACAGCTTATTTTCTTCCTCTGAGTCTTTTTCATAACCTGGTTTAGTCATCAGGTCTCAATCTTGTGTTACTTTGTCAGTATGTCTGTCTGTTTGTCAGTTGTCCTCAAATTCGCGTGCTTGCTGGCTTTTGGGTGTCACATATACCATTATACAGACCACAGTTTAGCAGGAATCCTTTTGAAACTGGTACAGCTGATGTCATACACTAATATCTCGAAAGTGTTTTTTCATTTCGGAATATAGTTGCTAGGGGCGCTGCACTCGAACAACTGCAACATATCAGTGCTTGGCCTTTCCTCCAAAACTGTGAACTTTATCTGCACAAACTATAGCTCATTTTTGTTTCTATATATCTTCTCCATATGTTTATCTAATCATATGTTATCTAAAATGCGTCAGTGTGTCAGGATTTCTTACCGTTTGTCAGTTGTTGTCAGCTTTGTATGCTTTAATGTTATTTTGTATGATATATGTCATTCTACAGGCCATAATTCCTCGGCATTCACTCTGAAGGTCACGCAATTGATGGAAAACCGACACTTTGTATCGTCTGTCCGTCTGTCTGTCATTTCAATTTTCGGCAAGCGCTCGACCTCTGGTCGTCTAGTTTAATTTGTTTAGCCATATCAGTCCTTTTTCTTTTAAAGTGTTGCCGCAGCCTCTTGTTTTCCATAAGAACATAGGATGACTTCCACCTCAAAGACTAAGTCCCTTTAACCTCTGGATGTCCACATTCCACCCTTCCTACAAGCGTTCTCCCTATGGGCGTCTAGTTTTACAGTTTTATATTTTAATATACCTTTTTGTATTACTAGAAATTGTCGGACCGGTGATGATTGGGGGCTGTACGCTTTGTCTTAGAACTGTAATACGCAGAAAGTTTTGTTGTTAGTCCGAGAGTTAAGTGATCCCTATTCTGCTGTCTGGTTCCTACTTATGTTGCTATGTTTTTTTGCCGGACCAATAAGTCACCTCTTCCTGTTTACATAATTCATAGAGAATTAGGAAGTACCGCCAGAATAATGACTGGTACTTGTACGGCAAACAGGAAGGCACTTACTGCATAATATATAGGAGATTTCAAGGATGGTGGATTGAACCGGATCTTAAATAAATTAACTTCAGCATACTTGCGGATTTGTGATTGGTCATCTGAGAAGGAACTCTGTGTACAAATATGTCATCAGGATTTGAATTTGTGTTCGCGCATATCGTGATCATTTTATTGCTTTAATAAAAGTCGTAAGAGCATCAAGTATCCCTGTAATGGTACAAAACCAGAGACAGAATAAATAGTCTAGAAGTATAAATATTCGGGAAAAAGGTGTTATTGATAATTCTCTTAAAGAAGGGTTATGAGTGATGCATTCCATAGGTAGCAGATAGGACGCTATTATAATATAATTCGCGAAAATAATACATGTTCGGGAATATTGCATGTTATTCTTAATGAAATATAATGCAGGAATTGTAGGCTTGATATATCAGAGAAACGAGATATTTATTATATTATTTATAAGCTTCGGAAGGAACGTGTCTTTGAAATTTATGTCACTCATGTAAAAAATAAAATATAACAATTTGAGATAATTTTATACTCGCAAAAGATCTGGACTTCAATTCGCTCTTACAGTGATTATCAAAGCCCTATAAAATTACAACTGTACTTTTAAAAATGATATGTGTGGATGCCAGTGATAACATATTACTTCGTTATTTATATGTTATTGACCGGCTGGTTCGAACTTGTTACCTATTGGGTGGCGTCCGGGGGCCAATATCAAGGAAATAGCGAAGGAGCTGGTTCATAATTATTTAAAGGTCTCAAACATGCACGTTTACTATTTTCACGAAATACTCGATAGAAACACTTCACACACGCCGCACCTTAAGGATGCTTTTCCATGTACGCGTTTTGCGAGCATTTGTCGTGTGGCTGCCGCTGGGCGAAAATCCAACGAGTTAAAAAGTCGTGCTATTTCCATGTATGCGTTTGCCGCGCGGCAAACGCAGGGGAATTCCGCCTAAATGACGTCACATGTGGGGTTTCCCCGTACTCGTACCGTTCAGATATGACAGGAAGCCATGCGATTGCCGCGCGGCAAACGCTTACAAAACGCTCACATGGAAAATGACTGGCCGCGCGGCAAACGCATGCGTTTGACGCGCGGCAGTTTCTGCCCCGCACATGGAAAAGCACCCTAATACATCGAAGGGTCTATACTTCGTTCCACCAACCTGTGTCCACCTGTCTTATTTTAGATAATTTTCATAAAAATTTATATTTTTCCATGATATAGAAAAAAACTACATAAGCTAATATTTCATAAAGAATTTACAATTAATCTCAAGTTTATGTTTACCAGCTTTTCGGTCCCTTCATAATGATCTTGCAGATCAGATGTGTCCCTGCACGAGAAGCCGCGTTTGTTTTAGCTGGTTATATCTTTATGTGTTTACATGACATCATCCAAATCAGCAGCTGTAAATTTAAGCTGTTTTTGCATGTGACCAGTGACCTTGACCGCCATAAGTGTGTCTGATATGTTGTAAAATGTAGACTGATTTCTCATATGTTTTAAATAATTCTGTTTTTAAGATAATATTGCGGTAGTTATTTATTTACTTGTTGAATATTAGGCCCTTGAAACCTCAACCTGCTCTATCAATATTTTTTTTATCTTGAAATGTAACATGAATATTTCCACAGCAAAAATCAGGTCGACATGCATGAGAGGATGAAACGGACTATAATAAATGTCGATTTCATTCAAGCAGGCTGGTGTAGCACGTGCCCGAGTTATGTTAATTGTGACGTCACAGGTAAAATATCACGCCGTTTACAGCTGGGACCAGTTTCACTGAACCGACTTGAGCCTGTTATTCTGCATTTTTTTTTACTAAAGTCACTTTTGAAGAGCTTTAAGTCAGATTCATTAAAAATAACGTTAGTAACTTAAGTCACCTTGCGGGCTGAAATGCTAAGCCTGCACCGAGGAGGCTTAATGGGTTTTTTGCACATAATATCACTTGCACTCGTCGCATGTGACCATAGGCCATCTGTCGAGCGTGGTACGGTACGTCACAGGCGACAATGACGTCACGTCATGTGCCGTTCCCTGAAAGATATCCATAAACCAAAGAATACATCATTTATTTATTTATTTCTGTACAGTAAAGTACAGCAATACCACGATGTCCAGACCGTTTTTTTAACTATTCATTTAAAAAGTTCCCAGGAATAACACCAGGTTAATTGTAAAGTTTGACTTAAGCCATAAGCATTCTTAGTGAAACTGGGCCCTGGACGTTAGAGAAACAGTTTCATAACCGATATAATCTCGGACCCCCGACGTTTGATCTTTAAGTTTTCAAGCGGCCTGAGATAAGCCGTACTAACTGTCGTCGTATCGCGTTGGCCAAAGGTATCTGTATCCGGTTGATAGCAACCTGACAGATTAATATATATTTTAAAATTAGTCGGAGATGATCCTGTGGCTAAGTGTATTGATCGCGTTTGATACTTTGACCAGGCATATACCGGACCGTTATAACCCCTTTACGTATTCCCATATATATAACTGGTTTAAGTTATGATATAAGGGCTTAAGCATTTATGTCACAGGCCACAGTTTCACACGGCCTTGTTAAAAACAAAAAGAACTATTGGTAGACGTGTTTAATGATCCAGTGTATGACACTTAAAAAATATTGGAAGATGCAGTAATTATAAATAATTCAGCCTTAAGGAAAGCGGGGTACAATGGAAGCGTCCGTTACAATGCTTGAAACGGCAGTAATGGACAACGAATAATGAAAGCTTCCATTACAATGCTGGAAACAGCAGTAATGGACAAAAACAAAAAAGGAAAAGAATCAGTGCTTGAAAGATAATTTGGTATAGCCCACCATACAGCTAGAATGTCAAATCAAATGTCAAAAAGCATTTCTCGCCAGATATTAAACTACACACAATCTTTAACCAAAATAAACCGATTAAAATCAGCTACAGTAGCGTGAGAAATATCATGCAAATAATAACAGTCCAAAACAAAAAAAAAATGAAAAAAAAACAACCAAGCCATTAACGAAAATCCTGCAACTGTAGAGACAAAACACATGTCCCTCTGATGGTAATTGCCTTGTGAGCAATATTGTTCATAAAGCAACAGTCAAGACTAGGGCTGTATCAATATATCGATATATCGATACGAATCGATACACGACGTCGATACGATAACCGAAATGCGTTGCATGCTGTATTGGTCGTATCGATTGGTTGCTAATGAATAGCATTCTAACTCTAACTCAATATTGTTCATAAAGCAACAGTCAAGACTAGGGCTGTATCAATATATCGATATATCGATACGAATCGATACACGACGTCGATACGATAACCGAAATGCGTTGCATGCTGTATTGGTCGTATCGATTGGTTGCTAATGAATAGCATTCTAACTCTAACTTTACATATAACCATGACGATATATAAATCTAAATGCACTGCAGCCTATATATTTGTTGCTTTGGCTTTTAAAACTTGTTAATAAATGTATATACGCATGCACGTCAGTACTTCCATTACAAGCAGGCGCATGTGAGCGATAATAGGAGAATGCTAATAACGTTTATCTTTATTAATAAAATCGATATTCACATATGCTACTAGGAACAAGGTGCATTCACGTATATATCCCTTCCTTATATATGTCATTTAATCTCTATTTTTTTATTTACGCAGCCGGTCATAGGTTACTCGGAACTCCCGCGTTCGACATTTGATGTCAAATAAATGGTTAAAGCCTGGGGACAAATCCTGTACAAACAGGAGAGTGTCTAATGGGATTCATATTCACAGAATTGTACAAAACTGTGTTATTACATGACATAAAAAAACAGCCTATGATCTTCCCCACCAGATGCAATAAAACATGTTTGTGCAGGGGGGGGGGGGGGGGGGGAATGCTAAGGGCTAAAAAAGAAGATCGAAATTTTGCTAGTCTTGATTAGATAGATTATTATAATTAAAAGCAATTAAAAGCTACTGGTTTGTTTATTAATTTAATATCAAGCTTAGGCTGCTTAAGTCCATAGCATACTAAATATGTTGTATGTTAAAATAAAAAAAAACTTATAAAAACAAGAAACAGAGCTTTTATTAAGAAATGAAATACACAGAAAAATGGAACGTATCGTCAATACGTATCGGTATCGAATTAACTGTATCGCAATACGTATTGTACCGGGAGAGGCGGACCGATACCCAGCCCTAGTCAAGACATACCTCCAATGCGCTCAATACGTTGGATTAGCAAGTAGCCCATTCAAAATTTGGTACAATAACCACAACAAATCATACCACAATGAACTACTTGGGAAATAATCCAAAGGTCTTATACAATGAAACGTATCTCGGTTCAAAGTTACCTCTGTCTGGAGGAGAAATACAGGATATTACATCACAAAAGCGACAAGTCGGTAATCTTATTGAACAAGCGTAGTGAATTAGTCTCAAAATACCGACACCTGAAAATAACGAACCGTGCAAAAAGAAAATAGAAACAACAACTGGGTCCCCCACAAGCGTCCGTTATCTGATGATCGCCCGGGGGCCGAGACCGGCAACGGCGTGAAACTCGAAGTGGTAACTCGATGCTCCAACGTGCTCAACGTTTAGCTAACCTGCTCTACCTTAGCTGTATAGAGCACCATGCTGCAAGCACTGAAACCTACTTAGAACTATATATATATATATATATATATATATATATATATATATATATATATATATATATATATCTTTAATTGTCTATGTGATACCTTTCAAATATGTTACAATTCAGTATAAGGTTTTAAAAAATAATGTTTTATCTTTCCCGTACGGTAAAGGTTACTTCTAAACTAGGTTTAGATATATAATAAATCATATTTAACTCAGAAATGGAACCAAAATTTGTAATTCCATTTTAATAAATATATTGCATGTCCGATAAATAAATATTATTCTCTGAATAGATGGAGGGATTATTACATTGGCCATCCCCATTGCTAAAAAGTGGGAAAATATATACCCCCCCCCCCCCCCGGCCCAACCCCCTGCATTGACGCCTCTGTCCAAGCGTATATATACATACAGTGTTTCTGGAATTCAACAAATATCCTACCTTTAAATGCTCATATTGACTTTGTAGATGCCCCAGTTCTTCCCCACACTTTCTAGGTCTTCCCTCTTTTCCTTTCATTACCGATTTGCCTCTGTCCAGCTGGAGCCATGGTACAGGAATAGATAGCGCACCCAACCCTAGCAACAGTAGAGGGATGACAAGTTAATGACACAGTCAAAATAATTTTTTTTTCCAGAATTAATAAATCCATTCTAATAATTGTTATATGGTTTATGTTAATTATCTGCTGGTTGAAAACAGAAGTGTATAAAAAAAATAAATTAAATTAAACTTAAAAAACTTTGAAAAACTTGTTAAATTTCTATGTCAATTTTTTAAATGGATTTTAACTCAATTTTTTTCAATTTTCATGGTGTTAATTGACAACCTATCCGCCTTTTTCCTTTCATTGTTTGACAGAAAAAAATCCTGAGTAAAAACGTTCCATGGATCATTCGATATGTGGATACAAAAATCTTGAATATTGATCTTAAGACTAACCATACGTTTTGCCGTTGATATTTCTAGGATCAATTCCTTTAAAGTGACAATTGTATTTTCCTTTGACGTGTTGACACCTTTTTCATCCCCATCGTTCCAAATGATTACACAACACACTACTCAGAAACAGAAGCTTAATGAGAATGAGGTAAATAAAATCATTTAGGTTATATATTCATATGAATCAAAATAGTGATTACATATGTATGAATAAATGCACACGAACAAATATTAACAAATATTAAAAATGTTAATCAATGTGATAAATGAAATTCACATTACCTTTAGTCATGTTGTTTACATTTATCTTTGTCAAAACAGTTTATGCCCATATTTGTTTACTTTTATGGGTCTTTTTCCAACCTTTTGTTAAGAGCAGCATATTCAGATTTCAGTGTTAATTAAGCCCTGATATAAATAAATTTAATCTCACTTCAGCGAAACAGCATCAGAGGAATGGAAAAGAAATAATTTAAACAATATAGAATTATGAGCATGACTTTTTTTAATTATTTACCTATCATGGACTACAAATTTCAGAATTTCTCATCCGGTAATCCCGTTTTGGAAGAGGATTGCCAAAGAAAGAAGCATCACTGGGATTTGGTCGTAACTATGTCTTAATACAAATAATGATCCGGAAATAGGACACTAAAACATATGAATCCTTCCCGTAAAGCAAATCATTGGCGATTGAATTGAGCTACTCGGATGGTGTTTATTTAGATAAAGTATATAATATTAAATATGACCTTATAATAGTCCAGTATACAGTGCAGTTAATATGGAAGTAATGTACATATTGGCTTCTGACTCGTATATGCTAAATACACACACAATTCCAACAGACGCGCTCAGTAGGAAAACGTTGAAAGACAGGTAACTCTGTCCTAGCCATGACAACATGACACTCAGGCGGTAATAAACTGACGGGCCATCGTCTTCAGTTCATCAAAAACCGACGTTTGTTGTGACAGGCTGTCGCTACCTCTGCCACTAATTCATCCTTTTTTAACACCGGTTAAGGCCCGTGACAAAGCTGTATTAGGCCTGTTAAATGTATTAAGGCTTTGAGAATTAAATATATTTATGCTCTGTCACACCAACATACACACACCTGAATCTGCTCACAGTTATCCCATAATCAATCAAAACTTGATAATATCATTCATACCCATCCAGTCACTTGCTCTGTTCTCGGAAGTGCTGAAAGAAGCGCACAAGATATGAAATTGTGGGAAAAACTGGCCGAGGTTTATTAAAAATAACATTAAAATTTCCATATTCAACATATTCAGCAATTATCCCTTCTTTCCCACTGACGGGAAGGTGTGGTGCAACACGCCATATATATCGTATAGGTCATATTAAAAGTAAAAGTAGTAGTTGTAAAAGTAAACAGTTTACACCTCGACAAATATACTGTTTAGAAACAAAAAACTTTAAAATTTTAACATTTACAAGTAGAACACAGAGTGCTTGAGTCGGTGGCGAAGAGGGTGGTGGTGGGTTTTTCTTCCAGATAGTACGTTGCTGGTTGTCGTTTTTCCTGACAGATGAATTCACTGGTCATCGTTTCTCCTGGTATTAGTTGTACATGGATGCCGAGTCCTGGTGGACGAGTGATCTTGTTCAGCGTGGGCATGTCTTCTCAAACAATGACCTGGACTGCTATTGGCAGGTACTTACTTCCGGTTTGCAGTGCATTATGGTCGCCCCAAATCTTTCTTAATATAATATTTAATGGAGTTTTTAGTCCAGTTAGAATATGGATGGGGATGTATGTACCATATATTACTAATCGTGACCCTTCTTGTCAAAGTGAGGTCTTCTGTAATCATTATTCAAAATCTAGCGACCTTGAACTTCCGCCCTCTTGTAAGCAGTGCCGCCATATTGGATGTTCGCCCTCTCCTAGTTAATTCCGCGTCTTCATGAACTGGTTATACAGCAGATAAAATTAAACTACTTGTTTCAAATGAATCTGCTTATTTAGCAAGGTCCTCACGCTGCCGGCTACGGGTTTCCATACGTTAAGAGTACCATATTTCCCAGAACACAGTGTTACCTTAATTATCGCCCAGCGCCGCCGTACTAATAACGATGTCCGCCCTCCAAGTATTCTCACTATTTGTCGGGACAGTTTTCTACTCTGATTTTGGTCATTATTACCTTCTTTTCAACCAGGCAGGTCATGGGCTTTAAATATTTGTGTATATACTAGTACTGCCCCCCCCCCCCACCCCCCCGTATCATTTCCTTTTATTGGCGCCCAACACACAAAACACTGATGGTGTGGCGAGCATAAAATTATTATCTGCTTGGGGCAGAGTAATTGTATTTATGCTCTGTCACACCAACATGCACACACCTGAACCTGCTCACAGTTATCCCATAATCAATCAAAACTTGATAATATCATTCATACCCATCCAGTCACTTGCTCTGTTCTCGGAAGTGCTGAAAGAAGCGCACAAGACATGGAATTGTGGGAAAAACTGGCCGAGGTTTATTAAAAATAACATTAAAATTTCCATATTCAACATATTCAGTAATTATCCCTTCTTCCCCACTGACGAGAAGGTGGGGTACAACACGCCACAGGCTGAAAGCCCCCCCCCCCCACCCAAGTGACTGGATATTTAACCTAAGATTGTTGATGGTCCCCTCGGAACCATCATCCGTGTCCTAGTGATTATGTGGATGGTTCCCCCCGATCCATCCCCCAGTCTCACAAAATTGTGGATGATCTCCACAGATCTAACCAAGGTCTCACAGAATTGTGGATGGTCCCCACGGATCCATCCTCCCTGAATCATTAAATTGTGGATGATCCCCGTAGGACCCTCCTCCATAGCTCACTGGATAGTGGATGGTCCACTCGGATCCATCCTCCCTGACTCCTTAAATTGTGGATGATCTCCACAGATCTATCCCTGGTCTTACTTAATGGTTGACGATCCCCAAGGATCGATCCTCGCTGACTCGTTTAATTGTGGATGGTCCCCAAAGATCCATCCTCCCTGACTCACTCAATTGGGGAAGATTTCCATAGATCTATCCCCAGTCTCACTTAATGGTGGATGGTCCCCACGGATCCATCCTCACTGACTCACTAAATTGTAGATGGTCCCCATGGATCCATCCTCCCTGGCTAACTAAGTGGTGGATGGTCCCCGCAGATCCATCCTCCCTGAATCATTAAATTGTGGATGATCTCCACAGATCTATCCCTGGTCTCACTTAATGGTGGATGGTCCCCACGGATCGATCCTCGCTGACTCGCTAAATTTTGGATGGTCCCCACAGATCCACCCTCCCTGACTCACTAAATTGTGGATGGTCCCCATGGATCCATCCTCCCTGACTCGCTAAATTGTGGATGATCTCCACAGATCTATCCCCCGTCTCACTTAATGGTGGATGGACCCACGCATACGTCCTCACTGACTCGCTAAATTGTGGATGATCCCCGCAGATCCATCCTCCTTAATCATTAAATTGTGGATGATCCCCACAGGACCCTCCTCTATGGCTCACTAGGTTGTGGACGGTCCACACGGATCCATCCTCACTGAATCATAAAATTGTGGATAGTCCCCTAGATACTTTCCCTGTCTCACTTAAATTTGGATGGTCCTCACGGATCCAACCGCCCTACTCTAACACCCACATGCATATGAGAAAAGCACGGTCAGTGTTTTGGTATGCTTAACACTTGAGAAAAGCACGGTCAGTTTTAAGGTGTGCTTAACGATTGAGAAAAGCACGGTCAGTTTTTTGTTGTGCTAAACACTTGAAAAAGGCACGGTCAGATTTTTGTTGTGCTTAACACTTGAAAAAAAGCATGGTCAGATTATTGTTTTGTTTAGAACTTGAGAAAAGCATGGTTAGTTTTTAGGTGTGCTAAACACTTGAGAAAAGCATGCTGAGTATTTAGGTATGCTTAACACTTGAGAAAAGCACTGTCAGTTTTTAGGTATGCTTAACACTTGAGAAAAGCACAGTCAGTTTTTTGGTATGCTTAACACTTGAGAACAACATGGTTAGTTTTTTGTCATGCTTAACACTAGAGAAAACCAGAGTCAGTTTTTTTATATGCTTAACACTTGAGAAAAGCATGGTCACTTTTATGTTATGCTTAACACTTGAGAAAAGCACTGTCACTTTTATGTTATGCTTAACACTTGAGAAAAGCACGGTCAGTTTTATGTTATGCCTGACCCTCCAGAAAAGCACGGTCAGTTTTATGTTATGCTTAACACTTGAGAAAAGCACGGTCAGTTTTTTTGGTATGCTTAACACTTGAGAAAAGCACGGTCAGTTTTCTGGTATGCTTAACACTTGAGAAAAGCACGGTCAGTTTCTGATATGCTTAACACTTGAGAAAAGCACGGTCAGTTTTTTGGTGTGCTTAACACTTGAGAAAAGCACGGTCAGTCTTTAGGTGTGCTTAACACTTGAGAAAAGCACGGTTAGTTTTTAGGTGTGCTTAACACTTGAGAAAAGCACGGTTGGTTTTTAGGTGTGCTTAACACTTGAGAAAAGCACGGTTATTTTTTAGGTGTGCTTAACACTTGAGAAAAGCACGGTCAGTTTTTTTGGTGTGCTTAACACTTGAGAAAAGCACGGTTAGTTTTTTTTGTGTGCTTAACACTTGAGAAAAGCACGGTTACTTTTTTGGTATGTTAAGCACGGTCACTTTTATGTTATGCTTAACACTTGAGAAAAACACAGTCAGTTTTTAGGTGTGCTTAACACTTGAGGAAAGCACGGTCACTTTTATGTTATGCTTGACACTTGAGAAAAGCACGGTCACTTTTATGTTATGCTAAACACTTGAGAAAAGCACAATAAGTTTTTTTTTTTTTTTTTTTGGTATGCTTAACACTTGAGAAAAGCACGGTCAGTTTTTTTTTTGGTATGCTAAATACTTGAGAAAAGCACGGTCAGTTTTCTGGTATGCTTAACACTTGAGAAAAGCACGTCAGTTTTTAGGTGTGCTTAACGCTGGAGAAAAGCACGGTTAGTTTTTAGGTTTTACTTAACACTTGAGAAAAGCACGGTTAGTTTTTAGGTGTGCTTAACACTTCAGAAAAGCACGGTTAGTCTTTAGGTGTGCTTAACACTTGAGAAAAGCAGGGTTAGTTTTTAGGTGTGATTAACACTTTAGGAAAGCACGGTTAGTTTTTAGGTGTACTTAACACTTGAGGAAAGCAAGGTTATTTTTTAGGTGAAAAACACTTGAGAAAAGCATGCTGAGAATTTAGGTATGCTTAACACTTGAGAAAAGCACTGTCAGTTTTTAGGTATGCTTAACACTTGAGAAAAGCACAGTCAGTTTTTTGGTATGCTGAACACTTGAGAACAACATGGTTAGTTTTTTGTTATGCTTAACACTAGAGAAAACCAGAGTCAGTTTTTTTGTTATGCTTAACACTTGAGAAAAGCGTGGTCTATATTTAGGTATGTTTAATACTTGTTAAAATTAGGAGTGATTAATGAATTATAGCCTTGCTAAACGCTCGAGAAAAACCTGATCAATACTAGCTATGCTTAACAATTGAGAAAAGCATGATCATCATTAACTATGATCATGATGTTTGGTGAAACAAAGTCAATGGGTATGAAAAAAATATAAAAACTGTATCTAATCCGCCGTAACGTTATTCAGTACGTTGCTGACATCGAGATGTTAAAGTCGCAACTTTTGCCGCTTTTCTCTTCCATATGTACCAAAAGGGGGGGGGGGGTTCAAATTAAATTTAACAATAAAAATTTACGTATTTATATTAGTATTTCATATATGAAAGAGTTATAAAATACCTTTTCGGGAAGGTAAAGCTATATGTGAAATAAAAATAACGGAACGCTTCACGAATCTGCGTGTCTTCCTTGCGCAGGGGTCATTCTCTGTATCGTTCCAATATTAGTTTTCTTCCAGATAGTACGTTGCTGGTTGTCGTTTTTCCTGACAGATATATTCACTGGTCGTCGTTTCTCCTGGTACTAATGGTAGAAGGTTGCCGAGTCCTGGTTGACGAGTGATCTTGTCCCAGCGTGGGCATGTCTTCTCAAACAATGACCTGGACTGCTATTGGCCGGTACTTACTTCCGGTTTGCAGTGCATTATGGTCGCCCCAAATCTTTCTTAATATAATATTTAATGGAGTTTTTAGTCCAGTTAGAATACGGATGGGGATGTATGTACCATATATTACTAATCGTGACCCTTCTTGTCAAAGTGAGGTCTTCTGTAATCATTATTCAAAATCTAGCGACCTTGAACTTCCGCCCTCTTGTAAGCAGTGCCGCCATATTGGATGTTCGCCCTCTCCTAGTTAATTCCGCGTCTTCATGAACTGGTTATACAGCAGATAAAATTAAACTACTTGTTTCAAATGAATCTGCTTATTTAGCAAGGTCCTCACGCTGCCGGCTACGGGTTTCCATACGTTAAGAGTACCATATTTCCCAGAACACAGTGTTACCTTAATTATCGCCCAGCGCCGCCGTACTAATAACGATGTCCGCCCTCCAAGTATTCTCACTATTTTTGGGACAGTTTTCAACTCTGATTTTGGTCATTATTACCTTCTTTTCAACCAGGCAGGTCATGGGCTTTAAATATTTGTGTATATACTAGTACTGCCCCCCCCCCCCCCCCCCGGTATCATTTCCTTTCATTGGCGCCCAACACACAAAACACTGATGGTTTGGCGAGCATAAAATTATTATCTGCTTGGGGCAGAGTAATTGTATTATTGTTAATCAAATGTGTTCTGATACATCACCTGCAAATACAAATACTAAGTTGTTTTCCCCAAACTGGAATGCGAATGCTTTTCTATTCATTGCATATGATGCAAATGCTTTACGATATTTGCATATGCTAATGCTAATGCTCATTATTTATTGCATTTCAATGCAGATTCAAATAAATTCAAATATTTTCACATACTAATGCATAATTTTAAGGGCACTTTAAAACCAAATGTTTTAGTCAATGAATATTGGGTTTTCTTTATTTGTACATTTTTTTGTGATATTTATTTATATAATTTTGTGCATAAAATACATCTGACAAATCTAAATGATCCATTCTTTTGAAAACTTAGCATGAAATTACGAATGAAAACATATTTAGGTCACATTTACATTCTGCTTTAGCTATAGCATTTGAATGCAAATGCATAAGCGGGCTTTGCAAGATCGCTGCATGTAAATGCAAATGACCCAATTCAGCTGTTAATATAACCATGTGTAATTACTGACTGATAAAAATGTTCAATTTTTAGTTCCGGGGGACGCGACCCTGTCCTGTTGTATCAATCACGTCCGCTGATATTTATGCAGAGTTCCTGGACCTCCTTATCTCCTTATGCTCATTTGCATTTGTTTATTGGACCAAAGGTTACGCCAGACGGGCCTAAACTGGCTTCAGGATTGTGCTATGAGCGTACACAGACACGTGGTCGCACGATTTGACAGTTAATTATATATATACTTATATATATATATATATATATATATATATATATATATATATATATATATATATAACTCTGAAGAAAAACAACACTGTTAATTCACAACAGTCTGTTTCACGGGATGCGACCAGATAATAAGGTGAATGTGGTTAGAATGAAGTTAACGGCGTGGTTTGAAAAGCCGAGACTTTACGAGATTATGCTTTTCAGCAACAGTGTTGTTTTTCAGAGAGTTATACTGCTCTGGCCTAGTCTGTAGGCCATAGAGCACTTTACATCGGAGTGTAACACTACCTTATATATATATATATAAGCACATATATATATATATATATATATATATATATATATATATATATATATATATATATATATGTGCTTCTTCGTCAGGTGCATGGTCATTTTATATATATATATATATATATATATATATATATATATATATATATATCAGGTGGACATGAGGTGATGAAACGGACTATAGACAATAAACAACCAATAAATAACCTGAGGCTCTTTTTAAGATTATATTGTGTTTTGCACCAGTGCTACGATGAGAACAACATTTACAACATTGTATTGGTCGGTTACACAATATTGTCTACAAAAAAACTACCTCAAAATGTCTCCTTTCGTCTGATTGGACAGACAAGTATATTTTAATACTTAGTTTTACCTTAAAATAGCTGCACTTAAAACCTTTATTATAAAATAAGTCCAAAAGTTGTTTTAATCCCATTATAGAAAGACCACGTATACGTTATTTTGAACCTGGTACACTGACTTTCTGATGATAAACAAATTTTTAACATTTTCGTATATTTTAACATTTTTAAAAATTTTTTAATAGTACGCTATTTTGAGCATTCAGCAACAGCCGTTACATTCAGTAACAACTGAAATTTTTAATTTTAATTCAATAAAAAAAATTTGATTTCATTTCTTATCAAGAAAGGCACACGAAAGAGAAAAGAAAAACAAAAAAATTGGGATATTGTCATTGTGTGGCAAATAAAAATGGCTAGCTGTATATGGGTGCTTAAAAAAGCGTACAATTTATACTTTTTAAAAAATAATTAAATATTAAAATATCATATGGAAATGCATAAAATGTAAGTGTCATTATAATATGTCCCATAACACTGTCCAAGGGAAATAATAATATATGATTTAAAGAACTAATATTAAATTTGAATGACTTTTTGGCAGATTTTGAGTTTTTCCAAGTGCTGCTACCTTTAAACTGAGATTGACACTTGAAGCTGGCTTTCATTTTTGTCCATCTGAAACTAGATGTGATGATACCTATGTACATGTATCAATTGTTACCTGGTAAAATTCATAAAAATCACGAAATAAAAGTGTGCGTTTCAAAACAACAATGAAAATGAGATTTTGTGGGGAATATTGTACGCTCCATAGGCAGCGGTTATGCTATGCTCAACTTTTCGCTTCATTGTAACTGCGGGAGGTCACGCGCTGTGTTCGGAGCGTTGGAAGGTTGCAACTAACCGCGATATGGTGCAAGCTCATAATTAATATTAACAAAAAAAAAACGAAAACTTTAACACTTCATCACTAAGTAACAATGATAAGCATTTTACTCCTTCGAATAGGGGTAACTCTAGAAAAAATAACAAAAAGTGATGTCACATTTTGGTGAAGCAAACGTATTCCAAATCTCTGGATAATATCATAAAACACTTGAAAAAATATATGAAAAAAAAATATTTATATAGATTTTACACAAACAGAACCCAATGCCAAGTGGGAAAACATTTTTCTATTTATGTTTCCAGAATAACATGAGTTGATGTGATTTGTTCAAAAGCTATTGGTACATCTAGGAGCCCTGTCAACTCAGCAGTGACGTCACCCTAGACCAAAAATTCTAGATCTCATCAAAAGCTTAGAATTTCTGACATTGTTAGCCCAAAATATCCATGTACCAATAAACAACATGTATTGCTAAGTTAAAGTCATTTCTAAATTTTGCCGGTGACGTCATACTTTGCACCAGCCAATCACATCTGGGACGACTCTCACGGGAGGGCAGCAAAGATCAAAGTTTGGACAATTTATATATAGTATATATATACAAATACATTTTATTGTCTGTGTGACATATTTCAAATATATACGGTTAAGGTTTTATAAAATAAGGTATTATAATTCCAGTATAGGTTAATTCTAAGCCAGGTTTTAGATGCATTATATTTCATAGTAAACTCAGAAACGGAACTAATGTCTATAATTCAAATTATAATTATATTAATTTTTCAATTTATAAATATTAAATATTATTATCTGAATAATGGGAAGAGGGTGATGACCCCCCCCCCCCCCCCCCCCCCTTTGCTAAAAAGTCCATGGGTTATATACCCCCATCCTCCATGTATTGACGCCCCTGGTTAGTTCTATAAACACACACTTGGTGTCTCACATAGTCCAACGGCTGGAACGAACTCCTCCGTGCTGTACCATAGAAGGGTCGTCCTGTCCATGTAGATGAAAGGTCCAGGGAATACCCGGGGCTGACCCTGAGCCCAGTACGTAAAGGATATATTTATCCCTGTAGCTTTCCAAATATATTTCATCCGCTTACTGAGACCCCCACTGGTCCATATTCCGGCTCCAGGAACATCTGTAAAATGTTCAACATTTCTGTTTTGATATTCAATAAACTGATTGAATTTGTTAAACAGTCACCACGTATCACCTTCTCATTAACATAAAGTACGTGATAACAACCATCATAGATCTTACAATAAACCCGGGTCAGATAAAGTAATATCTTATTCATATATATATATATATATATATATATATATATATATATATATATATATGTCTATTTAAAAGGCGTAACACTCACACTTTACCTACACTACAGATTAAATGGATATACTATTAATATATATATATATATATATATATATATATATATATATATGTATATATATATATATATATATATATATATATATATATATATATATATATATATAGTTCAGGTACGAGTTTTTTTTTTATCGCCAACACAAGTGATTTGATCGCGATAAAGCCAAAATTTTCCCAAGCGACTTTTATTCGTTCAACTAAAGTGCCTACCTTTAAATGATTTGAGTGACTGTTTTAGATGCTCCACTTCCGCCTCAGTCTCTACGCTAACTAGATCTCCACCCGATTTCTGACACATCACACGTGCCTTTTTCCAGTTGGTCATTTCTTTGAGGGGTAGGTAGCACGAGCCTTTCCCCGCAACAGTGGAGCCCGACTTGAAATAATACTGGTATTGTGTCTTGCAAAAAATCTGGAGGATATATATATATATATATATTTATATATATATATATATATATATATATATATATATATATATGCTGTAAAACCTCGCCATACGACTATGAGCGGCTTTTCAAACCACACCTTTAGCTTCATTCTAACCACATTCACCTGATGATCGGGTCGCATCCCGTGAAACAGACTGTTGTGAATTTACAGTGATTTTTTTCTTCAGAATTATACCACTCTGGCCTAGTCTGTAGGCCATAGAGCACTTTACATCGGAGGGTAACACTACCTTCTATATATATATATATATATATATATATATATATATATATATATATATATATATATATATGAAACTTCCATATAAAATGTTTTATAAAAGCCTATGCAAAAAAGCGTATGCTTCTGAGATACGGGCTTCTTCTATACATTTACACTGAATAGGCCTAATAGTTAAATGTAAAATTCAAATTGATTAAAACGTCAATTCCGTGCTTGCTTTTTTGTCTGCTTTTAGAATTTTTATCGTTCAACTGACTGACCATCATGTAAAACTCAGGAAAAGGACAATCGTTTTCTTCTTTTATTATTTTTATATTGTAGATTAAAACGGCTAGAAGAATTAATTCATGTCCTACCGCAGGATTTGTAGAGTTTAGCCACAGGTTTCATCGTTCTTGTATTTAAGATCAAGTTCAGAACTGTCACAATGTTCTTCTTTGGAAGACCCGCCCCGCAGGGAAGTTTACACGTCTGTGATTGACTTCCCATGGCTGCAGTGATGTTTGTATAAAAACCCTCCGCGTGGTTACCAAGGACACAACTTAGCAGAAGAAATGCTTAAATATAATGTATAAAATGAATAGGAAATGCGTAAACGTGAACAAACTTTTTTTTGGCATAAACGTAAACAAACTTTTTTACACATAAACGTGGATAAACATTTTTTTTCATAAACCTTAATTTTTTATCTAAACTCTTTTAACAAAATGACATAGGACATTGTAACAATGTTTCCATGTTTAACTTCATATTCTCTGCCGCTTGACATCATACGAAATTATTAGGTTAACAATTCTTGTAATGTTACATTGAAATGATTCAAAATAAAAAAAAGGCCATAGGACGAGATAGGATAAAAGATATAGGTAAGTTACAAGTGAAAAGTTCCCCTACATAGCATGCTCTTCAAGAAAAATTAGTACATTTAAATTAACTCTTCTAAATTCAGTGTCCTTTTCATAAAAAAAAAGGAATAATTTATATTGGTTTCAGAGTATACAGAAAGCCATTTATATTAGAACAGTACAAGAAGTTACCTTTCACTATGGCCATTGTATAAATGAATCTCTGTACATCCGTCCCTAAAACAAACATGAAATTTAATTAATGGACTAGAGAAACAACATTAAGTGTGTGTGTGTGTGCTTATAGTTAAAATATATTCTTGCAACATATGACATTATTTACAGTGATTGTGTGCTTTCCATGTTTTGGAAACTACCTAGATGTCTCACTGGACCTCCAATCTGGAAATGTCAGCCTGTACAGGAAGCGAAACGATCAACCAATGATTATAAATACCAACTCAGACTACCCCCCAGCTATTATTCGAAACATCCCTGCGACTGTCAACAAGCGCCTATTAGAACTTTCTCAAGATGAAAAAAATGCTTCACAAAAGCATCAAAAGAATACGAACAAGCACTCAACAATAGCGGATACAAGCAAAAACTTAGTTATATCGCCCCACAGGAAGCTGCCGGAAACGCCGCAAAAGCCGAACCAGAAATATCATTTGGTTTAACCCTCCATACAGTGCAATCGTGAAAACAAATATCGGCTAAATTTTCTTGAAACTTGTAGCCAAACACTTTAAAAAAAAACACGCATTGCACAAATTATGCAACAAAAACAATCTGAAAGTTAGCTACAGCTGCATGAAGAACGTTAGATCAATATTACAAAGCCATAATGCAAAATACTGTCTGAAAGGCAACAAAAAGAACCCACACAACAAAGGCTATGCAACTGCCGTGACAAATCTGACTGTCCTCTCAATAATAAATGGGAAGTGCCTAACCCCGTTCATTGTCTACCAAGCCGACGTACACAGTAACGGTACAGTGAACACATACATTGGCATGACCGGAGTCCCCTTCAGGTATTACAAAACCACAAGAAATCATTCACGCACAGAACCCATTCAAACGAATCCGAGTTTGCCAAACTATCACCTGGTCTCTCATCCTGCAGTCAAACACATTTATGACCTCTTCACGTCAGTGTAATTTGTGTTTGGCAGAGAAACTAGCAATCATAAGCTCAAAACAAAAGAACCTTTTGAACAAACGTTCGGAAATTGTCTCCATCTGCCGCCATGGTCCAAGGGCATCCAACCGTGCTAAAAAGAAATTATGAAAACCAATATCGCAACTAGTTTAACTTCAGTCACCTGATGAGCCGATGAGGCGAAACCGACGGTAGTGATCCAGATTCATCACATACCTTAGCATATCATGCTCTGTTGCAAAACATAGAGCGCTGTGTGACCGCGGAGGAAAGACTGCATACCCGCAGATCATTTCTACTTATATATATATATATATATATATATATATATATATATATATATATATCAGGTAATAAAAAAAATTTTTTTGTTCCGGTATGTCATAAGACTACTGTTGGTGGTAAGAAAGGAAAGACAGATATCAAGGTACAAGGCAACACAAGGTAAACGTTTATGTTAAATGTGCAGAACATTTACGAAAGGATCATCAAATTCCAAGCTTGATCTTTTTCTTTACTATAGATATATGTATCATAAATGTACAATCGGGTAAAAGGGTCATATTAAATCATACCAAGTCGAATATTTAATATTTAGGTAGACAACCTTGTATTCAGCCTCTGTTGAAAGCGGAAATAGAACTTTTCCATTTAACTAGCGACACCTATCGGCAATATCTATGGTTCGGGGTAGTACACGTGTACGGCAGTCAATGGCGGAAGCGGTTGTGTTTAGGTTGTGTTTTATACAAAAGTTTTCAAGCAAAACCATCCCAGCACACGGTCTCAGTACCTCCTTTTGAGCTGTTTAACACCTTATTTTTGGTTTAAGTCTCAGTAAACACAGTCTACGCTTGTCTGTTCACAATAACCTGAGGTCCAATTTTGCGGAAGCGTGATATATCCCAAACAAAGAGTAGGCTAAACTAGTCCATACATGGACCTCCATGTCCACTGATACATCAATCTCTGCTGGATGGACATTACAGTCCATGGGCTGAATGTACATTCATTGTAGAACCTTTCACAACAGATTTTTACGATTGGTCCAGCATTCGATGTTTCAGCCAGCGGAAACATGTATTACATTTTTTTGGGCCGAATCAGTCAGGGCAGCTCCTGCTTGACAGGTGTTGTGGCTCAGGCGATGCACCCGGTCCAATGCGCTCTAGATATGTTGTGATCGCGCCCGGTCAACTGTTCGAAAAGTCGTGTACAGCACTAAGCAAACGTTTTCAGGCAATATTTTGGCAGGTACAAATTAACTTCAACAAGAAGATACTATTATTCGGTTAATTCAACATGCCTTAAAGGTTATCGGGCCCCTCAATATAATATAACTCCAATATCAGCGATTATTGATCGAAGCGCAGCATGAAACGACAAAAGTATGTTACAATATTAGATAAAACAAGACGTCTGTTTGCATGTGGCCCGGGGGTCAGCTGACCCGAACCCTATGCAAGAATGCTCGTGGAAAAGGTCTATTCTTCATACATTGTATGTGATTGTAATCAGCAGATCAGAGCAAACAAACTGTTCACATCTGTATCCTGAAATCTAGAGAAAGCATGCAATCAACAGCTGCATTTTGACCTATCTTCCTCGTAGGCACTATGGGACGGCCATGGGCTACTTGTCTCAATAGTCAACCATCAATATTAAAATTTGTTACATTTCAAGAAAACATCTTCTGTTTACAATTCACATGCGTTTGCTTACAAAATATATATTGCTTCTTCCGTGAAGTCCTTGCCCCCCAAAACACCCATATGTATGCAGTTTTTCTTGAACCAATTCTGATCGAACATATTTCAACGGACTACATTATCCTCTTTACTATATTTTGCTGAGGCCGCTGGTGTATGCAGAAGCCGCGGTGCACTGTGGGGGTCAGATTGTGACGCTCATAAACCATAAACAGTAGAGTCGTACTCTGGTGAGTCCGTGTCTGCACGATTTGGTTTGTCAACTTGTCACCATTAAATCTTAGTCTTTCCACAACAGTCCCACCACCAGATCGCTATGGATTCTGACACACGTGGGGGCAAAACCATAATACACAGTTTCTGCTTAAATCCCTCTCAATTTAGTCGCCAACCCTAAAGGACAATGCAAAGGAAATGATGGCATGATGGATAGTATGCAACCACAACTAGATCCGGTAAATATTTACAACTCTTTGCATAAAGACTGTAAATGATCCGGATGAGTTAATCTATTCCATCAATATTCCAACGTCTTTTTAAATACTACGTTACCATTTCAAGGTATATTACTCAAGGCCAGTGACTTTTCCCTTAGAACTGTAGATCGTATGGATCAACTTCCGGCAGTGAGTTCGTCACACCTTAAACTGTTGAAAAAAGGGACAATTGCAAACCACCATATCTAATCGAGGTAGATTAATACTTTAATTGTATTACATATGGACTGGGTGTTAGACTATCTTTGTTTCAATTTGATCAGATTATTGTATGAATTCCTCTGTTGTTTTATAAATTTACAATTTTAATATACTTGTCAATTTATTTTCAAATTCGAACATTAAGTTGAATTAAATTGAACTAAGATTTATGCTTACAACTATTACTTAATATTACAAACATTTGCACCGGTTCAGATATTCCGTCTCAGCAGTGTGCCTTGTGGCCAAGTTAACTTATACACAGATGTAGGAAAAGTATACAGGCAGTTAATGTATAAACTTGGATGTGACGTCAGAGTTCTAAAAAACGTCCACTTTGGACATAAAATCGATAGGCGGCATCTGAAATCTCGAATTCACCAGCACTGGTCAAGAAGGGTCAAGCTTGTTTATTTTTAAACTTACACGGAAGGCGCTACGATCAAACAAAAATGTGCACAGAGGAAAGACTTTTCTGCTTCGATTTGCTGATACTCACCAGGTTATTTTGAAGCAACTACGCCGAAACAATTCCAGTATGATCAAATCCTAGCTGCGGGCGTGTTTCACTTACTGTTAGACTTTATTTGCTTGTATCGCGTAACAATGACTTGGATCATTGAACTGCAAAAGTATCACAAATAATGCAGGAATATTTGATCTTACTCAAGGAACTCGGGATGTTCTTTATCTATAAAAATGGCCACTTCGATAGAGTGGATACCGGGTATATTTGATAAAGAACAAGATTTGCTAAATGTCACGCTTTTCGAAATATAATATCTGAACTTGCTCTGTTTTTGCACAGACACGAATATAGCATTCCTATGATAATTTAATCGCTGGCTAAAATACAAATAGAGTCCTATTAATTAAACGAGAAAATGGCGTGTATATTGCTGTATTCTTCGCGTTTAAACACCACAGATCAAAATGTGATAAAGATCCTCGTATTATTCAGGATTTTCGTGATGCAAAATATGTGTTTAGATTTTGAAATGAAATAATTTGAATACTTAGAAATCTTCTTGTCAGTCTCGAACCCTGGAGCAATCGATCCAATGTCCACTACTGTGACAACAAATGATCAAACCTCCAAAGTTCCTCAATGTATTCCCATTTATAGGAATACGTCAGACAGTTCTGTCGGCATAAATTTCTGTTCTTTTTGAAAACAGTCCCTTGTCTGGGGACAGAAATCGATCTAAGATAAATTACTGTATCCCTCTGTGGATGTTCGTCAGCTTTGAAGTGAATTGCGATCAATATTCCCTGGAAACGTGTGTATTTGTTCTACAAATATATTACTAAATGCATATGACAGGGCCTAATGGTGGCTGGTGTCATTCTAATTTGATTAATAGCAACCATGTTAATCAATTTTTCTGTCGTGCATGCCTATGATTTATTTATCAAAGTAAAGTGGATCAAAGTAACACTCACATCAGCACCGCTTCTCGGATTCGCAGACTTCTACGTGCTTTTTTATACTTCAGGTAGACTATTGCAGTTCAGAGAAGTTCGAAGTATTTGTCCTGAAGTGGGCTATTACGGAAAAGTTCAAGGAATATCTATAAATGAGTCGGTATCTTTGTCTGCACGGATGATAATCCGCTGCGATATTTGATGACGAAGACAAAGTTGCCTGCTACCGAACAGCGCTGGGTAGTGGACCTGGCAAGTTTTGATTTTAATATTTGTTACAACCCAGGTAAGTACAACACAAATGCAGATGTGCTGTCAAGGCAAAAACAGCTACAATACAATACTTTTAGAGCGGAAGACGTTTGTAAGGTACTGAACAAGACTTGGGATATTGAATCTCCTCCTACACAAATCTGGAAGGAGGTGACATCTGAGCTCTTGGGTGGAGAAATATCCAAACTGTGTCTATGCCAGGAATGACAACACGCGAATGAAGGAAGTAGTAGCAATGGACTTCATGATCCGAGCCTTGGCGGTCTTGAGAATGTTTTGGTGATCAGGGAGGCGGGATGGCCATTTATTTTGAAGAGTTACCGCGGGAAAAACGATTTGGAGCCTATTTCAGTTGGTTAATCAGCCAACAAGGATACCAGAATATAAATCTATACTGAATGAAATTGATGTTCTCAGTCCCATATCTACATGTATAAGTATTTAATTTGGAAAGTTGCACTCAGGCAGGCAAAACTGAATTGGAATTAATGTGAAGTAAGTTTTTTTTTTGCAATAGAGCGGACATGCTCGGACTCGGAGAGTCATTAAAAATGCATTCCGTGATATTGCTTTTGAAATATTTGATGACATTTCAGACATGCATCAGTTTTTATTTGTCAAAGAATGAATTCTTCACAAAGTGGTATACATTAGATGAAAATACGCGGATGAACGTGCCATTGTTTGGCAACATGTTAGATGTTTACAGGAAAACATGTAATTTTAGAATGGCTACTTTGTAATCCTGTCAAAATAAATATATTCCAACCAAACCTTAATAATTACTGTCGATTCTGTTTCCGTTACCACTCATAGGTGTTGCGTACCTGGCCCGACTACACATGCTTTGTCTTAATATCAGATGATGAGGCACCTTGTAGTGTACATGAATAATAGCAACTTTTCGCTTTTTCGCTGAACGCCCGTGACACATTCAGCTTCGTGTGACAAAAATATCGATATCCTATAAAGCTCAAACAATTAGTTTAATCCTGGTGCAGCTTTCAAGTTGACTGTTTTTATCGTTTCTAATTGTGCTTAGGTTGTTTAAACCAACGCTTTAAAGATGTCTCATTGAACGCACCTTTGCAATGGAAATCGTCACTAAAAAGTGTTCGTTTCCTAGCAATTGAATACATCAGTCAATCAACTGATGTCGAATATATAATTATAATTGTTAGAACATCTACCGTAAAATAATTATCTGCAGGAAAAATCAGTGCAAGCTCAAGACGTTATTTGAAGTAAATACATGTATTATTGCATAGCAGTTTTGAACATATGGAAAAAAACTTGTTTTTTGATAATAAGCCAGAATATAGAAAGAATAACATAACTTTTATGTAGAAAAAATAAACGAATATCCGTATCAATCGTAATCAATCATACTTTGATCAGCCATCTTATTAAATGAGTCCATATACGCAAATATTTAAAATATTGGTATGCATAATGCTGTTATGTGTGAAATCATATGTAACAAATGAAAAGTTCTTAAGTTGAATTACTTGTCTGAGTCTTTGATATCAAGTACACTGTGTACACATATTATCATGTGAAATCTTAATTATCACTAAAGTACTTGGGATTAGGTTTGGATACACGTCCAAAGCGCGTGACAACAACTGGTTTAGTAGGTGTTGTCTCTTCACTGGCTTATGGTACAGTCATCTGTGTTGATGGAAGTGCAGGCTCGTGCGCTGGCACATCATGTAGGTTGGTAGTGGACATCTTGGTTGTTGGTCGTTTCTCGGGAAATGCCATTAGATGTCGCCTATTTCACCTGTACTGAGAACTGTTTGCCTCAACTATAAAAGAACGGGGTAACTCATGCTGGCGAACAACTGTACCAAATCGGTCATACCCCTTATCAGTTTGGAGTCTGACAACCTGGTTAGGTAAACGCGACGGTAGTATTTCGCAAATATATCATAGTATTCCTTCTACTGGTTGCGTTTCTGTTGTAGCGCGTGTTTAACAACATAGGTCTTTATGACTTTGGGTCGTAGATGCTTCTTGGTGGCTGGTACATCACATCTCAGGTGAAGGGACATTAGTCGATAAACTAGTGAGCCAAATGTGTGAGCCAGTGTATTGCGTGCATGTAGGAGTGCTAAATCTGGATCAGATCCATCACAGTAGCATTTTTTCAAGCAAGGTCTTTGTACTCTGAACAGCTCGTTCAGCCAGCCCGTTTGATTTTTGGTATGTTTGGCTGGAGGCAATGTGTTTAAAGTTCCATTGGTGGGTAAAGTCTTTAAACTCCTGGCTCGTGAACTGACGACCGTTCTCTGTGATCAGTACTTGAGGCGATCCCTGCCTAGCGAAGTGACTCTTTAGTTTTGTGATCACAGCTTTAGAGGTTGTACTCTGTAGAGAATTCACCATCTTGAATATGAATCAACTATTACAAGAAATCGGGTATTGTGCCAGTCCCTCATATAAGCTACCACGGTGGACCATGATATATTAGGAAAGGGGTAGGACTTCAGTGGTTCTATCTGCTGATGCGTTCTTTGACTATTACAGACATCACACTGAGAACCTGCTTTATCAATATCCTTGTTCAGAGACAACCAGAATACTGCTTCTCTGGCCCTCCGCATGGTAGTTTCTATACCTGGATGTCCGGCATGTAATTTTTGGACATACTCAGTTTGCAGGATCTTTGGTGTAATTGCTCTTTGTCCTTTGTACAAGATACCTTTGTTCACAAAGAGTTCATCTCTGATATTAGAGAATGGACATAGATCTGCTGGGGTGTCTCTGATGCTAGGACACCAACCATCACATGTTATATGTGCTAATCTCTGAAGCATATTGTCATGTAATGTGGCTTCTTTTTCTATTTCAGTTTGATGAGTAGACAAAAGGTTCACGGTTAACACCTCAAAATCAGTCTCATCATATAAAGCTGTGCTCTGAGAGCATGCGCGTGAGAGTGTGTCTGCTAATTATAGTTCCGAGCCTTTCTTGTACACTAGTTCAATGTCGTTTCTCTGGAGCCTGAGTAACATCTTCTGTAGTCTGGTTGGAGCCAAATACATAGGTTTGTTCATGTTTGAGACCAGTCGTTTTCATTATATCTTTCAACATTCTGAGATGTTTGAATGGCCATGCTGGTCCATCTCATGGAGATATGGAACAAGAATATACAGAAAAAATCGGATCATTCCGTACGGTCACCCATGACCCTTCGATTGCCGGTCGTCTGCTCTACCACTGAGCTAACAGGAATCCCAAACGTCCTCTGTGTATCAGCACACTTTCATGGGAACCAGCGAAATGACGTCCAATTCTCATCTAATAATTTCATTTTACCGCGTGTCTCATGCCGCATGCATATCGGATACCACAGGCCCGGTTAACGCTTCATGATAAATAACTAAAGAAATCTTTTTCACATACTGCGTGCCCGGTAGGCTATTATAGCTTATAAATGTAGGTCATAAAGGACCTATAATTTGGGGTTGGAAGAAGAGTATACAGGAACGTGTCTGTTTAATAGTCAGTTTAACATCCTAGTTCCTAATCTTTTTTTTATTTTTGCTCCAAAGATAAGGTTTGTAGGGCTTTTACATCCGAGCCTACTGGCACATGCGGCCATAGCTTATCTCGGTTTCTGTAGCTTGAAGCGACTTAGGAGTTAAACTTCTCCTTGATGGGACGCTAGGTTATGCTTGTGAATGGATTTTATAAATATTTGCTTGGCAGCCATATTGGATTAAAAGGAGTTTGAAATTTAAAAGCAGACATCCCCTCATGGATATTAATCTTCTGTCAAACTTTCACAAAAAACGGCCATTTTAGAATTCGGACAGGTCTGTATTTTAACGATTTAGGAGCTCACATGGACAAAAATCATCCCTAGGACAAAAGTACTTTAAGATACTGCGCACAAAAATATCACCGATTCTGCTGTGACGGCCATATTGCATTTCCGCTTCGTCTATAAAGTGATAGAACTGGATGCCTGGAGCCCTCATAGTAACGAATCAGCCCTACAATTTTAGAGAGTCAAATGTATTCTATTTCAGATAATGCGCGAAAGAAAGCGTCAAACGGACTGAAGGACGGACATTCGGGGCCCAAATAATAATATGAAGATCCGTTTTCAGGACACTAGATGAAACGCATCTGAGAAACTGACAGCATTGCTCTAATTTCGGAGTCTAAAATGAGAGAAAATTCGAAGATGAAAATATACAGGTGGAGCTAAATATTTGGGCAACTGATAAAACAAGTCATGGTTGATAAATATACAGGATTTCAGGACACCAGATGAAATCACAACTAAAAAACAGATACGATTGTTGTTATTTGATTGTCTACAAATAGAGATAAAATGTGTAAAAATTTTAATAAATACAGATGGCACCACTAGTCTTCTTAAACTGATGAAACTATTCATAACCAACATGCCTGCCAAGAATCATGACAATCAATGAGTTATTTGTTTTCAGATACTTGAGCTTTTGTATCAAATGTTCTATTATTCCGGGCTGCACAAACAGGTCCCATAAGGCATTACTCGGGAAATATACGTCGCAGTAACCTAATTTCATTTGTACAGGGAGATTTTTCGTGGACTTTCGGAAATTTATGTTAGAATGTTCCAGGTCCAAATTTACGGTTTGACAACCTGCCGGATCGCTATATATATCTTTGATACAATTGATATTTATCTGTTGATCCAATTCATTTTAAATGAGAAATTATACTGGTTTTAATTCTTCTAACATCAAATACTATTTGTTAATAAACTTATAATGTATGACTTTAAAGATTTAGATAAAAGTGGAATGTACCTATTTTCAACTTTTATTTTACGTTATACTCTTTACTAATTCTTCCCCATATTGGTTGAGTGAATGAAAGTTTCCCCGTAACTAGCAAAATGAATTTTATGTTAACTTGTCATTATTTGCTGCCCGTATCAGCAAATTATAAAAAATTCATAGACGATCACACACATGACTTTCTACAAATTCAGCTTAGTTATTCAGATTTTAGTGCATAAATATAAAGTTACACTGAAAATGGTTTCCCCTAAATAATGTAATATGAAAGTAATTGTTATAATAAGATAAAGCATTTAGCTTTCAGAAGAGATGGATATAAATGAAAAACTGGTAATAATTCATGATTCAACTGGTGAAAATTGTTTCAAATAGAGAAAATGCCGGTATATCTATAACTCATCATTGTTTGACCATATTGCAATACTTCAAAAACCATTAGAAGCTCATGGCTCAACAGGGGATCACTGTTGGTCTCATATGGGCCCCACATGATATTGTACTATGAAACTTAACTTTTTCGGTCTCACACTTAAATAAATAAATGTTGAATCAAAATACCATTATTAACTGACTCTTTAAAGGGAAATAATCAGGATCAATATTATGCCTATTCTTTCACACTATCAGTTCAGTATTGCTTTATACAAAGGTTTGCCAGCAAAACCATACCAGCACTACAGTCTCATTTCCTCGCATACGACTACTTGACACCTTGTTATGACCGTGCGTAAACACAGTCCACGTGTGTCTGTTTACCATAACAAGGCCGCGTGACCGGAGGTCCGTTTAATAGGGGCAACACGCGGTGTTTCAGCCTGCGGGAACATGTATTATATTTTTTTGGCCAAGTCAGTCAGGGCATTTCCTGATTGACACGTCTTGGGGCATCGCTCTGCAAACGGCCCCACGCACTGTGTTTATGTTGACACCTGCCATCGCGCCCGGTCCACTGTTTTCAACACTCGTTTACAGGAGTAAGCAAAAGGTTTCAAGGCAATGTTTTGGCAGGTAAAGATTTATTTTAAAGGGAAGAAACTATTTTTCGTGTTAACTCAACATGCTTTATAGGTGATTGGGCTCCTTTAATGCACAGTAATGTGCCAGAACTGAAATGCTGACCAAAATGTAACGTGCTCTTCAAACTTGCCATGAAACAGATGGGTTTTGTTATATGTGGCCCAAAGAATGAACCCAAGTAAAACCCTCGTATAGAAATTAAATTTTCTCTCAGTACCGCAAAGTATGCTTGTTTAATGACTCTTTTATTGACTGTGTCAAGGATTTACCATGATGACTGTTTGGATTATGTAAAATTGTGTATGTATAAAATTTAATGATCATTTTTGTGAAATGGGCACAACATGGACAGATACTATTAGCTGTCAAGTGTAAATCCCATATGTGGCCCATGTGGGAAATTACGGTCCATCAATATCCCACGTAAACCCATGTGTACCCACGCTCAAATCCTACATGGGCCCCGCCTGGCTTTGCTGTCGGGGTTGCAGTTGAGTTACTAAAATCTTATCAAATGCTACGGTATTGCTACCCATAGCAGAAACTTAACTAAGTCTATCTAGGCCAAACGTAACGAGATTTTACGAGACTCGACGATTTAAGCCTGGCTAAAACAAAATGGCATTTGGGTGGTTTTTTTTTTAAAAATAAGCAAAACATTGCGTTCATTTACATTAATGTTACATTCATCTGCAAATATATTTCTTCAGGCGTGGATTTTTATATTTTCAGTAATAGCGATAAATTAAATTATAAAATAAATATAATTTATTTAATACAACAGTTAAAGAGAAAGAAAAAGTTCGATTCGCTTTCAAGTGTTTCCGGGTTCATCCCAGTGCCTCCAGATTTTAGTACGAGTCCACTTTGCGCCAATATGGCTGCGCCCGTGGAACAACTTATCAGGACGAAGTAAACGATCGACAAACGTATTGTTCTGGAGTGGTAAACCAAGGACGATTCGCAGCGTGTGATAGAGCAGCTATTGTGCAGTTATCAATTCCATAAAAGGTAACTTGATAGCATTAGGGAACGTTTCAAAGTTTGATAAAATTGTAGTTCAGGACGTTTAACATTAAACATCAGTGGCCGACGCGGTCCCCCTAAACACCCAAAACACCGGTGTTTTGGGTATCTGTGACGAAACACCACGAAACACCCACTTCACTTCAAACCTGAACCAAAAACGTAAGACCAATCAATAGATAATCATCTGATGAATATATCTCTGCAATATTGTTTCATAAATTCATGTCATAAAGATAAAAAACGTGTGTTTCGTGCCTTGGTTGGTTCACCCGCGCCCACGGAAACCGTTTATGCCAGCTATGACCCTGCCCCCAAGTGGCGCAAGTCGCAATCAAGCAGCGTACTTGTCAATTGTACAAAACGCTATTGCTTTCTTTAATTTTACAGAATAGTGGCACAAATTCTACATTAACATATCCAACAGATGATGATTTATTAACTGATACAAGTGTTTTGCTTCTAATTCAAATTTAAAAGGTTGTTTCGTGGTGTTTCATCACACTTACCCAAAACGCCGGTGTTTTGGGTGTTTAGGCAGACCCGGCCGAAGTGCTACCCTAGCCTGTACTGGCTGAGGACACTGGGATGCATCACGGGCGCTTGAATCCCTATTTACGATAAATTCTTCATATCTTCAATATAAAAAGATACCATGACAAAATCAGGTCAAAGAAACATTCATAAAACACAGGATGAAAGCTACACAGGATGATACCAGGGTTACACACTGGATTGTTTCAGCCGGCCAAGTGCATGCCAGTGTCAGATGGGTGGGTCAGGAAGTTAGCAGTGATGATGTAACGTGCACTGCACACTGAAATGCTGGCTGAAATAATCACCCTGGCTCACCACTGTCTAATAGTGCATGTGCTCCCATCCGCCAGATAAATGAAGGCAGGGACCTGTACGCTCTTTACACAGCGCTTTACCTATAGGGCTACTTCCTATATCGTAAGGCGCTGTTTGTTATGACCTCGTATCCTGAATTGCAACACCAGAGTGGAGCACTGTATTTTTGTCAAATCAGATGAGACCTTGTGCTGGAAGACAAAGCCAAGCCAGGAATACATGGAGCCAATCATATTAATTTCTTTTTGAGTGACAGCTCATCCCCCAGCATAACTGTCTGAACAGGCCACAGGCTCAGAGAGAATTGCCCCTGATGTGGTTTGCTTAGGGCCTTGGGCACATAGGATGCTTGGCCGGTGAGCTGTAATTCAAACCAAACGTAAAAACAAAGGCTGCATGCACACCTCGCTGGCTGGTTTCAGTTCTGCAGACAACAGATACATGGCTACGCTAACACAGTCATAATGTCATAATCGAATCGGTCGATGATGCAAGAATGCAGAGGGAGCAATTTAAATTCGACCGGAAACTCAACAAGCGGCGCTTGAAGCACGGCAATGGGCGGAGCCAGGATGCCTGTCGGGTGTTTGTTTATTGGCATTTGATTGGCTGCTTGTCACATCGTACGCACGTTTATTTCAGTGGACAACAAACCGCCATCTGGTGTCTAAATATATCATAAACAGTCAAAGCTGGCAGCATGAAAATCAGTTGCTTCTTTAGAAGCCCAAGATTTCCGCTGCCTAGGGAGCGTAAGGGACCTGTCGCTCTGTGTTGACTAGCCCTAGCACCCGTGCTTTCTTACTACGCTACGCTGTGCCAGAGCCCTAGAAGATGATTTGAGGAAACTGGAGACATTCCACATGACTCTTAAATTCTTATATTTCGTCTGAAAATGTCATATTTGTTAAGAAATAAAGATATTCCTATTATATACGCATATAATATACCACTTAGACAGTGTTTGTCCACTTTAAATGTTGATTAGAAGAATATGTATTATCCTAATAAATGGTGGTACACGGGGAACAATTTATGCTCTGGGTTTTCCCCAAGCCACGGCTGGCCGGCAGCCGCCTGTGTAACCAGTGGTAACAGGCCGTGTTGGCTCAGCGAGCATAGGTCACACATTTCATTGTTTCAGATTCTGAGACAGTTTCAAGCGCAAGGGTTGCAAAGTTTTAAAAGTGAGTCTTGTTTACATACTAAAACAAAATATTTAGCTGAATTTCTTGGTCATTCGAATAAAGTACTATACCTCCCTAAGATTACTTAAAGTTTCCTTGTGCAATATTTGATTTGATATTTTCACGACTTTTTTTCCGACAAGGGTTTGAAGTTCTCCAGTTTACTCTAAAGCTTTTTATGCGGCGGTATCCAGGGTCTTGAAAAGCGCCGCATTTAATGCAGTTATGTGTTGACAATAGAGCCAGAACTAGGGGCTGTGTGTAAAACTCGGAAGTCGGAAGCCAAGGATTTTTCTAGAAATAAAGTGCTAAAACATACACAAATTACCTCTAGATCAACACCATTTTAATTTCTATTGGTAGAATAAAGTCTGTTCTATCATTCCATGAAGAATCATAGTTATCCATTCCATAATCTGAAAGTTATAGACGATTTTGTGCTCGGAAGCCACTCGGAAGTGCTGGGATGCCGTCCAAATGTGTAAAACTCGGAAGTCACAGAGACCCACTGGTCAACATATGGTCAGTTTAGAGCCACATGGCAAATGCAATTTCATTGCATGCATATATATAAGTGCTTATGATTGTGCTTGTAATGAGTATAAAATTCAATACATTGTACATACTAAAATATGATAAAAGAAATCCGAATATGACATTAAAAATACATTTATAAATTAAGATATCATTAAATATTAAAACAGTTTTACTATATTTTCCTTATGTCAAGCAAATATCCAATATATGTTATATTATCATATTAAGCAAATATCCAATATATGTTATATTATCATATTATATTGGAAATTCAATTTATCCTAATAGGACATCGCTGGAACAGCAACAAACATATATGTACCAAATAAGACGTAAATTAAATGTGTTTAATAACGTGAGAATTCTACAATTTTTTTTAAAATTAAGATATATCATTGTAAGGGATACAACAGAACAGGTAATATATTACATACTTATACACGTCGTGTGATTATAAAATCTAATATGTTTTTATGTTAAAGCATAAAGTTGGTTTTAAACAAAAAATAAAATATTTTCAACTCTTTCTTTCATACTTATACAACCATGCATGATATTTATTTTCTATTTATAACACTCTTGATAATTGTACAACATTATTATGATAATTTAACTTCAAATAAATTGATATTTCAGAAAATTTGAAAATATTTTTATAATTCATTTCACTCTCAGACGTTATGTGCGTAATAAGGGCATCTAAAAACAGAATGTGTTCCTAGCTTCAATTAAGGAACTGCACTGAGTGACGAATACAACAATCTCGATAAAGAAATTCCTATTTTGTGTTAGGAGGAGATCGTTGAATGTCAAATCTTAGATAAATAATTTCTTAAATAGGATATTATTGACACATAAGACATTGCAGGGTTGGTTTTCTTCCGGGAAGAAATGTATTTCTTCCGAGACCTTGGAAGAAAGTGGAGGAAATGGGGGTTTCCTCCACTTTATTCTGGAAGTAATGGATGAAAGTGGAATTTAGTGGACAGTAAAAGTCTGATACACAGAAATTCAAAACAGATATTTGAACTATTTTTATTTCTTTTGAATAAAATTAAACAGTATGACTTTTAATCAATGTACAGGAACAATGCTATGATTAATTTAAATATAATAATGTCATTTTTAACTCAGCTGACTATAAGTCATCTGAGCTATAGTCGTGGTCCATTGTCCGCCGTCCGTCTGGATGTCCGTCTGGATGTCCGTCCGTAAGACTGGCACGTTTCGACACCGTTGGACCTACGAATCTGAAATTCGGCATACAGTTAGATGTCCCCAAAATCTCCTACCATGCCGAAAATTGGGTCAATTTTTTATTAGAAATCTATTTTCACACTTCAGGACTGCCTAATATCAAAACCACTCATCTGGTTTTCTTCATATTTACCATAAATATTCCTCTATATAGTTCCTATGTACATGCCAGATATTTAGTCAGTATTATATAATTTAAAAAAGTTATGGGCCCAAACATAATGGACTTTGTTAAAAAAATCAGGAAGATATTTGGTCACTTAAGACCAAAAGTGTTAAAGGTAGGGACTTTTATCCAGTAATACAACTTTAATTAATCAAAATTTAATTGTATACCGAAAATTAGATCAAAATCTGTTAAATTTTTTTAAATATTGGCTAAAATATAAAATTGGTACCTTAAATTTTGCCCAACTTTGGCCACGGCACGTTTTTTTACTGTAAGTACTGTGGATTTAATTTTCACAGCATGTATACATAAGGATTTAATCTGTTAAAATCTGAAATTTGAAAATAAAAGCTGCAAAATTAGGCTAGTTATTGAATTTTTTTGGAGGCTCTTGTTGTATTCCCTTACATTGTCAAGCAGTCCACTTTGATGACTGTAGGTCATTCAGTGCACATCTCTATGCTCCCCAGGCTGTTGGCATAATTTTAGATGTCCCCAAAATCTCCTACCATACCGAAAATTGGGTCATTAGGACTTCGTTCCTTCGAGATATTAAGGAAAAAAACTCCGTTTTCCATAAAAAAAGCCATTGTTACACTTCAAGGCTGCCTAATATAAACCACTGATCTGTTTTTGATCATATTTAGTATTCACATACTTTCACACATTTTCTATGAACATACCAAAAATTAGGTCAGTATTGGGTATTATTTTGAAGTTATGGGCCAAAACAATGCAGTTTTTTAAAAAATCAGGAAATATATTTACTCACCTCACATGAGAATTGCTGAACCTAGAGACTTTTTTTTCAGGAATATTACTTTATTTAATCAAGATTCAATTGTTTACCCAAAATTAGATCTGAATTTTGCAAATTTTTCAAGTTATTAGCAGAAATAAAAAAATCAATACCTTAAATTTTGTCCAACTTTGGCACTGCTGATTTAATTTTCACAGCATATATACATTATATGTATATATAATATAGTATATAAATTTAATCTTTTAAAATCTGAAATTACAAAGAAATTGATTGGAAAGAATAGCTTTTATTCACGTTTTCATACACCATGTCAAGTGTTGTTTACGTCTAGCCCACCTAGTAGTACAGCCTTCACTTGCATTATGTAACCCACCCCAGGCAGCTTCAAGATAGTGCATAAACTAGATGAATGTTATTGTATCGCCAGACATAGTCTGGAGATACTATGGTTTAGGCACGGTTGTGCCGCCGCCGCAGAGATTTCTTTTAGACACAATAACTCAAAAAATATTTCAAGGATCTTTTTCAAACTTGACACATTTATAGATACAGGTGAGAGGACGAAGCCTATTTAAAATGGGGTCATGACCTCAACTAGGAAAGTGACCTTGACCTTGAATAGATCCATTTTTGGGGAAAATCACACAAATTCTTAAATATCTCAAGAAATCTTTCAAGGATTTATCCAAAAATCAAGTAGGACAAAGATCTTGGATAGTGATGTCATGTACCGGAAACTGGTGGTGCCACCTAGTATCCTTTTCTTGTTTTTGTGCCGTTTAATACCCCCATCATTGCCACTTGACAGTACTTTTAGCATCACAAGTCAAAAACTGATTGACAGATTTCTTTAATATTATGCATGTACATAGGTATGGGTTATGGGATGATGTATATTAAAATTGGGGTCATGACCTTTCCTTTGAGAGTGGCTTTGACGTTGAATATTACCATATATGGTGAAAATCACATAAAATCATGAATATCTTAAAAAGGGATGCATGGATTGGTCCAAAAATCAAATTGATGGAAGATCTTGGATAGTTTTGTCTTTTGCAGAAGATAGGTGGCGCCACCTGTTGTCCTTTTTTTTTGTTTTTTTTGCGCCTTTGAATACCCCATCATTGCCACTTGACAGTATATACTGTGAGCATTACAAGTCAAACAGTAATGGACAGATTTCTTTCATGTTATGCATGTATTTAGATATGGTTTATGGAATGAGGTATATTTAATTTTAAATTTAATTTTAAAATTAAATTTAATTTAAATATTTTTTTTTTAAATTTAATTTTTTTTTTCAAATGTTGGATATTTTGGAATGCAGTTTATTGATTTGGGGTCATGACCGTGACTATGAGAGTGACCTTGACCTTGAATATTCCCATATTTGGTGAAAAACATAAAATCATGAATATCTTAAAAAGGGCCACTTGACAGCACTGTGAGCATTATAAGTCAAAACCTCAAAATATACCACAAAACCTCATTTGTCTGGCGATACTATGGCACCAGCGGTGCCAAGAAATGTCTAGTTATTTTGTGTATTCATTCTTATTCTGGGCTATGCTACATTTTAGATTTTGTATTTTACCACGAGGGTTACAATGATTAAAGTGTACATTAAATTGTGTCCACAAAGTGATGTATTGCTATGAAAGTGTGGATGTTCATCAGATAGGTAATTCCTTACTTCAGAAGAGTAAAAACTTCACCAGGTGTAAAATTGACTATTAATTCCAGTAATAAATTAAAACTGGAATAGTAATTAGCACAATGATATTGTTTGTCCCACATTCAACCAACAGTGTGTATACTTTATTTGAAAAGATGTTTTATTTTATCAAATTTACTAAATCTTTTATTTTATTTTGGTGAATAAAATTAAGCACGTACTGAAAACTCCAGTGTGCAAAACTTTTTAAGGAATATTCTTGTAGATGCCATGTTGTGGCATTATTTTCTTTTAAATTCAGTTTAAACATTTATGATTTAAAAATAATAAAATATATGTGTATGCATAATATGACCCAATATGAGATACACTTTGGAAATATGATGATTGCAACTTTTGCAACAATTCTAATATTTTAACTTATAGTTTCAGTTTTTTACTCTGTATATATAATGATTGCAACTTTTGCAACAATTCTAATATTTTAACATATATTTTCAGGTTTTTTTATTAAAAATTTATAAAACCTGTAAATAAAAAAATGATTCAGATAAAAACTTCTTGATGGAAAAAGTGGATATGCTTAAAAAAAAAATAGGATTATATATAAACCTAAATGCATTATTCCCTTGAAAGTGAAATAAAGGTATTAGTCCATTCTGTCCACTTGCGTGTCCATCTGTAAATGTTCATATGCATCACAGTATCTCAAAACTTTTACTGTTTTTCTTCATGACAGTCTTGTCAGAGTATTAGTTTGCAATCATATATTTAGAACTTTACTATAACCAAGTAGGAGGGCCCCTTTCCTCTTAGCTTTTCATATCCTTATATAAATGAAAAACATTACAATGGAATATTTCTACATCCACCTTTGTGCTGCCCTCACTTTTCCCTTCTCTGAACCCCATCCTAAAGTCAGCCTCAGTAAGCAAGAACAAGATGAATCAGATATATTCATACTTTAATAGTTTGTATAACTATTCGTCCATAGGTACCTATGTACATGCCAGAAGTTATGTCAATATTGTGTAATATGTAGACATAGTGGGCATCACAATAATGTACCTTGTCAAGACTAAAGAGATATTGTGTCATACAGTCACAAATTCATAAATCACTTCATCAGCATAGTTAATCATAACATCATATCTGTCAAATTGAAAGCTTGCAGACTACCATTCACTTTATATCCTTCAACAAATAGCCTTATCATCATTCTACTACTGCTTATTACTGCTGTCATTGCATTCATATTTGCTCAGATATATCACAATTTTCAACCCCTCCTAAATAAATAAAAAATAAACCACTATATTTGACTCTATTAATCCATCAGTCAGGTAATTTCATTTATCATTTACTCACATATTACATTACATTCCTTTATAATAGCCCAACATGTCCATGATATCCATAAGCTTTATTGACTAGATATAGTATCACAGTGGAGAAACATTTATAGTCCAATCACAATCAGCTGAGCGCCATGACCCATGGGTCCCTTGTTTCTAATAGTATTGCCAAATTTGCAGTTGATGGATGTGTATAAGTATGAAGTGTTGCATAGTATGTGTTGACATGTTAATTAACAAAAGATTCTTGTTTAAATGTCTACCTGTATTCACATGAGGGTTAGAGGAAGTTTTCTGTATTTATAACTAGTTCTTACCTAATTTGTGTCCCTCAGCTTTATTACTTTTATATGATAGAGAATTAAAGATTGATAAACTACAATTTTCTCACCTTGTATCTCTCAGGGGAAGTACATAGCTGCCAAGGTTTATGCAGTGCTGCATACTATCACAGTAACTTATGTAGAATCTAAATAATATGCAAACTGCACTTCCTACAAATATTACACAATATCTTTCTTGTGTATGACTTAACAATATCCTGTGTGATATTACACTATGATTGATCAGGGATCACCAGTTGAACTTAAAATAATCACTCATTTAAATTTAGGCATCTCTCCCTGTAAGTTCTGTTGTTAAACACATTTGAGTACAGTTAATACCTATCAGCAATCTAAATCTAACTTACCACGAAGCATGCAACAGCAAACACCAATTGTGTAGCTCTGCAAACACCTAGTCTATTCCTGAGCTTGTTGTGAATTATGTCAAAACTAGAAAATACTAGAAAATATGAGAAACCCTTTCTCTGTACTGCTTGGTAATAATATGTTTCAACAAGGAGCAGTTTGATCATTTGATTTGTATGGTGGATGAAACCCTGATAATTATGACATGGCTTCCCCATACCCTGCCTCTCTGTGCAGTCAGGGGTAAATGGAATGAAGCTGCACTTTTTAGCTCAGCTGACTTTCAGTCATGCTGTGCTATAGCGATGGGTCTTTGTCCGTCGTCCTTCCCTCTGTCCGGCCGGCCGGCCGTCCGTCCGTTAGCAGGGCACAAATCGTAACCGTAGGGGCTAGGGCCATGAACCCTATGCAGTCTTAGAGGTTATAAAAAGATCTCCTTGCAAACCTGAAATTAGGTCACTGCGACCTATATTCTCGAAGTTATAGGGTGTGTTTGCACCCCCCAGAAATAACTCTTTGAGACAAAATTTTCAACCCAAACCTTCCATCTTTCACATACAGCTCACCTGCCAACAGGGGAAGAACCATAATTTTTTTGAGGTCAAAAGGTCAAAGGTCAAGGTCACAGGAGCTTTTTCTTTGAAAAGCCTGTGGATGCATTTTAAGCCAACCCTTTCATCCCAATTCTTTGATTTTTCACATATAGCTCACCTACTAAGTTGGAGAAGAATCCTATAGATTTTGAGGTCACAAGGTCACAGGTCAGGGTCACAGGATCCACTTCTTTGAAAAGGTTGTGGACACATTTCAAGCTAGACTTTTCATTCCAAACCTTCCAGCACTGATATCGCTTCTCTGCCAACAGGGGAAAAGACCTGTTGATTTTGAGGTCAAAGATCAAGTTCACAGCACCCACTTCTTGCGTGGAGTCATTTTCAGGCAAACTTTTCAATCTGTACCTTCCATCTGTCTTCCATCATATATGGCTTACCTACCAATAAGGGAAGAAGCCTATTGATGTTGAGGTCAAAAAGTCAAAGGTCAAGGTCACAATATTTAATTGTTCTAAATGCTTGTGAGCATATTTCAAGTGTAACTGTTCAACCCAAACCTTCAGTCTTTCACATATGCCACATCTATGCATCACTCAGTTTGACTCAAACTTCATATTTATGGGTCTTTTTGCTTGAATAAATAACTTATTGATTTTGGGGTCAGCTGGTCAGCAGGTTAAAGGATGCAGGTCAAAGTTATTCACCCATTGGTTGCCAAGTAATAACACCAGATTTAAGTGGTTAGTAGTTACCCATCATTTAGAAAGAATCCAGTTGATATATGGGCAAAAGGCCAAGGTCATAGGTCAGGGATGTTCACAATTACTTATTTTATAGACCATCTCTATTTTTCTTGTATATATATAACCATCCCACTCCAGCTGGTACAACTCCCTGTGTGGCTGTAAATGTGAGTGACACTGGTGACATATGACTCCCTTTTGTATCAGCCTATTAAGTGATAAGGCTCAGTGATAAGTACCTCGTTACTTCATAACAAAAACACTGTTGTCAGAATGCTTCAGCCAGGCATTAAGACTATGAGAGTATAGTATTAAGGTTTAGCTACTGATTTATAAGATTATGGGAACATTTTGCAGTTTATTTTATGGAATCCTAGCAATAAACTTAGTTTCCTAGATATCTGAATATTTTAATATATATCACCACATATAAAAGCAAGTGTTTGTTCTCATAATATGTGGATGTGTACCTTGATTTAGGATGGCTTTTTGTTTTATTTCAAGACTCTTAGTCATGCTTTCTGCATTTTTTTCTTTCAGGTTTGGCATTTTACCTACCCTGCTGACCCCATTGAAAAGCAGAGTGATAATAAAAAATATTGGACTTACACTTTTTACAATTGCATATCTATAAATCTGATATGAGGGCCTGGACATGCCTTTTGAATTATTTTGGGCATTCATTACTGGATAATTTGCCCCAAGTTTGGTCTCTTATTGGAGAATGTGGGATATCAAATGTCATACTTGTCAGAAATCCATTATGTCTGCCAGTTAGCCACCTTAGAAATTCTTTCTTCAGTGCAGTTTCAGTAATTTTTCTTTAATGTTTGGTCCGATTTATAGAGTGTTTGTTGTCTGATTTCAGACTTGTCAGAAGTCCAATATGGCCACCAGGCAACCATCTTTTAATTCCTTTTGATCATATTATCTCAAGAACAGTTAAAGTGAATGCAGTTGGATGTATATTTATGTAATCTTGTAAAGGATTGGGTCAAATATTTCTGAATTAATATTACCATCATTTATAAAAGTGCAGTACAGTTGGCTTGTATTGAATAAAAATTCATACAGAAGCACCTGTTTCTCAATAATTCTTGCATGTATTTCCTTGATTTTTGCTATATATTGTGATTTTATATTTGCCCTTTGTGGTGTTCCTTTGAGACTGACAGGTTTCAAGCAAGCTGTTGGAATAGTTCCTGATAGCTTAACAATCATGCATTTTCCTCAGACCATCAATTCACTGTGTTTTAACCAGACATAGGTGATATATATTTCTGTTGTCATAGAAAATTTTCAACAAATTGGCAAATTCGTTCTTCAAAATTTGACTGGAAGTTGTGAATCTCAGTTCATGATGTCACAGGTCATGCTTGGCAGCTGAGCGTCATGACCATTGGGTCACTTGTTTAGGTAATCATTGCATGGTCCACTGGACTGAAACCATGAGTGTGCATTGATTTTGAATTATGTCACCTGAACAGACAAACTAAAAACTACATGAGGCATATTGTCTTACTAAATTAAACTAATAGCCATACATTCTAAGATAGCACTATAGTCACTATATATTAAAATAAACCTTTAAATTTGCAAATAAGATAGAACAGATTATGTTTAAGCAGAAATAAAGCTGAAAATTTATTAGATTTATATATTCTCACATGAAATTTGAAAGTTTCTTCCAGAAGAAATGGAGGAAACTATTTCTTCCAAGCCGGAAGTTTCTGGAAGTTTCCATGGAAGGAACCGCCTCTCGGAAGAAATTGCCAACCCTGTAAAAGTCTGTATGTCTGGAGGTCAAATGGTGTCTACGGATATAGGCATTTTTATCCAACTGGTTGCTTAGCTAAGATTCATACATAAAAAATGTTGACGTCATGCAAGAATGAAACGAATCCTTTCCGATGATTTTTTGACAGATACCCATCAAATCAATTACTGTGGAAAATCTGGTTGGATATTTACCGCAAAGATAAAAATTTCAATGATAAATATCAATTATTCCCATTCTTCCTTGATAAAACAGCAAGTAAACCTCTTTATAAAAAAATCCTTTTCATGCACATGAATCTTACCTATATACTCACAACCTTTATTTGATACTTATATATTTACCCTTATTGTAGTTAAATTTATTAAAAAAAAACAAGTTAACAGGAAGCTTAGGCCTGCATGGTATTCACTGAACTATAGTCGGAATTCTATAAAGTAGTGCCGTGTGTTTTCGGACCTAACTCCCTTCGGACCTCATAGTTGCTTGTATCAGGTTCTGTTATAAAACCAATTATTTAATATCTATAAGAGACTGCTTAACAAAGAAAGCCGTTTTACACTGTTGCAGTTTATTTTCAAACATTTACTGAATAATTTTTGCCAAGCTAAATGTTCTGTTGATGTTTTATTGATTTGTTGTTGAATTTTTAGCTCAGCTGACTATAAGTCATCTGAGCTATAGTCGTGGTCCATTGTCTGTCGTCCGTCCGTCCGTCCTTCCGTCCGTCCATCCGTCCGTAGATGTGGCATGTTTTGAAACCGTAAGACCTAGGAATCCAAAATTCAGCATAATGTTAGATGTCCCCAAGATCTCCTACCAAGCCGAAAACTGGGTCCTTGCGACTTCATTCCTTTGAGAAATTAAGGAAAAACCTCAATTTTTTATTAAAAACCTATATTCACACTTCAGGACTGCCTAATATCAAAACCACTCATCTGTTTTTCCTCATATTTCCTATAAATAATTCTCTATATAATTCCTATGTACATGCCAGAAATTAGGTCTGTATTATATAATTTAAAAAAGTTATGGGCCCAAACATAATGCATTTTGTAAATAATCAGGAAAGAAATTTTATCACTTAACACAAAACTTGTTAAAGCTAAGCACTTTTTTTCCAGTAATATTACTTTTATTAATCAAAATTAAATTGTATACCCAAAATTAGATCAAAATCTTTTCAATTTTTTAAAATATTAGCAATAATAAAAAATTGGTACCTTAAATTTTGCCCAACTTTGACCATGGCACGTTTTTTTGCTGTAACTGCTGTGGATTTAATTTTCACAGCATGTTTTTGTTAGCATTTCAACTGTTAACACCAAAAATTTGAAACCAGTTGATCAAAAACTGTAGATTTTAATCAAAATTTCAAGCACCATGTCACATATTGCTAGTGTTATGCAGTTTGCTAGAGCTCAGCTCCCGAGCTTCAGCTCTAAGTTCCTTAAATTTGGCATACAGTTAGATTTCTCCAAAATCCCCTACCATGCCAAGAATTTGGTCACTAGGACTTAATTCCTTCGAGATATCAATGAAAAACTTCATTTTTCCATGAAAAACCCATTGTTACACTTTAAGACTGCCTAATATCAAAACCACTGATCAGACTTTAATCATAAATAATATACATATTTTTCTATACATTCGCTATGCACATGCCAGAATGATGTCAGTATTGCATAATTGTTTTAAGTTATGGGCCCAAACATAATGCACTTTGTAAAAAATCAAGAAATATATTTACTCCCTTAAAAAGGACATTGCTGAAGCTAGAGATTTTTTTGTCAGGGATGTAACATTATTTGATCAAGATTCAATTGAATACCCAAAATTAGTTCTGAATTTTTCATATTTTATAAGTTATTAGTATAAATATAAAATTAGTACCTTAAATTTTGCCCAACTGTGACCATGGCACGTTTGTTTCCCGTGAGCACTGTTGATATAATTTTCATATCATGCACACATAAGGATTTCAGCTTTTTAGTTTAGAAAGCTTAAAGAAATTGGCCAAATATTGTAGCTTTTATTAATGTTTTTTATGAGACCCTGTCAGACTTTGGCTCTCTCCAGCCCCTCTTGAGTCACCTGTATGTTGACCTTGTTGACCTTTCATCAAATTATGCACGCTTGAGGCGAGAATCCAGGCAGCTTATGGCCAGCCACAGTTGATCCAGGTGTCCAACCCAACTCATCTAGTAGTTTTAACCAACAACATAACAATAAACAATAAATTAATAAATTTTTATTGGTTTTTAATAAAAAATTAAAGAAAAATAGAAAAGGAATTTGTTAGTTTATAATAACAGGAAATTAACTTGCAGTTACTGATGATATAAGAATCTTGTATCGATGGGTAGAATGTCACATATTCCAAATAACACTATGCAGTCACCTATGGCATTTTCAGTTCAATTTAATGATAAAGAAGTAAATCATATTATTCATTACTAATCATTAGGGATTATATGAAGGAAATTAATGATAGACAAAGATGCAGTTGATAATATTAATCTAGATTCCTACTGTGTCTAGTGTGTACATTGATGTGAAATAAGTCCAGAATGAATTTTTTACAGTTATTTTTTAATATAAATAAAAGCCATAAAACCAGGTACTTATGATCATTATTTAAATGTGTGAATTTTGTATATTCTGGATTCTCAACATCATTGTTTGGTGAAAACTGAATAAATACCAGACATGGTGCGAATACTTTGTAATTGTATTTAAATATGAATATGATTATGTACTCCATTAAATTTCTTGCATAAAGAATGGGAATTCAGGTAAAAATGAAAATAATGAATACTCGTGCAAATACTTTCAAAATGTATTCATGAATGCATTCATGAATATATTCTTTAATATTATTTTAATAATCATATCAGTTATATTTCATTTTAAAAAATCATAAGATTCTCTTATTATTTTTAATAAAAATTATATTTGGGACAATATTTGTAATTTTTTTAATAAATAGTTAAACTCTTATATTATATGTTCTGCTTATAAGTTATTTGGCCAAGTCAAAATCTGTGTGACAGTAGTACTCCATTTGTTAATAAAATAAATGAAATCAATCCTCTTCCCTGTCTCCAAAGGTACTATCAAAATCATACATAAGCTAAACAACAACAACTCATAATACAGCTTATATTTATTACCACACAAAACCAGCATGTGCCTCATTTCTAAATAATATTTTTTTATCATATATAACAGCTGAGCGTCGTGACCCATAGGTCCCTTGTTTTCTGTTGGCGCGAATTACAATATGTAAATAAAAGTATTAATGTTTGTGCCGTCTGTTTTTTGATAAATTTCAGAACATTCATTTTCTGAACATTGTACATAACAGCATGAAAATACCGAGGAAATATCAAATCGTTCTGCAAAAACAGAAACAATTTTATTTTATATGAACGTTAAATGTTACAATCAGCATCGTATCTATTTACACATGTATTGTTTATTTATTTCTGTCAAGGTTTTGTTTATGTTTGTTTTTCTTTTTAAAGTTGTCCAGTACATCTGATGAATCATTATCAAACAATTCAATGTGAAATATTATGCATATTATGCTGTCTGTTTTGGCAACATTTAAAAACTTGAATTGAAAAGGGTTTCATTTTACAGCATGAACATATCGGGGGGAAAATCACATTTTGAATTTGTAAAATGTGCATTCTGATCATGAAATAAAAAATATATTTTGGAATCAATTAAATATTACATAATAGATTTTTTAGTCTAAGAGATACATAATCCTGATGAAATTTTTAGCTCGGCTGACTATAAGTCATCTGAGCTATAGTCGTGGTCCGTCGTCCGTTTGTCTGTCCGTCTGTCAGTCCATTAACAGGGCACGTTTTAAAACCATTGGACCTACAAATTCCATTAGATGTCCCCAAAATCTCCTACCATACCAAAAATTGGGTCATTAGGACTTCATTCCTTCGAGATATTAAGGACAAACATCTGTTTTCCATAAAAAAGCCATTGTTACACTTCAAGGCTGCCTAATAACAAAACCACCAATCTGTTTTTTGATCATATTTAGTATTCATATTTTTCCATACATTTTCTATGAACATACCAAAAATTGGGTCAGTATTGGGTATTATTTTTAGTTATGGGCCCAAATATAATGCAATTTTTAAAAAATCAGGAAATATATTTACTCACCTAACATGAGAATTGCTGAAGCTGGAGACTTTTTTTCAGGAATATAACTTTATTTAATCAAGATTCAATTGTTTACCAAAAATTAGATCTGAATTTTGCAAATTTGTCAAGTTATTAGCATAAATAAAAGATCAATACCTTAAATTTTGTCCAACTTTGGCAATGGCACGTTTTTTCCCTGTAAGCACTGTTGATTTAATTTTCACAGCATATGTACATAAGGATTTAATCTTTTAAAATCTGAAATTTCAAAGGAATTGATTGAAAAGAGTAGCTTTTATTCAAGTTTTCATACACCATGTCAAGTGTTGTTAAAATCTAGCCCACCAAGTAACACAGCCTTCACTTGCATTATGTAACCGACCCCAGGCAGCTTGCCTTGGCTCAGCTTGGCCACTACAAGCAGGCTTCCCCTCTGCCCTGCACTCCCTCCCATCCCCCCCCCCCCCGCCCAGATGGTGCATTAACTAGATGAATGTTATAATTTTCTGTATTTTATTTTATTCTTGGCTATCCTACATTTTAGATTTTGTATTGTACCACCAGGGTTACAATGATTAAAGTGCCCATTTAATTGTGTCCACAAAGTGGTTTATTGCTATGAAAGTGTGGATGTTTATGAGATAAGTAATTCCTTACTTCAGAAGAGTAAAAACTTCACCAGGTGTGAAATTGACTATTAATTCCAGTAATAAATTATAGCTGAGATAGTGATTAGCACAATGATATTGTTTGTCCCTCATTCAGCCAACAGTGTGTATATTTTATTTGAAAAGATGTTTATATTTTATCAAATTTACTGAATCTTTTATTTTATTTCGGTGAATAAAATTAAGCATGTACTGAAAACTCCAGTGTGCAAAACTTTTAAATAGTGTTTCAAGGAATAATCTTTTAGATGCCATGTAGTGGCATTATTTTCTTTTAAATTCAGTTTAAACATTTGTGATTTAAAAATAATAAAATATATGTGTATGCATAATATGACCCAATATGAGCTACACTCTGGATGTATAATGATTGCAACTTAGAATTCTAATATTTTAACTTATATTTTCAGTTTTTAGCTCAGCTGACTATTAGTCATCTGAGCTATAGTCGTGGTCCATTGTATGTCGTCCATCTGTCTGTCCTTCCGTCCGGACGTTAACAGGGCACATTTTAAAACCATTGGACCTAAGAATCCAAACCTTTGCATACCATTAGATGTCCGAAAATCTCCTACCATACCGAAAATTGGGTCATTAGGTCTTTGTTCCTTCGAGATATTAAGGAAAAACCTCCGTTTTCATTAAAAAAGCCATTGTTACACTTCAAGGCTGCCTTATATCAAAACCACTGACCTGTTTTTGATCATATTTAGTATTCATATACTTCCATACATTTTCTATGAATATACAAAAAATTAGGTCAGTATTGTGTATTATTTTGAAGTTATGGGCCCAAATATAATGCAATTTTTAAAAAATCAGGAAATATATTTACTCACCTAACATGAGAATTGCTGAAGCTGGAGACATTTTTTCAGGAATATAACTTCATTTAATCAAGGTTCAATTGTTTACCCAAAATTAGATCTGAATTTTGCAAATTTGTCAAGTTATTAGCATCAATACAAAATCAATACCTTAAATTTTGTCCAACTTTGGCAATGGCATGTTTTTCCCTGTAAGCACTGTTGATTTAATTTTCACAACATACATATATAAGGATTTAATCTTTTAAAATCTGAAATTTCAAAGGAATTGATTGAAAAGAGCAGCTTTTATTCAAGTTTCCATACACCATGTCAAGTGTTGTTTACATCTAGCCCACCTGGTAGTACAGCCTTCACTTGCATTATGTAACCGACCCCAGGCAGCTTGCCTTGGCTCAGCTTGGCCACTACAAGCAGGCTTCCCCTCTGCCCTGCACTCCCCCCCCCCCCCCCCGATGGTGCATTAACTAGATGAATGTTATAATTTTCTGTATTTTATTTTATTCTTGGCTATGCTACACTTTAGATTTTGTATTGTACCACCAGGGTTACAATGATTTAAGTGCACATTTAAGTGTGTCCACAAAGTGGTGTATTGCTATGAAAGTGTGGATGTTCATCAGATAAGTAATTCCTTACTTCAGAAGAGTAAAAACTTCCCCAGATGCGAAATTGAATATTAATTCCAGTAATAAATTATAGCTGAGATAGTAATTAGCAACAGTGTGTATACTTTATTTGAAAAGATGTTTTTATTTTATCAAATTTACTGAATCTTTTATTTCAATTTAGTGAATAAAATTAAGCATGTACTAAAAACTCCAATGTGCAAAATTTGTTAATAGAGATTCAAGGAATAATCTTGTAGATACCATGTTGTGGCATTATTTTCTTTAAATTCAGTTTCAACATTTGTGATTTTAAAATAATAAAATAGATGTGTATGCATAATATGACCCAATATGAGCTACACTCTGGTTATATAATGATTGCAACTTAGAATTCTAATATTTTAAATTATATTTTCAGTTTTTTTATTACAAATTTATAAAACTTGTAAATAAAAAAAATGAATAAGATAAAAACTATTAATGGAAAAAGTGGATATGCTAAAAAAATAGTCTTATATATAAACTTAAATGCATTATTCTCTTGAAAGTGAAATAAAGGTATTAGTTCATTCTTTCCACTTGCCTGTCCATCTGTAAATTTTTCATATGCATCACAGTATCTCAAAACTGTTACTGTTTTTCTTCATGACAGTCTTGTCAGAGTATTAGTTTGCAATCATATATTTATAACTTTACTATAACCAAGTAGGAGGGCCCCTTTCCTCTCAGCTTCTCATATGCTTATATAAATGAAAAACATTACATTAGAACATTTTCATATTTTTGCATTTGGTAAAAATTTCAAACTTCAGCTGAGCGCCGTGACCCATGGGTCCCTTGTTTAGCTCAGCTGAATATAAGTCATCTGAGCTATAGTAGTGGTCCATTGTCTGTCGTCCATCTGTCTGTCCTTCCGTCCGGATGTCCGTCCGTAAGACTGGCACATTTCGACACCATTGGACCTACGAATCTGAAATTCGGCATACAGTTAGATGTCCCCAAAATCTCCTACCATGCCAAAATTGGGTCAATAGGACTTCGTTCCTTCGAGATATTAAGGAAAAAACTCAATTTTTTATTGGAAATCTATTTTCACACTTAAGTACTGCCTAATATAAAAAACCACTCATCTGGTTTTCTTTATATTTACCATAAATTTTCCTCTATATAGTTCCTATGTACATGCCAGAAATTAAGTCAGTATTATTAAATTTAAAAAAGTTATGGGCCCAAACATAATGGACTTTGTAAAAAAATCAGGAAAGATATTTGGTCACTTAAGACCAAAAGTGTTAAAGGTAGGGACTTTTTTTCAGTAATACAACTTTAATTAATCAAAACTTAATTGTATACCAAAAATTAGATCAAAATCTGTTAAATTATTTTAAATATTGGCAAAAATATAAAATTGGTACCTTAAATTTTGCCCAAGTTTGACAATGGCACATTTTTTTCCTGTAACTGCTGTGGCTTTAATTTTCAAAGCATGTTTTTGTAAGCATTTCAACTGTTAATACCAAAAACTTGAAACCAGTTGATCAAAAAACTGTAGATTTTATTCAAGTTTTCAAGCACCATGTCACATATTGTTTACATCAAGCTAGTGTTATGCAGTTTGCGAGAGCTCAGCTCCCCAGCTTCAGCTCTAAGTTCCTCAAATTTGGCATACAGTTAGATGTCTCCAAAATCCCCTACCATGCCAAGAACTTGGTCACTAGTACTTAATTCCTTCGAGATATTAATGAAAAACTTCATTTTTCCAATAAAAACCCATTGTTACACTTTAAGGCTGCCTAATATCAAAACCACTGATCTGACTTTGATCATATATAATATACATATTTTTCTATACATTCGCTATGCACATGCCAGAAATGATGTCAGTATTGCCTAATTGTGTCAGTATTGCCTAATTGTTTTAAGTAATGGGCCCAAATATAATGCACATTTTAAAAAATCAAGAAATATATTTACTCCTTTAACAAGAGGATAGCTGAAGCTAGAGACTTTTTTTAAGGGATATAACTTCATTTAATCAAGATTTAATTGTATACCGAAAATTAGATATGAAATTTGCAATTTTTTTAAAGTTTTTAGCATAAATATAAAATCAGTACCTTTAATTTAGCCCAAATTTGGCCATGGCACAATTTTTTCCTGTAAGTACTGTGGATTTAATTTTCATAGCATGTACACATAAGGATTTAATCTGTTAAAATCTGAAATTTCAAAATAAAATCTGCAAAATTAGGCTAGTTATTGTATTTTTTGTGGAGGCTCTTGTTGTATTCCCTTACATTGTCAAGCAGTCCACTTTGGTCACTGTAGGTCATTCAGTGCAGCTCTCTATGCTCCCCAGGCTGTTACCTAATCTCATTACTCTTGCAAGCCCAGTCTCTTGTTGAGCTTAATCAGGCTGCCAGTGTTAATACCACAGGGAGCCTTTCTCTCCCCCCCCCCCCCCCCCCCCCCCCCGCCTACCCCATTCTGTTGACAGACCTGTACTCTAAAAAAGATGAATCTTATAATTTCACATTTTTTTCAGCGACAAGCAGTAACAACAGAGACCCCTCCCCCCACCCACCCCTTCATTACACAGGACCAATAAACAAGACAAATCTTATAATTTTAATGTTAAATAAATTCTTTTTGTTGAGACTTGGACAATTTTGATTTTTTTAAAGAAAAAAATGTTCAGGAATTTAATCCTAATATTCAAATGTGATCCTAATGTAAGTACTAACTGACAAGATTTAAGAAGATATAAATACTTGGTAGCATTTCATTCATATCTCTTAAAGTTGGCGGAGCCTAGGTGTGAATAACACTGTTAAGCTTAGTTTTAAAATTAGATATATTGGTCAAACTTTGTGGGATTTATTTTTAACTCATATGGCCATATATTTAACTTTTGAAAACTTAATTACCTTCACTCATTAGTTGTTTATGAAATGGAACTTTTTATATGACACTTACCTTAGGCCCATTTTTTTCCTTGGTGCATCATAAAATGGTTTCAGGCCAAAGGTTTCATACACAGTCCATATGCTTTAGCTCATGTCCATTATTCTATATTTTACAGAGTTTCATTTTGGCTCGGCCATTTTCTCATAGCTTTTCAAATGGTTATATACATGAAAAACCATAAGAAATAAAAATATTTTGCAGTTACTAATATTTTCCAAAATTCAGCTGAGCGAAGTGACCCATGGGTCCCTTGTTTATCAATGGAACATGAAAAGGTTGGTCAATTTATATATGAAACATAAAACATTTAATCAAAACAACCTTTAGAAACATTTCCAGGACGTCGTGTTTCTGTCAAATTTTAATTCTATTTATCATTTTAATTAATCAATTATTACTATGTTGTTTTACAAAATGAAAAAAAAAATTGACCACAAAATATTGTTTTAAGAAAACAGCATCATGAATGTTACACAACAGATTGAATTATAAAAAATATGTCATCTGGAAGATATTGAAAATGCTTGACATGCATGCTGACAATTTGATGACCAGTGCATGGCCGTGGCTTCCGAGTTTTACACATTTGGACTACCACCCGGCACTTCTGAGTGACTTCCGAGATGGCTTCCAAGCACAGAATCTTTTATAACTTTCAGATTATTAAATGAATAACTATGAATCTTCACAGAATGATAGAACAGACCCTTGTGTATCAATAAAAATCGAAATAGTATTGATGAAATGGCATTTTGTATATGCTTTATGGTTTTGTTTCTAAAAAACCCTTGGCTTCCGACTTCCGGCTTCCAACTTCCGAGTTTTACACACAGCCACATCTAGGTCTAATATGACACTATAAGATTAAGATTATTATATACCTGAGAATTAATGCAGGCTATATATAATATGTAATATTTTAATATTTCAATCTTCTCATCCATTAATGTGCTAACATCTAATGAAGGATTTAAGGTCACTTTATTTTATTAAATAACAGTGCCCTTTTATCATGCTGTAAATTTGTTCTAGGTAAGAGCCGGAGACCGAAAATGTATGAAAATGCAATAATTGAAATTAATCAATTATTTCATGCTCAATTTGATTATTGATTCATGACTGACTTTGATTAAATGCATCGATTATTAGATGCATTGAGACAGCCCTAATGTTAAGCACCAGTACATATTTGAAAGATTAGACTATATTTCCTTTGCAACTTTATTTACAAACTTTCATTTCGTTCTTGCGACAATCATATTCAATTGAAATTTCAAATGTTTTCTTGTGATACAAGCATTTTGAAGGGTTACACATATAGTTATCACTCTGCTTGTAGTGCTAGTTTATAGCACTCATGGCTGTGCAGGGTCTAGAATCCTCCAATCAGTTTAAGTTATAGTAATAGTAATAGATACGCCAGTAATAGTAATAGTAATGGAAGATAAAATGTGGTAATAGTAATAGTAATATCAGAAATTGAAAGTAATAGTAATAGAACAACTGTAATAGACCCCATGTCTGATTGTTATTGAAAAATTAACGCTAGCATTATGTAAATTTTAATACAAATTATGTCAACACAGTTTATACTGTGTGCTCACTAAAGGTTTTTTGCACCTATTGTCAGTCCACGTGAAAAAAGCTTATTTTGCCTAATATTTAAACAGTATTGATTTGCTTTATTATTTATGATTTTATCATTTGATGATTGATATTTTAGAGAACCTTTGAGCTTATGTGATGGCCCATCGTCGTCCGTCCACCGTCCAAGGTTGGCTGTCCGCCGTCCATGGCTGTAAGTTAGAAACAGTCAGAGCTTGCAGCACCAAATTACATGTAAGAATTAGTCACATGTGAAACTTGGTGCTCCAGAGCCTATTATTGGGTATCTGCATTAATTTAGGTTTTAAAGAGAAAAAGCTTAAAAATCTTTAAAAGTCTTCTTCTCTGAAACTGTCCAGCCAAATTGTCCAATATTTCACAGAAAGGTTCCCTGGAACAATCTCTCTCAAGTTTATTGGAATGGTTCCAGTTCGTCGATTTTTGACCAAGTTACAGGAAGTTGAACTTAATTATTTGCATGCTAAAATTAGTCTCTGAAAGGCTGGAGCTTTCATCATCAAATTTTATGTTAATGTTGGTCACTTGAGTCATATCTGAAATTGAGGTATTGGTGGCGCCACCTGCATTGTCTTTTTATACGGTGATCAACAGTGCCCAAAGCATACAGAGGGCTACAAAAAACTACCTCTCTGAAAGCGTAAAGCCAAATTATTTAATATTGCACAGAAATGCTTCTAGGGTAGTGCTTTCTTAAGTTTGTTCAAATGATCTCTGGTCAGTGACTTTTGGCCGAGTTATGGGAAGCTGAATATAGTCAAATGTTAGAGCAGCCCATATCCATATATAGTTCAGCTGACTGTAAGTCATTTGAGCTATAGCGATCACCCTTTGTCCGGCGTCCGTCCGGTTGTCAGGCATCCATCTGGTTGTCCGGCAGTCCGGCCGTCCGGCCGTTAACAGGGCACAAATCGTAACTGTTAGACCTAGAAACTTCTGACTGTACATCCAGTGAGTTCCTAGGTAAATCTCCTAGAAAAACCAAAAATTAGGTCATGGTGACCTATATTTTGTGACCTCTGGGCCGAAAACATGATTTTGAGCACTCGGACAGTCAGACGCGGCACAAATTGTATCCACCAAGCATAGAAACCTCTAACCTGATATTATGGGAGATCCTAGGCAAATATCTTTGAAACTTGAAACTAGATTACTGTGTCCTATATTCTGCGACTTATAGGGAAAAGATGTCATATGAGCACCCTGAATGTCAGGTGAGGACAAATCGTAACTCTGAGGCCTAGAATCTGCTAACACAATATCCTGGGAGTTTCTAGACAAACCTTAACATAATAAGAATAAGAATATTTTAACATAAAAATCAGGGAGGTCCCAGTCAAGTTTCCCTGGAAACCTGAAATTAGGTCATGGTGACCTATATTGTGTGACCTATGGGCTGGAAAATGGTTTTGCACACCAAGACAGAAAAGGCACAAATTGTATCCATTAGCCCTAGACTCTTCTAACATGACGTTCAGGGAAATCCTTGGCAATTCTCCATGGAAACCTGAAATTGGATCATAGTGATCTATATTCTGCTAGCTATGGACCAGAGACATGATTTTGAGCACCCAGACAGACAAGGTACAAATTTATCCATTTTCCTTGGAACCCTCTATTGTGAAATCCAGGGGTCCCGGGGAGGTCTCCTATGAATTTTTATTTTCTGTCCATTTTTAGCTCAGCTGACTATAAGTCATCTGAGCTATAGTTGTGGTCCATTGTCCGTCGTCCGGCTGTCTGTCCGTCCGTCCGTAGATGTGGCACGTTTTGAAACCGTATGACCTAGGAATCCAAAATTCGGCATAGTGTTAGATGTCCCCAAGATCTCCTACCAAGCCGAAAACTGGGTCTTTGCGGCTTTGTTCTTTTGAGAAATTAAGGAAAAACTTCAATTTTTATTAAAAACCTATATTCTCACTTCAGGGCTGCCTAATATCAAAACCACTCACCTGGTTTTCCTCATATTTACCATAAATATTCCTCTATATAGTTTCTTGCATAAAGAATGGGAATTCAGGTAAAAATTAAAGTATATGAATACCAGTGCAAATACTTTCCAAATGTATTCATGAATGCATTCATGAATATTTTCTTTAATATTATTTTAATTATCATTTCAGTTATATTTCATTTTAAAAATCATACGATTCTCTTATTATTTTTAATAAAAATTATATCTGGGACAATATTTGTAATTTTTTTTTATAAATAGTTAAACTCTTATATCATATGTTCTGCTTATTAGTTATATGGCCAAGTCAAAATCTGTGTGACAATAGTACTCCATTTGTTAATAAAATAAATGAAATCAATTCTCTTCTCTGTCTCCAAAGGTACTATCAAAATCATACATAAGCTAAACAACAACAACTCATAATACAGCTTATACTTATTACCACACAAAACCAGCATGTGCCTCATTTCTAAATCATATTTTTTTATCATATATAACAGCTGAGCGCCGTGACCCATAGGTCCCTTGTTTCAACACTGTAACTTTAGCCATAGGCTATTCTAACAGACAATATGCAAAACATGAGAGGATCAATATTAAATTTAAAAAATAAGCTTTCATACTCCCAAACTTTGCACAGGTTTGCATTAGGCCTGTAGGCCTTGTTTTTAAATTTCATGATGGTGTTAACATAATAATTTAAGTAAATATAAATTATTCAGAATATTCACTGTATAAAATATTTTTTTTTATAAATTTTAATAGGGTCATGGAACAGACATTAGCATTTCTATTCATCATCTATTATCAGATTCTCAAGGTCCATCGCAGCATCTATCTTGTCTGTGGTCAGAAATTCATTGAAATTAGCATCATAATCAGCAATATCATCCTCAACACTCACCATGACATGATTCCTATGTTGTCTGGTTTTGTCAAGGATTCCAACGCAGTCTCGTGGTAATCAACCAGAACTGTAATACTGTGGTCTGCCACACGGTTGCTGGGGTGGAGATGCTGTCAGTAAAAAACGAAGTGTAACATTGGCTCTGGTGCACTCCTCACTGGGCTGTTATCCATTTTGATGGCAACAGATACATGACTACTATAAAATACCCATAATATCATAATAGGTCAATTCAGTGGGAACAAATTAAAGTGTAAATCTATTATTTAATAAGAGTAGAGCAATATTTTCTACTGACAATACAGTGGTCCCTTGGTCATACTTTGTCACCATATGTTGTGTACTGTAAAATGAGTAACCACTATGTATTGTGAATTAATCTGCATCAAAATGTGTGAGGGCTTGCATTGTCTGACTGATTATAAGTTTTATTATCTTTATTTCAGGTTGGTTTCTGCTGACTCATAAAGATCAGAATGTCGTCTCCTGAAGTTGAACGCTTTGAGGTGACAGAGGAGGACCTTGAGAATGAATTCAATCCAAAGAGATTCCGCATGTCCAAAAACAGGGCCACCTATGGTGAGGCTTCAGAGCAAGCATTGATCATAAACACACTTCATAATCTTTCAGTAGAACCACACTAATAAAATATCACTGACGGTACTTCTGTTTTTTGTAGAGCACAAACTTCTGATCAAGTCTAATTTACTTCATTTTCTAATGTCACTATAGTCTGTTCAACATCCACCTGTTTTTTTTAGATTATTTTTTTTTGCAAGTCAGAGAACACCAAAACTTCTTGTCTTTAGCTCAGGAGGGAGAAATTGTGTTATGAACTTTTTTGGAAAAAATAACCTACCGACAGTCATTTTATATCAGAGGTTTTAAACTTCTTTACTATAAACCTCATTCAGTGTGGTTGTTGATTAGTTTTAAAATGAAATTTTAATATTTGATGTGTTTTATCTTTAATATTTAAATCTAAATTACCAAGAATCCATGTTGTTGCCCTGTAAAAGTAAAATAATAGATCTCAGTGCTACCTTCATTTGAACATTAATAAGCCATCACATGTATCCTTATTAGCTACCTCCATTTGAATAATATTAGCCATCACATGTATCCTCGTTATTTTCAGGAGTCTGGGCCGATGACAGCGATGAAGAGCGGCCTAGCTTTGGAGGAGGTCAAAGTTCAAAGGACTTTACTGCCCCAATGAACTTTGTGAGTGGAGGTGTGAAGCAGGGAGACAAAATCATCAAAGACAAAGATGAGGATGCCGACAGTGTATGTACACAGTGACACATCAATATATATTTAAACTTATGTCATCCTCTTAGCATGGTAGTTTTGGCCTTTTATACTGTCTTTTTAAAGGGACAATAGCTGTGAATACAAAACTCGGTAAACATTTATATCAGACTGGTAAGCCTTCTCGAGTTGTGACACAAGTCATCAGGGAAAATGCACTGCAGTGGCTATCCATCCTATTGATATCATCATAAATAGCTGGTATTCTTAACATTAGGCTCTGATTGATGAATGAACAAAAAGCGTACATGTGAAATCACAAACCAAAGTGAAAATCCATCCCTGTGATAACAAGTCAACTCCTGGGTCACATATAAGTTGGCTGTTGTCAAGAAACCTGCGAGCCATGCTTGTATTCATGCGGTCAGAAATTCAACCAAAAGGTAGGGGGTTTTAGCAGCAGGCTGAGTCATAACAGAATTTTTCTTACACCTGTTTAATTTCATTAAGAAGCACACCAGCATATCTAACAATTGGTCAGGTTCATTTTAAATGACAGCATACCTTTACCCTATGGTGCATTGTAAAAAATGATGAGAATATTTGCAAGCTCATTGGGCCTTACATTGTGGTTCTCATTATTACAGAACAGGATATCCATGGGCCAAGGACATCTTATGTTATTGATTCTATATTTGACTTTGTATCACAATGAATCAGTACATGGGTGGAAGGTTACAGCCCTACTCTGTCAGACAGGGCTCCAGAGTTAGTTTCGAGTACTTTGAAAGCTTGAGTATGAGTACTAAGTAAAAGTACACAAGTATAAGTTCTTTACTCTTAAGCCCTTCTTATAAGAGTACTAGAGTTCAAGTACAGAGTACTCAAAATGTAGTCATGAGTACTTTAACAGGTAATTTTACTTTTTAAACCTATGTTACAAAGTTATGCAAGAACAAACTTGATATCCAAATATATGTTCATCACGAAACTTTCATGATAATGTGTACAATAATGTATTTAAACATGGTACATTTAAGAAACATTTGAGTTTCAAAGTTGAGTTACTCATCTTTGCTCTCTCAGGCAGGAGATTCTTCCCAGAGATGCTGACACCTGTTATACTGAGGCTGAAGAAACTGTCAGTGATAAATAAGTTCTTGTCAGATTGACAAGGGCAGGAAAAATAACCCTCAGCCATCCTCCAAAATTTATGTTGACTGTAGGTTTTGTCAAGTGCTGGTTCTGCCAAGTGGACAGTGGTCTTATATGAGGGCTCACAGTTGGCCAGTTGAGGTTGTAAAATATAAATATTTGTTATTTTTATGAAGTTTTACATCTCATATGCTTCAGATGGAATGTGTGTGATATTGGTGGGAGCGTAAGGTTCATCTTGTGTCTCCTTTCTCCACTGTCCTGATCGTGATATCACAGAGAACATTATTTAATTTTTAAAGTTGTTTTTTTTTTGTTTTCAGGATTCTGACAGTGCAGAAGACAGAGCTGTTCTTGCCAAGAGTTTTGGCAAAAATGCAGCCAGACGAGGAGTTTACAAGAAAGGGCAGGATGAAAAGTAAGAAAAAAACCAAGCCTTGATACTCGGATTCACACATTTTTGCTGAAATAATTTTAAATCTTGATGTCTACTTTTATGCCTTATCAGTAGTGTTGGGAATCGGTTGTACATTCATGAGTGATCATCAGTAAAAATTGGTTGACCTGTACTGAACAATAATCAGAAATAATCGATTGTTTAGAAGTATTAATTTTTGGACCATATATAGACCGGTACATCATCTCAGCTGATATGCAGGCATACATGCAGGCTAATAATGTCATAATTCTATAGCCTACATGTCTATTTAGTAACTTAGGAAGTAATTCTTTTAGTAAATGCAGACTTTTCTCTAGTTTTCTTGCATAATGTGTATAAAAGCACATTTTCTATCAGTAAGCCTTAGTTACGTGCCAAAATATGCAATTGATAATGGTACTGCAAGATCAATCCTCCGATAGTTTGCATCAATTTTAATGGATCATCAGCCCACCACTAATTATCAGGCTTTACAATGTGACTGTATTGTAGGGGCATCGGTAACTGGGAGAAACACACACGTGGAATTGGTGCTAAACTTATGGCAAGGGTAAGTACATCATGCTGGTTTTGTCAAAACAAGGGCTGTAATGATAGATATTGCAAATTTTCATTCTTTACCCTATTCACAATGCAGTACATATAAGAATTCAGATGTAAGGTACAGAGCTTAACATTAACTTTGGAAAATAATTGCCCAGTCAGGGAAGTAAAATCTAGATTTTACTTGCCCTACATGAATTTTTACTTGCCCTACAAATATTGTTGACTGTATTCAAGAAAACAAAGATCCTTTTTCAGGCCCTGGGTAAGGGTAAACGTTTTACCCACCTGCCCAGTCAGGCAAGTAGGAGGAGACTTCTTGTTGCCCTATCACTATTTTCTGGAACTTTCACTTGCCCTGGGCAAGAGGTTAACTGTAAATGTCTAGCCCTGAGGTAGCATCCCTGGCAAAATCTGAAAATTTAAAATCAATCATAAGCCTGTTTAAGATGCATATTAGGCCCCATATATATCAAAATTATATATCATTTAAATATCATTTAAAACCTGGTACAGGGTTCTATCTTATGGCATATGTGTTTAAGAAAATTCACATTGAAATTTTAACATTTCAAAAGATTTTTAAAATTTAAATGGTACACAATTTGAATCAACCAGTGATAGCACACCACTTTTTCAAAGGCTAATATTACACCACATGACAATATCTCAAAACCATTTGCCAGTGATGCTACCTTAAACTCATCATGAATATTGAATAATGAAACAGCCCTTTCAATTAGTCTGATGCTTGTGGTTAGTCAATCAGGTGCTGATTACTTTGGGTCCCCCTGAACAACACAAAACTTCATTTGCAATTTGAATTTGAAGCAAAAAAACTGGCATCAGATGATAAATTATCATCTGCTGTAAAAATGTCAATGAAGTATTGTGCCAATATTTTGTAAAATAAAAGAAAGAGAGTGTATTGTTCACCTGACAAGTGCTTAGCTTGATTGCCACTTGCTCCACCAGGGGGGTAGCATCATAGCCAGCATAAATGGCTGCTGTGTTTGCCGGTGAAATGACTACGACTCAAAACACATTTATATTCATGTCATAAATTTGATAAAATATTGCATAGATATATTCAACAGATTATCAATTGGTGTAACTCTTTGGCTTCAAATTTGTAGCTAAGTGAGTGTTTCGTTACAGGTACCCAAAACAGCGATGTTTAGGGAGACCGGATAACCAGTACTATATTTCTGACCAATGATATTTCACCTTACATTAACTTGTCTTACAGGCTCCATGTTTCTTTAAAAAAAAGTATTTTTTAGCTGTTTTACATATGTGTCTGTTTACCAGAGCAAGGTGGTGGCATATACAACATAATGTATACATGAAAACTTGCAATTTAGGAAAGTGCATGTTTGGTTATAAATCAGAAGTACATTAGATTTTTAGCTAAGCTTCCTATAAGTTATTTGAGCTAATTGACGGTTCTTTGTCTGCTGTCCATAAACAGGGCATATTTTGAATCTAGAGTACCTAAGAATCTGAAATTCAACATACAGCTAGATGTCCCCAAGTTCTCCAAACAAGCCAAAACCTGGGTCACTTTGACTTTGTTTATTCAAGATATAAAAGAAAAACTTCCATTTTCCATTTAAAATCTATTGTTACACTTCAAGAGTGTCTGTTTTGTTCAAGTTTGGCATAACTATTCCTGTATATATTTACTGTGTACATGCCAGAAATTAGGCCAGTATTGCATAATTTGAAGAAAAATGGGCCTGAATATGATGCACTTTGTCAAAGATCAGGAATCATTCAGAATTGTTTCATCGTCATGTTTTCAGATGGGTTATGAAACAGGTAAAGGACTGGGTAAAAACTTACAAGGTATCTCAACCCCTGTTGAGGCCAAGAAAAGGAGAGGTAAAGGAACCATTGGATTCCATGGAACTGAGCGTACAGAGAGGTCATTGGTCGACTTTCCTGTAAGGGACTCGGATGAAGAGGATGAAAGAGAATTCAAGGAGAAACTCCATCAATGGAAGAAAAAAGATGTGAGTAGCAGCTGTGAACAATTATTTTTAGCGAACCTGTGAGCCTATGCGATGGTGTGGCATTGGCCGCTGTCCATCATCTGTACGTTAAATACTATCCTGAAAAAGGCAAGAGTTAGCATCAGGAAATTTTATGCAAAAAATTATTCATCTAAAAAACTCTATCAGATTTTGCTTATTTTTTGCTAACTGCATTTTCTTAGATTTTATAGGGAAAAAGCTAAAAAAGCTTTAAAAATCTTCTTCTCCGGAACTGTTCAGCCAAATTGTCCAATATTTCACAGAAATGATTCCTTGGACAATCTCTCTCAAGATTGTTCGAATGGTTTAAGTTGGTTGATTTTTGCCCGACAGGAAGTTGAACTTAGTCATCTGTCCAAAAAGGCATACTAAAATTACAGAAACGGCTGGAGCTATCATCACCAAATTTTATGACAATGTTGGTCACATGAGTCATATCTGAAATTGAGGTATTCCTGAGGGCACCTGCATCGGCCTTTTTTGTATGGGGTCATCAGTCCCGGGATCATACTGAGGGCTACAGAATACTTCTTCTCTGAAACCATATGGCCAAATTGTTTTATATCGCACAGAAATGATCCTAGGGTAGTGCTTTCTGAAGTTTGTTCAAATGGTCTCAGTTCAGTGACTTTTGGCTGAGTTATTGGAAGCTGAATTTAGTCATATGCTGTAACAGCCCATTTTAGCTCAGTGGCTACAAAGATCTTCTTCTCAAAAATCACTGGACCAAATGCTTAAATCTCACACATTAATTATCCTTAGATGTTAATAATTCAAGTTTGTTCAAATGGTTTTGGTTCAGTGATTTTTTGCTGAGTTATGGGAAGCTTAACTTAGCCATTTTGCTGTATTTTCCTATATGAGTTATAAACCACCAAAACATTTTTTGACTGACGCCACAGAGGCCAATTTGTTAGCGAACCTGTGAGCTAATGCGATGATGTGGTGACATTTGTCGTTTCTCGTCCGTCCTCTGTAAGTTAACCCATACTATCTTGAAAAGGACAGGAGCTAGCACCACAAGATTTTTATGCAAAAATTAGCCATCTGAAAAACTCTATCAGATTTTGCTTATTTTTTGGCTAACTGCATTTTCTTAGATTTTATAGAGAAAAAGCTAAAAAACCTTTAAAAATCTTCTTCTCCGAAATGGTCCTGCCAAAATGTTCAATAGTCCACATAAATAATTCGAATGGTTCAAGTTTGGTGAATTTTTGCCAAGTTACAGGAAGGTGAACTAAGTCATCTGTTCAAAAAAGCATACTAAAATCTCAGAAACGGCCGGAGCTATAATCACCAAATTTTATGCCAGTGTTAGTCACATTAGTCATATGTGAAATTCAGGTATTGGTGGCGCCACCTGCATTGACCTTTTTTGTATAGGGGTCATCAGTAATCTGTACATTAACCAACCATTTCTCAGGAATGGCAGGAGCTAACATCCCCAGATTTTATGCAGTAATCTGTCACATATCAAATGTTGTGGGATTCAGCTTATGTTTTTTTGCTATCTGCATTTACTAAGATTTTTTTAGAGAAAAAGCTAAAAAACCTTTAAAGTCTTCTTCTTGTGAATGGTCCAGCCGAATTGTTCAATATTTTACAGAAATGATCCCAGAGGAAGCCCTCTCAAGTTTGTTCAAATGGTTTGCGTTTGATGAATTTTTGCGAAGTTAGGCGAATTTGAACTTAGTCATTTGGCCAAGTAAGAATACTGACATAACAATCTTAGAAAAGACAGAAGCTAGCATCATCAAGTTTTATGCAAAATTTGGTCACATGACTCATATTTGAAATTGCAGTTTTTGTGGCGCCACCAACATTGACCTGTTTTATGGGCTAAAACCTCATAATTTTAGCCTCTTTCAGCTTAAACATGTTTTATCATGAAACAGTCAAGCTGAATGGGTTAGTTTTTCACAAGAACTATCCTAGAGTAGGGTTCTTTCAATTGGATAAGAATAGATTGGGTTAATTGATTTTTGGTAGAGTCATAGACAGCTGAAGTTGGTTTTGTTGCTTTTAGTAAACCTATTTCAAACAAAGGCTCAAATAGTCTTCTTCTGCAAAAATTATTTCAACTTTTGTAACATTGCATAAAAATATTCTTAGGTGGCCTTTGTCCAAGTTTACTCAAATATTTTTTTGGCAGAATTATTGGACCTTTAACAATGAAAGGACTGTGCGATACATTGGTAAACAAAGCTAGTAGATTTATTGTACAAACAAACTGAGCTCTTTGGGTATATAAGCAGAGCTGTACAGGCAACATAAATAATTGGTTCCATATCTAACTTATGTGTAAGATAAATCCATGAATGAAACATATCTGTATTCTGATTTTGCTTTCAATAGGCATCTGTTATTATAATGAACAATTTGATAAAAAAATCTTATGAAATTCAGCTTGAAAAAACATTGTAGCCAAAGTCTTTCGGTATGTGTAAACAAATTTACCAACAGGCCAAGATTGTGTCTGTATCTATAAATAGCTTGTCAGACTGCCAACTATTTCAGATATGGCAACAGGTCAAGTTTCTGTCTTTATCCATTTATAGCTTTTGCAGACTGCTTACTGTATAAGATTATACAACAGGTCAAGAGTTCAGTCAGTACAGCCAATTACAGGTAAAGAGTTCACTCAATGCAGTAGCTGCAGCTAGCAGTTTGTTCCGTTTTACCCAGGGCAACTGCCTTCTTCACCTGAGCTTGGTCAGCCGGGTGCACCTGACTCAAGGGAAGTTTGATGTTTGTTCATGCATCTTTGATGGCTTTCTCATACACAAGACTAAAGTTTCCATCTACAATGATTTTGAAGAGTGTATGTCCCTGCTTATTTCTCAGGAGGGATTTGATATATTATCTTGAAATTGTGCATATCTCTACATCTTGGATAGTTTTGTCATATTCAAGACTGGTGGCTCCACCTACAATAAGTTTTGTACAGTGTATATCCCTGCTTATTTCTCAGGAGTGATTTAACATATTGACTGGATATTGGGCATATTTATACATCTCGGATAGCTTTGTCACATAAAAGACTTGTGGCGCCAACTACAGTTGTTTTAGTTTTTATACATCTGTGCACGTAGCTCAAGAGTGGTTTGAAGAATCTGCCTGAAATTTTACATGTCCATACATCTTCGATGACTTTCTCATACGCGAGACTGCACACGGCACCTATAATCATTTTTCTGTTCTGTACATCCATGCCAGTATCTTGGGAGTGATGTTTGTGTAATTGGTGCTTGTACTTCAGTTTAAAATGTTTTGTACTTGCATTCTACATGTGCATGTCACACATTTACTTGAAAATTAATTAAGTACTTTTCAAATAATGGTCCAGCATGTTATCATGGAAGCATTATACCTGATGTGAATCCCATTGCACAGGTTTGCATTAGACCTGTAGGCCTTGTTGATTCAAAGGATTATGTACCATTGCAATATAGGGCTGTTCCATTGTCCCAGATAGAAGCTACCCATTCACAGGTATTAGGGGCAGTGCTTGTTCTGCCACTCATCAGGTGAACCCATGTTATGTGACTGAGTATAACACAAAAAAGTCTGCTTACAAGATTTTGGCTGAGGTTTGTAGGCACCAACTACACATTCTAATTATTTTTTTTATCTCTCTCTCTCTATTCTAGGTAAATATTCTCTGTATTCTTTATTATATTATTTTCAAATTTTACATGGTGAAATAATTTCTCAACATTGTTTTCTACGTTTCTAGGGAGACAAGAAGAAGAAGCCTAAATATGTCTACAAGACAGTTGATGAGCTGATAGCCACTGGAGGGCAACGAAAAGCCAAGATGGAGAGTGAGCTAGCCAAGGTCAAGGTGATTGATATGACCAAGAAGGAGCAGCGAGTGTTTTCTGGTTACGCTGCGATGTCCATGCAGCATGATGCACCAGAAGAGGAACAAGAAGAGATTCGTGACACCCAGGCTCCGAAAGCATTCCAGATGCCAGAGCTGTTACATAACCTGGACCTAATCGTGGACATGTGTGAGGAACGCATTATCCAGAATGACAGAAAGTTAGTCTCATTTACATATTCTGTACAACCTCTAAATTACAAACACCAAAGGGACCTGGATAAAGTGGTCATATTTTTGAGGTGGTTATCTAAGCGGGGTTTGATTAAAAAAGCAAAAAAGAATTGAGACTGTGAAAAAGGGGTGGTTATTTTGAGGTGGTTGCTAAACTGAGGTGGTTGTCAGGTGAGGTTTTACTGTAGTTGATTTTTTCTCGATTATAATATCTAATGATGTTCATGTAGGTGCTGTTATGTTAGTGTTCGTGTTGAGAATCACCTTTTATATGACTGTCCAAGCTGGGTCATATTATAGAATGTGATTAATTTATTGCAGGCTCAAAATGGTAAACATTTCATTGTGATTTAAAGTTTGGATGTCACAATGTAAAAATAATCCACTGTTTGTGCTATGTGTTCTTGTATCATGAATGTTTGTATTTGGTGGTTGAATTATTACTCTGTGTGAACAGAAGGGTATTGTTTTCTGTGTGAGTGTGTGTGAGTGTATGTGTAATATATCTGAAGAATGGTTTCCTGGATTTAAAAGGAATATTACTTGCAAGTCAGGAACGTTAAAATAAGTAAATAACCCAGAGATGAGCATTTAATTGGGTTTTTAGTCCAGTCCATCCCCTCATGTCCATCTGTTTTTTGCTATGAAAATTTTTATTAGTTTCATTACAAGTGAAACAATTATAGTGTAGAATAGATATTAAAGGACCTTATGTATAACAAGTTAATTAAATACATACCTTACACCTAATTTAGGTAACAGAATAATTTGAAAATATGAGAAATCAGTCTACATTTTACAACAGATCAGACCCACTTTTGGTGGACTGGTTAAGGTCATTGGTGACCTGCAAATATCCTTAATTGACAGCTGTTGATTGTATTACGTCATGTAAACACGCTAAAAAATATTACCAGCTAAAACAAAGATGGCTACTCATGCAGGAACATATCATATCTGCCAGATCATTGTGAAGAGACTATAAAGTTGTGAAACATAATTAGGGGATTTACTGTAAAGTTCTTAATTGCCATATTTGGTTGTCACTTCCATATGTAGTTTTCTAAGAAATAATAATTGAAAAATGTAAATTGTTAAGAAAATTATCTACAAAAACAGGTTGACAGCAGGTGGTGAAATGGACTATAGCAACACTGATTATCACTAGGGCTTACAGCCAACCGGGAAAGCGTGAATCGTGACCTCACGGGACAATAACATCATGCCACACAATACTTCCAAATAAGGTAGCACTAACTGAATGTTCTGTTTGGTCATGATTATTGATCATTGTGTATAAAAATCTAGACAGCAATATAACAATGCACAGGGATATTTTTGTCCCCCACTTCTGCAGAGTAGGGGACATTCATTTGGCTTTGTCTGTCTGTCCCTCTGTCCATCCGTCAGGTTTTGTTTCTGTGTGATAAATTCCTAAATATTTCATTCAAATTTGGGTCAGTGATTGCTCTCATGCATACTGTGATTGGGATTGGTTTTGGAGTGTCTGTCTGAAAATTTATTATCACCAGCTCCAAAACAAACGTAAAATTTTCCCTTTTGTTCCAAATTCACAAAAAAAAATTATGACATGTGGAGACATCTTCAGGAGACACTGAAAACTAAAAACGGGCACTGTGACATTTGGAGATATCTCTACATGGGAAAATAAAAACTAAAATATATTGAGAAGGCAAGCATGAAGATCCCAGGAAGCTAAAATAATAAGAGGTGGTTGTGGAGGACATAAATTCCACAAATTTGCTTGTTCAAGACACATTTTTGTTGAAAAGGAAATAAACATTCCCAGGAACAATATGGGTAAATGTCTTTTCTTTCATTGCAGGTTACGGCACGAGAAGGATATGGTGGTGAATCTATGTCATGAGAAGGAAAAGCTTGATGAGATATGTGACCAAGAGGAAAAGCAAATCAACAAACTCAAGGATCTACTAGACATTATAAACCAGTAAGTTCTTAATGGTCAAGTATGGGGTGCCAATAATAGGTCAAAGGTCATATATGGTATATACACCAATCAGCAGCTGCTTGTTTTGTCACATGACCTTCATTCCCAAACAGGGCACATTCCCAAACAGGGTACATCCAGGTCACATGACGTATGAGTCCAGGAAGACAAAACAGTGAAGTTACATCAGTTCATTAGTAGACATTTTCACCAATGATCCAATGATCATGTGAGATTCATTTACTGTGGAACATAGATACCATCATAAATGAAGTTCACTGTCTACATAATAAGGCATATTATATTATGCTTTGTAATTAATCAGTTATTAAGGACATTGTGACCTTTATTTAACATAATCTTGTGCAGAGGTATTTGACCTCGGGCCTATTATGTCAACATGTGCTTGTTTTGTACAGATGTGAGGAGCGAATGAAGCCAGACTCTGAAGATCCGATGAACCTGGAGGAATGTGTCAAGGTGTTTAAGAAGCTTCAGGATGACTACTACGAGGAATACAAAATCTACGAGTTGTCCCACCTCGGAGTGGCTTTGGTGGCACCAATGGTTGGTTTATACTATATCAGTATACAAAACCTTGCCTGTTGACCACCTCAGTTTAGTAACCACCTCAATATTATGACCACTTGTTCACGGTCCATATTATTTTTATGCTCTTTATGTAAGTCCTCGCTTAAATGACCAGCTCAAAAATCCGACCGCTTTATTGAGGTCCCATTTGGTCATAATTTTGAGGGTTTACTGTATTTAGACTTAAAAATTCCTTTGCTAAACATGGGCAACACTGAGACTTTATTTGTTCAGTGGACTATCTATGTCCCTAATGAAATTCATACACTTCATGCTTTTGCACTTGTGCTTAATATTTTATTGTATATGACAATTAGTTACAAAGTTCACAAGAATATTACTGGTACTGGGTGTCTTTTGGTTAATGTTACACAAAAGTTTTATTCAGTGTTTTAACAGAACATGCAAGCTCCTATGCATTTCATTTTTAGATCATTAATATGATACATAATTGGTCTATTTTCTATGGTCATTTATTGCTGAAAATAAGTATAAACTTGCAGTAGAGACCACACACCTCAAAGGATTCTGTATGTGTGCACTCAGATGTCATGGTTCACTAACCCCATTCCAGGCCACCTCAAAAACAAAGCCACCCACTGATACCAATGAAAATCTCTGTTATAAGGAAATAGCATCATCTCAACATTGAATAGAATCCTTTTTAGAAAAGCTATTATGCATATATGGGGATCCAAAATACCACAGAAATTTAATTGATAATTCGATTATCCCAAACTTCCTCAAAATTCCATCATAACATGTAGCAATCTACTTGTATTAAGTTGCTAACAGACAAACCAACCAACCAAGGGAAAAATGATAACACCTCATCACCTGGTGGAGGTATTATAATGATAAAGCCCTGTCTGTTTATAATGAATCTTTTTCAGTTATAGTTCACTATTACCCCCTACTGAGCACAGATTCATTAGAGCAGGGCTTCTGCTGACTATAATTCCTATATTTTCCTGTTAAAAAATTGTCTCATATAATTTCCTGTATTTTCTTATATTTTCCTATTAAGAAAATTGTCTCCTATAATTTCCTGTATTTTCTTATATTTTCCTATTAAACAATTGTCTCCTTTAATTTCCTATATTTTCCAGCATTAAGACCAGAATCTCCTATTTTTTGTCACTGCCCAGTCATGCTTCCAATATTATTGTTATTATTAAATTATTGTAGTTTTGTTAACCTCTTATTATTAAAAACACAGAGCTCTTTTGTAGAACTATATATCTAAGTGGTTCAGTAATACATGTAAATCCATCTAAATCAATAAAATAAAACTTTAGATGTTGCTTGGAGAATAGAATGTCTGGTTAATTTATGTGTGAACCACGATTGTGCCATGAAAGCACGTTTCCTATATTATTGGCTGAAAATACCTGTAAACTCTTATGTTATTGTCTTAAGTCCTCATATGAAATTTCTAAATTTCTTCAGGAGTATGATTGGATCCATGTTTGAAGGTCATGACAGTATTCAAGTAGATGCTGATTATTATGACAATTTTTTTTTGCAGATGAAACGTCACTTTGAAGGCTGGGAGCCCCTGAAGGACCCACAGCGAGGACTCAGCCTGGTGAAGGACTGGCGTGAGGTCCTGGAGGACGCCAACAGGAACTTCACACAGGGAGAAGGTTCCCTTGATCCATACGAACATCTGGTGTGGGAAGTCTGGATGCCTTACGTGAGAAAGGCAGTAACGTAAGTCTGATGTAGTTATCAGCAGTGATGTAGTCAAGTCCACATCATTTGAGTCTGAGAGAAAGTCCGAGTCCAGGCAACACGAGTCTGTGTCCAACTCTTGAGTCTTTAAGGTTTGAGTCCAAGTCCCTTTCTTCGAGTCAAGTCATTTTAAATCCTAGTCTCAGTCCAATACCAGTATTCCTATTAATAGAAATTAAAAAAGGATGTTTGAGATAATCATGCAGACTTTATTTTAATTTACAAGTGCCCTGTACTCGAATGTTCAGAGCTAAAAATTGGTATATATCACCTTATTTGTTGTAATTATTCTTTACATATTATAATATTCCTATTGTGGTTAATGTACATTCTTAATTAATTCAAAATCTGTTTTATTTTGTAAACATTTTTTAGCTCAGCTGACTATAAGTCATCTGAGCTATAGTCGTGGTCCATTGTCCGTCGTCCGTCCGTCTGTCGTGCCGTCCGTCCGTCCGTCCGTCCGTCGATGTGGCACGTTTTGAAACCGTAAGACCTAGGAATCCAAAATTCAGCATAATGTTAGATGTCCCCAAGATCTCCTACCAAGCCGAAAACTGGGTCTTTGCGACTTCATTCCTTTGAGAAATTAAGGAAAAACCTCAATTTTTTATTAAAAACCTATTTTCACACTTTAGTACTGCCTAATATCAAAACCACTCATCTGTTTTTCCTCATATTTCCTATAAATAATCCTCTATATAATTCCTATGTACATGCCAGAAATTAGGTCTGTAGTATTTAATTTAAAAAAGTTATGGGCCCAAACATAATGCATTTTGTAAATAATCAGGAAAGAAATTTTATCACTTAACACAAAACTTGTTAAAGCTAAGCACTTTTTTTCCAGTAATATTACTTTTATTAATCAAAATTAAATTGTATACCCAAAATTAGATCAAAATCTTTTAAATTTTTAAAAATATTAGCAAAAATAAAAAATTGGTACCTTAAATTTTGCCCAACTTTGACCATGGCACGTTTGTTTGCTGTAACTGCTGTGGATTTAATTTTCACAGCATGTTTTTGTTAGCATTTCAACTGTTAACACCAAAAATTTGAAACCAGTTGATCAAAAACTGTAGATTTTATTTAAGTTTTCAAGCACCATGTCACATATTGCTAGTGTTATGCAGTTTGCTAGAGCTCAGCTCCCGAGCTTCAGCTCTAAGTTCCTTAAATTTGGCATACAGTTAGATTTCTCCAATATCCCCTACCATGCCAAGAATTTGGTCACTAGGACTTAATTCCTTCGAGATATCAATGAAAAACTTCATTTTTCCATTAAAAACCCAATGTTACACTTTAAGACTGCCTAATATCAAAACCACTGATTTACTCCCTTAAATTAAATTGTATACCCAAAATTAGATCAAAATCTTTAAAATTTTTTAAAATATTAGCAAAAACAAAAAATTGGTACCTTAAATTTTGCCTTACTTTGACCATGGCACGTTTTTTTCTTGTAAGTACTGTGGATTTAATTTTCTCAGCATGTTTTTGTTAGCATTTTGTCTGTTAACACCAAAAATTTGAAACCAGTTGATCAAAAACTGTAGATTTTATTCAAGTTTTCAAGCACCATGTAACATATTGTTTACATCAGGCTAGTGTTATGCAGTTTGCAAGAGCTCAGCTCCCCAGCTTAAGCTCTCAGTTCCTAAAATTTGGCATACAATTAGATGTCTCTAAAATTCCCTACCATGCCAAGAATTTGGTCACTAGGACTTAATACCTTTGAGATATTAATGAAAAACTTCATTTTTCAATTAAAAACCCGTTATTACACTTCAATACTGCCTAATATCAAAACCACTGATCTGACTTTAATCATATATAATATACATGTTTTTCAATACATTCTCTGTGCACATGCCAGAAATGATGTCAGTATTGCGTAATTGTTTAAGTTATGGGCCCAAACATAATGCACTTTGTAAAAAATCAAGAAATATATTTACTCCCTTAACAAGGGGCTTGCTGAAGCTAGAGATTTTTTGTCAGGGATGTAAGATTATTTAATCAAGATTCAATTGAATACCCAAAATTAGTTCTGATTTTTTAAAATTTTATAAGTTATTAGTATAAATATAAAATTAGTACCTTAAATTTTGCCCAACTTTGACCATTTCACTTTTGTTTAATGTGAGCTCTGTTTATATAATTTTCATATCATGCACACACAAGGATTTCAGCTTTTTAGTTTAGAAAGCTGAAAGAAATTGGCCAAAAATTGTAGCTTTTATTAATGTTTTTATGAGACCATGTCAGACCTTGGCTCTCTCCAGCCACTCTTGAGTCACCTGTATGTTGACCTTGTTGAACTTTCAGCAAATTATGCACGCTTGAGGCGAGGCAGATACCGGGGCAGCAAGGCAGCTTATGGCCAGCCACAGTTGATCCAGGTGTCCAACCCAACTCATCAAGTAGTTTTAACCAACAACATAACAATAAATTAATCAATTTTTATTGGTTTTTAATAACAAATTAAAGAAAAATAGAAAAGGAATTTGTTAGTTTATATTAATAGGGAAATAACTTGCAGTTACTGATGATATAAGAATCTTGTATTGATGGATAGAATGTCACGTATTCCAAATAACACCATGCAGTCACCTATGGCATTTTTCAGTTCAATTTTAATAATAAAAAAGTAAATCATATTATTCATTACTAATCATTAGGGATCATATGAAGGAAATTAATGATAGACAAAGATGCAGTTGATAATATTAATCTAGATTCCTACTGTGTCTAGTGTGTACATTGATGTGAAATTAGTCCAAAATAAATATATCACATTTATTTTTTTTTAATATAAATAAAAGCCATAAAACCAGGTACTTATGATCATTATTTAAATGTGTGAATTTTGTACATTCTGGATTCTCAACACCATTGTTTGGTGAAAACTGAATAAATACCAGACATGGTGGGAATACTTTGCAATTGTATTTAAATACGAATATGAATATGTACTCCATTATAAAATTTCTTGCATAAAGAATGGGAATTCAGGAAAAAATGAAAGTATATGAATACCAGTGCAAATACTTTCCAAATGTATTCATGAATGCATTCATGAATATATTCTTTAATATTATTTTAATAATCATTTCAGTTATATTTCATTTTAAAAATCATACGATTCTCTTATTATTTTTAATAAAAATTATATCTGGGACAATATTTGTAATTTTTTAATAAATAGTTAAACTCTTATATTATATGTTCTGCTTATAAGTTATATGGCCAAGTCAAAATCTGTGTGACAATAGTACTCCATTTGTTAATAAAATAAATGAAATCAATTCTCTTCTCTGTCTCCAAAGGTACTATCAAAATCATACATAAGCTTAACAACAACAACTCATAATACAGCTTATACTTATTACCACACAAAACCAGCATGTGCCTCATTTCTAAATCATATTTTTTTATCATATATAACAGCTGAGCGCCGTGACCCATAGGTCCCTTGTTTTTATTTTTTACGATTTTTTTCCCTATTTTTAAGACCTCTAAAGATGCAGTCATCTGTTAACAAGACAAAAATTGTAAAGACTGGATCTAGAATCTTCTTTCTTGATATACAGGGAGGCCCATGAAAAGTCTCCTTGGAAACGTAAAATTAGGTCTCTGTTTTCCCATAACCCCTGAGCTATGGGGCTTCAAAGTACCCTAAGAATAATGGAAAATTTGATAGAAAAGCTCAAGTATCTGCAAAACTAATGCATTGATCACCATGATTCTTTGCATGGATATTGGTCACGGAATGTTTCATCAGTTTATCCTGCCTTGGGGCTGTGGGTGCTGTAGCTTTCTCTGGTCACTCACGCTGAAAAATGGTGGTGGCCTCTCCGGTTTCCTGCTTGGCTTGTGTGGCATCTCGTCTATTGGCTCCATCATAATTACCCTTAGGGAGCATACAGGGCTAAAGTCACAGACTACAGCAACCTGTAGCTGCTCAGTAAAGCAAAAGCATCTACAGTCAGAATATCCAGACAGACAATCTTCATGTATATTTTCTTCTGTGCTTCAGTTCTCACTGGGTGGTTCGTGATACAGACACTCTGCTGGAGTTCATGGAGTCGTGGATCCCTCTCTTGCCCGAGTGGATCATCTGTAACATCCTGGATCAGTTGGTGTACCCTCGTCTCCAGCGAGAGGTGGACACGTGGAATCCTCTGACAGACACCGTACCCATCCATGCCTGGCTGCATCCTTGGTTACCTCTTATGGGTACGGGTTCTACATTATGCATTGTTACTAGCTTGTATATACAGTAAACTGAGATCTAACTCTCTTTTCTTTTATACTAGGCAGTGGTGTAATAATTGACGATAACCTGGCCAAGGTCTTTACCACAAATGTTTATCCTTGTCCCAAGGAATAAACTGTAAATGGTAGAATGGATAATGCCTACAGCCTAAATCTAATGCTTGATTGGGTCATATTCTCATCATGAACCATTGAAACATCTAAAAACCTGTAGAATGAAAATATATTAAATAGACAAAGAATAATGATTTTACAGGTATTAACTGCTAACACAGCAATTATCTTGTACCTTCATTTACGTGTGCATTCCTGTTCACTAATAAGCTTTGGAATGATTAAGAAAGAAATGATAAGCAGAGAAGCTGTTTAGGAGGACCAACTATTGATCCAAGATTATTTATCAATAGTATATATGTTTCTTGATGCTGTGTCAGAAAATTAATAAAAAAAATGGAATGATACATCTTCAGACTATCAGGTCTGTGGCAGCTACCCTTTCACAGACCTTGATTCAGCTAGCTGCTCTGGCATCTATATCATGACAAAGCAATTGAACCAATCAAATGACTTGCATAAACTTGTTCTATGGGGCTGCTAGAGCATGTTTAGTGCTAGTCCTAGATCAAACGTTTAGCATTGTGGGTAGGGCATTGAGATTTTGACCAATCAAATAAAACCATATAAACCTTTCCTATTTATGGTGCATGTGTATTTGTTAATATGGCATGTGAACAGTGTATTGTTTAAATTTTGTTCATTTTATGTGATTGGCATTTGTGATTTCAGCTCTAACACTTGCAGGTTTGTTCATCATTCTTGAAATACATGCCAGAGTGGCTCATTGAATCAAGGTCTGGGAAAGCATAGCTCACACAGACTTGATAGTATGTATATGGAATGGTGTTATTACCTTCTTTGCAAACATCTGTGCCATTGGGATTGTGCTTGTTCATATATTATCTGTTTATCTGACTTAGTTATTGTACAAGGTTAATTAGATAATTTTGTTGGTTTCTTCAACCAGGTAACCGCCTTGATCCGTTATATGGTCCAATAAGGAACAAGCTGGCGAACGCTCTGACCAACTGGCACCCATCTGACCCCTCAGCAAAGATGATGCTGGAGCCGTGGGTGAAGGTGTTTAAACCAGGCCAGATGGACATGTTCATCACCAAGAACATCCTCCCTAAACTGGCTCTGTGTATGCAGGAGTTTGTCATCAACCCACATCAGCAACATCTAGGTCAGTTATTATACCCTCACTTCATGCCTCCATTCGTGTGTCCTTCCATCATTCTGTTTGTCCGTCTGGGATTGCCTTATGGAATGATTTAAAGCCAAACTGTTTCATCTAAACCTTTCATCTTTCACATATGGCTCAACCACACATAAATAAAGAACTCTTTTGTTTTTTAGGTCATAGGGTCAAAGGTCAAGGCCACAGGACCAACTTTCTGAAAAAGCTTGTGGATCGATTTTAAGCCAAACCATTTCACCTAAACCTTTCATCTTTCACATATGGCTCAACCCCACATGGATGAAGAACCCCATCGATTTTGAGTTCACTAGGTCAAAGGTCAAGGCCAAGGGACCCACTTCTTGAAAAAGCTTGTAGACCCATTTTCAGCCAAACCGTTTGACCAACACCTTTCATCTTGCTCATATAGCTCACCCACCCATAAATTAAGACCCCTTTTGAGTTTGGGGTCAAAGGTCAAGGCCACAAAGCTGCTCCTTTTTTTTCACACTGTGAAATACACCCATTCTAATAATGCCCCATGCAAGGGGATGCTCCACTTTGCGGTGCCCTTGTAATGCTGGTTATTGTGCTAGTTATACTGCTGTAGTCTGTACCACCAGTGGGTGCCAATTGAAAATTGTTGATGTTTCTCTAAAACATTAATATTATCTCACTATTTGACACTAAAGCTGATGTAGGAACAAAGGCCTAATATTAGATCTGGAACTACAAAACAAAAACTATTATTTATACTTTGCAACCATCTCTTTCTTTTGATTCTTTGGACCACTTGATATGGACTCTGTAATGGGTTAGCAGCCTCACTTTGATAATAACATTTTCATTTTTTGAATATTTATTACACTCAACAACCAGTTAGCAGCTTTAAAATGTAGTTATTTGAGTATGTTACAAGTGACCTTGGCCTTCGTCAGATTTGTTGAGATGTTTTTGTAACAAATAACGGTTTTCTCAGACATTGATATTAATAAATTACTAGAATATCTAGGTATGGTTTTGGTTTCATGCTAGTTAAATAGGCATATGCCCCATTCCTTCATTGCAACTAACTTTCTGAATCTGATGTGTCAGTTTAAGAAAATATCAACAAATTTTAATTGGGATCCATCTGTGAAACACACTTCCATTATACTACTGGTTATAATGCTTGCTGCACTGCTAGTTAGTTATACTGCTAACTATAATGCTGGTTATACTGCTAGTTAAATATTATATATGAAAGGCATTAGTGATTTAAATTCTCACAGTATGATACATATCATTGTTCTTCCCTCAATTTACATGATAAGATATAGTAAACATGTAGTGTTATATTTCAGATTCCAAGTTAATGCTCAATTTTTTTCATGGAACAACTCCCAAAATCAGGATCATTGCATATATAGTGAATAATGAAACAGTTCTTTGCTTTGGTTTGATCATGTGGCAGTTAACCAATCAGATGCAGATAAACTGATTTCTAGCCAATTGTCTTTAGCCTCACATGTGCTGGGCCACTGACTATTATTAAATGTCAGAAGTCTTCAGTTAAATGTCAGACTTTCTGTTTGATAGTCATACATCATAATATATAATAATAACTGGGTACTTTGTAGATGCTTGGAACTGGACGATGGCCTGGTGTGACCTGTGTCCTCTGGCTGGGATGGTTAGTCTGCTGGAGAAAAGTTTCTTCCCAAAATGGCTTCATGTCCTTGGAACGTGGCTTAGTCACCATCCAAACTACGACGAAGTCACAAAGTGGTACATGGGCTGGAAATCGATGTTCAACACTAACCTGCTCGCCCACCCAGCCATCAAAGGTAATGTTTGTTAACAATCTATCACAGTTTATTCAATCAGCTACCTGACTTATTCCACTTTTACACAGCAATGTGCTCAATTTGTTTTTGCCAGTGCAGATTGCAGGAACTGGTTTGGTGCTTTCACACAGTAACTAGAAATCTGCATTCAAAGGAATGCAAGCCTGTGCATGTGGGGAGTCCCTGTTGTGAGATGCTCACAAAACTGTGTTTGCGTTCGCTTATTCAGCGCATATTCCCAAGTGACTTTATATTCATTGATGATGTGCCTGAATCCAGATCTTGTGCAAGATCCACACCCAAATATAACTGATTTTCATTCTCCCATTCCCTGAAAATTTCATGAGATTCAATTCATGATTGCTTGAGTAATGTTGTGAACAAATGCACAAACACACACGAACACGGATGAACGCATACCCCCCTGACAGAGGCACATAGGGTTCAGATTTAATGCTCTTTGCTGTTTTTGCCTTGTCTTTCTTATATCCCTGACAAAATAAGAATATTTTATCTAGAAAATAGTACCATTTTGGATATGCATACATAATCATTTGTGACCGCTTATGCAAAAATGCAGCTGATTTGAATATGAAAGAAAACAACCAATCATCAGTATAATCATCTGATTGTCACACTACTAATAAATACCATTTATCATGACTGTTACAGACAAACTGAACCATGCCTTGGAGATAATGAACAGAGCAGTGTCTGGTAATGTACAACCTGGGGCACGGGAAAACATCGCTTACCTCACACACAGAGAGCGACTGAGGGACTTTGAGAGTCCAGATAGCCCCAGATCCACAGAGGTAGTTTTATTAGAAGATAAAAGTAAAACTAGAAAGCAGTGTCTAAATGAGTAGTTGGAGGAGTCTTGGACCCGCATCCAGTAAAATGTTTGGCAGCTGAGGGAGTATGAGTCTTTAAACATCAATTAACTGTCAAATCTTATGGCTCCAAATATTAGGCCTAAAATATATGGGGAAAATCTTACACAGAGATAAATAAGCAATGCCTTTTATTTTAATTGATTCCACATCAATTTAAGCATAAAAGCTGTTTAGGTGTTTATCTAATACATGTAATGTGTTAATACCTGATGTACTAGTTTGTGTCACAGACTCACCAGAGTTGATGATATTCTATCAGATTCAGTTGTATTTAATGGGGATATTGCATGTAAAATAATAATTGCTGAACTTTTAAATTAGCCATCAGATTTCTGCTGACCTTAATTTGGTAGGAATTTTGGATATAAAAATGTTTTATGTTTTAATGAGACTTTTTCCTGTTTCTCCTCTTTTTATTTTTACTTTTTTTTCTTTGACATACACAGAGCCCACCTATTACAAGAAGACCAAACGTACCTACAACGTCTGTTCCCGCCAGCTTCAAAGATCTTGTGGAGAACAAGGTAGGTACAAACCTGGTCACCGTTATCATAAGTATTGAACAACGAGAGATCAGTGTTGTAGTTGTGTCCACTAGAGTTGGGTCAATATCAGTTTTTCATATCATGGTAATTATGTAGAATTTATTGCAGTATATCACAATATTATAATATCAGTGCTGATGATGAAAAAATTTGCTAAACTTGCTAATATGTTCTAAATGGCCAAAACTGCAAGTATAAAAGGGCCATCCATCTCGAAACACTGTCGTTCACAAGATTGAGCTCAGCTCTCGAATGGCATGGCTGGGTCTCCGCTGCTGGGATCGGTAGAGGGAATGTAGGTTGCTTCTGCCTTTGCGGCTGTGGGTGCTGTAACTTTCCTGCAAGGTCACCAGTTCTGGATGTACGGTGGTGGTCTCTCGCGGCTCTTTGCTTGGCTTGGTGTGGCACCGCGTCTGTTGACTCAGAGAACATGCTTAGGGAGCGCACAGGGCTGAGGTCTTGACCACAGCAACCTGTAGCTGCTCGACAAGCATAAACTTCTGCTGCTGATTATAATATCAGAATCTCTCATGGGAACTCCAACTTGTATATCAATTGTCAGTACTTCCACCATGATCTGGGACTACCTATAAACTGCGAATCCCCAGTTTTTTTTAAAAAGGCAATTCTTTCAGTTTCTTGAACATCATTTTGAACATACCAGTACCCATATATTTTATTATGTCATAATGACAAAATTCTATATAGAATTTCAAGCAATTCATCAAAACAAATGTTATCCATGAAAATAAATGATTTTCGGAACACCAACATGTTCTGGTGATGACATTTTCTAAAGGTAATAATACTAAAAAGGGCATGTTTGTGTACCAAAGCTGGGGACAAAAATGCATATCATGATATCACAACAATATGCAAGTCAATTATATGATTATCACACCTGTCAGAAGTTGTGATAATCCAGGATATCAGTTATCATCCTAACCCCAGAGTCCACACCCTCTGAAGGCAGATCCAAGTCTGAGTCCTTGAGCTTCAAGTCCAAATTCATCATGTTTGAGTCTTGAGTCTTTGAAAACTAAGTCTGAGTCCATTTGAAAACTAGATATGCATTCTCAGCAATGCAGGCCTCCACCATGTGGGCAGTCCTTCATTTACGTATTGGCCAAGTTTCAATGGTGCACAAGTTCCCCAAACAAGTGTTTGCATTCACTTATTTGGCCCATATTCCCATGTTCAATCTTGCATATGTGACTGCACATTTGTGAATATTCCTGGAAGTCCTTAGATCCGGATCATGAGGCAGATCCATGCACATAAAATCTAAACAATTTCTCATTGGCCCATACCCAAGGTGCCCTGAAAATTTCATGGGAACCCATTCATGATTGCCCGAGTTATGTTTTGAACAAACACACAAACACTGCGGAGGCAGTAATTATTAAAAGGCTCATTACCATATATTTCCTGTCTGGCAGATAGCTTCTTTGTAATTATGGTAATCTTACATGGTTCAGTGCCATGGGCCTTTAAGTTGAGAATTTGTGATTTTGTTTGTTTATCTTGTAAATGGTCCAGATATTTTGCACATATTAGTATTTGCAGAATGTATAGAAAATCTGAACATTGGTTCATACCTGACAGAGTTTTTTACCTCACGTGCACCATCTAATTTATATGTGTCATTTGTAACTTATCCTTCACTTTTTAAGGTATGTTTACACGAGTGTTTTTCTATTTTTGCAGGCACAGGAGATGAATGTTGTCTTTTTGCCAGCTCACGGCAGGACATATGAAGCAAAACAAGTGTACAAGTTTGGCAGAGTTTATATGTATATCGACAGAAATGTGATATTTGCACAAAATCCCAATGGACAGTTTATACCAGTTTCACTGAATACCTTAGCAGATATGGGAAGGTAGAATTTGGGAGTTGCCATATATCTTAATCACCATATAATACAGGATTTTAAGGGGGTGGGGGGGTTGTGCACCATTTACAACCAGTAATTTTATATCTTTAAAAGGTCCACACTCCCTGAGGGGCATTTAACTATGAAAATATGGGAGGGGGGGGGGGGGGGCGAGTAAAGAAGGTTTGGAGTTCAACCCCCTCTGATCTGCCCAGGTGTTATATTCTTTTTATATATGTAAACAGTGGATGGAGTACTGCCATTGCTCTAGATCTTCAGCATGTAAAGTTGAAAGACACAGAACTCTGCCGAGTGACTGTGAAAACCAAATAAATCTAGATGCATTTCATTCCACTTGTATCGTAAAAACCAACCTTTCAAGTGTTCAGAAATAATTGTTCCATGATAAACAGTGTTTAAAACAGTAAAATATATATTTGCAGTAAATGTGCTTAATTATCTTTTTAAGTCAATTAAAATTCCTTACTGGAATGCAGTGTGATTATGAGATCACAAAACACATCATCGGAGCTGGGTGGTATAGAAAGAATGGGACCCCACATATGATGGATTTGTTTGGCAAGCTGTCATAATAGCATGTTTGTATATAGGTATCATGCATGTGTGCTAAAAAGACAGTGAAGCTGTTACACTGTTCATTAAGTCTGAGATCAGAGAACAGAATATCTATAGATAAATCTTGTAAGCTCTCAGTATTCAGGAATGAACAGGGTTGTGCAACACATCATTTACATGTATGTACATATGTTTGTATAGAGGATATATTACCCTACATTTGTATTGTTTTGCCTGCACTGTCATGTGGCACACTTTGTCTTCTTTGTACAGTCAATAAAATTATCATATGCTTATTCTCTTTGTTTTTTCTTTCATTTATCATTACATCCTTTACATTAGCCAGATGTGAAGAATAAACCAGTATTAAATATTTTTGCCCTGATAATTTTAGAAACTGAACTCTTGATCCTCTTCACAAAAAACTGAGTTACTACAGAGACCTATCTTGTGTAAAATTTTCAAGTTCAAATGCACTGGATTTACGGAGTTGCAAGCCAAGCCAACATTCAGCATTCAGAAATCTGCAGGTTATACCTTTGCAGAAGTACACTCTGCATCAGTACAGACATCAGTGCCAACAACCTCCAAAACAAGGACGAGAATAATTCATTATAGTTACGAAGAAGTCTCTGATCACTGCTCAGATTCAGTTTTTTAGCCAAGAACAATTCACCTTCGTATGTGCACTTCAAGAGTATATGATAGTCTGCAATGTTCAGATTGAATCATATCTGGCATTTTTTCGTGGTCCAAGATACAAACCTGTGACTTGCACAGGAACCTCTTGATTAAAAATAAGATAGCTGCTCTCTATAATATTTTGATATATCATGAAATATGATAGACCTTTGTTTGTCAATGAGCCAAAGCATATAATGTCAATCTTCTCAGGTAGGAGTGACTGGTAAAACGGAAAAAATCTATAAGCATTAAAGTTTTATATATCAACCATTATGTTTTTCCCATCGTTGTTTGGTTTCTCTGTTAGCAACTTCATGCAAAATTTTATAAACATTTTGTAGAGGGTTCGGGTAACACCCAAGGAACATTCTATTAAGTAGGAAATCTAGATCAGCATAATTAATTTTTTATATTCAAAGGATAATGTACCATGGTGACACAATGAATCCATCCCCAGCAAGAGGCCGTCCCATTCATAGGATTATGGGAAAGTGCTCATTTAGCAATGAAAGGGTGCCTTTTGTTTTAGGGATGAAAATGAAATGTCCTTTATATCATACTTAAAAAAAAGAACAAACTAAAAAAAATTATTTATTATTTTAAACAAATGAGAATATACAGTCAAATTGGATAAAATCAATGAATATGTCGTACTCTGAATAAACAATAAATACTCATCTCTATAAAACTTTACAGAATCACAATTACATCTCCTTAATTTCAGAATAAACAGTCTGGATTTTTTTAAATATTCAAAATATTACTTGTCTGATTTCAGATGCCCAACAATAGGAATACATTTAAAGGTCTCAAATAATAACAATTCCCGCAAATATACCAGCACATACAAAATATACTCCACCATTAATCAATGAACATAAACCTTATATGTTTCTTCATTGTTGTACATAATAATATACATGTACACATTTCACTATATTTTACAACACTGCCGTATATGTACTAATGATGAATATTCATGATATGGCACTGAATATTCATTGTGCATCCTTCCATTCTGTATGAGTACTACAATTTTGTATCTCAGAGATGAGTAGTGACATACTCCATTTATACTACATAGGAGTTCGGTCATGAACATGGTATGTTGGTTGTCTCCTGTTCTATATACAGTGTTTGGCATCATATTTGCGAGGTTAACATTTCACGTTTTTTTAACTTTTCACGCAGGTTCAATTTCTGTGATCTCACCATAAAATAACCACCTACACAGAGTATATCCATCATTTTATGAATTAACTGAAGAAAGTATTATGTGAGCAAAATTTGGACCCATGTTAATATTGGACGAATAGAAATCATTAGCAGATATTTTGAAAGATCTGATTATTTAAAAGGCCAAAAAAAATAAAGGGCATGGTTCTCAGGCACCGCCCGTGTCAATTTCAACCCCCCGCATCAAACATTTTGATTTTCATCATTAAAGAAGATACAACAATACAATTTGGATAAGATTTCCTTTGTTATGTAGTGCTTTTACCTCTTACGTGAAAAAATTCTGTTTTTATCATGCTTTTCCCTGATGATATGACATTTTTATTTAAACATACAAAAAAAGGTAAAAAAAATCGCCCACCCACACTGATTTCTGAAAAAAAAAGCCTGAGCACCATACATTTTTTTGGCCTAATGGCAGATGATTTGAAAGTTGTGATTTTTTATAATACCCATCTTAGATTTACGATAATATTCAAGATCAAATGTTAATTATTAAATCAACATTTTGCTTATCTACTTGATTTGATGATGGAGCCTCTTATTCACAATGGTTTTATTTTCGTTATAATTTTTCTTCTCATGAACATTGTGAATTTGAAACCTTCGCAGACTAAAAGTCAACCACAGTATCTCTTTAACAGTCTTTGTCTCTTGCTCAACCTATGGTCACTATTGCCTCTTTAAGTTCTCAAGTCTAGCCTCTAGATCTGCATCAGCATCTGATACTGCAGCAGCTGCCTGTGGCTGTTTCTGTCCTCCAGTCCCTAGAGATTGACCTGTCTGTGGCAAGTCTGTCAATAGAAAGTAATAATGGTAAAATATACAGGTATTTGTAATAGATATGAAACCAGCATATCTGCTTGTTAGTTTAAAAAAGAACATATTTAGTATGTTTAATGGATGTCAGAAATACATATATTGGAGAAATATATAAAAACATAGGAATACACCTGCTATGTGCAGCTTTTGCTGAGAATCAGACTGCAGTAAGATACTTCATTGGTGAACATTCATAGTGAGTTTCATGAAAATCCAATAAACTTCACATAATTTACAGAGGCAACACCACAGAGCAATGGACCCTGCCTATACCTATGCTCCTCACACAGGGGTAATACACTGCAGTCCCAGATCTCATTTCATGTAACCACTGCTTTGTATTGCAAGATTTTCTGGGTAAGAACACCAGGGAGCAGACAAAGAAATGTAATCGGACCAATGAGAGTGTGGTATTGCATTGTGCATCCAGCTCCAAATTTTAACCATGCGACATCCTCTCTCATTGGTCTGATTACACCAACACCCTCTCTTGTTGGTCTGATTGTGGCGCTGCGCCAGGAAGTGTTATCAGCCAAACAGGAGCAGGTGTCACATGTTTATAATTTGGAGCAGGATGCACAATGCAATACCATGCTCTAATTGGTCTGATTACAATTCTCTGCTCTATGCGCACCCTAGTGTTCTAACCCAGAAAAATTTGCAGTGAATCATCGCTGTGTGAAGAACATACCCAAACTATGATATAACTCAGGTGGGCATATTAATTCAAGAGCCTCTTATTCAACATTCTCTATTACGTAACAGTGCACACAGTCTGTAATAACTTATACAAATGAGTTACAAGTTGTATGTACCAATCATATTCTCTCACTCTCTCTTGCACAAACACACATCAAATATAGAAATTGTATAAAAAATATACTGACTAGATAGATCGTCTGCCATCTGTAATCCCAGTTCATCAAGCACCTGTGATACGATCTTGTCACTGAAATAAATATTATAAAATTATCAAGTTCACATAAAAGTGTGACAGTATTAATCCTACATCTGTGCTTAATGCAAATGCAGTAACAGTTACCAGGGAAATGATCAAAGTCTGTTGAATCTTGATTAAATTAAAATGAAAAAAGTGATAAACAACATTTTGATCTGAGAAAAATCTCAAACAACTGTAATATTTCATCATATCCTTGGTTACTTTGTATGAGCACTTGTGGTAATATTTCTCATATTAGTGGTATACCTCTCACTAGCGACTTGCAGCATCCAGATTTTTAGTCTGTGAAAAAGATGTCCAGATGTGGATGTATTTTAATCAGTCAACATTTGAAAAGGACAATAAAATATGACACACAGTTACTCTGAGGACAGCCTCAAGGCAGAAATCTATCTGCATAGAGGAACTGGTGGTGACTGGACCTGTATTGGCAGAGAAGAAGCCAGAATAACCTGACTGAGGGACCATGCCCACATGGCATAAATATGAAAGTAACATATGGAATGTGTCAGCAACTACTGAGGAAATGGAGTGATCTGTATCTACCATGTTTCAGCCCTGCCACACTGCAGCTGCAGGAGCTAAATGTTACTAAACATTCTAGTAATAACCATGTGTATACACTTACATAAAACATACATGAAAGTCTCATATTTCCATTTAAAATATCTTTTAATATGGAGATTTGTATTGGACTGGTGTTTCCTTGGGTTCCAAATGACTTGAAAAGAGTGACTTGGACTCGAAAGTCAAGGACTCGCACTAGAGTGGCTTAGACAGGGACTTGCATTCGGACATTTGACAGTATGGACTCCACTACAACGTAACTGTTTAACCCTTTACTGTTTACAAGCCACTAAAGAGCACTCAAAATGGGCCACTAGAATGCCATGATATGTATAAATTCTTTCAGGACAAAAATATTGCATATTATTTCTAAGTTTCAATGATTTTTAATAATCTTCAGCAAACATTATTAGTTGGAACTGTTGAAAATTTGATAAAGATACAAAAAAAGCTTGAAAAGATATGGCTGTTAGAGTTAATATAAATAGTGTTAGAATTTGTCGGAAATCTAAAATAAATGTAAACAGTAAAGGGTTAATAGTATCACTTACTGAAACATAATTTTAGTATAAAGAAAAGGGAAATTGAAGAAACTGAAATCATATGTATTTTAAATTAGATATGTCTGATGATGTAGTGATGCAAAGAGGCTGCCCCTACCTCTCCTCTTCATCATCCTCGTCCCCCATGGCATCATCAATAGCATCATTCATCATTTCTTCCTTCATGTCCATGATTTCTGACTGCTTCTCAAACTCCATCATGATCTTCTGTATTTGAGGCAGCTTCAGCTGTTACCATAAAGTATATGTACAATTAAACATCCTTTAACATTAGAGGAATAGGTGTATCAAACTGCATCATGATCTTCTGTATTTGAGGTGGCTTCAGCTGTTACCATAAGGTTTACAATTACATACCCTTTAATATCAGCAGGATTAAGTGTAATATGTCTGGCAAGTAAGTTATCCAGCACACCCTCTGGAAAAAGTGGGAAATTGTAGGAATGGAAAAGTTAAACAGGTATGATAAAAGTATGAATACAGACAGACAAAGTAGTACTGAGACCACACATGTATGTTCATTCTTGATTAATGAATGTGAAAAAAAAAAGTCATATTGTTGAGAACATTTTTAAACAAATTTTATATGTGGTTAGTATCTACTTGTATTTTTTTATCAAACCGTGCACAAAACAACATATAATAGTTTTCTTATAATAACAAGAGCACAAATTCACAGCTGAGCTTATAATGACATTTTAATATTGCATGTTACAAAGCAGAACACAAAATAATAGGCAAAAATAGAGAAGTTAGGTATTTTGAAAAAAAAAGGAGAAAACAAATAGTAGAGAGGCAACAATTGCCAACATGTCCTGTCACAGAAAAATTTTAGCAGTGTCACACACAGATTGTGATATGGCTGTACAAAATGTTTGGAGTATTTTCTTATAAAAATAAAAATATTTCAACAAATGACAGTGAAATCAAAACCAGCTTTTTTTGTAACACTTGACATGCACAAAATCAGGGCAAGGGTTTCTTTCAAGTGCATCTTTTTAAGTGGCTGGAAAACCTTTCACACTCAGATATCTACTGCAGCTATCCACAAAAACATATATACATTCCCCCACCCTATATCCCAAATTTCATTACTGATGGATGTAACAATTACAAATAAAATCCAATTTATACTTTTAATATATAACATATAAAAATTATTATATTAAATATAATAAGGATTATACAGTTAATGAAATAACAAATGTGAGGCTCTCCACAGTAGCCTACAGAGGTAGAAGAAACCGGAGGATGCAGAGAAAACTACTGAACACAAAAAAAGACTGACACAACCCACTCTTATAGCCACAATGGGAATCAAACCTAGGTCACCAGCAGAGAAAGCCAAGCTTGTAACCACTCGGACTGTCAAGACCCCTAAAGAAATGTTTTGGTCAATGCTTGCAGTGGGAAAATCCTGAGATTGTTTTCAGCAAATACAGGATGACCATAACTAAACACAGCAGTTATCATACCTGTTTGTTCATGGTTTGCATGGCCTTTGTGACCCCCTTCATAGCTTGAGCCATGGCGTCGTTAGATTTGAGCGTCTGAATCTTTAGTGAGACTGCCTGAATATTAGCCCTCATTAACATAAATTTCTTCACATATCGTCTCGTCCTAACCAAATCCTTAGCCATAACTTTCACTGCATCCTGAAACAAAGAAAGTGGCAAATATAAAGGCAAGTTTATCACCTGACTTTGAAAGAACATGTTAATGAATTGAGTGATTATTCATTCAACTGGTTTGAATAGGCAGCTTTTTGTGCAGAAAAATATATTTACTTACAGACACCATGCGTGTTGAACTCCCTGTGTTATATGGAGTAAATTTAGAAATTAATTTTTCATAAGTTCAACATTCTCTTTATTAAATCAGTATTTTCCACAGCTCTATCCTGAACGTTGGTTGTGTACCATGTAAAATAGACAAGGAAAGGAACAATGAACTTGATGAACACGGGCCAATAACTGAGCTGCAAATTCCAGATTAAGGAACCTATGTCCAGTGGCCAACAGGTCCAGCAATCCAACCACTATATCTTTCTGAGTAAAGCAAGCTTCTCTAGTGGACCTATCTAATTTTATATGCACCCTGTAACACAATATTCATGTGAGAATGTTCTGATCTCAAAATGTGGTTTATGGATTACAGGCTATTTGCCCCATTTGAAAGATATCACAACTTAAGTTCCCTGCTGTTTCTTCTTATTGTACAAACATCCTGACTGATTTTTACCATTTGTCCCTGTTTTGCCATTTTCTTGATGTCATTGATGATCTTTTTCTCTTGCTGCTCCATGTGAGATCGTTCCCGGTCGAGCTCCCTCATGGCTTTGTTCAGCGCCCTCTGGTTCTGCCTCAGCATCTCCTGGGGCGTCTTCTTGCGCCCAAACAACCATTCCAGTGGCATATTTGTGGTTAAGTGCTGAAAACACATGGAAAAAATACAGACCTTCCAGTCACATTATGGTTTTTAAGTGGCCTCCTTTGAGACATGCAAAGCTTTCTGAAAAGATAATACTGTCGTTTTAAACTTAAAATGAAAAATTGTAAAAAGATGAATTTAATATTCTCAGGTGTTGTCCTGTGAATATAAATAACTTTGCACTTATGCTATTCATATGTATCAATAGTTCTTACCTGACAGTATCAGGATATCACCAATAATGTAATAGTAACAGCAGACAAATTTGTAGAACTTAGACCCAGATGTACATGTTACTTTGTTATTTTGAAGGCGTGACAGTGACACCCTTGTAGATCTATAATATAAAATACACTTAAAATATATATATATTAATAATGACTCATTTACTACCAGTGTCTGACCATTTGATGCCAGAGATAGCAGCACATGACTATGACAGAACAGGTGAAATGTACCTACATTACAAACTGTTGAGCAATTTGAGACTGTATTCAGATTGAAATTACCCTGTATTTTAATAATTTTGAGACAACATAGCCAATCATTTAAATATATTACATAATCATGATCCATATGCGCTCATAACTAACAAGGAACTTTACCTTTTTTATTTATTATTTGGGTGTGATTCAACTGTCTGTCTGACAGCTCTTGTTGTCGATTTCCCTTGTTGTGTATTTTGAGTGTGACGTCATCAAAAGTGGGCTACAATCTCAAACTCGGAAATAAGTTTGTTTTGCAATTAACTTTTTCATCTGGATAAATTATCATATGACACTTCAGAAATTACATGAGAAATAAAATTAAAATGTCACTTGTGTCTTTGAAGTAATGTAAAGACGGGAACAAAATATGACGTCATGTCAGAAAACCCGAACTATGGCGGTCTGGCTGCGGTGAGATGCTGTGCTGGGGTATGCTGGGAATTTTTTTGTTGAAACTAACATTTTATTTATTTATTTCAGCATGAATGAAAGATAGATAGTTTGTTTATATGTTTAACTGTAAATTCAGGCCCTAGTTCTGTAAGTTATACTCAGGATAAAAGGTCTGCGCAGTATTTGTCGTTGACGTGAAAGCGAGTAGGGGTGTCATTGTTTAGCCTGACTGGGGGTACTGGCTTGGCCATTAGGGGGTAATTGCGTGGCACGCCTTGCTGCGACCTGAGAGCTGAAGCATAGATCATACTAATGATATAATCATAATTCACAATATGTATATAATATATAATGTCACATTTGTTGGTTCATTAACCAAAGAAAGGTTCCCCTTTATTCCAGGAACTGCATTTAAATATTAAATATGTGTCTTTTTTTTTTTTTTTTTATCTCTCTGAGTCTCTGTAAAATCTTGGTCAAAAAGTCTCCCAATGCGAATGTTTTCATTCATTTTTTATATTTTAAATCTTGGAAAATCTTGTAGAATAAATGTTACAGTTTTGTTCAGATAAAACAGGGCTTTTTATATGACATGTTATATACAATTATCACAAAAGTTAACTTCCATTAAATGAAAGCCTGTCTTTCTTCAAAATGTATATAATATATACTTTTAAATATTCACATCTGTATTTGTACTCAGTAAATGACAGTAATTGTTTATTGTGTAAATGGTGACATGATAAATTTGAAGATGGGAAAATTTTCTTTTACAAGTAATATCAGAATTTCATTTTTTAACAAAATAATAATATAGGATTAATAAAATAATAATATATGATTATGAAACAAATGAAAATAACTAATTTCAGGTTTGTTGGATGATGATGTTGATATAATAGGGTACTTTAGATACTGGTAACTAGATTTTAACAGTGAGTGATTTCAGACTGAAGACAAATATTTGAAAGCTTGTAGAATTCCATGATGTAATATTTTAAGCATGTTGAACAAAAGACTCAATGAAACACCTTTCTAGTAAAATAATTTACCTCTGAGTATACTTTAAGGGGGAACATGACACTTTAAACTACCAGTGGAATTTCTTAGATATTTTGCATATGATATCTGCAAGGCATATTTTGTAAAATCATGAAATAAAATTTGGGGGTCAATGTGCTTATTTTTGCAGTATATGAGGTTGAAAATGGACACTTGTGGTGGGTTTTTATATGATATTATAACTAAGGGGGAAACAAAAGTTACATATTTTAGAAAACTGACCAATGTATTTTTCATAATATTCTAAATAAACATGCAAAATTAAATATAAATCGTATTTAAATACAAAAATGTGTATGTCAATGGGTTAAATTTTTAAATATTAGGCCAAAATATAAAAATTTTGGACATTAGTTTAGAAACACCCCCCCCCCCAAAGGTGGCGCTGGTGTTTGTGAGACAGAGAGCAAGTCCACACATAAATGGCTTCTGGCGTCTACAATATATGATCAGATTTTAAGATGTCCATATATAAAGAAATATAAATATTAGCACTAATAACTATGGATATATACTAACTATCTTTTCATAGTTACACCACCAGTGTCACTTACAATCATATGGTGATATTGATGCTCTTTTTTGTCATCTACTTGCAAGTGTCAAAACTGACAGTTGACAAGATTGCCGTTGGTATATACCTGCACTTGAGCCTCTTCTGATGTATTCTGTTTAAAAATTTCTATGTAAAAATTTGGTACTATTTAAAAAATAATTAAATAAAGCTGTTACACTGAGCATTCCAACAATTATTGTTCATTCGAGTTACTTTTCTCAAATGATGCCCTGAAACGAAGACGTTTTCATGACAACAAAAGTGTCAAACTTCAAAATATGTAGCCTCATGACATTATAATTAAACCAGATATTTTTAGTTTGCAGTGTCATCAGTAGGGGGCGCCAGTAAAGTGTCAAGTTCCCCCTTAAGCAATAAACAACAAACAGTTTATTGTATACAACCTTCTGATTCTGACCTTTTTCCTATTGACAAATTTTTATTTTGATTTTCAATAGAATTTTGAGCTCCAGGAGCTCAAAAATTTCTTTCAAGAGGATAAATTAATACTATTTTGATAAGATTTCCTTTGTTATGTAATGCTTTTAACTGTTTAGCAAAAAAAAATTATTATCATGCTTTTCCCTGATCATATAACATTCTTATTAAAACATACAAATAAGATAAAAAAGCTGCCTGCCCCCACTGATTTCTAAAAAAAAGTGCCAGAGAACCAAACCTTTTTTTTGGGGGGGGGGGCCTAAAGTATTAATATTTCAATCTTGCACATATTACATCATTGACCACCAAACAGGTGCCATATATATGTCAGGCCAGGGACACCTACAGACTCTAGGTGTTATAAAATACTGTTATGTAATCCTGTATGTTGGGAGTGCCCAGCTTTCCCTGAGTCTAGCTTCTAAAGGCACTGGTGCAAACATTGCATAATGTTTAGCATGAATAGGTGTACATGTATGAGAAATGTCTACCTGGTAGCGGACCATGGGCAGTGAATGGACTGGCTTGATTGGTGACCCATGCCTCCCTTTAAATTGTAGCAGAAAGGGAATTGGTTTTATTATTAGTCAGCAGAAATACATGGATTTGTTGTTCTGACATTACATGAGCTATGGTTGTGTGGAGAGGCTCAGGGGAGTAAGGATGCTGCTAAGAACATGTATCTCATGAAGGATGATGTGAGCAGAATGCAAGGATGTGACAAAGATGCAGGTCTGAAATGCATGATAATGACAATTTGAAAAAAAATCAAAGTATTGGCTTACAGTCTATCTTGGAATCCATGTAAGATGAGTCACTAAATGCCTTCAAGAAATATTCCGTGCCTTCAGTGCCTTATTAGTATTTACCAAGGGGTAGGAAAATATACTGAGGTTGGTTTTTTCTTCAAAAGGGTTTCATGATATTTGCAAAAAGGGAAATGATCACAAAAGTAAAACGTTTGTTAGACATCAAACCACCACAGTTGAACGTTCATACCCTTTATCCTCTTCTGAATTAACATCCCACGTAATCCAAGCTTGTATAGCGTTGAAAGGCTAAAGTATTTTGCTATCTTGATACTGGTACATCAAAGACTCATATTGTACATAACATATTAAACAAAAATTTACATTCCTGCAGTATATCCTTTGGTCCTCACCTAATTGTTAAGATTGTGCCACATATTAAATAATGTTGCAGAACAACAAGTGTTTGTGTGTGCATGTGTGTGTAATGTCAAAAGTATTGATCCTGTTTTTGAACCAACAATGTTAGCTTTGTCATTATAACTGTTTTCAGAGAAGTGTGATTGAGCATACTTGAAAGATTTTATTAGAGACTGAAATTCTTGTCATTATGGTAACAAAACATTTCCTGTATCGCGTACAAGTTGAACGCGTCCATTAACCCGTGTGAGCCATGCTTGTATTCATACAGTCAGAAATTCAACAAATATAGTGAGGGATTTACCAATATGATGGGTTAAAATAGAATTTTTCTCGCTCATGTTAGGTGTTAATAGAAAGTATACTTAAAAAGCGAACAATCTATATGGTTTATGTTAAGTGAAAGCGTATTTGTAAGCCATGAAGCTTTGGCAGAAATGACGAAAATATTTGCTTCCTCATAGAGCTTTAGAGAGCATTCCTTGCTGAAGGATGTAAAGTCACTCCGTATGCTGGTCATATACTCCTTAATGTCAAGGGGCTGACATGGAGCTAAAATTACCTGTACTTTGCTTTGTGACCACCAACAGTCCATTTGTTGTCCGTCTGTTAACTTTGTGTCATCACACTAACTTTAATACTAGGGATTTGATAGATTTTCATGAAACTGATCATAACGGCTTTCTAATAGACTCTCTCCCCCAAGATTGATTATAGGCAAAATCCATATTCAGTGAGGTCAGAAGTCACAAGGCTACTTTGTGGTGTCTCCATGATAACTTTACCAGGAATATGACAGATTTAGATTAAACTAAACAGAAATATTTACCAGTATAATATCTCACCTAAGTTGGATTCACAGCAAAATCCATGTATAATAGATGAGGTCAGAGGTCACCATATTTTGGTGGCCTCATGATTACTTATTTAAAATTTGAGGGATTTTCATGAAACTCATTACAAATGTAAACCAATAGAGTTTCTCATCCGGATTAAATTCTCTACATAATTCATGCATATTTACTGAGGTCAGAGGTCATAACACATAGGAAGGGCATATAATGCACGCTTGAGGTGCTCTTGTTTTTATCTGTGGACAAATACCAGATGTGAGACCTCTATGTTCAGCCACTTTTGTGATGTCTCACTTCTTTATTTCAGCATGTACCTTCCCGAGAACAGCCCCCTGAGTAAATGATCAACGCCTTCGTGTAGTAAGAAAACGAGACGATTAAACGAGCAGCAACCAACTACCAAGGCAAAGCAAGCAAGAACGTTGTACTGTGCCCAGCGGCATTAAGAACAACCAGCACTCACTGCACAGAACTGAGGATTTGTGTTTAGTCAACCAAGCCAGCATACTATATCAAGAGCTGTTTACTTGGTATGGGATTTATCTAGTAAAATTTTTATTTCCTCCTAACAGGGTTGGTTTTCTTCCGGAAGAAAACTGTTTCATCCGAGACATTGGAAGAAATTGGAGGAAATGGGGTTTCATCCACTTTCTTCCAGAAGTAATGGATGAAAGTGGAATTTAGTAGACAGTAAGAGTGATACACAAAAAGCAAAACTCATATTTCAACTTTTTTTTATTTCTTTTGAATAAAATTAAACAATATGACTTTTATTCAGTGTACAGGAACAAAGCTCTGATCAATCTAAATATAATTCTGTTAGTTTTATTTTAATTGTATTGCCAAAATTGCAGCTGATGGATGTGTATTTCAACTATTTAAGTATGTAGTGTTGCATAGTATGTGTTGACATGTTAATTAACGAAAGGTTCATGTTTAAATGTTTACTTGTATTCACATGAGGGTTAGAGGAAGTTTACTGTTTTTGTTACTGGTTCTTACCTAATTTGTTTCACTTAGCTATGTTACTTTTGTATGATAGAGAATTACAGATTGATATACTACAATTTTCTCATCTTGTATCTTAAGAGTCGGGTACATAGCTGCCAAGGTGCATGCAGTGCTACATACCAACTCACTAACTAATGTAGAATTTAAATAGTATGCAAGTTGCACTTCCTGCAAAATATAACACAATTGATAGCTTGCTTATTTGCCACCTACTTCTACACTTACAAAGTGTTCCTAAACAGCATCTCTTGGAAGAAAATGCCAACCCTGCCTCCTAATTGCTTTGGTGCTTTAATGTATGTGCTTGTGGGTATTTGTGTGTATCTTTTATCCAAAATTGAAAAAAGGGAACTGAAATTTTGACGATTCATCTGAAATCGAAACAGTGAAATAAATTTAACAATGAATTGAATTGTGATTTGCAGGGTCAGTTAGCAATAGTTTCAATGTATTTTACATGATAAATTAATTAAATTAACAAGAACAGTTACTTTGTACTAGTTTCATTAATTCATGTTGTCAATCTCTGGTAAACCTTGATGCTCAGCAGCAGGTTGGAAATCATGAATCGTGTGAAATTGTTTATCCAAATGATCATTTATCTGAACAAGAAACCCTGTTCCCAGAGTTTTTTTGATAAATGACTCTACTAGATATAAATATATATATATTAACATTTCTGAGCTGATGTCGTTAGTGATGACCTCTTTCTGAGTTACTTGAGAAACCAGTAATAGGTAATGATTAAATGGTAATTGATTAATAAACATGTAGTGTTCAGCTGTGATAGAAAGTGATAAGTATTGAAGGTAAATAAACCTGGCCCAGAAAATTTGTTGAGATAGCTTTAAATACCAGTGTGATTTACTCTGAAATGAAAATCAGAATTCCAAGTATTCAGCTATTTTACTGTGTATCTCGGATAACCTGTTTCAATGCTTTATTTATTTCTGAGAGATAAGGCCATCTTCTGATTTTGTATCAGACAAATGGTGATTTTTCTAATTTGTCTTTTATAAGGCAAAAAAAATTAAAGACCTGTATGGTTCTCAGCCACCGCCCGCATCAATGTTAACCCTCTGCATCAAAAATATCTATTTTGATTTTCATCTTTCAAGAAATTAAATAATAAAATTTTGATAAGTTTTCCTTTATTATGTAGTGATTTTACCTGTGTAGAAAAGAAAATGTTATTTTCATGATTTTCTCTGATCACATGACATTTTTATCGAAACATACAAAAAAAGGTAATAAAAAAATACTGTCCGCCCATACTGATTTCTGAAAAAAAGTGCCTGAGAACCATACCTTTTTTTTGCCTAATACATATCTTTTTTTGTTGCAGACTGCTCATAGGAGTATAGTGAAGTCAAATTCAAGCAGAAACTAGGACTTGATATATTGCGAACTTTCAGATATGACAAGTCCTCAGTGGAAGGTGAGTGTCCTCAATCAGATACCAGCAACACTGTATGTGACTTCTAGGCCTACACGTTAGATAAGCTTTAAGGGAGCATCCCTGAAAAATGCCTAAATTTAAAATCAAAAGCTGTTTCAAATGCATATTAGACCCAATAGAGTGCATATCATTTTAAACCTGCTACAGAGCTCATTCTAATGGTAAATGTGTTCATGAAATTCACTTTTATTTTCATATGAAATTTTAACCTTTTTGAAAATTTTTATTTATAATTACTACACAGTTATTAGCAACAAGTAACAGCAAACAATTTTTATTTGGCAAATATCAAACTACATGACTCTATCTAAAAACTTTTTTTTTCCTATATCATGTTTCTTTCTGTCTTAAAATTTTTAAACATGAAATAAACATGGTAGAGGAAAAAACATGAAACAGTTTTTAGATTTTGTCAAGCAATTTGATACTATCAGATACCAGCATAGGTGTAAATGACTCCGAGATTAAAAATCCCAAGTTCTAAGTTATTATTTTTTTGTTCATTTCAATCAGCACAAAAGTCCCAAATTCATACTTTCACCTACATGGATACAGAAACTGCGATGATGGGATATTCCTTTCATTAGGATCTGTTGGCAGAATATCTTGACAATAAGTTGTATGTAGCCTTGTTTTGTCCCAGATATTATATGCACTGAAACTTCAGGTTGTATTGTTGAGAGCATTCTAGAATTTAGGCCATTAACCCATCCGTGTATTTGTAGATGTACTTAATCACACATACTGTGGTTGTCTTCACATTCATGAGGTTAAATATTCCCAATTTCAATTCTTTAGTATTTTGCGAGGGTTTCATTTTTCGCGATAAACCATACAGTAACTTATACAGTTTACATAATAATTGTTATATCATTTACCTAATAAAAGAAGTAATGTGTAAGCAGAATCTTAGTAATTGCACCCGGAGCTTAGGGAATATCAAACAAGTGGAAATTCTTCATGGAATAGAGGCAGATACACAGAGTACTGGTATTATTTATATTATCAGTCTTTTGATTTACGGGTAACATGAAATGTATGCTAATATTGATGCTAACTACACAATATACATGAGATGCCATTGAATCTACAGAATAAATTACTGTTCACATGTGCAGATGTGGCATCTTAATCTAGAAGGTTTTATACTCTGATATTTTCCCCTTCGTGAATATGATGAATTGGAAACCCTCGGGAACAAAAAGGCAACCACAGTATAATAGTCCGGTATTGTGGATAGACAGCTGAAACATATGATTTCCTATATATTTTAACAGACATACCAGCCGCCGGTTCAGGACCCTGCCATCCTTGCCTTTGAACGCTCTGCGGCTGGGGGTAATGTCCCCATTTCACCGCCAGCATTTGTGCCCAACAATCCCACCAACAATGTCACACAGGCTATAAGGGAAACCGGAATCATTGAGAAACTTCTGGTAAGTACAAAATACATCATACATAAAACATTGTGTGTATTAATCTGTTGAGGTGAAGTGTACATGAGATTATAATCAAGAGGAGTCATTCGTTGTTTCAGAGTCAAGAAGTAGGATCAGGTTGTAGTATTTGAATACCATACAGTTTACAGAAATTTGTATGTCAAACTATGAGACAAAAAGATATGAATATAAAAAATTGAAGTGCTAAGAGGTAAATATATTGGATAGGACATAGCCTAGTTTTTATGGCCTTGGAATTTGGAGCTGAAGGTCCCTGTTTATTAACCTGGGTGGAATGATATAGGTAGTGATTAAACTATATATAACATTTATTTTATTGGACAGACTTCTTGTGATCAGGAAATGAAATGTAAGGTCTGTGTTTTAGAGATGTTCTTGTGAAAGAAGTGTCCATAATAAATGCTGATATAATCTGTAGATATTAATAATGTTAGATTGTAATGTATTAGGATATGCAATTTTATTCAATGTGTCTGCTCAACATTGTTTACCAGTTAAATATAAGTTATCAGTTTGTCACAAGTAGCTTTTAAATACATTCAGTTATCAAATTGCACCATCTAGCTGACTAATCTTACACATTTGCTTATTTCACCAGAACTTCTGTAACATTTTATTAGCACCATACAGCTGATGATCATTGTCTTTTATTGCAGCATTCCTATGGGTTTATTGAGTGTTGTGACAGACAGGCTCGACTGTTCTTCCACTTCAGCGAATACAGCGGTAATGCCAGTGTCATGAAAGTCGGAGGTAAGTGTCATGTTATGGAAGTTAGGGATGTCATCTCATGAATGTTGATGGTAAGCTTCATGTGATTGAGTCCACATTACCCGAGTGCAAATCAGACCCCAAGCCACTCGAGTCTTAAGTCTGAATCCAGAATTTCTCAATTAAAAGCACTTTAAAATAAGAACGGGAGATCATGCATGTGCATTTTTATGTCCATTTACTCATAACTTTTACTTGTATTATATTGAATTACATTTTACCCCAAGTGAAGAGACTGAGTTTGGAATATAGTCTTAACTTGTTTTTCCTTAAATACTTTGTCCTTTGTTTGCACTTATAAATCTTTAAGGTAGGTTGTACAATCTGAAAGTCAGGCCGTATGTGAAATTTGTTTTTCTACTAGACTCCAAGTCAGAGAACAAGTCTGAGTCCAGGACCCTTGATTCCAAGTGTGAGTCCCTGAAACAGTTACTAGAGTCTGAGTCCTGACTCAAGACCTACACCATTGTTAATGTAACTTGGTGATAAGCATCATATCCTGAATATATGTAAATGTCAGGAAAGTTTGAGAAGTTGGTGATAAGCGTTACTTCTTGAAAGGTATTTATCCTGAAAGTTGTTGATAACTGTCATTTAGTGAAATTTAGTGATAATCTTTCTTCAAGAAAATTAGAAAATATCATGAAATTGTCCTGGGAAATTGGAAAGTGCTAACCCTGATTGAATATGATGGTAAATGTCATACTAATAAGGTGCTGTCATGAAAGAGGATGGCATGTATCATTAAAATTGTTGGGAAGGTTCATGTCATGAAAGAGAGATCATGAAACTTGGATGTGTCTGCTATATTAATAGGGCCATGACATGCCACAAAAGTCTGTGGCAAATGTGGTTAATGTCATGAAAGTTAGTGCTGTCAAGTCGTATAAGTTATACATGCGAATCAGGAGTGTTAGTGATGAGTGTGCTGGAGTCTATATTTATTGCTGTCAGCCTATGTAATGAGATTCAGAGTCATTAATGTACCATATTTTTTCTGATATGGCAGCCACTTAAAAATTATGTTCTTAAAAGTCAATGTTGTAGAAATATAGAAATGAATTATGATCCTTTGATTTTTCCGATGTTGAGAATTAAGAAGTAGCCACTTAGGTACCCATTCTTTAACATACTTAGCCTGTGCAAAACTAGAGCATTAATATGGAGTGAGGAATTAATGGAGTATTTAACATTAATAGACCATGGTAGGTTTTCTAACATACACAGTGTCAGCCTTAGTATGATAAATATATATTTAGTTTTTCAAAGAAACAAGGAACTTGGTTATGTGCTTGCATCTAGATTATCTTTGTTACAGATCCAGTGGAGTTTCAAATGTCTGTTGACCGCCGAACTGGCAAACCTATAGCGGTGTCTGTTGTGAAGGTAGAGTCCGGCACAGTGTCTTGTGAAATCCTGAGCGAAGAGAAAGTTGTCGGTACCATAGCTACAGAAGCCAAGTCATCCAAGGGAAAGGCATCGTCAGACCCTGTAAGTTACACATAACAGACTAAATCACATAAAAGCCTGCATGTAAAAGCCCATTTTTCTGGATAATACATTAAGAGTTAATCATCATCCCAAATGGTTTGATATCGTCAGAGCCTCTAAATGTCAAAATCTCAAAAGGAACTTCAGATGTTCACTCAAAAGATCCTCAGATATAACTTCTGAATTTTTCTTAAACCTGTGCATATACAGTGAAACCCAGAAATTACGACCACCAATGGGACTTTAATAAAATGGTTGTATTTTTTAGATGGTAGTCTAAGCCAGGTCTGCTATAAAGAGCAAAAAAGAATTGGGACCGTGAAAAGTGGTTATTATTTTGAGGTGGTCACTAAACTGAAGTGGTTGATAGATGAGGTTTTACTATAAATCCAAGGGGTGTAATAATGTGTCATTCTTTTTGTATGGTTGCCTTCATCCCTGTTAAATTCTGTCATTAAGCATTCCCTTTTTACCTGGTGTAGAGGTGGGCAGCATGTGAAAGGTTGTGTTATTTTCCAGAATGCCCCAAGCCAGGACAACATGGGTCGTGTTTCGTTGGAGCGTAGCGGGGAGTTCTTCTACATCCCGTACAGCCTTGATGACATACAGGACAACCAGCGGGTCAAACCGGGCGACCAGGTCTCCTTCTATATTGCCACTGACAAGAGGTGGGACCCCAACACATGTCCGGACCAAACAGTGTCAGTAGAAGTAGTATAGGCACTCAGCCAGTTCTCAGCAAGTCTGCATGGATAATCTAACCTCAAATACTCATCCTGTGTTAAGTTTGTTTGATGCACCGTAATTTTAACTAATTCTTAAGGTTTGCCCCCCTCCGCTTTTAGTTGATATTTCTTGAGGTTTATTCGTAGGGTTAAATCTGCTTTTGATCTTTTGAAATCCACATGCATATGACCCCAAAATTGTGTACGTAAATACGACCAATTATCTTGTCATGGATCTGTCATTTGATTAATTTCAGCACTTTTTAGATGTACCTAATTATATTAAATTTGAAAAAAACTTGGTATATTTAATCGTATTAAATTTCAACAGTTTGTTAATATATTTTTATTAAATTTCAACAGTTTGTTGATATATTTAATCATAGTAATTTTCAACACTATGTAAGTATATTTATTCGTTTGTGATGTCAACACTGTATATTTACTGATATTTAATTTCAGCACTTTTTAAGTATATTTAGTACATTTGGGTTTGATGGTTCAGTATTTCATACAAGTTCAACCAGTAGTGCCAAAGCACAAGTCTTTATACTTCTATTTAAAAAGTCTTTAACAAGGTACCTTGCTGTTGTCTGTCATCAGGTTTTCCAGAGAAAATAATCCTGCACACATATTTTGGAGCAAACTTGAATAATTGAAGTGAGATAATGATATCTGTTTATCCATGCATAATAGTTTGTTTCTTTATCATGCTATTTTACAAGCAAGTCAGGAAAATCAGTATCTTATATTATTGCTGCACTGTATGTGCTGACATTTCTGGTACATGTAAGATGTCAAGATTATCTTTGTTCTTTCCTGATGTTCTAGATTTACAAAGATTAGACTTAGAAATCAGGACATTGAGCTTCAGAACCTTTTTTTATGGGAAATCATCTAATCATCAGTTCATTCATCACATTAATCTGGCACTTTCGCACTTGTTATAAGCATTTTGTGTAAGATATTTTTAGGCACAATTTGTGGAACACCTGTAACCTTTCTCAGTTTAACTACATTGAACCAGCCAGTATAAAAATACCCATGTGGTGTTACCCTGAGGGGAAAACAATTTAACATCAAAATCTTTATAAGATTTTAACTTGTTCAAGTTTTTTTTCCATATCATTTATTGTTGGTAACTAAAGGAGCATGGATACAGTTTAAATCCTTCAGAAAGCAGAGCAGTTGTGAATTGTGATTAAGGAGCACGGCAGGTATACTGAACAGACAATAAAAACTAATATATCTCTTAAAAGTCATACATGGTGCTCCTTTTATTTCATGAGCTGTTCCTCCAAGTTGCATGCTTTTGTGAAGTGAATGAAGGGATAGGGAGAGGTGGTGCCCTGAGCAGAATCATCATCTGGTTCCTGATTTGCTCCAAAGATATAATTTTCATACTTGTATTCCAAACCAATCATTCTGAAGATTTCATGAAAATTGATTTACAGGGTTTTCATAATTCTACTAACAAATACAGATGAAAACTACCTCCTATGGGAGAAATAACAGGTGTTTTATTGCAGTTACTGCAAACCTGCATGTTAAAAATATAAACAGCCAACAGAATGAAATATCTTGTTAGGTGTATTTTCATAGTCATATTAAAAGTTTTGTTTCTGGATGTTTAATTATTGTGCATCCACAAGTTCTCCATTGAATTCTGCTGATTGTTCTGTTTGCTTCATGCATTATTCATTAAATATCCTTAATGAGGATATCTTTATTGTATCAAGGCTTGATGAAGCCTAAGATGATATTTAATATAATTGTTGAGGTTAAGTAGATAGTATAATCTAATTTGGAAAGTATGTGTGTTTGTGTGTGTTCTTTTATTCTCTGCAGTGTGTTCGGTGTAACATACAGGGTTTCTCTGCATCATGGAATTCTGGGAATGATCTGGAATTTACCTGGAATTTGCTAAATTTAATCTTAATTACCTGGAAAATCCATGGCTTTCAAAATTGTTGAGATCTTGTTTTTATTGCATTAGGCTGGTTGATCTACATGGGGTGTTCCTTAAATGGTTAATTTCTTTATTTGCTATTGGGTCTCAGTAGAAAAATTTATCTGATAATTTTGACCTTAAATTAAAAATATGATCTGAACTTCAAACATCTGATTTCTAGATTTCTTGAAAGTTCATATTTTAAAGTAAATAAATTTGAATTAAATTAGTGCAACTCTGCCTGCTGTGAAATGTGACATTCTGAACCCCCAAGGCCCGGTCCCCTCCCCCAGAGTATTGGTATATTTGGGAAAAAAAATTATAAAGAAACAAACTGTCATATCAAATAAACCACAGCAATGACCCATAAGTGACCACAGTGACCTTCTCACCCTGATTGTTAGGACCCCCCCCCCCCTGATATCAGTGATTCCCTCCCCCCCCCCCCCCCCCCCTCAGCTAACATGAACCAAGACGCTACCATAATCATTCATTCATTTTGTGTCATCTTGGAACTATGTGATTGTAGTTTGTAAAATATTCTAGTGCTTAATGAAGCTTATATATATTGTTAGCAAAAGATCTGGGAAATTATAAATTTGTGCCATTAAAAAAAACTTACAGGGACCTTGAATGCATGATAACACCTGTGTGTTTTTATTATTTTAATGGTTTTGGTTGTATTGGAATACAGTTACGCATACAAACTTTGGACTAACAAACAGATATGGGCATTGTCATTAAATATTGATGGGAACATTTTGTCATTCCAGGAACGGTAATGTCCGAGCACGTAAAATAGAGATGCTACAGCCAGCCCAGGCGGAGAGGTTTCAGGGTGTTGTTTGCTCGATGAAGGATTCTTTTGGTTTCATCGAGCGTGCAGATGTCGTCAAGGAGATTTTCTTCCATTACTCAGAGTACAAGGGTGACATAAACGAACTGATTCTGGGAGACGATGTTGAGTTCAGCGTGCAAACGAGAAATGTGAGTTGGTCTACCATATTACAGAGAGGATTTATTTATATGAAATATGTATGTAAAATATACTCTGTCTTTTGTGTGAAAAATTAAAAATGTAAAAGTACTTCCAAACTTGAACAGAAAGGAATATATAAAATTTTATTTAAATTATCTGCCGTGTACAAACTTTGATTTGTTGTCCAACCAACCTTACTTAGAGAGGAATAATCGTCATTATAAGTAAATACATCTAAAACAAAAAATGTAATTTGCATTTTTTTAATCAATTGAAGTAGCAGCTTTAGCTTTCTGTTATGAGTGTAATTAGATCATTGCATATCAATCAGCATAAAAAGACAATTGGTATGCTCAGCTAATTGCAATAATGTAACATTTATTTGGAGTAATTTGGAGTAATTTCAGATCATATATATCAGTCTATATGACTTGTCTATAGAATATCTTTGTGTAAATACTAAAAGTTAAATCTCTTTGAGATAAATAAGATGTGTATTTTAAAGTTAATATTGAAATTCCTCTATTTTCTAGAAATGATGATTTGATGATTAATTATAATCAGCAGGTCTTTTCATACTGGATATATAACTGTTTACATGGACATGTTTCTGTTTCAGGGAAAAGATGTGGCAACAGAAATTGTGCATTTGGCAGAGGGCACTGTGATCTTTGAAGACATAGCACTGGACAAAAAGAGGGGGCGTGTGCAAAAAACATTAAGAACAGCACATGGTCGAAGGCAAAGTGATCCACTAGCTGGAAGAATCATTTACGAGACCATTGAAGAGTTAGTGTCCCTGTCTTTCATTGCATTAAATTTATATCATAAAGACAAATTGACTCACTGATGGACAGAATTGCATACAAACAGTGAGTTATATCTTAATTTGTGCTGCAGTGCAAAAATATTTAATTTAAATTATTTTTTTGGACACATCTGTAAGTTACTGTGCTTTGTTTTGGTAAATCATATGGTAGAAAGGTATAGAAACTAAAACTAAATATTCAAGCTTACTAAGCAATGAGATGCTTGAAGATTTGACAAAGTATTTAGGATTCTAAAGTTCAAATTGGTTACGGTGTATGCCTTCATATTTGCGAGGCTAACATTTAGCAATTTTCAGGTTTTAATTGTTTCACGATTGTTCATTGTCACGATCTTACCATGCAGTAACCTGCACATAGTATATCCATTGTCACATTGATTATTTAATATTCGTGCTATACCTTAACAATTTGAAGAGGACCCATGATGTCAATCTTTTGACTTTTTACCAATAAACCTACAGAGATGGTCACAAGGATAACATACATGAAATGCCAATGAAGCTGTATTATAAATTACCATACACCTGTGTATATGAGGGGACTTGTTCATGAATCTTTCATTTTTCGCCATTGCTATCCTTTCACAAAAGTCGTGAATTTAAAATCCCTCACGAATATTAGCCAAACACAGTATGCTTGTACGTTGATGGTTCTCCGATGACTCAGCTTGGGTCCTCGTTTCCTTACTGCACTAGATTTTATTCCTTATTTCAGTATTGTTAATTTTCTGAGTTTAATGGATAAAAGTGTTGTAGATGATAAATTATGTTTGAACAGCTCCATTGAAATCCCTTATGGAGACAAGGATCAGAAAGGAGACTACACACTGCAGGTCGGGGATATTGTGGAGTTCAATATCGCTACAGACAGACGGGATAAACTACAGCGTGCGACGCAGATCATCCTAATAGAGGACACCTTCAAAGTCAACAAAGAAAAAAGAGAAACTGTAAGTGGGATTATATCAGTAATTGAAAAAGAGGAACACTTAGCATAAACAAAGAAAAAAAAACCACTTAAATGTAGTCAGGTCAGCAATGTAAACACAGAAATTTTAATTGTACCATGTCAGCTAAGAAAAGGAGAAAGTAGATGCAGTACATATGCCAAGGAATAAAAGATAACTTAATACTATCTTATTAGCAAAGAAAAACCAGTAAACTCTGTTTTTAATCTGCAAAGAAGAAAGAGTTCTTACAAGTTTTCAACAAAGAACAATAATAGAGAAGCTTTGATTTGGACACATTTTTGAAGTTTTGATAATATAAGCAATGGCATGAAAAAATACTTGTGTTATCATATATCAACATATGATGAAAGTGATCCAGGCAAAGTGTTTGTCTTTGTAGGGCGTGGTGGCTTCTGTCAAGGATGGATATGGGTTTATCCGTTGTGCGGATCGAGACGCCAGAATGTTCTTCCATTTCAGTGAATTCCTGGATGCTAAAAGAGAAGTCAAAACTGGAGATGAGGTTCAGTTTACCGTCATACAGGTAAATATAATCCTTTCTTTTATGGAATCACTACTGATGAAGATTTATTCATTCACAGACACTATTAGTGACATGTCTCTAAAATTTATCAGTTGTTGCCCATGTTGAACTACTGTGTTTGACTTGAGTAATTATTTTTGTACTGACACCAAACTTTAACATTCAAGAGCTATTTTTCTTAATATTGTTGTTAATATTGCACTTAATATCAAATTGAAATAGAATCAAACATCAAAGTGAATAAAAATAAAATGAAATAAATCAAATCAAAATGTTAAAATATTCAAAATTATGACTTATTTTAAAAGGGAAAATATGTTATTAATAATAAATTTTTTTGGCTGTCACGAATGTGCAACAGACCATCACTAGCTAAAATAAAGCAGGAGACATTAATAATGTCAATTTTGAGCAAAATCATACTTGAATCAAGGGACATTGCTATTAACAAAGATATACCAGATGACCAAGTGCTAATTATAAGCCATGTTGGTTCTCATTTGAAGCCTTTATGTTAAATTGATGTTTCTGATGTAGGACCCCACATCCCCAAACAGACAGGTCGCCATTCGGATCAAGTACTTGCCAAAGGGCACCGTGAGCTTTGACCTGGTGGGCGAGAAAAAATTAACAGGAGTGGTGGAGAAAGAACCTGCCAAAGCTACAGGTCTGTGATCACTGGTGTTGTTGTACAGTGTGTACAGTATACTACTCTCTCCTCTTGTTTTTCTGCTGATATAAACTGTCAGTATATGCTTACTGTAAACTGTGCATTATTAGTAGATGATAACTGTAATTGTGTGGTTTCAGTACATGTTGACTGTAGAGTGACTGTAATAAGTAGATATGTATGTAATTATGTCTCCCTTCCTGAAAATTTGTAATAAAAATTGTGTATACCAAAATCTTGGATGAGTTCGTAAAAAACAGTGACCTTGATCTTCAAGGTTCTTTCCATCACGTTTTCAGAAGCAAACTGGTGACTTCACTTCTGTCTTCAAGGTTACTGTGGGTTTTCTAAAACACCATATATTTTGAGATTATGCATATTTTTACCCCTCATATATTAGGAATGCCCATGGGTTTAGACATATCTGTTTGTGCACCTGCAAAAACATAGCCATTATACTGACTGTAATTTGTTTTTGTAGATACTGATTATAACACATGTACTTTAGTGGTGATGTTGTAATTATTGTATCTTCAGTTTATGCCAACTGTAATTATTGTAATTTCAGCCAAGAACAAAGACCCAGACCCAGGAATAATCATGTATGACGTTGAGGGCACAAAACAAACCATTCCTTTCGGAATAAAAGCCATACAAGGAGGCCCACCAAAATGTGGAGACAGAGTGAGTACGGCAGTCATGCTTGTAGTTTTGTCAGTCTTACATCTCCTTAGCTCTAGGTCCTTCCCTAAAGCCCTTAAGGAAGACATTGGTAATATTCTGCTGATCAGCATCTGCTACTGTTCACAGATTCATCACTTACACAAAAACATTTCAAGTAGTCTATGAGTAACATCACAAATTTTACATTGGCTTCTGTGGTCTAGAGGTAAAGCACAGGACTCAAAAATGGGAGGCGAAAGTTCAAATCTCAGGCGAGGATTGGTGAGATTTTTCATGGTCAGCCCCCACCCAGAGTGAATGCTCTGCTGGCTTAATGGCAAGTCTGTGCCCTATAGCCAGGTATCACTCACAAAGGAGTGCATCTTTTTAGGGTTCCTTGGTGTTATGACCCTGCAGTGGGGGTGGTTACACACGGTGACACCCAGGACCCGCAGGTGCATCGGCCCCTTAGCCCGGGTGACACCAGGATTCAAAATAACATGATAGGAAGAGAGTGCTAATGCCCTGTCAGATAGTCAAAAGTAAAGTGGAGCTCTGCAGATGTACATACTTAGGTTAAGAAAAATTTATGACAGCACTAAAAGTGGCTACCTTCACCCCCCAAAAAATATTTGAAAAAAAAAAACAAAAATTTCACTAGTCCTTTTTCAGACATTGCTCATGCATAAATATGGGTAAGAGGATGGTGCATAGATAAAGGTGAAAGGATGAGGTCCATATAAAATGGGGTCATGACCTTTACTGTGAATAACCTTGACCATCAGTAATTCCATATTTGTTGAAGAAAATGCAAAAATTTAAATTTCTCAAGAATTGGGTACATCAACATGAAAACTGGCATGGCAAATATGTCGGATAGCTTAATGTTGCACGATAGCTGGTAGCTCCACCTCATTATAAGGCAAAATCACTCAAAAGCTAATGGACAGATCAAATTGTGCATAGCTAAGTGTCACAGGATGAAGCCCGTGTAGATTGGGGTCAGAGCCTTTGCTATCAGTGACCTGGAATAGTTCAACATTTTATGAAGATAACTGTAGATTCCTTAAGAATGGGTTGGGGGATTACTCAGAAAATTATTATAACTTAAGATCTCTTTATTTGGTGCACTGGTGGTGCCACCTACAGTCATACCTCCTTTTGTGTGCAGTTTACCTCCTCGTCACTCATACTTGTTCTAATAAACCATCAATATTGGTAACTTTGTGAAAGGTATAATGAAAATTTATTGAATTTTATGTTGTTTATAAGTAACATTTTAAGAAATTAGAACACAGGTTTGTATCTTACCTGCAAGTCAGCAAAATTTGACTTTTGTCTATATTTTCAACAAAACTCAGCCTCTCACTATGTATAGATTTGGATCTAGATTCTATAGAATAATTTATTAAACTGGTGTGGCCTCGTGTAATTTCCCATATTTTATGTGGTACAGGTAGGGTGTAAAGTTTGTTACTTTGGTGTGGCCACAAGTTTTTTCCCGTATTTTGTGTGACAGGTAGAGTGTAAAGTTTATTACTTTGGTGTGGCCTCGTGTAATTTCCCATATTTTGTGTTACAGGTAGAGTGTTAAGTTTACTAATTTGGTGTGGCCGCTTGTAACTTCTTGTATTTTATGTGTTACAGGTAGAGTTTCAGATCAAAGAAAGCCGTAGAAACAGCACAAAGACTGCCGTAAATGTGAGTCTTGTTACCCAGAGCAGCAGCGGTCCCCGCCAGCAGGGCTTCATCGCTACACTCAAGGATAACTTCGGCTTCATTGAAACCGCTGATCATAACAAAGAAGTATTCTTTCACTTCAGGTGAGCCACTGATACCTTTCCACAAGTATGATTGTAGTATATGTATATTAGTTTTTCTTGCCAATATCCATTGTAGGGTTTGCCTGTCAAATTGGTGGTGAGGAATCAATTGCTCCATATCTACTCCTGTTACTACAAGATTTGGGTCTCTTGAAATCAAAGGGTACTTTTGAATTTCTTAATAAAACTGCAAGTCAGAAAATATGCGGTAAGGTGTTAAAAGTTGTTTTTGTACTTGTTTCATGATCTAAATTTTCCGTCTGTGGAGATTTTCTCTTCGCATGAATAAGCAGATTAAGATTTTGACCCTCAAGTATTTTGTATAGATGTGTTACATGTATATTAGTGATTAAACCAGTATTTATATCTAACCCAGATATCATTGAGATATTTTGTTCCAACCTCAGTAAAACCAAGACTGTGCAAAGACTTGTTTTTCAACAACAACCAAACAACTTTGACATTAAGCTTGTCCAATGCCTTTATTTGATCCAGACTGATATTTCTGACACTGGAAAGAGAAATGCAACTGTTGTTTTCCCATAACTGAATTAATGATGTATTTTAATTCTTTCTCACCAAATATCCAACTTTATTGGTATTAGTGGCCAAGCAGTTGAGTAGACTGCATGAAAGTTTCTCTTGATAGCCAGCTTTAGTGAAAATAAATGTAAAACAGGTGATGTTATTTATTTCAGTGCTTTTGACGGGGATGCCACGGAGCTGGACCTAGGAGATGAGGTTGAATTCTCATTGTCTAAGAAAACTGCCAAAGTCAGCGCAGAAACCATTAAAAAGCTGCCCAAAGGGTCTGTGGCCCCAGAGGTAGGTGTAATAATAGAGGTAAAACTAGAAATTATGGTACTATATGTGTATCATAACTCTCAGCATCATTTTATGCAGCCTTCCGCCAGAGGTCATTTCTACTCAAAATGAGCCGCTTCCAGTGTGGAACGGCCAAACTACTTGTCTCCACTGTCAAACTTTAGAATGCCTGGCAGCTGCAGTATTTTGCAGTACATTTGCTTGCAGATTATTTATTCTTCTAACTTCCTCTCTGTTGAAAGTAAATCCAGAAATCATCATCAGAAATTGACCCAAAGCATAACTTTACATTTTGAGGGAACCTTAATATTTAGCGAACCTCTTGAGCATATGCAATGGAGCAGTGTCAGCCATACATTTTCCCAGACTATCTCAAAAATGGCAAGAGCTAGCATCACTAAATTTGATGCAAAATTCAGTCATTAGTGATTATTGCCTTGAAAGAAAGATAAACATTGTTGGTGATGACCTTAGTTACGTAATGTCATAATGTTTGTAGGATTTGCTCCCCGGGTTTCACGATGGTAAGATTACTCGCTGCATGAGGATCGTCAACCCAGACCAGGACGAGTACCCAGGGTTGGTACAAGTCGGCACAGAAGGTACAGTTATACACATTCGCATGCTGATGTAACAAGAACCTTAATTGTCCATAACACTACAGCAGTTTTGTAGACTCTGACCAAGATTAGGTGTCAATGTTATTTAGCTGTTTACACCAGTTGCTAAGTTTGAATGATGTGGAAAATGTATTACGTTGATTGTTGAGATATAAAAGCAGGGCTGGACGTTTACAGTTAATCACTTACCAAAAATTTGATTGATATTCATGAAACTCATAAATATTAACCAATACAGTTTCTCACCTGAATTTAAGTCTTGGCAAATTTAATGAGGTCCGAGGTCACAAGACATAAGACTGGTATATTATGCACGTTTGCGGTGCACTTGTTATCACAGGTCACTGAATGGATTTGTTGTGTTCACAGATGACTCGAATGCTGTTATGTATGAATATGGCATCACTGGGTTGGCCGACAAACGAGACTTCCTCCAGAAGGGTGATATTGTTAAATTCCAGCTGGCCGTTGTGAAGGGGTCTGGTAAAAAGAGGGCCACAAACGTAGCTGCCATTCGCAAGTACATACGTGCCAAAGTGGACTCCATTAAAGGCCAGGTAAAGTTTGTTTATACAATACACATGCTTCTGTGGGGGTAGGAGCTTGTGTTGCATGCTGTTTCATTGGCTGTATTCAAGCCATCAAATAATCAAGTTCATGAATTGGTTTAATATTTCTGCACTAGGCCACTTATCCACATCACTGTGGTTTATTATAGACTGTGCATAAAGGCCAATCTGTTTCTAGTATGTTTGAGGCCAGCTTTGTTAACATTTGATTGAATCTTTCCCCCGGAATATCACGTTTTGCAGCAGAGTAAATCAGATTAACAACAAAGTGTGGACAGCGGAAACAGGTTTTATGGAATAAACCAATCTATGCTTATGCAAAGCGTACAACTTCGAGACTAAAGTAAACAAGTTTAGTATCATTCAATTTAGATGAGAACCAAGTGCAGATAGAGCCTAAGTACCTAGCAGGGTTGAGGCCAGTTGCAATGAATTGTAATCATTACAATTACTTCAAAATATCTCCATTTACATATTATAAGCACTGAGTAATGATTAAATTACAATCACTTATGTAAAGTATTTAATTATTTTTCAATTACTTAATGTGTATAAATATATTACATATGAGCTGTTTGTGAAAGGATCATTCTTACCTGTGAAAACATATTAAAACATAAAACCCAGTGTCATATATTACACAAGATTTACTTTAATGACTTGACGGTGGGTTATGACCCCTGGTTTTTTCCTTATCTCATTCATAAAAAACCTGATATCCAGAAGGTTTACTATACTATAGTCTGTTCCACAGTTTGGCGCCCATTGAAATTTGTTAATCTTTTCAGTTCCAGAAAGTAAGCTGCAATGGAGGAATGAGGCATAGGCTTGATTAACTATTATGAAACCAAAACCGTACATTGTAAAATATTACATTAATTGATGAAGTGATTCAGTAAAATCAGTATATTAGAAAACAGTATTATTTACAACATTTCAATCAAACTGATAATGGCTAAGGTCACTGATCACATGCTCAAACAACTTCATTAAAAAATTGCTGATTGGTTGTTCGGTGTCTTAAATATTCTAATAAATGTTATTGTCAAAGTGAGGCTGCTAACCCATGACAGAGGCCATATCTTTTTAGAAGTACAGAAGGCTGCAAAATATAAATGTTGGTTTTTTTTTTTTTATTCCACAACACAAAAATATAATTCCATATAACTTCCACATAACATTACGTACACAACAACATACAAACAATATATATCCAGTAGATCCAAATACCAATAATAAAAGAGATATTAATCATAGCAAAATATCATTATTTGTAATTATTATGAATTTGCATATTTTCCTTATACCCTAAATGTTGGTTTTTAGCTCGGCTGACTAAGTCATCTGAGCTTTAGCGATCACCCTTTTGCTGGCTTCCATCTGGTTGTCAGGTCTTCCAGCCAGCCGTCTGTTAACAGGGCACAAATCATAACCATTAGACCTAGAAACTTCTAACTGTACATCCAAGGAGTTTATGGGCAAATTTCCTGGAAACCCAAAATTAGGTCATGGTGACCTAAATTTTGTGACCTACGGGCCGAAAACATGATTTTGAGCTCCCAGACAGTCAGGCAGGGCACAAATTATATCAATTAGGCCTAGAAACCTTTAACCTGATATTTTTGGAGATCTTAGGCAAATGTCCTTGGAAACCACAAATCTTTTCTGTTAGGCTTAGAATCATCTAATGCCACATCCTTTGGAGGTACTAGGCAAATCACTTTGTAAATCTGAAATTAGGTCATGGTGACCTACATTTTGTGACCTACAAGCTGAAAACAGGATTTTGAGCACCTAGAAAGTCAGGCAGGGCACACATTGTATTTTTAGGGCCTAGAATCTTCCAATGAAACATTAGAAAACAGACGTCCTCGTCAAATGTTTGTGAAAAACTGAAATTAGGTCACCATGACCTATATTTTGCGACTTTAGGAAAAGAAGTTAAATAAGCACCCAGAGAGTCAGTCAGGCCACACATTGTATCGGTTAGGCCTAAAATCTTTTAATGTAACATTCTGAGACGTCCTTGGCCAGTGACCTTGGAAAACTGAAACTAGATCACCATGACCTATATTTTTTTTCGACTTTTAGTAAAAGATGTTGTATAAGCACCAAGACAGTCAGACGGGGCACACATTGTATCTGTTGGGCCTAGAATCTTCCAATGTAACCTTCTGAGACATCCTTGGCTAGTGTCCTTGAAAAACTAAAATTAGGTCACCATGACCTATATTTTGCAACCTATCAGATAAGATGTCATATAAGCACCCAGACATTCAGACAGGGCACAAATTGTATGCATCGGGCGTAGAATCTTTTAACATAAAATTCACTGAGGTCCTGGTTAAGTGTCATGGAGAACCTGAAATCAGGTCATGGTGACCTGTATCGTGACCTGTGGACTGAAAAATGGTTTTGCGCACCCAGACAGGCAAGGCACAAATTGTATCTATTAGTCCTAGACTCTTCTAACATGACATTTAGGGAAATCCTTGGCAATTCTCCTTAGAAACCTGAAATTTGATCATGGTGACCTATATTCTGCTAGCTATGGACCAGAAACATGATTTTGAGCACCCAGACAGACAGGGCACAAAATGATCCATTTTCCTTGGAACCCTCTGTTGTGAAATCCAGGGGGGGGGGGGGGCCTGGGCAGGTCTCCTATGAATCCTCAAATTTTTATTTACTGTCCTTTTTTTCAACACTGTAACTTTAGCCATAGGCAATTCTCACAGACAATATATAACATTAATAAAAAAAACATGAGCACCCAGTCAAAATTAGCTGAGCGTCATGGCCAGTGGGCCACTTGTTGTTATGTAATTTTAAAATCACATATTAGCCATTTGCTCCCTTATGGGTTTTTGTGTCAAATTGTGCTATAATATGTTAGTTCATGAGAATAATCACCAAATTTCAGTGGGCACCCACTGGTGGAACAGACTATAGTATCATATTCTTAACTCAGGTTGTCCTTGATCACCATTTGGTGGACACAGCCATCTTCAGGTCATGGGCCTACCATTAAAACAAAACCTGCAGTACTGCTATCCACTAGTCAGTTTATAACCTGTACACATTTTGTATTGGTTCATTGAGGTGAAAAATCCTGTGTAACATTTTCAGTTCGGTTTCCTGACTTATGAGGCTGAAGAGGGAAAGAAGTTGTTCTTCCATATGAGTGAGGTTCACGATGGTGCCGAACTACAACCGGGAGATGAGGTGGAATTTGTTGTTGTGCAGAACCAGCGCAACAGCAAGTACTCTGCCTGCAGTCTCCGCAAAATCACGTACGTTCCTTTCAATAATTTTATAAGCTGTATCTATATTTGTTGTCAACTACAGTGTATGTGGGTTTTAGGATACAAGTAAGTGATAAGTATCAAACACTGAGGTACCAAAAACATGATGAAAGACAAAAAAGTGACTTAAGAATCATGACACTGTACTGACTGTTGTGTTAAGCGAGGCCCCTTGGGTGACATACATTGTGCAATCTCTATAGCATCTCCTAATCAACATCTTATGATAAATTAAACTCGGTTATGTTACCTTACTGTACTGCCATTCTATACTTGATAGGCAATTTACTCTTTTTGTTTTAACGAAAGATAACTTTTTACTCTTTTAACATTTATTTTAGGACTTGGTTAGAGTAATATATATGCTCTATCAGTGTTTCATATCTTTTGCATTTTATGGAACAAAAATTAACTAAGATCTCAGCATCATTTAATAAAATGACTGGATGTTTGAAATACAGTCATTGTCATGTCGGTGGTACATGCTCATATTATGATAATAACTGGAAGTGATATTATGCGGGCTTCAACATCAGTGTCCCTTTGAGTCATAGAATAAGCATTATGTCTCACATGATATTAAATAAATAGTCAATAAAAAGGAAACAGAAACGTCAGTTAATATTTTTATTGCACAACGGCATATCAAATTACATTTATGTGCACCTGACAAATTTATTTCCTCTAATTTTTGTGCTGATGTAACAATTACTGAACAAAATCCAATTTGCAAACAGAAAGTGACATAGCGTCTGGGTCACGAGGTCAAATGTCTGGAAATATGTGGCACAGTTATAACCTTATGCGAAAGCATAACTATTTTACTAGATGATTCTTGCACTTTCCCCTACTCGTGCATCATTATGCCCCCCCCCCCCCCCCACAAAGTGGCCGGGGCATATAGTTTTACCCATGTCCGTCATTCCGTCCTTCCGTCATTCCGAAATCAAACAGTTGTAAAGACTTTTTTTCGCAATGCCTGCAGATATTGGCCTGATTTTTGGTGTGTGGGCAGATATAGACCAGTTACAGATCGAGTTCGCGTTTCGTCCCGGTTGACCTAATTTTGACCGTTTTATGGCTCCTAAACATAGAAAATTTCATGAAAAATAGAAATATTCATGACAGATACACATGTACGGATTTTTTTTTAGCTCAGCTGACTATAAGTCATCTGAGCTATAGTCATGGTCCATTGTCCGTCGTCCGTCCGTCTGTCTGTCCGTTCGTCCGTCCGTCTGGATGTCCGTCCGTAAGACTGGCACGTTTCGACACCGTTGGACCTACAAATCTGAATTTCGCGTACAGTTAGATGTCCCCATAATCTCCTACCATGCCAAAAATTGGGTCAATAGGACTTCGTTCCCCTGAGATATTAAGGAAAAACCTCAATTTTTTATTAAAAATCTATTTTCACACTTCAGGACTGCCTAAAATCAAAACCACTCATCTGGTTACGCTCTTTACACAGCGCTTTACCTATAGGTCAACTTCCTATATCGTAAGGCGCTGTTTGTTATGACCTCGTATCCAGCATTGCAACACCAGAGGGAAGCACTGTATTTTTGTCCAATCAGATGAGACCTTGTGCTGGAAGACAAAGCCAAGCGAGGAATACACGGAGCCAATCATATTCATTATTTTTTGAATGACAGCTCATCCCCCTGCGTAACCGTCTGAACAGGCCACAGGCTCAGAGAGAATTGCCCCTGACGTGGTTTGCTTAGGGCCTTGGGCACATAGGATGCTCGGCCTTTGAGCTGTAATTCAAACGAAACGTAACAACAAAGGCTGCGTGCACACCTCGCTGGCAGGTTTCAGTTCTGCAGACAACAGATACATGGCTACGCTAACACAGTCATAATGTCATAATCGAATCGGTCGATGATGCGAGAATGCAGAGGGAGCAATTTAAATTCGACCGGAAACACATCAAGCGGCCCTTGAAGCGTGACAATGGGCGGAGCCAGGATGCCTGTCGAGTGTTTGTTTATTAGCATCTGATTGGCTGCTTGTCACATCGTACGCATGTGTATTTCAGTGGACAACAAATCGCCATCTGGTGTCTAAATATATCATAAACAGTCAAAGCTGGCAGCGTGAAAGTCAGTTGCTTCTTTAGAAGCGCAAGATTTCCGCTGCCTCAGGAGCGTATCATCTGGTTTTCTTCATATTTACCATAAATATTCCTCTATATAGTTCCTATGTACATGCCAGATATTAAGTCAGTATTATATAATTTAAAAAAGTTATGGGCCCAAACATAATGGACTTTGTAAAAAAATCAGGAAGATATTTGGTCACTTAAGACCAAAAGTGTTAAAGGTAGGGACTTTTTTCCAGTAATACAACTTATATTAATCAAAATTTAAATTGTATACCAAAAATTAGATCAAAATTTGTTAAATTTTTTTAAATATTGGCAAAAATATAAAATTGGTACCTTAAATTTTGCCCAACTTTGGCCATGGCACGTTTTTTTCCTGTAAGTACTGTGGATTAAATTTTCACACCATGTATACATAAGGATTTAATCTGTTAAAATCTGAAATTAAAAAATAAAAGCTGCAAAATTAGGCTAGTTATTGAATTTTTTTGGAGGCTCTTGTTGTATTCCCTTACATTGTCAAGCAGTCCACTTTGATGACTGTAGGTCATTCAGTGCACATCTCTATGCTCCCCAGGCTGTTGACATAATTTTAGATGTCCCCAAAATCTCCTACCATACCGAAAATTGGGTCATTAGGACTTTGTTCAGGACTTCGAGATATTAAGGAAAAAAAAACTCCGTTTTCCATAAAAAAAGCCATTGTTACACTTCAGGGCTGCCTAATATCAAAACCACTGATCTGTTTTTGATTGTATTTAGGATTCACATTTTTTTATACATTTTCTATGAACATACCAAAAATTAGTTTAGTATTGGGTATTATTTTGAAGTTATGGGCCAAAACATAATGCAATTTGTTAAAAAATCAGGAAATATATTTACTCACATGAGAATTGCTGAACCTAGAGACTTTTTTCAGGAATATAACTTTATTTAATCAAGATTCAATTGTTTACCCAAAATTAGATCTGAATTTTGCAAATTTTTCAAGTTATTAGCATAAATAAAAAATCAATACCTTAAATTTTGTCCAACTTTGGCACTGTTGATTTAATTTTCACAGCATATATACATAAGGATTTAATCTTTTAAAATCTGAAATTTCAAAGAAATTGATTGGAAAGAATAGCTTTTATTCATGTTTTCATACACCATGTCAAGTGTTGTTTACATCTAGCCCACCTAGTAGTACAGCCTTCACTTGCATTATGTAACCCACCCCAGGCAGCTTGCCTTGGGTCAGCTTGGCCACTACCAGCAGGCTTCCCCTCTGCTCTGCACTCCCTTCCCCCCCCCCCCCAGATGGTGCATAAACTAGATGAATGTTATTATTTTCTGTATGTGATTCATTCTTATTCTAGGCTATGCTACATTTTAGATTTTGTATTGTACCACCAGGGTTACAATGATTAAAGTGTACATTTAATTGTGTCAACAAAGTGGTGTATTGCTATGAAAGTGTGGATGTTCATGAGATAAGTAATTCCTTACTTCAGAGGAGTAAAAACTTCACCAGGTGTGAAATTGACTATTAATTTCAGTAATTAATTAAAACTTGGATAGTAATTAGCACAATGATATTGTTTGTTTCTCATTCAACCAACAGTGTGTATACTTTATTTGAAAAGATGTTTTATTTTATCAAATTTACTGAATCTTTTATTTTATTTTGGTGAATAAAATTAAGCAGGTACTGAAAACTCCAATGTGCAAAACTTTTTTAATAGTGATTCAAGGAATATTCTTGTAGATGCCATGTTGTGGCATTATTTTCTTTTAAATTCAGTTTAAACATTTATGATTTAAAAATAATTAAATATATGTGTATGCATAATATGACCCAATATGAGCTACACTCTGGATATATGATGATTGCAACTTTTGCAACAATTCTAATATTTTAACTTAGTTTCAGTTTTTTACTCTGTATATATAATGATTGCAACTTTTGCAACAATTCTAATATTTTAACTTATATTTTCAGGTTTTTTCATTTAAAATTTATAAAACTTGTAAATAAAAAAAATGATTCAGATAAAAAATTCTTAATGGAAAAAGTGGATATGCTTAAAAAAAAATAGGCTTAAATATAAACTTAAATGCATTATTCCCTTGAAAGTGAAATAAAGGTATTAGTCCATTCTGTCCACTTGCCTGTCCATCTGTAAATTTTCCATCTGTAAATTTTCATACATTACAGTATCTCAAAACTTTTACTGTTTTTCTTCATGACAGTCTTGTCAGAGTATTAGTTTGCAATCATATATTTAGAACTTTACTATAACCAAGTAGGAGGGCCCCTTTCCTCTTAGCTTTTCATATTCTTATATAAATGAAAAACATTACAATAGAATATTTCTACATCCACCTTCGTGCTGCCCTCACTTTTCCCTTCTCCGAACCCCATCCCAAAGTCAGCCTCAGTAAGCAAGAACAAGATGAATCAGATATATTCATACTTTAATATTTTGTATAACTATTCGTCCATAGGTACCTATGTACATGCAGGAAATTATGTCAATATTGTGTAATATGTAGACATAGTGGGCATCACAATAATGTACCTTGTCAAGACTAAAGAGATATTGTGTCATACAGTCACAAATTCATAAATCACTTCATCAGCATAGTTAATTATAACATCATATCTGTCAAATTGAAAGCTTGCAGACTACCATACACTTTAGATCCTTCAACAAATAGCCTTATCATCATTCTACTACTGCTTATTACTGCTGTCATTGCATTCATATTTGCTCAAATATATCACAATTTTCTACACCTCTTTAATAAATAAAAAATAAACCACTATATATGACTCTATTAATCCATCAGTCAGGTTATTTCATTTATCATTTACTCACATATTACATTACATTCCTTTATAATAGCCCAACATGTCCATGATATTCATAAGCTTTATCGACTCGATATAGTATCACAGTGGAGAAACATTTATGGTCCAATCACGATCAGCTGAGCACCGTGACCCATGGGTCCCTTGTTTTTCGCAGTGCCTGCAGATATTGGCCTGATTTTTGGTGTGTGAGCAGATATAGACCAGTTACAGATCGAGTTCGCGTTTCGTCCTGGTTGACCTACTTTTGACCGTTTTACGGCTCCTGAACATAGAAAATTTCATGAAAAATATGAAATTTCATGACAAATACACATGTATGGACTTTTTTTTGCAGTGCCTGCAGATATTGGCCTGATATTTGGTGTGTGGGCAGATATAGACCAGTTACAGATAGAGTTCACGTTTTGTCCCGGTTGACCTACTTTTGACCGTTTTACGGCTCCTGAACATAGAAAATTTCATAAAAAATATGAAATTTCATGACAAATACACATGTACGGACTATTTTTCGCAATGCCTGCAGATATTGGCCTGATTTTTGGTGTGTCGGCAGATATTGACCAGTTAAAGATGGAGTTCGCATTTCGTCCCGGTTGACCTACTTTTGACTGTTGTACGGCTCCTGAACATAGAAAATTTCATGTAAAATATATATTTTCATGACAAATACATTTGTACAGACTTTTCTTCACAATACCTGCAGATATTGGCCTGATTTTTGGTGTGTGGGCAGATAATGACCAGTTACAGATCAAGTTCACGTTTTGTCTCAGTTGACCTACTTTTGACCATTTGACTGCTCCTGAACATAGAAAGTTTCATGAAAAATATAAATTTTCATTACAAATGCATATGTACTGACTTTTTTTCCTCAATGCCTGCAGATACCACCCTGATTTTTTTGTGTGGGCAGATAATGACAGTTACAGATCGAGTTTGCGTTTCATCCCGGTTGACCTACTTTTGATTGTTTTACGGCTCCTAAACATAGAAAATTTCATGAAAGACAGAAATTATTATGGAAAATGCACATGTATGGACTTTTTTTCACAATGCCTGCATATACTGGCATGATTTTTGGTGTGTTGCTTGATAATGACCCGTTACAGATCGAGTTTGCATTTTGCCCTTGTTGACCTACTTTTGACCATACGACACCTCCTGAAATTTTCCAAATTTTACAAATGTTTCTAATTTTCCCAAGGCGGGGGCATTCGTGTTGTTCAGACACATCTAGTTTTTTTTTTTATGTTTTATCAATGACCGAATATTCCATGATCGCCTTTATGATAGGACTGCATGTTCAGGCAGCGGGCATCGTTAAACCAATTTTCAAAATTCACGGCGATTGAGGTTTTGGATTGGGTATCGCTTCCATTGCTCTCAAAACCTCTAGCTTTTTGTGGAACCTTAAAGGGGATTTCCAGGCGTAAACACCATTAACAGCTTGTGCTTCATATCATCTCAGCGAAACATCACTTAGGTGTAAACTGCGGTCAGGAGTTCATTCTGTTGTCATGTGATCGCAAACATCACCCTTGTTTAAGTACAAAGAAACGCAATCATCTGATTAATGTGGTTTCTTAAGACATTAATTTGCTAAGTGCTGCTGAGTGACCCCCATGCATCACTGCACTTGCCTGCTGCGCACAGGAGGGAGATGACATTTTTTTATACGTCTGATTGATTACAGGCATTTGGCCTCATTGGTCAGCGTTTAATGTGATATTAACTGCGAACTGGTATCACTGCCAAGGGTTCCAAGCATGACAATAAATGGGATTATGACAATATTCCATGATATTAAATGGTCAAATTTACCATTGTATATATAGGAAATGGTTTGGGATTTTTATGAAAAAAAACTGGATTTTCTATTAACTGACAGGACACAAAGTGGGCTTGACTGTACTTAGGATTCATATTTGAAATTTTACCGACCACATAACTTGTTTCGTTGAATCACATGAGACATTGATTTATACTTTGGCAGTTGGTTTCAGTTAATGCTGCTGATACTTAACTTTGGGGCTGTTAAGGCCCTGTCACATGTTCCTCATAATATCTGGATATTCAATATTTTGTGCAAGGGATCAGGCTCAAAGTAAATTCTGAATACAATTTAGATTTATTTGGAACTGCAGGGAAACTAATGTGAATGGAAGTTGAATGGTTGAAATACATATTAAATGAATTGAAATAGAAATCCCTAGGCTCTGATGAATAGAGCTGAATTTATGAACAGTTATTAAGCAGGGACAGATTTGGTTACAGTTTAACTGTTTTATTGGATGTTTCATCAATGAATGTTTTAATTTGTTTCAGTGACCGACAAAGACCAGAACGCTTAATGTCCCGACTAAAGAGCATCAGTGAAGACGGACCTCGTGTTGTTGTCATTCGTCAGCCAAAGGGACCAGATGGCACGCGGGGATTTAAACAAGAGCGCAAGACGTGGGCAAGAGCTACTTGAACCCACACATTGCCATGGCAACATGCACCAAAAAAATAAAACTTGTACTGGTCATGTACCATTATATAAGCAGTTAATAAAATAATAAAATTAAATAAAAATGAAATTAAATAATACAACACTAGCCTCTTTTAACCATTTGTGTATAGATTCATAAATCTAATATTTCTCATCGCTGACCTTGCGTAGTGTGTGGACTTGTATCATCCCTAACAGGGTATAGATTTATATATGCCCCTGTTTAAACATCTCGTTTATTAGTTAAGGAAGCCAAGTTATCTCACTTGGGATATAATGGTGATACTGCACCAATCTTTGTATAAGCTATCACCCTATGCAGTTTGTTATGCTTTTCTCCTGCAAAATGTTTTTTGTTAGGACGCATTTTATGCTGTTAAGTGTTCTTTGTCTCGTTTTGTGTACACGTGTTTGTTTACTTACAGTTTATGTGTACATTCCCACGACACCTAATGGGGAACTTGCTTAACAAGTTCATTCATGTCTCTGTGCGCTCCTATTGTGCCGAGTCAGTATTACCATACTTGCTAGAATAAAAGAAAAAAAACAGAGCAGCCTCAGCAATTTAATTGTACAGTACAACTTATGCTATGTAGCGTATGCTGTGTGGAGAACTTCTGTTGAAATGTTTCATTGAAAATATAGGAATGATGTTGATACTCTTGAGTACCATAAATATGATAATCATTAGTTTCCATTATTTATTTATTCCTCACCCTGTTGCATGAACCAGTGGACTGTTGCTATGGCAATGTTTAAATCGAACTTTGACCTTTGAACTTTGGTCTCTGTTGGCTAAGAATGCATTGATGGTGTCATTTAATTCAGGAGAAATTCAATTTTTGCTGAGTTTTCTCAAGTTGCATGTGATCAGTTAACACTGAAAATGAAAAAGGTCACCTTACTGCAGAAATATACGAAAAAAAGAATGCCAAATGAGGTACAAGGTATTTCACGGTTCATGTGACCTTTGCGCGACCTTTGACCTCAGGCATGGGAGAATGATTGAGAGGTTATTTGGTGCTTCTTTTGTGCTGAATAAACCCAGATGAAGCAATATGGTTTTGCCTTGTTTTTCTGTACAACAACAGATGAGCCTTTTTCCTATTTTTATCATTTTAATTAAAGGCTAAATTGGTAGCCAATTTTGAACTCTAGTACCTTATATGTGTTACCGGACTGGAGAACTCGTCGACTCAAATTAGCCTTAAAAGTGGATAAAATCGATTAGACAAAGACTGCTCTCTACAGGATCAACAATTTCAGAACTGTGTTACTCTGACTAATACTCCCTTTCAACCAGGTGTGTAACAATGAATAAAAAATTGATTCACTGAATTGCAAGCCCGGGATTAAATTGTAATTGATTATTAACCTCTGGACAGATTCATTAAAATTATTTTTTTAACCATCCTGAAGTACTGTGCGAGCTCTCAAATTTAACAGAATAGTTAACGATTTTGAAGAATTTTATTTTTATTACTTGTTAACGTCCCTGGTGGACCACAACTTGCATAAAAACGAATGACGGTGACAAACGGATAGAGCCACATTTTTCTTTTATGATGAAATTTACATTTTTTTTGTATAATTGCTTTAATTTTTTAAAAAGTCTGATATTTACTACTTGAGTAAGAATTAAATCTAGGATTGAATCGAAGGTAAAAATCTATAACTGAATCAATTTTGAGGGCCCTCGCATTTCACAGGCCTACTTTCAACACTATTTTATTGTGTATTAAGAAGGTCACTGCTTAAAAAAAGCGTCACATTAAAGGCAACTTTGCTCCTGGCATGAGCCTTCTTGTTAAGTGCCGGTGTTCCCTAAACACACCAGTATACATTTGTGTGTACTTTTGATTTTTGGGTGCAGGGAGATCATGGAATATTGATAAGTGGGCTACACAGCGTCCCATGCTGACACCTGGGGAGTGAAGAGAGAACTACAATTTTTCGTTTGTTGTCATTTGCGAAATCTATACTGTGTATCCGCATAATCGTTTAGGATGAGCAAGATTTTGTTGAGATGTTTCTTCTGGAAACCTTTTTCAAGTTTAAACATGTTGTCGTCTTTGAGTAGTCCCTCAGAAATCCATGACATGTTTACATATAGATCTGACAATATGTAACTGTGGTTCTGTAGGCCTAGTGTTTATATATTACATAGCCACAACTGGGTCAACCAAAACATCGGTGTTTTTTATATCCGTGAAGAAACTCCCCGAATCACTTTTTACTTCACATTTGAAGCCAAAATTATCTGTTCAGTATACCTTGCAATATTGCATCATAATTATATGAAATAAAGTAAAAAAAAAAAAAAAAAATGCATCATCCAACCTAGTAAATCCTAAAGAAATCCGAAACTGGATCACATTAACTTGGATTCGACAGCTACATGGAAAATACATGCCTTTTTGAAAAGCATGAAACTCAGTAAGTCGATTCGGCGAAGTTTTTGAGGCTGTTGAACAAACAAACGTTTACTGGAAGATAAAAAAATAGACAACTTGTGACTGTCATATGTGAATCACGGTGTAAGATATCTTAGCTAACTATCACCCCTCTAAACTATAAGTGGACTGACCCAATGATAAGCCGCCCCTAGATGGGGTAAAGTAGGCTGTCCTGGGGCAAGGTTGCTTGAATGATCCAGACGTGGGGCCCAGGAACCATCGGCATGCCGCACTTGGTTAAGTCATTTTTACGTGCTTAAGGGGCTAAACATTAATCGACATAAGGTGAAATTTCTGTGGCCGCCGCAATTGTTGTAGTTCTCTGAATGTCACGTTTAACTAATAGTTTGGCAATATATGTTTGGCTCAGTAATAACAACCGTTCCAAATTCAGACAGACCTTTCAGCCATTTGGTGATTTTTTAACTTAAATTTTTGTGTTGTTTTATATTATCTGTGGGAAAATGTTCACAACGGATTTCCACCTCTCCCCAAACCCCACCCCTCGATCCTCCACTGTTGTGTATTCGAACTGACCTAACTTCTTATCCATCTTTATACATTTAAATGGAGACATTTTCCTGAGAGCTGGCCAAGATCGGGACCAGATAAATTACACTCCGGTTAACGATGCTTTTATTATCTGGCTCTGAGAAAAAGAACAACATTACAAATTTTTCAATTGGTTAACGAGTTTAAATCTTTATACATTGTTAACTACGCAAAATCAAAGATAATATTCCAGATAGCGGTACCAATCTTGTGCACGAGATCAAGGAATCAGGTTGATTATGAGAAACCGACCGGCAGTTACTGAGGACAGTTAATTAAAAACAATGAGCAAATGAGGCGGGCTTCAAGAATAAACATGCAATCAAAAGTTTCATTTATATTTTGAATTGTTTCTGAGTAGTAACCATTCGGATAAGGAAAGGGACGATATCAGTTTTTTTATATCATGATAACGAAGAGGAGAAAGAAGAATATATAGAATAATCAAAACTTCAACATAGTGCGGAGTTCTTAATTGTATCCGACAAAACATAGCTTTGGATACATTAGCTCCATTTACACTAGAAAATTGTGGCGCGAGCTAGACCGGTACAAATAAATGTGGAGCGGGCTACATTTTATGTTGCGTTCACACTGTGCCGAACCAAATGACCATTTAGAACGCGCGACCCTGTCAAGTTAGGCCGAATGCTTAGCCCGGCCTACAAGCTGCATTGCGTTTACACGCTGGTCATTTTGTAGCGCGCTCCAGACCGAAAATCCTCGAAATCTGGCGCGTTTGGGGGACCTGGCGCGCGCTAAACGATGTAGAGCACTCCAGAAAAACGTGTGTAAATGGGGCTTATGTTTTCAGCCTAGGTCCACCGCCGCCGCCGAGTTCGTATCTGAAAATCCCTCTGAGCCGATCGTTCTAAAACCCCACATAATTATCTGGTCACATGTGGACTGGTGCGTAATAAAGGTTGGTGGTGCCTTCGCAATCTTTTTTCCCTAGTGTCCAACTGTGCATCATATTTTAGTGATAATAGCTCATATCTCAGGAGTGGTTGAATGTACTGGACAGAAACTGTGCATGTCCATAGATCTTGGAAACCGCCATCTCGTCTTAGAAACTGGTGGTGCCATCTGCAATCGTTTTTGCGTGGCGTCCATTTGTGCGTTTGCGTTTGACGGCAATCACTCATATCTCAATATCTGGTCTAAAATTTGGCATGTCCATGGTTAAATGTATCAGCCTTGAACTGTGCATGTCCATAGATCCTGGGTTGCTTCATCTTATATATTAAACTGGTGGTGCCACCTATAATCGCTTATGCGTATTGTCCATCTGTGCATCTGTTTTGATAGGACATCATACATCTCAGGAGTGGTGGAGTGTATCAGCCTGAAGCTGTGCATGTAGATCCATCTTGGGTAGATTTCTCCTTCACAAGACTGGTGGTGTGACCTAAAATCACGCATTTGTAGAATACATTCAAGCATTTTAAGACTGGTTTGATGTATCCGCCTGAAAATGTGCATATCCATATAATTCTTGGAGTGGTTTATCTTGTACGCAAGACTGGGAGCGCCACCTGCAATGAGTTTCATCTGGCGTCCATCTGTGGGTCTGATATTGGTGAAAATTACACATATCTCAGGAGTTGTAAAATGTAATGGCCTGAAATTTTGCATGTCCATCCAACTCGGATTGCGTTCTCCTACACACGACAGGTGTTTCCACCTACAATCAGGTGTCCGTAAAATACATTTATGCATTTACCTTTAGAGTGGTTTGACATACAGACCTGAAGTTTCACATGACAATAGATATAGAATGGCAGTATCTTGTACATATGACTGGTGGTGCCACCTACAATATTTTAAGCTTCGTCTACCCGTGCGTCTTGGGATACTTGGGCATCTCTGATGCCACAAATTGAAGGGCTGTCAGTAGGGATTGCATGCCTTCTTTTATCCATGCCGCTTTGATCCGGCGGATATCTGTAGTTGCTGAAATTGCTGAATATTATTCGATGAACTCCACACTCTTAACACACATCCGAGAATGCTAGAAGACACAAGAATAAAATAAAAGTGAATAGGGGTGGGTTCGGTTGTAAAATCAGAGTCTCTGACTGAAAGATAAAAACAACCGATGATCGATTATTAATCTTTTTTTATGTATCATCTATATTACCGTGGAATTTGTTTTATAGTATTTTACCTAGAGCATTTTCCCCGGAAATTCATTCAAACGCTCAACGTTCAAGGTAATAGCTGGGTTGTTAATACTTATTCGTTGCACAATATTAAATTTTAATGCTGTTCGCTGTTTTGTGTCAAATATTTTATTATATCTCTGATGGAATTGGAATATTTTATTGGGATAATATAACTTCCTTAGATGTGCTTACGTGATCATTTATGATCGATTATGCTAAATTGCAATTAATTAAATCGATTATGAAAAAAAAACGACTAATTATCGATAAAATTGATCAATTTGCACACCGCCAGAAGTAAGCAGGACGTTGGGAAAACGGCAAGGTGTTAATAAAGAGTTAAAGGAAAGTTCTCAACGACCTCGAGAGATGGTACCACTATACGGTCAAGTTTGAAACACGTTTTCAACACGGAAATTTCTTTATCACTTTCTTATTCATAAGCTGATCTTATTAATTAACAGCTGTTGATTTATTCCGTTAAGATAGCATCCAAATGTTTCGGTAATGAGAGAGGGAGTCTTTTTTTATTGCACTCTGTTGGGTCATAATACTGAGGAGCGAGGCATGGCTTTGCTGGGGTCGACCGTGAAAAAATCCATGGTTCCTCTACCAATACTGGTACTCGAACTCCCGATCTGTGCTCTGGTGTTCGAGTCCTACGTGCTGCCTAAACCACAGAAACCGATGAAATGCAACGATTAATACAAAACTTCAATATCAATTAGTGTACCCCGAGTTTTACATTTGAAAGTGATCAAAGATATTTTAGAAGTTATATACTTGGAATGGTATTCTCTCCATTGGCATCAACATGTTGCACAGACTTAAAGTTTATATCCTCAATTTGGAGATATAAATATCAAATATTGAACCCCTCTAAAGTTGTGAAAGTGAAACCCCGGGCTGCGGACACCCCTCTGGACGGACACCCCGCCAAACGGACTATTTTTTTGGCCGACCGAGCGTTATTCCTCTTTTTAGAACCCCTCTGGAGCGGACACCCCGCTATTCAGGACAACGGACACTTTTTGTCCGCCCAATGACCAAAATCACCCCGGCTAACGGACAGCAAGCGGCCGCCCTGATCGATGTTGGCACAAAAACTTTGTAATTGCAAATATGGCCTGTTTCCGGTACGCCTTATATGACTTAAATATTCTTATTATTTAGGAATATATCACATAGACGATAGGACCTAGGCTAGTTTTACTCAATTTACCTTATCTTATTTTTCAGCTGGGTCATTAAAAGGTATTTATCCTTTTATTTATAACAGTGCCAGAAAATGACAGAATTCACGGATTTTCTAATGAGCCGAGCTTTCAGTGAAGCTACATATTCATTCTGAATTCGGGCCATATTATTCTAACGGAGGCCCAGGAGCGAGGATAATGACGTATCTGTTACACATCCGGACGAAAAAAGTCACGGGTCATGACCTCTCGCCTGGATGGGGGCTCAGCTGGACTTTAGATCAAAGACGATCAAAAACATTTAAATGGCAAATGTATGGCGACTTATGCGTTCAATCACTGCTCAAAAGGACTCACTCGCAAAATCACACCCGGACGATCACTGTCACTGGTCATGACCTCTCACCTGGACCGGGAGCCAATCCCCGATCCTGTAACATTGGCCTCTCGGAAATGAGTCCCTTCTACCAATTATAAGGCGCATATGATATCACACATTTATTTATCACGTTTGCTTACGATGTTGTAGGATTTCTAACAGAACTTGAACGAGATGTCAGAAATTGATTTATTCCATAAGCGATTCTTTTAATATCACGGAAAGAGTGAGTAATTCAGAAATTTTACGGACCGAGTGCAGATATACGTTGAGACGCCTACTAGTAGGTCCAGTCGATGTCGATCAATGTTAGAATATTTTTTCTCACAAGTAATGACGATAATGTTCCAGTTCTTATTTAAAGCCTCATTTTAAGATAAAAATAAAAAAACGTGACCGGTTGCAATTATTATTATTCTCATTTAACATATATGTAAGATAAAATATTAGAAAAAATACCGGCTTTCATTGTTGTCTTAGTCCCATACTTGGTCTCAACCGGAACTCCTTGGCTCGCCCCCTTCTGGGGCGGACACCCCGCTATAACGGACAAATCGTCAGGTCCCGTGACTGTCCGCCCCAGAGGGGTTTCACTGTACTTCATAATGCTAAGACATTTAAGAGGACAGTAGTTTGGAACAGAAAATCATCTTTTCTTTTGAAAAAAAGTGCCTCAAAAAGTCCTGTTTACATTACGTATATAATAATTTTCTCGATATCTCAATATATAAACCCTCTCCTTGACCCTCCTCCATGTACTTGTCATTTACTTTTTTTTATATATTTTTAAATGTTGACAAGTTAAAAAATGTACTACGTAATAATAATAATATAAATTAAATACACAAAACAAATTATATGCATATTTAAAAAATTAGGTTTTCATAATAGCCATCAACCCCCTCCCCCCTCTGGATCTCCCCCTCTGGATCCGCCACTGATTACACTTCGAATAATTTGACTGACCTGTGACTTTTGCACCGAGTGGCACAGCTTTCTTTTGCATGCTTGAATATTTAGGGGAAAGGATACACGCTAATTACTTCTAACGTTGAAACTAGACAGCGCTTGTTTTCACTTGTGATGGGTGAACTTACGACATCAACTGCGTATAATTATAGGATATTATAAGTCTGGAGTATTTAGGATAATTATACCAAACTTGGAACTATATACATTGGTCAATCTTAAAAGACAAGAATTCTGCGGATGTCTATATCGAATTATGGTTTACAAGAAGATGCGTGGTAGCGTGTTTACTGGAGGTTAAAGGAGCCCTATCATCTATCTGACCTTCATAAACTGGGTTTCATAAAAATAGGCCGGAAAACGTGGATATCACAGAAAACAGGCTGCTTTGTTTTGTTTATATCAACATGTTAATAATATGTGAGGGCCCGCTAAAATAATCAAAACAAATTCGACAAGGGCATCTGGCAGCAAGTCAGATATATTATAAGCCAGAGCTTTACAAATGGCGTTTTCCAACAAGTGACCTTACTACCTCTGCATATATGTAATCTACCACCTTAGGTAACATGTTTTTTTTTTCATTTGTCAACATTGCTGGGTTTACAAACATATTGTTGATAAACAAGTTCACACATCCTTCACGAAGGCCTTATAAGAACTATTCACAGCCAAAATAACCCTTAGATCATTATATTAATATATACACACAGGAAGCCAGAAATTACATATACACGTATTCTTTTTCAAATGGTAGTTAATTTGGCACCTTTAATTGGAGTATTATAGAGAACAGAACAGATGTTTATTCAGGGATAAGGCCTCGGGTCCAAAGTTCAAAACACTTCATTAATCAACGCAACAATCATAAATGATGTTTGGAGGACAGGGTCTTAATGCAAAATAACAATGCATATCTTTCGTCGCCGTGTACATTTGTACAAATACTCTTTTACCGGCGAGTTCAACTCATATATATATATATATATGATTAAAAAGAAACAGAAAAAGTAGAAAGATACATGGCAGATTGTAAAGAAATATTGCATAAACATTACAAGAAATGGGGTAAACTAACTAATATATGAGTTGAATACAATGTATTTCAAAGTATTTTACTTTGTTTTGTAATAGGATGACCTTGCAAATTTGCAGAAAAATTGTCTTGTAAATGTTTGCATGTTAGTGGTTGTTATGCAGATGCATGTTTTGTTAGGTAAAGAGATGTTGCATGTCTATAAAATTAAGTGTAATGCATAAGATTGTATCAGGTAATGAGAACAGCTGCATATACTGTCTTGTACATTGTATTGTAAGTGCATGTTCTGATGTATGTAATTTTATGTGTTTCCATGTATGTTAACGTTATGCATGTATACGTTTTTTTTTCTGAATAAATATTATTTAAATATATATATATATATATATATATATATATATATATATATATATATATATATATATACATATATATATATATAACTTAAATAGTAATAATAGAATTAATGATCATAATAAAAATACTGTTATAACAGTAACAACAAAAATGATAATAATGATTATATTAATGAAAAAAATTAAATACTCATCAGAGAGAAAAAATAACAGTTATTAAATAAATAAACTAAGTTACAAACTTATTCACGAGCATTTATAAATCAGCCGTCTATCCTTCTTCGTTTCCTTGATAAAGCATTGTAGACAGAAGCAGCAAATTTTGTCATTTCAAATGGATTGTCTAAAGTGAATAATCTGATCAAACATTACTTTTCTGGATACTACATATCTTCTCTGAAACACTCGAATATGAAATCACTATATAACATACATTCCTGCATAAAGTGAGCTTTATCTTCAACATTAAAACCATAATTTAAACAATATTTGCTAATCCTTTCCTCTCTAGATATAGTCATATATGACCTGTTTCTATAGACAATACATGATTTGAACACGAAAGTTAAGCAAGTGCTGTTCGATGTTTATTTTTATTTGGAATACAATATATATATATATATATATATATATATATATATATATATATATATATATATATATATATATTATAACAATGACCTGTAATGACTATTTTAATGGCAGATCAAGCGGATTTCTGCATCAAACTTACACAAGAAAAATGATAGGTGTAATATGTTAAAATTTAAGAGTAATAACCATGTATGATTATATAACCTTGGGCTCTGTTGTGACGTGACCTTTGCATCAAATGACCAACTTTTTGCAAATCAGTTTTTTTATATGGAGTACCATCTGACACAGGTTTAGGTTTGTATACATAAAGCACATGCAGCTGTTCCTATCCCCCTAACGAATAGCCATTCTTATATACAGTGGAACCCCACAATTACGACCACCTTAAGGACTGACCAAAGTGGTCGTGATTTGGGGGTGGTCGTATTTGGTGAAACTCTAAATTACCTGGATCGTATATTCGGGACCAAGAAATGTGGTCGTAATTGTGAGGGTGGTCGCAATTAATGTGGGGTGGTCGCAAAGCGGGGTTCCTTTGTGTGTGTGTATATATATATATATATATATATATATATATATATATATATATGTTTATGTGTATGTATATATAAGTATTTTCACTGTTAGTTATAGGCCATGTCAGATCAATACAAACGAATCCGATCAGACTAGACTAATAACCGAAAAAGACCAAAAAATCACCGAAAAGGACCAAAAAACACCTAAAATGCTCCAAAATTATCACCTGTTTCTACTTCTTAATGGTCTTAAAGTATATACTTGTCGCATTTTGTACAAATATACACGTAATTGTCAAATTAATTTATTAATTTGCCAACTGTCACTGCCATTATCAACTGTCACCGGCATCATCTTGTGCAGGTATGCATTGCTGACACCTGGTGGCCATTTAACATTCCAAAATTACTACGAGCCCGTTCACAGTTGTCAGTATTTGGGTTATGTTGACAATCTCAGTTTACACATTTTTGCAAGCTAATTTGTACCAGATTCAATCAAACGTTCTATTAAAGGCTACTTAAAAGTATAAGTTAGTGATAATCTTTGTGCTTTTTGGTCCTTTTCGGTGCTTTTTGGTCCTTTTCGGTTGTTATATCGTCTGACCCAAACGGATCTGGTGCTAAAAATGTAATTATATTTAGACATAGGTCTAGAACTGTCAATATCCGTTTGCACGACCTATACCTAATTCTAGACTGCGGACAAGAGGCCTGCTTATTGACCAAATTAATCAATATTTGGAACACGGCACGGCTTTCCTTAATACAGATCTATAGATAGCCAGTCCGCGGGCAACTACGCCAGCACTGCCAAATCAGATGAGAAACTTGATCGGCCAGCAAGATCCATTTACCAAGCAAGAGGAATTTAGCTCAGTAAACACGTAGACTACTTCGTAAGACTCTGATGGTTAAAAACAAAATTTTAACAATCTCTCCAGTTTTTGCTTGCACCATGGTTAAAATAAGGAGGGGGACATATCCCCCCCCCTTCCCACTTTTTCAACTAGGGGGATATACTTAGTGTAATGCCTTCCCCCCCCCCCCCCCCCAACACACACTTTTGTTTTCTGAAGCGACACTATTGAAATTCTCTGTCCTTTATATTCTAAAATTGCTTAAATATTGCTTAAAGTTTTATTTAAAATTTTATATTTTTTTTGGGGGGGGGGGGGGAAATCCCTTCCACGCCAAACCCCCCTCAGCCCTTGAAACCACTTGTCTCCCCCCCCCCCCCTTCCGAACTGGCTTCTGGATCAACCACTGATAGTTAACATTATTATTATTATTATTATTATTATTATTATTATTACATTATATTGAGTAAATGGGGAGGGGGATGGTTTGTGTGGAAGTCATGCCCCCCCCCCCATTGCAAATGGAAATTGCGCCCCTGGCTTATACACAAGTAGGGCCTATAGGAAAGGGTATCATAGACATATACTTGCACATGCATATATGATCAGGTCTATATATATTAGGTATTAACATGCAGCTATAGGGCAACTCAGAAGCGTATTTATTTCTTGAGCATAATTAATTAATTGCCGGATCTATTATAGCCCCCCCCCCCCCCCCCGCCATGGCCCCGCCATGATAAGGATAACTCAGATTGTAGGTGGGCTAATATCAAACAATATGACACTCATACCAAAACCGTTTCCCCCCTCTATTTTGTTTTGCCTAACTTCAATTAAAATTTTAAATTTTTATTATATTAAAAAATGTAATTTTCATTTTAAAATGAAAGAAACATGTTAGAGGAAAAACAAAACGAAAAATGTTTTGAGAACTTAATTGTCATCTTAAATTTATATCAGCCCATTAAAATTGGCTTGCTGATACTGGCTCTCTTGATATCTTGATTTGTTCTTAAAGATTAGAAAAATCCGGTAACAATGATAAGCTTAAATGTGAAATAAACTTTGGCTATAGCCTACATTATATAATTGTAGGTCACGGAATATATTTATCTTGGATTATAGCACTCTAATATATTTGTAAGCCTAGCTATAGTGGTATTAAGAAACAGACCTATCAAAAATATTCTGTTACAATGAGTGACCTGTATTAGCCCCGGCTAAATACCGTATACGAAATATTAAAACATCGAAAATATAGCTGCATATTGTTTAACTTTTACGTAGAAACGTAATGTATTTTAAAATTTGTTCTATAGGGACATTTCACGTATAGGCCTACCATATGTAAGCTTCACGACAATTAATAAAATAGGTAGGCCCTTCATCATAATGTATAAACAATTTGATATCTATTGCATTCATAAATTAAACCTGCACCTGGACTCGATCCATATACCTGGGCTATAGTACATATGCTTACAGATATTTAAGTCGCTGTTTAGGCCTATAAAGTAATTGCCTGTGGAAATAAGTTCTGCCTTTCAACCCAATTGATCTCTGCATTGTAACCAACCCCAAGAGAAATGAATAACACGGATATAATTTTGGCGCGAACCCTCGTTCCCCAGCTTATGAAATTTGGCTCTCCAGAAACTGGCTCATGAGGCGTACTGGTTTGACCGAGTGACAGCTTCGTCCTTGACCCTTCGATCAACAGTGACACCTGGTGACCTTCTGTGATAAACATGTCTGCTGCCGGTAAGTACGATATATTCCGTTTTTAACAATTATTGTACGTTAGATTTGTTTTAACATGTAATATTTTCACAATACTTAAGATAAAAATAACCAAACTGCGGTAATTTATACACGATGACGCCTAATTAACCAAGGGGAATTAGCCTGAATCACACTTCTTGCAATATCGCCCAGCACCACATGGACCTATAAATTGCCGTCAGCCTGGACAATTTGTCTGTTGGTCATCAGCGTTAATTCTCTGGTAAGCCGCTGCAATTATATTCCATTTTCGTCAGCATGATCTAAATTGAGCCATCTCATTATAATATTACCAAATATGGTATGGGCTATAATGGTACCGCCAGTGATAATCGAGTGACTTTACGTCATAAGTGACATCACAGGAGACTGAGCCTCTGAAATCGACTACCGTGACCATATTGGAGATATTTTATGATATCTGCATTGGAATTCTGTGTCATGTTGGTTTGCTTTTAATAGATGATAAAGAAAGATATCAAAGTAGAAAATAAGAGATATCTACAACAGGTTCTTTTCAGGAGAGATTTTAAAATTTCTTTTTAATTCTGCATTAAATTAATAATTAGATTTTATTTATTAAATTACCTTGTATTAATTTAATCAGTGATAATGCCCTTTCCTTCATTTCATTGAAGTTTTAACTACCCAAATCTTTAAACTAATTTTGTTTGTGTGCAACTGATTTCATATTGATAACATTTTGGAAAAATTTGTAATGGAACAACCAGGCTCTGAAATTCTTTTTTTGATGCCATTAAAAATATCTTATATTTGAATTATTTGCACAAAACTAATTAAATGAGCCAATTATAAATTTAGAAATAATCAAGTCAAACCAAATATATTTAGTTCACTTAATTTGTACATGGCTGATAATACCTAATTTAAACCATTTCTGGAAAACAGTTGCCATTTTAAAACTATAAAGGAAAAGCTTTTTGTTAATTGATAACACCATCAACTATATATTACTGCCCCTATCACATTTTCATTGCCATAGCATGTACTTCAGTTAACGTATAGATGGGAACAACCAATACTGACACTCAAGAGAAATGGTATTGGTATATCTCTTTCCATCAGCTTACCATTAAGAGTGCCTTGTAACAGGTATTTTTGGCAATTATCTTGCAAACTGAATGGTACACCTGTTAAGGTTGATTTGATTGTTTGCACCAAGTTTCTTTTTTTGTCACATAGACAACCACTATCCCATAGAATGTCAAACAAGATTTTCAGTATGCTGAATTTAAGATCAGTTAGTGACCATAATTATGGATGGTATATTTCTCCAAAATGGTTTTCTCCAAAATGGCAAAGTATGTGTTTACTTCATATCTTTGCTCTTTAATTCAAACCTTTTTACTCAGACTTGGAAACAAGTTCCAAAAGACTCTGACTCAATTCACTCATGAAGGCACACATGGACTCAAACCTCTTGGACTTGGGTAGCTTGGACTTGGGTAAGGTGAACTGGACAGTCTGGACTACATCATTGGTATTAGCCAACAGGTAAGCCTGTATTAGTTTATGAGACGCAGTGGTTTATGCACCAGAAACTCATAACCAACTGATTGTTTCTGGTTATTGGTTAGTAGAGGTCAAACAATATTTATTCATAATCAGTCATGAGATTACAAACTATTCCCATTGCTAGGTTTAGGGTAACACCCTTGGAACAACCATTTAAAGGGACATAATCAGGAGAAATAATATGCCTATTTTTTCACACTATCAGTTCAGTTTTGCTTTATAAAAAGTTTCCCAGCAGAAACATCCCCGGACACATTCTCAGTACCCTGCTACGGCTGTGTAACACCTTGCTTAGGCTCTGCGTGTTAGTAAACACAGTCCACATGTGTATGCTTACCATAACAGGGCCGCGTGACCAGAGGTCTGATTTTGATCCGCAACATGCGATATTTCATCCAGCGGGAACATAGTATTTTATTTAAGGGGCCAAGTCAATCAGGGCATCTCCTGATTGACACATGTTGTGTCACGCTATGTTTATGTTGACACCTGTGATCGCGCCAAATCCACTGTTTTTATCACTCGTATACAAGAGTAAGCAAACGGTTTCAAGGCAATATTTTGCACACACAGATTTATTTTAAAGAGGAAAAGCTAATTTTCGTGTAAATGCTACATGCTTTATATGTGATTGGGCCCCTTTAAAATTTGGAGGTAACTAATTAAAATGTTTTTGTTGAAGCCAGCTATTTATTTACCATATTTGTAGAATTTTCTGGATTTCTGCAGAAGTTAAAAGGTTGCTATAGTCTGTTTTGGTTTTGGAGTGTCTGTCTAAAAATTTTTTATCACCAGCTTCAAAAGAAAAACCAAAAAATTTCCCTTTTGTTCCAAATTCAAACAAAAATTATGATGTGGAGACATCTTCAGGGGACAATGAAAACTAAAAAACAGGCACTATGACATGTGGAGACATCTTCAGGGGAAAATAAAAATTAAAACATATTGAGAAGGCAAGCATGAAGATCACAGGTTGCTAAAATAATAAGAAGTTGATGTTGGGGACATAATGTCCACAAATTTTCTTGTCTTTATTTAATACATATCAGATATTGGAACTAGCTCTTTTAGAGCCTTGTTCCTTACTGTCAGGGTTTGGGCCAGGTATTTAAAACTTTACCTAAACCTAGGTACACAATAAAGAATAACTTTACCTGTACATGGGTGTCATGAGTTGGAAATACCTGTGCCCATACCTGGTATAACTTACTATAAGGTACTCCAAGTATATGCATGTGTGATACTAGATATGGACACCAGACTTCGATCAGTTACATGTACAAAGCTGTCAACTTTGTCAGGACAGTTGCCTATCTTAGACACGGATAATTAACAAGCATTCATCCCTGCTGCCTTTGAAGTTGTGTTGGCTAGCTGGGGGATAATTTTGGGTGGCGAGCTTGTCAGCCTCCAACCTCTAAAGAAGAAGATCATTATGGCATTATCAGAACAAGTAAAGGGCAACTAGCAAAAGATATGAACAGGGGTGCTCACATGCCCCATGTAGATAGTTGATGTCTGGTAATGGTATACACAGAACACTGGTAAAGAGTAAATGATGAGATGAAGAAAGAACATATTATATCCCTGAACTCATGACTCAACTCCATATAGTTATTACTTTTACTCAAGGAAGTCCAGTATATTTGCAAGGCCTGTAGTTTTCCTGAAGACATAGGAAGGGATCATTTCCTATGTTTGGTCATTATAATGTAACATATTATCACAAATTTAGATGAAATTTATGCAGTTATGATTAGTTCAAATGGCTGTGAAATGTACCTGTACCCAGGTACTCTGCAAAAATACTGTACCTGACCATTTTCCATGTACCTGTACCTTAGTACTGTCACATGTACCTGGCCCCAACCCTGCTTACCATTTGCAAGCTTTGTGTCCCACCACAGGGTGAGACTCTCATCATTCTATGGAACAGGGGAAACCTTAAGGGTAAATGTCTTAATGGGATGGAAGGTTGCTCTGCATGCATGTACAGGTGACCTAAATGAAGCTGCCTTTGTTCTAGATGGCAGGGCTGACCTGTGATTCAGCCATCAAAGTTTCAAACAGTGACAAACATTTTTCATCACAGGATTAATATATTTCCTGCACTCACATACTACACACTAAAGTTAAATCATATTCCTTTTATTATTCTGAATATGGTGATCTAGAATTTTGGTGATGATATGCAGTCTCTGGGTGATTCCTGTACTCCTAACCCACCTGTTTTTTTTTCACAATATATTTTGTTTGATGCACTAAAGTTAACCTTTGTTTACCTCAGGGACAAATCAGACAAATTTGTCTTTTTTTATGGCAAAATATAACTCATATATCATGATGTATGGTCAGTATGGATTCCAGATAATTAATAATCCAGTGTGCCTGAAGATCTCAAACTACACACATTTGGTGATTCATTGTGATGAAAATATAATTGTATTTTTTGCACAATCCTGTGACATCACACTTACATCCCTCCTACATTACATGGATAAGCAGATATGACACCATTATATTTGCAGCTATGCCAGGACAGGTCTCAGGGTCACAAAGAAAATATATTTATTTCATAATTATTAGTTATTACATTATCATAAATCTCCACATTAATTCTTTGGTAAAAGTTGGTCTGTTGTATTTAACTACATAAATTTGAAAGTAATATCAAGAAAAAATTGGGAGTGTTGGAACCAGACCTGGGGTCAATTCTGAATTGAATTGGAATTGAAGGGAAAATTGAATGAATTAGAATTAAATTAAAAAAAGTGAAAATGAAATGAATTGGAATTGAAGTTTACAGGCTCCACTGAATTTATATGAATTGATGAACAAAAGTTCAAGATCTCATATATTCCTATGTGTTGCTCATTGGAATTTGCTCAAGGTCTGTGTGAAGATCAGTCATGCAGTATTTGGTTAAAATCAAATACAAATGCCCCTAATAATTGATGCAAGGAACATGATAACAGCTTAAATGCTTCTTAATCACTGTTCCTGAATTGTTTGTATCAATGATTTTAGCACACAAGAAATGGGATAATAATATATGATATATAGTAATAGAAATTTTCAGATTTTCAAAGTATTAGTAATATACTAGATATAAAACAAAGCTGTAATAGTAATGATAATAGAATAAGATTAATATGTATTACCTTCTTTAACTTCCCATTTCCTGCTGTGTGATAAAACATGTAATCAGATGATACTGAACTGACTTGTTCTGGTCCAGTGACTTTCTAGGATATGCCTATTTTTATAGCATCCAGTATGCCTTGAGCTGCACTGCTGGCATGGTGTGCTTGGACCAGCAGTAATCTACCTGGTGACCAGTGGTTCTGATTACCTAGGGCACACTACTGGCCAGAACAAGCAACAGCCATGAGATAACAAAGTACATCCCATAGACTACAGGTCTTTGATGACTAAAATCAGTCAAATTATATGGCACATGAGTACTCATTCAAGCACCACATCAAAGTTGTCCAGCAAAACCATCTTTGCACATGAACTTACTATCTCAGATTCAAATTTTATACATTGTTGTGGTTCTATGTGTAAGTGTGTATGTCCGAGTGTGTAGGTTAACCATAACAAGAAGGCATGACCAGAGGTCTGATCTTGGGCTGGGGTAACAATGCATAAACAAGAAGCTTATTCCCACTCCTGTACAGGATTAAACAAACTGTTAAGAATGAAATATTGGCACATACCACACTATTATTAGGAGAACACGCTATATTTCAAGTTTATTTAACATGCCTGGTATGTGAAGAGACCCCTTTAATGTCTTATTTGCATTTAACACACACATTTCAATAGATAAATAAAATGTACAGAATTTTAATTGTAGTCAAGTATTTATTTGAAAAATATAATTGGGGGGGAGGGGGCTTTTGTCCTCTTTATCATTAAGGTAGGGGGCTTTTTACCTGGGGAGCTTTTGTTTAAGGGGGGGGGGGGGCTTTGTACACACCCACCCATCCCATGATCATGAGAATGTTAATGTTTTTCATAACCCAAAATAGATTATTTGTATATATATTAATTGCATCAGGTAATAATGGCCATTCATTTGAAATCCAGATAAACTTATCTGAGTTTGGGTAGTTTACCTGATCTTAAGGAATAATTGCCCAGCAAAACAAGTAAAACCTGTCTGGCTGCTATGCCTTACCACATTTAGCATAACTTGTAATTAATGATATATCACTTGGCTTAGGAGAGCATTCAATCAATTCTGAACAAAACTGTAAGCTGTGTACTAGAGCACTGGTGCACTAGTAAAAGAACTCCTGTGATATCTCTCACGTCACACCAGTGAAATGTATTAAGATGAATGCAACTTTTTGGATTGGGAATTGAATTTGAATTGAATAAAAATTATTTGAATTGAATTGGAATTGATATTTTTCTCCAGCACATTGAATTGAATTGGAATTGAAGTTTCATAAAAGTTCCTGAATTGGAATTGAATTGGAATTGAAAAATTTGAATTGACCCCAGGTCTTGTTGGAACAGTGATAATATTTTTCCAATTTTTAATGATCATTTATATAATATCAACAAGATGGGATCATTATGTCTTCCCCCTCCAGGGGAGACATGTTGTTTTCAATGTCACCATCTGTTATCATCAGTCGTCGTCTGTAGGATCTCCTGTGAATACAATAACTTTGAAGGGCTGCATATTTTCCTTCAAAATTTGAAACACTTATTAAACCTACCAATATCTCAGCGGAGTTCGAAACCTGGTGAACTTGACCTTCATCTTCAAGGTCAAATCTGCCAAAATGTAAAGCTTTTGTGAACCCCATGATTTTTAGTGTATTTCACATTTTGTCCTCAAATTTGACACACCAGTTCTTTCTGCCAAAATCTCATAGGAGTTCAAAAAGGGGTGACCATGACCTTCAAGGTCAAATTTGCTGAAAACCTGGAATCATTGTTTTAAGATGGTGCATATTTTACCCCTAATGTTTTGGGATGGCCCATAGGGGGAGACATATATCTGTTTTTGCAGCGCAAAAATAAAGTCATTCTGGTTTGTTATATGTTTTCTCAGACAGGATCATTTGTTATGTATTTTCTTAGATGGGATTATTTGTTATGTTTTCTCAGGATAAGTGAGATGATATAATTTGTTAAAAGTTTTCTTAGACGGGTTCATTTGTTATATGATTTTTTTTCCAGATGGGATCTTGTGTGATGTTTTTTTCAGATGGATTCATTTGTTTTATGGTTTTTCAGGTGGGATCATTTATTATATGTTTTCTCAGATGGGATCATTTGTTGTTTTCTTAGACGGGATTGTTTGTAATTTGTTTTCTCAAATGGGATCATTTGTTATATATTTTCTCAGATGAGATCATTTATTGTATGTTTTCTTAGACAGGATCATATATTATATGTTTTCTCAGATGGGATCATTCATTATATGTTTTCTCAGATGAAATGCCTGACCTTTCATCAGAGGAGGATGAGGAGTGGGAGGAGTGTGAAGAGCTGGAGTTGGATACTGAATGTCTCTGTCTGTTCTGTGATGACAAGTTCCCAAGCGCCGAGGCCACACTGCAGCACTGTGAAGACAAACATCAGTTTAACATCCTTCAAATGTCTCGGAAACATCACCTGGACTGCATCAGTTACATCAAACTTATCAATTACATTAGGACTCAGGTACTGGGCCAAACTTCATACTACAGTGTGTGTAACCACACTTTCACAGACCTTGATTTAGTGATCCTCTCTGCAGGGTTCCCGTGGAGCCTTGAAAAGTCTTAAAAGTCTTATTTTTTTATTCTGCATTTCTAAGGCCTTAAAAAGGTTTTAAAAATGCCAGGAACCCTAACATAGGTCTTAAAAAGGTTTGAAGTTTGATTTTACCCATCCTGATATAACGATTGTGCTCAAACGGTGATTGAACGTAAGCTTGAGACAGTTTAGGAGAAGTTACCGCAGTTACTTGTCAAAGAAAGATCTCTGTAGATTCTCAGGATTCCACTGCTAATAAATAAAGGCTCTATGAACTACAGGAGTATTAGTCCCTCCAACAGACACCAGGTTGGGATCTTCTGTAGTTCTAAAACATGGAAGGACCATTAAAGAATTCTGTATATAAAAGGGTCTGAAATTTTCTGTCAGCTCTTCTTAAAAAGGTCTTAAATTTGCTTTGCCAAGATGTGCAGGAACCCTGCTTTGGCATCTATACAAAAGTAAATATTTGATCACAATGGATGTTTGTCAGTTTTATCAAGTAAGGGAACATTGTAGAACAACATTATCTTAATTTGTAATTAGTTTACATTTTCACCTTCAAGGTCAACTTCAGCCGAGTACCATGATCCATAGGTCCAAAAAGCCCATAGTTTGTGAGAGGACCACCTCATTCTCAAAATACAGTTTGATCAGCAGTAAAACTGTAGACATTACAATATATGACACATGCATTTACACCTGAAGAAGGGGGCTGCACCCCCGAAAGCTTGTGTCAAGAGTGACAACACCAGCTAGTCTACATAAAGGTATCATATATCTACTTCAATGACACATGCACATAATTGTGAATAGTTTTAAAACTTATCAGGCCTCTGAGTCAGTTCTTTTCTCTCTTTATTTCAGAAACCATTGGCAGCTGCAGTTTCAGCAGCCAATAACACTGTACCTTGGCTGAGTGATGACTTTATGAAGCCAGTTCTTGAAGATGATCCACTTCTTCTGTTTGGTAAGTTTGTTGCTCACAAATAGTTCAACTTGAGGGAGTTAATTGTTGTGGCACAACTCAGCAAGGGGATAAGTACACACCCAGGACATGTAGGTGTGGTTCACCAACCCAGGTTGATGTCAAGATGATTGTGTAATACTGCCCTGAAAATAACATCGAATTCGGCAGATGTACATTCCTTCATGTAAAGTTATGTCTCTCCCTCTCCACAAGGTCTTATTTTGGCAATTTAGGATTATTGTAACCCCTAGAACATTGGAGGCACTGAGGAATTTTCTTCAAATTGAAGTTGTTTTTGTCATGGGTTATAAACTAGTGACCTTGACTTTTATCTTAAAGGCCCAATTCCGGTGGGACCCCACCGGAGTGATCCCATCCCAAGTGAAGCTGGTTGAGACTGACCATGTGATTAATGATCCAGTGTGCCTTGGGGCAGCTTAGGGAATTTCCCAGCCTGGCTGCATGGGGTATATCAATGTCACCTCTGTGTATCAGTGTAAAACTGAGGACCAGGGATAGAAAGCGAATGAAGGGGATATTGTTTGCTTTGTTTGCAAGCTGTTTAAAAAAAAGTAAAAATAATCATGTACCTGTACCATGTGGATTTAATGTGTGGACATTTTTTAACATTTTATATAGATATATTCCAAGTGTAAAACTTCATTGTTTATGCATATAACTGTCATAATAAGTGTGTTTACATTATCACATGTTCCCAAATTGTGTCAATGAAATGCAAGTTGTTTTTCTTTTAAAATTTTCTGTCCCTGTTGTCTTTGTGGGTTTTTAACAGACATTCTGTTAGACACTGATGTACTTTCTCTGTACTGACATGTTGCTGTGGCATTGATACTCATCACAGCCAAATGAGATCCTTAATATTTTATCATGGTAAATTAAGCACGCATTGTTAAAGGACTCAACATAATGGGTGTTCTGGCACAATATAAAGTCTTCAGCATTCTTGTACACCCTGAGGCCTGTGATGGCTTTCATTAGCATCTGCTCTGCTTTTTTATCTGTAATCAAACATTTTGTTTCATAAAGGGCACCTTCTTCCTTGCATCTAGTAGATGGAAAGCAGTTAGCATGGTTTCCCTTATAATGTTCTACAAGGCCTCGCATGTTTGCCCTCAGTTTGTTAGCTGAACCATCACAGTGCTTCATGCTCCAGTGTATACGAGTACGGACATGGGTCACAAATGGATCTAATACAGAATAATAAAACTGCAAATATCAAAGACATATGTTTTACTTAGTAACACATTAATTCATCAAGTACTACACTGTCTGCATTATCATGCCATCATGACTGTTATATAAACTGCAGTAGCCAGCCTTATTAGCAGCTGAGCTTCTGTTGTGATAAGATGATGGCTGGGTCAGAGCAAGGCCTGTCTTAGTGTCTGGCATGTGGTATGTGCAGTAAGCAGGGGAAAGGGGGTTTCCAAGCTGTCACATGTGTGCCTCTGTTGTGATACTGGATACCCCAAAGCTAGGGCCGGTAAATTCAAATTTGTGTTGGCTGCTGTGTACAAAACTTAGGAATTTTCACTTAAAATTAATCCTTTGTGCTTAATGAAGGAATAAAATGATATCTTTCCAAGAGATGTTTCTCACATTTTTGGGGACAAACAGGTTAGTAATTTTTGATAAAATCCACATTAAAGCTCCTGAAGCCAGGTTTGTGTGAGCACTGCAGTGACAGGTTGTATACTGGCTCGGCTGTGGCTCCACTTCTCCTTTTATACCGGAACTGGGCCTTTAAGGTCAAATCTGCAGAGTACTAAGATTATTATGACCTCTATAAATAAGGCTATAACTTTAGAAGTGCTGCGTATTTATTCTTCAAATTTGACACAAGTTTCATCACACTTGTTCTTTAAGGTCAAATCTGCAAATTCTTATGTTGTCTATTAGAGCCATAACTCTTTAGCATGTTTTTTTCCTCAGATATTGGGATGGGGCCACAGGGGTATGCTCCCGAGGCAGCCTGGTTTCCCCGCTGCCTGGTTTGATCGTTTATGATACATTTAGACACTAGTTGGTGGGTCGTAGTCTGGCAGCCAAACAAATGCCAGTTAAAAAACACTCAACACACATCATGGCTCTGCCCATAGCTGCACTTCAAATGTGCTTCAAGTAAACTCAAGGGGTAACTCTTAGTAACAAATAGTTGAATTTTAATGCTCCCTCTACGTTCTTGAATCATTGACCGATTCGATTATGAAATAATGACTATGTTAGCATATCCATGTATCTGTTTGCCAGCAAAATGGAAACCAGCCAGTGAGGTGCGCACGGAACCTATGTTGTTTCATTTTGTTTGAATTACAGGTCACCGGCCTGGCATCCTATGTACACAAGGATCTGTGAAAACCACGTGTTGGGCCATTCTCTTTGAGCCTGTGGCCTTTTCAAACAGTTGCTGGGGCAATGAGCTGTCACTCAAAAAAAAAAATGAACGACATTGGCTTCATTTATTCCTTGCTTGGGGTCTCATCTGATTGGACCAAAATACAGTGCTCTCCTCTGGTGTAGCGATTCAGGATACGAGGTCAAAACAAACAGCGCTTACAATATAGGTAGTAGGCCTATTGGTAAAGTGCTGTGCAAAGAGCATACCACAGGGGGAGACGTATCTGTTTTTGCCACTTCTTGTTAAGATTGCAATTAAAAAATGGGGGTAGTTACCTCCACAAAAAAATTGAAAAGAAGAAAATTTTTAAGAGATCACAACCCTTGCCTGTTGCAGATATAGAAGATTACTGTGAGGTGAATGCTGGGAAAATAAAGTGCAGCACTGAAGGTACTGTCACTGATGTCAGGGGTCAAGGTGATGGCTGTCAGGAGAATGGGGAGCACCACCAGCTGTTACAGCGGCTGCGAGAGGCGGAGGCACGAGCGGAGGAAGCGGAGCAGCAGCTGCAGGAGACGCTAACTGCCATGGATAAAATGCGGTAATACATGATTATAAATAGCTTGTCTGAAAGAGATCTAAATATACATTCACTCTTCACACAGTGGTTATACACTGCAGGCATTCCAGATAGCTATGTTTTAACTGCTGTTTTGTATAGCGAGGTTCTCTGGTTACACTACCTGGGCTCACAATTAGCAAACAGTTGTGATCAGACCAATGAGATTGTGGTATTGCATTGAGCATCCAACTCCAAGTTTTAAATCTGTGACACCCCACTGTCATTGGTCTGATTCTTGGCCCTATGCCAGCCCTGGAATTGAGACATTGAAAAACTTGCTAAACAAAGCAGCGGTTAAAATGAAAGAGATCTGGGGAGACTGCATTTCATATCTGCAGTGTGAGGAGTGCAAAATATACAGGGCTCAAAATTAGTGCCCAACCACTTGAACTTAATGACAGATGTAAGAGAAATCCAGCAAATTTGGTCATTGCCAGCCTTCCTTTCCTAGTATGTTGTTAGAGGGTTTTAGTCCAGATCAGATTTCCTCAGGAATCATGTAAATATTTACTGTGCAAATAAGTATGATCGTGTCATCCAGTTAAATCCTATGTGATTGACCGTTCATGTATTTAGACACAACAAAATAGTGTTCGAAGCTGTTTAATACATTACAGTTTTCAAACATCCCAGGATTATTCATGTGGGGGTTTACACCAAAATTTAATCATTTTGAGATTTTTACAATCCTGACCTACCGGGTATTTGTCAGATTTCAATCAAATTCAGAGTACTGTTCCTGAGATATCTTGCAGATACACACACACACAATCAACTGAAAACAATACCCTCTACTGTCTTCACACAGCGTAATGGGATGGGCCTGGACAGTCGAGTGGTAAAAACGTGTTGCTCTCCACTGGTGATCTGGTTTTCTATGAGAGTTACCTGTACTATGTTGTCCAAAGTTAGTGCTTTATTCTGGGTCCTCCAGTTTCCTCCACCTCTGCAGAATGACAACTTTCAAGCCACGGAGAGTGCCTTGTATTAGTTAATGCAATTATTTGAACAATTCATGTAAAATAAAGTTTTTAAATAAAGTTTATGTATGGTCATAATATCAAGGTGGTCAGTGATCAGGGTTTCACCATACATGCTTCTTTTTTGTGCATAAGTGGTACTAGTTGTTAAAAAATATGTTTTCAGTGGAGCAGCACAGAAGATACTCATTACGTCACCTACAGAGCTGGTGCCATCCTCCGAAGCCATCCAGAATCTCAGAGAGGATGAAGATGACCTATACTTTAACTCCTACGGGCACTTCAGCATCCACAAGGAGATGCTTCAGGTCAGTTGGTGTAGTGGCTGTCTAAAGCTAAGATTCATAAGCACTGAATGCAGACCCTGCATGCAGAAAGTGGATTAAAATTGATATTGACTAAATAAGTAAAGTGAGATTCCATATGCATGGATCAAGCATGCGGGATATGTATCCAGCAAAAGTGTCCTGCTCACAGTGTTATATCTGCAGTTAACACTATTACTGAGAGAATTGTAGGTGGCACTGCTAGTCCTGTACAGTGGATAATACAAACAGACACACCAAATTTCAGGACACTCCAGTCATTTGAACAATATTGCTATTCAAAGGGATTTATGACCAGGTTACTGCAGTATGTGTTTTAGTAAATAAAAAAAATAAAGAAATAGTTTTCATAAGCACACTTTATTTTAGCATAACCATTTAGCATATTTTTTTTCAGGACACTGTACGAACTGAAAGCTACAGGGATGCAGTTTACAAAAATAAAGAGCTGTTTAAAGACAAGGTGGTCCTGGATGTGGGCTGTGGTACAGGGATACTAAGCATGTTTGCAGCGAATGCAGGTGCTCGTCTAGTCATTGGTGTAGATATGTCTGATGTCATCTACCAAGCCATGGATATTGTCAAGTGAGGCTTCATTATTGTTTTTACTTTGGCTGTAACAGTGAATCAAATAATCAATGCGCTGAATTGGAGCCAACCATCAGTCAATAGTCTGATGATGCATGTAATAATTGATTAAATTCAGAAATTGTTTTTGACATCAGTTTAATACCCTTTTGCTCCCAAGCTTGTTCCTAAGGACAGGTAAACGACAGTGATGTAAATCTGGACTCAAGTTTAGTGGTGACTTTAGTGACACAGACTTGGACACTAAGGGTCCTGGTCTCGGATTTGTACTGGTAAGGACTCAAGAAATCAAGTCCATCTTAAGTCCAGTAAATAAATCTGTCACATACAAATTAAAGACTAATATAGGCCAAAAAAAAGGTATGGTTCTCAGGCACTGCCTGCGTCAATTCTAACCCCCCACATCAAAAATTTGATTTTGATTTTCATCTTTCAGGAAGATAAAATAATACAATATTGATCAGATTTCCTTTGTTATGTAGTGCTTTTACCTGTTTAGCAAAAAAATCATGCTTTTTCCTGATCATATGACATTTTTATAGAAACATGCAAAAAAATGGTAAAAAAAATTGCCTGCTCTCACTGATTTATGAAAAAAAGTGCCTGAGAACGAACCCTTTTTATTTGGCTTTATGTGTGAGCTATAAACAAAGAATAACACAATGGGTATCTACAGAATTTTAGAATTCTTTTTGTACCAGGACCAAAATTATGGCCTTTAAAAGTCCCACTGGTTTCTAGGTTTTACAAAAAACAAGCTCTTATACACAAATTCCGAAAAATGTTTGATTCATCATGATAAAGCTGGCAAAGAGAGTTACAGTAGAGTAAAGAACCAAAGTATATCTGGATTAAATAATTCGCTGCTTTTTTAAGGAAAATAGGATTAATGGTGATTTAAAGGATTTGATGAGATAACATTGCTGTATGTCAGGATAAACATATCACAGAAATGTTGATAATAAATTTTTAAATTTGCCCAATGTGCTAGCAGTATACTTATTGAAAAATGTCTGACCTCGCCTATCCATAACCTCAATTATCTGAACAAATTTTATGTCCCCAAATTCTGATATTTGAGGTTCTACTGTATTTTGTACTGATTGTGTTCCAGTTGTAGTTGCAGCATCTTGAAGTGTCTCCTAAGTTTCGAAGGGGCTTTATCATTCTTCAGTTTACCTTACAAACTTCCCGAAAACAAGATTCTCAATTTATAAGATGAGATGCATAAAAAATTCCAAGATGGCTTCAAGATGGCCATATTGGATTTCTAAGAGGTCTGAAATGAAACAGGGCACATCCTCTCATAATGACCAAACTTAAAAAATGTACACACCACCTGGTACATGGATATGTTACTTTAACTATCTAACCAAGACAGTTGTCTTTCTCTTCCACAGGGAGAATAAACTGGATGACAAAATTAAATTGATAAAAGGAAGAATGGAAGACCTTGAGCTGCCTGTTGAACAGGTAACACTTGATTTCTCTGTTTCCTGTAAATTAAATGCTTCAAATAGGGGATGCTATATCAGTAGAATTATTCCAATTTTTCTTCAAAGACTACTTTGATTAATCAAATATTTTATATTTTATGTACAATCCTTTCTTCCACAGTAAGAGACAACTGATATAAGGAATTATTTTAGATTTTTGAAAATTGTTATTTGTTCCTTTTATTCTTTAAAAAAATGCTTAAGAATGGGTCCTTGCATGTAATTTTTTATACAGAAGTTGATGATAAGGATTGACATCATTTTAACCAGAACTCAAAACAATAAATTGTTCTAATTATTCCAAGCTCTCATTATTTTTTTCTGTAATGTTTGTTTATAGAAATTTGAAAAAAATTAAAATACCATAATTTCTAATGATGTCAATGTAGTATGTCTGTTATCCAATTATGCTCCTTAACAGGTTTTCTTACATATAGAACCCCTCTGTCTGTACAATCTGTCCCTGACTCTGAATAGTGAAAACTAGTGAACTAGTAATGTTAGTGGAGAGTCAGGCATATACTTGCATTAATAAAAAAAGTTATCCAAGTATCAATTGTGAACACAAATGAAGAAAATGATGGCAAAAGGTCAGAGTTCAGGGGGCCTGAAATAACAAAGGCAGATTAAATTGATGCAACCCCTGCAGAAGCATTTATTGATTTTTCAGCATTTTTTAGAAACTTAAATGTGGAATTGCCCCCACACTATATGTTTGTTGTACATGTTATTTTTCTGTATCATGTGTCACGTTTCCTTCTGTTATCACCAGGTGGACATCATTATCTCGGAGTGGATGGGGTATTTCCTGCTGTTTGAGTCTATGCTGGACACAGTAGTCTGGGCGAGGGACCACTATCTCTCACCGGGCGGTCTTATTCTCCCGAATCACTGTACGATCAGTCTGGCTGGCCTGGCTGACCCCAGCATGCATCAGCGCTACGTCCAGTACTGGAATGATGTGTACAGTTTCCGTATGACTTGTATGAAATCAGCTGTGGTTGGAGAAGCCAGCATTTGTATTATTGACAGCAATAAACTTGTCACCACGCCATCTGTCATTAAGGTACTGTTAAAAATGTCTTCAGGCCACACCAAAAAGATTAAATTGTTTTACATTCTCTTGGACCATATTAAGCAGGCAGACAAATTTTATTATTTTTTTTCTTTTGAAATATACCTTTTGAGACATGATGCATGGAATTTCATTTTTATTTTGTCAGCTTGCAGGAAAAATAGAAAACTAATCCCATTCTTGAAATGGTGCATATGAACAAAGTTAAGTTTAGTCCATTTTTGTCCACGCTTCTGCAGAACGGGGGATATTGATTTGGATTTTTCTGTCTGTCTTTCCTTCTGTCTGTCTGTCCTTCTGTCTGTCCATCTGTTAGGTTTTTGTTTCCATGTGATAAATTTCCTAAATATTATCCGATGTCATTCAAATTTGGTTTAGTGATTGCTCTCATGCATACCTTGGTTGGGATTGGTTTTGGAGTGTATGTCAGCAAATTTATGAACAGCAGCTCAAAAACAAAACAAAATATTCCCCTTTGGTTCCCAATTCACAACCAAACATGACATGTGGAGACATCTTCAGGGGACAATAAAAAATAAAACTCATTGATAGGATAAGCAGGGGACAACAAGAGGTGGAAGTGGGGGACAAAAATTCAAGGAATTTGCTTGTTCATTTTGCCTTTATGTAATCTTTGTAACCATGTAGACAAGAGCATCAAATAACATCATGAGGCAGGACTTAGTGTTAATTAAAAAAGAAAAATGATCATCAAAAATTAGGTATGCCAATGCCATGTAAGAATTTCTATTTTTTTGGTGTGGCCTTAATTATATTTACAGTGATATCTCAGTCACTTATTATCTCCAGCTCATGTTCATTTCATGAAAGTAGCATGTACACACTATTTTCATGCTTTTCGAATTTGATTTTCAGAGCCAAAATCTCATATTGTTTTCAGTGTTTTTGGTTCGTCTTACTCTTTCAGTATATAACAGATTTGATAACGACTATTTTAGTGAAAATTTATGTCCCCAAAAGAAAACAAACTAAACATTCTCTGCATGAACTTAAAGACTGTATTGTGTATCATGTGAAACTTCAAATCATTTGGACTTGATAAGTTGACTGAGGATAAGATGGTTAAATATTTTACAATTTGCAGCATTAAAATTTTATAATGTATTTTGAATATTGTTTGTGTCATGTTTCAACATCAGTAAGAACTGGACACAGCTGGTTTACACAGGTTTTTATCCCAGGTTTACTTTGTCATTCCAACAATATCCTGGATGTAAACCACAAATATCCCAATAAATTGTTACTTATGAATATGCCACTAGATGGCACTATAGGTATAAAGTATAACAAGCAATATTGTAAAACCACAATATACCTCAGTATATAATATTGTATATGGAATAATGATGCATTTTATATTTTTTACAGGACATTGATATTCAGACATGCAGTACTAAAGACCTGGAGTTTACAGCCGCCTTTTCTCTGCCCGTCACACACTCAGGAGAAATCACTGCCCTTGTGGGATACTTTGACATAGGATTTACAAATTTAAATCAAAAGGTATCAATATTAAATCAATATTAATAAGAGTTCCAAGTTTAGATTTGTGTTTGTAAAGCCTATGATATAGTACTACAGATATATATGATATAGTACTGTGATCACCTTTTTGTTTGCAAGGGTTTCAAATTCATGATATTTAGGAAAGGGAAATTATTGTGAAAATGAAACCTTTGTGAATAATATACCCTCATGAATGTTTTATGTATGTTGTCCATGCCACCACATCTTTAGGTGTTATAAACAGAGACATATTTTTTATGTAACGCGTAAAATGAAGATTGACATTATAAATAATATCTGATCTTTCATAGTATCTGCCTATAGGGACAATAAAAACTGAAACACATTGATAGGGTAAGCAGGGGACAACAAGAGGTGGAAGTGGGGGACAAAAATTTAAGGAATTTGCTTGTTCATTTTGCCTTTATGTGGTCTTTGAAACCATGTAGACAAGAGCATCAACTAACAACATGAGGCAGGACTTGGTGTTAATGAAACAAAAGGAAATTTAGGTGTTATAAACAGAGACGTATTTTTTATGTAACGCGTAAAATGAAGATTGACATTAAAAATAACATCTGATCTTTCATAGTATCTGCCTATGACAAGTATTTCAACTCAATATTGTTGGTCCTCGTCAGATTGTTTGGATTTATTGTGCATTTTAAATAATCAATGTAAAAAATTATATAATATGTGTAGGTCACTGCATCCAATCATCATGATCATGAATATTGAACCAACATGAAACAAATTATGCAAAATTAGCCTCCCCTAATATGAAGCCAACTACAGTAATTAAAGCATTGGACATAGGAGCAGAAAGTCCTCAGTTCAAACCTCAAAGATTCATCCAATGCCTTAATGACAGGTTATTGATTTTAGGTTGTATTTGGCCCTGCATATAAAATCTGAAATCAGAAGGTATAATAATAACATATCATTCTTATTATATGGTTATGTTAATTCACATTAATAGGCAGTACCACAAACTGGATGCAGTTGACCTGTCCTTAAAAAAATCAAAGAGCTCTATGATAAATTTATGATCAAAGTAGGATAAATATGTTTGGAGTATTTTTTTTATCACAACAGGATAAACTTTTGTAATTTTTCACAAGTGAATAATTTGTTGCCAAAATGTGTGTGGCATCATCTTATGATTTTTCCATAGCATGTACTATTTTGACATTGATTTATGACTTTTCATCTGCAGGTGGAGTTCTCTACTGGACCACAGGCTACACCCACACATTGGAAACAAACTATGTTTCTATTAGAAGACCCAATCACTGCCAGCCAAGGTAGTGTTTGAAATCAGTTGTTTAGTCATGTTCAGTGTTTTGTCATACTTGGTTTCGGTTACAGGAAAACTATTTCTGCATTTTTCACCTTGTATTTAAAAGAGGAAGGTTTCGGCTTTTATGTAAAAAAAATATAAATAACATTGTGAATTGATTAATGAGATTAAATGAAATAATCATGAAACTGTTATTGTTTTAAAAGTTGGAGGTCCACCTCCATGTCTGTGCACTTTTCCTTTTGATCAAATGATTTATATAGAAATTATGATGACAATAGATTTTTTCCATGTGCCCTGTAACATTTTCACATGCCCAACCAAAGGGGTTGAAATGGTCAATCTGTCTTATCTTTAGCTAATCAGGGCTATAGTTCAGATTATTGAATTTAAAACTCTGTAAAGACTGTATACAGCTAATTAATAAAATTACATTACTTTGGTCAAATGTCACCTTCATGCCAGGTAATTATTGAATGGATGGCTCCCAAGATGGTTTTGCATTTCTGCCAAATCAGTTTTGGTTTCGCTATTAAAAGTAAAAAAGGGTATTTTCAAGAACCAAAACCAGTTTCCTATATTCCAGTGAGGCCTTGGTAAGAAAAAAGCAAACAATGGTTGATGATGTATATAATATTTCATGTCCCTGTTCTAATTTGTACTTTTTCAACATTTTAAAGGATCCATTGCTGTTCCGACAACACTTACTCACTTTTGCATTTTGTACTCCCATGGTCTTCTGCCAATACACATTGGTAGACTACAGTAACTGTCATCATTAATCATGTAGCAACTTGATTATTAAGAAAAAAACAACAGTGATTGAAAATATTGATTAAATAGCATTACACTACTACCTACTAGCATTGGAAACTTATCAAATAAAAATAATTTATTTTATAGTTGATTTTACTTTAAATATATATATATATATAAACAATTTTTTATCATTCAATTCTAACTGAGGAACAATAATATTTTAAAGAAAATATGAGCAAAGTCTGACTGTTGTCAGCTGTTGTGTCATATAAAATATAGAATATTATATCATATTCCACTGCTTGGACATAGATCCACTTTGCCAAATGTTCACATGTAAGCTTCATAAAGCCTACTGCCCGCTGGGGACTTTTGCTGCAAATTTTTCTGCGACCATTCGCGAACAGTCCATGATCATTTGTGACTGCTTGCAATTGGTGACCTGTCAAGGGCAGTTTGCGATCTCCTGCAACTGCTTGCGACTGGTGATGAGAAATCGCTAACTCGAGATCCCAGGTTCCTGTGTTGTTAATTTTGGAGACAGTAAACTTGACTAGATTGTGTCCACATGACACCAGGTAGGACTTGTCAGAGAATCAGTCAACTGACCAAAACCTGCAGCAATCCAAGATCAACAAGGCAACAGCCAGAAAAGGTTGCAAGTGAATTGCAAGTTTTCTTTCATGCAAGAAACCTTGTGATTGTCTGTGACTGCCTGTTGCAAGTTGTGTCCCCAGTACCTCTAACCAGCAATTTACATGTGATAATTGGTTACCAGTTGCAGATCCCTTGCGATTCTAATTGCATTGCAAATTTGCCAGTGGGTGGCAGGCTTAACACTTTAAAAAGTCTTTAAAAAGTCATGAAATAACAATAACATTGTTATCTTCAGGATTTGTATAAACCTTGTATGTTCACTCCTTTAGGAGATACACTGGAGGGGCAGTTGATGTGCAGAAAGAATGTGAAGGACCATGTTATCTTCAGGATTTGTATAAACCTTGTATGTTCACTCCTTTAGGAGATACACTGGAGGGGCAGTTGATGTGCAGAAAGAATGTGAAGGACCCTCGCTCACTGAAGATCTACATATCTCTACATGGCAGGAAGTTGACCTACCTCATGCAGTAAGGCCACCACCAGGGGGCGCCACAAGTCATGACATCACAAGTCCACCACCAGGGGGCGGGACATGTGCCACCGTGGCAGGATATTACCAGGCCATGAAGAGAATGCAATGCTACCACAGGGAATGTTTGCCAAGGCATCCATGATTTATTTATTTATTTATCTTGGCGGATTGACATAACCGAAGCTGGGAAAGCGGTGTGTATGGCTAATGAGGGTATGCAGGTACTGGTATGAGCGACAAGGAACATACAAGGTTGATCTTTTCTTGTTCATCTGATGTCATGTCATTCACATATATTTTTCTCATTACCATAGTTGCTTTGCTTCCTGGTAGGTGGCGTTGGTGGTGTTGATGAGACACACCAGATTAGTCAGTCATAAGGAAAGCAGGCCAGGCATAGTCATATGATTAGCAATAGCAGTCAGTCTAATTGAGTCTACTGTGTATTCTGAGTCCATAGTCTCACAGAGTAGCACTTTTCTATCCATTTTTGTCCTTTCTTGGTAAACTTGAAGTTAAACTATTAAATAACTGACTGTTAGGGTCAGGCTAGTTTAGAAATGTGTATTGTATGATTATATTAACTTTTCAAATTTCTCAGTCAGCATCAACTCAAAATAGAGCTTATATAGGCCATAAGCAGTTATTTGTGGAGAAAATTAGGTGCAAGCTATCTCTGAATTAATGACCAGTTTTAATGTCAGGTCATTTTGTCAACATTTTTGTAATAGTGCAATGGTTGTTTTGTAGTTCAGGTCCCAAGGCAGTGAGGTCTCATATACTCACATACATATATATTTATAAATACATTCACACAGAAAATCTGATATCAAATTGATCCACAGATGAGCTACATATTCAGCACATGCAGACTGGACTTAACTACAGTTTTTGGGAACTAATACCATATAAACATAAATATTAACAAAGAATACATTTGATGTGCATATTTCCTGAAAAATAAAGCTAAGATTCCATACGCAAGGATATCCAGCAAAAGGAATCGCTACATGTAGCAATATTTGGCGGTTCTGCATGGTATCCAAGAGCAACACGGAAAAAAAACATGTTGCCATTCCAGTACATATGAAATCTCCCAACACAAATTCAACATTCTGTGCATATGGAATTTAAGCTTTAGACCTTAATCTAGTTCATATATATAGGGCTTCACCAGTATCTAGGTTTTGAAGGCAGCATGTATCTTTAACACGTGTTGGACACTTTGAGTGACCAGACTATAATAAATCCATCCTTGTCATTATTTACCAACTCTGAGCATGGGCAGCTGTTATTAGTGTGCCTTGACCAATGGTCAACTGAGAAAAGCTTCAAAACTATCTCCACAGAGGTCAAAACTGTCCTTGAAAATGATCTGCTCAAACAAATGTGCTTCTCATCACAAAACGTGTATTCCGTACCTCATGCAGACCACCAAGATGCAGGCTTACAAAAATGTTGACTTGCTTACCAAGTTAGATTGGTTACCAGCTCTTTTATTCATCTGCTGAGCTGTAAAAATTCTTACAAATTTATATCTCTAATACTCTTGTTAATATAACCAGTCTACTCTTGTTATGTACTATTCTATGATAAACGCCTGCCACCACATCATTATGATAAACAAGAAGACTTTGAAGGGGGGCCTGGTAGACTTTCATTTTATTTATCAAACAACAGCTGCTGTTCAGCATACTTAACCTATACTTTGTTGAAATACCTATGTCCACCTGTTTTCTTTTGAGAATATTTTCTCAAATGCTCTTAAGAATACTACAGGAAAGTATCAGGGAAATGGTTCATGTATCTTTCATTTATAAGAGATTAGAGCAGAGAATGTATCCAAGTTAATTTCTCAGCTGCAGTGTTGAAACTTGCTCACTCTAGAACATTGTTATATTTACTGTTAATGATATTGTTTACTCATATACCACTCCTGTCATGTTGATGGTTGATTTTAATTTAACCAGAATGTATGGATGAAGTCATTTCTGGCAGCTGTTCCAGGGACTGCGTCTGGTTGTGAAGTTTGATTAATGTGATTATGTTATGTGTCAGGCAGGTGGAGCCACATTAAGTTTGCTTGTGGTATATGGATTGCAGAACGGGTCATTCGGATTACAGTATGAATTTACAGTGGCCATTTATTTGTATTAACACTGCGATATGAGACCAGTGATGTCAGAACCAGCTGCATTCATAGGTCAAATACATGGTACCTAGGTGTCATGTTCACTATATTGCTCAAATTATGTGGATCCAGTGCTCCAAAGAGAATTCCATTTCTGAGCATCTCATTCCATATTCGCATGCCACATACTGCAGGCCAGATAAAAATGTCTTGATTGAAAAATCCTCTTCCCTATTCTACATAATTTATCCTAAAATCTAAGGAATCAGCTCTTTTGCTGAGAGGAATGAACTGAGTTAAATTGGTGATAACTGATATCTGTTCTTGTTTAAGACTATAACAACCTGTGCCAAGCATACTGCAGGCCAATGTTTAGCATATACAGGGTGAGTGTTGTGTTTAAAAGGTAGGAATGTACTACTTGTCTAATGTGCTGCAATTCACCACATTGCAAAGCAACACGGGACAAGAACAGATTATATTTAATTCAAGTTGCTGTTTTACTCATGACAAATGTGAATTTTGTGTGGGCCAGAATTAGCAGGGATGGATCCAGGAATTTGAAAAAGGAAGGGGGGGTGTTAAAACTTAGGAAGACTAATGAAATGACCTGGAAAATGTCCTCTGGTCTTAAAAGTAGGGCTGTACAGGCCGCATAATTTGGTTTGAATCCCGTAAAAAGGTTGTGGCAGCTAAAAATGGGGTCTGCTGCTAATTAATTTAGCTGAGACATTTCAGGTTTTTTCAGTCATCTTGTTATGTCATCCATCTGGTGACAGTGCATATATCGGTTTGATTTGTGAATTTGCAGTTTGTAATGTTTGTTCATCAGTTCAGCTCAAACCTTAAAATTCACTGCCAGTTCAGTTAAAATTTATTTTATTTAGTTTTTCTTCATTTCATCTCAGTTCATACAAATTTCCTTTCAATTCCAATTCATTTTCCACGCAATTCATAATTTGACACCATGTCAGAGTCAGATAAAGTAAATCTTTTGGGGAAAGTAGTAAAAAATTCCTTTTGATTCAAGCCATGAGGCTTTGGCAATCCTCCATATAATATCATCTGAAGTGAATTTATCTTGTATCATATAATTATTATAATTGACAGTGGTGGCATTCAATCTTTGTCACACAACTTCTCTGTGGCCACAAATAAGAAATGCTTAAGATTTTGAAGTGTCAGGAACAATGCCAAATGTGTCCTAAGGGTGTCATTTCCCATTATTTTTAACATGAATCCAGAGGAATCAGACAAGTCTTGTGAAGGGTCTGTCACAGCTCCTTGTATCAGAATCTTAAAGGGTCAACACAAGAACGGATAATATGCCAGTATAAAAATACCTTTTTTTGGGATATAAAGAAATCCATTTTCTTCAGAGATATTCAGTACAAACCTGCGTGCAGTATTCTATTAAAAGTTTTATTTATTAAACCAGTGTGTATCAAATATGGCCCAAATGTGTGTAGGAGTTAGAAATGGAGGATTTTAGAGAGAGAGAGAATGTTGTTTAAGGTAGCTGTGATTTTGTGCTGTATAGAAGACATCCAGAGTGTATAGAAATCACTAGGATAGCAGCCTCGATATGAGCATTATGGACAAGATGATTGATTTATGCACAGAAAACCTTTGTGGGTTTTCTCTGATATAACACCATATGCAAATAAAACCTTTCTTGTGCTTCCACACCTTGCTGTGATTGGTTTCTTTCAAATCCTGTGAGTGCCAGAGTGGATGTCAATCTCTGAGCAGTAGGCATGATTCATTCCCCAAGCTTGGATCAGAGGGTGCAGTATAATAATCACCCCGTGAATTGCTGGGGATGCTCTGTATTCTCATGCCTACATATTCATACATGACTATCAGTGATGACACATTAACATCTTTGTACATTTCTGTAAATACTGTTTAGAGTCCATTCCCTTGGTCTCTACATGATATCAGGTCTTTTATTATAATGATACTCTGCGCGTTGGAAGGCCACCTTGCAGGCCCTTCCCGACATATCAGTGTTCTAGTTCATTCTCAAACTTCCAATTAACCCTTTAAATGTTGGAACTGGGGACATTGATTTGGGTTTGTCTGTCTGTCAGTCAGGTTTTTGTTTCCATGCAAGTACTTTCCTAAATATTATCAGATTTCATTCAAATGTGGGTCAGTGATTGCTCTGTAAGTGTGTAAGTGTGCGTGTGTGTGTGTGTGGGGGGGGGGGGGGGGGGAGGTAGCATTTACAAAACTTCTGCATATACATACAGGGCAAACAAAGCCTGATCTCTTATTCTGCTGAGGTAGGAAAATAATGAACAAATGTTTGTATTAGATCCTCATTTTTTTATCACATCAATTTTTTTAATGTTTAGTTTAAATTTTTATACATTTCCAATATAACAAATATATCTGAATCTAAAAGTTGATTTATGATCTCAATCTTGTCACATCATGCATACAAATGTATATATTTATTTTTTACCACAAAATATATCTTTAAAATTTGCAAAACAATGAAAATATAAAAATAATACTTGATTAAGATTTCACAATTTTAAACTATGCCTTTATTTATCCATAATTTGCTTTATATTTACTAAATTTATGCATACTGATGGGTCTTATTCTATTTCAATTGTATTTGTTAAAATCATTTAAAAGAAAATTGATTTATTTAAAAATGCTACATTAACCCAAAATGGCATCTTCCAAATTACTTTTTGAATATCTTTTTCAAGGAATGTTTTTTATATTTGAGTGGTAACAGCATTACAAGTTACTTAATTAGTGCAATTTATAACAGTTACTGCATAACACTTGGTGTGTGGGCTTGGGGGGAGGGGGTGGTATGAGAATTACTTTACACCTGTCACAACAGGGGATCTTCCCCAGTGACTGTAACAAATCAGGAACCCTGGCATAGCTGACTTCCAGTGACCAGGAGTGGGCTGCCTGCATTAGGATAAACCAAGTGACTACAATAGAGCTTAAACAATAAATTAATTCAATAACTAGCCTAATTTTCAAGCTTTTATTTTTTAAATTTCAGATTTAAACAAATTAAATACTTATGTTTAAATGCTGAGAAAATTAATTTAACAGTACTCACAGAAAAAAAACATGCCATTTTCAAAGATGGGCAAAATTTAAGGTACTGATTTTATTTTTACGCTAATAACTAAAAACATTTACAAAATTTGGATCTAATTTTGGGTATACAATTGAAACTCAATTAAACAAAGTTATATACTTGGAAAAAAATCTCTAGCTTCAAAAATGTTCATGTTTAGTGAGTAAATATCTCTCCTGATTTTAAGCTCAGCTGACTGAAAGTCATCTGAGCTATAGGGATCACCTTTTGTCCGTCGTCCGTCCGGGCGTCTGTCCGTTAACAGGGCACAAATCGTAACCGCTAGAACTGGAATCTTCTTACTTGACATCGAGGGAGGTCCATGAAAAATCTCCTTGGAAACCAGAAATTAGGTCTCTGTTACCCATATCCTTCGAGCTATGGGGCCCCAAAGTACCCCCCCAGAAAAGTCAAAAATTTCATACAAAAACTTCAATATCTCATTAACCACTTGACTGATGGTCATGATTTTTGGCATACATATTGATCATGAGAGGTTCCATCAGTTCCTGAAGACTGGTGGCGCCACCTGTATTTTTCGATTTTTTACGAATTTTTTTCTCTATTTTTGAGACCTTTAAAAATGTGAACATCTGTTAACAAGGCACAAATCGTAATGACTGGACTTAGAATCTTCATTCTCGACACACTGAGAGACCTATGAAAAGTCTCCATGGAAACCAGAAATTAGGTCTCTGTTACCCATATCCTTTCAGCTAGGGGGCCCCAAAGTACCCCCCAGAGTAGTCAAAAATTTCATACAAAAACTTCAATATCTCAATAACTACATCACTGATGGTCATGATTTGTGGCATAACTATTGATCAAGAGGTGTTCCATCAGTTCCTGCAGACTGGTGGCACAACCTGTATTTGTTCGGGGTTTTTTTTACGAATGTTTTATCTATTTTTGAGACCTTTAAAGATATGAACATCTGTTAACAGGGCACAAATCATAAAAACTGGACCTAGAATCTTCATTCTTGACACACAGGGAGACCCATGAAAATTCTCCATGGAAACCTGAAATTAGGTCTCTGTTACCCATATTCTTTAGGCTGTATGGCTCCAAAATACCCCCCAGAATAATGGAAAATTTGATACAAAAAGTGCAGTATCTCAATAACTACAACACTGATGGTCATGATTTTTGGCATACATATTGATCATGAGCTGTTCCATCAGTTTCTGCAGAGAGGGTGCGCCACCTCTTTTTTTTCAAATTTTTACGAATTTTTTTTCTCTTTTTTTCGAGACCTTTGAAGATGTGAATATCTATCAAGAGGGTACAAATTGCAACAACTGGACCTAGAAACTTCATTCTTGTCATGCAAGGAGGCCCATGAAGAGTGCCTGTGGAAACTTGAAATTAGGTGTCTGTTACCCATATCCTTCAAGCTATAGGACTCTGAAGTATCCCTCAGAATAATGGACAATTTGATACAAAAGCTGAAGTATCTGAACAACTAATACGGAGATCATCATGATTCTTTGCATGGATATTGACCATTAAGTGTTTTTAGCTCAGCTGACTGTAAGTCATCTGAAGTATCCCTCAGAATAATGGACAATTTGATACAAAAGCTCAAGTATCTAAACAACTATTGCAGTGATCACCATGATTCTTTGCATGGATATTGATCATGGAATGTGTAATCAGTTTCTGCAGTATGGTGGCGCCACCTGTATTTTTTTTTATTTTTTACAAATTTTTTTCTCTATTTTTGAGACCTCATAAGATGCGGTCATCTGTTAACATGGCACAAATCGTAAAAACTGGACCTAGAATCTTCTCTCTTGACATGCTGAGAGGCCCATGAAAAGTCTCCTTTAAAACTTGAAATTAGGTCTCTGTTACCCATAACCTCTGAGCTATGGGGCTCCGAAGTACCCCCAAGAATAATGGAAAATTTGATACAAAGTATCTGAACAATTATTATATTGATCATCATGATTCTTTGCATGGATATTGATCATGAAATGTTTCATCAGTTTCTGCATTCTGGTGGCGCCACCTGTATTTTTTCAATTTTTAGCTCAGCTGACTGAAAGTCATCTGAGCTGTAGGGATCACCTTTTGTCCCTCCCGACCGGCCATCCAGGCGTCTGTCTGTTAACAGGGCACAAATTGTAACCGCTAGACCGGGAATCTTCTTACTTGAAATCCTGGGAGGTCTATGGAAATTCTCCTTGTGACCTGAAATTAGGTCACTGTGACCTATATTCTCCGAGCTATATGGTTCTGAAGTACCCACCAGAATAATGCAAAATTTAATACAAAAGCTCAAGTATCTGAACAACTAATGCATTAATCACCATGATTCTTTGCATGGATATTGATCATGGAGTGTTTCATCAATTTCTGGAGATTGGTGGCGCCACCTATATTTTTTTTATTTTTTACGATTTTTTTTTCTCTACTTTTGTGATCTTTAAACATTTGGTCATCTGTAAACAGGGCACAAATCATAATGACTGGACCTAGAATCTTCTGTCCTCACCTCCAGGGAAGCCTATAAAAGGTCTACATGAAAACCCGAAATAAGGTCCCTGTTACCCATATTCTGTGAGCTATGGGGCTCTGAAGTACCCCCCAGAATAAAGATTTGGTCATATATTAACAGGGCACAAATCATAATGACTGGACCTAGAATCTTCTGTCCTCACCTCCAGGGAAGCCCATAAAAGGTCTACATGGAAACCCGAAATAAGGTCCCTGTTACCCATATCCTTCATGCTCTGGGGCTCCGAAGTACTCCCCAGAATAAAGATTTGGTCATCTGTTAACAGAGCACAAATTATGACTTGACCTAGAATCTCCTTTCTTGATATGCTGGGAGGCCCCTGAAAAGTCTCCTTGTGCACCTGAAATTACATCTCTGTTACCCATATCCTTCATCCTATGCGGCTTTGAAATTCCCCCTAGAATAAACATTTGGATTTGTTAACAGGGCACAAATCATAATAACTGGACCTAGTATTTTATTTTTTTAAAATGCTGGGAGACCCCTGAAAAGTCATCTTGTAAACCTTGAAAATAGGTGTCTGTTACCCATATTCTTCATGCTACAGAGCTCCATAGTACCCCAATGAATATTGGATGATTTTATACAAAAGGTCAAGTTTGGAAAAAGTATTTCATTCAAATTTGACATTCAGATGATAAAATTACTTTTGTCAATGTCTTCCTGGTCAGCTGAGCGTCATGACCCCTGGGTCACTTGTTTACAAAGTGCATTATGTCCAGGCTCATAACTTAAAGAAATTAATTTCTGGTATGTATATAAGGAAATATATCAGAGAACACTTCTGGTATATATTAAGGTAAACAGATCAGTGGTTTTGAAATAAGGCAGTCCTGAAGTGTGACAATAGGATTTTTATTGAAATTTGAGGTTTTTCCTTAATTTCTCAAAAGAACAAAGTTGCAGTGACCCAATTTTTGGTTTGGTAGATCTTGGGGACATATAACAGACTGCAAAATTTTGGATTTGTAGGTCCAATGGTTGCAAAACATGCCAGTCTAACAGACCGACGGATGGACAGACGGACAATTTACCATGACTATAGCTCAGTTGACTTTTAGTCAGCTGAGCTAAACACGGGACCCATGGGTCTCGGCGCTCAGCTGTTATATATGATAAAAAAAATGATTTGGAAAAGAGGCACATGCTGTTTTTTTGTGGTAATAAATAAAAGCTTTATTATGAGTTGTTGGTGTTTAGCTTATGTATGATTTTGATAGTATCTTTGGAGACAGGGAAGAAGATTGATTTCATTTATTTTATTAACAAATGGAGTGCTATTGTCACACAGATTTTGACTTGGCCATATAACTTATCAGCAGCACATATAATAAAAGAGTTTAACTATTTATTAAAATTTAATAACAAATATTGTGCTAATATAATTTTTATTTAAAAAAAATAATAAGAAAATCATGATTTTTAAATATAAAATATAACTGAAATGATTATTGAAATAATATTATAGAATATATTCATGAATGCATTCAAGATACATTTTGAAAGTATCTGCACTGGTATTCAAATACTTTTGTTTTTACCTGAATTCCCATTCTTATGCAATAAAATTTTTTAATGCAGTACATATTCATATTCGTATTCAAATACATTTGCAAAGCATTCGCACCATGTCTAGTATTTATTCAGTTTTAGCCAAACAATGATGTTGAGAATCCAGAATATACAAAATTCACAAATTTAAATAATGATCATAAGTATCTGGTTTTATGGCTTTTATTTATATAAAAAAAATAAATGTAATATATTCACTTTGGACTACTTACACATCAATCTACACACTAGACACAGTAGGAATCTAGATCAATATTATCAACTGCATCTTTGTCTATCATTAATTTCCTTCATATGATCCCTAATGATTAGTAATGAATAATATGATTCATTTTTTTATCATTAAAATTACCTGAAAAATACCATAGGTGACTGCATGGTGTTATTTGGAATACCATTGACATTGACATTCTATCCATCCATACAAGATTCTTACATCATCAGTAACTGCAAGTTAATTTTCTGTTACTCATCAACTAACATTCCTTTTCTATTAATTTTTATTTAATTTGTTATAAAAAAAAATACAAAATTATTAATTTATTTTTTATTGTTATGTTGTATTTCAAAACAACTACTAGATGAGTTGGGTTGGACACCTGGATCAACTGTGGCTGGGCATTGGCTGCCTGGCTGCCCCAGTGTATGCTTCGCTCAAGCATGCATAATCTGATGAAAGGTCAACAAGGTCAACATACAGGTGACTGAAGAGGGGCTGGATTGAGCCTGGGTCTGACATGGTCTCATAAAAACATTAATAAAAGCTACAATATTTGGCCAATTTCTTTCAGCTTTCTAAACTACAAAGATGAAATCCTAATGTGTGCATGATATAAAAATTATATCAACAGTGCCCTCAGGAAACAAATGTGCCCTGGTCAAAGTTGGGCAAAATTTAAGGTACTAATTTTATATTTATACTAATAACTTATAAAATTTAAAAAATTCAGAACTAATTTTTGGTTTTCAATTGAATCTTGATTAAATAATGTTATATCCCTGACAAAAAATCTCTAGCTTCAGCAATCCTCTTGTTAAGGGAGTAAATATATTTCTTGATTTTTTAAAAAGTGCATTATGTTTGGGCCGATAACTTAAAACAATTACGCAATACTGACATCATTTCTGGCATGTGCATAGCAAATGTATAGAAAAATATGTATATTATATATGATCAAAGTCAGATCTGTGGTTTTGATATTAGGCAGTCTTACAGTGTAACAATGGGTTTTTATTGGAAAAATGAAGTTTTTCATTAACATTTCGAAGGAATTAAGTCCTAGTGATCAAATTCTTGGCATGGTAGGGAATTTTGGATACATCTAACTGTATGCCAAATTTAAGGAACTTAGAGCTGAAGCTGGGGAGCTGAGCTCTAGCAAACTGCATAACACTAGCTTTATGTAAACAATATGTGACATGGTGCTCGAAAACTTGAATAAAATATGCAGTTTTTTATCAAATGGTTTCAAATTTTTGGTGTTTACAAATTGCTAACAAAAACATACTGTGAAAATTAACTCCACAGTACTTACAGGAAAAAAACGTGCCATGGTCAAACTTGGGCAAAATTTAAGGTACCAATTTTATATTTTTTCCAATATTTAAAAAAATTAAACAGATTTTGATCTAATTTTTGATATACAATTAAATTTTGATCAATTAAAGTTGTATTACTGCAAAAAAGTCCCTACCTTTAACACATTTGGTCTTAAAGGACCAAATATCTTTCCTGATTTTTTTACAAAGTCCATTATGTTTGGGCCCATAACTTTCTTAAATTAAATAATACTGACTTAATTTCTGGCATGTACATAGGAACTATATATAGAATTATTTATGGTAAATATGAAGAAAACCAGATGAGTGGTTTTGATATTAGGCAGTCCTGAAGTGTGAAAACAGATTTCTAATAAAAAATTGAGGTTTTCCCTTAATATCTCGAAGGAACGAAGTCCTATTGACCCAATTTTCGGCATGGTAGGGGATTTTGGGGACATCTAACTGTATGGCGAATTTCAGATTCGTAGGTCCAATGGTGTCAAAACGTGCCAGTCTTACGGACGGACATCCGGCACGACGGACGGACAATGGACCACGACTATAGCTCAGATGACTTATAGTCAGCTGAGCTAAAAACTAAAACATATTGATAGGGCTAGCAGGGGACAAGAAGAAGCAGAAGCGGAGGACAAAAATTCCATGAATTTGCTTGTTTGGCAGAGTTTACTGTATATCACTACTAGATGGTTGGCACAGAGCCAAGAATATTCAGATTAATGAGAGCTGGTTACTCATGGTCTCTGCCAAGTTTCAACTCCTAATACTCTGCTCGATCTGGCTGGAACATTCTGGAAAACCATTAACAACAGGGTTTTATAGAGTATGGTAAATGTATCCTGACCACTGTGCAAGGAGAGTTACTGGATCATTCTGACATAATTAGAGCATACCTACCTCCAAAACTAGGTCACAGTGACCTAACTTTTGGCAATATTTTGCCAAATGATGTAACATAACAAAAACAATCCTTAATAACAATGTACCTTTATTCATTGTAAAAATATAGAACAGTCTTTTGAAAAATAATGAACAATTTCGATAAATATTATACACCAACTCCAAAATATAGGTTAATATATAGATGATTGAGCCTAACTGCCTCCAAAAGTTTTTTTACAGAAACCAGTCTGGCCCAAAGCTCTGCCTGCTAGCACCATAACTGTCACCAGAGTCACAGTTCGGAAGCATCTAGAAATCTACAAAACCAAGGACCATCAGATGCTGTACTGTCTGTTACACAAGGCATATTATCTATCCACAAAACAGCTGCTTTCACCTTATCAGCTGTGCTTCAAGAGCAGAAGTGCTGTTCGAGGGCAGCTGTGATTTACTATCTGAAAAAAAAACACCTGTGCTGCACAGTGCACTAGGTCAACTGTATTTTGATGTATGAACAGCTTTCATCTGCAATCCACAATAACTGCTTTATTGACTGGCATCAAGAGCAAATGTCTCACTGTCTACTGTAACAGCTGGTTTTTTTGTCTGTCTACAAGGAAAGGTATCAAAGAACAGTCTACCAAATCAGCTGTGTTAATGCCATCTTCAGAAACAGCTGCATTGTGATAATTTCAAGAGCTGTCATCAAAAGCTGATGAGCTTTACCATCTATCAGTACTTTTGTGTATTTAACAAGATCAGCCCTGGGCTTTCACTAAGTGCAGCTGTCTTTTACAATCTTATCTACAACTTACAATGCCATCTTTTCTTCTATCATGTTCTAGGTGACCGTTTCACGAGTTTAGCTGTTCACAGATTTATAGTCCGTTTCACCACATGCTGTCCACCTGTTTTTTGTTGATGATTTTCTTAAATGTTTATATTTTTCATTAATTTCCAATAAACTAATATATGGAAGTGACAACCTAATATGGCAATTAAGAATTTTACAATAAATCTGCCGTTTATGTTTTACAACATTTTAGTCTCTTCACCATGATCTGGCAGATATGAAGTGTCCCTCCATAAGTAGCCATCTTTGTTTTAGCTGGTTATATTTTTTAGAGTGTTTACATGAGATCATCCAATCAACAGCTGTCAGTTGAGCCTGTTTTTGCATGTGACCAATGACCTTGACCGCCATAAATGGGTCTGATATGTTGTAAAATGTAGACTGATTTCTCATATTTTAAAATAATTCTGTTTCTTAAATAAGGTGTAAGGTAGGTATTTATTTACCTTGTTGAAAATTAGGTTCTTTAATCCTCTGCTCAACACTATAATTGTTTCCCTTAGTTGTAACTAATAAAAATTTTCATAGCAAAAAACAGGTGGACATGAGGGGATGAAACAGACTATAGTATCCTAGATTAGCTATTACATTTACATTCTACCAGATCAGCTCTTTGTTTACAGTCTGTTAGAGCAGTTGTGTTTACATTTCAGGCTGTCCAGTATATCAAGTGTCTTCAAGTCAGCTGTCTTTTACAGTGGACCATATCTGCTGTCTTTTATGGTCTATCAGATAAGCTGTCTTTTACAGTCTACCAGTTTTTTACAGTCTGTCAGATAAGTTTTTTAATATTTTTTTTTATAATCTGTCAGATTCACTATGTTTTACAGACTATCAGATCATCTTTTCTTTTCCAAATCAGCTGTCTTTAACAGCGTATCAGATAAACTCTCTTTACTGTTACAGTCATTACCTGACAGTGTAATGTTAGTATTGCAGTCTCTGTGCAACACACATATAAAGTGTAGGTTAGTGTATTACACTAGTACTGTGTCTGTATATGTGATAACAAGACTGTACACTATTATACACTGAAACAAAGTGTGTTACACACAGTACGATACAACAATAGCATTATGGTTATCGCAGAGAAATATGGTAATGTTACTGTACACTGAGCTGGTATCATGACTATCCAGGAATTAGTAAACAAAATCATGTACCATGGAACCCCACAAGACCAAGATGTGGTTGTAACTGTAGGGTGGTCCAAATTGTGGGGTGGTCCGGTGGTCCCAAGGCGGGGTTCCACTGTACTTACAGACTGTTGTGATTGTTATTGGTTTATTTGAAATGTCACAATTTTCAATACACTAAATGAAAATCAGAATCATCACATCTAACTTGTGCAGTATAATGAGAATAATGTTAAATGAATAATACACAATCTGCTTTGGTGTAAAACTGACCTTTCACATTGTGTGCCCTTTCTAAGATAAGGGCACTGGAAATCTGGAGGACGTCACGAGTTACAATATACAAAATGTTTGGTGATGTACAGATGATATGATATATACATACATTATTACAAATTAAATGCTACAGTGAGCTCTTACTGTCATCTTGAAGTTCTTCAAAATTTTTATTTCAATTACAGACACATGATTTGGCCAGCAAAACAAATTTATTGCAATTTTAAAATTTGTTTCATTCACATGATCTGCTAATTGCAGGGCATTAAATGTTTTTCTTTTGAATACAAAATTCGAATATGGAAGTCCATGATTAAGCTATATTTTTTGTTCAAATTCTATCTCGTCAGTTTACCTGAACAGGAAATATATGGTACACCATATCAGAAAAATGTTGTACAAAATTCAGTTCTTTGTATGAGATGGTAACAGGAAGTTACATTTTGTTTGTGGATTTGCTTCTTTATTTCTGTGATAATCTAGCTGTCAATAAAATATCTTTGTCAGCTGTAATGGAAAAAAATATATTTTTAGATTAATGGGACATGACATTTTGGAATTTGTAAATTACAGCACATTCAATGAAGAGAGTTTATAATCAAGAGAAATTGAACTGCTTTTGTTGACATTGATTCTCACTATTGACCAGTTTCTTCCAAACTGGATGGTTACACAGTATACATATTCATATATAAATAAACCAGCAAATAACTGATCACCAAACAGTAACACTGGTTTGTGTGGCTGCCTACTGGCTAGTTACAAAGCCTGCCACCAGGTGTCACTCTTATTGCTATAAATGGTGGATTGGTGTGTAAATTTAGCACGCATAAATGTTCACAACACTTAGGACTAAGATACTATTCTTCCAATGATGTAAAATACTGGAAAAAACATGGCAATTTGTGCCTTGAATTTAAATAATCTTGCAAATAAAATAAATAATCTGACTGCTAATTTTTAAATTATCAAACTGAAAGACTTAAATACACTATAAATACAAGTTCTAAATGTAGTTTCAAATGTTTTACTTTGTAAAATTTAAAATACTGTGGATCACCTGTTATTATAAAAGTTCTATTCGAGCAATCTATGAAAACTGTGATGTTTATACAAAACCTGATAAAACAGTAAAATATTTAATTTATACCAATAAAACAGTAAAATATTTATTTACTGATTAGCAGTAAAATATTTATTTAACGTGTCAAAGAGCAGACCGAGCTATACTTCAAAGTATATATTTTGACCATCATAAATTACAATTATAAGTATAATTATATTATAATAACAAGTATAATTATATGACTACTACATCACTATTGCTGCTGGAAGTCACATTCTTTATTCCATCAAGGATTCTTCACATCACAGAATATAACATTCCATGATTCTGCTGGATTTTCAGATACTTCAGTAATGTTAATTTTGGTCTCCCAAAAATATAGAATTTGGTTCCAAATGTTGTGATACATATTATGCCTACTATATATTTATCATGAAATGTAGTACACCGATGAGTAATCATGATATGGCAAGCTGAGAAACATCATTGATACACAGGGTCATGGTACATATAATGAATTCTAAGGAACAAAGAGATTAATATTTCTTTGGGACGAAACTGAAATAGCGTTTAAATTATTTGTGAATTTACAGAACCTGACAGACAAAGCTAAAATTTCAATGACTTTCAAGGCCTTTAATCTTATAATCTATATTCTTCTAAAAAGGGCTAAATTCTGCTAAAAATTTTGCTGTTAATATTCCTGATTTTAAGTTGAATTAATGCAGGGTCTATCACTTTCTCACCATCAATATCACTGTTCAGTAGTTTCTATTTATAGACCTGTCAATCACAGTCATTTCCTCTGATCCATGTTTGTTCGGAGCAGCAGAGTTCCATCAATCCAGCAGTTGGGACGATCCAGCATCGACTGCCAGATCGAGATCTCCTCACCGCGAGCGTCCATCCATTCTACACTGTTCCCTTGATCCAGTCCTGTAAAAACAGAATAAAGATATGCAAACAATTGAAATCAGATATGAAGAATTCCTTAACTCTGCTGGGCATTTATGTTACTGACTGGCCTGTTCCATTTACCTTCAAACTGGCAGCATGGCCAGCTGCCTATAGGTCAATATGAAGACAAAGTCAGTCCATCATATTTTTATTTAATGGCCACATAGATCAATAGTATAATGGCATCACAAAAACTGTAATGCTTGTCAATTTCATTCAGGGTGATAAGTCACTGAGCACTGTGATGTCACATAAATTGTGATGCTTGTCGATTTCATTCTGGGGCATCACTGAGTGCCAGGCTGATATGTGTCCCCTGTATTAAATAAGTGTATAAGCTATAATGGGCACTGATATTAAGCCTGAATACCTGGGCTTCTGTATCCAGGTGATAACATGTTGCCTGTGAATTTGTTGTAATATCATAGTGTAGGGATAATGATAAAGCATACGGTAACCTGAAAAAGGAACCTTAACAGAAATTTATCCCAGTCTGTGCGACTATGAATACCTGATAAAAATTTTAAATTGGACAACCAAGAGCATAAGCTTGTCAAATGAAGGTGCAAAACAAAGTACACCTGACAGATTAATTTAATGTATATCTGTTCACTGTTTCTGAGATATCATCACATGGTGAAGGAAAACTTCAGTGCTAGTCAGGGGAGAACAGATGACTTCAGCTGCTCCTGTCATATCTGCTTACAGATACCAGACACAAGCCCACAGACACTATGTATAACTGAACATGTTGGGTTAATATGATCCTCTCATGATGTTTGCAAACCAAGCGTTACCTGTGCCGAGATTAAGACGGACACCTCCCAAGAAATCATTGCTGGTGAATCGGTCGTGATCCCAGATCGTCAGCTCCAGGGATCGAGCCTTCAACTCCTCCTGTGTCACGTCCTCAAAACTGAAGGTATGATCCCACTTAGGGTTACAGTCTTTCTTCATCACAGGTGTTTTCTGCTTTGCGTTTTTGCTCTTGTCTGGAAGCAAGTACCTAGAAAATCACAAAGAAAAGATTAAATTATGATTAAGCCAATCATGTACTATAACAAATAATTTAATGAGTGCATTATCCAAAAGCAAATGACCCTTGGGTCATGAAGCTCAGCTGACTGATATGACCTTATTTACAAATATAAGTTACATTTTTAATACGCTCTTTACACAGCGCTTTCCCTATAGGCCAACTATATCGTAAGCGCTGTTTGTTTTGAACTTGTATTCTGAATCTCTACACCAGAGGGGAGCACTGTATTTTAGTCCAATCAGATGAGACCCTGTGCTGGAAGACAAAACGGTTTACTAGCCAAGCGAGGAATACACGAAGCCAATGTTGTTCATTTCATTTTGAGTGACAGCTAATCGCCCCCGGCAACCATTTGAACAGGCCATAGGCTCAGAGAGAATGGCCCCGCACATGGTTTCTGGGCGGAGCCTGATGACTGTCGAGTGTTTGTTGACTGGCATTTGATTGGCTGTTAGTCACATCAGCAGTCTTTCGGAAGACAGGCCTACCAACTGGTGTTTAAGTGCATCATAAACGGTCAAAACAGGCAGTGGGAAATTCTGTAGCTTCTTTAGAAGTGAAAGATTTCTGCTGCCTTGGTGGCGTACATTTTTAAGAACCTGTAAGCCAATTTTGTGCAAAATGTTACAGAAAGACAAGAATATTGGTCTGTTTGAAGCACATTACTTCATATTCGAGGGCAAAATAGGTGATTGCTGTGACAATTCAATGGTATGACTGGTGTTGAAGGGTGATCACTATAGCTCAGTAGACATCAGCATTATGTGCATGTAACTTGTGAAGCAACAACCAGACACATCAGTCATGCCCTGAGCACTGGTCATGGTTTTAAATGTGTGACAAATACTTTTTGGTTTTACCAATTGGGAAACATGTTGAATTGCTGCATGAACAGTTGAATGCTCATATTAAAAAAAAAACAGTTTAAAAAAAATTTTGCATTTTCTATGTGAGCAGGTATAATTAATATTGTATCATTACGAAGTAATCAGCATGAATACTAACCCTTTACAGAACGGATCTGATGATCCGTTGGTCCTGACTGCTGTCAGGTTCCTGGCTTCCTTTATGACTACATACAGCGCCCCCTTGCTGGTCTTATTCTTACTAACCACTTGATCAGGAGTGACAAACTTGAGTGATACGATCAGGTCACCCTTATATGTCAGCAGTGAGGCAGGGACAGGGTTCTGAAAATTCACAAGGCAGAGGATTGAATTTTGTAATCTATATTAATGTTCACTATGCTTACTGTATAAACAACATAAATATACAATATTAATGTAATATACATATACAATATAAAAACAAAAATAAACAAACACATATTGAATACATATAAAACACCACAATCATAAGTAATAACAAAGAATATTGGTGACATACAACTTGATACAAAATGCTTCACATTTATATGTTCATACATACATACATACATACATACATATAGATATATATATATATATATATATATATATATATATAAATATATATATGTATATTAAGGACCTGATGTTTCAAAATATGTGCATAATATTTTAATTTTACAAACAGTTCAAATTTTTTATATATTCAAACACATAATATCTGCCTCTTGATGAGGATTGTATAGCTATTATTTTAAATAATTATAATTGAATCAAAATACATAAATTTATAATTCTTATTTATTAACATTAATTAATATAGTTTTGCGTATGATAATTTCTGTTATAGGACTGCTCAAACAGGTTCTCCATATGGATTAAATCATCAGTTCATGACATATGACAACATAAATTTTTAGCTCTGTCTATATATATATATATTTTTTTAAAATAACACTTAGCCCTCTACCAATCCATGGGAGCTATTCAAGGTCATCTTCTAGCCACCATATATACTGTATTTATTCTAAAAGTTCAATTCCTCTAATAATTCCACCACCAAACTGTCTTGGGCAATGATTTTCACAAATAGTATAGAAACATCAAGTCTGTTTGTAATATTTAACAAAATGGACAAAAGGGAAGTTTTTTATGATTGAATGGTACCCAGTCATTATTTTTTTTCCCCACTTGATCTTTATTGTTTTATCCACAAAGAAAGGGAGTTAGATGGAATTCGACTTTGAATACTGGTCTTTCAAGACATGTAAAGAAATTTTGCATAAAATATATCACTCAACTAAAGACAATTCAACTTACACAAAATAAGCAATTATATTGTTATAACAAATCTGTGTATTTTTGAGCTAAACAAATTATATAATTATCTTTTCAATCAACCTATGCTCAAATTATCCCAATCGACCTCTCCAAATTCAATAACCCCATAGATAAAACTTAAATCACATTTTGGTTCTGAAAATTCTTAAAATGTCTTTGTGAGGGATGTATGAACTTGTTTATCAACAACGTATTTGTAAACACACCAATGTTACCTAATGTAGTAGGTTGCATATATATTGATGAAGATAGGTCACTTATGCAAAACACCACTTTCAAAACTCTGGCTTATCTGACTTGTGGCCAGATGCCTTTGTTGAATGTGTGCAGTGATATCCAAGTTTCATGGCCTATTTTTTATAAAAGCTCAAAGGATTACTGGTATACCTTTAGTTTATAAAGGTCAGATAGGTGATTGGGCCCCTTTAATCCAATTACAACCTGCCATACCCTGTTGTAAAATTATAGTTAGCCATACCAAAATAATTGTTTGTTAACCTTTGGGACAAAATAATTCAGAGCAATGAGGGCATAATTTTAATACACCAAGACAGACAAAATATATCGTAATTATGTCAGCTTGCAGAAAGGATACAAAAATATGTTTCAATCTTTTAAATATTGGTAGTGCATACATATGATACAAAGTTAAGTCCGATTTTTCCATGACATATTTAAGGTTCCATTTGAGGATAAGAGAACCAAGGTAAAAACCTTTACAAGAATTTATTTTCATTCATGCAAAGATATTATCATCAAAAATAGGAGTAGAACAATTATTTATTAGTGTGGTCTAATTTACCACATTATTGACAGACTTATTAAAACTACTAAATCTATGTGCCTTATTCCCTTATGTTGCTTAATTAGCTCATATTTTCAAAATTCTGTATGTAGTAATGTTTTCAGTCTATACAGCTTAAAAAATACTTTAAATGCACAAAGAAAAAATTATCTGGGAAAAACTAATGAAATAGAGTTAGGAAATGACAGCATAATGTATATATTTAGAACTATATATAGAAGTAACTGTAGGTCACAGAATAGATAAAGATCAGATGTAACTGGGACATGATGTAAGAAGGTAAGAAATTATAGTATCAACCAGAATGAAAGAGAATTGAGCCAAAAACCCTGCTGCTTTCATTATGTAAACCACATACATTTCCCAAAAAATATTATCTTGGTACAAGAAAATGAAAAATTACACATTTGTGATGAGAAAGCACTTTAACTTTCAGCAGAATATCTGGCCCATGGTTCTATTCTTCACAAAGAAATATTAAGTGTGAACTCTTTCTTATTTATACTTGAATGATCATACTATATTTCTTTTTAAATGATGGATTAAATGGAGGAGCTGTGAGAATAAATAATGATATATCTTGCCTTACTGCTCAGGCTGCCTTTTTTTATACCAAGATAATGTTTTTTGGTTGTTTTGAAAAAGAAGACATATGGAGTAATAAAAAATATGCCCATCTCCAAGTATAGCATAAGAAAAGCTTACAGCATCAAGAAGAAATACAGAGTCAAGACTGGCGTTATCCTGTGGGTGTGAGAAGACGAGAAGACACTTAGCACCATTGACTGAACAACCTCAACATCATGCACACAGATTTTGTCAGAAGTTCTAAATGTTTTCACCATTGTTGTGTATGTACAAAAAGTTTATTGATACTAAGGTATATAATGTATTAAGGTTGCATGTATGTAATAGATGTGATTATAATTTAAACAGGTATGTAATAGATATAATACTACTTGTTTGATACCTTAAGACAAAGTGATAATTAAAACACCTCCTATAACTGCAAAGACACATATATCACAACATACATTTAAATATAAAATTGTCAAACAGCGGTTTTAACAGACATTTCATGCAGCACAAAGAAAGAGTTCATTAGTAAATATCATATGAATCTAATTATATATCAAGCAATCTCTTTTTATCAATTTAATATTCTAACACATTATATTTGTTTCTTGTTTAAAGAATGAAATTTCAATTATTTTGTTGAATCAACATTTAAAATTCAATTTTAAACAAAGTAACATAGTACAGGAAAAACAAAAAAAAACAATTCTCGAGATTGTGTTGCAGTTGATATTAGCCCACTAAAACTTGGCTATCTGTTTCTGGGTGTACTATGATAAAAGTGCATGTTTAAATTTTGAATGTTGCAAGAATATTAAAATAATATATAAGAATATTAAACAAACTATCTAGATAGGTATGGAGAGATTTTGTAAAAGATTTTAGCTTTTTCCTTATAAAATGTATGTTGATGCAGATGCAGATGGCCCAACAATAAGCTCAATCTGATGTTTGACAATATGTGACTGATTTTTGCATAAAATATGGTGATGCATGCTCCTGCCGTTTTATATTTAAATACGGATGACAGCTTATATATGGACAATGAAGTGCCATCACACAAGCTCATGGGTTTGCTAAGGCCATACTTATTTAATTTTTCGTTTCTCAGACCCGCCGACCCTAAGTTATGACAATTTGGAAAATAAATATAACAGTGTCCCTGTCGTTATTTTTTGCCGCCGTTATAAAATGTGTCCATCAGTCGTGATGTAAATCCCCTTAAAAAAGTAAACTCGCAGTCACCTCCTACAAAATGCGACCCACAAGACAGAGTCGATCGGTCATTTTTTAAGTCACCGCATTTGCCGTGCCCATGGTAAGTGAAACATTTCCCTTGTCTTTCTCATGATCATCTAAAATCCGAGAATCTGCGGAGATAAAAAGATTTTCGTCGGAGATCTCCCTCAAGTCAAACCGTTCAAATGTTCTCCTTCATACTTTCACGTTTCATCACGATCTTACCCGATTTCAGTTTTATGTTCTTCTTGTAATGATGGACCTTACGTTCGAAAACATTAAAGGTGCTGACTGTAATATATTATATCAGCAGGGATTGTAATATTTTCCACAAGGTGTCCGAAAAAGTCTGGCTTTTGAATGGTTCTGCCGAGCTCAGTTTCGGATGCCACCTCAACGCAGGGTCACGATCGAACTATTGTGACATTCGGAAAAAGTCGACTTATTTAAATCTTTCGTTGAAATGGCTGCGAACATGTGACTACGAGGTTGTGATTATGGAAATTCTGGATGAAATCAGCTACTTTCGATAATTTGGATAATCGATCGTTGTGTGTACGCTTGTACCATCGCATTTGAGAGCACAGGAATTGTTGCACACGGACAATTTCCCGAATCACATGAATAAAACTTAACGCGCATGCGTGTAGTATACTATGAATCTCTGATTGGCTCTCTTTCTAGGGCTGCTGGGCGGAGTCTCTTTCCGCCAATCGCGTTGAAGCCCTGACAGGTCGTCATATGCAAATAAAATCTTAACTCTCAATCAAATTCTCGCGCGAATGAAACGCTAAACAAGGGACCTATGGGTCACTGTGCTCAGCTGATGTTAACCTTGAAGGTAAAAATCTAAAATAATATCAAATGGAGATAAAGTGTAAGAGGAAGAGGTAATAAAGGCCATGGTTGGTTTATATGATTGGTTTGTATTGATGAGCAAGAAATTGTTGCAAAAAATATTTTGTGACCTGACCATGTGTTTCCTAATGTTAAAACTAAAGCATGCGAGCAGTTTGTGAACAAATGATCTGTACTATTACCATGATCATTAGTTGTTTTTTCGATTAACTGTTGACATTTCAGTAGTTTACACATTTGTTCAATTGGATCTATTTTTTTGTATAATATATATTATTAAATATATATGTATTTTTTTAATGAAATGTATACAGTTGAAATAGAGCTCATAAACAACATAAAACAGGGCAAACAAAGCCTGATCTCAAATTCTGCTGAGACAGGAAAATAATGAACAAATGTTTGTATTAAATCCTCATTTTTTTATCTCATCAATTATTTTCTAATTTAAGTTTATATTTCTATACATTTCCAATTTAACATATATATCTGAATATAAAAGTTGATTCATAATTCTCAACTGCATCATCATAAATCTCAATCTTGTCAGATAACACCACACCATGCATACAAATGTTTATTTATTTTTTACCACAAAAATATATCTTTTAAATCTGCAAAACAATAAGTATCTAAAAATAATACTTGATTTAGATTTCACAATTTTTAATTGTGTCTTTATTTATCCATAATGTGCTTCATATTTTATAATAATTTAAGCATACTGATGGGTTCAATTATATTTGTTAAAATCATTAAAAAAAATTGATTTCTTTAAAAATGCTACATTACACAACATTGCATCTTCTTCATTACACCTTTAATTATTTTTTCAAGGAAAGTTTTTGCATATCGGAGTGGAAACAGCATTACAATTAAGGAGATACAGTGAAAACAATAACAAATAGTGCATAACACATGGTGGGTTGGGTTTGCGGGGGGGGGGGGGGGGGGGTGATTGGGGTGGTGATATGAGAATAACTGTACACCTGTCACAGCAGGGGATCTCCCCCAGTGACTGTAACAAATCAGAAACCCTGGCATAGCTGACTTCCAGTGACCTGGAGTGGGACCCTGTATCTGTAATCAAAGCAAGTGACTACAGAAAAAAAAATCAATAACTAGCTTTATTTTCAAGCTTTTATTTTCAAATTTCAGATTTAGACAAACTAAATATTTATGTTTACATGCTGTGAAAATTAAATCAATGGTGCTTACAGGAAAAAAACGTGCCATGGTCAAATGTGGGCAAAATTTAAGGTACTGATTTTTTTTTTAAGCTAATAACTTAAAAAATTTACAAAATTCAGATCTAATTTTCGGTAAACAATTGAATCTTAATAAAACATAGTTATATACTTGAGAAAATAGACTCTAGTTTCAAAATTTTTCATGTTAAGTGAGTTATTATTTTTTCTGATTTTTTACAAAGTCCATTATGTTTGGGCCCATAACTTAAAGAATTTATACTTTACAGACTTAATTTCTTGCATGTACATAGGAACTATATCGAGGAATATTTATGGTAAATATGAGGAAAAACATATGAGTGGTTTTGATATTAGGCAGTCCTGAAGTGTGAAAATAGGATTTTAATAAAAAATTGAGGTTTTTCCTTAATTTCTCAAAGGAATAAAGTCGCAAAGACCCAGTTTTCAGCTTGGTAGGAGATCTTGGGGGCATCTAACATTATGCTGAATTTTGGATTCCTAGGTCTTACGGTTTCAAAACGTGCCACATCTACGGACGGACGGACGGACGGACGGACAGACGGACAGACGGACGGACGACGGACAATGGACCACGACTATAGCTCAGATGACTTATAGTCAGCTGAGCTAAAAATAGCACTGGGCACCTGTGTGTTGTTTACAGAGTGGCCAATACCGCGTTATATACCGCTACCACGTTATACCGCTATTTTAAGGGCTCCGAAGCGTTTATCAAGTGACAGATGTACGAACCTTGTTGCAAAACATTCTGAAATGATGTTCATCAATATATACTTACGTCTGATATATTTTTTTTATATTAGCTTGATTTTTTCCCACCTTGCAATTGTTTACATTTCTGAGGGGTAAAGTTTTACCTCATTTGATATATTTGATTAAATTTCTGATGGGTATATTTTTACCAGATTTTTTTTTTAATTTTTTATTTTGTGTTTCTGAGGGTTTTTTTTCAATGATTGACAACAGATAGATCATATCTTAAAGCTGATTTCAGTGATATTTTAAATAAAAAGGACTTTGCTTATTTTCTGACTGGGTGACCCTGATGAACCTTGATATTGCTTAAATGTGCGTTTGTGTTTGAATTACATATTTCATGGCTATTTTCATTTACCTGAATTTTCCTTTATTTGTTGTAAGCTTCGTATTTCCACTGACCATATAATATACTTCAAAATTAACAGCTAATTTTGCAACCAGTCTCCTGTACAGGTCATTTTAAACTTTCCAGCTGTTTTAGTATGAAAGTGGACTGATTGGTTTTTCAAAAATGTTAATTTAGTGGAAATTATTAATTTATTAATTGTTAATTTAAATTGATAAAAGTTTATTTAAAAAATAGAAAAATCATGATTTTTTTTAGAAAAGTTGATTTTTTACCAGCCCTTCCAGGAAGTATTGAGGATATCCTGCAGATACAGAAAATAATTTAGTTCACTTGACATTGTAGAAGGACACATATAATTCCTATATATTCATTTCATCATTTGTAAAATTTAAATGGAAAAAATGGCGCTTTTCATTTTAAAAATTTTGAATTATATTTATTTTTATTTTCCCTCCTCCTCCCCACCACTTTTCATTTCTTTGTCCGAGAAACTTTTTATTAAATAAGTAAGGCCTAAACATGAATGTTATCAATATGTACATAATAACAGGTTTAAAATAACGTAAATTTATGGGTTCTTATATGAATTTTAAAATATTTGGATTGATTTTAATGAGAGGGATTTTGCAAGGGATGTTACCTTACAGACAGCTGGGGGTTGATACAACTAACAAGGCCTACAGGCCTTATGCGAACCTGTGCACTGGGATATACACCAAGTATAATACTTCAATGCTGGACCATCACTTTTCATGTATATGAACAATGCAAGTACAAAACATTTTGAATATAAGAAACAATTACACAAACATCACTGCTGACATTCTGGCATGGGTGCACACAACACATAAACGATTGTAGCTGGCACCACCAGTCTTGTATACAATGAATCTATCAGAGATATACACATATGCCAATTTTCAGACTGATATATCAAACCCCTCCTGAGAAATAAACAGGGACACACATTGTGCAAAAATTATTGTAGGTGGCACCACCAGTCTTGTATACGACAAAGCTATTCGATATGTATAAATATGCCCAATTTCAGGCTGATATATCAAATTCCTCTGTAGAAATAAGCAGGCACAAACACTGTGCAAAAGTCAATGTACGTGGCACCACCTGTCTTGTAAATGAGAATACCCTCAAAGACGCTTAGAAAGGTCAAAATATCAGTCCAATACGTCAAACTTCCCCAGAGTTTGATGCACTGGGCTGACAAGGCTTAGGTGAGCAAGGCAGTTGCCCCCAAGTGACCTGTGACAAATTGCTGCCTCAAGCTACTGCACTGAGTGAACTCTTGTCCTGCACCTGGCTGGACTGAGTGAACTTTTGACCTGTACCTGGCTGCACTGAGTGAACTCTTGACCTGTTGCATAATCTGACACAGTTGGCAGTCTGCCAAAGCTATAAATAGACTCAGGCTGAACTTTGGTGCTAAATATGATGAAGTGAGCAGTCTGCCAAAGCTATAAATAGAATGCAGCTACTGCACTGAGTGAACTCTTGACCAATACCTGACTGCACTTCTTCCAATCCTGGCACTGTGCCAAAACTATTTATAGAGCTGACATCATCTTGGCTAATGGCCAACATCAAGGCACTGGCAATCTGCCAATGGTAAACCAAGTGCTGCCATCTGAACAAGTGGTCCCTACTTGAAATAACTTTGAAATTTATTTTCCCAATACAAAATGCTTTCCAGCTGACTTTTTATACAAAAGAAATCAGAAATATATGAAAAATTATTACGGATGCATACTGAATGCAAAATTAAAATACAGATATATCTCACTGATGGCAAATTCTTGAATTAAGTTGAGTAGGGATACCAATAATTTATAATCCACGTACGATTGTCTTTATATAGCCAAAGAGAGATGAATATCCATGATTGTAACATTGCCTGGTATGATGAATAACTTAAATCATGAATCTAAATATTTTAAAAGCTTTTAAAAAAACTTTCTTGTCAATATTAACCAAAAATATCCTGAAATCTAAATGTCTAGTGGCATGATGAAATAGATGCTGATAAACTGGTGCCAGGCTAGATGTAACAGCATCACACAGCTAACATATATGGTAAAATGACTCAATTCAATCTCCAAAATTCAGCCAAAAATCATTCATCAGGAACTATTAATGACAATTATTATTAAGAATTATTGTAGGAATTATTCTTGTAAAATATTTAAAAAACTGGCTTCAGTGGCATCAGTCGAAAAACATTTCTCTGATATATATATATATATATATATATATATATATATATATATATACTTTTATAACCAGTAAAAATGCCACATGGACTAATATATGTAAGGATAGTTATCTGTAAGTTCAGAGTCTTACGATGGCTTATCATGAACCTCACAGACAATATGTAGTATCACTGTACAGGTTAGTAGGTACAGCCAGGTGATACAGACAAATAATACAGACAAATTAAATTGGTTCAAACACAAGGGCAGCTCTCCAACCATGAGAGTAAACTTTTTTTTTTTCAAATTTACAAACTTCATTTTGCCACCACATCAGTGAGTGTCTATCCTTGGTAACATAATCACTGTACAGTTCTTGGAATTTTCTTTATGGGTAGACTTTTAGGGTGTATTTTTGTTCTCCTGAATACATATCATGTGAAATAAAATGGCTGATAGATTTTTTAAATATTTTTAACTTGTGATAAACATCATTGGGACAATGCTGGTATATTAATACTATCAGTATAATATGTAAATGATTATTAACCCAGTGTGCTGTAACAGTTTCCCACAGTGCTCCTTTCATCATCATGAAGATGACTGGCACAAGTGACCCATGGCCCATGCTGCTCAGCTGAGGAGTATGACTCATGACACTATGAACAAATACCAACTGAGGACTAAACTGACATCTGAGAGGAAGGGAACATTGACACTTGAAGCATATATATTTATATAATTATTTCTTCTAAGCTTATTCATTTGAATAAAGGAGAAATTTAAATATGAATATAATTTTCATAATAAAATCTTAACTGTGTCTATGACAGTTTTACAGACTGACACAACCATTTTTCTTCAAACCAATAATGTTTTCTGGGTATACAAGCTTAGGTGTGAATGAGGCATGTATTTCCTGATGTCAGTCTAAAAGCCAGAAAGACAGATGGCAGATAGAGTAATGGCTGAGTTGACATGAGTTCCTCTGAATAAAAAAGGCATTCAGGTTATTGGTGAATGGTTGTTACAAGCTGACAAAACAACTCGGATGACAAAACAGTTCCAGGTTGTTTACAGTCTTGTATAGATAATGTAAAATGGTCAAGTAAGCTTGAACCTGCAGACATGCAGACTAACATATCCACTTTTATTTTGCTTTTCTTTCCTATTCAACTTAAGTTTCTCTTTCTGTGATTAATCTTTTAAACTAACTTGTTTTCCTCTCTTTTCCTGTGTACTTGTATACTGTCATTTTGTTTCACAGCTTCTCTGCAATGTCCTTGAATACTTTCTTCATAAAATTTCCGCCAATGAAATCTTTGACTGAATCATTACTTAAAACCTTACGTCATTTCATAAAACCTTACATTGTTTCTTATTCAACTGATGTCTCTTTTAAACATTTTATGGTACATGTTATGAACAATTTTGGTCTGCTGATATAACCATGCACCATTTTAGTCCAGCAATATTTAATATTATTCTTTTATTTTTGTCTTTTTTTTTGTCTTTTGGTCATGAAAAACAATCTCTCAGTGACTCTTTGGTTTTATTTTGTCTTGCACTATCCTTTCCCTTGGCTGGTGTCACATTCCTGCTTCTTATGTTCATTCTTTTTTTTTCCTCAAGATCTCCATTTTTCTTATTAATTATTCTCATTGTTCCTTTTGTTTCTTTATTTCTTTTTTAATCTTCTCTTCATTTTTCTTTTTTTTCACTTTTTCTTCAAGATCTCTCATTTTCATAGGTATTATTCTCATCATCCATTCATTTTTGATCTCATGACACCTCCCACCTTCTTGTACAAAAGATTAAATATAGATACTTGAGAGAGTTTACACTCAGACTTAAGAAATGCACTATTATCAGTGACTCACAACCAAAAAGAACCAAACAGCACCAAAAATACTCCATACTCTCACCCATTTCTACTTATTAATGGTTTTAAAGAAAATATTTTTTCTAATTTGGTACATATATTCATGTTATTGTCAAAATAATCTGCCAACTTTCACTATCATTATCATCTGTCACTTGCATCATCTGGTGCCTATTTGCACTGCTGACACCTGGTGGCCACTTTACATACAAAATCACCACGAGCCAGATCACAGTTGTCAGTATTTCGGTTATGTTGACAATCACAGTTTACACATTTTTGCAAGCTGATTTGTACGAGATTCAATCGAACATACTATTTAAGACCACTTGAAAATAGAAGTAAGTGATAAACTTGGTGCTTTTTTATCCTTTTCAGTGTTTTTTTGTCCTTTTTGGTTATTAGTTTGACCCGTGATGTGCCATTCAGTTCACTGATGTGCTGTAAGGAACGGTGTTCATGAAGAGTGAAATAAATGTGGTCAATAAATAATATTCAGCATGGCAAATATCGCATAAGCATTCCCAATTCATTTTTAAGAACACCCATTGTGCATGAATAATAATATTAATATGATACTTACACTATTCTGAAAAATATAAAGATTAAAACAAGATGTTAAAAATATCTTCAAACAGTTGTCTTCATGGTTTTCCATGTATCCCATAAATACATTTGTATTCTAAAGCTTACTGATAGGTAATTAAATGCACTAGTGGTCACACAAAAATTTAAAGTCAAGATAAATGTCCCAATTCAATTTTGTTTTTGAAGCATTTACAACTCATATTAGTGTAAAGGCATTTTTGGCTTATATAAAACAATATAATAAATGTTTATCAGTCAGGACGTACCCTCACCAGAAAAAACTGTGTCCACTACACTAACCCTTATGTAATCTCTGTCACCACAAACAAAACTGGGGTATAAATAAGTAACAATATGTGAAACTAATATTACGTTTTTTAATATATTTTTGGTGGAGGTAACCGCATCCACTTTTTAATGCTAGGTTAAGTAAGTATTTACATGTGCAGAATTCCACCCTGGTTTCAGACTGCCTGACATGGAAGTATCACATGCTTCCTCTCATTTTATATCCTGGTGTTAACAGGCCTGGTGACTACCGCACCTGCAGGGCCTGGATGTGTGATCCTGCCCATTGCTGTGTCATATACTACTGAGGAAGCCCTGAAATACACACTCGTTTGTGAGTGCAGCATTGCCTTCCCATTAAGCCTGCAGAATGCTCACCCTGGGTGACAGCTGACTGTCCACGGCAGAGATTTGAACTCCCTACTTTCAATCTTGACCCTAGGAGCAGATGAATATGTTGGAATGATTTTTTTTTTAATTTGAGCACTGAATAAAATTTATAAGTGGCTGAAATTTATATCAAATTCATACTTTATTCACATGAAAAAATGACTTTGTCTTTCAGGTTTGATATCTTTCAGAAATAATCACACTTTCTACTCATTCAAAGAAAACAGACTTAAATAGTTGTACGAGTTCTGGGTACCTTTTATGGGGAGCACTGACAACCTGGATGCAGTGTATACAACTTTGCAGTTTTTACAGGTAGATGGTAAAATAAATCAATAATAATCTGTAAAATAAATTACCACCATCCAAACAATACTGAAGTCTAACTAATGGTTTAAACTAACTATTCTACTTATTTCATCATGATAATTGTAATTACCCCATCTCCACTGTGTACCATGCTGTCCTGAAAGATTTGAGTACCATGATATCTGCTGGATAAAGTTCACTTCCTGTAATATTATTTGTGTATTTAGATTTCAGTTTTTTCTAATCTTTAAATGACACCCCGGGTGTTTTGCCAGGAAGAATTACTAATAGAAATGGGTTTTGATCTTTAATACAGATGACAGCACCACCTCATGGTCATTTTAGTGTAACAAATGTGCTGAGTCAGCAGGTCAAGACAACTTGAGTCACTAAATGCCGACATCAAGGGGAGGCTCCCAGCTTTTATTTAGGAAAGTTGGGGTGTACTTTTACATTGAGGAATTACTAAAAGAGGTAGTGCTGGTGGATCAGCCTTAGTAACTATTGAAAACACAGGAAATATAATCATGAGGGGGAACGTAAAACCCATGACTCCACCCTGCTTCACCCCCCCCCCCCCAAATATACCAAAGGGTATATATGGGTCATGTGGAGGAACCCCCTACAGGCGAATTTGTGAGTGAAACATGACTATGGGAAATAGCCTTCCCATATAGCCTGCAGAGCGCTCACCAGAGCTCTGGGTAGGGGCCATCTGTGTAATATCTCTCTGCCTCAGGTGAGATTCGAACCCAACTTGCTCTTAACCAAGACCACAGAAGCCAGTTAGTCATATGCTTCACTAAAGTCTCCTGCAACATACGTAACAGTACATACCCTTTCTTTGAGTGGGTACCAGCGCGGGGAGTTGTCTCCAAACTTGTGGTAGTCCAGCGGGATAGTCACCTCACCCAAAAAGTCATTCCGACCAAAAGTGTCATTGTGCCAGACTGTCACCCACAGTGTCCTACTGCGGAGCTCGCTCTCAGCTACAGCATACTGTTAAACAAAAACGGTTAGAGATTTATCACTGTGACAGGTCATACTATATAACAGTATACTACAAACAAGGTTTTTTTCCTAAAAAATGGCAGTAGGATTTTACTTCATGCAATATAGGACAAAATTGCCTGTTGAGTGAATGACATGAAAGGTTTGACTTCAAACTGCTTGAAAGCCTTGTTAACACCTCTACCTCCAAACATAACCTCTTCACATTACACACAAATTCACTCATGTTTCCATATACATCCAAGAAACCACATTGGGAGGTAGTTTTGAGACCCAATTCATTAACATGGAATTTGAATCAATACAGTGTGAACATATGTTAACTGGACGTTCCTTAAGTACCATTTCCACCATACATACACAATAGGAGTATTATTTACATGCCTGGACTATAACTGCAAATATTAGAAGTGAGTTGAATACATTATCTGACATGGTATTGAATATGCATTTTTCTGATGCAATATGAACTGAATCTTGTATTGACGAGACAAAAATCAACATGCTTGTATTATAAACAGCTTTATAGTCCTACATAAGTCCACCTACTTTATCCCATATTCCTGGTCTTTTAAATAATGACTCTGTGCACAGTGAACAGGTAATCATGAAGAGTAAGTGAAAGTACCTGGGGTACTTCTCAGAAACTAACTCTCACTGAATCACTTCTATGTAAAAGAAATCGCTCTTTCTCTCTCTCTGTCTTTATCTATATTATGCATGTTTTTTACTGTTACATAATGCTTACCCTTACAGCCTCTTCAAACATAGATTTCAGCGTGTGTTTTTTCACCCTCATGTTTCTTCTCTCTCTCTTTCTCTCTCTCTCTCTCTCTCTCTCTCTCTCTCTCTCTTTCTCTCTCTCTATTTGACATGTCTTTAACTGTTATGTAATGCTAACCCTTAGAGCCTCATCAAACGTAGGGTTCGAGTTTTTTTTTCACCCTCATGCTTCTTCTCTTCCTCACTCTCTCTCTCACACTCTATATATATACATATTTATATATTTGATATGTCTTTAACTGTTATGTAATGCTTACCCTTAGAGCCTCATCAAATGTAGGGTTCAGAGTGTGCTTTTTCACCCTTGTTTTTCTCTTGCCACTTCTGGACTTGTCTGGTAACAAATAAGTTTTCACATACCTGTAAACAGAACCAAGTGCTTAAATATATCAGATCTCAATGTGAAGTAATACAGTATGTTCTTTCAGGGAATGTCCATAGTTTTTGGGGATTTTTTCACCTCTTTCAGAAGGAGTATGTTTAGCCACTGTTGGTACCTCTGCTAATCATTTAAAACAAAAATTTATAAACAATGTATTGTGAGACATAATTACAGCCCTATAAGTGTATGAAAATGAAGATCTGATGCAGGTACTTACGGATCTGATCTATTCCTCTTGGTATCAACTGGTGCTAAGTCTTTACACTGTTTGATACGCACTTCAAACAACCCTGTCTTGTACACATAGTCCAGGCTGAACTGAATCTCTCCGGTCACAGGGATCTTCCCGTAATTTCCTTCGCCTGCATCACTGTAGAAACTGGTGATGCTTTCACGGCTGTCCTGTAACAGACACAGAATGGACCATTTCACACTTATTGTTTATGCTTTAATGATGAGTAATATCTGGTAAGTTTCACTGATTAACACAAGCCCATTTATGGTAATAATGTATACTATGACAAATTCTGATTTCAATTTCTCTAAGACTTATTATTACTTATACTAAGAGTTTTTTACTGATAACAGTGCAGGAAACCACAACCACCATCAATTCCAATCACTTATTAACAAAACAAAAACTAGATGTGTCGGAACGACAGGAATGCCCCCGCCTGGGGCAAATTAGAAACATTTGTTAAATTTTGTAAATTTTTTTAAGTTCAGGAAGTGTTGTATGGTCAAAAGTAGGTCAACAAGGGCAAAATGCAAACTCGATCTGTAAAGGGTCATTATCAAGCAACACACCAAAAATCAGGCCAGTATCTGCAAGCATTGTGAAAAAAAGTCCTTATATGTGCATTTTTCATGAAAATTTCTGTCTTTCATGAAATTTTCTATGTTCAGGATCTGTCATATGGTGAAAAATAGGTTAACTGGGACGAAACGCGAACTCGATCTGTAAGTGGTCATTATGCGCCCACAGACCAAACATTAGGCCAGTATCTGTAAGCATTGCATTGCAAAACTAGAATATTAGCAAAAGTTGATAATCATTTATAAATTTAAATTGGAGAGGTATATACAATGTTTCATAACAATCCACCAAATGCTTCCTGAGAAATAAGCTCCTAAGTTTTTTTCTATACTAAGCTCTGTGACCTTGAAAAGTAGGTCAAGATCACCCATCTTTGAACTTGACCAAGATTTTGTAAATATAATGCAATAGGACTGGAAAAGTTCCTGTGTTGAATACCTTTGGAGATATCCTGCACAAAAGGCCAAAATTGAAAAAATCCAATAAAATTTCATTTAAAAATCAGAAATTGCAGGTGGCGCCACCAAAATTATGCAGCACATACAGACCATCAGTCCCAATGATCATAGTAAGTTTTGTGAAAATCCACACAATGGTTCCTGAGATATAAACTTCTGAGTGTTTTTCTATAATCAGCTCTTAAATGTAGAAAAATGGGTCAAGATCACACATCTTCGAACTTGACCAAGATTTTATTGATATACATCTTCACTGCTGAAATAAAATTCCAACGGTGAATCCTTTTAGAGATATCCCGCTCACAAGGCAAAAGTTAACAGACGCGGAACGGACGGATGGACGGACAGACACCGGACAGACAGATGAACAGATGGACAGCTTGGGTGACGAAAATAGCCCATCAGCCTATGAGCTGAGGGCTAAAAACGGCTGTACATGTGTATTTGTCATGAAAATTTCTATTTTTCATGAATTTTTCTAAGTTTAGGAGCCGTAAAACGGTCAAAAGTATGTCAACGGGGACGAAACACGAACTCGATCTGTAACTGGTCAGTATCTGCCCACACACCAAAAATCAGGCCAATATCTGCAGGCATTGTGAAAAAAAGTCCGTACATGTGTATTTGTCATGAAAATTTCTATTTTTCATGAAATTTTCTAAGTTTAGGAGCCGTAAAACGGTCAAAGGAAGGTCAACTGGGACGAAACGCGAACTCGATCTGTAACTCGTCATTATCTGCCCACACACCAAAAATTAGGCCAATATCTGCAGGCATTGCGAAAAAAAGTCCGTACATGTGTATTTGTCATGAAAATTTCTATTTTTCATGAAATTTTCTAAGTTTAGGAGCCGTAAAACGGTCAAAAGTAGGTCAACCGGGACGAAACGCAAACTCGATCTGTAACTGGTCAATATCTGCTCACACACCAAAAATCAGGCCAATATCTGCAGGCATTGCGAAAAAAAGTCCATACATGTGTATCTGTCATGAATATTTCTATTTTTCATGAAATTTTCTAAGTTTAGGAGCCGTAAAACGGTCAAAATTAGGTCAACCGTGAAGAAACGCGAACTCGATCTGTAACTGGTCTATAACTGCCCATACACCAAAAATCAGGTCAATATCTGCAGGCATTGCGAAAAAAAGTCCGTACAACTGTTTGATTTTGGAAGGACGGAAGGACGGAATGACGGACATGGGTAAAACTATATGCCCTGGCCACTTTGTGGCGGGGGCATAAAAAACATGTTCAATGTTTACTAACAGCCTGTAGGTAATCAAACTCATACATCCATCGCAGAAAAATTATAAGTAATTTTCTTAGCAGGAATTACCTACAGTTCATAAATATGTATGCACAGTAAGCCAGAAATCACATAAATTCTACAGAGAAGGGAGATGAATAGCTGGCTTTAAAGGAAGATGTTTCAGCTGACCTTTCCCTAAGCAAGGGGCATGCTAATTTAGTGCCAAGTTTGTACTTACAGAGAATGGGCTGAGTAGGTTGGACCCATGTGAATCGTGACTGGCGAATGATCGTCTGTGATTTTCAACCAGATCATCGATGCTGTCTTCCTCCTCCGCTGCCAGCTGCTCATCTAAATCTTCCCCTGTCTGCAACAAGAAAAAAAGATTCATCTTATTTTAGAACATCTACACAATCACTGCCATGGCCACCACACCACATAGCCAAATATATTTTCTGACTATATGAGAAATAAAAACTTCACCTCAGCCAGGTAGAGAAGGTATTATATTTTTCCTCAGTCTGTCAGTTAGGAACTTAATGCAAAACATTCTGAATAGATTTTGATGCTAGGGCAACACCCAAGGAACATTTCATTAAATTTTTCTTTCATAACACATATTTAATTCAAAGGATTCTCTTCCATTGTGGGTCCATTCAGTGGGATCAGGGACTGGCTTTGTTTGGGAGCTAACCTGTGAACAAAGGTTGGTGAACCATGACATTGCACACATCAGCACACAGGTAATTTTTATAAGGGTTCCAGTGAAAGGTATTTATGTAGGCCCCAACTACAGCCTGCAGTTTTACATTTTTTAGTGGTGTATATCATTACTAATGACCTAGCATGTCAGGTTCTTTATCATTACCTAATAATGGGAATAGGTTGTAATTTCATGATCGATCATCGGTAAAAATACGTATACCTCTACCAACTGATAATCTGATATAAACAGTTGTTTAGGCAAAATAAAAAGGTGTGGTACTCAGGCACTTTTTTTTCAAAAATCAGTGCAGGCGGCTATTTTTTTCCCCCTTTTTTTCATGTTTCGATAAAAATGTCATATGATCAAGGAAAAGCATGATAATAACAGAATTTTTTTTGCTAAATAGGTAAAAGCACTACATAACAAAGGAAATCTTATAAAAATTGTATTATTTTATCTTCTTGAAAGATGAAAATCAAATAAAAATTTTTGATACATGGGGTTAAAATTGACACAGGCAGTACCTGAGAACCATACCATTTTTTTCGCCTCATAGAAGTATGAACTTTCAGACCATATATAGACCGGTACATCATCCCAACTGATATGCAGGCCTACATGCACGCTGAAAATCTCTCATAATTCTTTAGCCAACATGTCTATCCAGTAACTTATAATTGGGAATAAAATTTTTTAAGTAACCACACACTTTTCTTTAGTTTGCTAGCATTATGTATATAATGTACACATTTCCTAATCACAAAGCCTATGAGTCAGGTGCTAAAATTTGCAACTGATTATGACACTGCAAGATGGATCACCAGACTTTTTGCATCAGCCCGACTGATTTTCAATTATAATCGATCATCAACCATCACTATCCTTACCTCTTTATTTGAAGCAACAGTCACAGCAGGAAGCTCAACAGAGGCGCGATCCGGGGATCTCTTTGGTTTTGGAGGTGGTTCCTGAACTGGCGGTTCCTGCACGGGTGGTTGCTCGACAACAGGTTCGGGGTTTGCATCGTACACTTCCTGATCCCTGGGATCTTTGACCGTGACATGTTTTCGTGCTCGGCCTCTTCTGGTCAATGTATTTTCTGGACTCATGCCGTTTGACACTGATGACCTTGAAACGTTGTCAGCTGCCTCTCTTTGATCTGCTTCTTCCTCTGGAGTAACAACTGAAAACATTGAAAATAAAATATTTACTTTATTTAATTAATTTAATTCAATGCACAAAGAAATGTCTAAATTTCTTTTGAAATTTTCATTCTTTAATCCTTATCACTTGTAAATAACACTGTATGGATTAATTTTATTTTTAATTTTTCTTAACTTTTTCTTATCAGCATTGGTGCAGCTTTCAAGCTTTGAATAGAAAATGTGTCAGAATCAACATTCTCTGGAGGTGCATGCAAAGCTTTCTAAACAGAGACATTGGAAATGAGGTTCATTCAACTAGCATAATTATCAATAATTAGCATTAATATGGAGGAGTAATGATTTATAAACTGCCATGCTTGTATCTTAATTACAGCATGCTTACTTGTAAAACAATTACAGTTATTTTAAATAGAAATATACATAGACACTGGCTGGTAAAGCACAAGCTCAAACAAAACATTCATTGTTATAATCTTCCTTTAAGTAAGACATATCAAAATACAAAAACCCCAGACCTTATTACACCAATACCCTCCAACTTACACCAAGCTTCTCATAATTAAGAAATATGCAACAAATTGTGAAATAAATAGAACCAGACACCATCAAAACACATGCAAATTATAATGTACAAGTCCTACTTACTGTGTTATTGTGGTTATATATTGCATAAGTTCCATATATTGTTCATATTTATAAATTACAATTGGTGCATTAACCCTATTTCAGGACATCAGCACCACCTAGTGGCCAGTATTTAATGTCATAATCAAAATGGTTGATTGATATAAGCATACATGCAGATAGATTTGCTGCCTTGCTCTAAAATAGTTTCCATATTCACCACCAGGGAGCACTGTTTATATGTTCACTGAAATGGTCAATGCCTCCAAAGACACTCTTAAACAGAGCTCTTCTGCCCATATATCGCCATCATAGGTTTTCTTTGAGACTATTAAACCTTTGCAGATTTGCAAATAAGATGGTAATGTCAATGGCAGATGTGCTCTGTTTTTATACCATCTAATGAACTTCCGCCAGATGTTCAAACTGGCCAAAGCTCTGCTATATTAGTATATTCCAGTGAAGCAGAAATAAAATGACTTAAAGAGGTATTACCTGCAGGACCTATTTCCATCATGGGGGTCGACTGGTTGGGAGGCAGAAATTTACAAGTAGAAGCAACAGATGCTATGCTAGGACTAGCAGAGGACAGGTTGTAAGCACAAAGGTCAAGGTCATCATCGTTTGACTTGGGCACATTATCAGGAGATGAGGGGTCAGATTGGGTCATCTGGGCAGTGAGATCAGAGTCTGAACCTGGCACCAAATCATTTTTGGTTTCAATACTAATGACACTGTAATCTAAGCTGGCAGCAATCAATCTGTTTGCTTCCTTAGTGCCTTCAGAACTGGTAATTCTAATGGTATCAACGTTTTCCTTTGGACTTTCATGTTCATCTGATCTAACTGATGGCTTTTCATATTCCTCAAAATCAAGTTTTCTCTTTTCCAAATTTTTCATTTTTACAGATATATCTCTACCCCTGTTTTCTACAACTTGATTGTTGTAACCATCTGTGACATCGGTTGTTAAAGTCATTCCTTCAGAATTAAATGCATGCTGTCCCTGTTCTCCAGACATTGGTTGGCTTTCCTCCCATTTCTCCACTGTGTCCTGTGAGATATGTTTCCTCTGCCTGGGGAGTTTAGGTGCCTTCTTCTTCCTCCTGAGGACAGACTCCTCAGCATCAATCGACATCTCCTGGTCAGCTTGAGTTGACGTCACAACATCCTGCTCATCTCTCCTCGGGTGGGCATCTGCATCCTTGTCTGTCTCCATTTGACCCTCATTGTTAAGCTGTGACAGCATCGCCAAGAGCTGCTTCTTCAGTTCATCATGGGAATCACCGAGACTGATTCTACCAACCAGCCCCTGCAGCTGATCTACCACAGATTCACTACCATTGTGTCCACCAGGTGTCTCTACCCTTCCAAACGACACCTCACCGGGTGACCTATGATCTTCCAGCTCGGAACCAATCTCATGGTCCCCTTGGTAATTTGCTTCTGCGTCCTTCTGTTTCTGCTCTATACTGTGACTAAGGTTCTCAGAGGAGGGTTTACTATAGGGTGTCAGAGTATCATCTTCAAATGCATGCAAGTTTGTTGATCCAACCATCTGTATTTCACTTTTGGCCAAATTATCTGTAATACCATCAGCATCCCCCCTAACAATTTCTTCTTCATCTGCTGAACACAAATTGGTTGCACAAAGCTCTTTCTTAAATTCATCATATTCTTTACCTGAAGCAACAACCTTTGAGGGTTTGGAAGAATTTCTCCGTTCAATTTCTTCATTAATTTTATTAATGCGCTCCTTTTTATCTCCACTGTTTGGCAAGATGCTATCAATGGTAACTTTTCTTTGCAGTGGTTTGTGCTTTTTACTCTCACTGTCATTTCTTTCTAGAGTGTAAGGCATAATGCTATCAATAGTAACAGTCCTTGTCAGTGTCTGGTGAGTTTTACCCTCACTGTCAGTAACTAAAGCTTCATTATAATCTACAAGGTCATCAAGATCTACAGAACTATCCAGAGATATGCCAGGACTACCAAGGCTGCCCGCAGAAGAACGTGTCAGAAGAGGAGATCGAGACATATGGCACTCATCAGGATCTTCAATATTGGCCTTTAACGCATTGCTGTCAAATTCCCCTTGATGTAGGTGTGATGCTCTACCTTCTGTTTGGTAAGTGCTTTTCTCAGACTCGCCTATGCTCGTCTTTAATTTTACTGTGGTTGGTACATCTGTTGATGTACAATGTAAAGGCTTAACCCTTCTCTGCAGCTCCTCATTTTTCACATCATGAGAAATCTGACCTGATTTATCAGATTTTTCTGATGGTTCTTCCTGTTTTATTAAGTCAGCTACCTGTATTGGTTCACTGCCATTCTTTCTTGCAAAAGCAGGTGACTGGTGGAAATTTGCCTGAGATGGTTTCTCAACATTTGTTTCATCATTGTCATTCTTTTGTAGTGTATACATGGGTTTAGGTTTCACCTCAAACATTTCTTTCAACGATGTCACCGACAACCTTGCATCATCATCCATGACTTCACCAGACTCTGTGCTGTGTCTATCAATCAGTACACCAGAACGTTTGTCAGCGGATGAAGTACTGCTTGTTCTTGACAGAGATTCTTTTGATGTCAACCTGCTCCTACCATCAGCAGCCTTGCATCTCATCTGCACGACATATTCTGATTTTACATTTTCTGATGAAGTACTGTTGTTTCTTGAAAGAGGTTCCACAGGGGTGGATCCGGTAGTACTTTCAAAAGATTTCTGCCTTATCACTACAACACCATTTGCATTATATTTATCTAAATTTGACTGTATGGCAGAGTTTTGTGACAAGTCTGTTAGAGAAGACATCTGTTGGAGCTCACCACTGGCTTTTACATCTTCCTTACCTTGCAAACATGCAGGGTGTCTTGTATCACAAACAGAGTTTCCTGAAGGCCCAACTGACTTTGCATCAGAAAATGGTATCTGGTCTGCTTGTGACACTTCCAGCTTTGGCACATCTGTCTTGCTTGTGTAACTATTCATCTCAGCTTCATCAGATTCAAAACTGCTTTCTGCATACTGTACATTGGAGGCATACACATCCATAAAATCTGTTTCATGGTCAGTAACAGAACAAGCTACTGCCATTCTTGTCAAAGTGTCTTGCTTTTTAACTGGTGAGGTAACCTGGTTCTCTGGAGTGTGTGGACTGACTGTTTCACTAGAAGGACCTTTAATCGAAAAGCCATCCCCCATCTTGGTTGTATCACTATTGTCTTTCAATACATTAGCATGTTTGACAAAGGAATTGCTTTCACTTTTAGATTCAGAGGTATCTGTATCATCTGCTTGCTTCTCTTTGTCAGCCTTTGCTAATGCTTCTTTCAACCTGGGTGGTTTCTTTGGCGGAACTTTATACTGAGTAATGTTCAGGTATGAATTATCATTAATGTGTATCCGCTCTAGTCCAATATCTGGAGACCCTTCGTCAGAGTATTTGGTGGCCGAGAGGTCTGACTTTTCCTCATATGAGAGCTCTTGTGGAAAAGCATGGGAAACTTCATTTGAAGGACTTTCCTTTGCAGCCATATCCAAGCTGTTTGCTGACAATCTTGCTGATACTGCACTTGTTCTCCGACTAAAATCATATGACGATTCATTCTCCTCTGGTATAACGCTGAGACAATCTGAGATTTCATCCGAATTCCTTCTCCGAACAGGAAGTGCATGATAATGAGCTGATGATGAGAGAGGAGTGCTCTGATATTCTATATCTCCTTCCAACTTTGATTTCAAATACCCAAGATCATCTTCCACAGATCCAGCAGGAGATGCACTTTCCTCAAATGACTTTCGTGGAGTAGAGATGTTTATGTACGATTCCTCCGTTGGAAGATTATGGCCTTCAAGCATCACATTAGCTTTGAGAGCTTCTTTGACAGCTGCTTTTAATAAAGCAGACTCACGAGGTGAAAGGTCATTATCAAAGTCATCATTATCATCATCATGTGACCTGCCTGGGTACTCCTCATCTGAACTAGATCCCTCAATGTACTCTATTAATTCCTCAGGGAAGTTAACAGATTTGGCCATTTTTTCAGACTCTGACCCTGGTGATTTCAGACTTGTGTGAAGCCCCTCCACCGAATCAACAGAACCTTCAAACCTTGGGCTTACGAGCCCGATGTTAGAATGTCCGTCACCCACATCATGCCCGATGCCCCCATCTGAGCCCACAATAGTAGCCTTACTGCTGGTGTCAGATGACTCCCCTGACTGAGAGTGGCTATTGATTGAGTGGAGGTGAGGAACAGTTTGGCTGTTAGCATGCAAACAGGGTTCAGAAGGCTCCAAAGACCCCCCACCAGTCATCCCACCAATCTGTGGGCTCAAACCTGGCCCTTGGTGATTATCCTGCACCCCATAATCGTCTCCCTCAAAATCTGAGCTTTGATCACTTTCTGACTGATCATCTGGTGGAAAGATGTGAAAATATTCTTCAGTATATTGGTCATTTATTTCTGTTCGGGGCTATTAAATTCTCAAAAGTAACAATAAATGGCACAATGTACAATTTGATATGGCAGCTGAAGTTCTTTAATCAATATAATAAAGTAAATATATTCATTTATCAGTACGCTGAATAAACATTAAATATGCTATTCCGACTTATTATTCATATTTTTTTATCAAAATACTTTCCGTGAAAAGTCACAGCTAAAGTGCCTTTAGTGTAAATTGTCATCAATGTTTAAAGAAATCAATCGTTTTGCAACAAGTGGAATCACTGAAATTTACATCATCATCATAATCATCATTATACCTGATGTTGTGCTCCAGTATTACAATGGTTGTAATTGTGCCACTTAAAACAACTATACAATTTATGATAAGCCACGTAACAACAGATTACACAATATTCACTCATACATGACTAATATATGTAGAGGGTTCCTGCAGCAGGTCAGGTACAACAAGCACATACTTAACACGCTCATCTACAGAGGTCTACAATGGGTGGTAATTAATGCACATCATAAATGACTAAGGAAAAGGTTTTTCTATATCTTAGCACAATTCTTATACCTAATATTACTTAAAAGTAGGGCTGAACCACATTATCAATATATTTATTGATGCAACAATATTCATATAGATGAATATGAACAGACTTTACTGTATTTCTTTTCCCCCATCAAGATAAGTGTTTTGTCGCAATGGTTTCTGTTTCTTGTTCAAACATGCTAAAATAATAATTCACCTACTTAAATAAATGCACAATCTTGCACAATAAATGCTAGTTCTTTTTCCTGAATTTGGAAAAAATCAACAAAATGGTTGAAAACTAACATTCAAAATGCAATTAACAGCCCTAGGTGTGACATTTTATCCCAGGCGGAGTATCCAGCAACCAACTTAGTAACCAGCCCTACTTCTAAAGTAAACCTAAGTTTATGAGTAGATTAATACTACATACATCATACAGATATTTTAATTCAGGGTCTGTTTGGGGAAGGGAGGGGGGGGGGGAAGGGGGGAGTTTATGGGGTTTAATTTTTTCTGTAATAAGAGAATTTAAGTTATCTATTTTTGCAGTGTGTTTTTTAGATGTTCAAGGCTAATATCCACCTTCATGGGTAACTTTAATTTTTTTTTTTAGAATTTTTAACATAATTGTGTGACTGTGCTGTAACTAAGTGATGGACATGCAGTCCTCATCCAGACAGTAACCCCTGCAACAAACCTTCTGGTTCACCCCCCCCCCCCCCCTTTTTTTTATTAAAAACTTTAAGTTTATGTCTTTAATTAAAATGAACAAATACAAGTTAAAATTTAAAGTGTTATAATTTGTATGTTAAATGGCATAGCAAGCCTGTATGTACACTTAATCAAAAGCCAAGACTTTTTAAAGCAAAGATTTTTTATTACTTTAATTCATTGTTTTCTTTCTTCTCACAAAAAATATCCACTTTTACTGCATCAGCTAAAATGAAAACCTGGTTAATTTGTTATGACAGTGTCTGCTATATTAGAATCACATTATTCTCATATTTAATTTACTTAATTAGATGTTAATTTTGTTATAAAATATTCAATAATGGGAACCTTCACAGAATCTAATTTTCCGTAGGTTTCCTGGTACATCAGATTTCTTTTAACACATTATACATGTTAGCATTAGTGTTAATGGGATATTAAGTTAATGATTAGTGGGAACATGGAACATAGCGCTGTAATATCAGTATTTAAATCAAGGCAAGAGGTCTGATTTGAGTATCGATGATACAATTAATGGCAGCAATCAGTCACAGATTCATACTGTGTTCCAATAAGCGGTGTTTAATTTTTTAGGGGGGGGGGGGTTAATTTCTCATTTGCTTCCACTTTTTAATAACATCATAGAAAATTACAGATGGAAGAGACTACCTTCCATGACACTGAAGACAATTATATGAGTAACTCCTTTATTTTTGGACTTTTCCAAAGATCTGATAGATCAAGTGTGTCCCTGCATGATCATGAGTAGCCATATTTGTTTTGTCTGTTGTTTTTTTAGACTGTTTATATACCACCAGCAGATCAAGAGCTGTCAAATGTGGCTGTTATTACATGTGACCAATGACACAGGTGGGTTTGAGATGCTGTTATACACACTTTTCTTTAAAAACATCTTTTAAAAATTTCTTTTAACATTTCTTTAATATCTGGAAGTCATTTTTTTTGTTCCATAATTGTTTTTGTCAATTAGGTATACTCATCAGGTTTTCCTTCCAACTTATGTTTCACAATGAATTTCCTTTTGAATAACAAACAGGATGATGTTCACTTATTTTTTCAAGAGTTTATTTCTATTCCCTGGAAGTGCATTAAGTTTCAGAATCAGCTCAGCCATTGATTTCATTACATGCTCACCGTATTCTAAACCCTTTGGCTGTGCTAGTTTTTAATTCTTCTTCTTATACAACATCTAATATCCATTAATCCCTTATTTATGAAAGCACTGTTGCCAATTGTTTCCAAGAATTTCTTTGACTATTTTGTCAATCTTTCTTTATAAAAATCTTGATTTTGATCAATAATCAACCACCAAATATGGTCAATAATCAATATAAAATTTCACCTCATGGCCCGCCCTAAATATTTTAGAAATTAGCATAAGGGCACATCAGAAAAAGAACTGGTTCTTTAATTTAACAAAGCTTTTTTTCAAATTACTTTTTTTGTGAATCATAGAGCACCAAGTCTTTGGTTTTATTGTTGGTTCTCTCTTCAAAGAAACCAAATTATTTTGTATATTATCGATGCAAAATATTAAGAAAAGTATCTGTGAAAAAGAATTTAACCTCCTACAGGTACATTTTATTTACCATTTAAAGAACTATCCCATGTTTTTATCCTTCCTGTAAGTTGATAGAATTTCACATATTTTTATTTGAACGATGAAATTAACTCCATATATTTGGTTCTAGAGTCAAAGGAACATTTTACTTTTTTTTTTAGTAATTTTTATATATTTTGGATAGGATGACTCAGAATGAATGGCAAACAAACTTAAGCATGAAATATATGTAATTTTCACATATCTGGCCTGTTAAAAAAAAATCCCAAGCTGATGAAATTTTCATGAATATAAAACCATCCAGCATGTAACTGAAAAACTGATGAAAACGTGATAACAAATGTTTGTCTGAATGGGTTCAAATTACTATGACTAACTGCTAGAGAGTTTTTTGCAAAATATTTTATTACATGAAAAAGAATGGTAGCCAGTTTTTCCTAGTGTGGCATTTCACAGAAAATAAAAGCTACCACAATAATGATGTCAAGAACCAGTGTATAAACTGGATATGATTTCAAGATTATCCTGATAATTAAAATCTCTAAAAATTAAGCTAATGCTAGAATTTATTTTTACTATCAAGTTTTAATGTGAACTAGGGACCCATGGGTCTTGACGCTTAGCTGAATTTGTCTATAAGGATGTGTTTATGAGCTTTCTCAAAATGTGGGTCCTAGCTGTGATCAAGTTGGAAGCAAATCTGTCAGCCTGAACTGGAGTTATCATCCATAAACTAATTTGTAAATGGATGGGTCCTGTAACCTTGACTTTGTGACCAAAAAAACCCTTAAGTTTCTTCCACTTTTGGCAGGTGAGCAAAATCTAGAAGATTGAAGGTTTGGGATGAAAAGTTTGGCTTGAAGTGCATCCACAATCTTTTAAGAGAAGTGGGTCCTGTGACTTTGACTTTTGACTTCATGACTCCGAAATCAGAAGGGTTCTTACATTATTGGTGGGTCATATTTAAGTCAAGTTTGAAACCAATAATTCAATCCAACCTGGAGTTATCATCTGGAAAAAAAAATATGTGGACAGACGGCCACTGTGCCCTTGATCTTTGACCTCCTGACCCAAAAATCCATAAGTTTCTTCTACCATTGGCAGGTCGGCAATATGTGCAAGACAGAAGGTTGGGATGAAAAATTTGGCTTAAAATGCATCCCCAATCTTTTAAAAGAAGTGGGTCTTGTGACCTTGAACTTTCACCTCATGACCCCAAATCAAAATAGTTCTTACTTTATTGCAGGGTCATATATAATTCAAGTTTGAAACAAATATGTCAATCCAAACTGGAGTTATCATCCATAAGCAAATATGTGGCCAGAATGGCCCCTGTGACCTTAACTTTTGACCTTGTGACCCCAAAATTCAATAGAGTTCTAGCTTTAGAGATGAGCCATATATGTCAAGGTTAAAATCCATATGTCAATCCAAACTGGTGTTATCATCAGTAAACAAACTTGACGGACATATAGAAAGACGGTCAGATGGATGGACATGGTGATTACTATAGGGTATCTGCTTATTCAAGCAGGATCCTAAAACACACAAGGTTTCAGGCCACTTGATGAAACCACCATTGCAAATCTGATATAATTTGGTAGTCTCAATATAAAGGAAAAAATACATAAAAAATAGAGAAAATACAGGTGGCGCAACCAGTCTCAGGAATTGAAGAAACCAATCAAAATCAATAAACACACCAGGTTTCAAGACACTAGATGAAACAACAGCTGAAAAACTGACATAATTACTGTCATTTGACGGTATCAAAATTAGAAAACAAACTTAAAAGTTATTTAAAAAACATGTGGCGCCATCAGTTTTTGGGAACTGATAACCCTGATCTTGGTCAAATTATTCAAGGCAAAACTCATGGCAATCCATGCATTAATTATCAAGATACTGGAGGTTTTCTATCAAATTTTTAATTATTCTGGGGGTACCCCATTTAGCCCCGTAGCTCAAAGGATATAGGTCGCAATGACCTAATTTCAGGTTTCCAGGGAGATTTTTTATTGACTTTCCTGGATATACAGTTACAAGTTTCTAGGGTCAGCTTTCAGGATTTGTGGCCTGCTAAGGGACGCCAGGACAGCCAGACAGACAAAGAGCCATCCCTTTACCTCAGCTGACTTTCAGCAGTTAGCGGAGCTAAAAAAGCAGCAATGAGATATAATTCATATTTTAGATACAATTAACAAACTTCTAAGGCCATGATTACAATGATAAAATGGCTAAGTGTGTTTCCCCTTTTTGTCTTAAGTGAAGGGTAGTTAAATAAGATACTGATCAACAACAATGCAGATGACTTATTGATAATAATCATGGAACACATTAATGATGTTATTGCTTTTACAGTAGTGTAACTGAGTAATTAACATTATACAAATTATTGTATATATTATGGACATTAAAGCTTCACAAAACATGGCCTGACTTTACTACATATTTTTTCCCAAACAGATCATGACTTAACATTTTTATCAGTATTGCAAATTGTCCTTTTTTATGTCAAAGAACCCAACAAATTGATGTACCATTTGTTCATAATATTATGCAGTTGGTGACATGTAAACTAATTAAACTACATTATCATGCCATAACCCCACATGTACATTTCCTAAAATAGGTGAGCTTTACTGATAAAATGAGTTTTCTTGTAGCAAAGAAAAATTTAATATGCAGCTATGTCTTAAGATGTGCTCCAAAGAATGCATAAAATGGAGTGGTTTACTTAAATAAAACATTAATTTTTATTATCCTTAATAATGTTACTTGGGTATGCAGGGCTAGGGATGTTAGCATGAAAAATAGTTGAATATTAAGAGCCTTCCATTGGACAAATAGTTATTATAATGCATTGCACCAGGGTGGATTATTTCATATGTGAGAAATATAAACGAATAGTTTTGTCACATTAATGTGTATATGATAGCTCTTAACTATTTAATACATGTATTGTCTTACAAAGGAAGGACTCATATAAGTGCACAAATGTATCCGTTGTAAGGTAAATTAATATATGTTGTTTGGAATTTTTTACAGACCAAACATGTTTTAACTCTATACATTTAAATAAAAGAATGTGGTGTTAGTACTTAGGTTTAAGCAATAGAACACACTGGCAAAGACATTTTACAGAAAATGCAGATGATCATTGAATTACCAGAGACCTCTCAAAACATTTTCCTCTGGATTTTAGAAGTTTCATATCACAATCATAACTCAGCATTCAAAGCTTACTTAAGCACATGAACAGCATGCTGCAGCAGCAAGACACTTACTGATAATGGGATAGGTCGTCTCTCCATTTACAGCACCAGACCACTGCCGGGTCTTAACCGTTTTGTGACTGGAACAACGACGGAATTTCACCTGTGACAGCTCTTCTACTATAACATCTTCCTCCCCTTGCACACCATTTGGTTCATCCTTAACACCCATCCTGGCTGTTCCATTCTGTTTTATCCCATTCTGTGTCCGATTCGCATATGTTACTTGTTTATGTCCCAGACCCTTTTTCCTCACCCGGTTTGGTGTCATATCTTGATTGTTTTCCCCATTGGTTCTGTGGATTGCCGCTGGGTTTGACTTGTGTTCTGGGTCATGACGGTTTCTTCTGTTGTGCCTGGAAGTGAACTCAGAGTCGTCATTACTTGAAGAATATTCCAAAGAGTTCAGTTTCTCAACATCTATTTCCTTACTTCTGCTAGCAACCACTGGCATTATGGGATCTTCTTCGACAGGCTTTGGCTTCGATATAATAACGTTAGCATCAATCGGTTGTGGGCTGCGAGCTCTCATCGGAGAACTTGCACCGTTGTGACCCGATGAGTGTGATTCAACACTAGTTTGTCGCGAGCTGCTATCACTGGCCAGGCGTCTGTTACGTGGGTCACCTCCACCATTCTGGTGCAGTCTAAATGCCTCAGACACCCCGGATGCTGACTCTATGCTGCTCTGGTTTGAAGAACTTAACTTGCCAGAGTGAAACGAGTCAGACTGCTGTGAGTCGACAGAACTGTAAGTCGCCGCGGCAGTGTGTAAATAGTTGGCTTCTTGTGAAGAGGAATGTTTGTTATTGTGAGTGGATTCTGTGGCACTACTCTGTGGACTATTAAGCTCAGTATCTGAGGGATACACTTTTCTGTGATTGGCTGTTTTCTGCTGGTTTGTATTCCTCTCTGCTGATGGGGTCACATGGTTTACCTTATAAGGCACACTCTTTTCATATTCCTCATCACTGGATGAACTGGATTCTGTTACAAATGGTGGCCTGCCCTGAACCCTGCGGACCTGAATAGGCTCCCGGCCACTTCTTGTGTAGGCTGGTTTTGTTCCGACCAATTGTTTCAACCTTAATTCATCAGAAACATTGGGTGACATTACATTTTCTCCTGTAGGAATTTTATTTTTTCGCTTGGCACGTGTACCCTCCTGGCTCCCACTACTATCAGTGTCGGTGTAACTATGGTTGTTCATCAAATGCCTCGGAGGAGTATTACGCATTAGTGCCATTTTAACATCAGTCGTAGCAGTTCTTTTGTTGCAGTAGCCTGCAAGAACACGGGACTAGGAGGTATAGGTCCAAGAGCGAGGAACAAAATGCCATAGCATTGACAGAAGAGACAGATATCAGAGACCTGAGAACACATGCTGGTAAAAAAGGTATCATGCTGATAAAAGTCAGCTTCAGCTTGCCTCCTCAAGTATTTAAAAAAGGAAATTATTCTGTCATGCCAGAGCAGATGAAAGAAACATTGGCACAGGCATGTCTCCTGTTTTCTGTAGCAGTCTTTACGATCTGATATTTTATCATTGTATAAAGAAATCTGTTATATTTTTCAAAAATCAATTATGATTGAAGGTATGATGCCAAAATTTCAGGTACTATATTTGGTGCACAAATTAATCCCATACATTTGACCTCTGACCTTTTCAAGTGAAAGTGAGCACCTGATATTACCATATACATGCAGGTTAGTGTTCAGATTACCCAGTGATCTGCCTCTGATGTCTGTGCCTTCTCTCAATCAAAGCTTAATTATTGTACAACTACTTACAACACATAAACAAAAAACATGATTTACCTTAATCTTTTACACCAGCAGGAAAATACAAAACTGCAGCTGAAACTGAAAATCATGACTAGGAAGAGCTTATATTATTTTAAAAAGCCCATAACTTTGTTTTCCACATTTATACACTTAACATTCACTTATATTTATATCATTTCACCATAAATGACACTTGACCTAGATCTAGGACGGCAAGACTGCAGTGTGGTTAATCAGAAATAAATGTCAATTCAAAGTCAGTTGTAAAGAATGAACACATGCAGTGTATTAAAAACCCACTTGAAAATTATGCAAGTTGAAAGGACATGCCTCTTAGACTTGATAAGAAATTAGTTTAAATGTTACAATCTTTCATATTATAAACTGCTTATCCTTTCAGGAATTAAGGAACTTAATTATATTTATGCTTGTACACTGTGATGCAATTTTAAGTGAATATTATATTATACTGTGTTTTAATATATTATACTGTGTTATATTATATTACATTTTAATTAATATTATATTACAGTATAAAATTAAATTAAATTATACTATTGCACATTTTACTATATTGAACTACATAATATGATAGGTATGTATTCCCTTCCATATGTATATTTCCTTGGTAAGGCTGAGAACTCGATTAAAAACTGCAGCATCCAAGAACTCATTACAACTTCACTCTGGGATATATCTCTCTGGACTGAAAGAACTCAGGAAGGTCACAACATGATAAGAGAAAGTAATCACTAAGTAAAGTCAGCATGTACCATAGTGAACAGTACATAGGCAGAAAACAGATCACTGTTATGAATGTGACTCTTAATCTTAAAGAATGACTGGCCATACGCTGAAGGAATTCCTAAAATCTTATGATTACTTACAGACAGAGAAATCATTTACCTGTATTGAAAGAACTGATGATATCAACAGCTTGAGTTTTAAAAAAAAAAATGGCTTAAATTGTCATAATGTGAATACAAAGACGAAAACTAACTATACCATAAGCAGATCAAGACCTCATCATTTACTACAGAACCATAATTCATCAAGCCTGAAACTTTGCAACACCTCTGACAGTGAAATTTTAATGTGACCTGAAGAAATGACTGATACATCTCGATGTTACATCGACTTACATCGACAACACGGCTGTAACAAAAGGACACACCAGGTGACATGAGGATCATATCAGAAAGTGACAAAAGATCGGGAGACATCAGAACAAGTTTTTCAAGTATTATACTGGCTTCTGGGGCTCAGGAGTAGAGCACAGAATTCAAAGCCGGGAGATCATGAGTTTGCATCTAAGCCAAGGCGGTGATATTTTTCACGCTTGGCCCCCACCCCAGGTGCCATGTTCACTCACTGACAGGGGTTCTCTGGTAGCATGACCCAGCAATGGGGCCAACAGGTGCCGTTGTCATCAGGTCTGGTTAAAATCAAGATATAACATGAGCGGAAGTGTGTGATACTGCCTTATCATGTAGTCAAAAACCGGAATAGAATTCTGCAGATGTACATATACTTAGTTAAGCTAGCATTGAAACAAGGGACCTATGGGTCACGGCGCTCAGCTGTTATATATGATTAAAAAATATGATTTAGGAATGAGGCATATGCTGGTTTGGTGTGGTAATAAATATAAGCTTTATTATGAGTTGTTGGTGTTTAGCTTATGTATGATTATGATATTATCTTTGGAGACAGGTAAGAGGATTGATTTCATTTATTTTATTAACAAATGGAGTACTATTGTCACACAGATTTTGACTTGGCCATATAACTTATAAGCAGAACATATGATATAAGAGTTTAACTATTTATTAAAAAAATTACAAATATTGTCCCAAATATAATTTTTTGTTAAAAATAACAAGAGAATCTTATGATTTTTTAAAATGAAATATAACTGAAATGATTATTAAAATAATATTAAAGAATATATTCATGAATGCATTCATGAATACATTTTGAAAGTATTTGCACTGGTATACATATACTTTCATTTTTACCTGAATTCCAATTCTTTATGCAAGACATTTTATAATGGAGTACATATTAATATTCGTATTTAAATACAATTGCAAAGTTTTCCCACCATTACTGGCATTTATTCAGTTTTCACTAAACAATTATGTTGAGAATCCAGAATATACAAAATTCACACATTTAAATTATGATCAAAAGTACCTGGTTTTATGGCTTTTATTTATATTAAAAAAAAATGTAATATATTCATTTTGGACTAATTTCACATCAATGTACACACTAGACACAGTAGGAATCTAGATTAATAATATCAACTGCATCTTTGTCTATCATTAATTTCCTTCATATGATCCCTAATGATTAGTAATGAATAATATGATTTACTTTTTTATCATTAAAATTGAACTGAAAAATACCATAGGTGACTGCATGGTGTTATTTGGAGTATGTGACATTCTATCCATCGATACAAGATTCTTTTATCATCAGTAACTGCAAGTTGATTTCCTGTTATTATAAACTAACAAATTCTTTTTTATTTTTCTTTAATTTGTTATTAAAAAAACATTAAAATTTATTAATTTATTGTTAATTGTTATGTTGTTGGTTAAAACTACTAGATGAGTTGGGTTGGACACCTGGATCAACTGTGGCTGGCCATAAGCTGCCTACCTGCAACAGTGTATGGCTCGCCTCAAGCATGCATAATTTGCTGAAAGTTCAACAAGGTCAACATACAGGTGACTCAAGAGGGGCTGGAGAGAGTTAAGGTCTGACATGGTCTCATAAAAACATTAATAAAAGCTACAATTTTTGGCCAATTTCTTTCAGCTTTCTAAACTAAAAAGCTGAAATCCTTGTGTGCATGATATGAAAATTATATCAACCGTGCTCACAGGAAACAAATGTGCCATGGTCAAAGTTGGGCAAAATTTAAGGTACTTATTTTATATTTATACTAATAACATATAAAATTTGAAAAATTCAGGACTAATTTGGGGTATTCAATTGAATCTTGATTAAATAATGTTACATCCCTGGCAAAAAAACTCTAGCTTCAGCAATCCCCTTGTTAAGGGAGTAAATATATTTCTTGATTTTTTACATAGTGCATTATGTTTGGGCCCATAACTTAAAACAATTACGCAATACTGACATCATTTCTGGCATATGCATAGAGAATGTATAGAAAAATATGTATATTATATATGATTAAAGTCACATCAGTGGTTTTGATATTAGGCAGTCTTGAAGTGTAACAATGGGTTTTTAATGGAAAAATGAAGTTTTTCATTAATATCTCAAAGGTATTAAGTCCTAGTGACCAAATTCTTGGCATGGTAGGGAATTTTGGAGACATCTAATTGTATGCCAAATTTTAGGAACTGAGAGCTGAAGCTGGGGAGCTGAGCTCTTGCAAACTGCATAACACTAGCTTGATGTAAACAATTTGTTACATGGTGCTTGAAAACTTGAATAAAATCTACAGTTTTTGATCAACTGGTTTCAAATTTTTGGTGTTAACAGACAAAATGCTAACAAAAACATGCTGAGAAAATTAAATCCACAGTACTTACAGTAAAAAAACGTGCCATGGTCAAAGTTGGGCAAAATTTAAGGTACCAATTTTTTATTTTTGTTAATATTTTAAAAAATTTAAAAGATTTTGATCTAATTTTGGGTATACAATTTAATTTTGATAAACTAAAGTTATATTACTGGAAAAAAAGTCCATAGCTTTAACAAGTTTTGTGTTAAGTGATCAAATATCTTTCCTGATTTTTTACAAAATGCATTATGTTTGGGGCCATAACTTTTTTAAATTATATAATACAGACATAATTTCTGGCATGTACATAGGAACTATATAGAAGAATATTTATGGTAAATATGAGGGAAAACAGATGAGTGGTTTGGATATTAGGCAGTCCTGAAGTGTGAAAATAGGTTTTTAATAAAAAATTGAGGTTTTTCCTTAATTTCTCAAAGGAACGAAGTCGCAAAGACCCAAATTTCGGCTTGGTAGGAGATCTTGGGGACATCTAACATTATGCTGAATTTTGGATTCCTAGGTCTTACGGTTTCAAAACGTGCCACATCTACGGACGGACGGACGGACGGACGGACGGACGGACGGACGGACAGACGGACGGACGACGGACAATGGACCACGACTATAGCTCAGATGACTTATAGTCAGCTGAGCTAAAAAGGAGGTGGTTATCTCCAACAAAAAAAAATTATTATTAAAAAAAAATATATTTTTAGAATCAGGCCGACACCAAGATATATCAGGGTGATATTAGGACTCATCGAGGTGACACCCAGATGACATGGGAATGACACTAGAAAAGCACATTTATGATCTCTTGGGACATCAGCCATGTGTCAGCCATTCTTCAGTAGCTGGTGTAATTGCACTTAATTTAGCCTGATGACTCACATATATTCAATTGTAAAAATGGCACACAAAAAAACCTCACCTGTCTAGATCTGCTACAGTTTGTCAATCATTGTAATTATACATTATTTATCAGTAATTCAAGACTCCAAACACCCACACTGGGTAATAAAATATCTATCTAAACATATCTTATTTTTTGTTGCTTTACTACAATGGTTTCACAGAAATTTTTCTGTAACAGAGCAAAACAATGTTAACATTCCTAGGCCAAGAATCTCCAGTTAAATAAACATGTATCTCACTATTTCTCCCCTTTGTTTCCAGCCCCATCAAAAATTAATGTGACTGGCTAGACAGTGTAAATGTCAAAGGTATTGTGACTGGCCATGCTGCTGCTTCGCAAATTGTTGACCATGTCACCACACCTCACTTTAGTCATACAATATTCAACTGACGTATTTTAAAGAATTCTGTTAAATTTCATCAGGCAGCTACTTGCATGTACCCCAGAGTAAATTGTATGGTCATTCATCTCCAGCTGAAAATACGAGAACCACCAGCCTTAATGTAATAAGTAAAGAGCTTTGGTCATTGACTTTTATTCTTTTTGTATATTCTCGTATATTCTCATGAAAAAAAAACAAGAGCACAGCAAAAGTGCATAATACACCCATTATGTCTTATGTGACCTCTGACCTCTTTAAATATGCATAAATTTTGGCGAGAATTTAATTCAATTATTGGTCTATATTTACAATGAGTTTCATGAAAATCCTAAATCTGTTGACCTCTAACTTAATTTAATCTGCATGGATTTTACTTGAAATCAAACTAAGCGAGATATTAAATTGATTAATATTTCTGTTGAGTTTCATTAAAATTCATCATATTCTGCATGAGTGATCGTGGCAACACCGCAAAGTAGCCTAGTGACCACTGACCTAATAAAAAATGTGTGGATAATGCCCATTATAAAACACCGGCTAGATAATCTACAGGTAAGTAGTTATGGTGAGTTTTTTGAAAATCCATTAAAGCCCCAGTAAGTTATTGCAGCAGACTAAAAGTTAACGGACAGACAGACAGACCGATTGTGTCTTGTCATAGACCAGCATATAAAAAATGACAGTTTGGTCAGGTATTTAACGAGAGGCATCCAAAGATATGCAGAGCCAGACCACACCAAAGAAATCTAATTTTCAATGGATTCTAGGATCAAATATACAGACGAGGACAGAGTATTTAAAAATTTATTCTTTCTGATCATTTTTTAAGTATCATTTGAAACTGAATATAATGAAATTTGTGTAATAAGGCCATCCATAGGACTGTCTTAATTCATAGGTGGTCTTACTAGACAGGTTATTATAATAACTAATGTGAAAGCTTTCATTCACTAAGAGGTGGTCATAACGGATAGGTGGTCTCTGGAACAGGTTCTACTGTACATAAACTACTGACACCCTGCCGGAAGGTGACAAAAAGCATGCAACAACTCTTAGGAACACTTTCAGTTTAATCCATTTTCAACAATACTTTTACAAATGAATGTATTTTGCATTGTTAATACACATAATGGTTCATTAGGGACTGAGGTAAGAGCAACAATTAATAACAACAAGCAAATTCAAGAAATTTATGTCCATGCTCCAAAGATGGCAGCACCTGGCAGTTACTGCAAAAAATTCAAGTATTTATTGTCAATCACTAGCGACACCTGTTGGTGAATAGTGAAACTAAAAGTGCTGATTCATCATATAAAAAATGAAATATCATATTGTATTATTTTCTTGTGAGACAGACACTCCAAAACCAATCCCAACCAAGGTAAGCATGAGAGCAATCACTGACCCAAATTTGAGTGAAATCAGATAAAATTTAGGAAAGCAATTGCATGGAAATGAAAAACCTGATGGACGGACAGAGAGACAGACAGAAAAACCCAAATCAATGTCCCCCCGTTCCATCCAAGGAAGAAGGGGACAATAAAATATATTCACCCAAATAAATATTGATCTGAGAAAAAAACGAGTGCAGGAAATAATTTACCTGGAGAAAATTAATGTGTTACATTGAAAATCATTACTGCAAAATGATAAGCAGTATATTCAGTAAAACCACACCCAATGACCACCTCAGTTTAGTGACCACCTCAACATTACAACCACTTTTTCATGGTCCCAATTCTATATTGCTAGATATATTACAAACCTTGCTTAGACGACCACTTTGAAAATATGACCACTTTCTTGAGATCCCATTGGTGGCCGTGCTTTTGAAGTTTCACTGTATATTTTTCTTATTAGCAGCGTTGGCTTAATTTGAGCCTCTTATATGTTATGCCTGGCTGTTGAGATCTCGGGTATTAAAAAGTTCTTTGGCTCATAATAAATGAGTAGGACCATTTTATTGCAGAATTTTTGTAACAAACAAGGGCTTAGATGCACAAATATAGTCCCCAGCGCTATGTTTAACAAGGAAAGTATGACATTTTCCGGAGTGATGGGGCAGGACAGAAGGACAGAAGGACAAACTGACAGACATGGACCATTTTAGTAGTCCTCCCTCCTTATTTCAAGGACTACTTATTAATTATAAACCAGTTCAGAACAACTTTTTTTTCAAACAGTACTAATGTATGGAGATAATAAATTATAATGGCTTCCTAAAGGCTATTCATTTACCCGAAATGGCCTCTCTTTACCTGGATCTTGATTAGCAGTCATAGCTGATCAAAAGAACAAAAATATAAGCACTGGACAAGAATTGATTGGTAAATTGCAATTATTCCACGAAAGTGGCATTTCGGTAAAATGATGACTTCCTTTGGTGTGGTCTAACTGATGCTTTGAAAAGCGAGTGGGAGTACCATTTTGATTTCATGTCACTCAGGCCAGACCTGTGAGAAAATGAAATGTGTCACCTCCATTTTCGTTACCCGATTTCCTGGTAAAACCTCTAAGGGCTCATCATGTAGAAGAAGATGAAGGGACGTACAAACAACAACTCTTCATGCACGTTTGAGAAAATGTCAAAGGTAACAGTTAACCTTTATTTTAATTTTCTGCTTCTTCAAGCTTAAAGACTGGTTCCTGTAACTGCCTACCTGAATTTAAAAACAGTCAATGTTTTACAACACAGCATTTATTGATAATTGCCATATTTAAAATAATGACGCTTTGTTATGGGTACAATCTATTTGCAACAGTGTAACTTATCATTTACACACTGCTGAGTCACCAACATATATATATAAATATATAAATATATATATATATATATATATAAATATATATATATATAAATATATATATATAAATGAGGATGAGTGACAACTTTTAGATAGACTAATTTATTAACTATTTTACTTACACTTCGACCACAGATTAACATGGCAATACCATAACTTATTTATTATATATATATATATATATATATATATATATATATATATATATATATATATATATATAAATTTAAAAGTGTCTACATCTGAATGTGTTTATATGCACAAACATACATATATCAAGAGTAATTCATCATAAATTCATGATATTTGTATTTATGGTTATACACAAAAAATACCAACGCATATTAATTAGGCATGTCAGCTTATGTGGGCTATGGATAAATTTTGATTTTTCCAATTTGCCTTCCATCCTTGTAAAAGTACACCTACTCTATTGATTACGGGCCTGGGTATGAGAGATTGATGCTCTGTGGTTACGGTAAAATGTAAATTATAATAATCTGCTAAACATATGGTACTGTCACAGACACTTGAATGCATATCATGAGTAACAGCTGTCGTATAAATCAGCAACTGTGAAAATAGGGGAGCAGAACTCTTGCTAATATCTGTTTATCAGGGAATTGGTCTACAAATCACTTTGGTTGTATAAAAATTTGGAAAATGGATATTTTACATGAATATTTACATTGGCCACTTGAGATGGGCTCATTAGAATCAATGGACCTATGTGAACTTCATCTGCTTATCTATCTATTGTTAAAGTGTAGGGTAGCTTCATTTTTCAATAATTAATATATCCCTGGAAATTTAACCTGAAACTAAAAGGGGTTCGGGATCACTCTGGATAAAGAACAGCTCCAGACTATATTACTGATCAATTGTCAAAGCAATCTGCTGCAAGTCTCCATGCAGTATATGGTATTAACTGGTACCACTCATAATGGACCCTACTCATTAATGTTAAAGGTCATAACCTTTATGGATAATTAATTCAATCCCTGGGTACACTCTTCAACAAGTTAACTATAACCTTGGTAATAATGAGGTCAGGTTTTGGCTTCTATTGTGGCCACTATAAAGTTCATTTATTTTTACACGGATTGTACAACTAGTAATTATAACTAATGCAACTTGAGGCACTCTCCATGGCTCCGACAATGACATTCAGTAATCTGTGCTGGGTGGACCAAACCGGAAGAATCAGAGAAAACCAGCAGTGGTTGACATTGGATTTCCAATCTGAACTTTTAGTTGGGATTATTCCAAAGTACACTGGTTGACATTTGGATATTCTGGAGTCAACGAGTTGACTTTTGAATTACCTAAAATATACTATTTTACTTTGAAATATCTATATGATTAATCTAATTTTTTTACTCCTTATTAGAAATGTTTTGTGAACCTGTCACTTAATTCACACCTGTCACTTAATATTCCCAACTTAACTAGTTTGGATTGGAATTCCAATGAGATAGGAATTCCCAAGTGAACTGGATATCATCCAGTTTACATGGGAATTCCCATCTCAACTAGTTGAGTTCCAAACTTAACTGGATTCCCATGTACATTGTTATATATATATATATATATATGTGTGTGTGTGTGTGTGTGTCTTTACATCTTGTTTGAAATCCTCATCTTTTCTGGTTGAGCACTGAATACTTCACTATGTTTGATTAGCTAAGGTGGCTCAATAAACTGGAGATAAATAAAAGTGTTTGCCTGCACACGCGAGATGGAACAATGAATGAAGGTTATTCTTTGTAATTAGTGCAAAGCCGAGAAATCTAAATGAACAGACATGGTGATAATAACAGTGACAACACCTGTGCTCCCAGCCGCCTTCACATTCAGAGTTAATTAGTTACGTACCACTATAGGTATTATGTCAGATAGAAGATGGAAACTCCAGTGAAAGGGTTCACTCTGGCTGGGTGAAATAACACGAGCAAAAATAGCGGATCGTGATGCAAAAAAAGTGCAATGAAATTGCATGGTAAAATTCCAGGCAATATCATGATTTGCTTTCAAGCTCGTTCCTCACAGAGATGATGACACGCCTACCCATATCGCTAACTACAGGCAGGCATTACAGCTCCCCATAGTTTCCATTTAACACTACGAGCATCCGTTCACTGTGATACAGATATGACACAAAATTACCACGCTGCCCTGGATGATATCAGGGGTAAGAGATGCTGGGCAGGCTTTGTTCCCATGACAACCAGGTGCCAAGGAAAAATGAGAGGTGTATGACACTGAAATAAACAACATGCCATGACGGAAAACTTAAAAATATACAAAATTAAACACACAGTTACTGAAACCAAAAATGGTAGTCCTTTCATCTGTGGTTTATATATACAAAAACTTTACATACATGGCCTGTCTGACATTCAACCAGCTTTTCCATCATTCACTCTTGCAATTTTCTTCTATATTTAGCTCAGTAAATTTTCCCAGCAAAGCAAATTTGAAATTGGTTGTTTCTGATGACATGTATGATGACTTGTGCATTGTTAACAGCTGGCCTGGAGGTTGCTGTGCCGCAGCTAAAGGGCATATCCGTAAGGGTGGGGTACAGGGGGTTTAAACCTACTTCTCACAATTAAGATACCACCTTTTCAGTCTTATTTCTAAATCCTTCTTATAGTGACCCTGTCACCCCCCCCCCCCCCTTCTTTGTTTTACTTAATCAGTCCCTTGGTTAAATTGTAACCACCCCCACCCCTCGTTAACCATATGAATGCTGGATCTGCCCCTGCAGCCTGTATCTTATACACAAATCTCTGACCTACCTTCAGCTCTGACAGATCTTTGAAAGCAGTTTGACTGTTGAGAGATTGCATTTAACACAGATATACAAAGAGCTCATCTTCCCCTCATTTGAAAGGGACTGCAGATGAAACCACAAAACTTTTTTGCAAGTTAAAGCTTTCAAAGATCTTTGTTCCTATAAAATTTCAGGGCAATCCATTAACTCTGGAGATAATTTTTTGTGATTTCAACCAAGACTGCAATAATTTTTTAAAAAATTAGAAATATCTGAGTTGAGCCGCCTGTAAGAATTATATGCAGTGGCTATCAAGATGCGCTATTAATAATAACATATAAATGACTTTCAATCTTGGGATATGATAACTAAAGCTGACCTCAGAATGCAAGGACAAACAGAAACCTGAGACAGACCTGGACTTCAGTGATATCTCAACCAGCAGACTCGTGTGACAAGACCAACTTGAGCTAATCCTGTAACTCCAAGGATCAGTTTACTGGCACTGGATATAAAGTATAAGGATCAGGTGACTGACACTCAATTGGAAGTCTGAGAGTGCAAGAAACATGGATAACACCTGAAAACAAATATCCACAGACAGCTAGATAACACTTCCAGGTATTGTGGCAGGAGAGATGCAGACAGCCCAGCTAAAATATTAAAGCTGGCTTTCCTCCTGGTAATAGGAGTCACTAAATATAATTATGGTGATGTTAACTGTATGATACTGATAAAGACCACACATATGATATATATAGATGATTATTAAGCAGATTTTTAAACAAACATTTAATTTTCTGTCACTAGGGTGGCTTTGTTTGATTGGCTCCAATTGGAGGGGTTTCTCTCTAAATAAACTTTAAATTAACCATATTCCTCTGTTTCTTAATGCTGCTGAGGTTGATAAATTGAATAAACTTAACCTTGTAAAGGGATTATTTTACTTTATTTAACACACAAGTTTTAGAGTACAATAAGTGACAAATTATTGTACATTCTTGTTATGTGTATATTATATCTTTTCTACAAAAGCCTTGTGTAAAATTTACATTCCAGATTTTGAGTTTGTTCTTAATATTTTAATTAGTTAAGTGTGTTGTGTGATGGTAATTGGTATTAATTATTTATCACATATTACCGTACTTACATTTAAGGCTTAATCTTTTAATTGGTTAAGTATGTTGTGTGATTTTAATTGGTATTAATTATTTATCACAAACTACTGGACTAGCATGTTTAGATAAAATTTAAATGAAATATTACATTGTGAACCTGTAGAAAGAAATGGCATCAAACAAGACACAAAAAATACTTTCCCCGATTTATCTGCAAGGACAACCAGCAGAGGCGTCATGTGACAGCCCGGACAGACACCGTTAATCTCAATAAACCCTCATTAAAATCCTCGGCCTCTCCCTGAGCTGAGCTGGTTTTATCGACATGGGAGCATAAAGGACACCATGGTCCTGTGACCCAAGGATTTACACGCTGAAAGTCCATGATGGCTGACAGTCTGGAGGACCAGGCAAATGCAATTTTTAACAGTGGCATTAACACTGTCTGGGGGACTTTAAGGGGAAGCATGTCCTTCAGGGGCACTAAGCCCATGATATAAAGACACTCTGGCCAATACAAGCAGTCTGTTTCACTGCACAAGATCTTTATGGTAATTACAGTTAATTACCCAAAATAAAGCACAATTGTTTGTTTCTAAGGATTCACTGCACAGGATATTTATGGTAATTAGAGTTAACTACCACAAAGCTGGGAAAAAACTCAATTGTTTGTTTCTGAGGAGCATGTATTGTAAACATGGAAGGGACTAAGACTGCAGACTTATTAGAACAATTTCAGGAACCCAGAATCTAACAAAAGATGTCAAATCAAGCTCTATTTATAGGACACTTATTAGGTACATTCTGGTGTACATCATTCAAACCAGCGTCACTTTTTTATTCAATAAATTATACACATTAGTTTGAAATTTGACATTTTAATTTTGATAATTATCATTTTTTATCATTATCATTTATCTGCATGATTAATTTAGAATTATAAAAACATGCCATATTACGTCATTTTCTCCTGACTTGAATTGACACTGTGCAATTAAAGTTCTGGAAAAAGAATATCTACTGCAGGAGAAATCAGGTCACATTATGTACGTATTATAAGAACATGTTAGTGTGATGAAAATATAGCCTGTGCCTTGTCTGTAACTTCACTATACTTGATCTTACCTCTTCTATTTCCTGGGGAAAAGCATTAAAAAAGAACAAATTTATGTTACCTTTTTAAAATGGCTCAAGCAAAGCTGGGGAACATTACAAAGATCAATATATGTTATATCTTTATATCATTTACAAGCAAATCCCACCCCCCACCATAATATATTCGTTCTCAGTATTAAATTTTCATCTCAACAACCCATGCCTTCCCATTATTTCTAAATGGAGGAAAACAGGATATTCCACATGTAAGTGGTTTATAAATCAATATAATTACAGTAATTAAAGCAAAATGAATGAAATATGCAAAATAAAAAGCTGAACAATCACAGAATTAAGCGAGACAGTCTGATGGACTAGTAACATTCATTTTTTTCTACCTACAAAATCTATCATTTCTCATGGATTATGGTCTTGTGCCAACAAAAACACCAAGGGACCCATGGGTCACAGCACTCAGCTAAATTTGCCTATGACATAAAAATATAAAATCCTGGCATACAGAAAAGAGGTTACAGTTATATTGTTGAACTCAAAAATGTAAATCCCAATGCTACAGCTATTATGAAATTAGCGTATGAAATATTTACAGATGGACATACAGAACTAATCACTTTACTTCACTTTCTGCTGAGAATTATGATTATAATAAATCCTATTTGAATTGTAACAACAGGCTTTTACTGGAAAATTTAGTTTTTTCCTTAATTTTTCAAAGGAATAATGTTGCAGTGACACATTTTGGGTTCAGTAAGAGAACTAAGTTACATGTAACCATATGTTAAATTTTGGATTCATGGGTAAAGTGATTTTGGACGAACAGATGACAGACAATGGACCATCGCTATAGATCAGATGACTTATATTCAGCTGGGCTAAAAACCATATATAACAGTTTCTTATAAATGGAATGACTATGTATTCATTAAGATATCTACAACTTTTCACACTGTATTAAAGTCCCTACAGGTTATGGAATTATCACATGTACATTCAGATCTATGCAGCCTGTCATGTTATACTGAAGTATCTACAGGGGGTCAAAGGTCAAGAATGCAAATGTTACTTATGAAAAAAAATTTATAAAATTTTCATTTGATACTCGGGCAATTTCTTCTCTTGACACTGTGAATTATTGGAATGATGTTATATATTATATAATGGCTGCACTATTAACTGAATCTATACAGCCCCAACACCAACACCTGCTACAATGATAGTCAATAGTCAGATTTATCATATTAACTAGGTTGTTTCAATTTACATATTTTTTAAACCAATTAGTTAGGCTTTCCCTGTTTGTTACCCTGATGATAATCAGTCATGCCACTCTGGATTTTATTTGGAAAAAAATAAAATATCACAAGGACAAAATATCAAATTGTTTGTAAAACATACCAGTAAAAAACTTAATCTATGCCAATACTTGTTTCAAAATTAGTATGCATGCGTGATGATTCTAAATAAGCTTCAGTTATATCAAACATTTTATTTTGATTTTCAGTAAAAGTATTTTCAAGAAAATGAAATAATAAATTATCAATACAACTTTGTTACTCTATGTGCTTATAACAGTTTAGTAACAATTTTTTTATAATCATGTTGTCTCAAGATCATATAAATTTTTTATCAGAAATTTATAATCAACAGGTAAAAAGAGGCCCTCTCTCAACATTTTTAAAAAAAAAGGTGATTCAGAACCAATCCTTGTTTATTTTTTTTTTTGCCTTACTGGTTAATACAGAGTGGCAGTATAATACATTTCTAATTTGTTACTCTGATGACAATGTTTCAATAAATTTTATTTCAGAAAATTAAAACCAGGAAGTTCTTACCTAGACTTGGGTGTTTTATGGAAGCTCGGATGATCTCTGACCCTGAGATGACCTTGTTTGTTTTCCGATGTCTTTTGCTCTTCCGAAATTTAGAGTAAAACCAACCACCTGACATGATTTCTAATTCTCTGTGAAGAAAATAAAGGTGGCTAAAGGATAAAAATATATTACAAATCACAGGCATGTATATGTAGGGGGGGGGAGGGGGTAAAAGGAATCAAGCATGCCCCTTACTACCTATTTTACAGTGGTCCAATAATTCCAACAATCGCAACAATCCTCCTCTTCCTCCCCTCAATGACCTTTGAAAATTTTATTTCAATGTATTTATTCCTAAGAAAAAAAGTTAAACCCTTCCTTTTCCAAAATTCTGGATTTGCATATATATATCCTCATATTGTGATGATTTCTTTTTTTCTAGCACTGAGGGAAAAGATTATGACAAAACATAATACCAGAGTGTCTTTTCCCTTTCTTTAACTGTCAAATTGAGTTACATGCTTAACTGAAACAAAATTAAGTTTATACTGGTAATATGAAATGTTAATATTTCATTATATCATAATATATTCTAAATTTACAAAACACTTGCCAATAAATGCTTTACAGGAAGGACTTATTGATTTGTTGTTGAAAAATAATGTAATGCATTATTTATTAATCCATGGCTCCTCATTCACAGAACTGAATATGATTACATATTTTAACAATAATAAAACAGTCTGAAAAGTGCAAAAAAGACCTTAATTCTTTACATTTTTCTTCCAAGGAAACAAAAATATTCTCACTTGTTCCTGGATAAAATGGAATTTCAATATTTTCTGGGAAGAATCAGAAAATTTTTATTTTCTTCAAAGAACAACAAGAACTATTTAATAAAATCTATGATATTTTTACTTTTGATCAGCATAAGATGTCTAGTTAATTTGTCTCTGGAAGATTCAAGATATTCCTCTCAAATTTATATTTTACCTGCCAACTGATACAATTAGACCTATAGTATTTAAAATCTCCCTCCATAAATTTAACCTTGAGACCACTCACTGTTGTTTGCTGCAGAGGACACAGAGCCAGGTATTATCCTTCTCATTGACCTTGCATTTATTGCACACTTTACTATGACATTTGTGACAAAGGTCACCCCGATTAAACAGCAGACCCAGGGGTTCTCGACATCGAGCACATGTCCTGTTGGGATCAATCCCTGGTTTTATTACCCCCTTCATCCGGATCTGGTTGATCTCTGCTCTGAGCTTCCTGAAATATAAAGATATATTTGCTTTAAATTTATACACACATGAGACAGGATTAATTATTTTCTTCAAATTTTTATACATGTACCCAGCAGGCACTGGGCGTTGATTCAAGTTTATTCAATGTTGTCAACGTTGAATCAACTTTGACAACGTTGAAGCATTAACGTCAAGTGCACGCTTGGTGAGGCAAAAAAATATGTATTGGTTTCTAATGCACCCAACTCAATAATGACACCTCCATCAAATTTTTATTTTCAGCAGAATTTTGCTGGTTTTGAGCTCCAGTCACTCAGACATCTCTGACAAGAAATTAAAATTATAAAATTGTTTTGTTATGATGTGCTTTACTTCTTTATAAAGCAAAACAAATTGTTATTTTTATGTTGTCACCTGATCATATGAAATTGTTTTTGATAATTTATAATAAAAAGGTGAATAACAAATCCTCCCACGTTTGATTTCTGAAAAAAAGTGCCTCACATACAAACGTTTTTAAACCTAAAACACCTTTATTTTGAATTCATTTCTACACTATCTGGATGGAGAGATAAAGGAAGAGAAAGAAATATAAAAGTTAAATGCAAAAAGTAAACATCTAGAGCTAAAAGGACATGAAGCCAGTCTGATAGTGGCTGGTATCCAACAAAAAGATTCTCAAACTCAAGAAACATAATACTTCCATCCCCCGCAATAAAGGCAAATTAATCCCACAAAACACAAGACATACATGTAGATGACCTTCAAACATACTGGAAGAAATTAATAAGTTGTCTGGCAGTAAAAGGTCCATCAAACCTTGAAGACTTTCTCTCTAATATTTGTCTGCTAAGCATTTTTGCAAGCGAGTATTAATAGGTATCTTAGCAAGTACAATGGTCTCTGCTTTGAGCAACCGCTCTCCCTGCAAAAGAAAACTGGGTCAGTAATTGCAGGTTGTTGTTTGATCAAGACAAGTGAAATCTGAATTTTTAAATTTTATTCAAAATTTTATATTTTGACTCTATTCAAGATCAAATATGTCTAAACCTAATTTACACATTTTGCAGCTAGGTTTGCAATTAAGGATTTGCAAAGATTTCAAATGTGACTGTGATTTCTTCAAACAAGGCATCCTTTTACAACATTCCACGAATGTGGGAGAGGCATAACAAAAATATCAATAATTCTTGTGGCAATCACTTATTTTAATTTGCCAGTGTCTTTTTCACTGAAACCATCTTCAAGGGATCCTTACATTTCCCAGGTATATTACTAATAATTATCAAATACTGTGTTTCTCTCCTTGAAATAATTTTATATCTGCCAATATTTAATTCTAAAACTGTGTGCTAACTCCTGTACACAAGTAGAAATGAAGTTGCGCCTGGCACGATAAATGGTACAAAACATGCATAAACTGAATACCACCTGGTGGCCTAACCCTAAAACTTCCCAAATCAAGATTTTTCAGTTTCTTTAATAGTTGTTGAACATGCACAAGACCAGGATCTGGTCATGTGGTATTGTGGTAAACGGACACACAAAGACTTTTTTTACTCACACACAGAACTATAACAATGTCCAAAACAGATGTATTGAAAGTAGTAAGTCTGGGTCATAGGGTGGTTTTTCTGGGGTAATATTCAGTCAAAAAGGACTGAATATACACATATTATTGCAAATGTTCATGTAGCCGTGACAAACATGACTCAGTTAGGGCCCTCCTACTGAGTCGTGACACAAGCCAAATTGAGAACTGCCCCGCAAGTCCGCGCCACGCTTTAATTATAACCGTATCTCCGCATACAGTCAGCTGGCAGACCGCAGGCAAAAATCTCCCATACATGCAGAACAATATACGAATATATTGGGTTATAACGGAATATTTAACCCACATGGTAGGTGTCATTGGAGAGATAAGAAACTTATTAAAAGGTCTAGTGGGTTAATTTGAAGTGACACGATACTTGTAAGCAATGAGGCGTTTTCAAAATGATGAAAATATTTGCATCCTCATGGGGCCTTATAATGCGATCCTCAGAGTTAATGTCCAGGGACTCTGGCAAGCCAGTGATCTGGCCATAATGTCAGAGGGCCGATCTGGCACTAATGTTCATGTACCTTTGATGAATAATGAAACCATGATTTTGTGGTAAACAAAACTACAAGCTTGGTTATATTACATGAACTTGTGTCAGTGCAAGAACAGAATCAGAATCAATGATCATTTTCACTTTAAGGAGTATTTATGGAAGGTAAGGTAGACTCTTCAAGAGGACAGTAGAAGGGTGCGATGTTTACACGGCTGATAGCGGAGTGTCATGTGGGTGTGGAGTACATTCTTGAAAGAAGTGTACCTCCACCTTGTAATAAATACAACATTCGTGTACTATAATGAAATATCTCAACAGTCTGCCTGCATGTTTGATTAGCTAAATTTAACTGAGATTGATATGAATGGAGCACCAACCTCTTAACAATGTAGTACACCTTGTACATATATATATAAAAGAATGTCAACTGGTACTGGCTCTGTGGTTGGAGGATATAGCAAAGCTAGGACTCAAATCAAGGAGATCATGGGTTCAAATCTCAGCTGAGGCGGGTCGGCCCACACCCAGGACAGGGTGAGCACTATGCAGCCTTAATGGGAAGGCCTTTTCCTGAGAAAAGGGCATTTTTATACTATGAAAATGGTAAGGTAGGTGGTGCCACCTGTCTGCTTTACGAAAAAACTCTCCAGTGTTGATGTTATTTTACTCTTATTCTGCATGCTTTAACACTGACCTCTAATTTTATTTATGTTATATTAAAATTATTAATGCTTGTAATATCATATATGGCCTCACATGCAATGTTGTCTATCTTTAATGTAAAATAGTCGTTTCTAGAAGTATAATCAGAAATTTACATAGGTAAAACATTCATCTGTTAACAGAAATAGGTCAAAAGTATCAGTAACAGAAATTTTTTAATTATTTTTTTTTCATTAAACATAAACAAAGTTAAATTTCATGACTTATCAGAACAAAGGAAAACTTTTCTTTGAGTTTCATGTGTTATGCATATTGTCAGTTCCTGAAAGGAATGAAATATTGCCAACTTTTAACCTTGAACACTTAAAAAAGGCAAATTCATTTTACAAGTGCCAGGAACTGCCATAATGACGGGCAATGATAAATGTATGTAACACCACTAAGGATGTCAAATCACTAAAAGTTTTGCAATCAATATTCAGCTGACACTTGAAATACTTATTTTTGTGGCTTTTTACACAACAGCACTCAAGATCACTTTAAAAGACTGTCTAAGAGAACTTGGAAGAAAGGCAGACAGCACATTACACTGATCATGTGAAAGGTAGAAGAAATATAAAGGAGACACATGTAAATTGCTGGGTGAAACTAAAGAGATCTTCTACATTTATGGCTGGAAACAACTTCAAACCGCCCTAGGTTTTGGATATGCTGATGACAACTACAGTTCTAAATGTAATCAAAATATATACAACATACACAAGAAAGTCATCTTCTACTCAATATTCATTTCTACAACATCTCTCAAATGTTTATCCAGAGGGTAAAGCAAATTAGATTGGAATCAAACTTGGTCTCTTATGATTACACATGGGTCTGGATTCACACTGCATGGGCCTCGCATACAACTACCCAATCATAATGTTAAATTTGGCAGCTAATGTCTTTGAAGTCTACAAAGTGGTATACTAAAGGGTCAGTGATGACAGGCATTATTTACCCAGCATGAAACGCAACGATGAATTGCTACAGGTATAAATTTAAATTATCTATGCGGCTACCGAATGCTAGGAGGAGGGTGGGGTAGGCTTCCCTTGCAATCAATAAGTAATTAGAGACCTCTAGTTTTGGTTTTGGCTGATCAAGTGGAGATGTGTCATACAAAACAAAAACACATATCTATGGAAGAAAACTTCTGCTCTTATTCCTATAAGATTTAATATGTAAAGTGACTTGGTGGACTGACCTGACACGTGAATCATCAGCCTTCTGTAGGTTCTCGTCTCGGTGGATGACCTCCATGATGGCATCCCGCTCCGTCTCCGTCAGGTGGGTCAGGTTCAACCCTTCCACACTCATCTTGGCAGTTTATATGACTGAGAAAAAATAAACAAATAAATGGTAAAACAAGGGACCTATGGGTCACGACGCTCAGCTGTTATATATGATAAAAAAATATTATTTAGAAATGAGGCACATGCTGGTTTTGTGTGGTAATAAATATAAGCTGTATTATGAGTTGTTGTTGTTTAGCTTATGTATGATTTTGATAGTACCGTTGGAGACAGGGAAGAGGATTGATTTCATTTATATTATTAACAAATGGAGTACTACTGTCACACAGATTTTGACTTGGCCATATAACTTATAAGCAGAATATATAATATAAGGGTTTAACTATTAATTAAAAAAAAATTACCAATATTGTCCCAAATATAATTTTTATTAAAAATAATAAGAGAATCATGTGATTTTTTAAAATGAAATATAACTGAAATGATTATTAAAATAATATTAAAGAATATATTCATGAATGCATTCATGAATACATTTTGAAAGTATTTGCACTGGTATTCATATACTTTCATTTTACCTGAATTCCCATTCTTTATGCAAGAAATTTTATAATGGAGTACATAATCATATTCATATTTAAATACAATTACAAAGTATTCGCACCATGTCTGGTGTTTATTCAGTTTTCACTAAACAATGATGTTGAGAATCCAGAATATACAAAATTCACACATTTAAATAATGATCATAAGTACCTGGTTTTATGGCTTTTATTTATATTAAAAAATAACTGTAATAAATTCATTTTGGACTAATTTCACATCAATGTACACACTAGACACAGTAGGAATCTAGATTAATATTATCAACTGCATCTTTGTCTATCATTAATTTCCAACATATGATCCCTAATGATTAGTAATGAATGATATGATTTACTTCTTTATCATTAAAATTGAACTGAAAAATACCATAGGTGACTGCATGGTTTTATTTGGAATACGTGACATTCTATCCATCGATACAAGATTCTTATATCATCAGTAACTGCAAGTTAATTTCCTGTTATTATAAACTAACAAATTCCTTTTCAATTTTTCTTTAATTTTTTATTAAAAACCAATAAAAATTTATTAATTTATTGTTTATTGTTATGTAGTTGGTTAAAACTACTAGATGAGTTGGGTTGGACACCTGGATCAACTGTGGCTGGCCATAAGCTGCCTGGATTCTGGTGTATGCCTCGCCTCAAGCGTGCATAATTTGCTGAAAGTTCAACAAGGTCAATATACAGGTGACTCAAGAGGGGCTGGAGAGAGCCAAAGTCTGACAGGGTCTCATAAAAACATTAATAAAAGCTACAATTTTTGGCCAATTTCTTTCAGCTTTCTAAACTTAAAAGCTGAAATCCTTATGTTTGCATGATATGAAAATTATATCAACAGTGCTCACAGGAAACAAACGTGCCATGGTCAAAATTGGCCAAAATTTAAGTTACTAATTTTACATTAGTACTAATAACTTATAAAATTTGAAAAATTCATAACTAATTTTGGGTATTCAATTGAATCTTGATTAAATAATGTTACATCCCTGACAAAAAATCTCTAGCTTCAGCAATCCCCTTGTTAAGGGAGTAAATATATTTCTTGATTTTTTACAAAGTGCATTATGTTTGGGCCCATAACTTAAAACAATTACGCAATACTGACATCATTCTGGCATGTGCATAGAGAATGAAAAATATGTATATTATTTATGACTAAAGTCAGATCAGTGGTTTTGATATTAGGCAGTCTTGAAGTGTAACAATGGGTTTTTAATGAAAAATGAAGTTTTTCATTAATATCTTGAAGGTATTAAGTCCTAGTGACCAAATTCTTGGCATGGTAGGGGATTTGTGAGACATCTAACTGTATGCCAAATTTAAGGAACTAAGAGCTGAAGCTGGGGAGCTGAGCTCTTGCAAACTGCATAACACTAGCTTGATGTAAACAATGTTACATGGTGCTTGAAAACTTGAATAAAATCTACAGTATTTGATCAACTGGTTTCAAATTTTTGGTGTTAACAGTTGAAAAGCTAACAAAAACATGCTGTGAAAATTAAATCCACAGTACTTACAGGAAAAAAACGTGCCATGGTCAAAGTTGGCAAAAATTTAAGGTACCAATTTTTTAAATTTTTTTAATATTTTAAAAAATTTAAAAGATTTTCATCTAATTTTGGGTATACAATTTAATTTTGATTAATTAAAGTTATATTCCTGGAAAAAAAGGTCCATAGCTTTAACATGTTTTGTGTTAAGTGATCAAATATCTTTCCTGATTTTTTACAAAATGCATTATGTTTGGGTCCATAACTTTTTTAAATTATATAATACAGACATAATTTCTTGAATGTACATAGGAACTATATAGAGGAATATTTATGGTAAATATGAGGAAAAACAGATGAGTGGTTTTGATATTAGGCAGTCCTGAAGTGTGAAAATAGGTTTTTAATAAAAAATTAAGGTTTTTCCTTAATTTCTCAAAGGAACGAAGTCGTAAAGACCCAGTTTTCGGCTTGGTAGGAGATCTTGGGGACATCTAACATTATGCCGAATTTTGGATTCCGAGGTCTTACGGTTTCAAAACGTGCCACATCTACGGACGGACGGACGGACAGACGGACGGACGACGGACAATGGACCACGACTATAGCTCAGATGACTTATAGTCAGCTGAGCTAAAAATTATGGGTAAAGCATATTATATGACTGAGTAAAGCAAATTCTTCAAAAATGATTTCAAGACCATTTCTATCAAAGAGCTATCACATATATATATTACTTCTTTTACACACAAACACTTCCAAAATAGTTTGGAACACTACAGAAGAGTTAATCCTAATAGCAGATGATGTTGAGTCTACCCACATACTAATTTTAAATGGCACACGAGTCTATCCATGAGGTAGTCAATGCAGATGGCACCTTACAGTCTACCCGTCTGATGCTAATTGCAGATGCCACCATGTGTGCTACTTACAGATCGCACCTGACAGTCTACCCATGTAACACATAATACAGATGGCACTTGACAGTCTAACCATGTGAAATGTATTGCAGATGGCACCTGACAGTGAAACAATGTGGCCATATTGAATATGGCACCTGGCAGTCTACCTATGTAACACATATTACAGATGGCACTTGACAGTCTAACCATGTGAAATGTATTGCAGATGGCACCTGACAGTGAAACAATGTGGCCATATTGAATATGGCACCTGGCAGTCTACCTATGTGGCACATATATTACAGATGGAACCTGGCAGTCTACCCATGTAACACATATTACAGATGGCACTTGACAGTCTAACCATGTGGAATGTATTACAGATGGCACTTGGCAGTCTACCTATGTGGCACATATATTACAGATGGCACCTAACAGTCTATCCGAAATGTGGCACATATTGCATATGACAAATTTTGCTCAATGCCAGAAAGAAGTGCCCACTGGCCATGATGCTCAGCTGATATATAAGCACAACTTGTTTACAACTAATTTAGTGAAAGCATGACTGAATTCAGCCTTTATTCAGGACTTGTCTTGAGTTATATGCCAGAATATTCTATGTCTAAAGAATGCAAGTAATGTCCTTTTAACACATGCCTGCCTTAAGGTTAAATGACACTTAATGTGTAATACTGCTAACTCTAGTCCAAAGTCCGCCTAACAGCTATCTGGTTTACAACATTTTACTGTCAACAGGTCATGTTATTATTTTAAAATTTCCTTGACATGACAAGTATTCATGCAGCAAGAAGTAAACATTTAAAAAATAATAATACCCAACATAATATTGATCAGTGTTAGTAACACATTTTATATAGATATTATTTTTCTGTTTCCAATCAAACTGTCAATTATTTGGCTAATATCCTTTTACTGGCCATTTGCTCTCCCCATGGGGAAAACCATTAGTTCCATAAACTTGATGTGATAAATAAGTGATTCAGTAAAGGTTTTTCACATTTTCTACACACTTTTAAGTAATATAATAAATATTATTTTTTAAGTGGCCACATGAATAAAAAGTATAAATTAACTTCACACAGAGAGAATTGTGAGTGTTTTTAACTCAGCCAAAATAAGATTACATCCCTAATGAATTACACAGGACTGATATTGATGTTAAAAGAGTTCAAATATCTTCTTCAGGTGCAGGAAATTTTCTATTACCTGAGGAAATGTTCCTTCTTCCTTAATACACAAAATAAATCATTCTTCTCCATACTTAAAAATCCTCCTACATGCTATCACTAACAAAAAATCATTGACTACTCAACCTGTTTTGATTTTCTTATCAGTGTCTGATAAAAGATAATAAGCAAAAAGTGTCATGTCAGCAGAACACTTCTGTTTATCTCTGGATACAACTAAAACTAAATCAAGAGGATGCCATTTACAGTTATAGGCCTTGTAAACCTGAGCAGATATAAAAGATGTATTTTTATTGGTCTGATGATAAAAGTAATATATCATGCAGTTACAGTGGAACCCCACCTTGAAACCATCCCACAATAGTGACCACGACTACAGGCCGGTGAGACGCAGATTTTTGGGACGTAGGCCGCCGGGACGTACCCACTGAAACGTATCCCGATAGGACGTATTGTAAAAATAAGAGTACATGTATCACTTGTCTGACTGTCTAAACTTTACACGTACTAAAACAAAAAGACTAAGTAATAATAGTTAATTATACTTTCGTTAGTAAACCCTCTCTTGGGTCACTTTGGGAAATCATTAAGCTGTGTGATCGATGCAACATACGTCAAATCAGCACACGTTAATGCCTAGTATATCTGTGTTATCCATTATTACTATATTACCCTCATGCACTTATATCGTTGTGTTCCTTAACTGAAGTTTGACAAAATATTTAGTAATTTTATTGTTAATTAGAGCATTATTTTGGCTTAAAGTACGACCATCCCTCAATAGTGATAAACTCCGGGTATGGTTAACCCATCAGCGTTCTCCAATTTATTATCCTAACCAGAGGTTTAAATGACTGATAATTACAGGTTTAACGTGTAACATCTTACTTTATTTTCCATATTCCTGTTATAATTTTCACTATTATAAGTATGTATATCATGTCGTGAGAACATATTAAGTCTGCTCAAACATGAACGAACTGCTCACCAGAGACCAGCGAAGCCGCAGTATAAACGCGGTCACGAGAAACCATTCACCCGACGCGGCCACTCGTACAGTTCAAAGGATGAACCTTTAATTAACGGACGAAAAATGTCGATCAAAGGTTTCTGGATGATGAATCATTTATATTGATCTCTTACACGCACGTAATGTATTAAGGAAAGAATAAATATTTACATATTTTGATTATATTCGACTTCTGACAGGACCACATTCCGAATAAAAGACATTATAAATAGACAACATTTTTATGAGAAAAATAACTTAATAGAATAAAAAATTAGGTTGGTTGTTATTTTGTTAACATGAAAATATTACCTGTGCGTAGTATTCAGTTAGTATCATCCGCTCTGGCGCAAGTACGATCGGTGGCGGGTGACCTATTTTGGAACAAATTAAGTGCCGCGGTTGGTGTAGACAATAAAACTATTCTGAAAACGATTTCTCTCCAAATTGTATGTGTATATTTAATTTCTCGCGTGTATCTGCATGTTGAAACCGATGTGTTAAAAACTATCCTGCTGATTGAAGATTCCTCTTCAAATTGTGTGTGTGTTTTTTTTTTATTTCACGGGTCAGTCTATGTGTTGAAACCGCTGAATAGTGAATGACGAATAACAATTATACCTTTGAGTTCCTACTAACTGCTAATTGAGTCCATAAAGAACCGCTAATGAATACCCATCTTCCATCAACCAATCGTAAACTTAATGTATAACCAGAAGACAAAAATATATGAATGAAAGAAAGATAGAGTTATGTAACGAAGGGAAGAATGAAGGAAAGACTGAAAGACAAAAGAAAGAAAGAAAGAAAGAAAGACTAAAAGAAAATTGAATGAAAGACCAGAGGAAGAAAGAAAGAAGTAAAGAATATGTAACGAAAGAAGAATGAAGGATATACGGAAAGACTGACAGAAAGAAAAACTGAAAGAAAGAAAGACTGAAAGAAAGAAAAAAAAAGAAGAACTGAAAGAAAGACCGAAAGAGAAAAGAAGGACTGAAAGAAAGAAAGAAAGAAAGACTGAAAGAAAGAAAGAAAGACTGAAAGAAAGAAAGAAAGAAAGACTGAAAGAAAGAAAGAAAGAAAGAAAGACTGAAAGAAAGAAAGAAAGACTGAAAGAAAGAAAGAAAGACTGAAAGAAAGAAAGAAAGACTGAAAGAAAGACTGAAAGAAAGAAAGACTGAAAGAAAGAAAGACTGAAAGAAAGAAAGACTGAAAGAAAGACTGAAAGAAAGAAAGACTGAAAGAAAGACTGAAAGAAAGACTGAAAGAAAGAAAGAAAGAAAGAAAGACTGAAAGAAAGAAAGAAAGAAAGAAAGACTGAAAGAAAGACTGAAAGAAAGAAAGAAAGAAAGAAAGAAAGACTGAAAGAAAGAAAGAAAGAAAGACTGAAAGAAAGAAAGAAAGAAAGACTGAAAGAAAGAAAGAAAGAAAGACTGAAAGAAAGAAAGAAAGAAAGAAAGACTGAAAGAAAGAAAGACTGAAAGAAAGAAAGAAAGACTGAAAGAAAGAAAGAAAGAAAGAAAGAAAGAAAGAAAGAAAGAAAGAAAGAAAGAAAGAAAGACTGAAAGAAAGAAAGAAAGACTGAAAGAAAGAAAGAAAGAAAGAAAGACTGAAAGAAAGAAAGAAAGAAAGAAAGACTGAAAGAAAGAAAGAAAGACTGAAAGAAAGAAAGAAAGAAAGAAAGAAAGAAAGAAAGACTGAAAGAAAGAAAGAAGGAAAGACTGAAAGAAAGAAAGAAAGACTGAAAGAAAGAAAGACTGAAAGAAAGACTGAAAGAAAGAAAGACTGAAAGAAAGACTGAAAGAAAGACTGAAAGAAAGAAAGACTGAAAGAAAGACTGAAAGAAAGACTGAAAGAAAGACTGACAGACTGAAAGACTGAAAGAAAGACTGAAAGACTGAAAGAAAGACTGAAAGAAAGAAAGACTGAAAGAAAGACTGAAAGACTGAAAGAAAGACTGAAAGAAAGACTGAAAGAAAGAAAGAAAGACTGAAAGAAAGAAAGACTGAAAGAAAGAAAGAAAGACTGAAAGAAAGAAAGAAAGACTGAAAGAAAGAAAGAAAGAAAGACTGAAAGAAAGAAAGAAAGAAAGACTGAAAGAAAGAAAGAAAGAAAGACTGAAAGAAAGAAAGAAAGACTGAAAGAAAGAAAGAAAGACTGAAAGAAAGAAAGAAAGACTGAAAGAAAGAAAGACTGAAAGAAAGAAAGACTGAAAGAAAGAAAGACTGACAGAAAGACAGAAAGACAGAAAGACAGAAAGAAAGAAAGAAAGAAAGAAAGAAAGAAAGAAAGAAAGAAAGAAAGAAAGTAAGAATCAGGTAACGAAGGGAAGAAAGAAGGATGGAAGGAGCGAAGAAGGAAGGGAATTATAATTAATGACTTATAATTAATGTTTGTGGCTTACTACTGATTGACTCCAGATGAACTCACAGACTCAGGTGTTACTCAGGAGGGTTCGTTTAGCGTAGTTTAAGTCATAAAAAATACACTTATAAAAGAGAGACGTATCTTGGCAGGATGTATACACGCAGGGTTCGTTTTAGCGTAGTTTTAGCCATAAAAAATACACTTATGAAAGAGAGACGTAGACGGGCAGAAAGTATACACCCAGGGTTCGTTTAGCGTAGTTTTAGCCATAAAAAAATACACTTATGAAAAGAGAGACGTAGACGGGCAGAAAGTATTCATGCAGGGTTCGTTTAGCGTAGTTTTAGTCATAAATAATACACTTATGAAAGAGATACGTAGACGGTCAGAAAGTATACGCGCAGGATTCGTTTAGCGTAGTTTTAGTCATAAAAAATACTCTTATGAAAGAGAGACGTAGACTGGCAGAATGTATACACACAGAGTTCGTTTAGCGTAGTTTTAGTCATAAAAATACACTTATGAAAGAGAGACGTAGACTGGCAGAAAGTATACACGCAGGGTTCGTTTAGCGTAGTTTTAGTCATAAAAATACACTTTTGAAAGAGAGACGTAGACAGGCAGGAGGTAAACACGCCGGGTCCCGCAGCACGACACGCCTGATTGGTGACGGGGCAATGTTTATGGAGTACGTCCTACCGGCCACTCGTCATTGTTTATATAGTGCGTCCTGCCACCCTGCGTTTTATCGCACGGTCCGTTGGGACATACGTCTTATCGGGATGCGTCTCACCGGGTGCACACCAGTGACCACAACACAATACAACCACTTTTCTTGGTCCTGAATATGTGATCAAAGTAACATAGAATTTCACAAATACGACCACCGCCAAATTACGTAATTGTGAGGTTCCATTGTATATTGAATAAAATTCACCTGAGAGCAAAATTGCATGTGTATGACATCCAATACCATACATGAACTATACATGAAGAGGTATACAAATGCCAATATAGTTGTTAACACCTGACTATATATCCAGTAATAATTATCTGCAGGCATTTAGGTTTGATTATGTTCAAAGGGACTGTCTTATGATTCACCATCAAATAGCATGGACTATTAGTACAAATGATTTGGGTCAATAACCCTGTTTTGTAGCTTAATTTAAAATGTAATATTAATATAATGAATGTGATAAAAATATAGTCATATTTGTTATAACTGATAAGAAGTTTGGCTTTCTCCTAAACATCTTTACTTTCGTTAATAGCAAAGGTAAAAGGTATATACCATATTAAAGATATAAAGACAAAATTCAACTGGACAAAACAGGACCACAGTCAACAAGTTTAAGGTATGATAACTTATGCAAAGGTAATTGCATGCTAATCTAAAAGTGTGTACAGCTGAACAGTTGCAAAACATGCCTGTTTCATAGAAAAAAAATTATCAAATACGCCTAGCATAAAAAAAAATTGCTGAGAATTAAAGTACCTTCCCACACATATTACTATGGATGCATATCAAGGGACGTTAAGATTAATACCCAAAGCTGTGTATGTAGGAATTATCATACATGTGAACAGTGTGTGTACTGTTACTGGCGGCCTCAGGTTATGACTCAAAACTGACTGTTTACACAGCTGTCATGCATTTATCATGTTACTTAATCACACATTACTAATTACAAACATGAATGCTCCCACTGCTCTGGCAAGGAATGTTAGGTTTGGAATGTTTATGTTATCATTTATATCAAGAACCTTTTAACCTTCTGAAAATATAGAACTTGATTGTTCAAAATAAACAGTTAAAAAATACCAAAGTTAATCTGTATATTTTATTATATTAAATTCATTTATTTTATATTATAAAGATTCAACAATTTTTTGTTCATGACCATGCACCCAAGCTTTGCAATAATATGCTGGAAATATGCTGATAGGGAATTTTTGTAGTTTCATTTTTTAAAAGGAAATTTTAATGCTCTAATTAGCTATTGTTACTATCTGCAGTAAGTATCTATTACTATAATACCATGATTTTACCATCCTGGGTCATGTATTTGGTAACAACAGCAGAAAATGATGAGTTTTCCATGGACTGAGTTCAACATTAGGTGTAGTTTCTGACAGATGGTACTGCAATAGACTCTTTGCAAAGTTTCCTAAATAATATCAAATTCCTATGGCTTTATGAGATAATATAGATAATCTCCCCCCCCCCCTTCCCCAAGTACACATCTTGAATTGTTATGCACACTTCAAGACCAGAATCAGACATTTCCACAGCATGAACATGAGAATTTGCATGATAACAGTGTAGTACCATTGCCAATTATAATATAAAGAGTACATTAGAATTTTTACATTTTTGAAATTCAATAGCACTCAGATTTATTCTCCATAGAACAAATCTTCAAACAATATTTAAGGCTAATCCCTCAAATGCTTCAAGATATAATCTGTGATGGATGGACAAGGTGATTATTTAATTAAGAAAGAATGTCAATGGTAAATAGTCATTAAACTGAAAAAATTCTTAATTATTTGGTATTGATGATATTTTTGTTTAATAACAGAGATACAGCTATCCTTTTAAAACATGTGACATACATGTGCCTAGCACGTGCAAGACATCAGCAACTTAAAGGAGGTCATCTCTGGTCAGTTTCCCAGAGTGACGGAGAACAAGTCAAGGATGGGTGGTTACCTATAGCATCGATGAATTATAATGCACTGCAGGGGATCATTTATTAATTTCCTTGACTGCAGTTGGTAGAATGATACCTCACAACTTAACAGAGCTTATCAAGAATAATACAATACTAATAGTAGTTGTCAAGACTGCTGGAGATACTATACCGGTCTGAGTAGGTTTATGTCTGTTTAAGTACCTGGTGCCTTAGGGCACTGACACCCGACTGCCCTATGCAACAATGGAACACGTTTTAATACAATATTTTCAGTGACAACGTGACTGTTACATCGATCATCATATATAAGCAAACAAACACCCACTATATCGAGCTATTCCTCTCTATAGTAATTGTATAACTTTTTAAATACCAATATTTACCTTTTTTCCTATATGCTGCATGATTTAATTAGATATTTTTTGGGTAATAATTAATTACTGGAATATCTATCAAACCTCTGAATTTACTTAATAATACTCCTGTAACATTGTTATTTTAAATATCCGAAAGTTTTTTAAATTATATTTTTAGAATGGCATTTTTTGTATTATATATATGTCAGAGACGAGATTAAAATCCAGGCAGATTTTAAATTCGCCTAGACGAGATTGCGATTGTGATCTCGCCTAGGCGAGATTGCAATTGTGATCTCGGCTAGACAGATTTTAAACTCGCCTAGACGAGATCACAATCGCAATCTCGCCTAGGCGAGATTAAAATCCATCATGGAGCAGGCCAGGATTTTAATCTCGCCTAGGCGAGTTTAAAATCTGTCTGGTGTCATCCAGGCGAGTTTAAAATCTGCCTGATATTACTTAGGCGAGTTTAAAATCTGCCTAGGCGAGATTAAAATAGTGATCTGATCTAATTTCCTAATATATTAAGCATTGTAATTGACATATGAAAGATGTTTTCAGTCAGATTTTCAATATTTTAACACTGAATGGTTATATATTAATGGTAAATTATTTATTAATATTTACAGAATATTATAGTATTAATGTAATAATTAACTTTTTTACAGTAATGTAATAGTAATTCATGTGATAATTAACATTAATTTTGGAAACAGAATTATGAAATAGATATTTGATTATTATTTGCACATTTAATGTGTTTCATGTGGTCTACAGCATCCTTATCTTACCAATTATTTGCAAAACATTTATCAATCTTTATTTTTTTTCTCCAGTTTTCTTAACAACCTTGTGTTTGTAAATATCACTAATAATTTTTACAAAAAAATAATTTATAATTGTATTTAAATATATGGCAATTAGCAAGTAACAAGAGGTATATTGAAGCACACTTATGAGATATTATGAAGAGCAAATCTGGGGGAAAAAGTCATCCACTTGCATATTGAATCAATCATAGATAGATAGATAGACAGATAGATAGATTAGTCTAGATAGCTATCACTTCACTATTTAATGAGTATATTACACATTAACATAAACAGTCATCCTATTTGATAGTTCTTACAGGACAAACAGAACAAATTAGTTGGTTGATCTAGTTCAAATGTTTCTTTTCACCCAGGCATTCAACACTCAAAAGTCAAAACATGTACACTTATGGTACAAAATATGCAGGGTATCAGTATTTATGATGGACTTTGATACACCATCCGTTTTTTGGTAATAAACATCATATTAGAAAAGGTAAAAGTTGATACACAGATGTATGCATGTGAATATTTCTTTGTCTTATTTAGTCTTTTCTTATAATGTATATAATATTCTTCTGATCTTTTTTTTAATGTTTTGTGAGGGATTTTGTGAAGCTTCAATATTTATGTAGACTGTGTTACAAGATAACTGCCTTTTTTTGGACAGTATTATATCATATCAGAAAAAATATGATTTCTAGATTCATAGAGTAATAGATCATTTATGCATGTGAACATACATTGAATTATATTGATAAAAAAATAAATGAGCTATGTTCCTTTTGTCTTTTTAAAATACTACATTACTAATATTACTAATACCAGTTTCCCTTCAAATTAATATTGACAACAAAATTATTATGTAAATAATCAGCAGCAGCCCACATCATATATCATTTGAATATGCCATATACAATACCAATGTAAGATTCTTATTACCTAGTTTATAAATAAAAATATAAAATAAAAAAATTAATGTTAATTATTACATAAATATTATAATATTCTGTAAATATTATTAAAAATATATTACTTGTGAACTATACATAACCATATTAATAAAAAATATATAATATAAATATTCCATTTCCAAAATTAATGTTAATTATTACATTAATAATATAATTTTCTGTAAATATTAATAAATATATAACTTGTGAACTATACATAACCATCAGTGTTAAAATATTGAAAATCTGACTGAAAACATCTTTCCTAAGTCAATTACAATGCATAATTTATTGGGAAATTAGATCAGATCACTATTTTAATCTCGCCTAGGCAGATTTTAAACTCGCCCAAGTGATATCAGGCAGATTTTAAACTCGCCTGGATGACACCAGACAGATTTTAAACTCGCCTAGGCGAGATTAAAATCCTGGCCTGCTCCATGATGGATTTTAATCTCGCCTAGGCGAGATTGCGATTGTGATCTTGTCTAGGCGAGTTTAAAATCCGTCTAGCCGAGATCACAATTGCAATCTCGCCTAGGCGAGATCACAATCGCAATCTCGTCTAGGCGAATTTAAAATCCGCCTGGATTTCAATCTCGTCTCTGACATATATATATATATATATATATATATATATATAAATATATATTTATATATATATATATATATATATATATAAATATATATAGTATATATATATATATATATATATATATATATAGATGTATATATATATATATATTAGTGGTGGGATGATGATCGATTATTAATCGGTTCAGACAAATATAAAGAAATATGCAGTTATCTGTGAAACTTTACTTTCTTAACCCAACCCGCATGTCTTAATAACTCTTCCTCAAGAAAAGAAGTTTTGCCTTTTTCTTTTTTCCAATTATTACTAAGATATGCAATTCAAGGTTTCATTTTAATTAATTATAATAATCAAGGTGCCTAAACAGTGGCACCTGGCATCAGCTGAAGAGATTATTTCTAAGAGAACTTACAAAATTGGCAGAGACCTGGAGTATTTATGTGCATCCAGAGCATTTTAATGCCATACTGCTCATATTTTGCAATGTTCATCTCGTTAGAAAACTCTCCGCTTATTCTGCAGCTCCCTGCCAGTAAACAGAGGTTTATAAGTCTTCCATTCTTGCATCTACCGTGTCATGCTCAGTAACATACAGAAGTTATTTGGGAACACAGACTCATAATATGAAGCGTGGATGTTGTTAAAAATGGAAGAACAATTTTAGCCTATAAAATAAAGGCATTCTGGACAAAACAAACATGAGTATGATGTAATAGATAGTTGCCTTTGGTAATTGAGCACTTGGAAGATGCACCAAAGCAACTGACTTTCAATAAAACTTGATGATCAGCCCACCACTAATATATATATATATATATATATATATATATATATATATATATATATATATATATATATATAAATATATATATATATATATAAATATGTATATATGATATTTATTTATGTACCTCATTATACTAATATAGTTTACATACTCTAGTTGACAAAGGTACAAATATAGATCTACAATTTAAAGGTCAAACAAAGAATATGAAACATGACAGAAAGGTATTTCTTTAATACATGGAATACATATACAAATATACACGGAATAGTAATAATACTTGTGGAAGTATTTAGCCACTCACAAATTCGACATCTGATTAATTAAGTCAACTTTTGACCTAAATATCACCTAACTTTATCTTTTGTACCATTATCTCCAAACACTTATTTAATTCCAACAATACTAATAGTGAATTTTCTATAGATACAAGGAATTTTTATCTATTACTGTGGTTGGCTTCATATTCGCGAGGCTGAAATTTCACGATTTTTCAATTTTTAATGTTTCGCGAGGGTTTCATTTTCGCGATCTCACCAGAACCCAAATATTTGGTAAAGCCATACATATGTGTGTTATAATGAGAATAAGTCATGAGTTTGTGATATTTTTCTCATATAACGATGGGCCCGAACACAAAGCACAGGTAGTTAAGTTCAAATTAAGGGAAACGTTTTCCCTATACCTGCATGGATGTAACTTATTATAACAATTCTCATTGTTCTAATCTATTCCCATACAAATATTGGCTACATTAAAAAAGAAGGACGTAATCCATTGGCCAATTATTCCTGTGGGTTTCATTTTCCCGATTATTTCCCATTTGCGAATATCGCGAAATTTAAACCCTCGCGTACAAAAAGGCAACCACAGTATGTTATATCTCCTAATGCATATCATAATACTTATGTGTATGAAATGTTACCTTTTATATCGTCAATCCTCACAAACCTAATAATAAATAACATATATATATATATATATATACAGGGAGTTGACCTAAATATACCATATCTCAATAGTCATATCTAATAATACCACTTTATGCATGCGTAAATACAAACAACACAGTATAGATGGTTAAATGTAATTTTTCAATGATGAAATGGTAGAATGATGAAATGCTAGTCCATGGGGCTTAAATAGAAATTTCATTGAATAAAAAATTTTGGTGTTTTACCCATGCATAAATCACTGTGATGCTTGTTCTCCACCAAGAGGAATACATGAGGAACATCTAACATGTTGATATTTAATACAATATGCTGACATCTGATGTTTATCAAGATGAAGAAGCCACCATAACACCATTTACACAGGGGCTCTCACCCACCTTTACTCTCCAGGTATGGCAATCCAATCACAGTTTGTTAAAGATCCAGGTCAAACACCTTCACACTGCAAGTTAATTAGCCTATTATCCGTGGACACATCTGAAGGTTGAATGAACACTACCCATGACAACTCCGGCATAATTTGTATCCAATCTCTTTAATGAAAATTACACAAACGCTGTCACACCTGGAGGCAAACACACCAGTGTTACGATCGAGGCAGTTGTACTCCCAACTGGTGACAGCTCTGTCCCACAGTCTCGAGCAAACAATACACACCCACGTACCAGCGAACCTATAGCTAGCAACAGGTACAAGTTAAAGTGCACTTGCTGTGCAACAGGGTGCAATACACTTATATACCCATGTGGTATTTCAAATGCACTTATACTGAAGACTGATGATTTGTGTATTTGCTGATTGTGTTGTATATCCCTACATGCATGCCATATATTTACTAGCAATAAACTGCAGTGATGCTGTTCTGCTCTTTATGAGTTTATATTATACACATACACAGCATGCCATGAAAACAGGCATATCAGCATCAGCCACATCACCATGAGTTTAGAGTGTGGTTAGTTTTACTAACAAATGCAGCTCTGTTTATAAGTTGATGGCCATGTCCTGGTACAGACAGGAGAGCTGGCAGGAGTGGCAAAAAGCTCCATCCGCGTGCGGTGCAGTTGACAGCCCCGCCGAGCTAGTTACTGAGTGTATAAAAGCTGCAGTTGTTCAGTTTTGTCTTCAACAGATACTGGGTGGAGCTGTAATCAATACACAGTGGTGTACAGTGAAAACTTTTTCGGAGGCCCATGACCTGTGGGGCAATAAGGAAAGGGAGACCCATTAGCCTTGGTCGTAAAGGTTGTTCCAGCAGTACTCTCCGTTCTCACTCACGTCAACCTGAATTTAAAGAACCCTTAACATTCTACACATAGGGGAGTCCCCCTTGGTATCCCTATCAGTGTGGAGACAGAATGAGAAGCACTTTTAAGGCCTTTCAATCAATGTGCCTTCAATAACGCTGGTCCCTGGACCATTCGGCAGCAGACTGGTACCTGCCCATTCACAATCAGTACGCGGTAACAGCTGCTCTTGCATCTATTCAATTTGCGATAAATACCTCTGGGCATATGGTTGTGTACACCAGGTCTCTGGCCCCGCATACCACTACATGCCTGAAGTGTTGCGCTTGATTTGTTTGTCAATATACCACAGACTCTTAATCAGCCCACATTTGTATGACTTTATGCTACCTGCATCTGACGACAAATAGGTGGAGTGGCGAGTGTGTGGGTGACAGGTCAAAGGTAGCCTTTACATGCGGGGGAACCCTGCTAACCTGCATTGGACTGACATTGTTGTGATAAAAAGTTTCTAAGTCACATATAAAAGCAGTAATTAATCATATATGTGGAAAGGAGAGATAATTTATTAGCCTAACTTACAGTTATATATCCTTGATATTCTGCTGAAAAACAGGTCACACACAGGTACACACAACGTGTATATCATTTCACTTTATAAAGAATAGTGAGCACCACTGAGCTACAATATTCTGCAATGTTGGATGGTTATAATTATCATTTTCTCAAAGCAGCTGGATGTTGATTGTACATATCACTATATATACATGGATTTATGTATATATAAGACCACTGTCTTTGCTGGAAAAGACATTTAAGTAGCTAGTATACATCTCTACATTTCTCTTAAAAGTCGACTTTTGTATGACTGTTTTTGCCTCTGGTAATAAATGTTTTTCTTTGCCCCCACTATATGTCACAGATCATAAAATATATGCTTTTATAATATACATATAACCTGATGTTCACTTCTACAGTTTGACCTGCTAATGCAAGGGAGCAGTTCTGTTCAGGCCACTGTGGGGGATGGGGGGTGGGGGGGTGCATCCAGAATTTTTTAAATGGAAGGGCCAACCAAGGTAGACTATTGATAAGTAAACTTTAAAAAATATTCCTGTGATTCAGACGGGGGGGGGGATTCAGGCTGGAAACCTAGTTTGAAACATTTGAAAAATAGTTCTTTTTGCTGAAAATTGGGGGGGGGGGGAAGAGTATCTGCCACTGCCATGACATGAACTATGTTAAAGAGACTGTTGTATCTCAGCTCACTGTACAGAAGAAGCAGTCACAATAACATGCCATCACCTCTTTCTTGACAGTTCACAATATATCATGCACCTTTGAAGTGTTTCATCCTCTGAATGAAGCACCTTTTTCATCAGTAAGATGAGTATTTTCATAAAAAGTTGTTACGTCAGTTCACAACAGTGTCCCCAAGGTCACACAAGAAAGAATTTTAGTGAAAGCTTGAAAGGAACTCTTGTCTTCTAAGGTCAATGGTCAAAGAGAGTGGAACATTACAAAACCATTCACCTGTACTATGTGCTTCACTGACCATATTCCATCATGCAATGAAGACACTGATCGAAGACAGGTACTGAGACACCTGATCTGTTTGACGGGCAAACAAACTGAACATGACGACCCTATTACCCATTTGTACAGACTAATAGAAGCAAACATTTAGATGAGGGAATTAAATTTAACAGCCTGTGCCAGACTTGCCCTTTTTTTTTTTACTTAGCTGGTTTATGCTATAAGCATCTGACAAGGTCTATGTAATCCCAGTTATTCATGGTCTACATTGGCTGCCTTGATTTACTCTTAAATAAACAGACTAGACATAAATGACTTAAGACTTACAAGCATGTAATAAGAGTGATAGTCTATGAGTCAAGGAGAAAATGTGAAGGTAATATCTATAATGTCGGGGAACGTGGAACGTGGTGATATCCTAGCTCGGAAGCATCAAGTATGTCACAGTTCAGAAGAAACATTCACAATAACACACAATCATCTCTTTCTTGACAGTTCACAATATATCATGCACCTTTGAAGTGTTTCATCCTCTGAATGAAGCATCTTTTTATAAGTAGGATAGGTATTTTCATAAAAACTTGTGTAACCTTAGTTCACAACAGTGTCCCAAGGTCACACATGAAAGAATTTTAGTGAAACCTTGAAAGAAACTCTGTGTTCTAAGGTCAATGGTCAAGGAGAGTGGAACATTACAAAACCATTTACCTGTATATTAAGCTTCACTGAGCATATTCCATCATGCAATGAAGACACTGATCAAAGACAGGTACCAAGATACCTGATCTGTGAAGGGCAAACAAACTGAACATGACGACCCTATTACCCACGTGTACAGACTTAAAAGAGGCAAACATCTTGATGAGGGAATTTTATTTAATAGTCTGCACCAGATTCTCCCTATTAGCACCTGATGAGATCTGTATAATCCCTGTAATTCATAGTCTGCACTGGGTGCATGGATTTACTCATAAATACACTGACTAGGCATACATGCAATACTGAAACCTTAAAAGGGTGTTATAAGAGACTATCTATGAGACAAGGGGAAAATGAGAAGATTATCTATAATGTCGGGGAACATGCTAATATCTCAACATGGCAGTATCAACATCAAGTACATTCCCAGTAATAAGATCTCATATCTATCTGAAGCCATCAATGAGAACTCCTCTTCAGATAAAATGCACATGTAGGGCAATTTCATACCTGTTCAATTAATCATTCTTTGAAAATCGCAAACCTACATGAACGCTACTGGTGTACTAAATATGTTGTTTGGTCATTTTTATAAATTATCTTTAGTCCCATCAGTATATATGTGACAACTTGACTGTTAAGTCATATATGTCTGCTGTATGTTAATGTAAATCTACTTTATTATCCGGTCAGTGGTATCCCACTCATAATTCAAGAGGTATATATTATTATTCCAGTCATATTACTATTACAATTACATATGAAAACTTAACTTTCAACTGCACATAAAAGAGCATAATTAAGCATGGCCGGAATACATATAAATGTGAAGATTTAAAAGTTCACATACCAATATTAATAATATTATAGCAAATATGTATCACTGTTATATGCAATTTTCTGTAAAGTCATTAGTTAATCTAATCAATTGTTAAATCTTAATGTATATGTTAATATTTAATTTTCTTTGAAGCCATTGGTGCAGAAGGTATATTGGTTGTATGAAATGAAATTGTATTTAACACAACCTTGATTTAAAAAAGAAAGTGCATATTTAACTTTTCAGTTTTTAACTGGGATATAAAGTATACAGATTGGAACAAGAAAATTTTTAAAGTATACATTATTTACCTATTGGCTACTTCTGAGTTGCAAGTGATACATTTGTATTCTGAACAGGAAACTAGAATACGGGTAGTCGACAAGCGACTACGTGTATCCGCCTAAATCAGAGTGGAACGGGTGAAGTGAGGCATGGATTAAGTGGCAAGGGGAAATAGAGTGAAGTGTTGCATATTAGCATGGATGTCTGCAGCCAAATTGTGTATGAAGGTTGCCCCCCCTACCACAAAATCCAGAAAGCCGTCCCAGTTGTATACATATGCAAAATTTAAGGCAGATAAGTCAAACCACTACATGTATATGAGTGATTTTAGCCCGTGGCAGACAATCAGATGGACACTGAGCAAAAATGGTTGCAGGTGACAGCACCAGTTTTGCGTATGATAAAGAGCTATGTGAGAACTATACACATGCAAAACTTTGGCCCAATCGGTCAAACGGTTCCCAAGATATGAGCTTGGATGTCTGCAGGGTAAACGTGAATGTAGGTGGCGCCACCTGTCACAAAATCAGAAAAGCTATCCAGGATGTATACGCATGCCAAATTTCAGGTGAATTAGTCAAGTCACTGCAGAGATATGAGTGATTTTAACCCAAGGCAGACGAACAGATGGTCACTGTGCAAACATGGTTGCAGGTGGCGCCACCATTTTTTTGTGTATGTTATAAAGCCCTCCAAGGGCTTCATTTGTGCAAAAAAATTTTCCTGATCTGTCAAACGGTTCCCGAGATATGAGCTTGGATGTCTGCAGCGTAAACGTGAATGTAGGTGGCGCCACCTGTCACAAAATCAGAAAAGCTATCCAGGATGTATACGCATGCCAAATTTCAGGTGAATTAGTCAAGTCACTGCAGAGATATGAGTGATTTTAACCCAAGGCAGACGAACAGATGGACACTGTGCAAACATGGTTGCAGGTGGCGCCACCATTTTTTGTGTATGTTAAAAAGCTCTCCAAGGGCTACATTTGTGCAAAAAAATTTTCCTGATCCGTCAAACGGTTCCCAAGATATGTGGGTTTATGTGAGGTCAAAACAAAATCGAGGCGCAGCATTTCACATGTGACCCGAACATAATCCCGGGTTTCGTAAAATTCCGCCCAGCGGTTACGGAGGAGTTCTCCGGAAACTTACGCTGCGGGGGCGGCGGCGTGCAGCTGAAAACATAGTATCTGCAAAACTCTGTTTTGGCGGATACAAAAATTACATTTATTTGCAAAAGGCAAAGGGATGCACACCCCTTTAACATATCAATGGTTTATTATGCATATATATTATTATATACATATACTGATACAATATAAAATCTAGCTGTGACAGTTGAATAACCACTTCCACCTCTCCCCATTCTTCTACCCCTAACCAATCCCTACAATAGAAGAAGCTGCGGTACAAATTACCATATGAACAAACCATGAAGGCCTGTAGGTCAGCCATCAAATATGTGACATGTAAAAATTTACCTGTCTCTGAAACAGTGCATGGTGTGTAAATATGTGACCCCAAGTGAACTTTTAAGTCTGTGAGAAATTTAATAGGGTAATTATGTGCGATAGGTAGGGGATATATTACACCCTCTATCATTTGTCACACAACAGGACTCACAAGAGACCCACTCTGCTGGTTAGGGATGAACTGAGGGTTCTAAATACACCAGTGACGATGGTATAAACATAGTGAAGAGGGAAATGTAGTCAGTGCAAATATATAAGATAAGAATTGTTTCAAAGCAAATCACATACACATGAGTGTTCTGTGGCAAGGACTTCTCAGACTAAGTAATATACTGTAAGCATGTAAATATATATGAAATTTATATGTATAGACAATTAAGTAGTCCCGGCCGTCCCACAGTGCTTAATCATTAACTAGATGAGGTTGGTTTTGAGAATAAATTCCCTCTGGTGGAATGGTAAGGTTGGTTTTGAGGAGAAATGACCTTTGGTGGAATGGTGAGGTTGGTTTTGAGTAGAAATGACTTCTGGTGGAATATGGTGTTGTCACAGACCATGGTGTCCCTCGTGACAGATATTTTTTTGTGTAACTTTGGTTACTGAGATGAAATTCTTCTCAATTTCAGGCCCATTCTGATGTGTACAGGTAAAGCATGATGAACAAGTCCAAGTTGTCAGACATGACCAAAAAAACCTCTACCAGGATTCTCATGAACTTGTGCTGAGTACACAATATTTGTGGTTAAACAGCCTCATCCCAGGTCATCCCAAGGACAATGCCAACCCCCCCCCCCCCCCCCTCCCGAATAGGTCTATTAACAAGAAGTAGCTGGATGTTACAATGGGCAGAATACTTTGAATTAAAAGTTTACTCTTGTGATTCAGATTACCTCAATACTTTATTGAATTGTACATCAAGTATTATCCAAACCTTAAGCAAAATTTCACCAGGATCTGTTTAATAATTTTTGCTTAAAATTACTGACAGACAAATAAATTACGAAGGGAAAAACACAATATATTTTGCCACCTGGTGAAGTTTTAACAAATATGACATGCAAGTGATGAATTTTCAACTGGTCCAAATGAAAAGAGAATAGCTATGTCTATGCTAGTGGTAGTTTGCCCTTGAAAAAGACCCTTACCAGTCTACCAAGGACATCTGAGAGGCAGGAAAAAACATTTTTTAGAACTGTGCTGAAGATTTCAATGAGGCAACCGATATTTTAGTACATTTTTACCTCACTGGTGACAAGTACAGTGTCACTGATAATGCACAAGAATAATAGTCAGATATTTTTCTTTAGTTTCAAAAACCATCTTCCATGTGTGAACAGCATTTTAATTTTAAATCAGGATGTCGAGAAATTTCCTTTCAAGCATTTGATTTCTGATTTAATACAAACATATTCTGATGTGATTGACAGCTCATTCAAGAGATACTCTGAATATGCCCATAGAGATGAGTTTCATGCTTTGGTCTGTAAAATCCTCTCTCATCATCTAATATTAAGATTACCATCTCTGTTAATCCATGTCATTTTGAGGTATGGACTAGAGGTAGGTATTGGTTTTAAAATCAAAATCAATGATTGAAAAAATAACAACATAGGTCATGACGCTCAGCTGCCAAGCATGACCTGTGACATCATGGACTGAGATTCACAACTTCCAGTCAAATTTTGAAGAACCAATTTGCCAATTTGTTGAAAATTTTCTATGACAACAGAAATATATATCACCTATGTCTGGTTAAAACACAGTGAATTGATGGTCTGAGGAAAATGCATGATTGTTAAGCTATCAGGAACTATTCCAACAACTTGCTTGAAACATGTCAGTCTCAAAAGGAACACCACAAAGGGCAAATATAAGATCAAAATATATAGCAAAAATCAAGGAAATACATGCAAGAATTATTGAGAAACAGGTGCTTCTGTATGAATTTTTATTCAATACAAGCCAACTGTACTGCACTTTTTTAAATGATGGTAATATTTATTCAGAAATATTTGACCCAATCCTTTACAAGATTACATAAATATACATCCAACTGCATTCACTTTAACTGTTCTTGAGATAATATGATCAAAAGGAATTAAAAGATGGTTGCCTGGTGGCCATATTGGACTTCTGACAAGTCTGAAATCAGACAACAAACATTCTCTAAATCAGACCAAACATTAAAGAAAAATTACTGAAACTGCCCTGAAGAAAGAATTTCTAAGGTGGCTAACTGGCAGACATAATGGATTTCTGACAAGTATGACATTTGATATCCCACATTCTCCAATAAGAGACCAAACTTGGGGCAAATTATCCAGTAATAAATGCCCAAAATAATTCAAAAGGCATGTCCAGGCCCTCATATCAGATTTATAGATATGCAATTGTAAAAAGTGTAAGTCCAATATTTACTGCAAAATGTTCCCATCATCTTATAAATCAGTAGCTAAACCTTAATACTATACTCTCATAGTCTTAATGCCTGGCTGAAGCATTCTGACAACAGTGTTTTTGTTATGAAGCAACGAGGTACTTATCACTGAGCCTTATCACTTAATAGGCTGATTCAAAAGGGAGTCATATGTCACCAGTGTCACTCACAATTACAGCCACACAGGGAGATGTACCAGCTGGAGTGGGATGGTTATATATACAAGAAAAATAGAGATGGTCTATAAAATAAGTAATTGTGAACATCACTGACCTATGACCTTGGCCTTTTGCCCATATATCAACTGGATTCTTTCTAAATGATGGGTAACTACTGACCACTTAAATCTGGTGTAATTACTTGGCAACCAATGGGTGAATAACTTTGACCTGCAACCTTTAACCTGCTGACCAGCTGACCCCAAAATCAATAAGTTATTTATTCAAGCAAAAAGACCCATAAATATGAAGTTTGAGTCAAACTGAGTGATGCATAGATGTGGCATATGTGAAAGACTGAAGGTTTGGGTTGAACAGTTACCCTTGAAATATGCTCACAAGCATTTAGAACAATTAAATATTGTGACCTTGACCTTTGACTTTTTGACCTCAACATCAATAGGCTTCTTCCCGTATTGGTAGGCAAGCCATATATGACAGATGGAAGGTACAGATTGAAAAGTTTGCCTGAAAATGACTCCACGCAAGAAGTGGGTGCTGTAAACTTGACCTTTGACCTCAAAATCAACAGGTCTTTTCCCCGGTTGGCAGAGAAGCGATACCAGTGCTGGAAGGTTTGGAATGACAAGTCTAGCTTGAAATGTGTCCACTACCTTTTCAAAGAAGTGGATCCTGTGACCCTGACCTTTGACCTTGTGACCTCAAAATCTATAGGATTCTTCTCCAACTTATGAGGTGAGCTATATGTGAAAGATAAAAGAATTGGGATGAAAGGGTTGGCTTAAAATGCATCCACAGGCTTTTCAAAGAAGAGGCTCCTGTGACCTTGACCTTTGACCTTTTGACCTAAAAAAAATTATGGTTCTTCCCCTGTTGGTAGGTGAGCTGTATGTGAAAGATGGAAGGTTTGGGATGAAAATTTTGTCTCAAAGAGTTATTTCTGGGGGTCGCAAACACACCCCATAACTTCGAGAATATAGGTCGCAGTGACCTAATTTCAGGTTTGCAAGGAGATCTTTTTATAACCTCTAAGACTGCATGGGGTTCATGGCCCTAGCCCCTACGGTTACGATTTGTGCCCTGCTAACGGCCGGACGGCCGGCCGGAGGGACGGCCGGCCGGACGGACGGAAAGACGGAAGGACGCCGGACAAAGACCCATCGCTATAGCCCAGCATGACTGAAAGTCAGCTGAGCTAAAAATGACCAATGATCGATTATTAACCAATAATTTTATGTACTTTCTATATTACCTTGAGTTCTGATGTAGTCTTGTACCTAAAATATTGAAAAAGTCTGATATGTATATTATCAATATTATAAAGGACACCATCAATCCACCCTCATCCAAGGTCGACTTGCCATCAGACAATTTCTGGCAATGCAAGGTACCATTTTGATGATGTTGTTCGTTACTTTGTATTTGTATATCTCTGACAGGATAAAATTCTTTGCATGTGCATACATAATCAATTTAACTGATTATGCCAAAATGCAATTCAATTGATTTAATTCAAGAACTTGACCAATCATTGATTAACTGGCACACCACTGTTAATTACAAAACTATGTTTTTCACTCTGATCAAAAAATAAATATTGAATTTTTTTCTAAGTGTATTTTTCTTCAAAACATATGCCTATCTTCTACAATGAAAAATAATTTTTTTAACTCCATATCTCCATATATAGTATGGACTAGCTGCTTACCAATGCTAATTGCAGTGCAGTTTTCACAACTCAAAAGTAGGCCCTATCAGTCAAATTAGAATGCCTACTGAAACATGTCAGATTTTTAGCCCAGCTAGCTGTAAGTTCTGAGCTATAGCGATCACCCTTTGTCCGGTGTCCGTCCGGTTGACCAGCCATTTGGCTGTCCGTCTGTTAACAGGGCACAAATCTTAACCATTAGACCTAGAAACTTCTCACTGAACATCCAGGGAGGTTCTGGGCAAATCTCCTTATACACCTGCAGGGCTCGATGAATTTTGTAAAATCTACTGGTCCCGAGGACAGGACACTCTCAAAAACTGGTGGTCCTCCTGTATAAATTGGTTGCCCCCCGTAAAGATTTTAATTGTCCAAATTTATCAGTGCATTAAGTCTTTTCTTGGTTTTAAGTAAGGTGTCACACAAAATGAAAAGTTTATAACCGCCATCCGACCGTGGATTACATGTGTTCAAGAGTAAAGTGTTAATAGCGACTGTTTGACTGACACTAGATCTACTGGCGGTAGAGGCGGGAACACCCGCGCCAGTGGCACTTTCAGTGACAGAGTCCGTCACACCGGGGCAAGGCGAATTTTTGCTACATTTTGCTGGCTTAGTAAAAACCTAAATAAGTCTGTCTGATTCTGACCTGACCTCTTTAAATTTGAATGGTCCATTGTTTGCGGAATATATGCCTGAGATCCACAACAAGACGCTGACAAGACGATGATAATCGCAAGCCACATGATCATGGAGGCAAAGGAATTGTGTTTAAATTACAGAAAGACAAGAGAATTCTCGGAGTATTGCGATCTGTAATTTGTGGACAGCGCGTTTTTTAAATTAATTTAAACTTTGAAATTAAAATCCTTATTTTACATTTAAACGATGTAAAACTGTGAAAAGAGAATGTTATTTTGAATATAACTAACCTTTTTAAGATTTATATTTTGTATCCTTTGAAATAAAAATGTAGCTCCATAAATTAACACAGACCCTTCGCTATTTAAACGTGCTCAGAATTAATACTATACATTACCGACAGACGGCGCCAAAGACAACCACAGCACATTCGGCTGTCCTCGGGTATCATTAGAAATCGACCGAGGACGTCCGGTAGAAGACGAAAGAGCCGACGAGAGAACCCGGCTGACATCAATTTAAGTCTTACATCGTCCAAGAAGCCTTAAAAATTTACAGCTGTTTTGTTTAACGGCCAATAGCAATTTCATATCAGTACTTAACATTGTCAGTAAATGAGACAGGTGGACACTTCTAGTTCTCTTAACGGACATGCAGCGTTTCATGACTCGCCCGCGCGGACGTTGCCATGAGCAAATACTGTCGCCCCCCAGATTTTTAGCCCGGCTCGGACGTCGGACGGCCTGATTCTTCGAGCCCTGACCTGAAATAAGGTCATGGTGACCTATATTTTGTGACCAATGGGCCAAAAACATGATTTTGAGCACCTAGACAGTCAGACCGGCACAAATTGTTTTCATCAGGCCTAGAATCCTCTAACCTAACATTTAGGGAAATCATAGGCAAATGTCAATGGAAACCTGAAACTACGTCACTGTGACCTATATTCTGCAACCTATAGGAAAAAGATGTTATACGAGTTCCCTGAATGTCAGATGGGGACAAATCATATCTGTGAGGCAGAGAATCCTCCACACGATATCCTAGGAGTTTCTGGGCACCTCTCCTTAGAAACCTGAAATTAGGTCATGGTGACCTATATTTTGTGACCTACAGACCAAAAACACGATTTTAAGCACCCTGAATGTCAGAAGGACACAAATAGTATCTGTGAGGCCTAGAATCTTTAAATGAAACATCTTGGGAGGTTCAAGGCAATGACCTTTGGGCCAAAAACATGATTTTGAGCACCACGACAGTTTGTCAGATGAGGCAAAAATTGTATCCATTAGGCCTAGAATCCCTCAACATGACATTTAGAGGGGTCCTAGGCAAAAATCCATGGAATCCTGAAATTAGATCACTGTGACCTATATTCTGCAACCTAAAGGAAAAAGATGTCATATGAACACCCTGAATGTCAGATAGTGACAAATCATATCTGTTAGGTCTAGAATCTTCTATCACAATATCCTGGGAGTTTCTTGGCAAATCTCCCTAGAAACCTGGTATTTGGTCATGGTGACCTATATTTTGTGACCTACAGGCCAAAAACATGATTTTAAGCACCCTGAATGTCAGATGGACACAAATAGTATCTGTGAGGCATAGAATCTTTAAATGAAACATCTTGGGAGGTTCTAAGCAATGACCTGTGGGCCAAAAACATGATTTTGAGCACCTAGAAAGTACATCAGATGAGGCACAAATTGTATCCATTAGGCCTAGAATCCCTCAACGTGACATTTAGAGGGGTCCTAGGCAAAAATCCATGGAATCCTACGGGTCAAAAACATGATTTTAAGCACCCTGAATGTCAGATGGACACAAATAGTATCTGTGAAGCCTAGAATTTTTTAATGCAACATCTTGGGAGGTTCTAGGCAAATCTCCTTGGAAACTTTGAATCAGGTCATGGTGACCTACATTTTGTGACCTACAGGTCAAAAACAGGATTTTGAGCACCTAAAACGTCAGGCAGGGCAAACATTGTATTTGTTAGGCCTAGAATCTTCAATTGTAACATTCTAAGATGTCCTTTGCAAATGTCCATGGAAAACATGATTTTAAGCACCCTGAATGTCAGATGGACACAAATAGTATCTGTGAGGCCTAGAATTTTTTAATGCAACATCTTGGGAAGTTCTAGGCAAATCTCCTTGGAAACTTAAAATCAGGTCATGGTGAGCTACATTTTGTGACCTACAGGTCAAAAACAGGATTTTGAGCACCCAAAACGTCAGGCAGGGCAAACATTGTATTTGTTAGGCCTAGAATCTTCAATTGTAGCATTCTAAGATATCCTTTGCAAATGTCCATGGAAAACTGAAATTAGGTCACCATGACCTATATTTTGTGACCTAAAGTAAGGAAGTCATATAAGCACCCAGACACACATTTTATCTGTGAGGCCAAGAATCTTCTAATGTAATGTTCTGAGACATCCGTGGTAAATGTCCTTGGAAAACTGAAACTAAAATACGGGTAGTCGACAAGCGACTACGTGTATCCGCCTAAATCAGAGTGGAACGGGTGAAGTGAGGCATGGATTAAGTGGCAAGGGGAAATAGAGTGAAGTGTTGCATATTAGCATGGATGTCTGCAGCCAAATTGTGTATGAAGGTTGCCCCCCCTACCACAAAATCCAGAAAGCCGTCCCAGTTGTATACATATGCAAAATTTAAGGCAGATAAATCAAACCACTACATGTATATGAGTGATTTTAGCCCGTGGCAGAAAATCAGATGGACGCTGAGCAAAAATGGTTGCAGGTGACGGCACCAGTTTTGCGTATGATAAAGAGCTATGTGAGAACTATACACATGCAAAACTTTGGCCCAATCAGTCAAACGGTTCCCAAGATATGAGCTTGGATGTCTGCTGCATAAACTAGAATGCAGGTGGCTCCACCTGTCATAAAATCAAGAGAGCTGTCGGGGATGTATAAACCTGCAAAATTTTAGCCAGATATGTCAAACCACTGCCGAGATATGAGTGATTTTATCCCATGGCAGACAAACAGACAGGAGCTGTGCAAAAATGGCTGTAGGTGGCGCCACCATTTTTTTGTGTATGTTATAAAGCCCTCCAAGGGCTTCATTTGTGCAAAAAAATTTTCCTGATCTGTCAAACGGTTCCCGAGATATGAGCTTGGATGTCTGCAGGGTAAACGTGAATGTAGGTGGCGCCACCTGTCACAAAATCAGAAAAGCTATCCAGGATGTATACGCATGCCAAATTTCAGGTGAATTAGTCAAGTCACTGCAGAGATATGAGTGATTTTAACCCAAGGCAGACGAACAGATGGACACTGTGCAAACATGGTTGCAGGTGGCGCCACCATTTTTTGTGTATGTTATAAAGCTCTCCAAGGGCTACATTTGTGCAAAAAAATTTTCCTGATCGGTCAAACAGTTCTGGAGATATGAGCTTGGATGTCTGCAGCGTAAACGTGAATGTAGGTGGTGCCACCTGTCACAAAATCAGAAAAGCTATCCAGGATGTATACGCATGCAAAATTTCAGGTGAATTAGTCAAGTCACTGCAGAGATATGAGTGATTTTAACCCAAGGCAGACGAACAGATGGACACTGTGCAAACATGGTTGCAGGTGGCGCCACCATTTTTTGTGTATGTTATAAAGCTCTCCAAGGGCTACATTTGTGCAAAAAAATTTTCCTGATCCGTCAAACGGTTCCCAAGATATGTGGGTTTAGGTGTGGAAACAGATGCACAAACGGACGCAGAGCGCAGAGGAAAGGTCAGAGGTCAAAACAAAATCGGGGCGCAGCAGTTCACATGTGACCCGAACATAATCCCGGGTTTCGTAAAATTCCGCCCAGCGGTTATGGAGGAGTTCTCCGGAAACCTACATGGCGGCGGCGGCGTGCAGCTGAAAACATAGTATCTGCAAAACTCTGTTTTGGCGGATACAATTAGGTCACATTGACCTATATTTGGCGACTTATAGGGAAAGATGTCATATAAGCACCCTGGCAGTCAGAAGGGGCAAAAAATTGTATCCGTTAGGCCTATAATCTTCTTTTGCAACATCCTGGGAGGTTCTAGGCAAATCTCCTTGGAAACCTGAAATGGGGTCATGATGACCTATATTCTGCAAGCTACTGGCCAGAAGCATGATTTTGAGCAGTCAGATATGGCACAAATAGTATCCATTAGCCCTAGACTTTTCTAACATGACATTCAGGGAAGTCCTTGGCAATTCTCCTGGGAAACCTGAAATTGGGTCATGGTGACCTATATTCTGCTAGCTATGGACCACAAACATGATTTTGAGCACTCAGGCGGACAGGGACAAATTGTATACATTTTCCTTGGAACCCTCTATTGTGAAAACCAGGGGGTCCTGGGCAGGTCTATGAATCCTGTTTTTTTATCATCTGTCCAGTTTTCAACACAGTAACATTAGCAATAGGCTATTCTCACTGAAAATATATAGCATCAATAAAAGAAAAAAGCACCCAGTCAAAATTAGCTGAGCACAATGGCCCATGGACCACTTGTTTTCCAAGCTGTCCGTTATTAAAAAAAGAGATATAGGTGTGATGGTGACGTTGGCTGAATCAATCAATCTAAAGTCCTCATCGCAAGTCATGCTTTCATCAGTAGATTACTAATTCCCCTGTAAAATGCAGGGTCAATCCCTAATTGTCACCACCATAGCCTTAAAACAGGAATCACATTAACCTGGATCAGTTGGTGGTTGGCAGATATCCTATGATTTCACACCCGAGCAAAAAAGATAACAGCCTACAGCAAGAGCCCCATCAGGATCATTCCACAGTTTACATCCACTTTTTACTAGAGAGAGTTCCATATAATATTATACCATCAGCTTTGGCCTACAGGCACAGACTTTTAATATATGTAATAACAATCAGGTTCTTTATGCTCTTCTGGTTGTTAATGGGTACATCAGCATGAATGTTAATGATCCCTTGGATGAAAATAGGTGGCTTAATTATGTTTTGTTAAAGGTGCCCATTGTTTTACTTGGCAATATCAGGTATAGATGGAATATGATGTGCTCTGTTGGAAATATAACAGTGTTGGTTTCATTCTGAAACTATATCTGTACACCGATACCCAACAGAAATAAACTTGCCCTGGAGTGATCAGTGGTACAAAAGAAAACAACCATAGCTTCAAGGTGCAGTAGTATAACAACTAAAGACGGCAACAAACAGTGAACAAGGGACCAATGGGTCACGGTGCTTAGCTGTTATATATGATAAAAAAATATGATTTGGGAATCAGGCACATGCTGGTTTTGTGTGGTAATAAATATAAGCTTTATTATGAGTTGTTGGTGTTTAGCTTATGTATGATTTTGATAGTATCTTTGGAGACAGGGAAGAGGATTGATTTCATTTATTTTATTAACAAATGGAGTGCTATTGTCACACAGATTTTGCCTTGGCCATATAACTTATAAGCAGCACATATAATAAAAGTTTAACTATTTATTAAAATTTAATAACAAATATTGTGCCAATATAATTTTTATTAAAAAAATAATAAGAAAATCATGATTTTTTAAAAATAAAATATGACTGAAATGATTATTAAAATAATATTATAGAATATATTCATGAATGCATTCATGAATACATTATGAAAGTATCTGCACTGGTGTTCAAATACTTTCATTTTTACCTGAATTCCCATTCTTTCATTTTTACCTGAATTCCCATTCTTATGCAATAAAATTTTTAAATGCAGTACATATTCATATTCGTATTCAAATACATTTGTAAAGCATTTGCACCATGTCTGGTATTTATTTAGTTTTAGCCAAACAATGATGTTGAGAATCAAGAATATACAAAATTCACAAATTTAAATAATGATCATAAGTACCTGGTTTTATTGTTTTTATTTATATTAAAAAAATGTAATATATTCACTTTGGACTACTTTCACATCAATCAACACACTAGACACAGTAGGAATCTAGATTAATATTATCAACTGCATCTTTGTCAATCATTTATTTCCTTCATATGATCCTTAATGATTAGTAATGAATAATATGATTTATTTTTTTATCATTAAAATTGACCTGAAAAATACCATAGATGACTGCATGGTGTTATTTGGAATAACATTGACACTGACATTCTATCCATCCATACAAGATTCTTACATCATCAGTAACTGCAAGTTAATTTCCTGTTACTCATCAACTAACAAATTCATTTCTATTAATTTTTCTTTAATTTGTTATTAAAAACCAATAAAAATTTATTAATTTATTGTTGTTTTCAAAACAACTACTAGATGAGTTGGGTTGGACACCTGGATCAACTGTGGCCGGGCATTAGCCGCCTGGCTGCCCCAGTGGATGCCTCGCCTCAAGTGTGCATAATTTACTCAAAGGTCAACAAGGTCAACATACAGGTGACTCAAGAGGGGCTCCGTAGAGCCTGGGTCTGACATGGTCTCATAAAAACATTAATAAAAGCTACAATTTTTGGCCAATTTCTTTCAGCTTTCTAAACTACAAAGATGAAATCCTTGTGTGCATGATATGAAAATTATATCAACAGTACTCTCAGCAAACAAATGTGCCATGGTCAAAGTTGGGCAAAATTTAAGGTACTAATTTTATATTTATACTAATAACTTATTAAATTTGAAAAATTTATAACTAATTTTGGGTATTCAATTGAATCTTGATTAAATAATATTACATCCCTGACAAAAAATCTCTAGCTTCAGCAATCCTCTTGTTAAGGGAGTAAATATATTTCTTGATTTTTTAAAAAGTGCATTATGTTTGGGCCCATAACTTAAAACAATTACGCAATACTGACATCATTTCTGGCATGTGCATAGCGAATGTATAGAAAAATATGTATATTATATATGATCAAAGTCAGATCAGTGGTTTTGATATAAGGCAGTCTTAAAGTGTAACAATGGGTTTTTAATGGAAAAATGAAGTTTTTCATTAATATCTCAAAGGAATTAAGTCCTAATGACCAAATTCTTGGCATGGTAGGGGATTTTGGAGACATCTAACTGTATGCCAAATTTAAGGAACTTAGGGCTGAAGCTGGGGAGCTGAGCTCTAGCAAACCGCATAATACTAGCTTGATGTAAACAATATGTGACATGGCGCATGAAAACTTGAATAAAATCTACAGTTTTTGATCAACTGGTTTCAAATTTTTGGTGTTAACAGTTGAAATGCTAACAAAAACATGCTTTGAAAATTAAATCCACAGCAGTTACAGGAAAAAAAAACGTGCCATGGTCAAAGTTGGGCAAAATTTAAGGTACCAATTTTTTATTTTTGCTATTATTTTAAAAAAATTTTAAAGGTTTTAATCTAATTTTGGATATATAAATTAATTTTGATTAATAAAAGTTATTTTACTGGAAAAAAAGTGCTTAGCTTTAACAAGTTTTGTGTTAAGTGATCAAATTTCTTTCCTGATTATTTACAAAATGCATCATGTTTGGGCCCATAACTTTTTTAAATTATACAATACAGACCTAATTTCTGGCATGTACATAGGAACTATATAGAGGATTATTTATGGTAAATATATGGAAAAACAGATGAGTGGTTTTGATATTAGGCAGTCCTGAAGTGGGAAAATAGGTTTTTAATAAAAAATTGAGGTTTTTCCTTAATTTCTCAAAGGAACGAAGTCGCAAAGACCCAGTTTTCGGCTTGGTAAGAGATCTTGGGGACATCTAACATTATGCCAAATTTTGGATTCCTAGGTTTTACGGTTTTAAAAACTTGCCACATCTACGGACAGATGGACGGACGGACAGACGGACCACGACTATAGCTTAGATGACTTATAGTCAGCTGAGCTAAAAATCTAATTTATCTGTGAATCATCTTCCTTCCTTGACTGCAAGTTTTATGCATGCCAAATATTAAACAACCAGTCATGAAGTCTTATCATAGTTAACAGACACACATGTATTTTATTTATAAACACATAAAGGAAACCAGGTGAAATAGAGATGCACTGTCTGTAAGCCAGGACGATTTTGCCAGAAACCTTTCATATTCAATCATAATCATCTGTCAACAGAAGATGAAACAATTAGTGGCAATTGACTAGGTACCTTTCAAAGTTAATAAGTGCATGTATATGAATTGTAATTATCACATATACAATGCCCCACAGTGGAACATTCATTTGAACGATGCCATCAGACATAGAAACTGATATTGTGATAAGGGGTTTTCACTTCTAATGGCACACTTTGATCAATACGGCATTTCTGCCTATATTCTCCTGGTACTACGCAAATAAGTCTTCCCAAGAACTGACAAAGGAGAATTTCTTGGAGGAGTAAATGGAAGAGTGGCATATAATAAATTATCTTATTTCCTACACGGAAAACAAGCTTTCTCACTTCTATTGAGACAAATAAGAATTCCCATTTGTCTGTGAGAGATATTTTCATGCTAGCTTTGATATTGGAGGAAGGAGAAATCTGATTTGTCCCTGAACAATATTGGATTGTCACTTATTCTCATTTTAATCTGTACTTGGCATCTCTACATTTAGCTCAAGGTTGTAGGACATTCACACTTCTAACATTTTAAATACAAAACAAATGCAAAGTGTCAGCACTACAATACATCACAACATACTCCCATTAAAATGACTCAGATTAGTAGTAGGAATTGGTTGTAATATCATATTGGATGACTGACAGATAAACATGGGCAAGGCAAGGGTGCATTACATGCTCATCCCATGTCAAGTGACCTCTGACCTCAATAAGTATGCATGAATTTGCTGAGATTTTTATTACATTGTATATAATTCAGGTGAGAAACTCTTTGCTTGATATTCATAAAGATATTCGTGAAAATCCATCAGATTTGTCTAGAATTTGGTCATCATGATGCCGCCAAAGTCTGATGACCTCTGACCTCATTAAATATGCATGTATTTTATAAGAAATCAAATTTATGCAAGATTTTATACTGATTAATATTTCTGTTGAGTATTATCGAAATTGATTGTATTCTGGTAAGTTATAACGGCAACACCACAAAGTAGCCTAGTGGTATCTGACCTTATTAAATATGGTTGGATTGTGCTTATAATCACTCTTGTGCAGATAATCTATTGGTAACTAGTTACTGTGAGTTTCACGAGTTCAATATGTTATCCCAGCGACACTATAATTTAATGAACGGAGAGTGGGAATACCATAATGCCTCCCATCACAGCCTATAACAAGTGACCCATGGGTCATGACGCTCAGCTGCCAAGCATGACCTGTGACATCATGGACTGAGATTCACAACTTCCAGTCAAATTTTGAAGAACCAATTTGCCAATTTGTTGAAAATTTTCTATGACAACAGAAATATATATCACCTATGTCTGGTTAAAACACAGTCAATTGATGGTCTGAGGAAAATGCATGATTGTTAAGCTATCAGGAACTATTCGAACAGCTTGCTTGAAACCTGTCAGTCTCAAAAGAAACACCACAAAGGGCACATATAAGATCAAAATATATAGCAAAAATCAAGGAAATACATGCAAGAATTATTGAGAAACATGTGCTTCTGTTTGACTTTTTATTCAATACAAGCCAACTGTACTGCACTTTTATAAATGATGGTAATATTTATTCAGAAATATTTGACCCAATCCTTTACAAGATTACATAAATATACATCCAACTGCATTCACTTTAACTGTTCTTGAGATAATATGATCAAAAGGAATTAAAAGATGGTTGCCTGGTGGCCATATTGGACTTCTGACAAGTCTGAAATCAGACAACAAACATTCTCTAAATCGGACCAAACATTAAAGAAAAATTACTGAAACTGCCCTGAAGAAAGAATTTCTAAAGTGGCTAACTGGCAGACATAATGGATTTCTGACAAGTATGACATTTGATATCCCACATTCTCCAATAAGAGACCAAACTTGGGGCAAATTATCCAGTAATAAATGCCCAAATTAATTCAAAAGGCATGTCCAGGCCCTCATATCAGATTTATAGATATGCAATTGTAAAAAGTGTAAGTCCAATATTTTTATTATCACTCTGCTTTTCAATGGGGTCAGCAGGGTAGGTAAACTGCCAAACCTGAAAGAAAAGAAATGCAGAAAGCATGACTAAGAGTCTTGAAATAAAACAAAAAGCCATCCTAAATCAAGGTACACATCCACATATTATGAGAACAAACACTTGCTTTTATATGTGGTGATATATATTAAAATATTCAGATATCTAGGAAACTAAGTTTATTGCTAGGATTCCATAAAATAAACTGCAAAATGTTCCCATCATCTTATAAATCAGTAGCTAAACCTTAATACTATACTCTCATAGTCTTAATGCCTGGCTGAAGCATTCTGACAACAGTGTTTTTGTTATGAAGTAACGAGGTACTTATCACTGAACCTTATCACTTAATAGGCTGATACAAAAGGGAGTCATATGTCACCAGTGTCACTCACAATTACAGCCACACAGGGAGATGTACCAGCTGTAGTGGGATGGTTATATATACAAGAAAAATAGAGATGGTCTATAAAATAAGTAATTGTGAACATCCCTGACCTATGACCTTGGCCTTTTGCCCATATATCAACTGGATTCTTTCTAAATGATGGGTAACTACTGACCACTTAAATCTGGTGTAATTACTTGGCAACCAATGGGTGAATAACTTTGACCTGCAACCTTTAACCTGCTGACCCCAAAATCAATAAGTTATTTATTCAAGCAAAAAGACCCATAAATATGAAGTTTGAGTCAAACTGAGTGATGCATAGATGTGGCATATGTTAAAGACTGAAGGTTTGGGTTGAACAGTTACCCTTGAAATATGCTCACAAGCATTTAGAACAATTAAATCTTGTGACCTTGACCTTTGACTTTTTGACCTCAACATCAATAGGCTTCTTCCCTTATTGGTAGGTAAGCCATATATGACAGATGGAAGGTACAGATTGAAAAGTTTGCCTGAAAATGACTCCACACAAGAAGTGGGTGCTGTGAACTTGACCTTTGACCTCAAAATCAACAGGTGTTTTCCCCTGTTGGCAGAGAAGCGATATCAGTGCTGGAAGGTTTGGTATGAAAAGTCTAGCTTGAAATGTGTCCAATACCTTTTCAAAGAAGTGGATCCTGTAACCCTGACCTTTGACCTTGTGACCTCAAAATCTATAGGATTCTTCTCCAACTTAAGAGGTGAGCTATATGTGAAAGATCAAAGAATTGGGATGAAAGGGTTGGCTTAAAATGCATCCACAGGCTTTTCAAAGAAGAGGCTCCTGTGACCTTGACCTTTGACCTTTTGACCTAAAAAAAATTATGGTTCTTCCCCTGTTGGTAGGTGAGCTGTATGTGAAAGATGGAAGGTTTGGGATGAAAATTTTGTCTCAAAGAGTTATTTCTGGGGGGTGCAAACACACCCCATAACTTCGAGAATATAGGTCGCAGTGACCTAATTTCAGGTTTGCAAGGAGATCTTTTTATAACCTCTACGACTGCATAGGGTTCATAGCCCCTACGGTTACGATTTGTGCCCTGCTAACGGACGGACGGCCGGCCGGACGGCCGGACAGACAGAGGGAAGGACGCCGGACAAATACCCATCGCTATAGCCCAGCATGACTGAAGATTCCAGCTTCCTAACATTATATGCTACCATGCATGCTCCTCATAAAGACAAACACAGGGGAATGCATAACCTTCATCTGCCTTGCATTTTGGCTTCAACAATACTCTCCGAAATACTAATTAAGTCTGGCACTGTCAACAGGATGAGGATGAAAATAATTGATTACAAATATTAATAGTCTTGAATGTAGTACATACATATGTATGACATCATTAATTCTAGTTGTCAAGATAATTAAGTATGATCTCTTGTTTCCTATTGCCTAAGGCTTGATTAAACCTACAGGTAGGACAGTGTCATTCATAACTTATCTACTAGAACTTGCAAAAATCTCTCCATCTCATATATCTAGTCCAGGAGCCTACAGATAATCTCGCTCTGATATTAGCGTGCTGCACTGCCAGATAGATGATTAATTTTTCTTCAAGTAATAATTATTAGAGTGGACCAACATATTGCTCAGGCTGATAATGGTAATCAGGTCTAATCAAAATATGCATCTCCCTAAAATAAATTCTGTATCATTCAACAGAATAAAAGACTAGTTATCTATCACTACAACTGAAAACAAACTGCTGACTTACTTCTGCACATTTTATATTTTGTCTCGTTGTTCCATCTATAGGTCACATTCAAAATTTGGTGATTCTCTTCTTAAACTTCAAATTTTCACACAGCTTGACAATCTAGTGGAAATGAGACTAAATGCCCACTGTTAGATGAAATCAGAAAAAATTTTTTGACAAATACATTATTTCATCTATCATAACCTGACAGAATAATTCCTCAGGACCTGGTAGTCAAGTCATAATGTGTCCCATGGCTTTGCCAACCTCACTTTGAGAGTGAAGCCTCCCCATCCTAAGGGGGGAGGCTTAAAGTTAAACGGATCTAAATACTGTGGTTGGCTTCATATGAATTCGCTAAAATTTCGTGATTTCTCCATTTTTAATGTTTTGCGAGGGTTTCATTTTCGCGAACTCACCAGAACCTATATCAAATCTTTGGTAAAGCCATACCTGTGTGTATTATAAAATGAGAATAAGTCATGAGTTTGTGATATTCTTCTCATATAACGACAGGCCTGTACAGACAGCACAGGTAGTTTAGTTCAAATTTAAGGGAACATTTTCCCTATACCTGCATGGATGTAACTTTTTATAAAATTTCTCACTGTTCTAACCTATTCCATTCAAGTATTGGCTACACTAAATAAGAAAGACATACTCAATTGGCCATTTATTCCCGAGGGTTTCATTTTATAGATTGTTCCACAAAAGGGTGCCCATTGAAATTTGGCAATATTTTCAAAAACTGGCAGATTAATTTCAGATGGCATGTTGCAATAAAGGAATTGGGTGTTGGTCTAATTTACTATGATTAAATTATAATCATACCTAGCAAAATATTAAAGCAATGCAATTAAATCAATATATGAGAAAACAGTCTATTTTTTAGAACACATCAACCCCATTCATGAAGGTCAAGGTCACGGGTCACATGCTCAAACAACTGCACTTGAAAGCTCCTGATGGGCTTATAACTGGTCATAAATATTCTAAAAATTACAGTTGTCTGCATCCTATGGCAGATGCCATGTCACTTGGCCACAAGATTCAGAAAAACCAGAGGGTTGCAAAATATAAATGTTGGTTTTTGTTATTAGGTTTTACATCTCATATTAGGCCTTATGTCCCTCATCAGCTTTAAGGTGAGAGTTTGTGATAATATTTGAGTTTAAGAGAATAACTGCCAAATTTCAATGGGCGCACTTTCATGGAACAGACTATAGCAATTATTTCCCATTCAGGAATATCGCAAAATTAAAACCCTCACAAACAAAAAGGCAACCACAGTACTTTCCAACAGAAAGGCATTAATATAGGTTTGCCTTTCTGCAGAGAAAGTTTCCATTCCACTTAGGATGCATCAAATTGAACTTTCAGTCACACTCAGTGTTAACCCAATTCTGCCATTTAACAGGCCATCCTACATGCACACTGGCATGCAAAAAGAACTGAATGGTTTAAATAGTAAAACTGTTATATCAGAAACATGATTATGCAAGAAAAAACAGAAAGAGAATGTCAGAATGTAAAGGAACTTTCGACCATTTTTATTGAAAATATAGGGAGTCGGGGGAAGACCACCTGTAAAATATTTATTTTTTTCATGTCATGTTTGATACTACCTATCAGCTACTAAACATCTAGGTGTTCACCTTTCTAACAAATTGGTACAAAATGAAAAATGCATTTCCATGCACGTGTTTGCCTGTCTGAGACAGGCGGAAAGGCATTATTTCAAGCCCTGATTTAATTAGGTCTGATCAGTTTATTTCTATATCTATATTCCGGAAAATATTTTTGTGGCTAGACCTACTTAGCCCCCCTCCCCCCCCAAAAAAACAACAATTTTAAAAAAATTCTCACTTTTTCATTCTTCTGCCATTTTCTGTATTAGAAGTAAATATCCAATATGGCTGATTTTCAAATACAGAAATTGTGGCACAGTATTAGTCATAGGTCACAGATTTGCACCTGGTATTTATTTTTGACCTTGACCTTATTCCCAAGGGGAAATCTTCAGCAATAGATTTGCAATTGATCGCATACATGTATCTAGTTAGTATTGGTACAGGTAGTCTTACAAGACAGTTGGTCTCTCTGACATGTTCCACTCTGTATATCCCTCACCTCATTAAATAAAACACAAATATTTACAATGAAGCAATGACTTCCTCCCTGTTGTACAGAAAGCATTCATTTTTATGCTTTTGGATGTATCTTGTGATCAAACCCAAAGAGACTGAAAACAAGTGACCCAGGGGTCATTATGCTCAGCTCACTAGAAAGACATTCACAAAGAGAATTTTATCATCTGAATGCCAAATTTTGTAGGTGGTATCCCCATTCAACTGAATCATAGCTCGGAGGATACAGTTAACAGCGACCTAATTGCAGGTTTCCATGGAGATTTTTTTGTGGACCTCCTTGCATGTCAAGTTAGAAGATTCCAGGTCCAGTGGTTATGATTTGTGCCTAGTTAACAGACAGACGGACGGACAAAAGACGGACAAAGAGTGATCGCTAATTCGCTATAGCTCAGATGACTTTCAGTCAGCTGAGCTAAAAACAGACCCTGATGTACATTTGTTTTATCAGTCTCTAGGAAAGCTAGAATAAAATAACTGAGCTATAATTAAGTATGAACATGAACATCACCCATGTGATGCTGATGTCACATGTTCATTTCTGGAACATGTTGACAGCATGAAGAATATACCAGTAAACTGATAAAAGTCAAACGACTGATATGATCAATGGTGGCATCAACAAGAAGCTGTTTCAATGGATCTAACATAATTACCAGTAATATGATTATAGTTGGCTCTGACAAGGATCAATATAAATTATATTTTTTTAAGACCAGATGGTAATTTTATTATTAATGCTTATTTAATTTGTGGCAAGGTTGCTGAAAGAGGCTGTAACAATACTCTCTTGGCATAATAAAATTCAAAGTTATTATTACCCCTTTCACACTGCAAATGCAAAATGGTTTCAAACTGTTTTGAATGCAAATTGAGTGTTCACATGGCAATCCAAAGCATATTCAAACTTTTTGGCCAAACAGTTTGAATCCAGCTCAGGAAATGGTTCTAAACCATCAAGTTATCATCTTGAACTAAAGTGTTGTGTTTTGAAAGTTTTGAAGCAAAAATTAGGTCACTGCATAAGCGTGACTGCTGGTTTAGCATTCGTTACAAGTTTCGCATATGAAATGTACAGCTCATGTATTGGTGCTGGGAACCTGTGGAACACACATTACTGTTGAAACCTATCGACCAATCTACTCTGCCCAACAAAGGCCTAATATTATAGATATTCAAGTACTGAAGCCAGGTCTATAATTTACACTAATGTTTCACCTGATAGTCAGTCTAAATATGCATATATACATGTGTGTGTGTGTGTGTGTGTGTGTGTGTATATATATATATATATATATATATATATATATATGTCACAGGACAAACTCTGATCCAGTAGAATCGTTGATCTTACTAGGACAAAGTCCGATCGGACTTTCTACTAGGAGAAACTCCAATCAGACTTTCTACTAGTAGGATCGGCGATTCTACTAGGACAAACTCCAATCATAGCCTCTACTAGGACAAACTCTGATCAACCAGAGACCACAACATAATTGGACTTTCTACTAGTAGAAATTCTACTAAGACAAACTCTGATCGTGGTCTCTACTAGGACAAAATCCAATCATATATAAATGTACTAATTTGATCAGAGACTCTACTAGGACAAACTCTGATTGTAGTCTCTACTAGGACAAACTTACCATAATGGTCTTATTTCTGAAACCTGAGATTATGAATAAATTAAACACAGTAATGTGCTAACCAAATGTTTTATTTATGATTATACACAATATGACTTTCTAAAAGACTCGAGTATATCATGATTGTTTTATACTATATACAGGACAATTTGGTTTTTAATTTGGGGTTAAAAACTGGTATATGGTAATGGTTGACATGTTAGGTTTTTTTTTTTTCTAAAATCATTATATTTATTCATTGTTTTATGTACTTTACTTCTAGAATTCTTGTTATTACGCTGTATCGTATATGACTGCTTCATATAGTGTACAGGGGAAATAAAGATCGGTCATCTGTATGTACTGGTATAAAGTAAGTTTGTGTATAAAGTTAGAAAATTAAAACTAATGATAGTGATATTTATAAATATAAATAATAGAGTATCTAGAATTCAAGGTGTATGAGACAGCAAGGCATCAACCTATCAATTAGATCATTATTCAGGAATTTTATATATATACAAGTAGATAAACAGTTTGTGCTTACATGTGCTTGTGCTTATATTTGTAATTTTTATTATCAAATAAAATTGTATGAATATGTTTGAATGAAACATTTAGATGTATATCTGTGACTTGTTTATATAATCGTAGCATATTGTGTTTTATCATATGTGCTTGTATTTATTTTTCTTTTTTTTTTCAAATACATAAATAAACATTTGGTTAAAATATTACTGTGTTTTATTCATTTTTAATCTCAGGTTTCAGAAATTAGGTAAATTATGGTAAGTTTCTCCTTGTAGAGACTACAATCGGAGTTTGCCCTAGTAGAGACTACGATCAGAGTTTGTCCCAGTAGAGACTACGATGGGAGTGTGTCCTAGTAGAATCGCCGATTCTACTAGTAGAAAGTATAATTATGTTGTGGTCTCTGGTTGATCGGAGTTTGTCCTAGTAGAGGCTATGATCAGAGTTTGTCCTAGTAGAATCGCTGATCCTACAAGTAGAAAGTCTGATCGGAGTTTCTCCTAGTAGATTATTCAGTTAGGAAAAAGCTAATGAATAACTGTAATGTGCTTCTTTGGTTTCATCTATTCTTCAAGCATACAAGTACACATTTGAACTTCACCTAAACCAACTACCATAATTAATCACAGTTTAGAATATGTGTCAGTTCTGAGACATCTACTGGACTTAATATCAAAATTTTCAACTGAACTGAGATAATTTTCTGTTCTGAATATCAAAATTTCATGTTTAATATTAAATATAGACATATGTCAGAGACGAGATTGAAATCCAGGCGGATTTTAAATTTGCCTAGACGAGATTGCGATTGTGATCTCGCCTAGGCGAGACTGCAATTGTGATCTCGGCTAGACAGATTTTGAACTCACCTAGACGAGATCACAATCGCTATCTCGCCTAGACAAGATTAAAATCCATCATGGAGCAGGCCAGGATTTTAATCTCGCCTAGGCGAGTTTAAAATCTGTCTGGTGTCATCCAGGCGAGTTTAAAATCTGCCTGATATCACTTGGGCAGGTTTAAAATCTGCCTAGGCGAGATTAAAATAGTGATCTGATCTAATTTCCCAATAAATTATGCATTGTAATTGACTTAGGAAAGATGTTTTCAGTCAGATTTTCAATATTTTAACACTGAATGGTTATGTATAGTTCACAAGTAATATATTTATTAATATTTACAGAATATTATATTATTAATGTAATAATTAACATTAATTTTGGAAATGGAATATTTTATATTATATATTTTTTATTAATATGGTTATGTATAGTTCACAAGTAATATATATTTAATTATATTTACAGAATATTTTAATATTTATGTAATAATTAACATTAATTTTTTATTTTATATTTTTATTTATAAACTAGGTAATAAGAAACTTACATTGTTATTATATATGGCATATTCAAATGATATATGTGGGCTGCTGCTGATTATTTACATAATAATTTTGTTGTCAATATTAATTTGAAGGGAAACTGGTATTAGTAATATTAGTAATGTAGTATTTTAAAAAGACAAAAGGAACATAGCTCATTTATTTGTTATCAATATAATTCAATGCATGTTCTCATGCATCAATGATCTATTACTTTATGAATCTAGAAATCATATTTTTTTCTGATATGATATAATACTGTCCAAAAAAAGACGGCAGTTATCTTGTAACACAGTCTACATAAATAGTGAAGCTTCACAAAATGCCTCACAAAACATGAAAAAAAAAGATCAGAAGAATATTATATACATTATAAGAAAAGACTAAATAAGAAAAAGAAATATTCACATGCATACATCTGTGTATCAACTTTTACCTTTGCTCATATGATGTTTAATTACCAAAAAAAAGATGGTGTATAAAAGTCCATCATAAATACTGATACCATGCATATTTTGTACCATAAGTGTACATGTTTTGACTGTTGAGTGTTGAATACCTGGGTGAAAAGAAACATTTGAACTAGATCAACCAACTGATTTGTTCTGTTTGTCCTGTAAGAATTATCAAATAGGATAATTGTTTATGTTAATGTGTAATATACTCATTAAATAGTGAAGTAATAGCTATCTATACTAATCTATCTATCTATCTATCTATCTATGATTGATTCAGTATGCCAGTGGATGACTTTTTCCCCCAGATTTGCTCTTCATAATATCTCATAAGTGTGCTTCAATATACCTCTTGTTACTCTCTAATTGCCATATATTTAAATACAATAACAAATTATTTTTTTGTAAAATTATTAGTGATATTTACAATCACAAGGTTGTTAAGAAAACTGGCGAAAAAAAATAAGATTAATTAATGTTTAGCAAATAATTGGTATGATAAGGATGCTGTAGACCACATGAAACACATCAAAGGTGCAAATAATAATCAAATATCTATTTCATAATTCTGTTTCCAAAATTAATGTTAATTATCACATGAATAATTATTACATTACTGTAAAAAAGTTAATTATTACATTAATACTATAATATTCTGTAAATATTAATAAATGTATTACCTTTTAACTATATATAACCATTCAGTGTGAAAATATTGAAAATCCGACTGAAAACATATTCATATGTCAATTACAATGCTTAATATATTAGGAAATTAGATCAGATCACTATTTTAATCTCGCCTAGGCAGATTTTAAACTCGCCTAAGTAATATCAGGCAGATTTTAAACTCGCCTGGATGACACCAGACAGATTTTAAACTCGCCTAGGCGAGATTAAAATCCTGGCCTGCTCAATGATGGATTTAAATCTTGCCTAGGCGAGATTGCAATTGTGATCTCGTCTAGGCGAGTTTAAAATCCGTCTAGCCGAGATCACAATTGCAATCTCGCCTAGGTGAGATCACAATCGCAATCTCGTCTAGGCGAATTTAAAATCCGCCTGGATTTCAATCTCGTCTCTGACAATTACATGCATAATTAAATACCATCTTTACCCATTTATAAGTGAACAAAAGTAATTTATCATTCTTGATGCTCATTTGGGTGAGCAGCATGACATGTTGCCCTAACATGGGGCTAGGGAGAGGTTTGTGATACCATTACTGTAATTTTCAATAACAGAAAATCCCAGCAGAGAAATTGATATGATTGTTGTTATTTGTCAGCCTCAAAAATAGAGGTGAACATGAGTGAAAATTGGATTTAGAATTTTAATTCAGAGGTTGACAAACATGGCGGAGTTTTCACTTAAAATAACTTAAAAAAAGCTAATTTATTAACTGATAACTACTGTAAACTGAACATAGTTAAAAGCTGCAATACAAATATTCTCTACCTTCAATAGTTAAAATGCTGAGTTGGTAAATATTGTTCCCACTGTTCTATCTAAATAGATGCTTCAGGGCCTTGTTCCCTTAATATATAATATGTTATAAGTTCTAGGTCCAATGTTACAATAAGTGCAAATTTTTTAATGGGTGACAGGGGGGGGGGTCACAGACAAAAAATCCCAACTTATGATAAATGATAAATAACTTAACATAACAAATAAAATTTTGTATTTACAGGACTTGGATCACAAGCTCAATATTGAGTATCATATATATTAATTATTATTGATTAAATTTTGTTTTAGTTTTTTTAATTAATGCACATATTCTGCAAGCTATATTTGTAGTTTTTAGCTGTAAAATACCAATGTTTAACATGATTATCTTATAATTATAAATAAGACATTTCACATGAGAGGTGAAATTACAAAATAAATATGACAGGATCCAACAAATGATATTTTCATAGAATATGAAATAAATTAATTAAACATTAATTATTACTGACTTACAGTCTTACAATGTTTTACAAATTCTTTGTATTGATGAAAGGCTAGCTAGTTAAATGTAGTGTAATCGAAGCCAGCCTGGGAGTAGATTAGGATTCTGATCTGGGCTGGTCCAGTTTAAAATCAGTCCACCACAGGATTGTTAATTTGACTGGCCTAGCTAGTTAAATGTAGTGTAATCGAAGCCAGCCTGGGAGTAGATCAAAATTCTAATCTGAGCTGGCCCAGTTTCAAATCAGTCCAGACCAGATTTAAATCCTGAAGTCTTCATCACAGGATTTTAATCTGGGCTGGCCCAGATCAAAATTTTAATCTGGACTGGCCAAGTTTAAAACTGGACTGGCCCGGATTAGAATTTTGATCTGGGCCGGTCCAAATCAAAATTTTGATCTGGGCTGGCCTAGTTTTAAATTGGGCCAGATTCTGATCTGGGCCTCGACATATATATGATAGATTTTTTTTAAATTTGATAAAAAAGTTTTTCTACTTTTCTTTTCAAAGATAGAGCACATTTTTACAGACTGTCATTTTCATTACAATCCAAAATACATACATGAACAACATATTGAATTTTGGTCCTAGTTATTACAGATACATTAATCCAACATCTTTAAGGCATTGAGAATAAATCACAAAATCTCTTCATTCATATATTTATTTATATACACTCACCTGATCACAGGTAGCACACAGTACTGGTGGTTCTCCTGGAATAAAGGTAAAATCAGCTCCCTCCACTCATGTTAATTCTTGCCCTGCAGGATTAGAAAACATGAGAAAGACCTTAAGTATTAAATCAGTTTATAACTATACTCACTAAATTTATCCCTTTCCCTGGAACACAAAATCAAAATATGTCCAGGCATTGAATAATACCCGCTGGTAAATTAAAGACCCTATTGATACTTTTGTTTACTCCCCAATGTTAAGAACATGTTAATCAAATATGAATAGGTCTAAATTTAGCTTTGCTGGATTGTCAACAACAAATGAAATCTGACCCAGCTTTCTTTCTTGTCAATTGTTGCTATTCAGAGAGAAATTAATATACTCCTGCACCTGAATTGGTTCATACTTATGTAACACTAGCAGCTTACTCTGTAAACGGATTCTTTAATCAAGAGGATTTTCTGAAGCCTGGTAGCCCTAGGAAATCTCATATTAAACCTTTGACATGAAGCACTTGTTGAGTTCATTAATTAGCCTGCTGGTTAATGACCTTTGGGTACTGTTACAAAATCATTTGTTCAGCTTATTTTTCAACTATCCAGCATTAGAATTGCAAACCTCAAGTGGATTCAAGCAGTTTGCATTCACTAATGAACCAACTTTTGCCGAAGAAATGTCACTTGTCAGTATTCCGTTAAAGTGGCCTATTATGATAACTGACGTCTAATAACAAAAGATAATCCTATGGACTGTTTATAAAATAGGCCAGAAAACGCCTATCCCATGAAACACAGGTTGTCAATTTTTGTTTATATCCACATGTTTATAACATCTGGGGGCTGACAAAATAATTCAAACACATTAAAAAAGGACATTTTGCAGGAAGTTTTGCAAAGGGCGTTTTGCAACTTGTGAAAAATCAACTTTTGTTTAACAGTATATGCCACCAACCACCATCAGTTACAATTTTTTTTTACATATAACCTTTCTTATCACGAATTATCTAAAGTTAATTAAAATACACACAAAGTAAGCTAAAAATTACATAAAGTCATGAATCTTCAATAATTTTTGAGTAGTTAAAACACTTGGACTACAAAGCCAAATGGCCTGGGCCTGTTGCATTCCCCCTGTAAAGTCTTATGCTAAAGTGAAAATAAATGTAGTGTGACATCTTATTGTAAAATATGTCTAAAGGTAGCATCCACAGCCATCCCGGACAAATAAACCCTATATCCAAAGTCAATCCAAAACCTGTTTCAAACGCATATTAGACCTCATAAAGTATATATCATTTTAAACCTGGTACGGGGCTCTTTCTTATGTTATGTGTATTTATTAAATTCATATTTATTTTCATGTGAAATATTAAATTCACATGAAATTTTAACATTTTGAAAATGTTTAATTTCAAATGGTACACAATTTAAGCAACCAGTCACAGTGAACCACTTTAAATGGTCTAATACAAAACTACAATACAATATCTCTAAACTTTTTTTTTATTCCTATATCAAGTTTCCTTCTACACATTTATTTTAAAATTTTGATTCATTAAAAGAATTAAATTTCAATATTTAACAATTTATGTCATCTGGGTAATTTCTCAACTGTTCACTCAAAACCCCAGTGAAATCCTGAAGGTTTAATATAATAACATATATTTTTTTCAATATGGATACCTTCATCATCATTCAATAGAGAGGGTCACCTGAAAGCCATGGACCTAACCATTTTAAAAAGTTATATATGTTAAATGGAGATCAAACAATTTCCTGGCAGAGATTTTTATTTGTTTTAACCAATGCAAATCTTCATGTCAAAAGAAATATAAACAAATAGATCATAGATATTAATAAATTTGATGTAAAGCATATAAACAAGAAGGTACAGAGATTGGACATGCTTTCAGTACAAATCATATATATAACATGAGCACATATTTTGCGACATCTGACCTCGTTAAAAAAATATGAATTTTGATGAGAATGTAATTCTGGTGAGAAACTGTATTGGTTTATATTAATAATGAGTTTCATGAAAACCCATCAGATTTTTGGTTGGTCATCATGGCGCCATCAAAGTCTTGTGACCTCTGACCTCATTAGCTATACATAGATTTTGCTGGAAATCAACATGAATAAACACCATCTGTGATCTTACCTTAAGTTGCTGTAACTATATATTCACATTCTCCTCCCAAGTTCTTACAATGATTTTTGTCCTCATGGCAAGATTACTAGTACGTGTACCTGTATACCTCATTTTGGGTCAACAACTGGAACTGTTTGCGCTATCTCATGGCTGACAATGCTGCCATACATTCTAGCTATCAATGGCACCACATACCAAGCATACAACTTGTCTGTAAACTAAAGGCAATCCTAAACATCCCTAAACCATACCATATAACACCCTTGTTAGTTCATACTTGAGACATTCTTCAAGACGGCTGATAAGTTCTCATAAAATGTAAACAATCTTAAACATATCTAAATGAAACCTTGTAACAGGTTACTTATTCCATACTTGTGACATTCTTCTTGCCTGCAGCTATTGGGTATTTTTCCCATTAATAATCTTCACAACTGTTCAATACTGCAGAAAATATCTACCACCCAGTGTAAACATTCTGTTTCTCTCCCTTATCAGCCATCGCCTGCATCGTCACTTTCCCAGGTACCATATTATTAGGGCAGTACCTGAATTCACTCATCCTGTCAGTGACCTTTCCTTAGTGCAAGCTGATGAGACCTGCACTTACATGAGAGAGAACTCTTTTTTAATATGAAATCAACATACCTAGGAAAACAAACCTGTTTGTACATGAAGCAAACATGCTATGACTGAATCAAAATAAATAAGCGAAAAAATAAGATAACATGACAATAAATAAATTAGAAGAAAACAAGGGACAAATGGGTCATGTTGCTTAGCTGAATTTGACCTTGGAGGTTAAAATCTAAAATAGAAACTAGTGACCCCCTGGTTTTGAAGCTCAGCTGAGAAGCTGTAGCAAACAGTTGGCTAGACTTGATGGCACTAAAAGTTTTGTGAAACGTACATAAGGTCTTCAGCAACATGAAAAGAGTGGGAGTATATCTGACATACATAAAAATTTTCAATAATGATTTGATTCATTCCTGAGCCAGTCAAGATTAAGATAAAATGTGATTAAAGCAAGATTTATAAAATCACAGTCATTTTTTTTTGCTATTTTGATGGTAACGGTAGTCATTACAAATTTACAAATCATACCGGTAGCCATGGATAATACTGGTTTTGATCCCCAGAAAAACAGATTAAACTATATTAGAACTAAAACAGAGTGAAAAAAGGGAATTTTACATATTAAGTGATTGTGGGCAAAGGTGCCCTAAGGAAGAACCCCAACATGGTTTTTACATCGTCAAAATAATGACACAAAGGTGACCAGCCATACGGTAAATAAAAACACATGACAGAACTGTTAGCTTGATAAGCTGCATTTCCTGTTAAACAGCAGGGACTACGTGATAAAAGACGGAAGGTTCTTGGAGGCCAGAGCTCTCCATCATGTCAATTCACAGGAGAGGTTCATATATCACAAAAACCTCGACAGCTTTGAGCATTCATGGATCCAAAGGCATGTTACAGTTTCTGTTCCTTTAAATGATGATACATGTAAATCACTAACTGTACTGTATTATTTTTTTCATTTTTTTTATAGTATCAATGAAACCTACTAACTTTTCAAATGGAACCACACCAGCTGTTCATTATGTGATATAAAGTACTCTCTATTTATTTTTTAATATTCATTATTTCTGTTATTATTTATGTCCCATCCTGAAAAAAAAGCTTTTTTTCATTGCTTAAATTAGCATGTACACTGAAATAATCATATTTATTGTATCATGCTGAAATCTGATAAAATTTAATCATTTTGCCAAACAGTTACAATTAGGCATGTTTTAGTGGGCATGAAGTGTCATTTTTCATGAACTGAGGATTCAACCAGATTCACTATTACATCCACTGAAAATGTGGGTCTGGTTTGAACGTTTGGCCTCGGTGCATTTATTTACATGAAAATGACCTTTAAAGACTGGGATAACAATACAGTTCTCGCCCACCTCCTGCCGTCACATGACACAGCTTTCAATAACAGAGCTCTGATCTAGCAGCTGGGCCTAAATTAAGGAGCCTGGGTAATATTTGCGGGTATGACAACTTGGTAGAGGTGCAAGGAGCGGCATTAATATAAGACAAGGATATGATGACAAAAAAATTTTTTGCATTAATATCTTTATTTTTTGTGGAGCATCCAGATCCAAACAGTGTAGCCCAAGGTGCGATTTAATCCCGGTCAACATGCTTGGAATCCTACACAAGGTATTCTTAATAACACGTTCTCTACCCAATCAATCAATCAATCCGTCTTTGTTTATTCTCTTTGTTTGCTTCCAAGGAAAACTGATATTACTAAAGTTAAGCTTCTCATAATTAGGCCAAGCCAAAATAATAATTGTTCTATGGAACAGCAACTGTTTAAGTTTTCAAGAAACAATTTTTTTTTCTTACGAGTGGGCACCCTCAATAAAGTCCTTGGAATTATTAATGTTGCTCACTACTGTGCCCAAACCATAATCAATTAAAAAAAAATTATAAATTGTTTCAAAAATGCAAAATTTTCTGATCTGAAAAATTGGAATAATTGGAAATGGAACAAACACTTTTGTATCGATCTTCCAATAAGCTGAGAAAACTTCATCATGTGTATTTAAAAAGTCAAGAAATTTTCTTGGTGTATGCATGGCCTTCCTAACATTTTAAAACACCCATTTAAACAGACATTGAGTAGAATAGGAAATTTATAACAAAGAAAATATGACTTTTTAATGACATTCTTACAACGTGAAAGGTGGTCCCCAATACCAGTGGTTCGCTTTGGCCTTTGGCCAGGATAAAGAAATTTCACAATGATAAAGAAACCTTTAAATTAAAAACATATTAGGGTGATAACCTCAAAATATTATTGATTTGTTCCTTTGGTGTAACAGAAACCATAATGCTCAACAAAATGTCATCAAAATTCATTAATAAATTTTTGAGTAAAGTTACCAACACACAACCCAAAAAAGTATCCAACTTAGACATAAACATGATTAATACCTTGCCCCTGGCAGTGGTATATAAATATAAGTATATATAGTATATGACAGAATGAAAAACACTGTGAAGATTAATCATCTGCCCAACATTGCAATAAAAAATATGAAGTCATGCAACCATATACATGTCCCCTTTAAATCACTGATAATTTATGATAATTTTTTTTAATTTCTTCACGGCACTGTAACGACAGAATTTCATCTCCTGTCTGCTCTATGTGTAGCATCATGTATTAGCGTCTTTCACCTCATCTAGCCAGCTTTACCAATAATCTTTAGCTGATGAGAAAACTCTGATTTCACAGCACATAAAAATTCCTATAAAATCTCATAAACTCTTGTAAAATGAGCAGTAAAAATCAAAACCTCACTCCACCAGTACTTTATCAAATGCTTATTGAGAGTTATTGAAAAACTAAGATATTTATTCAGCTGGGTTCTCAGCACGGAGGCTCATCACAAGTTTAATATGTTTCCTGAATACTGAATTCCAGTCCATTTTTCTTATATGTGTGATATAACTGAAATGCCCATTTCCAAGATGTCACAAGCCACGTCCTCTATTTAAATGTTGAAGTAGCACAGGACATTTACCAGATATGTAATCAATGCAACAATATCAAAGGTAATTGCAAATCATGTCTTCCGTTACAATGAAAGAGTTTTAAATAAAAAATAAGATCAGATAGATTACTTATAATGATGACAGCACACATGGCTGAAATGAATTATTGAAAAAATACATGAACATGGAGATGTGTGATACACCTGGAAAAAATTCAGAACTGATTTTATAATCAGATTTAAAACATCAGTTTTGTAATTAATAGTGGTAGGCTGATTAATTGATTAAATTGATGACTGGAAGTATTTTTTCACAATCGATTAAATCGATTGTATTTTTTAAATATGGTTTAGAAAAATTATAGATTTTAACATCACTGTTCACATGTATATGCAGTTGAAAGCAATGTTTAATGGCATAAAAAAGTGAATGAAAAATACTGTGTTGATAGTCAAATTCCCTTCTACGGTTATATAGACTAGCTGTACACCCATGCGACCTGTGACATCAAGGTTTTAGTGTGTATGCAAAATGGCAGCCCCCCTGAGCAGTTTTGAGACACTGGGCAAAATAAACCTGTAAGGCTTTGATACAGACAAGGTGATGTGACACAAATAAGCACTCTGAGGACATCATCCATGCAAGAATGTATCTGGAGAGAGTTTGGTGGAACATGTATCAGCAAATGTTAATGCGGAATAAAACTTTTTTGGACCATTCTAAAATTATAAAATTATAGTAGCATTCAAGGCGGCAGCTGAATGTAAGAAATGTAAGCTACTGAGCATTAAGTATCAATTACATTTCATACACTGTGAAGTGATGTTAAAAATATCCACACCTGTTTTCATATTTGCATAACTAAGCAAAAGAAGGAAATATATAGCACTTGAGCTCTGCAGTCTGAGAGCTTTGCTCCAAGCATTCCTTCAGCCACATTAAGTTTAAGGTGATATATAGGCAAGTAAACAATAAATGGTTGATGCCCAAGAATTTTATGAAAGAAACAGATGAAGAATCAAAGAGCTAATTTTTAAATTTTAAAACTTGTCATACTTAGTCTAGTACAAAAAAAGATCACAGCACAAAAGGATAATACGCCCATCAAATGTCTTGTAACCTCTGACCTCATTATATATGCCAGCAATTTGCTGAGAATTTAATGCCAGTGAGAACCTCTATTGGTAAATATTTATGATGAGATGCATGAAAATTCATCAGATTTTAGGTAATTCATCTTGGTGCCACCAAAGTCTGGTGACCTCTGACCTCATTATATATGCATGGAATTTAAAGTTTGGTTAAAATTTATCTGTTCAGTTGTATCAAATATATCGTATTCCTGGTAAGCTATCGCAACGAAACCACAAAGAAGCCTGGTGACCTCTGACCTCATTAAATATGTGTATTTTGCTCTGAATTGAATTCAGATGAGATAACCTATTGGTAAGTAGTTTTAGTAGGTTTCAAGAAAATCAATCAAAGCCTAGTCACGTTATTGCAGCAAAACTAACTGTGAACAGACACACTGTGGGTAAACCCAAAGAAGCATGTATTTAAAGCGACAAATCTCAGCAAGAGCTTAATAAAGGCAAAAAAACAAAGGTATGGTTCTCAGGCACCATCCACGTTATTTTTAACCTCCCGCATCAAAAATTTTTATTTTGGTTTGCATCTTTCTTTTCTTTTTTTTTTAATAATAATTATAAAAACAATACAATTTTGATAAGATTTCCTTTGTTATGTATAGGGCTTTTAACTGTTTAGCAAAAACAATTCTTTTATTACCATGATTTTCCCTGTTCATGTAACATTTTTGACGAAACATACCAAAAAAAGGTTAAAAAAAATCTCCTTTCTGCACTGATTAAAAAACCTGCCAAAATTGTGACAACACCATCCTTGATGTGATGAAAATATTCCACCTAAAAATGTGCCATTTAATCAAACAAAATAAAAAAAAGTGCAAGTATCAATGTACTGAATTGGGATCTATCCAAATTAGACCAGATATACAAGAAACATCAACACATTACACAAATTAGTGAATGCAGTGCAGATCTGAATGATTCATTGTAAACATTTGTTTGTGTATATGCAGACACTGATAAGGGATGTATACTGTGGTCTGATCCCACAGTTATCTGATTAGTCTGTGAAATATACTTTCTTTTCCCAGAGTACAAACATGACAGCATGATGCATTCAAGATTTCAAGAACAAGATTTCTGATCTAACTTACCAGACCAGACCTTTAATAATAATATTCCCCACTGAAATTCAAAATAAAAAGTATCAGAATTTTATACCTGGATAGATATCACAGATTTCTGCAAATTATGCACCAGCTCAGGTGGTGTCACATTGCTTAAACCACAGTATCCCGGCAATCAGTCAAGGGATACAATAAATGCATGGGGGAGCTGGAGGTCCCCAGTTCAAACCCACCCCCCAAAGCCTGAATGACCTATTAATTGTGAAACCTTGGAAAATCTCATAGATTCACTCTCAAGTCTTAGCGACAGGTTATGACTTTGAACTGGGTTATTCCTCTCCCGATGAATTCAAAACCTGAAATCCAGGAGGTTTAATATTATCATATAATTCTTGTCATAGAGATTCCTTTATCCTCATTCAATAGAAAGTACCACCAACAGCCCATGGAATCATCCTATAACAATTACTTTATTTTTTATTTAAAAAATATATGCATGAAATGTCAAACCTGGGAAAACAAATTCTTTAGAAGTTCATCTTTTCTGACCACAAATATGAGGAACGCTATATCATGAGTGTGCATGGCATAAAGCTGTATATAACCAGATGCACCATAAACATACTATTATCAGTTGTATGAGCCTTACATATATACATAACAAAAGCAGATATCATATTCAAGGCTGTTTCCTGAACAAGTGATGGCACTAAGATACCAAGGAAAGCAGTTCAGTAGATAAAGTCTGTAGCACCAGGAATCCTGCAACATTAGCCTGCCATGACTCACCGGTTGACAGCCATTCATTACTATTCCAGATTGACAAAACTGCATATATAACATGCCGTGTCGAACATTTCAGGTGCCAGTACTTACCAAATGGCTGCCTCAGAAACATTTAAATGTCTCCTTCTTACAAAAAGTCCTGAGCTTCCATTACATTCCTTTAATATGATTGGTTGTCCTTCATGCATTTTCTAATAATGCTTTCCTATGCATATACATGAAGCTTTTATTCAGTTGAAATATTTGCAGGTAGAGAGCACTGGTTGGGTCTGTATCACTGTGTGCTAAATAAACTAAACTACAGTGAAAACAAAAAAGGCCTTTGAATTTTGAAAGACTTAAGAATTGATTCGATTATTTATTCTTTGCCTTTCTTAGATTCAATTTTCAATTTAAAAAATTACTAGAGTAGTACATTTTAGACTTTTTTTAAACAAAGGCAAATATTTAACTGCAATGGATGTTTGTTAATTTAGCAAAGGAAGGGAGAAATATAACTCTCCCTTTTCATTTGGTAATCCAGATCTAGGGAACATACCCTATAAATAATCTGGACACTTCAGCCTGCTCTGTAACAATTGACAGCTCATAGGGGGGGGGGGATGGTACATGTGAAAAAGATTGAAACAAATCAATTCCAAGTTAAAGAATCTTGTATTGAATGTATCAATTTTTCAATGTATTGATACACCCCCAGATGACAAAATCAGTGATATGCAAATGTAATGATGAGAATCAATGATGTCCACGAACTATTAAAGTTAACATCCCTTGCAAAAACCTGCACATAGTGCATGGAGGTACCCTGTCAGGTGCCATTAACAAGCCAATTAAAGCCTTATGCACGTGTAAATGTATTTTTGAACACCTGATTTAATATCTGCAAGCAAAAACATCATTAAATATTTCAATATATTTTTATATCACCCATGATGCAGTGAACTGACTTAAGCAAGAAATAAGATATCTGTAACAGAAAGACAGTTGGCTTTGCAACTGCATCTCCTACCAGGTAATGTTGTTTATGAACATTCAGATTTAAAATCTGAGCATATGTTAACATCACAGCACAGGACTGATAACCAAAATGATATGTTTGTGTATGTTTGTTTGATTAATGTTGGACACAGGAAGCTGCAGATTCACGATGCATCCAGGAATGTTTATTTATAACCAGTTATCACATTATGTCATCACAGGATATGACACAATGTATACTGCAAGCTAGTTGTGAACACAGAACTCCATCAGGAGTTATATTGGACTGATAGGGCCTAGTAACTATTCATGATACCAGTCATATGTAAAACTGCACTCTAATGGATGTACATACTATCCAAATGATTTTACCAGAATCTTAACATAAGGCTGTGACATGAGGCTGTGAATCAGACATTATTTAAACTGTTCTTCTCTCTAGTGCTATATATCATGCTTATAACATTCAAGAAGCAAATATATGAAAATACAAATAAACATACTGATATTACTTGGGAAGTTATTCTTAAGAAAATACCTGAATTTTGAGCAGAGTTAAACCAATCTTTGCAAAAACAAATCTTGAAATGACACCCCTCTGTTGTGCCAATAACCAGCCTTAATTAATGGCAAGCGGTTTCACAGCAGTATATGTTCACAAAACACCAGTATGCCCCAGGACGTTGCTTATTGTATATATTATATACAGTACACCTGTGCAGCACTATACATTAACATGCTTGTCAGCCATATAAATGTACCACTGAACTATATGCTGCAACAACATCATTTGGGAGGAGTCCTGGCTGCCTCAAACATATATATCAAGAACTTGATAAAGATCTGAGAGATATATTTGCGGTGATTAGCCAATGTACCTTTTACAGGTGCATACATTATACATGTGCTGGATGGGTAAATAATTTGAGAATATAATTTGTAAGGTAAACTGGAAAGTAGAGACATGATACCCCCAGTGCCATTCTGGATCACCTGATTCAGATAATTACCAGGATCCTGGTCAAACTTTAGGCGTGCGGTACAAAAGCCCATAAAATATATGATTCAAAGCCTAGAGTAAAGGGCTTCACAGCTGGTTCACAAATTTAATGATTACATCAGAGGTCATCTCTGCTTCCCAGAACAAAGATTGGTCTAAATAAATCTCATGATACTCATGCAATATGATGGGCATACTAATGCAATATTATGTGAATAAACATAATATGCAGGGCAGGTTTTGGGTATATGTGGATGAATCAAGAAGTAACAGACATTAGAATATATTTGGATTAAATAAAGGAAAGAATTATTGATGTGTGAGTACAAAACTGGCCTTGTGATGTAAAATCAAATACTAAATTAAATTTAAATGGTACCTTTAAATCTATGCTCTGAATGGAGAAATATTTATTGTGTGCAACTAAAACCAAGCATAAACAAGTGCTAGCTAGATTGAGATGTTCTTGTCAAGATTCGATGATTGAAAAGGGAAGGTATGCACTTATGGATAGGGAGGAAAGAACATGCAAGTTTCTTATTAACCATGGTTTTAATCGTATTGAAATGAGTTACAATTTGTACAGAAATGTTTGTTATATATAATGATTTGAGAAAAAGAAATATTTGAGAAAGGGCTACATGCACCAAGCAAGTAAAATTTTATTAAGGTTTTAACTAAAGTGAAGAAAAAGAAATAATCAGATTTGCTGCATATGTACATCATGGTTTTAAATTAGAAGAAAATTATATAAAATTCCTTTTTAACAGACATATTCAATATTTGGGTTTATCATTAATAATTCATTTATCTGTTGAACGACTTGATAACTAAGTGTTAATAAGTTCTGAAAATAGTAATTGTGATGGTGTTTTGCAAAATCATAATGTAATCTCCTGAAATGTCATTGTTAACAGGATTTTCACTTAAAATACCTTCAGAATCCACCAGATCTTGTGAGTATAAGTGAAATGTGTCACAAAACCTTTTGATATTTTCATTTAGTTTATTTTTTTCCTGTGTTATATACTTTAGTTAATTTCAGTTAAAGTTTTCAGTTATTAAAAGACAGATTTCAAGTATATTATGTAAAATTATGAAGTTATAATTGTGATAAAAGCCACCAATACACTTACATATATGTTAATTATGTAACATAAGTTTGTTACAGCTGTTTAAATGTGAGAACATTTTTATATACTCTTGGATTTATAGGCACAGGCCTCCTTTTCCTAATTAACTTGTTGTTGATGTGAATATACTCTTTGTTTGTTTGAATGCTCTATGGTCTTCAAATACTCCAATCCAAGTACAGGACCAGTACAATGATTCATTAGTTATCAGTGCACAATACATTACCTCAGGATGGTACTATAATTAGAGGTCTCAGTAGACTGCATCACTCACCTGTCAAAAGCTTAACTACATACCTGATGACATCAAAGGAAAGAAGAAATATATCTACTGTCTCAGAAGGTTTCTCTGCTGAATAATAATATTGCTCTAATGTTATGTTACTACTTGACACATCATGCACCATACTTGAACCAAACTTCATTATGTATACTGTTTGATGAAGTACAAAGGATATAAAAATTATTTAATATTTCAAAATCAACAGCTGTGATCTGCTTTTCAATGTATGTGCACTACCGATATACATGTTTTTAAATAACCGAATTTTATCTGTAAAACTGATTACTAATCATCAGGAACATGATGATTGCAATGAAAAACATACATAACACAAATTTACCTGGGACACAAATTATTTTTTAATACCTTGGAAAGTGAAAGTAACATCTGCAGGAGAACGATTCATTAATCAATAGAAATCAGAGCTAAGGCACACATTGTCCAAACATTGTTAAGGTCATGTGACACAGGCCTGCAATGTCTTTAACAAGCTGAGACAGGTTATATTCGGTGTGACCTAAAGCTTAAAACACGTCACCAAAAGTTCTGATGTGAGAGTTCTGGTAACATAAATAAAGACTAGGCCTATGAATTGCTAATTAAAAATATAAGGAGTCTTTGATTAAAATTGATTATTGATAATTGCTTTTCGATTCAATTCTTGATTCAATAACTGTACACCTTCGAAATATTCTGTCAGAGAAGTATGTATCTACTAAAAGTTTTCATCCCATATGATGCTATCAGATTAAGATTATTATAAGCCTGAGAATTTATGCAACCCAAATATTTAAATCTTCTCATCAATTATTGTGCTAACATCTAATGAAGAATATTAGATGCCTTCTTTTAATAACAGTGCTACTTCATCATTTATGCTGTTAAACTGTTCCTTGGGAAGGACTAGAGACCGGAAAGGTATGAAAATGAATAAAAATGCAAAAATTGAAATAAGTCAATTATTTTGTGCATGATTTGATTATCGATTAATGACTGGCTTTGATTCAATGCATCAATTATTCAATGGATTGTTACAGACCTAATAAAGATTATCATTGAAATTTTCAGGGCATTTTTGGAATGGGCCAAAAAAAGAATTGATTAGACTTTTGTTTTGATCTAGCAGATGATCCAGGTCAAGGAATATGTCATCCAGGAATAATCATAAATCTTAAGTCACTTATCCACAGATGAATCTTGGAATATGGGCCAAACAGGTGAACAGCAGAAACTTGTATTTATTCAAATGGAGATTTCTATTATTTATATTTTTTCCTGAACAAATTGCCACTAGGTTAAAATCACCAAGTAAGATCTAGAGACAAGTGTAGAACCTTTTGGGTGAAGAGAACACATTGGTTTGTTGAAGACCTTGACCTGGAGTTTTAGTATAGGAATAAGATACAGTTACATTCATCTGGTGATAAGCCTGGAACTGAAGCCATTACACCAAGTATACTCAATAGTTTGACCACATAGTAATACAGGATAGTAATACTGATGGGTATATTTACCACTTTGCAATGAAAAGTATTCCCAACCATCATTTATAACCATTCTGCAGGATGTTAAACTAACAGATATAGTAATTACTTGGGAATTACCATGACAACAGCTTATAACTGCCAACTACTGATGTATCTTGCACTCGCTGCGGTACATAGGTAATGCTGTGGACCAATTAATGAATATCTGGATTATGGAGAGAAAGTTCAGCTGCACTTTTATCACTGAGTTGTCTTCAAACAAGGTGTTAGTGATAAAGGAGAGAGGGACAGCTTGCAGAATGTCATGTTATGTCTGGGTCAAAAGTAAAATCGAAATCTCTATTGTAGTCAAGTATGTTAAAAAATATGAAAAAAATAAGTGCTGACATTTAATAGCCTGGTAAGTTAAAAATGAAAATTTTTAAATTTGGAAGAATTAAGGTCAGAAGGTTTTAGGTAAAAAAATATATACAAATATAAACTTAGCAACAAGAAAAGGAATTTATCAATATGTCAGTGATGCTGAATATAACAACATCTGGGAGCAAATGATGAAACTGATGGTAACAGTCCTACCTGTAAAAGTAAGAGAAAATCTGTGTAGGGTTTGCATTTCTATAATTTTACCCGCTTTACTAATGCATTAATTCCTACAAGCAAATAAAAAAAGGAAGTATAAACTGAGATATTTTATGGTTTTTATATGTGCCTGTGTTGTAGCTTCCCAATGAACAAAGGGCTAATAATGTTACACATTTATATTTGATGATTTAGAAGCTAGTGCACCCCCACCCAACAGACAAACACACACATACACTATAGGATTGATTATACAGCACATCAACATTTAAAATTTACCATGTTTACAACCCCCATGACTGCAAAAAGCACAAAATATTATTTATATCAACATTATAATCCCTTGCTTAGTCTTTTTCAAATTCAAGCAAGTATTTATGAAGTTTAAACCTAATTTATAGTAACAAAATATTAATGATTTGCAGCTGGACTGGCATACCTGAACAAGAGCACCAAAAATGGTGCATATAATACGCCTGCCACATATATCTGGTTACCTCCGACCTCATTAAATATACTTGAATTTTGATGAGAATGTAATTCAGTGGAGAAACTGTATTGGTTGATATTCATATTAAATAAATAACAAGGGACCCATGTGTCACAGCGCTCAGCTGTTATATATGATAAAAAATATGATTTGGGAAAGAGGCACATGCTTGTTTTGTGTGGTAATAAATATAAGCTTTATTATGAGTTGTTGGTGTTTAGCTTATGTATGATTTTGATAGTATCTTTGGAGACAGGGAAGAGGATTGATTTCATTTATTTTATAAACAAATGGAGTGCTAATGTCACACAGATTTTGACTTGGCCATATAACTTATAAGCAGCACATGTTATAAAAGAGTTTAACTATTTATTAAAATTTAATAACAAATATTGTGCCAATATAATTTAAAAAAAAAAAATAATAAGAAAATCATATGATTTTTTAAAATAAAATATAACTGAAATGATTATTGAAAAAATATAATAGAATATATTCATGAATGCATTCATGAATACATTTTGAAAGTATCTGTACTGGTATTCAAATACTTTCATTTTTACCTGAATTCCCATTCTTATGCAATAAAATTTTTCAATGCAGTACATATTCATATTCGTATTCAAATACATTTGCAAAGCATTCGCACCATGTCTAGTATTTATTCAGTTTTAGCCAAACAAAGATGTTGAGAATCCAGAATATACAAAATTCACAAATTTAAATAATGATCATAAGTAACTGATTTTATGGCTTTTATTTATATTAAAAAAAAATATATGTAATATATTCACTTTGGACTACTTTCACATCAATCTACACACTAGACACAGTAGGAATCTAGATTGGTATTATCAACTGCATCTTTGTCTATCATTAATTTCCTTCATATGATCCCTTATGATAAGTAATGAATAATATGATTTATTTTTTTATCATTAAAATCTTACTGAAAAATACCATAGGTGACTGCATGGTGTTATTTGGAATAACATTGACATTGACATTCTATCCATCCATACAAGATTCTTACATCATCAGTAACGGCAAGTTAATTTTCTGTTACTCATTAACTAACAAATTCCTTTTCTATTAATTTTTCTTTAATTTGTTATAAGAAACCAATACAAAATTATTAATTTATTGTTTATTGTTATGTTGTTTTTCAAAACAACTACTAGATGAGTTGGGTTGGACACCTGGATCAACTGTGGCTGGGCATTAGCTGCCTGGCTGCCCCAGTGTATGCTTCGCTCAAGCATGCATAAACTGATGAAAGGTCAACAAGGTCAACATACAGGTGACTGAAGAGGGGCTTGAATAAGCCTGGGTCTGACATGGTCTCATATAAACATTAATAAAAGCTACAATATTTGGCCAATTTCTTTCAGCTTTCTAAACTACAAAAAATGAAATCCTTATGTGTGCATGATATGAAAATTATATCAACAGTGCTCTCAGGAAACAAACGTGCCATGGTCAAAGTTGGGCAAAATTTAAGGTACTAATTTTATATTTATACTAATAACTTATAAAATTTGAAAAATTCAGAACAAATTTTTGGTATTCAATTGAATCTTGATTAAATAATGTTACATCCCTGACAAAAAATCTCTAGCTTCAGCAATCCTCTTGTTAAGGGAGTAAACATATTTCTTGATTTTTTAAAAAGTGCATTATGTTTGGGCCCCTAACTTAAAACAATTACACAAAACTAACATAATTTCTGGCATCTGCAGAGCAAATGTATAGAAAAATATGTATATTATATATGATCAAAGTCAGATCAGTGGTTTTGAAATTAGGCAGTCTTACAGTGTAACAATGGGTTTTTAATGGAAAAATGAAGTTTTTCATTTATATTTCGAAGGAATTAAGTCCTAGTGATAAAATTCTTGGCATGGTAGGGGATTTTGGAGACATCTAACTGTATGCTAAATTTAAGGAACTTAGAGCTGAAGCTGGGGAGCTGAGCTCTAGCAAACTGCATAACACTAGCTTGATGAAAACTTGGTGCTTGAAAACTTGAATAAAATCTACAGTTTTTGATCGACTGGTTTCAAATTTTTGGTGTTAACAGACAAAATGCTAACAAAAACATGCTGTGAAAATTAAATCCAAAGTACTTAAAGAAAAAAATGTGCCATGGTCAAACTTGGGCAAAATTTAAGGTACCAATTTTATATTTTTGCCAATATTTAAAAAATATAACAGATTTTGATCTTATTTTTGGTATACAATAAAATGTTGATCAATTAAAGTTGTATTACTGAAAAAAAGTCCCTACCTTTAACACTTTTGGTCTTAAGTGACCAAATATCTTTCCTGATTTTTTTACAAAGCCCATTATGTTTGGGCCCATAACTTTTTTAAATTAAATAATACTGACTTAATTTCTGGCATGTACATAGGAACTATATAGAGGAATATTTATGGTAAATATGAAGAAAACCCGATAAGTGGTTTTGATATTAGGCAGTCCTGAAGTGTGAAAATAGATTTCTAATAAAAAATTTAGGTTTTTCCTTAATATCTCGAAGGAAAAAGTCCTATTGACCCAATTTTCGGCATGGTAGGAGATTTTTGGGACATCTAACTGTATGGCAAATTTCAGATTTGTAGGTCCAATGGTGTCGAAACGTGCCAGTCTTAAGGACGGACATCCAGACAGACGGACGGACCGACCGACAGACAGACGGACAGACGACGGACAATGGACCACGACTATAGCTCAGAGGATTTACAGTCAGCTGAGCTAAAAATCCATCAGATTTTCGGTAAGTCATCACAGGTGCCATCAAAGTCTGGTGACCACTGACCTCATTAAGTCTGCATGGATTTTGCCAGAAATTTCACTTATGTGAGATATTATATTTATTAATATTTCTACTGAGTTATATAAAAATCCATCATATTCTTGGCAAGTTATCTCGAAAACACCACCAAGTAGACTAGTGAACTCTGACCTTATAAAATATGCATGGATTATGCAAACAATCAAACTCAGGTGAGATAATTTATTTGTAGATACTTTTTGTGAGTTTTGTGAAACACCTGGTAAGTTATCATGGTGGCACACAATGTTAACGGCATGATGGACAGACTGTCAATATACCATTAAAGTCCTGTCATGAACAGGTGTATTAAAATCTCTAGTAATCTGTCAGTTTGCTAGCAGCAAATTTGAACCCTGACTATACTTACCCATGCAGGGCCTGCTAAATATTGATATATCATACAGAGCCCTATACAACTCACTGAAAATTTAATAATAACAACAGGATTACTGCTAATTTACTCTTCTAAAAAGATAGTGGTACATTCAAACCTGCATCTGTATGGTAAACCACAATGATCACAGGTTCAGGACTAAAATGTACTTATGAACAGTACAACCACAAATGAATCATACTTTGTCTCTTCTGCATTTATTTGTGTTTTTTAACAGATTTGAGTAAAATAACAGAACAACAAAATTCAATTTCAACAAGGTCACTGCAAAAGTGAAGCATCCCTTCACGGCATCAGCAAAATCAAACTGGATGTATTAAACTGTAAGCCTGGTTGGTGTGAAATTAGGTAGGACGATTCTGTGAGCTTGACCTCTGACTTTGTGACCTTAAAATCAAAATGAATTTGTCTTTGTTGATAAGTGACAAATATGTAAAAGATGGGAGGTTTGAGATGAAAAATTTTGGTTTCAAATGCATCCACAATATATTTCTAAGAAGTAGGTCCTGTGACCTTGACCTTTGACTTTGTGACCTCAAAATAATTAGGCTTCTTTCACTATTATCAGGTGAACCATATATGAAAGATAGGATGACTTGGCATCAAGAGTTTGGCTTAAAAAACATCTACAAGCTTTTTAAAGAGGTGGGTAGTGTGACCTTGACCTTTGACCTCAAAATCATGAGGTTACTTCCCCTATAATTAGGTGAAGCATATATGAAAGATGGGACAGCTTGGGATCAAGGGATTTGCTTAAATTAAAATGCATCCATAAGCTTGTTAAAGAAGTGGGTCCTGTGACCTTGACCTTGTGCCTCAAAAACAATAGCTTTCTTCAAGTTCAAATGTTAGTAAATAAATAAATATACGTAAGTCTTTCCAGCACTGAGAAATATGATGTTCTGATAAATGGTTAATGAAAGGACCTGGCACAGTCATTTCCAGGCACAAGTTTGGCAGTCTCCACACATGTACTCATAAAACACAGAACACTTGCAGTCTCCATACATGCACTCATAAAACACATATAACACAACAAGAGCTTGTGATAACAATGTTAAAAGAGTATTTCATACAACAAACATGATATAAAGCACGGCTATGTATTCCTCAGGCTGGCAGCAGAAAACACATTAATCCCCAGTTATTGTTTACCTGTTGGTACACATTTGGTGTTTATCATACTAATTATATGAAACCCGTCTGCTTGTGCAGCAAATATTTTTCTGACTTCATGAATGTGTACACACAGTTTGTCAATGTTATTCATGTAATCTGTTATCTGTTGTTATTCATGTGATGAAAAAATTCTGTTTATCTCTCAATATTACATGCTGCCAATACTTAAAAGACTGAGATGGAAACATTTAAAAGATGAATAATTATTATATTATTTTTTTTTCTTTAAAGAAACTCACTTTTATTCAATATAATTAACTTTTCCAGTATCTTTCATTCACAGATAATGTCTGACCCATAATCACATTATAATTAGAATAGTTAATTAAATTTGTTATGGATATTTCAATTGTAAATGTTACTTGACACTGCATACTTATTAGAATATTGCTAAACAGCATCATATTTAATAATGAATACTCAAACACAGCTGGCAGTAGAATGCTGTTTAAGTTTCAAATTTATAAAAACTTAAAAAATTATTATATACATATATATTAAACTCCACATGCTTACTACTACATGATATTTTAATATTACATTGTGTTACTGAGAGATCATATTTTTACTATTATTATACCTATTTATCAGCACAAAAAAACAGAAACTGTTCATTCTAAATCACTACTGCCTCTGTACCTATTTATAAGTCATTTCATTGTAAAGCACATTGCTCTTGCCACTAAACACCTTTGGTTAATCTCCTGTTTTGTTTAAAGTTAGCACCTTAATAATTACCTACATATGCATGCAATACAAAAAAAAATGACATTTTGTAAAAGTTAATAACACACCCACCTGTAATTACTGTGAAAGGCTAAATGAATGTTTAGTTAAGTACACGTCAGAGACCTAGACATAAATGGAAAAGATTAAAGAGGCAAACATAGTAGTGCTACTGCTCCATATGTACCTGCTTAAGGCCACAGCCTCATGGAGAGAACATTTTTAGCAGATATACGGAAATAAATACCCCGCTTACCTGTCACCATGCCCATACTCCCATCATGTCCAATTAAACCTCTTATGTGCTTTAACAGTCAGAGCAGCATGCCAAGTAAATAATCAATGAAGCCAAGAGAGTCCGTCTGAGCATTTAAAACTGCCCTGATGACCAATAAGACCCATGGGCCTCTTACTGGTGATTACAAACACTCAGGCAGACAGTTTAGACGTATGGACAGACTCAGATCAGGGCATTCTGTGCGGAGAGCACATGTTGACGTGGGAGATGAGGAGAGCGGGCTGAGACTAACGAGGAGCCGGGGCATACACACCGTGAGCCCTAAATGAGCATGACATCCTCTGCCCTGGGAACCATGACAGCCTGTCAACGTGGGATTCATGTATAATCTATATTGGTTCATACCCAGAGACTTAACATGGCAGCTTTCAACAATTTCATCACCCTTGCAGACTTAACTAAGCTTTCCTATTAATCCATAAAAACAAGAGACTAAAACAGATTATTAAGCTTGGATGCAAAACTTATTATTAATGACCCAACAATAAAAGTACCTATTCCACACAAATGATATATTTGAATATACTGTGGTTGGCTCCATATTCGCTAGGTTAAAAATTTTGTGATTTTCACTTTTTTCAATGTTTCACGAGGGTTCCATTTTCCAGATCTCATGTTCAAAAGACAGACACAGAGTATAACTATTATTATATTGATAATTATATCAAATAATAAACTGCAAATATTAATAATTACACATACCCAAGGAACATCGAACAAATGGAAATTATTATTCACTGATGGCAGATAATTAGAAAGATCTTATATTATTTATAAAAACAATCTTTGAGCATGTATGCATGAAATATTATTATTCATTATATTAAATAAATCTTAACCTTTCAACTTGCGTTCAATGACGGGACCTCTTGTTCATGAAATCTTTATTTTTGCCATGATTCTGCTTTGCCAATATTGTGAATTTGAAACCTCACGAACATAAGACAGCCATAGTATATATATACATTGCCTTACAAAAAGAAAAGTACAAGGCTGAATCAAGAAGTTCATTTTATTTTGATTTACCAATGGAGCCCATTACATCCAACTAGTACAATTAAGTTCAACCTCTGGAGGAAATGGCTTCCATATTATGTTTCGGTCTATACCGTATATATGCATGATATCATACAAACTCCCTTTTTGGTAAGGAAATTTCTGTTTCATACAATATGGCCCATCTATGAAGGAAATTGCTTCCAAAAGAGATAGTCAATCAGTGAAGGACTTAGAGCCTGTATCCCACACTAAGTGTTCCATCTGTGCAAAAGAGTGTCCAAAATGAGATGCAACATATATGTGTAGAACCCAGAGTCCAAAAGGAAATGTTCCATCTGAGTAAAACCTGGTGTACCAAACAAGATATATCCCACCTGTGTAAAACCTGTTGTACCAAAAAGATGTCCCATCTGTGTAGAATTCAGGGTCACAAAAAAAGGTATCCCATCTGTGTAAAATGCAGAAGCACAAACAAGTTGACCTATCTGTTTAAAACTTTGTGTACCAAAAAGTATGTTTAATCTGTGTAGAACCCAGAGCCACAAACAAGATGTCACATCTGTGTAAAACCTTGAGAACCAAAAATGATGTTCCATCTGTGTAGAACCCAGAGTAACAAAAGATATCCCATCTGTATAAAATGCAGAGTCATAAACAAGATGTCCCATCTGTGTAGAAACCTGAGTCACAAACAACATGTCCCATCTGTGTAGAACCCAGAGTCACAAACAACATGTCCCATCTGTGTAGAACCCAGAGTCACAAACAAGATGTCCCACCTGTGTAGAAACCAGAGTCACAAACAAGTTGTCCCATCTGTGTAAAACCTGGTGTACCAAAGGAGATGTTCCATTTGTGTAGAACCCAGACTGAGCCTAAAACAAGATTACAAATTAGTGAACCTTGTGTGCAAAAGATGTCCCACTTGTATACTGTGTAGAACCAAGAGTACCAAAGATGATGTTCTACATATGAAGGGGCATGTTATAAGAACAGAACTCTTCAACTTGGGAAGGAATATGTGTCAACCATACCCCCCCCCCCCCCCCAATGTGATGAATTCTGATCAGAACAATTAATATTTGGCCTTGACTCACTTCATATGTTTTCAATTCCGATTAAATTCCAATTAAAAAAACTTATATAATAAACTTCAACACTAATTAATTTTTATTTTTATTAGTTTAATTCAATTCCAATTCATGCCATGTTCCATTCAATTCCCATTTTAACCCCAATTAATGACACAATAACATAGCCCAGGTATGAAGGATATTAGTGTCTTCTGAAATAAGCCTGCATGGTTTTCATGGCAGTGTCACTCAACATCACAAAGGATATCCCTACTGGCTACATATTTGCCAAATACTCCCTAAACATAACTACAAATATTTAGTGGTCGTTGACAAAACCTCCTGGTGACAGGTCCCAAATATACCTTCACTGACAATGAACCCATCAGGTGTAACTAATGCCATGTGAGGTTCTGAAGAATCATCAATAAACCCAGCAAACCCCAAACATGTTGCCATGGTAACAGCCAGGATCCCCCTACAGTATGCATACAGCATACTTATGAGTATTTATGTGTGTGTATGTGTGACTATGTGTAAATGTACCTGTTAGTATTTGTGAATGCATGTACATGAAAAATATAAACCTTTGTTGTCACTGTTTCTAGCTTTTAACAGAATTTAACAACATTTCAGTATCAAATACTAAGGTTGCATTTATCCATCAGGCAATTCATATATTAAAATTCCAATTCATTTCCAGTGTGAGAGGTTTTATGAAACGTCAATTCCAATTCAGTGTGTTGGAGAAAAATATCAAACCCAATTACTGGTAAACTCAATTTTTATTCAAATCAAATCCAGTTCACAAATAAAAAAATTCAGCATCCCTAAGTTAAAGGTCCTTTTAAAATCTTTAAAAAAACAGGGTATTCATTTGCACATGCACTGATAAACACTATTCCATATTAGATTAACTAGCATTCCTGTTTTTACAAAGATTAAATGACATCTGAAAATTATTTCAGCATCATATTATGACACAAACTGCACTTGGGTATTTGAGTTTTAAACATCTGTTCATAAATTCATTTAAATTTTTGTGATGCATGAGACCCTGGACTTTAATTCCTATTCAGTTCCAATTCATTTCAACAATATTTCTATCAATCAAATTCACATGATTCCAATTCTGTTCAAATTCAATTCCATCGAATTGGGACTGCCCCAAGGTCTAACCTTGTCTAAGTACTACAACTTTACACAAGGATGGTAATCAGTTTATTATGAATGGGGATACTTTGAATCCAGTGAAATGAAATTCTTACAGTAATATACCAAAGATAAGCATATGCATTCCTGATCAGTATTTAAAAAATTTCCAAATCTATCCTTCAACTAGACTACATGAGCTAACAAGTCAGTTTTTGCTTTATCACATTTTTACCTTTAAATCTGTAATAAACAGGTAGTAATATCTAACCTTATATTACAGTAATATATGGAGCTTATCCGGTCTTTCACTGTCATTTACATAATAATTATTATCTTTGATCACACTAACAAACGAAAACACAGTATTACCTGTATCACTATCATGTATTTACACGGCCTTAATCGCACTGCTCAGAATCAAAAACAAAAAGGTACAACTGTGCTGGTAAGGGTTTGTGGGCTTTGGAATCTATAGCCCAAAATGCACATGATGGTGTAGGTGTTTATAAATGTAAAAGAGGACCATGTAATCTGTTCAAATATGTCAGATAAAAAGGGTTTCATGGCAATTTGCATAAGCATGATCAGTGTTTTTTATGGTACAGACTTCAAAGAATAAGTAACATTTTGTAAGCATGAGCATGGGAAATGATGACAGAAAGCATTTCCTTGTTAACTTTCCTCCAATGGCTTGAAATGTCCCAAATTTAGATTATATAAAAAGATATATAAGATATATAAGATATATAAAAAAATATTTTTGGGGGTCAACAATTTTGAAAGACTGTCAAATTGGAAAAGTTACAGTCATCCCACAGTGCCTAACTGACAGAGGTTATTTTTGAGTGGAAACAACCCCTAGCAAAAGCATGAGAATGATTTCCAATAAATATTTTTCTTTCCCTGGGCCATTCTACTTGGGTGTTGAATTCTGCCTATAGATAAAGCTGTACTTTCTATCTAGACTACCAAAAAGGGGCATTACTTTAAACTGATCAGAAGTTATATATACACGTTTTGTGTATTTTTTTTTTAATTTCATTAAAGTTTGCTTATTTTGGAATATTTCATTATTATTTCAGAGCAAAGGTTTATATTCAACCTAAAAAACAGCTTAATTAAATAAACACAGTAAACATAAATATGTGATAAATCTAATTATCCTCTAAAGATTTTTATACACTGGTAATAAAACTTGCTATCTATATACCAGAATTCACCTGAATGGGCTAGATGGGCTCAAGTTTGACTATATTCCTTACAGTGCTTACCTGTTCAACTTCAACAAAGTAAAAAGATATTCCTACCTTTTGAGTCTAAGTTGAGAAGAACTACTGTCATTAAGGTGGGGCCATGGAGGTCATGCACACATGACCAGGCTGAAATATCTTTATGCTAAATGTGATACCCCACCCAGCTGAAGATCAACAAGTTGACAACAATATTGCAGACATGTCCATCTATCCATGACACGATCATACAGTGATACACACTAGCCAGTACATGTACATACAAAGTGATATACTTGTTAGACAATTTAAAATGAAAGGGACACCAGTATATCATAGGTCCATTAGGTAACAAGTTTGTTACATGCATGACCTAGCTCCATTTGTATATACTTGCTTTAGATATATAAAAACTACCAAATCCTTGGTGGAAAAGGTTTATGTTTGGACAATGGAATGTTCAGATATAATAACATATTGGCCCTGTATCAGAAAGAGAGAAACTATGTAAAGTTTGATAGACACAGAGAGTTAACTTTCAATGACCAGAGTTAAAGGAGCCTATTCAGATGTATAACATCTATTAATTAAAGGTATTCCCTTGAAACTTTCATAGTACAAAGACTGTTTATTTTGTATATATCCATGTGTTTATAAAATCAAAAAATTATTTTCAGCCCATCAACTTCACTCTTATGGAAATATAAGTGTTTGTTATCTACAAAAGTACAAGGCCCCCAGTTCCACACAGTAAAAATTATTACAAATAAGCTGAAACAATATCTTGTCCTTCAGGTCATAAGAGCAGAATATGCAAATCACTGTTGCACAGGGTATCTTCGAAGCATCTACCCTCATATGTTAAAGAAAATTAGCATTGGGCCAACTTAATTGGATATCTGATTGACTCAGAATCAATCACGATTTTTTTTCTTTGCAAATTTGCAATCACAACAGCCTCAGCAAGCAACACAAAGCAGATGCAGATGTTAACAATTCCTGTTTTTTTTAAGTATAACTTAATAGTTTCATACATAGTAGACCAATTAGGTCACATGTCATTATAAAAAATTACCCAGGATAGTTATAGCAACTTCTGTTTAATGAACTAATTCCCTGACCTAAGACACATAAGTTCTTTAGATATTTTTTTTCAAAATTTGCAGTGGTTTTCCCACACACCATTATTAAATACCTCTGAGCCTTGTGTAATATATTTAAACACAAAACAAAGTATTCTGATGCAATTTCAGACCAATTGGCATGAAAAGGTTGCCCTTTCTTTCAAGCTAAGGGAAGGCTGTGAACAGCAGATTTCTGAGTTTGAGAGATAATAAGGTTTTCGTCCATAACATCCAGTTTGTGTTCTCTGGACTAAAATCTACATTGAATCACTTCTACTGGTCTTTCAACATAAAGGGCGGCAATATTTGGATGGAAATAATAAATTTTCTCACTGGTACCCGCAGCTCTTTACCCTGGACTGACTAGCTTAAAAATATAAATGATAACTATTATTTAAACTGAAGCAAATAAATGGTGTTCTTCTTCATATGAAGACATGTTAGCGCAACAGTTAAAAAATAAGAAGATATAAATTACCATGCACCCTTAAAAGTGCTGAATTTTAAATAGAATAAATCGTGCAAGAGAAACATCATATGGGATTGCCCCAGGATTCCCTCATGCTCGGATTGGCTGCATACCAAGGAACGAGTGGCTGTTAGGTCTGAAATCATGTCAGAATACTTTATGTTTACCTTGACAAACCACATATATCATGTTTATGGAAATTCAAGCACTTGTTTACAAATTACAGAATTACTAAAACTTCCTGCAAAGTTTTCATATTCTTGTTATTATCTAAATTCAATGCAATTGCTTCAGAAGTTTAAGTTATTATTCATGACCAACTCCTCTCACTTATAAATTGTCAACACTGTCTTAGGTACATGATCATAAATCCAAGAGCATTACACAGAAAATGAAAGAACTTTATAACCTGCCAAAATTGACACCCAATCCCATGAACTAGAAAGTGAAAGCAACCGAACGTTTGTGTATATTGCACAGCTCACACCAAAGAAAGTCATGTTGTGAAAGTTCACCAAGTGCACATTTCTATCAAAAAGTGTTGATATAATCATTGGTCAGGCTTAATAATGAAATATATGGATTTACAAGGTTTGCTTAGACAAATAAATTTAAAACGCCTTAGACTTACCACGGGAAAACCACTTTTCTGCACTCCTGACAACTTGTCAACTTGTTACTGTTTTGGGTTGTACTCCGCTGTGGTCTGAGGTGTGTTCGGATATGTTCGTAGATCTAACTCCGCTTCTCATTGGTCATGGCAACGGAAATACCCGAACTTTCTCGAGTGATGAGCGAGGTGGGTGATAATAGGAGGATTATTCCGTGTTATGCGAACGGGAACTGTGTTTGTGGAGTGCACATTGAAGAAAAGCAGAGATATTATTACACAGCTTCTGCCAAAAGTCGACAACATGGCCAGCGGAAGGATTCCTGGTCATGCAATGTCTTTTAAAAGGGTATATCCATATTATTAGCCGTTTAGGATATTTTCATAGCAACCAATGGTATTATCGCTCAAAGGATACTTGTCCCCTTCTCAGATTTGTTGACATTTATCAGTATATGAAGGTCATGTGGGCGTGAGCGTTAAGACACATTTGCTGTTGTTGTGTTATAACTGAAAGCGAGTGACAAAGAAACAAAACGCAACACTGTCTAAGTGCTCCACATTAATTCACAAAAAAGTACATTTTGTACTTTATTTATGATCAATAGTTATTATAATATTCAGTAATAATAACGTTAATAACAGACATGCCAAGTCACACGCACATCAGGTGCTTAAATGTGTATGTTTGTAAATGTAACCAGATTTGTATACATATAACCAAAATTTGGTCTTATAGGTGGAAACCAAATTGTACAACATAAAATGTTGTGTTAGGAGCTAATATCTGTTGGTGGCCTTAGCTGACATGGTCTATCTGTTTTTGGTTTGCAATAATCATAGGCATAGGAAAGGCCGGGGGGGGGGGGGGGGGGGGGGGCACAGAGGGTACAATGTTAAATTGGGGAGTAGGGCAATTGTATAGTTTAAAATTTTATTGGATACAGGTGGTCATGGAGGATTTTTTGTAAATTTTCAGTGGTTTCCTGTGAATAGTCGATCCCTCTTATAGGAACGGCGGATAAAATCACTTGCATCATGATTCTGCAAACTTGGCATCTCTGCAATAATACTATTATCATTGTTTTTGTTGTTGTTATATTATTTTCACTATTATTGTTATTTTTGTTTTGAAGAAAGTGCCAGTTAATGCCAATAGTCATTTATGACACCACTCTTAATTGCAAATACTAAAAGGTCATAATATATTGTCAAGTTTGAATATCTTCTTTTCATCCATTTAATCTTCCAGTTCATGCTTCGGCAGCAGGTGTTACAGCTGTACCGCAGCATGTGGCGTGTCACCAAAAATGTGTCGGATGAGTATCATCAAAATGAGCTGCGAGCAATGATCCGCAGTGACTTCCGGAGAAACATGCATCACACAGATGAGGTAACAATAATACAAATAATATGTAATTTAAACACAATGTTGTTCATGTCTTTGACTTTGAGGCATGTCCTCTGTATGAACTTCACTGGTGCCTCAAGGCAAAATAATGAAATCTCACTAAACTCTAGGAGATTTTCTCCAGTGTTTTTGCAATATTCTTAGCCTTGTGCCTATAAATCTGAAACCCAAAATCCATAAAATAGTAACATATCATCCATATTTTATCTTTATCTTCATTCAAAAGACTGCCAATAACAAGCCATGGATAATGATAAATCCGTAAGAATATAAGCTAATAAACCTTCAGCTCTATAGGCTATTAGCAGTAAGCATACTTAAATTGTAAGCATCATTTGGCCCTCGTGATGTTCTCACTTTGTTGACCTATAATCCAGTGTTGTAATAGGGTCCAAGTCCAAATCCATTTAGTTCAAATCTGAGTGCTTGACTTCAAGCCAAAGTCAACCTTTTTCAAAACTGTCTTTTTAAATTTGAGTCCAGGTCCTAGTCCAATCTCTGTGATAAAAAACAAAAAATGTCACAACATCCTTTATAAAATTAAAGTAAATTAATATATTTTTAGTATATTTATAAATTATTCAGGATAACAAATGTTGTATTCCTATTAGAAAATGGCCACTACATCATGATTGTTATCATACTCTTTTGTTTTGTAGATTTTATTGTATATGATACCTTGCAGTATCTCACTTAACTTTGATATTCCACAAATAGGTCCATACATAGGTGCATTTGTAGTCTTTGCTTAAGGACTGCAACTTAACACTTGTGATACATACCTCTTTTTATAATACAAGGAGTTGCAAAAGAAAGACCGCCAGTACCTGAACTATTGAACCCTGTTTAGTTATTGTTAACTTTAATGAAGTTTAGCAACAAGGAAGGACATAATCTTTCATGTGTATGGTATACTGAACTTGGGCGCCCCCTGTTGGCAGACTTACAAACTATTAGTTCCTTTTTACTACAATGTGAAATTGAGTAAATATTTTATTTTTACAGGAAGTCATAAGAATGATGATCACAAAAGGACGACTATCTTTACAAGAACTGGAAAACAGTGTAGGATCAGTGAGGTAGCAGTGAATTAATCAATCAGAAGTTCATCACTGATTAAGTTATTCATCACTCATTGACTGCATCTTAGTGTACAAAGAGAGGAATTTACAAATAACAGCTCAGTTCATCTGTCACTGGTAATGTGTGCTTGGTATAAGGGATAAAACCATATGTTCCTGTTATAAGGGTAAAAAACATCATTCATAGATGTGATTATGAAAAAGTGCTCCAGTATTACTAGAGACCGCTGGAATATGGTGTGGTCACACAGGAAGAATGATTGTCTTATTATGTAAGTCTGCACCTAGGTTCATCTTCCCATAAGCAAGGCATTTGCTTAATTATTTTGCAAGCTACTGTAATGACTATTTCATGAATCATGAACATATATGTTGAATATGATGGGGAACAGAGGAAGAAATCATAATGGCTGATCAAATTCAACTAAACAGAAGTAAATGGGACACAGAAGTCAAACTGTTCACATGCTGTAAAAATAAGAACATATGCACTTGAAACTGGATACAAGCCACCATATAATTTTTCAGGTTTTCTGTGCAAAAGTGCTTCCAGGGAAGGGGGGGTACAGCTGGTCCCCATCCTGCCTTTTTTCACCCATTGCAACATTTTCTTAAAGGTTTCAGACTAATTTTTGCTGCCTGGAGCCCTCCCACCCCCCCCCCCCCCACCTCAGACACTTTCCGGCCCCTGAGGGCATTTTTAAGGTTATATCATTAGTTGGACCCTTGCCTTTCCAGAATCCCTGCTATGATGTTTTAGCTTTGCAAGACTGAGGATCTGAAAATAGCAATATATTTTTTTTTACTGGTTGTGAAACAGGCAGAGTATGCGAATCATTTGATTGGCCAGTTACTAGTATCTTGCTTATAATTCATAAAATACCTAGCATGGCAACTTTGTGGAGCAATGTACTTTGCAATGGAACTAGCTTAGCTATAACCTGGCTCATACAAAGATCACTCTCTACAATCGACCTTTGACCTTACGGTAACAGCAGTGATGTCACATGAATGATACAAAGATGTCAATGCTTAAAAGATCATTCTCGACTTGTAGTGAGAATTAAACATACCTGTCAAAGATGTCTTATTCTATTTAACTCCGCTAGAAAACCATGTATCTGACATATTTGGTGTGACTTTGCAACTTTTATGCTAAAACTGGAAACGGGTGTACAACAGGATTATCGGCATTTACCATAAACTTCGCCATTTTGAACGGCTATTTCATCATTTTCAAACCAGATTATAGTATTGTGCTTGGATAAACAAAAACAAGCCGTGTGGGACAAAACAGGCATTTTAGACAACGCATTACTCGGTCGGTTTTCAACTCTCATACCATTAGAACAGGTAGATATGGTCACGGTGTCCACATGGACCTTTTACGTGTCGTGAGTGCAGAACATTAGGTTATATTAGTGTGGCGAGTGCAAAACACTCGTGGGAGGCTCTTTAATAACTGTGTCAAATGTGAGGAGCATTTAGTTTAGGTGTGTAACACTAGATGGAGCTCTAATGTAAGCTTTAATTTGTAAGCATTGTCCAAAGTATTTAAAGTTTTGCTGCTGTATTTGAAAGAAGTAACTGTTTCAGAATTTTATTTTGCTATGTGCAGCACCATTATTTCATTATTCAGTTATTATCTGTTTGCAGTATTGCCACCTGGAATAGATGTTTCATTTGTCTTGCCATCCAAAAACTACCACAACTTTGCACATCTTTGTGAATACTATCACCGTACAGAATTTATGACAATCAAGCCAACACAAAAGCTACAGTTAGTGCTGCTAGTTTGTTACTTCCATATTTTATGTACAAAAGCATAATGTTACTGTTGGAATGGAAGTGAAATAGTTTCTTTTCTTCTGAATTTGAATAAAGAGACTCAAGTCATTATTCTCATACTGTTTATTCCTATGCATGTATTTAATTGGATCAATTATGAAAGGGCTAGAAAGTGCATGTTCTTCCAATCATTGACTATCTAAAATCTATAGAGACTACAGTACAGAATGTATACAGAAAATTGGCTTAGAATATATGTGCACTACAAAATGTCAAGTGTTTTGATTATCTGTGGTCAAATGGCCAAGGAAAATACTATTTCTCAATTTCTACAAGAAATTCATGTTTGGCATAAATAAGAAGAATATATATTCCTAAAAGTGTTTGTTAATTTTAAGTATCAAAATTAAGCCAGCATGGATGAATTCCTTGTTTACTTCTTGCTATGCCCTGTTGATTATTTGGGTCAAAATTGTTGATTTCATGAGTGTCAGTACTGTTGATTTCATGGATGTCAAAATTGTTCATTTCTGGGATGTCAAAAATTGTTCATTTCTGGGGTGTCAAATTTGTTCATTTCATGTGTTATTTAGTGCAAACATTTCTTATTAATATAACTTAAACTGAAAAAAGACTAGCATTGACTTTGATATATATTAACATGTCTGATATTAGACAAACAGGGTAGTGTTTTATACTAACAGATGTTTTGATAAGATTCTTGAGTGAATAGAGCCAAGGTATATTATGAATATAAAGCTTTGTATCCCAAAAAACAAAGTTTTGCAAGTACTATGATTTTGACAGGGTTCCGCTGCCAACACTGCCGCCACCGCATTTGTTTCCGCAAAACTCCTCTGAGACCCTTGAACTGTTCTTTCCGAAACCAGGCATAGTTATTCACTCAACAATGCAGTCGTGCCTAAGAAAGACTTGTGGCGCCACCTGCATTCCTTTTTTGTGCAGTATGAATCTAGGTGTCTTTTTTTTATAACATCCCATATCTCAAGGGTGGTTTAATGTATTGAGCTGAAATTTTGCACTTCCATAGATCTTGGATCTCTCCATTCTATACTAGACTGGTGGCGCCACCTGCAATTTTTTCGTGTGGTGTCCATCCACAATCTGGAGTTATGTCATGTCAGGAACTTTCCATGCCTTACTTTACCCAAGCCTCTGTGATATGGCAGATACACGTGGTCGCTTGTCGACTACCTGTATTCTAGTTTTTTTTCAGATTTTGTTAAGAAATTCACCATTGATGCAACTGCTATTGAACAGTCTTATTTTGTGTGAAGTCTTGCTTTTTACAAGAGAATATACATACATGTATATATTTATATGGATTAACTGATGCTATAATATCCACATATTTAATAGGGTGCCATGCCATGTCTATGAACAGAATAGGAGTTAACCTTTTTTTGTTTCAATAGGTCATTTTTCTTGAAATACTGAATCAAATTACTGGTCAGTGTTCTTGATATATGTTTACATATACATGTAAAGTTAACACTTGACAAGCACGTCTGAGCATTCTTCTCCGAATATCTGTATATTATATATGTTTGTCTTAAATGCCATATCATGGTTTCTTAAACAATACTGATGTCATAATGTTGTTACAAAGTGATTTTGTGTGTGTTTCACTTGTAACACAGGGTGAATGAGACTCAAGGTGAGGTTGACAAACCCTTTTTTTTATTTTTGTTTTACTATAATTCCAGATCAGTTGACAATGCTTTTTCAGCAGACGTATGGTCTCCCTCAGTCTGTGTCGTCTCACCTCTCCCTCACTCTCTCTCTCTCTCTCTCTCTCTCTCTCTCTCTCTCTCTGAAAGAATTGCGCACCATGCAAGACAGTTTGATACAGAGTTTGGAATGACATTTTCTATGCATATGAATTCATTGACCCCAGTTACATCATAGAAACAAGGAATAGATCGTAATGGTATCCGGACATTTGACATAATTATGCATGTCGTCATTTTACATGAGAATAATTTAATCTGAGTAACATTCAGTTATAGAATGACCAGTTTTAGATCATATTTCCAGACACATAAACATGACCTTGCCATCTCATATGGAGCAATTTAATGCGAATATGTGAGAGTCCTATAAGGCGGTATAGCATATGAATTATCATTTGAGTAGCCGACTGATGAACAAATGCATTGTAATCCTTTATCTCTCAGAAAAAAAAATATTAAAGAACCCATTTATATCCCTTGCTCTGTCTGAAAATCAGTTCACTGAAGCGAAAGGATAACCAAGATTGATCTTCATTGCTGCATGAAATAATTTAAAGATTTTGAATATTAAATGTTGAAACATTCCTTTGAATATTTCTTAAGTCACAAATATGCCGTCTCCTACTTCATAACTATGTTATTAAGATAGAATCATTAAAAATTTCTGTTGAGCCCAGTTAAAGCCAGTTTAACACGAATTTATTAAATTTATATTTATATAAACGGTTTCATCTGAATAAAACAGTGTTTTAACGTTATGCAAAAGCTGTGATATTACATTTATTTCCCAATTTTGTGCTTTATTGCTATATCATTTACAGATCTATTGACCTTGTGACGATAGTGTCACGTAAAGAAGGTAATTTTGATTAAAGAATCATTGGATATTTACCTTTATTCAAATTATTAAATATTTGCAAGTCGTATAATAGCATTATCAGATCAATTTTTAGGAATTTGGATAAGACCTATATTACGATTCCATTTTACCATTTAAAAAAAGTAGTGAGTTGCTTTTAACTTATGTCATCCTGAGATTTAAGGAAGTATTGAATTATATTAAATTTAACTGTAAAAACTGAGCGATGTGATAGCATGTATTCTGAAAACGGGTCCATAGAGGTGCACATCGAACGCAGAAAAAAATAAAATCTGGCAAATGTTCATTTGACGGCGATGGCACAATCTTTGTAGCCACGCCTCTGAAATTAGTTTTTGGCAAGGAAGTTTCGGGAACTGTGGCAAGCTTTAAACTTTGTGAATTCTTAACCATGCATGTGGAAAACTGGTCCCGACTAAAGCCTCGCTGATCTATTTCAACGAAAGAACTGGTAATATGCAGTACATGTATATGGAATTATGTCTTTTCAGGAATTTAATGAACGAACCGCTAGGACAATTTACTTGAAGGTTGTGCGACAGATGGTCGATACATGCCGCACAAACTACACCGGCCGGGCCAATTCAGCCTTTCAACCGGCCAGGCAAATTTGATTAATGCTCTCAATAAAGGTGGTAATAAAATTTCAAATTCAAAGACAGAGTGGCCGCTTAAGGGGAAACGTCATATCTAATATTAACAATTTAAACAAAGCCTTTAAAAGCTGTATCGATAATCGAAGATTTACAGCTTACAATAAACAGTTTTCCAGTATTTCAGTAAAATGAAACGGGTGGCAAAATTCGTGAAGCAAATATTTTACGGCTTATTTTTAAATATCAAATATATTTAAAGTTACAGAAAAAATAATCCTAAAATTTTATTTTGATGAAATTTTATTACGAACTGTATACTGCTGGGGCAGATTTGTTCGTGGATTGTAGGTGCTTGTTCGCGCAATGGAGCTGTGGAGGCAAATGTTATTTATATTGATCATTAACATGAACAATTGAAGATAGTCCGAAGTAATACATTAACAGTCCTAATTAACAAATTAATAGACTAATATTGGTCTATAAAGACAGGGTTTACCAATAAGAATTTTTAACTACATTTACTATATGTCTTACGAATGAAATTTTTAACTACAATTACTATAGACTACCATAGTTGCTACTCCTGCATGGGTGTAACGTACAGGCCTTTACTTAATGCAAAGAAGGCAGAGGATTAATTGTATCCGCCAAAACGAAGATTTCCGGATACTATGTTTTTGACCGGGTTCCGCCGCCGCCACCGCGTTCGTTTCCGAAATAGAATTCTGAGACCACTGGAAAGATTTTTCCGAAACTTTACACGGTAATCGGGTCACATGTGAACTGGTGCCAAAATATTTTGCGTTGACCTCTGACCTTAGCTCTCTCTAGTGCGTCCATCTGTGCGTGTGTTTTATCACATTAATCCACATAACTTCGGACTCGTTTGACCAATCAGGAAAACAATTTTGCACAAATGTAGCCCTTGGATAGCTTTATAACATACATAAAAATGGTGGCGCCACCTACAACAATTTTTGCACAGCGTCCATCTTTTCATCTGCCTTGGGATAAAATCACTCATATCTCTGCAGTGAATCATCCTGAATAGCTGTCTGGATTTTATGAAAGGTGGCGCCAACTACATTCACGTTTACGCTGCAGACATCCAAGCTAATGTCTCGGGAACCGTCTGACCGATTGGGCCAACATTTTGCATGTGTTTAGATCTCACATAGCTCTTTATCATAAGCAAAACTGGTGGCGCCACCTGCAACCATTTTTGCACAGTGTCCGTCTGTTTGTCTGCCGTGGGATAAAATCACTCCTATCTCGTATTGGTTTGAATAATCTGCCCTAAATTTTGCAATTGTATACAACTTTGATAACTTTCTGGATTTTGTGGCAGGTGGCGCCACCTTCATACACATTTCTGTTGCAGACATCATGCTTATTCGCAACACACTTCTCTCGGTTTCCCCTCGCCACTCAATCCATGCCTCACTTCACCTGTCCTACTCTGGTTTCGCGTCATCCATGCTTATATGCAAAACATCCTGTCTATTTCCCCTGTCTATTTCACTCAATCCATGCTTCACTCAGCCGTGCTTATTTCGGCGGATACAGGTAGTCGCTTGTCGACTACCCGTATTCTAGTTGATTTTTTTTTCATTTGTATTTTATGATAAATGTTCCAGGTCTTGAAAAGTCACTATTATATTTTACCATTATCTTAAAAATATTATACCTGTAGTAAGAAATAGTCCCCTGCAGGGTGAGGTTGTTTGTAGATCTTTATATTATATAGATTAGATATTATGTTGGTAGATCTAGATAATATTATGGTCATATGGTTACTCTCAAGATAAAAAAAACTATGAAAAATACACTTCAGGATTACTGTAGATTACAACATTTATTACCATCAACATTACTAGCAGTGGTAAACAGACAATTAGATGCAAGATACATGCGGCATTTTGTGAGTAATCCGGTCAGCATAAATGTTGCGAAATTGAGAAAAAGAAATAACGACGTAGAATGTCAATACCGATGGCACATTGTGGGCGACATTTACCACTAAACTGCAGGAATTTGAGAATGTTTTAATTTCTAGTTTTATAAACAATGTGTAAACACAATTTGCATAGAACAGGCGTCTACAGAAAGCAAATACATAACAATCTGAATGAAAATTATAAACGCAATGTTTTATTACATATTTCTGTGGACATTTGCCTTCGTGCCATTATATCAAAATTTTTATGAGAGCTAACATTTCAATTACAACCAAAATATCTTCTCATTAACGTATATATTCGCATCTCGTCTTCCAAATACCTTTTTCCCGGATCCAATCATGTATTCCAAAAAAAATTGTACTTTTGTTTACATTTAACTCATATACTCCACTAACAAACGCAAAAAAATCCAGCCACTTCCATAACTCAGTATTATAAACTTTTGTAGAAGAGACAAAGTCCATAGGTCCCCGTTGGACAGCATTTAACAAGGAAAAGTTAAAAGAAATATGCCATCGGATTCGAAATCTACTTTCGGCCCTCCAACAAACCCCTCAGGAGAGCAACGAGTTTTCTCCTCATCCGTTCCTGTCCACGCGAGGGTCTCGTACCTCCTGGTCTCCTACCACCGGGCCTCCTACCACCCGGGGGTCTCCTACCTCCTGGACGACCACTTTGTTCGCCACCAGAAGGCGCCTGGCCACCAGAGGGTGCCTGACCACCAGAGGGCGCTTGACCACCAGAGGGCGCTTGGCCACCTTGGGTCCCGCCAGATCCGCTACTCACAGTGCCACCTTCACATCCGTTCATTTCTAGCTCGCTGGTTTTGTAGCACATGCGACCAAGATTTATAGTTGGGGTACCCGAGTAACATCCCAACACCCACGGGTAATCGCTGGTCACGACATAACGGTAAGAACCACCCACAGTCTTCCCATGGCACTCGTCTAGGCCGGCCTCGGCAGTTGTTGGCAGTTGACCGCTAGATTTGTATTCCCTGTAGATCGGGAAGCCGTCGAACGCGACCCCCACAAGGCCGGACTGTCCTTTGTTCAGACACACCGGGTCTCCGTGGTAGTGGTAACGCACTGCAAGAGTGAGAACGCAAAGAACACCATACTAGATGTAATTATGTACACCTACAGCGTGTCCATAGTTATGGCTTTTATTTCATTTTCTTGTATGAACGAACCGACAGCACTTATCAGTAAGCCTACTGTATTAATTGCTCTAAAATTTTTAAATTCAAACTAAAATGAATAAATAATTAAAAGAAACGCTAAATCTCTGACAAAGGTTAAAATGAGAATTTGTTTAACGAGGTAGTATTTGAAAGGACCGAAACCGGTATCGGACGTCTTATAACTTAAGATAATCCCTTTATATGCCAGAAAACTCATCACACGCAGGCTGTCAGTTTTGTTTAACCATGTGTTTTAACGTATGGGGTACCCGACAAAATAATCCAACCTCCGGCCACCAATAAGCCAAACATTAAACAATTTTAAGACAGCTGGTAGCAAGTCAGGCGAACCAGTCTTGCAGAGGGCACTTGCAATAAGTGACCTTTCAACCTTTGCGTATATTCACCAAACCACCTTACGCTCTGAACACATAGCGTGACTTCCTGGTAATCTTTCACTCACACGCAGTGAGAAATGGAAGGATTCTTCAGGTTTGGAAAGCTGTCAAACACCCAGTGATTTGACGCTGGAGGCCTTATAAGAATTATTCTGAAAGTGATTTACCCCACTTTCATTAAGACGTACGCACAGTAAGCCAGAAATCACCAGTTCTTATAGAAAGGGTAGGTAAACATCTGTCCAAGTATTAACTTAGACTAATCAGCTAGTGACTCTTTCAGAAGATTACTTGTAAGAAGCTCAAAAGTCCCCCTTTCGACGGTTTTTCCAAATCTTAATACATCCTTCATGTCTTGTAGCAGTTAGATCATGACATGTTTTCAAACAAGAAAACTTCTGATACAGTTTTAATTTTATTAAAATATTTAATTTATTTAAACAGTTTTTTTCACATATAACAACGCAAGCTCTTAACGTCTCCTATCACCACTAAAACAGGATACTCATAATTAATTGCAACATGCCTCGCAAAAATATAGGGTTACTCTGACATAATTTCTGTTTTCAGGAAGATCCCCCGCCAAAGACTTTTGCCGAGTTCTACTGTAACAATATGTGCTTTGTCTACCATCGCTTTAGTTTCTGAGGACTCCGTTAGCAGACCAGTTGATAGCCGTGACAACCCGACTCAGTAGGCAATCGGATACTTGGGCTGGTAAGCCTACTCGAGTCGTGATACAAGTAATATCGAAGAATGTAACGAAGTGGTCTTGCATCAGGTTGTATTTATATTGTGGTAAACGGGCCATAATCTCGATGTTATGCCAAGAATGATTAAATAACATAATAGTATACATGTGAGCTCACAACCCAAACTGAAACACCGTGTCAATGGACACTGGTCATTTCCTGTATCGCCTGCAAGCTGCCTGCGTCCTGTAACCCGTTCGAGCCATGCTAGCGTTCATGCGGTCATAAATTCAACAAACATGCCGAGGGGTATACCAATGTGCTGGGTTTAAACTGAATTTTTCTCGCTCATGGTATTATTAGAAAGTACACAAAAAATGCTAACGATTAGTCTGGTTTATGTTGATTGAGGGTGTGCCTGTAGGCCATGAAGCTTTGACAGAAATGAAAATATTTGCATCTTCATAAAGCCTTATAATGCGTTCCTCAGACTTTAGATGTAATGACACTCTGGCGCCAGTAATCTGGTCGTAATGCCAGAGAGTCGATATGACGCTTACCAGTTGAAAGATCAAGACTGAAGATTCAGTGCTATAAAAAATACAGGCTGCATTTCTAGGTTTCAAATGTAAATCTTTTAAAATGAGTAAAAGAGATCAGTAGGTTTTTAGATAAAAAATAACATTACTTACTCTCTCGTGGATCAGGGTGACCTTTACAATTGTCTGTGCTCTCACAGTCCAGCGCCGGGGCCAGCTCCGCCGAGAAGGCATTAAAAATCGCTACCCCATTGAGGGCGATTCCAGCCACTCCCATGGGAACACAGCTGCTTTCTGACGCCTTCACAGGATTTATGGGAATTCTGTAATATAATTGTAGAAAAAAAATAGCTTTTAAAAGCACTAGACTCCTACTTCCTGATAGGTTCCTGATGAAAGCTTTCTACTGGTTACAGAAAGAATATCTTACCACTAGATTTCTTACCACATGAATTTTTTCTTGACCGAGGCCTAATGCATTATTGCCTTCGCCATGAGGGTATTTGATCACCGCCAGAGTGTGGGTTTGTCAGAGTATGTTTGTGCGCACCCTAACTGACGCAGTGAAATTTTCAGGCCATTTCAGGAATGGGCCATTAATGAAATATTATTAGATTTAGGTGTGGATCCGGTCAGTTATGCCGACTTCAGAAGTTATCAAGGAATATTTACAAATGTAAAGTCATTTATTTACGAATGAACATGGGAATATAGGTATAATAATGAGTGAATGCAAACACCGGTTGTGGAGCATCTCACAATAGTGACCCCCACATGGTGGAGGCTTTCATTCCTTAAAATTCATGATTCTAGTAAATATGTGATTTCTTTCCATATATCAAACCGATTAGTGGAAAATATCCCGAAATACAAATATAGCCTTACACTGCAAGATAATCACAAACACTTAATCACGTTAATTTATGTGTAAGTGCAATTATTTAGTCTCATAAAATTCCGGAATATCCAAACTGGAAAGAATGACAGCCATGAAACAGAATGGGGGATTCCAGTTATTCCGGTTTGAATTTGTTCTTCAGGCTCTTTTTAGCTTCTTGCCTTTTCTTTTATTCTTATTCATAACTCAGTCAGCAATATTACATGACGGCAATTTTACGTCAGGCCAAGTATTTCTTTTTTTTTCACACACAAAACGTTTTTAAAAGCGGATTGGTCAAATCTGTTTCAAACCATATTGTGCGTTTACACAGGCATTTGGCACAAAAGCATAAAATTTACATGTCACATGGGGAACAATGTGACACCATTGACACTGAATGAGACCCGAACATTCAGACTCCATTAAGGAATGGAGTTCGAACACCTTCTGGTGAGAGTTTCCCCTCTTATTTGACACATCCCCAAAAAGGAATCATATGCAAATTAACAGGGGATTCTATGCAAAGTAACCTAAAAACACCCAAATGTATATAGTTGTTCCCTCATAAATCCCAATGACGTCGCCCTAGGATAGACCATCAGCCTTCCCAGCATGCCTTGCCAGGCTATAAACGAAAGCCGATGGAGGTAGCCATTGTCTTTTTTCTTGAGACTAGGCCCAAGTGCTAATAATTTCATACATACTGAACATTTAAGTTACAATTTATATCTCAACCAAATCAACACAACTATATTTAGGGGTTGTTGCGCTGAATGACGATTAGCCTGGTCTGAACCACTTTGTGAGATCTGACCAAGCTTAAGAGGGTAAACTCTCCACCTTAGGAGATGCCGCTTAACTCTCCACGTTAGAAGTAATGCAAGCAAGATAGAATCAATAGAATGGTTTGCGTTACAGGCATGTTGCTACATTGACACAAGCATTCGCGCATGTGCTATCATTCAGTTGCTGCTCCAAAACTTTCTAAACAGTTTTTAATTCGAATTGAGAGTTCACACGGTACATAAGCGGAGCGGATAATTCTATTCGCGTGAATACCGCGAGACCTAATTAGGAAAAGAGTTTTTTAGTTTTACCTGTATGCAATATCGTAGAGTAAACGTTTAAGGAATGCATTAATCTCATCGGATTACGTACCTGTAGTTGTAATTTTGTTTTTCCGGTGTTCCCCGGCCACCGATCTGGTGATCTGGGTAGCCATCACTCTTAAAGGAGTAATATGTGCCATCGTCGGTCACGGTTACCTTCCCATAATCCTTAAACGCCTGAGCTTCCGCATCATTCAGGGCCAGGCTTCCGCCGACAGCAAGTGCCAAGCACAGAAGGACTAACTTCATTTTCTAAAGATTATGAAAGGAGATAAAAGATGTAAAGAGAACATATATGCTTAACATTTTCGTTAACGTCTTGAATCTATCAGTCAGATTTAAGACTTAATAAAAAGTTGTTTCACCTTTCATATATCTTACCCTCTTGTCAATTTCCATAACTTCTATAGAACTTTAAAGTATAACCTCGTTCGTCCGTCATTATTATTGATTGAACCCGAGGCGGTATAGGACAGAAGATTATTAATTTATGAACATTTAATAGAGTACAACGGTTCCTCTGCTCTACATAACGTACCGATGACAACAAATTTACCGATTTAAAGTGAACCTACAATATTTTGAACAATGCATCCAAGATGTAATGTATAATGTCCTCTGATAGGATTAGTCTATAGACTACAGTGGCGGACAGCTGGCAACTGAATCTGACATTGTTAAGTACCATAACACTAGGACTTCGACGTCAGATCTCGATAAGTGTTTCTGTTTATACATTAAGTTTATACACTTAAAAACTAATTTTTGATACGATTAATGAAGATTTTCCTGGAATTTTAATTTAACCCCACTTTCATGGTTTACCAGCGTTTTGTTTTCCATCCGAGCCATCATTTAAAAAAAAAGTTATTCTTGGAAAGGGTCCAAGAAATCCAGTGCTTATCCGTGAACATGCTTCATTGTATTACTCTGAAATACCATTAAAATAATGTTTTTGAATTTGCCTTACTTTATAACTACATGATCTATTAAAATCATATTTTTGAGTTTTGATTAAACGAACCAGAAATATTGCAAAAATAAAGGATTTTAGACTAATATCCTGTTATTACCGCAATTTGTGGTCACTCCAAAAATATTCCGTTATTCCCGCAAATTGCGATCCCTCCTTAGACTCTTATGTTGAATGACAGACAGGGGCGGATCAAGGATTTAGGAAAAAGGGGGGGGGGGTCCAACCCAGGAGGACAAATGAAAACCCAAAGAAAAGGTCCTCACGTATGAAAAAGGGGGTCCAGACGGAAAAATTTTGTCTGAAGCCTTAAAAAAAATTGTTTCTGAAGAAAAAGGGGACGTCCGGACCCCCTGGATCCGATTCTGACAGACCCGTGGATTTTGTGAAGAGCCAGTGCTTTTACGTAGTTTGTTAATTGACAAAGACTGGGGATTCTGGTAAGAGATTCAACATGGTATGGTTACATTAACACTTACGTGGTACGTTTGGAATGCATTTCTTAAATCGTTCTACATTTTTTGAAGATTTATGAATATGCAGGGTTGTTACTATGCAATATGATCATCTGGTGATACTTCATATGACCAGTCCATGAATACACAACGAGGTCACTTGAATTAAGGGATTGGGATTAATCAGTACAGCATGCCCTCATAACAAGCAAGGGAAAATGGGAAAGGGTCACAATGTTCACAGCAATGAAAATGCAACTTCATTCAGATCAAGCACGCTAAATCATTATAAACTGCAAATTTGATTCATATGCGGATCCTGAGGATGGGTCCGGACCCCCTTTTCGCAGTCACCACAACCATTTTTAAGGCTCTCAGATCAATTTTGCGGCCTGGACCACTCTTCTCCGGACCTAGGGGCATTCTTTAGGCTAAGTCTTTGGTTTGACCCCTCCTTTTCCTAAATCCCGGATGCGCCAATGGCGGGAGATTGCTAGACCGTGTGTACGAGCGTTCCCAGAGGCGTATAATTTGTTTTATTAAGACCTTGCCCCTGCGCAGTGGTTTGCCACGCATGTGGTCTCGCCTAGTCATTCCGAAACTAAAGTGGTCCTTTCTTTTCAAAATCTGGATATACAGATTACCCACTTGTATCTGAGAACTAACCAATGAACTCTTGTTATTCTATCTGAATATTGTTAATAAAATAATGTAAAACAATAGCACCGCAAACGTACATAATACGCCCGTCGTGCTTCAGGTGACCTCTGACCTCATAATATATGCGTGAAATCTGCTGAGAATTTAATTGAGGTGAAAATCTCCATTGGTTAATATGTATATTGAGTTGTAACTACGGTGCCTCCAAAGTGTGGTGACCTCTTGACCTCATTTGATATGCGTGGATTTTGCTGGAAATCAAACTTAGGCGAGATATTTTATTGATTAAAAATTCTGATGAGGTTTATCAAAATCCTTCATATTCTTCGTGAGTTATCGCGGTGACAGCACAAAGTAGCTATCCTAATGACACTACAAGCAGCCTGGTAAACATGCGTGAAATCTGCTGCGAATTTAATCAAGGTGAAAATCTATCGGTAAATATGTATATAGAGTTTGACGAAAACCATAGGACATTTGAAAAGTCACCACGTTGCCTTCAAAGTGCGGTGACCTCCCACCTCATTTAATATGCATGGATTTTGCTGGAAATCAAACTCAGGCGAATATTTTATTGATTAACATTTCTCAAGAGTTTTATCAGAATCCTTCATATTCTTCGCAAGTTATCACGGCGACAGCACAATGAAGCCTGATAAAAATGCATGAATTTTGCCGATAATCGAACTCGGGCGAGTAAATATGGTGGTTAGTAGTAATGGCGAGTTAATTTGGTGAAAATCCATTAAAGCCCCGAAAAATTATCGCGGTGACACTAAAACGAACAGACGGTGGATATACCATTTTACTCCCGTCATATGACGGGCATATAAAATTTTTTAAGCTTTTAGGAGGACAACTGAGCTCATCCAGTTACGAAACGTAAGCCTTGATTAAACTTTCCGTACAGTCCAGTGTCCCGAGCGTCATGTAATGTTCAACTATTGTGCATTAAAACTAACGATACACATGAAAAAAAACCCCGAGAACCAAACATTTTGTAGGTCTGAGATTTTGTTCTTATGTTAAATAATTTACAAAATTAAGAGAAACTGATGTTTTTTAAGCGGGTTAAAAATTAAGGCCAGATAATTTATATTATTTTTTATAAATAAGTGAAATATTAAAAACAAGCAGTGAAATACAATTTAAAAAGAAAAATCACCGAGGACTTTGTAGGAAGTCTACTAAAAACCTTTGTGGTACAGTAAATTCTAAATCTCGCCGAACAGTGTTTTCCGGCACGAAGTATACTAATTTTTAACACTGGTACGCGTACGTAATTATAAATATGGCATTGGATATTTATCACTGTAAATTAGAACTCCTGAAAAGATAGCCATGACCAAGTGATATTCAGGTCCTCTTAAAATTAACTGATACAGGCCTGTGGGTCATGATAACAGTCCTAAAAGAACACCCATTCCAAAGGTCTGATCAAAATATTTGCTGTGTGGTAGTACATGTATTTTACAACTGATGCTTATAATGGTCGTATTTTATTTGCTTATGAATGTTACAAAAAATTGCGGTGGTTATCCTTGCGGTGAGACTGAAGTTTCCGCTGTAAAGCCGTCATGACGGACGGGGAGACCTTCCGAGTGAAACCAAGCAGTCTCATTTTTAAAAATCCGTTGCATAAATACAGACAAGTCAACCGTGAATGTAAAATTTATTAGTCACCTTTTGGCTTTCCTCTGGAAAATGAGTGTTCGACAAGTAGATGAAAATGGAAAAGTACCGTTAGAAATTATGTGCACATCTATATACACTAGAATTGATCCGAACCCTATAGCTTGCACTGTCACCTCAATGTCTTTAGTAAATTAAAAATAGACGTTTGGGTGACAAACTGCTGCTATAATAAAGGTCCTACCTGGATTCTGTGGTAAGGCTCTCACTGCAGCCGTGTATTAAATTCCCAGCCGAATAACAGTTTCCGTGCTCTCAAACTTCTATAAATGGGGATCACAGCTCCAGTGGTCCATGACCACAATCTAAGCCCTCATTCGTGGAGGCAGGGAAACATCAAAGTCGGCATTATTGGTGACAGCGGGTGTGAAAATACAAAGGCATTCAATGCAACCTCACTCAGCACGCGCCAAGAAAACTTGATTTTTTTGTTAGTACTCTTTTATTTACAAATAATGACAAAGAAAGGAGACAATGAAAGATATTACGCGACCTTTTTGGTTCAATACTCGCTTGAATACGATGATTAAACCGGTCTTTTTATTCTATGGAGGAATTCCTTGTTTAAAATGCTCCGGTCAGTCACGATTGACTGACCGCTGTCTGGTTCTGTGTATTTGTTTTGTTTTCGCGAGGGTGCCTTTGTGAGTGAACAAATATGGACCCACCAGTGATGTAAAACAAAAGTAGTCATGAAGCCCTTTTGTCCCAGGTATACCGCCTGGTTCCAATGTTCTCCGGTGCCATATATCCTAAGATTTGCTAACAATTACGGAAAAGTAACAGACATTGGTTTCAAGTTTCAATATAACAAAAGTTAATTTGTGAAAAAAAGCACACTTGATTCCCACACGTACAGTTTACGCTCAAAAGAGTAAAACAGAGAATACATTGATGAAGAGTGTTAAATTTTAAATTTTCAAGGCAAAAAGGCATTTTTTTAATCAAATCCCTCAGCTCCCCACATTTCAAGCTAAGCATATCACACCTAAAACATAGTTTCCCTGTTTCTATAAGGCTTATTTTTAAATATATCTTAATCCGTTCTGTTAACCTTTCAACCTTTCCTGTTTATAATTTTATCTACCCTGGTGACTTTTGGCCTAATGAGAACAGTTCACGAAACTTTTTTACAGCAAAATCCACTTTTTTTTTAACCTTTTTTTTTGGTCATCTTTAGTTGTAGGATGGCAATCTTAGAATGTTATATTAATAGAACTTGATGAGAGAAATCATGTTTTATCTGTCATAACAGTGATATTTTATTTTTCGAATAAGTAACGGGAAATGTGAATTTCTGTGCTCTTACTGCATTGCCACGTATTATTTCGCGTCACACCAAAAGCTGGTTTATTGTGGTATTGATGTATGATAGTTGCACAATGTGGAAATAATTATTTTTTTCTACTTTTTTAGGAAAATTTATATAATTCCCTTGTAAGAATTCATATTTCCCCCGAAAAACCCAGAGTGGTACCACATACTGAATCAGCTAATAATTGGTCAAGCTAAGAACCACCCTGTTTTCATTGATATCTCATGTAAAAGCATTTAATATTCAATTTTTGATTTGTTGGTTTATGACGAACACGTTAAATTCATTCCACAAAAGTATTATAAAGTATAAATAGATAACTAGAGCTGTTGTCTTAACCTACATGGATACCTCCGTCAGCATCCATCTCAAGCTTTCCTTTGTTTCTGTGAACATCTCGCCTCTAGGAACCAATGCCTCAGTTCTATTTGAATGTTCAGGTTTAGATGGTATAATATTTTTGTACGGGATTAAATGGAGAATCACTCGAAATTGAATTTTATGTTAATTTACCTTCATGTATCATCTGGAAATAGATGTAAAGCCACAGTGAAAATGTCAGATTTATTAATCGTTAATGTCAATACTGTATTCCTTTTACCCAGATATATAGACTGATATATATAGACTTGATATACTCTAAATGGAAAATGGTACATCATGTATCCTCCTCATGTATATATATATATATTATATTTAACCTCGGACTGTGATTCACGGTCGTTTCTTATATATATATATATATATATATATATATATATATATATATATATATATATATATATCACGAACAGAACTTTATTCTGGAAAAAAGGCCACAGGGCCTACAGTTCTCAACATTAATCAAAATCGTATTTAACGACTGAACGAAACTGTCTGATCTGAATACAGGCAGTTAAATAAACAAACTTATTATATTCACAGAGAACTAAATTAACAAAATTAACCATGCATGTCTGGTTATAAGGTTTCTCATAAATGCTTAGATTGACAGAATACTAAATTTAATTCTTAATGTAGAAATAAAATAGAAAGTGATTGCATGCAAATTGACTACTAACGAAATAAACAGAAACAAAGACATATATACATATATGTTCTATAAATGTTATGTGCTTCAAACGTTTAACAATTACCAGTATAGATATCACCTGAGTTGAATAATAATAAAAACTATGTAAATAAATAAATAAACAAATGAATAAAATAAAATTACTGGCATTAATTATACCTAAATAGCTGTTCTCTCTTCGTAAAGGTATGGTCAGCAAATGCTTAATAATATACTTAAGTATATGTAAGATGTTTTTATTGGATGTACTATAATCTGTTTTTCTCTTAAATCAACATCTATTAAACATCTTAAAAAATGATAGTCATCTTCTATCTCATTTATACCATATTAAATACAATACTGACATATTCTCTCTTCTTTATCCATATTAATGTGTCTACCCTTTCAAATTAGCAAATTATGATTTATGCATCTTAAATGGGCCAGTGGTCATCTAAGTTTCAATATTTGTAAACAAACCAGATATTTCTCTAAAGTAATCATTTATTTAAAACTACTGTACCCGTTTTGCATAGCCATATATCGTATTCTTTAATTTAATCCTTGTATAAATAAATTAGGGTCCCCTACATCTTGTGCCATCCATACATATCCATATCCTGCATGCACTGAAAATTATATGTTTGTGTTGCCCATGGGATCTTTACCTTGATATCGGACTAATTCAACCCAGTTATGAATACATTTGATGACCTGATTGAACATATAATGGATATCTTCCACATTCCCCCAGTACAGCTAAATTAGATGTAGATGAATTAAATTTCATGACATATTTACAATTTACACTGAACTGTTTCTATAATCTCACTCCCCTGACAACCCCACAACTCCGACCCATACAACAATATTGATTTAATGAAACTATCAAACAAATTAAATATATGTCATATTGTTGCGGGACTACATTTTCTATTAAATGTTTTAATGATACCAAATGCTTCCTCTGATTGTAGTTCCTGTTACTGTTGAGTTTTGTACCATGTTAATTTTATTACAAAATATATACCAATATATTTATAAAATGGCACACTTTCAAATTTTCAGTTCTTATAATATTAATGCATTCTTCAACTTCCATCAGGGGTCCCCCATGCCTAAAAACCATTATCTTTGTCTTATCAACATTAACCCTCATGCCATATTTCAAACAATAATTATATAACTGGTTAATTTGATCTTGTTATCTCCTATTGTACCACTTAAGTTGAACAGGCCATCTGAACACATAAGGGCGTTCAAATTTGGTATATTTACATTTATGAAGATTCCCTGACAATCTGCATCATAAATTTGTGAATGAAACTTATTTATAAAAATAGAAAACTGCAATGGAATCACCATACATTATTGACACGTACCGTTACACCTGAAAATAAATATTTAAACAATAATCTGTCAGAACGCATGCTTTCATATTACTATACATAGACTGTAGTACCTTTAATATTTTTCCTCTTATACTAGATTTAATTAGACTGTACCATAACAAATCATGTTGTATACCATCAAACGCTGTTGTAAAATCTATGTATGTATACAATAAAACCTTTCTTTTTTAATAAAATGCACGTATTTTTGTATTGCCCCATCAGAGTTAAAACATTGTACACTGTCATATGTTTCCACCTTGTGCATCTGACAAGACACATTTATCTTCCACGTGTAGATGTAGTCTATTATTGAATATCTTTTTTAAAAGTTTATTAATTGCATTTAGCAGAGAGATTCCTATTTAATATTGTGGGTTATTTGTAGGACTCTGATGGAAAAACACGTATATCAATGATGCTATTAAACAATTGTAGGATATATTCTGACAAAAAACTGAACCTCTGTTTCAATATTTCAACTATCATTCCGTCTCCAAGGGCCCGGGGATTTACCATTTTTTCTCATTCGATTAAATGCCAATTTATCTTCATCCATTGGTATATCACTATTTAATTTAATATCTTCCAAATTACAGTAATTTTCCTGTGTCAAGTTGTCGCTGAAATATTGTTTAAACTGTATATCTACCTCAGCCCTTGAATTATTGAGTAGTGTCATAAATGTTATAAAGTTTGTGGGTTCTGTTCCTGTAGTTCTTTGTTTTCTTTTAATCATTTAATGTTCTTCTACATAGTTTTCATATCTGATGCACGTTTTGCTTTGTTTGCCTCATGCATCAGCCAGTCTCTTCTCTTTCTTAACTTTGAAGATTTGTTTAAATTTTTATTTTGCATGCTAATAATATTGCAGGTATTGCATTGGATTTATCATTCTTCATAAATTCGCATTCCTCATCCCACCTATATAGATGTAATACTTATTTATAATCATTGTTTCTTACTTTACACTTTGTTGAGAGTCTCTGAAGAATCATTGTGAATATTGTACCTGCTTTATTGGGATTTATTAATAACTCCTCATTGAATGTATGTAATAACTGTACACATACGTACACATACACCTTGTTGTAATTCTGAACCTACCTTATTCAAATCCATTGTGGAAAACTTTTTTCCCATTTTCTTATCTCAAGGAATTGTAGTAATGCCTCCTCACTCCTATATTCCATTGTGTCAACAATAATTATTCTTCTTACAGGAAAGTGATAAGATATATCACAATTCAAAATCCTGAAACTTTGTATTAAACTCTGGCGACTAAACCATTACATAGTCCAACTGACTGCAACCATTGTGTGTTATACAAGTAACTTCCCCAAGTATATCTGGACTCCATACAGTATAAGTTAATTTGTTTCATAACATAACTGCTGTAGACAATCAAAATTTGTTGTCTACACAATCCTTTGATATTCTTGGTACATTACAGGTTATCTCCGATATAGAGGTGTCCACCATCAGGTATTACAAAGAATCATTTTCAATTATATCTGTTAACTTTCCTGTTCTGCCATTTAAGTCTCCCATTATGATTAAATTTAAATCACCATATTCTGTCATTGTTTCTGTAAATATGTTTTCTGTAGTCTAATGATCCCATCACTTTCGATCTCATTTTCATAGAAGGGGAACCCGCCGGGGCAATATAACAACAAATTATAGCCGTATTCTTCAATAGTCCTAAAATACCTCCATTTATAATTAAAAACTTGACATCTGTTTATTTAATAATCTTCTTTTATCACAACATCAGTGGTTTTGTGTACACATACTAAAACTTCACCTCTACCCATATATAATTATATACATTTATTATATATATATATATATATATATATATATATATATATATATATATGTTATTCATATTCTGAATGAATCACAGAGGACTTATCGATTACATATCCTTTTAATAGCATGTGTATCTGTGATATCGGTATCATGTTTAATGAAATACTGCATGTAAAATAAAATACATTTTATATGAATCGTGCAAATAGTTTAATAACTAATATGAGACATTTATTTTTCATGGATCGTACAAAAGGTTATGATAACTGATACGAGGCACTTTCCATTGTCAATAGTTTCCGGAGGACCTAGGAAAACCACCGACCTTGGACGGACCACTACAACCCATACAGGAATTGGACCCTGCATTGGCGACCCTGGTCCGCTTCAGTAAGACTCAATAACCCTCGCTTCACGTTATTCGCTCAGAAAAATTGTAAACCAACCATGCGGTCTGCCAAGTTTCCGAATGTTATATGTCCAGACAAACAAAGCCATGTATTATTTGGTCAAGGTTTGCTGTGGGAGTGAACGTATTTAAAGAGACAACATGCACAGGGAGCGAGTCTTTGAATAAGTATTCACACGATCATGCTAGCACGTGTCTATACAAGCTTGTCTGGAAATTGAGGTGTGAGTGTATCTTTATGTATTTAAATAAGTTAGATGTTTTCATGAGCAGTGAACCGTAATGAAATAGACCCCACCTGAATCACAGTCTGAATTTTTTTTTATGCGAAGCAGACACAGTTAGAAATGCATGGCCATGGTTATATTCAGTGATTTAATCTGATATAATAAATAAAATAAATAGAATGTTTGCATTCACTTGTTTGGCACTTAATCCCTTGTTCATTAGTTCACAAGTGAATGTATATTTGTGAATATTCCTTAATGACATTCCGGAATCCGGGTCATGTGCCTATCCACACCATATTTTAAAGATCATTTCATGATTACGAGAGTAACGTTTTGAACATACACACAAAAAATGGGGATGAACATACACACTCTTGGCGGAGGCAATTGAATTCAAAATACCTGTTCTCAAGGATAGATTCCCTGTACTTGTACTCAGGTACCATTTAGATTACAGTACTTTATCTTTACTTGGACTAATCAGGTTCTGTAGTACTGTTCTGCAAGTACAGCTCTCACGTTCTTGTTCTTGTTCCCGAGTCTTATTATAACAGGTCGATCTGATTGTTCAGCATAAATACTTTTATCTCGAACTTTCTATCCAAGGACTCCCGTAAAGCCTCATTCAAAGGTGAGACAAAGCGGGAAAGGCAGCCATTACTGCCAGAGAGTTTGGTGGTAGAAATTCGTTCAAAGTATGTTCGGCCATGGACTGGCAGAAAACGCAAGGTGGAGGAAAAATTCTGTGACGGTTTTATCCAGAAAAGACTTAGACTTCAAACAAAGGTAAGAACAACTGATGACACGTGCAAAAAGCATCCCCCCCCCACCCCCTCTCTCTCTCTCTCGTGTACACACAAACACGAAAACTGATGACACGTGCGAAAAGCATTTTCCTACCCCCCCCCCCCCCTATCTCTCCTGTACACACAAACACACACACTCTCACACACAACCCTGCAGGAGTATGTTATAAACTGAACATGCTATTAACTTGTGGAACAGACTATTCTGCCAGATTAAATATCTGGATTAAGTTTAAAAATTAAAAAAAAAATGAAACGGTACAAATTGAAAAATGTTATTTGAAATGAAAACCCACTAATTTATTTGAAATAATTTAACCATCACAGGTGTGAGTGGAACCTCAAAGTGATTAAGAGGAAACCGTGAGACGAAATATTGAAACAATGAAGAAAGAGCTCGCCAAGGAGGACCCAACAACCAGCTCATAAACTTGAAAGTGCAACGCACTGTCAATCATCGATGGGGTTTATCGTTCGAACCCCCGATCGATGACATGGTCGAGCAGTTTCCTGTTCTCAGGTACAGGGTCCATGTCAGTAAACCGATAGTGTACCGAGTACCTGACCTGCAAATGTGTGTAGGTGAGTGTGTGTGTGAGAGAGAGAGGGTTGCTTTTCTGATACACGTAATGCTTTTTTAAAGGACTTTTTATGATGTTAATATATATGTGTGTGTATGTGTGCAACAGATAGCTCATGTCCAATATAATTACAATATTCCTTTATTTATAACCTATTCCATTTGGATGATTTATGAAAAATTCATTTATAAAACATTTTCAAAACATATATGATATATATTATCACTTGCAACTCTTATAATAAATTATTATTAAAACAAAAAAGAGTAAACAATTCACGTGAACACAAGAAAGAAAAAAAATGTTATAACATAATAAAAAAGTAAGATGATATGTCTGAACATTTCTTTATTATAGCTACTGGCTAGTGTAAAAATGTAGCATGAGCTTACACTTAGGCACCTCAGCCATATTGCCTCCCTTACCAGAATTGAAGAAAGCACTGAAGCGCAAGGAAGGTGATAAAACAATTCATGAACAATTCTGCACGAAATGACTGCAGATTGTGTATGTATTCATAGAAACAATCTGTTACAAAATCTGTCTAACTGATAGATTAACCATTATTTAAGCTGAAACAATTGAATAAGGAAAAGTATTTTAAACATAAGATATAACCAGTTGCTCTAAGCAATTAAACATTTTGAATTCTAGTATACAAGTGCATAATGAATTCTATCTGTGCATGTATGTAGAACTCCTCAAAGGAGGCCAAATTATGGGTATACCGCTATTGTTTGCAAACGATCTTGGACAGCTTTGTCTTTTAATGCAGACTGATGGCCCAATCTCTTATCTTTTTGTTGTTTTTGCACCGTTTAATACCCCCATCTCTGCCACATTTCAAATTATGCACATGCATAGATATAGGTATGGGTCATATTTTAAAGAACTGTCAATTAAGGTCGTGACCTTTACTGCGAGAGTGGCCTTGACCTTGAATGTTTCCACAGTTGTAACAAATACGATGTTTCTTTTATCAATATGAAAAGACCCTGACACAAAGTGTCAATCATTGCCGATAGATTAATGTTATTTTTTGTATGCACAGACAGGAAGAATCTAAACTTCAACATCATTTTTATTGCAGCGAGTAGGTACATGTATAATAATTCTTTTCATCTATTAAATATACACGCTTTTCTCCAAGAAAACATCGGCTCACTTACATCCTAAGGTTGGTATACCGTATTACATTTATCTTGTCATAAAAAACAAAAGATTCATTATTTATCATTATTTTTCTTTCTAGAAGTATACATTTATGCGAAAATATATGTTGAAATTCAACGTTCATGCGGGCGTACTTGCAGTATAGGAAGAGAACTATATATTGAAAGAAAGAACATAATATGGAAGTATTTTGAAGAACTTATACAAACTGTTCATATACTGATGGAATAAAAATAAATCACAATGAAATCAAGTAGAAATCATTCTGTACATACATATTATTCTGCACATCGTGCTACTTATAATCATATACATATATACATATGAATAAAATACTATAGGTAAGGCAAAAAAAAAACCTAAAAAAATATGGTTCTCAGGCACCGCCCGCGTCAATTTTAATTTTTTATCCCCCCCCCCCCCCCCCCCCGCATCAAAAAATTTTATTTTCATCTTTCAAGAAGATGAAATAATACAATTTTGATAAGATTTCCTTTAATAGGTAGTGCTTTTACCTGTTTAGCAAAACGTTCTGCTATTTTCATGCTTTTCCCTGATCATATGACATTTTTGTCGAAACAAACAAAATAGGTAAAAAAATAAAATATCGCCCACCCCGCACTGATTCATGAAAAAAGTGCCTGAGAGCCATACCTATTTCTTGTTTGGCCTAATTGGTACTAATTTTTTAAAAATAACGAAAGGATAATCTAGGTAATCTGCATAGTAGGACACTATGTCAGCCATTCGGCTGTAACCTTTGCATGATTATTAAAACCTTTGAAGATTTATGGGAAGGATATAAATAATCGTAAATTATTAAGGGTGGCGTTAATTTCCTTTTCAATAATCTACAAAAGATTTTGAAACTTAAAGATCCTAGCATTACTGAGTGATAGATGTGAAAGACTTTACTCTTGTTATGTTGACTATTGCATGTCTGCCAGAAACGGCGCTACAAATTTGATTTTATATATCCTCATATACCATATAAAGAAGTGGAATCCAGGATTTAGGAAAAGGAAGTGTCCAACCCAGGGGCACTAATGAAAAAACCTAAAACAGGGTCCTCAAAGTCCGGGGGGGGGGGGGGGGGGGAGGAGCGCCGGTCCAGGCCGCAAAAAAATTGGCTGCGGCAACGGAAATGGTGGGGGGGGGGGAATATACTATTTCGTTGCAAATTCTAAATTTAAGTTAAATATGGATATGTTCTCTATTGTTAAGAGAATTAGCCCTGAATTAAAACGGCCTTATCCGTATTTTTTTAATGCAAAACGTGGAACTGTACGTTAATAGTTTTATTGAAGTTGTTAAATAACAGATAAATATGTACGATTAAATAGATAAAATAACATCATTAACCAATAAATTATAAAATGAGAAACATTCACTCGCAGCCTCGAATGGACTTACCATGTAAACCTCTCGAGGACGACATATCGCAAAATTTGTCTATAACTTTCCCTTTAAAGCTCCCGTCATGTAATGAACGTCATCTTGTGTTACTTTATTATCGACCAGAGAAATGTACAACTGAAATTGAGATAATATCTAACCGGATAGTATACCAGTTATATATATGAAAGTGTAGCTAAAACATTATTTACATAAATCCACATCACAATATTGCCATACTGTCTTTTCTAATGTCGTAAAACACCAGGGCCTCAAACGTTTCCCGCCAGGATTTCGACAATAGTTATGCCGACCGATCCCGTTTTCGGCATTAGTTATTTTGTTGGGAGAAAACCACCCGGTGTGTTTGTGTGGGTATTGAGAACTCCATTTCTGACAGGTGATACCTTGGCTGGTGTAGTCAAGTCGACCTCTGTAATCTCGTGCGTCCTTCCATCGACTCCGGAAACACGAGACTTTAAATTAAAATAAAAAAAGATAATTAATAAATAGATATTCTTCTTAATTATATATATATATATATATATATATATATATATATATATATACACATATATGTATATATACTGCAACAGGTGTTATTAAATTCTGTTACAATAAATCATCTTCATACCACCAAGTCTGTGGCAGCCACGCTTTCACATACCTTGATTCAGCAAGCCATGCATTTTTTATGTAGTGTTCGGGTCGAAATGAAGTTTGCAAAACAATATACGGTTAAGACGCCGTCTGGACAAAAACACGAGTGCACCAGCTATGGGACAGAGTTACATTCTCAGTGCCATCCCAGCAACGGAAATCCTAAACTTTAGTTCCAGAACTAGCACCAGACGCGCTCCTGCATGGAGCCGCGTAAAACAAAGGTTACGGAATCCCTTTGATAGGTTTAATTGCCCTGTTCATTATCCATGAAACAGACGACAGAACGGATCGCTAAATCAAAGTCTGTGAAAGTGTGGCCGCCCCAGACTTGGTAATATGAAGATGCAATAAATATACTCCAGTATTTACTATCTTTACTGTATTTAATCGGATGAGTGCATGTTATATCATGTCCATCAAGACAGGGAGAGTAAATGTACAAGGTACCTGCCCTTAAATTATTTAAATATCATTACAAAATCATATTAAAAAGTAGCATCTTTCACTCGTTCTTTTGTGTTCAAGATTTAAAATTTCAATTTAGTTTCAATGAAAAAAATGAACTTTGATTTTTAAATACTAATGGCAGTGAAGAAATGGCAGAGTAACTTATTTTCAGTTGTTCGTGTAGTTTAATGTTAGACCACTAAAATAGAGAATACTTTTTCTCTGTGGTTAAAATAAAGCAAATATAGTTAAATTCATTTTTAAAGATTAGTTCTTTATATATACATAAAATATAACAATGTATACCATAAGCAAGACCACTAGCTGTAGCAAATCTAAAATTATAAAAACTTTATAAGTCAATGTGAATTTAAAACAACATTTGGAATGGTTAAATTATTTAAATGAAGAGAATTCATTTAAACTTACCATTTGCCTTTTTCTCGCATATGAACGGGTAAGAATATTTCTTCGGTTGTTTCACAGATCCAGCCCATATACCTTGCCATTTGATTGAGTTATCTGTGTTGTTCCTGACCAGAAGTAAAGTGTTAAATCGACCTGGGTGACCTTTGTCCCAGGCTGTGTATTTCATGGCCTTGTCACGTTTATTATGCCGTCCGACCCACACAAATTTTGTGTCAGATTTTAAACCACCCGCCCGCCATGATGATTTGCTGCGAGGCTGGTTGCTCAACAGTTGAGCAACAGCCTCGTTTTCGGCTTTGCTGTCCACGTGTAACAAAGTGGCTCCTTGTTTTTTGCAGTGTACCCTGGCTGCTGGGAACGTCATTGGTTTTGCCTCCGGTTTGTAACAACTGGACTTGTATCTAGTCCATCCTCTTGGGCATCCTAGTGTTAAACAACAAAAATACAATACATTTCAGACATTGAATATTTAAATACATGTTAAAATACATGCCATTACTCATTGTTCAATTGATCGCAGTACCAAATATAACTCGTACCCATTCAGGTAAGGGCTTTGTAATACATTGTATATTATGCATCCTTATTAAGACTTTATTAAATTAAATTCACCACATGTTTATTTAAAACATAATAAATAAACGTCATTGCTAATGTATTTCAAGTGATCGCAGTTCTAACAATAATTCGGATTCGTTCAGGCATAGATAATACATTGTATATAATGCTTCATTATAAGACTTAATTTCATTAAGTCCATCCCTGAAGCATATTCTCGTTAAATAAAGGCCTATTGTAACATTGCTAAGAATAAGTAAAGCTACCTTCTTATATCCCATTGTCTGTCCTCTGAGCAATAATTTACAGAGTTTATTAGTTTATTTATTTTTATTAGATAAATATAATAAAAATGTCTTGTATTTTGATATGTTACCATATAGAAAACATGTTATTACGTAGTATTCTGCAATATTTATATCAAGAATACTAGTATATGGAATTTAGACACTGTAATTCAGTTTTCAGCCGAATGAATACGTTTAACCAATGAGGTGATTCAAAAGATTTATAATGAGATATTGTAGGATGGAAAACAAGGTAAAAAGGTATACTTTTTCGTGCGTGGCTTAATAAAGAATCTTAGGTACGTATTTTTCACCTTGGCTATCGTAATGCTTGGCGTTACAGTGGTACATGGCTCGGAGCTGGGCTATATCCAGTACACTCAGTCGTTTACGCTGACCAATCCGGAGACGAAGTTTCTTTCCGACGCCGATTACCTACAATAATATGTCAGTATTTATATTCAACCAGGATGATCACCAGTGATTAAGAAGACAAATGAAAAGTCAGACAAGCCACATATATATAGCGATGATCTTCTGATAAATCTTCTTGTGATCTTGGCTGCAAATTCAGATGACATTTTCCCCACCACAAGATTCTAAATATATACACTATACACATCTTTTGACCGTATGTAATCTTATAGCCGGAGCCAAAAGCCGGAGGTTCATTAAATGTGGGAGCTAAGACAAAGTGCCAACCACTCATGGTGTGCCGTACATGGCAGAAAATGAAGAGATTCAAACGCCCATAGTAAGTCACACAAGGCATTTAAGGTGTACCAAAGGAGAAAGAAGTTGAGCCAAAATCCCTGGGTTCACTACATTATGCAGCATAGACAATGATCGATTACTGTACCAATAAAATGGTAAAGTTTGCCGTCACCCTATATTACTTTCTGTACAACCATATATAGATGGCTCGTTATGAGACGATGCAAAAATGCAGGATATGTATGAATTACATTATAATGAACACCTTACACAAGAATATGTGGATTAGCGATTCTGAATGCATGTTTCTCTACTTCTTACCCGAATTGTCTTCTTGGCGTTCCTGCTGAAGAATTTGCTTCCGTAATGCATGATACTCTCGTAATCATAAGCGAAACCACGTGACGTACTTTCACTTTCTTCCCGCTTGCCGAACTGACGGAAGTAGGTCGGCGACATGTTTTCCCATATGATCTTCACGTATTTATCTCGATCAAGGCGCCCCTGGAAATATGAGTTTGATTTTGTCAAATATGTTTCAATTCAAATTGTTTTCAAATGACAGTTGTGTTTTAGGAATAGATCATTAGTTCTAAAACAAAACTTTGCTACAAGTACTCATTTGTTGATATTCTTTCCAAGTTCCATTTTTTTTTTTTTCAATTCAACTACAAGCTTTGAAGACAATGCCATAATAATATCAGGATGATCCGTAATGTTTACAGAGCGTGATGCTCGGTATATAAGCAGCAATGTTTTTGCTTGCAGTTTTCACAAGCGTTCAGTCATTTTAACACCATCACACATAAAAGTATATCGATATTAGCGATATTCCATATTGGTTTATATTCAGATCAAGGAGGTAATATTAAATGGAGTTGTAACTATTCATTATTATTCGGTGCTACACCTGTTCGTGCCAGAAGCCCAAAGCGTGTCCCGTCTCGTGCAGGACTGTACCGATATCTTCGCAGCCATTCCCTATGCTGATAAGCTGTTTCCCGCCGTCACGGCCAACCATTGACCAACAACTACAAACAGGAAAACATATTTTACGAATGTATCTTTAGCTTACAAAATCGTGTATACACTTTGCTAGTGCTTAATGAAGTATTTAGTTAAGGATATTGTATTTTATAAAATTACCACGCATCAGCAGTGTTTTATGGAAGATTCATGTTTTTGGATACAACATGCGTCAAGATGTTCTTCAGTGTGATTTGGAGGGATGGGTGATTGGAATCCCTCCAAGCATTGTTGTGTGTGTGTGTGTGTGTGAGAGAGAGACAGAGACAGACAGACAGACAGACAGAGAGAGAGAGAGAGAGACAGAGAAAGAGAGGATGAAAGAAACGGAAGGGCTAAATCTACCAGACCATTTGTAATGTAATAGGAGAATGTAAAATCTTTTATTCTCAATTTAAAATACCTAGATGGACTGATGTAGGAATTTTTTGTTGGCTCATATGAATAGCCTTCAGAGATGAATCCCTGATATTTTCATGTGGAACAGTTGACGAATCCCTACGTCCTGAACGAGTCTAATTTGAGGGTTAATGGTTGTTTAAAAACAAAATGCTGTTAAACTTTTAATGATATATTTATATGTAAGTTTGGAAGGCGCGGGTCTGAGAAACTTACTCATTTTGATTGACGTATCGATAAACAGTGCACGTGGCGAATTGAAAGATATATCGGACGAGGGTGGGCGGGAGCTTTAAACTTACTCAGCTTGGTTAATGTATAAGATTAGAGTGAGCGGGACTGGGTATTTGACTTATGTTGGCTGTTGTGTCGGATGAGTGGACAGGGCCGTGTAACGCATGTTGATTGACGTATCGGGAGTTATGTCAGTTACGATAGGGCGGGGTAATGTAACTTTCCCAGGTTGACTGACGTATCGGATGATTGTGGACGGGGTTGCGTATCTTTCTCAGATTGTATGACATAGCATATTAGTGGACGGGGCTGTAACTTACCCAGGTTGATAGACATATCGGATAAAGTCCTTGTCCGTCTTCTTTTTCTTCCGGAACCGGATGCACGTCTTTCTCTGATACTGACGCATGGTGTTTCGGATTGCATCCTTCGCTTTTGGACCTATAAACCAAAACTTTATGTGAAATCCTAATTGATTCATCACAGTTTTGACAGAATTTAATTTTTTGTGCCTTTTAGTGCAATTCTAAAACAGATAGATCTATCAGAAATGCTGATCAAACCAAACATTTTATCTAATCATAATTAATATTACATATGTTAAACCTAACAATACACCATTTGATTTTTTAATGTTTTAGTTCCTCAAATTAATGCTGACTTTGATAATTACAGACCAAAAAGACGGACATGGTTTGACAATCACTACAAAATTCTTTTTACAGATGCTGTAGTGTAGTGGTTTCAGTACACGGTGGCTGCCATCATTTTCTGGAGGTTAAATTTTCAAGATCTTAATGCCCAGAACCCTAAACAGAGTATACAGAACCATTACTGATTTCGTAGCTATCGGGGCTGTAGGGTAGAGACAATTAATTTCCGTGATTAGATGGACTTAATTGAAGACCCAAGAGTACATTGAACAATTAAACAGATTACTATTGCCTTACTTAGCGTTGGGTCTATTTCATAAGGTACGATGCCGTATTTCCACAACTTGGTGACTGGGCGGATAATCGCTCGTTTTCGGCGCCCTGCGGTAGCATCTGATGGGACTTCAAGGACGATGTCGCCTTCGAAGAACTGGAACGCTGTTGGAAAGAAAAACACAACATGGTTTTATTCTTCAAAATTAAAATATTGATCATTACCAGTCAAAGGTCGAGCGTTAGCTTACTGACGAAACGTATAATTATCATATTCACTAATTACTGACTATTGCCATTATTACAATGATCCCCATTTAGGATTTATTCCGTTATATGCTGAACCGGAAGAATACCATAAATGAAACATGTTTAAAATGAATCCTCACCCCTCTGGTTCATTCACTGAAATTTCACCATTTCATGCTCATATATTTATGCAAGCCTATATACCATCTCATGTACATTTGACCTTTCGACAGTATATCTCAGATATATAGTTTATCATGGACCTTTTCCTTTTTGGAAGATGAAAGACGTTGACGTTTTTAATCTTCACGGAGACCACGGGTCCTGTTTGATAGAACTATCACTGGGCCTACCTTGAGTCGTCATTGGTCACTCCGAAAAGTGAAATGCACTGGCCGTCACTTCGATATCATTGTACACAGCCGGTATTTTTATCATTGTGAATTAAGACTTTGAAGTATCCACAAAGAAAACATCATCATCATTTTGATGTACAAACTGAACCGTACATAACATCTCTATGGTAATTGACGCTATTTCCTGGTTCTTGCACGAACTAGCTGTCAGTTACCTAACTCATCTGTGTACACAAACACAAACACCAAGTGAAAGGGGGGGGGGGGGTGTTTCTTTTTTAAACATGCTCGTTATTGTTGGATAGTAAACGAACAAATTTTTCGATATCTTTGGTTTATTCTAAATGGAACAATTCTTGTTATTCTTCTTGAGTAATTCATAAATATAATATTACGGGTCATTACTTTTCCTGGGAGCTGGTATCGGGGCGCCATCTGGCCCCTTCCCTTGTAACTTCAGAGGCTCGGGCGGTCCGCATAAAACTGGAGGGCAAATATCTGAAAATATGAATACAAAATATAAACAACATTTAAATAGCGATGCATGTTGTTATGAAAGGTGCATGTGAGTTTTGTAGCCATGAAATTATACAGATTGGAGACAAATAGTGAACCTTTTTAAGGTCCCAATGCTCCTTCTATCAAACCTCGCTGAGACGACCGACTCGAAATTGCGACCACTTAATCGAGGTCCCGTTGGTTCCTACGAATTTCGAGGTTTTACAGTATTATAATAATAATTATCAGTATTAGTATAGGTATTAACGGTGGTAATACGCCAAGGGAGGACGGGTCATTTATTTTATTCTTCTGCATCTTATAAGTTTTTTACACAAAAAGCCTCGGTCACAACCCGCTGCGGTCACCGCACACTGTAGAGTACCGCACGGTTTTTGGGACCGCAGGAATACTTAAGCCTCGGTCACAACCCGCTGCGGCCACCGCACACCGTAGATCACCGTTCGGTTTTTGAAACCGCAGGAATACTTATGCGGCCGACGTGCGGGAACGGCACGGTTCTTCCTCATTCTCAAGGCCTTCGCTAAAGTAAGCTAACCCTGCGGACGCCGCAAGCTAACCTTGCGAAAGCGGCAAAGACCCCTTACGACAGCAGCAGGTACGCCGTACGTCTCTCGGGTAGCCGAGTAGGCGTTAAAAATCGCACGGGTATCCCACCACATCCGTACGTCTACTGTACGGTGCCCGTACGGAGCCCGTAGGTGGCTGCCTGACGTACGGCCGCCGCATCAACTTAAGCGCTTGCGCTAATGTCAGTTACGGTCGTTGCGGAGACCCTGCGGTCTTTAAAAAACGCACGGTTGCCGTGCGTCTACCGCACGGAATAGCCCAAAACACTTGCCGTACGGCGACCGTATCCCGGTTGTGACCGATGCTTAAATGGGAATGATCCAGTAATCGTATATACCTATTAGTTCTCTGTGCATATCTGAGCGGGTCTCCCAGGTCTACTTTCACACTGTCAACATAAGCGACTCTGGTGGGGATTGAATCGGGTACCTGTGGTAAAGAAATCCCATCCCTGCAGCGTTGGGCAAGATCACACCCGCACGTTCAATGTTTATTACACACGCAGAGCCGCTGTGTAAACATCGTTTACATTGGTCTAACCCCAATCAACGACTCGCGATGATGACGTATACATGCCTTGAATAATAAAGGTATTTTGACAGGCTCGCAAAAACGTATACACTTCATTAACATGTTCGGTATGTCGCGTAGGAAGGACCCGACCTATATCCCGGCCAGCCCAAGAGTTTATGGTATATATATACACCCCAGTCTCTCGTGTGACAATTCAAATAGTGTAACGTTGGTAAAATTTCTGTTGATTATGTGCTTGATGTTTGACATCCTCCTTTGTTTGCCTGTCGATCTTACTCTCTTTGAAGAACAAAATAAATACACGTGCACATCAATTCCCTCCCCCTCTATTACACACACACTTGCATACACACACGTCCATATCGGAAGAGCAGCCGGATGGAGGGGTCCAGGGTTTTTTTTCAGCTTAAGCACACCTTTTAAGGGGTTTCAGACCAATATTTGTGGCCTGGATCCCCATTTTCCTGACCTGGTGAACTTTTTTTTAGGTTTTATAAGTCCTCTTGGGTTGGGCCCCTCCTTTTCCTATATCCTGGATCCACCCCTGCATATGTCAAAATACGGATTAAGTGTTCCAGTTAAAATGAACCCACGTAATGTAGTTCATACTGTTCCAGTTAATATAAACCTCTACCTTTTCTTATATAACGTAAATATTTCACCGGTAATTGTCCTTCCCCCGGTAATTATAGCAACCAGCTGGTGTTGTGTATAATGGTATAACATCATGTTAGCTCTGCAGATATAGTATATATACCATGGCGATGTATTTTGCCCTCAATTAAAACAGGGTCCATAATCTGGAAAACTGGGTATTTGAATAACAAATGCAATATAAATGGGATTTCAACGCCCTTGAGATTTGGAAAAATGGAAAACCTACAAAGTCTGGGGTAATATGGCTTTTTTAACATACACCTGGGATATTCCTTTCAGCTTGGTCAATTTTGGCCGCCAACCCAAAATCTACCATGTCAGCCGCACAAGTAGCATCCGATATCGACCAATGATCGAGGCACTGACAATACATGCAGGCTATCATATCGGGCGCGGCATTCCTGTCTGTCTTATTTTAATATTGTGCATTTAGTTAATGTTAAGCCTTTGGAAAATCCCTGAAAGACCTGGAGAAAACCTGGAAAACTCCCGGAAATTTTTATATACCTGTTTAGTAGGAAACTTGTAATAGAATCACACACACACACACACACACACACACACACACACATATATATATATATATATATATATTGGGGACAAAATGTTCAACTTAGGTATACGGTCCTTTATGGATGTATAGTAGGAATGTCTAACTAAGACAATCTATAATAAATTGCATGCAGACAACAATCCACATCTTAAAGGAAATTCAACAAATATATCTATGCCTGAAAATATTTGCAACTAAAAAACTTTTAACATAAAAAGTAATTCTATGTCTCGGCAGAAAGAGCTGGTTCAGCTAACTATGAATAAGTATATAATGTGCCGGCAGATGGTAGTACCTATCCCACAAAATCTTAGTGTTGCCATTGAGCAGCATTATAGCATATATACTGACTATACCAGTCTACAGACAAACTGCATAATTGCATGCAACAGGATATATGTTTCCTTATATCATAGAGTTCAGGTCAATCATATTCATACAAGTATCGAGTGGGGTCTGTTCCGTTATTATGACTTGCGTCATAAGTTTGGCTGAAGTTAAGGGTAGTGGCTATATATATGTAAATATGGGTATGGTCATTATGAGGTAATCATGTGTCATAACCGCGGTTAAACACTTGCATAATTATATCAAATCATGCTGCCGATCCAGCTAACATTGCACTATACATATAGAGAGGGCACGAAGGGCTGTACGATTTCTCCTACGATTTCTTCAGAAATGTTCAACACACATTGTCATTTTATCAAAGTTTGTAAAAAAAACTGGAAATTTTAAAAGGTGCTTCGATAAATACAGTGACACCTGCGAAAGAAGGCCACCGTTGGACTGGCCGAAAGTGGTCTTAATTTTGAATGTTTTCAGTTGACTCAAGGGTGGTCATAATAGACAGGTGGTCTTGTAGGATCGTGTGTGCGTGTATTTATAAATTAATTATCAAAACAATAAACATCAGTATATTAATAAAATATGTTAACAAATATGAATAAAACACAATAAACTATTAAAGGCTAATTCGGTATTTTATACTGATGCCAACTAAACATACAAATAAGTTCGACATAAAAATTTTTAATGTACAATGAAAATGGCGGTTTGAAATTAACCTTTTGATATTTTCTCTTCACGCATCATTCCTAAGGATATCTCAACTGAAAATGAGATGGACTATTAGTGGTTCCACCGTATCCTTGAATGATACTGAAGTTGTTTTTATACCATGCAGAAACATGTAGATCCATTTCAGACCACACTTTTATGTTCCCGAACACAACTGACAGTTTATTGAATGCCTATAATTAAATTAAACATGGTTCATTCAATGGACATCTGTTGCCTACGGAACACACCATTCTTGTGTATCTTGTGTGTTCCCCTGCTTATGGTAAATGTCTATCGACAGAGACAAGTGCATCACAGAACATATTGTGTCCATAAACATTAAATTAATCATCGGTGCAGATTCAATGATTAGGCGGAGGTGTGCGCTCTACTGGACACCTTCTAGTTATTTATATTTACTATAAACTAAACATAATTCCTATCCATCGTCATATTACAAACTAATATGCACATACCGAGAGGTACCACTGTAAATCCCATAAATAACATATTTTACCATAATTGGCTGAGCAGTCTTGATATACTTTCTGATAAGTTTTGTGCATGTCCTTGCACCTATTATTATATATGATGCTACAGGTATTCCAAAGTCCAGAGAATACCCAACATATGGAACCCAATTCTGAATTATTTGAACCATTAAATAGCTACTTTAAAAATCGGATTAAAAAATAAAAGTATGAAAATAAATATTGTGTATACTTACTTCGATTTAAAATAAAAGTATGAAAATTAATATTGTATATACTTACTTTGATTCAAAATCCATGGTGGTTGATGAGTTTCGGATCGTCTGGTCCGATCTGCCGGTCTGCTGTCTGATAAACCCAGTGTACAGACACAAAACGCCAGAAAGGTAATAAACGGCATACTGCCAGGCGACAAAGTCGTTAAGATGTCACACGTACCAACAGTAGATCGTTAGCAGATGACGATGTACTGTTGCGCCAAACTTTAGCGTTCAACGATTTTATGTTGTTAAGAACAAGACGAGTGTCTTTTTATAGCATTAGCACGGGTAAAACGGAAGCCATTAAATCCTGTCACGTTTCTAATCGAGCGAGTGAGGTCACCAGGTCACCGAGGCCATTTATGCGTAGCAAATTTTTAAGCGCAGCCCCGCACTCTACTAGCAAGTTCCTTTACGTCCGACGTAAACGGGTAAAATATATGTGGTAAACGAGCTGCTCAGCGCCAGCAGACGACAGAGCGCTGGTTACCATCCCGTCTCAATCGGCGCTAGTTACCGTCCCACCTAAATCGACAGCATATCCAAACAACAAACAACACACAGCTCGCTTCCACAGACTTTAACAGAGTCTGGTCTAGATGCAGCTTTACCGTACTACCACGGTATTTACTTAGCACTCGCCAGAAGCGAGGAGTGAAATATATTGTATGTTGCTGATTAGCCAGGGAACTGGCGGGAAATTCCTCTATCCCGCTGACTTCGTGCTGTTTTCCGTGCGGATAACGCTAAATATCTCAAGATCTGTGCTGCCCTTGGCGCAACGTGAGCTCCTAGAAATAATCGCCCATTTCCAGGCATAAGAGTTTATCTAAACAATGCTGCTCCGTCTGCACTCCCTAAAGTGAGAACGTAAATATCTAGTCCCTCCAAGGTCTCTCTATCTGACATTGTTTTGAGAATTTCCTCAGTGTAGTATAACAATAATAGTGATAATAATAATAATAATAATAATAATAATAATAATAAAAATAATAATAATAGTGATAGTAATACTAATAATAATTATTATAATAATAATAATGATGATGATAATAATAATAATAATAATAATAATAATAATAATAATAATAATAATAACAATAACAATAATAGTGATAGTAATAATAATAATAATTGTAATTCGTCTATGGTATATTATAATTATAATAATGATAATAATAATAATTATTATTATTATTACTATTATCAGAAGTAAACGCCGACAAAAATACCAATGACAACCACAACAGACATATTTGAGGAGTACACCACAATTATCGTTAAACAAAAAGCTTTATAATATACTTATGAGACTGATATTCTATTAAATGAGAAGACATGCAGACAGCTCCATGAAGGAGGCAGGGATAGTACGGGCGTGTTCTGTCATGTATGAATAGTGCAGAAGTGGGATATGATCATGCAGGTTGTCTTCTTTCCTATGAGTTGAAATAAGCAACAAAAAGATCACCAGTGCAAATAGCAATGTAAAATAAACGGCGATAAGTACTTTACAATCTTTAAGGTATTGAAGCATAGAGGAAACATGAAACCGATTATAGTGTTCCGTACTACAAGCAGCGATACTATAATTCATATATATATATATATATATATATATATATATATATATATATATATATATATATATATATATGGGCTGTCTAAGCCTCACAGATTTTTTTTATTTTAGTTCTTTAAGATTGAAACTCCAGTGTATGAAATCCCAAAATGAATAAATTAATTTCAAAACTATTCCTTGTCATGTCCCATTAATAAAAACAACACTGTAGCACGCTCAAAAGTTTCCTTTTTTCTATATTCATTTTGGATTTCGGACCCTTTTATCGTTTACATCACAGGTAATATCTTGCTAAACTGTTGGTTCATCTTTAACAACTCCAAATGTGCTTACAGAGTGTGCTTGCTGTTGGTTTATAGGTCTCTTTAGAAATGAAAATAAATACATTTATATATATATATATAAATATATACATATACATATATATATATATATATATATATATATATATATATATATATATATATATATATGTAATAAACTTTAACGCATAGAATCTAGCCATATGAGGTATTCTAGCTGCCACAATTAAGTTTGTTTTAGTGAGCCTGTGAGCAATAAAAAGGCTTAATTATGCACTGAAACAGTTAACATTTGAAACGGTACAGGTGCAGACATTGGTTATATCTGAATTTCAGATAACATTGACTTTACAAGCCTCGTTCTAGGTGATTAGCCTCAATCTGGTAACCACTATGCAGACGATAACATTGAGATGACTGATTTTTCAAAGTGATTATAGTTTGACGGTGATAAAGTATTATGGAAACATAAACACAAGAGGCAGTTTTAGACCTGTGTCAGATAAGCAACTTCCCAAAATATGCACAGAATGTGAAATGAAATTTCAAAGGCCAGGCGTATTTGGGTGAAGTTCTGCATGGCAAATCAATCACGTGCGTGTGAGTGTGTGTGAGAGAGAGAGAGAGAGCGAGAGAGAGAGCGAGCGAGAGAGAGAGAGGGAGCGAGAGAGAGAGAGAGAGAGAGAGAGAGAGAGAGAGAGAGAGAGAGAGAGAGCGAGCGAGCGAGAGAGAGAGAGAGAGAGAGAGAGAGAGAGAGAGAGAGAGAGAGAGAGAGAGCGAGCGAGCGAAAGAGAGAGAGAGAGAGTCAGCCATGCAGTTATATCTCCCCTGCTCCTCTCTCTCTCTCTCTCTCTCTCTCTAATATCACCGACGAATTCAGTTTCGTCCGTAATTTTATATCGATGATTATCGTATTCCTACACAATCGATTAAATGAATTGCATTTTTGTACAATCAGTACACAATAGATTATCTATGGATGTCAAATGAAGTAATTTATCATCCCGGTAAAATATTCTAATTCTGTCAGAAATATAACAAAGACAGGGCACAAAACAGCGAACAGCATTAAAACTAACCGTGTTCAATAAATAAGTGTTATGAAACATAACTGCCTTGACCTTTTACCCTGATGTACATGTTAGACTGAGTTTACTAGGTGAATGTGTTAGGTGTAATTCTATACAGCAGGTTTTATGGTAACGGTACATAAAATAATCTATTAATAATCGATGATCGGTCATTTTTTTATCTTTCAGTCATCGAAAATGATTTTACAACTGATTCCTACCACCACTTCCAGGTCTTTCGGGCCTATTCAGATAATTTTTTCAGCTTCTCTCGGCCCCATGGGAGCTATACCAAACTAAGCACGCAAAAAAAAAAAAAAAGCGCCATGGGGTAATTCTTTCTATGTGTGCCTGCAACCCATGACCAATATACATTCACTCCCGGGCGGAGGGGGTGCATCCTTGAGGTAAAGGGTTTGTCCAAGGGTCTCAGCAGGGAGGCGGTATGCACGGGATGCGAACCCACAACTTTGCATGCGTACAGAAGTGGAGCTCCCTAACCATTACGCCTCCACGCTAAACATATGTGTGCATCTGAAGATATTAGTTACTATATACGAAAACAGGTTGCTCAAGACATTGCAGATTGTGCAATAAATAACTTACAATCCAATCAGTTTTAACTTGCAAATTTAAACCTATTGAAAGGCCAGTCTGCAAAACCAACATGAGCAAGTCTCCCGGTGAATGATTTAAGTTGATTTATGACAAGTGGGTACAAAACGATTTTTCTGTTCTTATCACGCCTGTGGTGAATTACTGCCACCCTGCACCAGTTCGCCTGAGGATGTCAGCTGCAAGCTGCCCCATATCACCAAAGAAAAAGTATAAATACAGAACAGCATAATGACGGAATTTCTCCACGTACCAGGCATTGTATGAGACCGGCTCCTGTATTATCATGAGTCATCGCAGATATCTGTTGATTACAAAGGGAAAGTACTGGGTCAATTTACCACAGGTTGTTGTTGTTAAAAACATCCACTCTCTTTTTCGAAAAGCACTTACATCTTTCAAATATGGTCCTTGACCAAAAAGGTTATGCTAACACAAATATAGGGTAATATTCTAGCTATATTCTTGTTAGTCTTCATTGCGATATACTTTTATATACCGAAGGATTAACAGATAGGCTATACCACCCTTATAGAACATATTAAGCTTTGTGTACCTACCATTCACAGGCGAATCCAAAATTTGCGAAGGGAGGGGGAAGCGGTGGTACCATTTAAAGTTGCACAGCTCCAATCGTAATGGGGAATAAGCCATAAAATTCGCGGAAAGCATTAAAAAGGGTATACTGTGTCCCAATAAGAGGGGACTTACCCATAAACCTCCCTTCCGGTTCCGGTTACCTAAAACGCGGAAGTTCTCGCTAGTGGTAACAAAGAAGAATCTACCTACAGTGTCTTAATATAATTACCAGGGGCGTCAATATAGGGGGGGATGGGGGGTATATATACCCCCCACTTTTTGGCAAGGGGGGGATGGCCAATGTAATCCTCCCCCCCCCCCCCAACTTTTCAGAGAATAATATTATAATATTGCAAATGATATATATTAATAAATAGAATAAAAAAACTTTGAATCCATTTACTAAAAAATGTTGTATCTAAACCTTGCTCAGAATTCACAAAATAACATTTTCTATTATAATATTATAATTATTTGAAATAAAATTAAGTATATATATATAAGTATATATCAATAAATATATATATATAATTGTGTATATATATATATATATATATATATAGTTGAATATATCACTCAGATGCTGAAAAAGTATTATATTATGCATATATATATATATATATATATATATATATATATATATATATATATATATATATATATATATATATATATATATACAAAGTCATCCCCCCACCCTGGAAGATAAATTGACGCCACTGATAATTACGTTTTCAGCGACGCGGTGCACCCTTAACATGTATACACTTACCTTCTTTACTGCTAAAGTAGTAAAGGGGTTACCACTTATAATACCACGGGCACTGACTGTGCAATATATGGCACACATATTGCTAAAAGTTAACAATACATTTGTTTATGCTAACACTATAACAACAGCAGCTATCGTGGTAATATGAATAAAAAAACTGAAGTTACAACAATTATTTGAATAGTTTGATATTTCTTCTAATGTTGCGGCTTCTACAACCGCTTCCATCGCTATTCATACAGGTAATAATGATAATTAAAAATGATAATAATCTAATAATATTGACGATTTTACTAAATTGTTGTCTCGATGCTCCTCTACTGAAATGTCTGGAATAATGCCAAGTGTGTCCTCAGGTTGTACTTTTCCATGTTTCTTGATAAATCATGAGAATTTTAACTATAGAAACGGCATCCATAAGAAACTATACTTCTGCATGTCAATGGGTGAATTTGCAGCGTGATTTTGCATGAGACTAGACTCCATTCAAAATGCAAAGTAGTGAAAGGGCAATAATAATAATAATAATAAAAATAATAATAATAATAATAATAATAATAATAATTACATATTTCGGCTGGGGTTGTCGACGGCAAACAAGCTAATATGAGCATCATCATAGGAAAAGCAAAACAGTTTAACGGGACATCAGTTCCATATAGCATGCTGGATAGACTTCTGTTTATGATTAGTCATGGCGGGCATCTGTTGAAAACAAAGGGGGGTGTATGTTCGGTCATTTCTTCTAGGTGGCAACAGGACAACTACCCCCCGGACAATTACCCCCCGACAATTACCCCCTTGACAATTACCCCCCAGACAATTACCCCCCGGACAATTACCCCCCGGGACAATTACCCCCTGGGACAACTACCCCCCAGACGACTACCCCCCGGACAATTACCCCCCGGTACAATTACCCCCCGGACAACTACCCCCTGGACAATTACCCCCATGGTATAAATTACACATTTAAAGTACACGTTATACATTAAAATATATTCTGTGTTGCTAATGAGTAGCACAGAATGCCAAAGAAATAAATAAAATTAATTGCAAACAAAAATAAAAAGAAAATAACTTTAGATGATAATATCATGTTATTACTTATTATGATATTACTTATAGAGACTTGTAAGAATGGATCAGAATGAATGGTATTCCCTATTTGAATGGAATTATATTGTAAGCTTGCAGATGGTTATATGGACCATATGTTTACAAAGCTTTTGTTTAACAACCTGCCAATGTAAAGCATATTTCATATAATGGACTTTTTACCATATATTTACAATTTTATTTTACAATACACAATACAATCATCTGAGAGGCATTGCCTAGAAATAGTAAAGAGCTACTGATGTATGATCTTCTATTTTTACAATACACATAATGTATGTACCAATGCTTGGTTTGAAATATGTTATCACCGGTGTTTGTTTTACTTACAATCGGAAGCTTTAACTTTTAGTTTGTACTATGTGTACTTTAAAAGTGTTGTTATACCATGGGGGTAGTTGTCCAGGGGGTAGTTGTCCGGGGGGTAATTGTACCGGGGGGTAATTGTCTCGGGGGTAGTTGTCTGGGGGGTAGTTGTCCAAGGGGGTAATTGTCCTGGGGGTAATTGTCCGGGGGGTAATTGTCCAGGGGGTAATTGTCGGGGGGTTATTGTCCGGGGGGTAATTGTCTGGGGGGTAGTTGTCCTAGAGCCCTTCTAGGTTGGCAGTGAGTAATACTTTCCTTTACATAGAGCACTGGTTTACACCATACAAATACGGCTTTTAGTTTTCATGCAAGCACATAAGATAAAACTCTAACAATATAGGTTTAAGTGTGGGTGCAACAGCTTTTCCGGTGTTTTTGTTTATGGATGTTCTGAAGAAACATATGGGCTAACACCCTTACAGAACATATACTACTACTATATTCATGTACATATGAATATACTATGTAAACATCTTACCATTCAGGCATGTATCCATTAGTTTGAGAAGGGGGAAGTGTAAGCGTTTAAAATTCCACAACCCAATCAGGGAATGGGAATTAGCCGTACAATTAGAGGAAAATAACTGCTAAAAGTCATTTCTTCGAGTTAAGGAGATGTTTAAACCCCCAACACCCCGTCCTGGTGGTGATGCGATCAAGGCACGGCCGTTTGTACACTCCGAAATCTCAAGGACAGAGCTCAACCCCGTTCATGCTCCTATACATTTAGCAGTGAGAATATAACACGAAGTCGGCCCTTGTAGCCTGAAATGCAGAGGGTCCCGCGAACAACGAGGAGTCTGTTTCACTACGAGTGGTACCCTTATCATAACACTTACCTTTTTACTACTAGTAACGCGTCATTACCCACTTGTAACACCACGGACGCTCTCTGCTTGTAACACCACGGACGCTCTCTGCTTGTAACACCACGGACGCTCTCTGTTTGTAACACCACGGACGCTCTCTGTTTGTAACACCACGGACGCTCTCTGTTTGTAACACAACGGACGCTATCTGCTTGTAACACCACGGACGCTCTCTGCTTGTAACACCACGGAAGCTCTCTGTTTGTAACACCACGTAGCTCTCTGCTTGTAACACCACGGACGCTCTCTGTTTGTAACACCACGGACGGTCTCTGTTTGTAACACCACGGACGCTCTCTGCTTGTAACACCACGGACGGTCTCTGCTTGTAACACCACGGACGCCCTCTGCTTGTAACCCCACGGACGCTCTCTGTTTGTAACCCCACGGACGCTCTCTGCTTGTAACACCACGGACGGTCTCTGTTTGTAACACCACGGACGGTCTCCGCTTGTAACACCACGGACGCTCTCTGTTTGTAACACAACGGACGCTCTCTGCTTGTAACACCACGGACGCTCTCTGTTTGTAACACCACGGACGCTCTCTGCTTG